>OY757188.1:35924378-38324378 GCA_963583895.1 Melanophora roralis
GTCACAAGAATTTATGCATAAATCAAAGTCACTTTCTTTCAGTTTTTGAACGATTTAGATTGAAATGGGTGGAAATTCAGATATTTTTTTTTTAATTTCATGAATAATCTTTCTTGGAAGTCCCAGAGAGGCTGCTCCTTCTCGTATTGAAATTCGCGAATTTTTATGTAAACTGCTTTCAACCAGTTCAATGTTTTCAGGAGTCCTTGAAGATCGACTGGGCCCGGCCGTGGGACACGTGGGACCGAACTTTGATCAAAATTGTCGGCAAGCAATTATGTAAGAATCATTACTTTAAAAATGTCTCCACAGTGAACGCTCGATGCTAACTCGACCACTGTGAAATCATAGCTGACAAATCCGCACATTCGATAATTCCAACGGCGCAACCCTCCTTCCGCACTGTTTATTACTTTTTGAATTAATCGTATTTTAAAATATAAATTTGCCACCCGACCATTGTTTTTTTTCCATTTTAGTCTTCTTCCCTGGACCCAGGAGGTTTTTCAAGTGTTTTTTTAAAGAATAATGCAGTACTCAGGAGATGGTCCTTAAACTTGCATTGCATTGTGTTGGTTTCAGGAAAATAGGTTAGGGGAAGGAGACTAGAGGAAGTAGTGTTTATAGGCATTTGACTTAAATTTCTCGATATTAACTTAGACAAGAAAGACATTTATACGAAGTTTATTTCACATACGAACCGTGCGACCAAAGAACGAATTTTCTCCGTTATGCGTAGTGCGATTCACTGGCCAGTCGACCACAAATGGGTCTGCTCTTCTTGAAAGACGAATATCGCGCGAAATATCCCGGGTTTTAGGAACAAGTTCCCTGGGGGCTTATTCTGAATTGCGATGCGATAGTCAATGCGATGCGAAAACATGTACATAAATGCGACTAGTTGGAATTCTAAGTTACGATGTTCGCAAAGTATATGTATACGCATTTAAATGCGAATGGGTGGCAAGCCGGTGTTAAGTTGGTATTCTGTGATGCGAAAAGAAATGTCAAACGTACAGCAAATTCGCAAAATTTATTCGACGGCTAAACATCAATCGCAAAGCACAAAAATGTGAGTAAAAATTTAATTTTATTTATTTAATCTTAAAATTATACAACAAAATTATATTATTAAATTATTTTCAGGGAAAAAAAGTTGTAAAACTACGAAATACCGGCAGTTTGAAATAATGGTGGAATTTATGAAAAATCACCGCCAACTTACCAAACGTCATTAAAAAACACCAAATGCGCGGCAATCAACAAATGCTTTGTTGCAAACAGTAGCCGAAGAATTAAATGCAAGTGGTCCGCGAATTAGGGATGCTGCAGGATGGAAGAAGGTAACAAATATGGGGGATTTCATGTCAAGTGACCCAACTTTTTTTTCGATTGGAAAGAAATTTGGACCAAAGTAAGTTCTTGCAGAGAGTAGCATAGACACAATTTTTTAACACGATCGGTCAAGAACTCTCTGAGCTAGAGGGGTTCAAAATTTGACGTTTTCGGCAAATAGGTGTTTTTTCTCATACATGTAGTTTGTTACCTTTTGATTTTAACAAATTCGTCCCAAATACTTTCGATAGCTTTTTCTTCAATCTTCCAGAAAAAAATATTTTTAAAATTAAAAAAATTTTTTTTTTTATTTTTGTTAAAAAAATAATTAGAAAAAATTATTTTTTTTCCAAATATGCCCATTTTTTTTTTTTTTTTTTTTTGCTCAAAAGAAAGCTTAGGTCTTTTGCTTGAAGAACTTGGAGGTCGCTTAGTGGGATGCGAGTGGGATATCTATAAAAATAAATGTTTTGTACCTCAAGGCAGAGGTTTTCCAATTTTTGCGTATATTCTGTTTGATTTTTTTGCTATTTATATAAAATTTTCTCTTAAGCTAAAAAAAAAAAATTACTTTATGCCAAAAAACAAAATAATTTAACCTTTCCGACGGTATGCAAGTACCAAATAAAGTCTCATACACTCGACACTGCATTACCAACAAAATTGTAGGCCTCTGGAATAAAATCACTTTTATATGGCAATGTCTGAACACATTTTGTTAATATTTTCAATGCATACCGTCGGAAAGGTTAAATTATTTTGTTTCTTAGCATAAAATAATTTTTTTTTGGCTTAAGAGATAATTTTACATAAATAGGAAAAAAAATTAAAGTAGAATATACGCGAAAATTGGAAAACCTCTGCCTTGAGTTACAAAACATTTATTTTTATAGATATCCCACTCGCATCCCACTAAGCGACCTCCAAGTTCTTCAAGCAAAAGACCTAAGCTTTCTTTTGAGCAAAAAAAAAAAAAAAAAAAAATGGGCATATTTGGAAAAAAAATAATTTTTTCTAATTATTTTTTAAAAAAAAAAATAAAAAAAAAAATTTTTTTAATTTTAAAAATATTTTTTTCTGGAAGATTGAAGAAAAAGCTATCGAAAGTATTTAGGACGAATTTGTTAAAAGCAAAAGGTAACAAACTACATGTATGAGAAAAAACACCTATTTGCCGAAAACGTCAAATTTTGAACCCCTCCAGCTTAGAGAGTTGTTGACCGATCGTGTCAAAAAATTGTGTCTATGCTACTCTCTGCAAGAACTTACTTTGGTCCAAATTTCTTTCCAATCGAAAGACATCGGTTTTAAAAGTTGGGTCACTTGACATGAAATCCCCCATATATAAAACACTTCAAAAATACTTGATTAAAACTTTAATTTTGATAGGTTTGGGCTGATTTCAAGGTGCACACCAAACAGAAATTCAGAAAAAAAACAGACGTTAGCGGCACTGGAGGTGGCCCATCAAAATTTATTCCAGTCTCGGCCATAGAAGAACAAGTTATAAAACTTTTACAAATGGAGAAAGCTGTAAATGGATTACCATCCACACTTTCTTTCGGAGCTTCCACCGTTTTTACTGTTGAGCAAATTGATGCATATATTGCGGAGGTGAAAAACAATCCATGTACCCAAAGCTCCGAACGTAACCCAAGAAAACGTTCACGATCAATAAGTTTTTGTGACAGGGATAGTTTGCTTAAAAAGCACGTGGAAAATCAAACTACGTACCAAACAGAGTGCATGACTTCCTTAAAACAAATAAATGAAAGTTTGAAAAGTATAGGCCGATTTTAGAGAAAGGAATTCAAAGTAAGGGAGAAAAAGTTAAAACTGGTGAGACAAAGGTTTGAATTTGAAAAAAAAAAATAAAATAGAAAAATTAAATCTGATAAAGCAAAGGCTCGATTTGAAGAAAAGAATTGCTAGATCTCGAAGAGGCAATTAAAAGAAACGTAATGGGATATACATATGTATTTGTATGTATGTAAATACCTATGCAAATGCATACATACATATTAGGGACTGGTAAATCGACTTCGATTATAGTCGAAAATCGATTTTAACCCCAAAAAATCGATTTTTTGTAATCGGCTTTTTAATGATTTTATACTGAAATCGATTATTGAGTCCGAAAATCGAAATTAAAATAGTTGATCGTAAAATCGATTTTCAGCTTTGCTTACCATTCCCTAATACATACTACATATAATTTTTTATATTTTATTTTTTTATGTTACTAATAAACAACGAAGTGTGAAGTGATTATGATACAAATAGCTTTTTATACCCTTCACATAGTGATAGGGTATATATCACTTTGTCATTCCGTTTGTAATTTCTTTATTATTCATTTGCGACCCCATAAAGTATATATATTCTGGATCCTTATAGATAGGGAAGTCGATTTAGCGATGTCCGTCTGTCCGTCTGTTGAAATCAAGTTTCCGGAGTCAAATAAAAAGATACAGACCAGTTAATGGTGTCAAACGATCACAAATATCCTGGAGACAATCGCTATTTAAAATCAATAAAATCGGTTCACTATTGACCGAGATATAAGCGAAAACCCAGAGTAACCCATTTTTTTTAGGACAAAATCCGTGCATATATCCCTATATATCTCAGTAAGTATAGTCACTCTTGCCACAAAACTTGGCACGGATACTCCTAAAGAAGGGACCTTAATAATGGAAAAATTTTTTTCAGATAGGACCAGGGGAAGGGGTATTTTTTCTACAATTGCACAAATTTGGTGAAATATTTTATGCGCTATATCTCGTAAACTATAACAGCTATCGAATTAAAATGTTCTACAAAAAGTAATTGCATGCTAAGGGCTACGCTTTAAAGAAAAAATTTTTTGGGTGGGGGCAAAAAAAGGGGTAGCTCCCATACAAATCGACAATTATTATCAAATATTCGATACGCTATATCTCGGAAACTATAACAGATATCGAAATGAAATGTTCTACAAAAAGTAATTGCACGCTAAGGGCTACGCTTTAGAGAAAAAATTTTTTGGGTGGGGGCAAAAAAAGGGGTAGCTCCCATACAAATCGACAATTATTTTCAAATATTCGATACGCTATATCTCGGAAACTATAACAGATATCGAAATGAAATGTTCTACAAAAAGTAATTGCACGCTAAGGGCTACGCCTTAGAGTAAAAATTTTTTGGGTGGGGGCAAAAAAAGGGGTAGCTCCCATACAAATCGACAATTATTATCAAATATTCGATACGCTATATCTCGGAAACTATAACAGATATCGAAATGAAATGTTCTACAAAAAGTAATTGCACGCTAAGGGCTACGCCTTAGAGAAAAAATTTTTTGGGTGGGGGCAAAAAAAGGGGTAGCTCCCATACAAATCGACAATTATTATCAAATATTCGATACGCTATATCTCGGAAACTATAACAGATATCGAAATGAAATGTTCTACAAAAAGTAATTGCACGCTAAGGGCTACGCTTTAGAGAAAAAATTTTTTGGGTGGGGGCAAAAAAAGGGGTAGCTCCCATACAAATCGACAATTATTTTCAAATATTCGATACGCTATATCTCGGAAACTATAACAGATATCGAAATGAAATGTTCTACAAAAAGTAATTGCATGCTAAGGGCTACGCCTAAGAGTAAAAATTTTTTGGGTGGGGGCAAAAAAAGGGGTAGCTCCCATACAAATCGACAATTATTTTCAAATATTCGATACGCTATATCTCGGAAACTTTAACAGATATCGAAATGAAATGTTCTACAAAAAGTAATTGCACGCTAAGGGCTACGCCTTAGAGTAAAAATTTTTTGGGTGGGGGCAAAAAAAGGGGTAGCTCCCATACAAATCGACAATTATTTTCAAATATTCGATACGCTATATCTCGGAAACTATAACAGATATCGAAATGGAATGTTCTACAAAAAGTAATTGCACGCTAAGGGCTACGCCTTAGAGTAAAAATTTTTTGGGTGGGGGCAAAAAAAGGGGTAGCTCCCATACAAATCGACAATTATTTTCAAATATTCGATACGCTATATCTCGGAAACTTTAACAGATATCGAAATGAAATGTTCCACAAAAAGTAATTGCACGCTAAGGGCTACGCCTTAGAGTAAAAATTTTTTGGGTGGGGGCAAAAAAAGGGGTAGCTCCCATACAAATCGACAATTATTTTCAAATATTCGATACGCTATATCTCGGAAACTATAACAGATATCGAAATGAAATGTTCTACAAAAAGTAATTGCACGCTAAGGGCTACGCCTTAGAGTAAAAATTTTTTGGGTGGGGGCAAAAAAAGGGGTAGCTCCCATACAAATCGACAATTATTATCAAATATTCGATACGCTATATCTCGGAAACTGTAACAGATATCGAAATGAAATGTTCTACAAAAAGTAATTGGACGCTAAGGGCTACGCTTTAGAGAAAAAATTTTTTGGGTGGGGGCAAAAAAAGGGGTAGCTCCCATACAAATCGACAATTATTTTCAAATATTCGATACGCTATATCTCGGAAACTATAACAGATATCGAAATGAAATGTTCTACAAAAAGTAATTGCACGCTAAGGGCTACGCTTTAGAGAAAAAATTTTTTGGGTGGGGGCAAAAAAAGGGGTAGCTGCCATACAAATCGACAATTATTATCAAATATTCGATACGCTATATCTCGGAAACTATAACAGATATCGAAATGAAATGTTCTACAAAAAGTAATTGCACGCTAAGGGCTACGCCTTAGAGAAAAAATTTTTTGGGTGGGGGCAAAAAAAGGGGTAGCTCCCATACAAATCGACAATTATTATCAAATATTCGATACGCTATATCTCGGAAACTATAACAGATATCGAAATGAAATGTTCCACAAAAAGTAATTGCACGCTAAGATCTACGCTTTAAAGAAAAAAATTTTCGAGTGGGGGCAAAAAAAGGGGTAGCTCCCATACAAATCGACAATTATTATAAAATATTCGATACGCTATATCTCGGAAACTATAACAGATAGCGAAACGAAATGTTCTGAAAAAAGTAATTGCACGCTAAGGGCTACGCCTTAGAGAAAAAATTTTTTGGGTGGGGGCAAAAAAAGGGGTAGCTCCCATACAAATCCACAATTATTATCAAATATTCGATACGCTATATCTCGGAAACTTTAACAGATATCGAAATGAAATGTTCTACAAAAAGTAATTGGGCAAAAATGCCTACGCTTTAAAGAAAAAAATTTTCGAGTGGGGGCAAAAAAGGGGGTAGCTCCCATACAAATCGACAATTATTTTTAAATATTCGATACGCTATATCTCGGAAACTATAACAGATATCGAAATGAAATGTTCTAAAAAAAGTAATTGCACGCTAAGGGCTACGCCTTAGAGAAAAAATTTTTTGGGTGGGGGCAAAAAAAGGGGTAGCTCCCATACAAATCGACAATTATTATCAAATATTCGATACGCTATATCTCGGAAACTTTAACAGATATCGAAATGAAATGTTCTACAAAAAGTAATTGCACGCTAAGGGCTACGCCTTAGAGAAAAAATTTTTTGGGTGGGGGCAAAAAAAGGGGTAGCTCCCATACAAATCGACAATTATTTTTAAATATTCGATACGCTATATCTCGGAAACTTTAACAGATATCGAAATGAAATGTTCTACAAAAAGTAATTGCACGCTAAGGGCTACGCTTTTAAGAAAAAAATTTTCGAGTGGGGGCAAAAAAAGGGGTAGCTCCCAAACAAATCGACAATTATAATAAAATATTCTATAAGCTATATCTGGGAAACTATAACAGATATCGAAATGAAATGTTCCACAAAAAGTAATTGCACGCTAAGGTCTACGCTTTAAAGAAAAAAATTTTCGAGTGGGGGCAAAAAAAGGGGTAGCTCCCATACATATTAACAATTTTTGTTAAATTTTCGATATGCTATATCTCAGAAACTATAACATATATCGAAATCAAATGTTCTACAAAAAGTAATTGGACATTAAGGGCTACGCTCTGAAGAAAAAGATTTTCGGATGGGGGGTGAAGAAGCGGTAGCTCCCATACAAATTAACAATTTTTAAACAATTTTCGATACGCTACTTCTGGAAAACTATTACAGCTATCGACTTCGAATATTCTACAAAAAGTAATAATCAAATAATTCATACATTTTGGTGAAAAACTTGGTGAAGAGCAGAGGGACTAGAACATCTAATAAGTTTTATTAACCTTTAAATATGAATAATGTCGAAAACTTTAAAAACTCTCGACCTCAAATCTTCTTCATCTATTTCTATTATTCATACGAACGTTAAAATTTTGTATAGTTTTCTATGGACTTTAAAACTCGCATAATGTTTTTTATTATATTATTTGCAGTACAAAATTACTCGGCTGGGTATATTTAAAGACCAATGTGAAGGGTATATAAGATTCGGCACAGCCGAATATAGCGCTCTTACTTGTTTTAATTTTTGTTGTTTATAGCTTGTAAGTTTTGTTACAAAAGTAAATGGAAGACTATTTTAGTTAAATTTTAATTACATATGGATGTACATTGTACCTGCATAAATGAAATAATGTTTGTTTTAATAAAAAATTACACGTATTTAAATTTTAAATCATGTTGTTTTTTATTTCGTTTCTAATATTTCTGTAATTGCTATTTGAGTAATTGGTATTGCTATTATTATTATTGTTGGTTAAATATAAATTTGATTGGGGCAGATCTACGGCATACACAATTTCGTCAGTTGGCAGTTCAACGTTAAACTTTCAGAAAATATTGTGCAACGTGCAACAAACATTCATAATGCGTACCACCTTTGGTGGATCGTAATGTAGCTTTTGGGCCGCTAGCAAACTCCGAAATCTTCCTTTCATTACATCAAACACTCTTTCGATTAATGATTTGGCTTTGCTGAACTTTTCATTGAAAAGTGCTTCAGCAGAAGCCTCTGCAGCGTTTCGACATGGCGTTAAGATCCATGGTTCTAAAAAGTTGTCAAATTGTAAAAGTATTACAATAAACAGAAAAAAAAAATTTATCAAGGATCCAAGTTCCGTTTATTCCGCTGTCGAACTTTGTTTTCAGTATTTGTCTTTCATTGGAGAGATTCCACACATGGGAATCGTGACTTGCCCTCCATACCTACAATCGACAGCTCTAATTATCATTTTATGATCACATATCTAAAATAAACCATTATTAAAAATGTTATCTTGAAAAAACTGAAGATTACTTACAACCATAGCATTCCTGATTTGCTTATTAAGCTTCCTATTAAAATGTTAATGATCATTTTCACTGGGTCGTATCATCTGAATGTGTGAACCATCTACTATTCCAAATACCAGGAATATTACTTTTTCCCAAAAAAATAACTTCTGCTTCTTTTTCTTCGCCTTCGAACATTTTAAATTGGATATGCTTGGGACATAGAATCTTTTCAATTGCTATGCACACTTCCGCCAAAAATTGCGACATAGCTGGCTGAGATATTTCGAGAAAATGATCTTGACCAATTTGGTGTTGGTAGCCACCTTGACCAAGAAATTTTAACGCAGCCGCTAATTTGATAATTGGCGGAATTGCACTTGATTTCGTAGTATTGCATTCCGAGCTATTTTTATTTAAGACATATACAAATGCTTCTTTATTTAATCTAACATTTCTTATAAAGCTAGGAAAAGAAATATTGTACGTAAGTAAACACTAACATATATCAAAAAAAGTTCAAAAATAAATCACATACCTTTTGTCTTTCAAGCTTAGAATATCGGATTTGCTTCTGAGCAACTTTCTTTGAATTCGTTCATTTTGCTCATAACTTATTTCGTCGTCCTTAAACCATAGTGTCACAAAATCCATTTTTTTTAAATTAAAACTAAACAATTTAATAAATAAATGCTTTGTATGTTTGTATACTATTACCGAAACTACAACTTTTTAATCTTCAATTTGACATTTACACCATTTTCTTAACAGTGCTACCATACTTTAAAAAAAATGCGAATGCAAATGCGAAAGACTTACAGAATACCAATTTTCTTTCGCATCGCATTTGATTTTCGCATCGCATTGGCGAACGTTTACTCGAAAGACAAGTCGAACGAAAACGTAAGCGTTTTCATACAAAATTGGGTTTACCTATGTCGAACGCAAGCTAAATATGCGAACGTAAATGTCAAAATCAGTCACTTGGAATTTTGCTTTCGAGTGGCATAAACGTTTGCAGTTTTTAATGTAAATTAAAGTCCACTCTGTATTAAAATGCCACAAAATTAAAGTAAAATATGTTCTCAAGGGCTTATGATTAAAATATCATATTGTTTAAAGAAAAAATTAAACGAACTTTGTTTTCCAAAAAAAATCTACAATAATTTTGTAAATTTTAATTATGAATTGTTTTCAGTGATGTCAATTATGCGGAATTTTTAACTAATTTAAAGCCACTTGTAGGAGCAAATAAACAACAATAGCAAATTACCATTAAATTAACCAAAGAGTTAACTGATCTCTTTTCTTGTATTTTTGTTTTCTGATTATCTGGTGTGAATGTTGCTGGCGCGCTTAATACATATTCATGAAGTACCGTTAGAAACACACGATTGTAAACTAATGTGCATATATGCACACTTTCATTTTATTGTTCTTATTAAATATATTATTTTCCCCTTTTTCAAAATCAACCACAAATTAATTCATTTCTTAACGTGGATTTTTACAGAATTTTACGCTTATAAAACTACATTGGATATGTAAAATGAAACTTACATATATTGTTATAGAATGATTTACCTTTAGTAGGAAATGCGGGATTCATCTTTGTTGAATCTTATGATACTTAAGAAAGAAGTCCCCTTAACAATAATTTTTTTCTAATAAGTAATAAGTTCCTAAAAAATTGGGTACTGACTGCGACATTTTTGTAGGTAAGCCATGGTATTAATATCCCAAAAACCAAGGACTTGTTAATATTATCTTATGTTAATTTTAACATTAAAAAATTTACACATTATTGAAAATGATTTTTTTCCCCTCTCTTAGTGCTTTACAATTTAAGAATGCTAGCATCACTGCTTTATGTATTAAAATTTGACTAATTATAAAAGTAAGTGCCTACCGTTCGGAGGCAAAAAAATTTGTTACGACACTATTACAAAACTTATAGCAAAAAAAAAAAAAAATAATTTTTAATCCACACCTTAAAGGGAAAAAGAAATTTTTAAATTTAAAATAGATTTGAAGTATTGATTTTAATAAAAATTTAGTTTAACAAACCTATTGAAAATTTAAAAATTATTTATGCATATGCCCCAAAGTATGTTAGCATTTTGTTATTTTTATTTTTCTCTGTCGATAACAAGCCCGTAAGTAAAGGCGAACGAAAGCTGTCGAAATAGTGAAACCCAAATTTACTCGAAAGTGAGTGACTAGCTTTCTTTCGTATAGGTTTTCGTTCGACATCGTGAAACAGGGTATAAGCCCCCTGATTTCTTTAAAGCAGATTCCATTGTAGTATCGATAGAATAGTGAAACACAACCCACATTCCGACGATTTTCAAGTGAATCGAGGCGGTTGAATACCACCGCCACCGCTACTCGGTCAAGTAGCTTCTGCCTGTATATACATGAGAGTTATATTTCATTTTAGGCCGAATAAATGTAGGTGGTATAAATGGTAAGAGGATCAGATGGTGGTTTCAAAAAACCAAAACACTTGGATGAAAAACGTGTTCCTTCCAACGGACATTGCCCTGGATTTTTATGCCAAGTACTTTAATAGTTTCCGTCGCGCCAGCATTTACAATATCCATTATTACAGATAATGCAGCATGATCCACTGTGCGTTTGTGTCAGAAGACAGCATTGGGTCTTACGGGAATTAATCTCGATGATGTATGGGAGGTTACGTCTTTTAATGACCCTTCGAAACCTAACCTAAGGGGAGCGGTATTCCCCATATGAGCGAACCATTTTTATTAAATTTTAATTTTCCATCCATATCATAGAAACTGTAACAGCTATCGGCTTTAAATTTACTACAAAGTAATTACTTATACTACAATATCTTAATTTTGGAACATATTCGGTTAGGTAGGAGCACGGGGAGTAGTCCCGATTTTATGGCGTACTCGTTTTTATATAATTTTTTGATACTGTGTAACAAATGCGACAATGCGGATTACATTTATTAATTTGTAAAAAGTTTAAATTTAAAAATCATAAACCCCCGTTACGCAAATATTTTCAATTGGAATTGTGTTGAAAAAGTTAAAAGTTGTTTTAAAATGTGTTTGAGGTAGATGGCTGCAAAAAATAAAAACTCAGAATTTTGGGATGGTAATGCTAATATAAAAAAAAATAAACATGGCAAAGTGTACCTTTTTTCAAATTGCCAAAAACTACATAAAAGCAGCAAGAAAAATCTGGATAAAAATCAGAACGATGAAAATACTGACATTTTTATAAGCCACAGTACGGATGAGTCCTATTTCGAATTCGAACAAAATACCCATAAAAATTGTTGTCACAGTTCATTTATTGATACTCTTTCTGGTACAATAAATATTGAAAAAGTATCCTTAGGCACAGTAAAATATAAATCAGGTGCCAAAGATAGCCTAATTATCACCGACAGGCCATCTACATCTAGTAAAGGATTCGACAATACTTTAGTACTTCTTCAAAATCAAGTACATTTAAATGCACAAAAAGGACTAGATGTGCTAAAACTAATTAATCCTGAAAATAAGCTGTTATCATCCTCAATGTTAAGTTTAAACGCAACAAGCGAAAAAAAGTCATCACGTTTGGAACTAGAATTGAAAGCAATGCCATACCTTCAGGAACAAAAATTGCAACAAATAAAACTTGGAGACAAAAGCAAATCAATGATGAAATTACTTTATAACTTTGTATCTAAAGAGAATTTCCGCGATTGTTTTGGTGAAATGGAAACCCCAATGCAAAATGATATCGAGTTTAAAACAAACTTTATGTATCATGTGGGAAAAAACACAAACGGTGAAAAATGTTTAAAAATTGTCAGCAGTTTACGAGGTCTTGAAAAAGGTATATTTGGTAACTTACAAATCCGTTTAAATTTCATTGTCGTTTGAACATTTTTATATATTAACAATTAAAAATTGCGTAAATGTACGCAAAGGATTCCATATAAGCTAAACATTTTTATTTGTAACCACAATTTAAAACGGAGAACTAAGCAGCTTTTAGAAAGTTCTACATTAGGTACCGCTCGGTCGTCTTGCCCCTCACGCGCAAATTTATTTATTTTTTTATTTATTTGAAAAATAAGTAGTATACATAATACTTTCTGATATTACATATCAAAATTTACATGCTCTGAGAAGTAATAATATTTTTTATAAAATTTACAACCTTTTTAAAAGCTTTTATTTAGCTTCACCTGCCCCGTTGTCTGTAATCAAATCTTGCAAGTTTAATTTCATCCACTTCCCGGTTTCCGAATTACTTGAAACTCTGCACACAAATTGAGTTTCCGTGAAAATACAATTAATTGGTTCGAAAAGTGGGCGGGGCCACGACCACAAAAAATCATGTATAATATTTTAGGGGACCATTGAGACTACTAAAGAACAAATTTTAAAGGCCAAAAAAGTGGGCAGGGCTACAAATAATCAAATCTTAATAGAGCTGCTTCTATTAGACCGATTTGTAAAATATTTTGAAGGTACACTGAGACTACAAAAAAAAAATTGAAAAACAAAGCATTTTTTAAAAACATGCTTTTATTTCTTACTAATAAAATAAACTAAAAAGTTTAAGAGCCAAAAAATAAAATAAAAATAAACTAGACCGATTTCTAATTAATTTTGGGGTATATTTACACTCTTAAACAAAAAATGTTAAGATTGAAATGTGGGCGATGCCACGCATACAAAACATCTAATATAAATACAGCTGGTTCTTACTATACCGATTTATATAATATTTTGAGGGCGCATCGAGACTACCAAACAAAAAAAATAAAAAAAAACATTTTAAAAAAACAGGCTTTTATTTTTTTTAATAAAATTAACTAAAAAGTTAAAAGGCAAAAAAAGTGGACGGTGCCACGCCTACAAAAATAAAATCTAAATACATCTGTTTCTACTAGCCCGATTTGTATAACATTTGGAAGGTATACAAACACCCTTAAGCAAAATTTTTAGGTCCAAAAAGTGGGCGGTGCTACGCCCACAAAAAATCTAATTTAAATAGAGCAGGTTTTGCCAGGCTGATTTGTAACAAATTTTGTGAGTACATACACTAACACTAAAGGAAAAACTTTATAAATCTACTTCTACTATACCGATTTCCATGAAATTTTTACGGTATACTGATACCATTAAATAAAAGATTTTTTAATGCAAATAATAATAATTAAAGACAAAAAGCTTTTTTAAAACCAAACTTTTATTTTTTGTTAAAAAAATAAACTAAAAAATTAAAGATTAAAAACTTTTTAAAAACTAGCTCTTGTTTTTTACCAATAAAATGAGCTAAAAAGTTTAAACAAATCTTTCTGTTTTATTTTTAAAAGCTTTTGTTTAGTTTCACTTGTCTCTTTGTCTGTAATCAAATCTTGCAAACTTAATTTCATCCACTTTCCGGTTTCCGATTTACTTGAGAGTTCTTACACATATTGGGTTTTCGTGACAACACAAAAAATCCAATCTTAATACCAAACAGACTTCTATTATATTTTAAGGGTATACAAATAATCTTAAAAATTTTTAAGGCCAAAAAAGCAGGTGGTGCCACGCCCATAAAAAATTATATTAAATATAATATTTAATACAACTACTAGACCGATTTATATCAAACTTTGAGGTTATACTAACATTATAATGCAAAAACTTTTAAGTCATAAAAGTGTTTGGGCCACGCTCATAAAAAGTCAAATCTAAACACAGCTGGTTCTACCAAGCCGATTTGTATAAAACTTTGAAAGACGCTAGGACTGCTAAAAATTTTTTGAAGGTCAAAATATGGTACGGTTCCACGCTCACAAAAAAATTTAAATAAAGCTGCTTCTACTAGGCCGATTTGTATAACATTTTGAATTTATACAAACCCCTTAAGCAAAAGTTTTTAAGCCAAAAACGTGGGTGGTGCCACGCCCACAAAAAATTAAATTTTAATAGAGTTGTAGTAGATGTTGTTCTTCAGTTGCTTTTTTAATCCCGTAGTGTACGGATGTGTTTCCGCGAGTGTAATATTGGTAATAGGTGATATAAGTAATAAGTGGCAAACGCATTTATTAGAATACATACATACACACACTTATTAGTAAAAAAAAGAAAAAAACAACAAACTAAATAAATAAAAAAAAACGAACGGTTATTGAGTAACAGTAACCGTAGTGACAGTGGTCCTGATAGCCGAAATGCTTACATTGTGTTAAGCTCCACAAGTGTTAGCAATGAGAACATTAGAGACCCCGAATATTATAGAAACTATTTAAATGCAAGATCAAAAACTTAAATGACTACTGAACAAGGGACTAACTTAGCCCAATCTCTGATTCGCTACGCAAACAGGCGAGATCTTCGTGTGCCAAAGTTCAGTCGCGAAAGGGCTTTGTTCGAACAGCGTCTGCGTGCAAGGGTTCTTGATGCCCGCGAAGGCAGGAGGAGCTTTTGGTCATTTGTTAAGAGAGTAAGGAACAACGCTGGTTCTTCAGTCCCTGCTCTGTTAAAAAATGACATATTAGTCACCGACCCGGTTGAAAAGGCTAACCTTTTGGCTGAAATATTTGCAGCAAATTCATATTTGCCGGAAAGCAACCAACCACTGCCCAAGCTTGAGAGATTGTCTGGGACTATGCCAGACATATTCTTTCGAGCTCGTGCAGTTAAAAGGGTTCTTTTGGATCTCAACACTAGTAAGTCCCCTGGGCCGGATGGTATACCAGCACAGGTTTTAAAAGATTGTTCTTTGATGATGTCGCGTCCATTAGCTAACCTTTTCAGCCGTATTTATCATGCCGGAGTATTTCCGATGTGCTGGAAAGTAGCAAATGTTACGCCGATTCCCAAAAAGGGAATGGCTGAAAACCCTGAAAATTACCGACCAATAGCAATTTGTTCAGCGATCTCCAAGGTTATGGAAACTGTGGTCAACTACCGCCTGGTTAACCATCTGGAGATGAACGGTTTATTAAGCGACCGCCAGTATGGCTTTCGTAGAGGACGGTCTACGGGGGACATACTGGTCTTTCTGACAGAAAAATGGTGTACCTCAATTCATCATTTTGGCGAAAGTAAATTGGTAGCTCTGGACATATCTAAGGCGTTTGTGTGCGCTTCTATCTAAACTTATTGCTTTTGATGTCGGTGAAAAATTTTCTCGATTTATATCGAGTTTTCTCAGAGATCGCACTATTCGTGTTGTTATAGATGGGATCTCTTCCAACAAGTTCAAAATCAATTCAGGGGTACCCCAAGGCTCCGTCCTCTCTTCTACTTTATTTCTTATCTTTCTGAATGACCTAAGTCAAACTTCGAATCCTATTTATCATTTTGCAGACGACAGCAGCATATGCCATTCATACTCGTTTGACCATAGGCCTAGCTCTTTGGAGATTGGAGCTAGGAGACAGAGTATGAATGTTTCGATTAACCGCGATCTGATAGTAATCTCCAAATGGGGCCGTGCGAATAGGGTCGATTTTAATGCCCGTAAGACCCAATGTTGTCTTTTGACACATAAACGCACAATGGACGATGCTGCCTCGTCTGTATTAATGGATGATGCAAGTGTTGAAAAGGCAAAGACTCTTGATGTTCTGGGCATGAGAATCCAGTGCGATGTCTGCTGGACGGAACACATTTTTCTTGAGTCGAAAGAAGCATCGAAATGTCTTGGTTTTCTTAAACGTTCTAGGAATCACTTTACACCATCTGATCTTCTCAATATTTATACCACCTTTTTCCGGCCAAAAATGAAATACAACTCTCATGTATGGGCTGGTGCCCCAAAGGCTATTTTGGGGCTACTTGACAGGAACGAGCGAAGATACTCATCGGCGACGTTGTGGTATCTAACCGTCTTGATTCACTCGAACACCGTCGTGATGTGGGGTGTGTTTTGCTGTTCTATCGATACTATAATGGAATGTGCTCTGAGGAAATAAGGGAACTTGTTCCCGAAACCCGGAACTTTTTGCGTGATACACGTTTTTCTAGAAGAGCACACCCATACGTAGTCGACTGGCCAGTGAATCGCACCACTCATTAAAGGGAGAATTCCTTTTTCGGTCGCACAGTTCGTATGTGAAATAAACTTCCTAGTAATGTCTTTCCTGCCACAGTAAATATCGAGAAATTTAAATCAAGAGTCCTCAAACACTACTCCTTTTGTCCTCCTTCCCATAACCTATTTTCCTGATACCAACACAATGCAATGCATGTGTAGGGGCCATCACCTAAATGCTGGTTATTATTAAAAAAAAAAATTATAAAAAAAAGTTGTGAGGAAAAGAAGTACTGCTCCGCGCTGTTTATCGATGTCTCACAAGCTTTCGAGAAAGTGTGGCATGAAGGCCTGTTAAACAAACTAAAGCTCAACCTTCCAGCTAATATTTTCAACGTTTTAGAAAAATACATAACCGGTCGACAATTTATAATCAAAGAGAAAAACTTAAAAAGTTCGTCTGAACCAATAGGGGCTGGTGTACCTCAAGGGAGTATACTAGGTCCAATTCAATACACAGGAGACATGCCAACCAATTGTTTTACACACACGTCGAAATTTGCTGGTGATACTGCTTTCCTAAGTATTTATAAAGACCCTAAAGAGGCGTCAAACCAACTGCAACAACACGTTACCCAAGTTTAGAAATCGGCAAACTAATGGGAAATAAAAAAAGAACAAAAATGTACCAACGTAACTTTTACCTTACGCAAAGAAACGTGCTCCCCAATCGCTATTAACAACCATATGGTGCCTCAATGATCCGAGACAAAATATCTTGATATTCATCTGGATCGCCGCCTCACATGAAAATCTCATATAGATGTGAAGTTGACGCATATGAAACTTAAAACTGCTCAAATCCACTGGCTTATGGGTAGAAACTCTGCTTCATCTGGATTGTAAACTTTTACTATACAACTCAATTTTAAAACCAATTTGGTGCGGTATACAATTATGGGGCACTGCTTTCGCCTCTAACATAGAAAAAATTCAACGCCGTCAAAACAAAATTCTAAGAATGATGACTGGTGCTTCTTGGTATATTAAAAAGAGCAACGTCCACAAGGATCTAAACGTCCCACTAGTAAAATGCGAAATCTTAAATTATGTGGACAATTATTTAAATAAGCTGGAAACACATCCAAATCCGTTCGCTCGAAGCATCTTGCAAGAAAGTGGCCACGGCACACCCGTCTAAAAAGAAGATACTACTGCGCTTAAATGAAACCTTTAAAATTATGAAATTTTTTTGTGAGAACTTAAATTTTAGTCTGGTACTGACTGGACTAATATTAAACACACTCGGTTTTAAGATTTAAATACTTATTGTTTTTTCGCTTAAGCGAAAATTCAATAACAAAAATATGACAAAAAAAAATTGTTATTCTTAATCTTGTTATCTACGTGAGTATTAATTAAAACGAAAATATTTGTAATAAGTGGCAAACAAATTTATTGATAAACATACATACATATATTAGTGAGAAGAGAAAATAAAAACAAACTTAATGAAAGATAAGTAAGAAAGCTATGTTCGGCTTTGCCGAATCTTAGATACACTTCACATTGGACTTTTGAAACCCCGAAACTAATGGGGGTCGGTCGTACACTTTATTTCTTTAAGGCCGATTCTGAGGAAGTTGGGGGCATCATTTTTGTAAATTTTGTATGGCAACCCCCTTAAGGCGTTAAGAGGAAAAACCAATGGGGGCTGTGATACATTTTATTCCTCTAAGGGTAGTGTTATCAAAAAACCGACTTTTTTATAACCGGATTTCCGGTTACCCGAACTTCAAAAAACCGGTTAATCAGTTAACCGCCCATTTAATTACAAAATGTATATAACGTAAAAAACAATTCATCTTTATTAAAACAACAACAAAAATAACTTTAAAAATAGCATTTGTTACACAAAATTTGTATTTTATGTGATTTATGGTAAGAAAAAACAAAAACTAGAAAAAATTTCTGAGGACCAAATGTGAATTTTATCAATAGATAAAACACAATTTGACTTTATATATTATACATACTTTTCGAAAAACAGCTAATATATTTATGTGTATTATTTTTTTCTTGTTTTCTTAAAATTTCTTACAAATTTAATTTACTTAACACACAAACAATAATTCATAGCTTATAATAGTGCAATAAAAACAAAAATAAAATAAGGAAAATTGACGATTCCCACAGATATAAAAATTTGGTTAACCGGGAGGAGAGCACTGGTTTCTTAAAAAACCTAAAATGTAGCCCAAAACCAATTTTTCGGTTAATCGGGTAACCGAAATTGACAACACTATCTAAGGGCAACGCCGGCGAAGTTGTAAAGTTTTTACCTTTTTTTCAAATTTTGTTTGGCAACCCCCTTAGGGCCTGGATACAGGGGTTAAGTATTTCCTAGAAATATGTTTGGGAGGTGAAACTAATGGGGGTCGGTCGTACACTTTATTTCCTTAAGGCCGACTCTGGGGAAGTTATGGGCGTTTTTACATAGTTTTTGTTTGGCAACCTCCTTAGGTGATGGAGATAGGGAGGTAAGTATACTTTAGGAATACGTTTGGGAGAAAAAACTAATTTTGTATGGCAACCAGTTTAGGGGCTGGAGATAGTATCCCAGCAAAAACTTACATTACTTTGTAATGAGTTAAAATCCAAAAAACTCTTACACATTAGCATTTTAACCCAATATTTTACCATGGCGATGACATTGGAGGCGAGTACTTACCATTCTCGCTTCCAAAGAGGGAGTTAAATAAGTACTTACCATGCTCGCTTACAAAGAGGGATTTACATAAGCTATTACTTAATTGGCATTAAAATAACCTTTTCCTGGGGCCCCTAGTTCCTCATGGTTGCATTTAAAGTTTTTTTCTTTGATGTTTTGGTTAAAACTGGCTTAAAATGTTAAGTTAGAATAAGTTAAGAAATTGTCAAACTGAAACTTTCTGCCTTAATTTTAGATAAAAAATAACTCATTATCTAACAACTAAGTTGCTCTCTTAATCTCGTAGTGTACGGACGTGTCTACGCGAGTGTATATTTGTAATAGGTGATATTTGTAATAAGTTACAAAAAAAAAATATTTGTTAATATACATACCTACAAGACATAAGTGAGAATCGAAAATAAAAACAAACTAAACAAAACAAAAAAACCAAACGGTTAATGAGTAACAGTAATCGTTGTGACAGTGGGCCTAATAGCCGAAATGCTTACATTGTGTTAAGCTCAGCAAGCGTTAGCAATGAAAACATTAGAGACCCTGAATATAATAGAAACTATTTAAGTGCAAAACCGAAAACAAATACAAATAATTTAAGTGCAAGTGTGCCTAATTTGAATAAATGTACTGAACAAGGGACAAATTTAGCCCAATCTCTGTTTAAAAATTATAAAAAAAATACCGAGGTGCCATCTTCATCGCGGTCTTCTTTATCAAGTTCTGGTGTCGCACCAACAGCTGCTAAAGGCGCTACGGGCCCAATTTCTGCGTGTGCTCCTAAGATCCAGGTAGGGATGGACAGGTACGTAACAGTTCTTAAAAGGGGAAGGAGCCCTAAATCGGCAGAAGCATCTCAACCTGCAAAAATTTTAAAAGAGGATGAAAGGCCAACCTCATCGCAAAATCGTTTTGCAATTTTGCAAGAGGATAATGAGGCCCATGTTAGTGAAAAAAAGTCCTTTAAGCCACCTCCCATTTATTTGAGGGAAAAAAACTCAAATGATCTCGTCAAGTTTTTAGTCGGTTTGATTGGGGAAAATAACTTTTATGTTTCAAACGTTAAACGCGGTAACATATTTGAGACAAAAATTCAAGTGAACCATGAAAACGCCTACCGCGCCACGGTTTCGGAGCTCGAAAAACTGAGAAAAAACTTCTATACCTACCAACTCAAGACCGCAAAAGGCCTTCAGGTAGTTATTAAAGGCATTGATTCTAACGTTGACCCAGAAGAGATCAAGACCAGTTTGTTAAACAAAGGGTTTATGGTTAGGACGGTATCGAATATGAGAAATAGGGAAAAACACCCCCAACCATTATTCCGAGTGGAGCTTGAGCCTGGTGATATCAAATTGAAAAAAAGTGAAACTCACCCCATCTACGATTTAAAATATATTATGCACCGACGAGTCACTGTGGAAGTGCCACATAAGCGATCTGGGCCCGTACAGTGCTTAAACTGCCAGGAATATGGCCACACTAAAACTTATTGTAAGTTGCCTACTGTTTGTGTTGTGTGTGGGGATCTGCACGATACGACCAAGTGCGACAAGCCAAAAGATGATCCTAGGATAAAGAAATGCAGCAACTGCGGGGGAAACCACACTGCCAACTATAGAGGTTGTCCTGTTTTTAATTTAGTTAAGCGATCAACTAAGCCGAACATAGTTCCTGCCCCTCCCCAGCCTTTAAATATACCAACTACAAATATGCCTCCATTGGCACAACCAGCTACAAATCAAGTTTCTTACGCCGCCGCATTAAAGTCTAACCAGCCTAATTCACGTAAGTCTACCCAGCCTACAACACAACAAGAAGTGCCAACTAGCGAACCAACCGGGCCTAATTTTAGCCGCCTGGAAGCCGTAATTGACAATATGGTCACACAATTTACGCAGATTATGGCGCAAATGGCCAACATGATGCAAGAAATGCAAAAAATGCAGTCTGCTTTTCTGCAGGCTATGCTTAAAAGACCATGAACTGCCTCAGGGTTTGTTTCTGGAACGCAAACGGCATCCGCCAACACAAAAACGAGCTCGAATATTTCTTGATGAACCAAAAAATCGATGTTATGTGTATTTCTGAGACTCATATGACATCTAGAAGCACTTTTAAAATTAGTGGTTATTCTTTTTACGATTCAAAGGATCCTAGGGATAGATCATGTGGTGGCTCGGCTATTCTTATCAAATCAAGAATTAAACACCAATGGTTGGGTGGCCTCACGGAAAGTTATATCTAAGCTACGAACGTCTGCATTGATGAATTTTTCCATAACCTTGTTATTTCATCAGTTTACTGTCCACCCAGATTCTCCATAACGAAGGATCAGTACAACAGTTTCTACAAATCATTAGGTCCCCGCTTCATAGCTGCTGGAGACTATAACGCTAAGCACACATACTGGGGCTCCCGCCTAATTAGTCCCAGAGGTCGTGTCTTGTATGACTCAGTGTCGGAAATAGGACTTTTCGTTATTTCAACTGGACAACCAACCTATTGGCCAACGGACAATAATAAAATTCCAGACGTAATAGATTTTGGCGTGGCAAAAGGTATATCACCGGACCTTATTGAGGCTGAAGCCTCCTTCGATTTATCTTCTGACCACTCACCCACAATTATCACTATTTGCAGTCCTCACCAAATAGCAACTAGTGATTTTTTCTTATCAAAAAGAGTAAATTGGTTAAAATATAAAAAATATATCAGCTCTCACTGCTCGGAACACATACCACTAAAAACTCCCCAAGAAATCGATGATTGCCTAAATATCCTAAATGAAAACATTAAAAAAGCCGTTGAACATGCTTCTTCAACATACCGTCAGGTCAAATACAACAAAATTTTTTCTGTCGATGTTGAGGAGCTTTTATCTGAAAAAAGGAGAGCGCGAAGAGAATGGCAACAGCATAGATCGCCCCAACTTAAAACGAAGCTAAAAGAGTGTACAAATCGCTTAAAAAACTTGCTGGAGGTACACAGAATTGCATCAATTAAGAAGTATTTGGAAGGTCTAGACGCAACCCCTCAAACAAATTATTCTCTATGGCGATCAGCCAGTCGTCTCAAAAGACCCGTAATCGCAAAACCACCACTGCGCAATCTAAGAGGATCCTGGGCTAGAAATGATGAAGAAAAATGCGATCTGCTCGCAAGCCATTTAAGAAACGTGTTCACTCCTAATACATGCACTGACGTGAGGGAATTACCGCCTGTTGTTTCTAGACGTCCCATAGAAATACGTTTCCGATATTCAGATGTGGTAGAAGCTATAGCTAACCTTAATGATAAAAAAGCTCCTGGCGTTGATACAATAAGCAACAAAATGCTTATTGAGCTGCCTTTAACAGCAAAAAGAATAATTCCTTTTATTTTTAATGCCATAATACGGCTTGAACATTTTCCACCAATATGGAAAGTTGCCTTAGTTAAGATGATTCCTAAGCCTGGTAAAGATCCTTCTAAGGTGGAGTCTTATAGGCCTATAAGTTTGTTACCAACTTTGTCAAAACTGTTTGAAAAGCTGCTTAAAAACAAGCTTACTCCGATCCTGAATGAAAACAACTGCATTCCAGATCACCAATTTGGCTTTAGAAGTCAACATAGCACAATAGAACAAACTCACAGACTGGTGCAGGTTATAAGAAAAACTTTCGAGGAAAAAAAGTACTGCTCCGCGCTTTTTATAGATGTCTCTCAAGCTTTCGATAAAGTATGGCACGAAGGCCTGTTAAACAAACTAAAGCTAAACCTTCCAGCTAATATTTTCAACCTACTAGAAAAGTACATAACCGGTCGACAGTTTAAAATCAAAGAGGGAAACCAAATAAGTTCTTCTCAAACAATAGGGGCTGGTGTACCTCAAGGGAGTATACTAGGTCCAGTTCTGTACTTGCTTTACACAGCAGATATGCCAACCAATAGTTTTACACACACGTCGACATTTGCTGATGATACTGCTTTTCTTAGTATTCATAAAGACCCTAAAGAGGCTTCAAACCAATTGCAGCAACACGTAACCCAAGTTGAAAAATGGGCAAAGTTATGGGGAATAAAAATAAATGAACAAAAATGTACCCACGTAACTTTTACTTTACGCAAAGAAACGTGCTCTCCAATTCTTATTAACAACCATATGGTGCCTCAACGAACCGAGACAAAATATCTTGGTATTCACCTAGACCGCCGCCTCACATGGAAGCCTCATATAGATGCGAAGTTGACGCAAATGAAACTTAAAGCTACACAAATTCATTGGCTAATCGGCAGAAACTCTGTGCTTCGTCTTGATTGTAAACTTCTACTCTACAAATCGATTTTGAAACCAATTTGGTGCTACGGTATACAATTATGGGGCACTGCTTCCGCATCCAACATAGAAAAAATTCAACGCAGGCAAAACAAAATCCTAAGAATGATAACTGGTGCTCCTTGGTATGTTAAAAACAGCAACATCCACAAGGATCTACTAGTTCCACTAGTTAAATGCGAAATCCTGAACTATGTGGACAAGTATTTAAATAAGCTGGAAGCTCACCCAAATCCGCTCGCCCGAAACATCCTGCAACATAGTGGGCACACCCGCCTGAAAAGGAGGGATACTATTGCGCTTATATGAAGCTTGATAATTAATATGAGAACTTAAATTTTAGTCTGGCACTGGCTAGACTTATATTAACTACCTAGTTTTAAGATTTGAACACTTATTGTTAGTTCGCCACAGGCGAAGATTCAATAATAAATATATGAAACAAAAAAAAAAAATCTAACAACTGCTAAGTAATCCAGACATGTAATAGTAGTTGAAAAGTAAGAAATTTGTAATGACTAATCACTTCCAAGTTTTTGCTGGGATTTTCCACAAAAATATTTGGCAGGACAAATTGATCGGGGTCGGTCTTACATCTTACCATTGTAGGAGATCCCTGGAAGCTGTGGGAGCGATTTAAAAATAATGAAACTGTGTGGCAACCCTGCTAGGGGCGGATATAGGGTGTAAGTGTGTCAAAAAAAAAATTTCGTAGAGAAAATAATTGGAAATCGGTCTTACATTGCGCATGGTACGGGGCAACTCCGGGGCAGTTTTATATGGTTTTATGAACAAATTTTAGAGAAATAAACAGAGGTATTCTTATTTTTTGGGGTATATCTCGGTCAGTTATTGGGCGACTTTGCCGGATTTACATAGCGATTTTCTCGTTTGATACCACTTACGGGTCTATGCGACATCGGGGGGCTTCAGAAAGTTATTTCCAACCATAAAACGGACAGATGGACAGACGCACATGGCTAAATCGGAAATAGGATCTAGAATATATATATACCTTTTACCGATATAACTTTCCCCGGTAGTTTGAACCCTTCCCGATCACTGACCCCTACCATTTTTCGCCCAGTGTTATAGTTATTTTTCATAAATTTTTGTTTTTTCACATGCTTGCTTACACAAATATTCTATCGCAAATAATTTTAACTCAATTTTCGTGTATGTTTCGTATATTAACATTTATAAATAAATTAATGCAAATAGGTTTGGTGTCGTTGTACCAGAATTCAGTCGCAAATAAATAAAAAATGTAATAAAATAACGAATGTAATATATAAAACAATTTTAACGGAAAATAATAATTTATTCTAATAAAAAAAAATTATATGAACTTAAGCCAAACTAAAAATTAAAAATTTGCATTAAAAGACAATTAGTTCAACAAAAAATTAAAATTAGAATATAACTCACACATGGCAGGGTGCAAAATGATCTTTAATGATTTCTGTCTATTTGTCGTTGACAAAAAAAGAAATTTAAAATGATTAACCCCCCTTGTATATAATATACAATAATAAAAAGCGTTTTATTCCATCTGAGAGATGGATGAAGCTCAACCGTTAGTCAAGTGTTGCCAAAGAGACTTTTAATGGAAAAAATCATAGTGTATATGAAAAGTAAACTTCGTCCTAACTTACAAAGTAAAAATGAAAGAAAACAGTCATGCCGTATCCCTTTCTCTGTTACGTGTAAGTTAAATAGGTGATGTTTACAACCAAATACACTACTACCGTTTAAAGAGTACTGATGATGAAATTGCGTAGCTGCTTTCGAAAATGCATTATACTCGGCTAAGCGGTAGAAAAATCTGCTTTTTTTCAATTTAAACAGCAAAATAAACAAGCAGTAAAAAATGTGTGGTATATAAACCACATTGTACCTTGTGCAATCTAAAAGTGTAACTGATTGCAAGGTGAATTTATGTATCAGGTGGTCAGCGTTGCCAGAAGCTCTGAGAAGAAAATCATCATTTGGTAATAGTAAAACATATATTAAGGAAAAAATTTAAATCAAGAGTCCTCAAACACTACTCCCTTTGTCCTCCTTCCCATAACCTATTTTCCTGATACCAACACAATGCAATGCATTTGTAGGGGCCATCACCTAAATGCTGGTTATTATTAAAAAAAAAAATTATAAAAAAAAGTTGTGAGGAAAAGAAGTACTGCTCCGCGCTGTTTATTGATGTCTCACAAGCTTTCGAGAAAGTGTGGCATGAAGGCCTGTTAAACAAACTAAAGCTCAACCTTCCAGCTAATATTTTCAACGTTTTAGAAAAATACATAACCGGTCGACAATTTATAATCAAAGAGAAAAACTTAAAAAGTTCGTCTGAACCAATAGGGGCTGGTGTACCTCAAGGGAGTATACTAGGTCCAATTCAATACACAGGAGACATGCCAACCAATTGTTTTACACACACGTCGAAATTTGCTGGTGATACTGCTTTCCTAAGTATTTATAAAGACCCTAAAGAGGCGTCAAACCAACTGCAACAACACGTTTCCCAAGTTTAGAAATCGGCAAACTAATGGGAAATAAAAAAAGAACAAAAATGTACCAACGTAACTTTTACCTTACGCAAAGAAACGTGCTCCCCAATCGCTATTAACAACCATATGGTGCCTCAATGATCCGAGACAAAATATCTTGATATTCATCTGGATCGCCGCCTCACATGAAAATCTCATATAGATGTGAAGTTGACGCATATGAAACTTAAAACTGCTCAAATCCACTGGCTTATGGGTAGAAACTCTGCTTCATCTGGATTGTAAACTTTTACTATACAACTCAATTTTAAAACCAATTTGGTGCGGTATACAATTATGGGGCACTGCTTTCGCCTCTAACATAGAAAAAATTCAACGCCGTCAAAACAAAATTCTAAGAATGATGACTGGTGCTTCTTGGTATATTAAAAAGAGCAACGTCCACAAGGATCTAAACGTCCCACTAGTAAAATGCGAAATCTTAAATTATGTGGACAATTATTTAAATAAGCTGGAAACACATCCAAATCCGTTCGCTCGAAGCATCTTGCAAGAAAGTGGCCACGGCACACCCGTCTAAAAAGAAGATACTACTGCGCTTAGATGAAACCTTTAAAATTATTTAATTTTTTTGTGAGAACTTAAATTTTAGTCTGGTACTGACTGGACTAATATTAAACACACTCGGTTTTAAGATTTAAATACTTATTGTTTTTTCGCTTAAGCGAAAATTCAATAACAAAAATATGACAAAAAAAAAGTTGTTATTCTTAATCTTGTTATCTACGTGAGTATTAATTAAAACGAAAATATTTGTAATAAGTGGCAAACAAATTTATTGATAAACATACATACATATATTAGTGAGAAGAGAAAATAAAAACAAACTTAATAAAAGATAAGTAAGAAAGCTATGTTCGGCTGTGCCGAATCTTAGATACACTTCACATTGGACTTTTGAAACCCCGAAACTAATGGGGGTCGGTCGTACACTTTATTTCTTTAAGGCCGATTCTGAGGAAGTTGGGGGCATCATTTTTGTAAATTTTGTATGGCAACCCCCTTAAGGCGTTAAGAGGAAAAACCAATGGGGGCTGTGATACATTTTATTCCTCTAAGGGTAGTGTTATCAAAAAACCGACTTTTTTATAACCGGATTTCCGGTTACCCGAACTTCAAAAAACCGGTTAATCAGTTAACCGCCCATTTAATTACAAAATGTATATAACGTAAAAAACAATTCATCTTTATTAAAACAACAACAAAAATAACTTTAAAAATAGCATTTGTTACACAAAATTTGTATTTTATGTGATTTATGGTAAGAAAAAACAAAAACTAGAAAAAATTTCTGAGGACCAAATGTGAATTTTATCAATAGATAAAACACAATTTGACTTTATATATTATACATACTTTTCGAAAAACAGCTAATATATTTATGTGTATTATTTTTTTCTTGTTTTCTTAAAATTTCTTACAAATTTAATTTACTTAACACACAAACAATAATTCATAGCTAATAATAGTGCAATAAAAACAAAAATAAAATAAGGAAAATTGACGATTCCCACAGATATAAAAATTTGGTTAACCGGGAGGAGAGAACCGGTTTCTTAAAAAACCTAAAATGTAGCCCAAAACCAATTTTTCGGTTAATCGGGTAACCGAAATTGACAACACTATCTAAGGGCAACGCCGGCGAAGTTGTAGAGTTTTTACCTTTTTTTCAAATTTTGTTTGGCAACCCCCTTAGGGCCTGGATACAGGGGTTAAGTATTTCCTAGAAATATGTTTGGGAGGTGAAACTAATGGGGGTCGGTCGTACACTTTATTTCCTTAAGGCCGACTCTGGGGAAGTTATGGGCGTTTTTACATAGTTTTTGTTTGGCAACCTCCTTAGGTGATGGAGATAGGGAGGTAAGTATACTTTAGGAATACGTTTGGGAGAAAAAACTAATTTTGTATGGCAACCAGTTTAGGGGCTGGAGATAGTATCCCAGCAAAAACTTACATTACTTTGTAATGAGTTAAAATCCAAAAAACTCTTACACATTAGCATTTTAACCCAATATTTTACCATGGCGATGACATTGGAGGCAAGTACTTACCATTCTCGCTTCCAAAGAGGGAGTTAAATAAATACTTACCATGCTCGCTTACAAAGAGGGATTTACATAAGCTATTACTTAATTGGCATTAAAATAACCTTTTCCTGGGGCCCCTAGTTCCTCATGGTTGCATTTAAAGTTTTTTTCTTTGATGTTTTGGTTAAAACTGGCTTAAAATGTTAAGTTAGAATAAGTTAAGAAATTGTCAAACTGAAACTTTCTGCCTTAATTTTAGATAAAAAATAACTCATTATCTAACAACTGCTAAGTAATCCAGACATGTAATAGTAGTTGAAAAGTAAGAAATTTGTAATGACTAATCACTTCCAAGTTTTTGCTGGGATTTTCCACAAAAATATTTGGCAGGACAAATTGATCGGGGTCGGTCTTACATCTTACCATTGTAGGAGATCCCTGGAAGCTGTGGGAGCGATTTAAAAATAATGAAACTGTGTGGCAACCCTGCTAGGGGCGGATATAGGGTGTAAGTGTGTCAAAAAAAAAATTTCGTAGAGAAAATAATTGGAAATCGGTCTTACATTGCGCATGGTACGGGGCAACTCCGGGGCAGTTTTATATGGTTTTATGAACAAATTTTAGAGAAATAAACAGAGGTATTCTTATTTTTTGGGGTATATCTCGGTCAGTTATTGGGCGACTTTGCCGGATTTACATAGCGATTTTCTCGTTTGATACCACTTACGGGTCTATGCGACATCGGGGGGCTTCAGAAAGTTATTTCCAACCATAAAACGGACAGATGGACAGACGCACATGGCTAAATCGGAAATAGGATCTAGAATATATATATACCTTTTACCGATATAACTTTCCCCGGTAGTTTGAACCCTTCCCGATCACTGACCCCTACCATTTTTCGCCCAGTGTTATAGTTATTTTTCATAAATTTTTGTTTTTTCACATGCTTGCTTACACAAATATTCTATCGCAAATAATTTTAACTCAATTTTCGTGTATGTTTCGTATATTAACATTTATAAATAAATTAATGCAAATAGGTTTGGTGTCGTTGTACCAGAATTCAGTCGCAAATAAATAAAAAATGTAATAAAATAACGAATGTAATATATAAAACAATTTTAACGGAAAATAATAATTTATTCTAATAAAAAAAAATTATATGAACTTAAGCCAAACTAAAAATTAAAAATTTGCATTAAAAGACAATTAGTTCAACAAAAAATTAAAATTAGAATATAACTCACACATGGCAGGGTGCAAAATGATCTTTAATGATTTCTGTCTATTTGTCGTTGACAAAAAAAGAAATTTAAAATGATTAACCCCCCTTGTATATAATATACAATAATAAAAAGCGTTTTATTCCATCTGAGAGATGGATGAAGCTCAACCGTTAGTCAAGTGTTGCCAAAGAGACTTTTAATGGAAAAAATCATAGTGTATATGAAAAGTAAACTTCGTCCTAACTTACAAAGTAAAAATGAAAGAAAACAGTCATGCCGTTTCCCTTTCTCTGTTACGTGTAAGTTAAATAGGTGATGTTTACAACCAAATACACTACTACCGTTCAAAGAGTACTGATGATGAAATTGCGTAGCTGCTTTCAAAAATGGATTCTACTCGGCTAGTATCGGTAGGAAAATCTGATTTTTTCAAAATTAAAAGTTTCTTTCAACATTAACGGAAAATAATTATTTCTTCTAATAAAAAGAAATTACATGAACTTAAGCCAAACTAAAAATCAAAAATTTGTATTAAAGACAATTAGTTCAACAAAAAATAAAAATTAGCATATAACTCACACATGGCACGGTGCAAAATGATCTTTAATAATTTCTGTCCATTTGTCGTTGACAAAAAAGGAATTAAAAATGATTAACCCCCCTTGTATATAATATACAAGAATAAAAAGCGTTTCATTCCATCTGAGAGATGGATGATGCTCAACCGTTAGTCAAGTGTTGCCAAAGAGACTTTTAATGGAAAAAAGCATAGTGTATATGAAAAGTAAACTTCGTCCTAACTTACAAAGTAAAAATGAAAGAAAACAGTCATGCCGTATCCCTTTCTCTGTTACGTGTAAGTTAAATAGATGATGTTTACAACCAAATACACTACTACCGTTTAAAGAGTACTGATGATGAAATTGCGTAGCTGCTTTCGAAAATGCATTATACTCGGCTAAGCGGTAGAAAAATCTGCTTTTTTTCAATTTAAACAGCAAAATAAACAAGCAGTAAAAATGTGTGGTATATAAACCACATTGTACCTTGTGCAATCTAAAAGTGTAACTGATTGCAAGGTGAATTTATGTATCAGGTGGTCAGCGTTGCCAGAAGCTCTGAGAAGAAAATCATCATTTGGTAATAGTAAAACATATATTAAGGAAAAAATCATCAAATTTTTTTTTATTTAAAAATTTTATTTAATAGACCAAAAATATAATAACAATTAAGTTTATAAGGATAAAAACAAATTTCTCTTTGATGTACAGCGTAAATAAGTTCTGAAAGTTTTACGAAAATTCTTTTAGAACTGAGATTATCTAGAACTGCCAGATGATCCTTACAGTTGACAAACAAAGATTGCAAGGTTTTGTTTACTCGTCATCTAAATTTTGGATATTCCTTTCAATAAACATATCAAAGAAGGAGCCTCCCAATCTATAGATTAAAAAGGGTCAAGTCATGAGAGTTCTCTTAGAGAACAATTTTTAAAACCAAATCGTTTTAATATATTCTTATATTACTTGATATAAAACGAAATGATTTTTTTGCAATTAGTTGTAAGCTGGATTTTTAAGCAAACATTCATAGATAGACTTCTTCGTTTTGTAAAAAAATCTTTATGCTCCAAATCAGGGTTATTATTAAAATACGAGTTCCATATGCTGGTTTTATAAGATTTTCTAAAACGTAAGGGTTGTTAGTGTTTCCACATGATATGTAAATTACATAAAAAAACTCTTGAATTTTTCTACATCTTTTAATTGTTTTTATTAGTTGAAATAAAAGATTACATCTGCGTTCAACCAGCTAGATGGCCGACAAACATCGTTGTGTCGACTTTCCAAGATACTTCCTTTTGATAAGTGTTAATGAAAATAGATTTTTTACTCTTGTTTAAAATATTAGAACAAGTACATTATACTTTCACCGCTAAGGTCACATGAATATATAACGCTTAAACGTTTTGATGTTCAAACTACTTTGAAGTTGAACTCTTGTACACTTTGTGACATGCAACTATGACACCCTGTTGCTTGCAGAGGCCAGATGTACTCTACAGCCTCTCGATCAACACTAAAATTCGCGCATTTGCATAACAACCCGGACATTTAATAAAACTTAGCTTAAAAAAATATTTCATACATCCTTGTTATATTGACCAAACAATATGTAAATTATATAAAAGCAATAAATGTCAATTTAATTTACTATTAAAAAGTTTGTAAACAAATTATGTTTTTCCACGTTCATTCGAATTGCACAATATAAAATCATAATTTCTAAATATAAAAAATCATCTCTTGACAAAAAATTATCAAAAATATGATAAGATCATCATTCTTTAATAATATCAGCATGACTGGTTATGTTTTTTTCTGTTGTTTTTTTATTATAACCTACATATTTATGTTCTTTGTTGTTAATGTAGACTGAAAAAAATGAGGTAGTCTTGGTTTTTTGCTTATATCTCGGTCATTTATCGGGCGATTTTGCTGAATTTCAATACCGATTTTCTCGCGACGATCTCTGACAGTTTGATACCACTTACGGGTACCTTGGGGGGCTTCAGAAAGTTGATTTCAACCATAACACAGACGGACAACGCTAAATCGGCTTCCCTATCTATAAGGATCTAGAATATATATACTTTATGGGGTCCCAAATGGATAATATAGAATTTACAAACGGAATGACAAACTTATATATACCCTTATCACTTATGTGAAGGGTATAAGTTATACCCAGGTTCTTTGCTGTTTCTACTATTTTAAGAACAGAATTGTCAATTGTGATTGGGGGTAGAGAGGAAGGAAAAAAATATTTTTTTTCCAATTACTATTGCTTTTGATTTTTGTGCATTTAGGCAGAGACCAGTAGCAGACGCCCAACTACTAATGTTACTTAAATCTACATTTAACTCTCAATGCAATCAAAGGCATCAGACGGATCACAACTAATATAGAGTTGTACATCGTCTGCATACATATGTATATTACAATACTTTAGCTGAGATGGCAGATCATTTGAATAAATTGCATATAAAATAGGGCTAAGAATTAAACATCGCGTTAAACAGCGCGATCCAGAAATGTCGTCACCTTTGGTTTGACTTCTACCTGTCAGGTAGGAGTGGATTAATTTTACTGAAGACGTGGAAAATTGCACATAGCCCTAAGTTTAAGGCAAACGATAGAGTGATCAACTGTGTCGAATGCCTTTGAATGGTCCAATAAAACAAGTAACGATATCATGTTGTCATCTACTTTACTTCTTATTTCTTCAGCTACATCAATCAAGGCAGAGATGCAACTATGTTTTGCTCTAAAGCCAGATTGTCTTTCAGTAAGAAGTGAGTTATCGTAAAGGTACTTGTTAACTTGATTGTGAATCAAATGTTCAAAGACTTTTGATAAGTAGGGTAGAATAGCTATAGGCCGGAAGTCATCATGTGCTTTGGAAGTCGGAAGAACTTTAGCATGTTTCCACTTTGATGGATAATTTGATGTTGTGATTCTGGAGTTAAAAAGGTGCGTTATATAGGGCAGAATATGTGGGAGAATAAGTTTAACAAATTTAGGGTGAATTCCGTCATGGCCTATAGCGTTAGACATAATATTTAAAATAGATTCCACAAAATCTTCTTGAGTAAAGTGTATAAGTTCGAAGCTTGGCGTTCGGTTAATGTTATTTGTGATAGAGTTGTTTGGAATATTTGTATTATTGTTTAGTGCGTTAGTTAAAGATGTACTGTATTAATCAACGTTAGCGTCTGGATGTGATATATTCGTAAAACTTTAAATTCAATTTATCTACATTAATATATTTCTCATTATTCTTTCTATCTTTAATAACTCCCATTTTGCGAATTTCACTCCATTTGATTTTTGAGGTAAGTGCAGATTTGAATATATCTCCATAATATTTTAATTTTGCAGCACAGATTTTTTTAGTAACCTTCTTTCTTGCAATTTTGTATATATCGTGCAGATCTAGGGTTTTAAATCGTTTCAAACTAGCATATGACAGATTTCTCTCTTCGATATATATATTGATTCCTATGGTTCCAAGTTGGAACAAAGGGCCGTAACGAAATTCTTCCATTGGGATCTGTCCTGTGCGGTTAGTCTGATCTCAGACCAGGTCCTTCTTGTTTCGCTAATTTCGGATTCAAGTTGCCTCCTCCAGGTGTTAGATGGTCTACCTCTTCTTCTGCTGCCATGAGGGTTCCAGTCAATTGCCATCCTTGATATATCATCATGGGGTCTTCTCAAAATATGACCAACCCAACTCCATTTCCTCTTTGCAATTTCTATGCGAATTGGTATTTCCCCTGTTCTTTGCCAGAGGTCTCTGTTGGAAACTACGTTCGGCCAAAATATTCGCAAAATTTTTCGCAAGCAACGATTAACAAATACTTGCAGGGATTGAATGTCGCTTGCAGTAGAGTTCCAGGACTCACATCCATATAGCAGGATAGAGCGAACATTAGAGGAGAAAAGGCGAAGCTTAGTTTTTATATGTATTTGTGGTGACTTCCATACTCTTTGTAATGCACCAAAAGACTGCTTTGCTTTCCTTATGCGATATGCAATATCATCACGTGAGCCGCCTGTTGTTGATATGATACTTCCTAAGTAGCAAAACGATTGGACGTCCTCGAGTTCTATGTTGTTTACTCGGAATTTGGAGAGATTAGTCGAATTGATACGTAGAACCTTAGTTTTGTCGAAGTTAATGTGGAGCCCGACGCCAGATGCTAGCTGATGTATTTGATCCAATTTGGCTGACATGTCGGTAAAGTTATGTGCGAGCAGGCAAATATCATCGGCGTAGTCAAGGTCTTCCAATCGACCATTCATACCCCATGTAATGCCTCTTCTTATTCGGGTTGCTTGCTGCATAATTGAATCCAATACAATATTGAATAACAGCGGAGATAGGATACATCCCTGTCGTACCCCAGTGCTTACACTAATCGGATTGCCCAACGTGCGTTCATGCAGTACTCGACTTGTTGAGTTGCCATACAAAGCTTTGATTAACTCGATTAGCACAGGTGGAACTCCCTTGCATCGAAGTGCGTGCCAAATTGCCTGATGGTGGATCGTATCGAATGCTTTGGCGAAGTCGATAAATATCAAGTATAATGGAGATCTCCATTCCACCGACTGTTCCACTATGATCCGTAGACTATTTATATGATCGGTGCATGATCGGTGTGGTCTGAAACCAGCTTGCTCGTTTCGAAGATCTGCTGAAATTGATGATGCCAGTCTAGCATGGATTATATTCGCTAGCACCTTATTAACCATGGTTAAAAGAGTTATACCCCGCCAATTTTTACACTCTGTTAAGTCTCCTTTCTTGGGTAGTTTTATTATCACTCCTTCACTTAGTTCAGCAGGAAGAGAGTGTGATGTCCAAAAGTCTCTGATAATAGGGTAGATTATTTTAGCGCTAAGAGTTGGATCAGCCTTAAGCAGTTCAGGGTTAATGTTGTCTACGCCTGGTGCCTTGCCATTCTTCAGTGCACGTATTGCAGTGGCGATCTCAGTTTCGTCTGGGCAAATTGTATTTATGTCGGATCTGATCTGATGTGAAGTACAGTGACATTGCCAGACAGTTATGGGTTGCGGAATTGACAGTATGCCGGCATAATAGTCGGACCATATTGCCAGTTGCCGCTCCACGGACGAGGCAATTCCTCCCAACGGATCTTTAAGGGGATATGTGGTAGAACGGTAGTTCCCTGATATCTGCTTTGCAATTTTGTACAAATCTCTACTTCGATGTGTATCGGCAGCTGACTGTGCTTCTATGGCCATATTTTCCACCCAACCCCGCTTGTCTCGTCGCGCACTTCGTTTTACCTGGCGCTCTAGACTGGTATACTGTGCCTGTAGGATAGATTTAGAAGCTCTTGTTCGGGCAACGTTAATGAAACCTTTAAGTTGTCTTCTATCTTCAATAAGTTGCCAGGTAGCGTCTGAGATCCATACTTTACGCTTAGGTTGAGGATGACCAAGATGTTGCTTCGCACTGTCTGTAAAAATGCTTTTTATAGCATTCCATTGTCCTCTATTGCTGTTCGGGATATTCTCATAGCGAGTCGTTAGGGAGCCTACGTAACTTTCGAGAGTATTTGAGGGTTTTAATTTGGATACATTGTATCGTCTTGGCAAAGACTGTGTTGTTTGTCGTCGGATTGCACATATCCTTAATCGTAACTCTCCTACAAGTAAATGGTGGTCTGACGCTCCATCTGCCCCACGCCTATTGCGCACATCTAGTAATGAACCCCGCCACTTCTTGCTTATCGCAATGTGGTCAATTTGGGTTTCTGTTCTGTGGTCTGGGGAAACCCAAGTTACTTTATGCACGTCCCTGTGAGGGAAAATAGTGCCACCGATTGTAAGACCACTGCTTGCACATATTCCGGTAAATAATTCGCCGTTCTCGTTCATGTGCCCCAGTCCATGAGTTCCCATAACGGACTCAATATTCGTGTTAAATGAGCCCACTTGAGCGTTGAAATCACCGGTAAGAAGTAAAATATCACCACTAGGTGTGTCTTTTATTACCTTTTCCAGGAGGCTGTAGAAGTCTTCTTTGTCATTGGGGTTTGAGATTTCAGTGGGGGCGTAGCATTGAATGCATGTGATGTTACGAGCACGGGTGTGCAGACGGATGGATATAATCCTATCAGAATGAGGTTTCCATGCCATTAGGGCGCTCTTGGCCTCTCTAGAAAGAAGGAATCCTACGCCGCTCGATCGAGGGAGTCCACTTGGCTTGCCAGAATATAAAAAGGTTATGTCACCGTCGGTTGTTATTGAGCCAGTATCAGGCCATCTTGTTTCACATAAACCAAGGAAGAGAAGGTTGTAGTTCTTGAATACCTTGCACATTTGGGCCAATCTTGATGGTTCCAGAAGCGTTCTAATATTCCATGTTCCGAATCGTGTCCTTGATTTAAAGCTAAAAGTCGTCAACAGTTGGGGATCATTTTGGTTTCCATTCGTTGTGGTTTCTGTAATCAGTAGAGTTTAAGATGAACCGATGATTAGCCGATCGCATCCGATTCTGGTACCGGGATTGCCGATTGTAGCATCCAGAAATGCTGTTTTTTCAACGGGTTGTTGAGATTGGCTATTGAGTGGCGCCAATTACTCGCCACGTCGTCCCAAGGATCATTGGCAACTCGGGTATTTACAGGTGCTCTAAACGAGACCCCCCGAGACTCTCCCCTTGAGACCGCTGAGTTGTCCGCGACTGCTTATTTTATTCGCAGCATCCCAACATATCTGCTGGGGTTTCCACTATCCGCAACCTGTGGACGCGTCTGATAGCATTCAGCTATGCTTCCCGAGGCAGTAAGTACCATGTAGTATGTAATTTTACACATTACATGCTACTTAGCCACCACTTGGCAGATCTCTCTTCGATGAGAGTCTTTATTTCTGTAGAGAATCAAGGCTGTCCATATTGTATCTTCCTCAGTTTGGTTAAGACATATTTGTTGTAGAGATAGTTTATATTACTCTGCAGGAAAGCAATTTGTTCTTCAGCATTAGGAATGCAATATATTTTGGGCCACCATGTTGTTGAAAGATCTGCCTCCTCAATACTCCTGAAGTCTTTATAGAATGTTGGCCTGCTTTGGTGTTCGACTTGATAGTCATATGTTACGAACACCAGGTCATGACTTGAGAATATAGAAGCGGATAGTTGGTCGTAAAGTAGTAATTTAGATAAGTCATTAATAAAACACAGATCCAGTAAAGTGCCAGACGTTCTCGTGAAACGTGTAGCTGTAATAGAATTGACAAGAACTAAGCCAAACACACCCATATGTCTCATTAAGCTATTATCTACCATTATATTTGAATTAAAATCGCCAGTTATTATAACATCAGTATAGCTTATTGTAAGGGAAGATAATTTATTTAGCAATGTATTACAGTCAATGTCATTTCTTGGTCTATTTACTGTTCCCAATAGGAGCTTCCGGTTCCTGCCCATTACTTCGACAAACAAGTGTTCGATCTCTTCTCCTGGCATAGACTTACTTTTGAATCTACAAGGTACCGATGCCTTTACGTAAATGGCCACTGCACCAGCATTAGTGATTCTATCATTTCGGAAAAGTCGATGTCCTTGAATGTTGTAAAAGCTATCATTCATTCTACTAACACACCAAGTTTCGGATACTCATATTATGTCAATGCCTGCCTGCTCAAATACGAATTTGAATTCATCCATCTTGTTGTTCAAGCTTTGGGCGTATTCTTATCATGGTAAAGAGATTGACTTCGTAGGGCCATAATATAATATAAACATTCTATTAGCAATGCAAGCGAAGAAAATTGATTTTAAAATGATATAGAAGTTATTGTGAAAATAAAAATAGTTATAATTTGGGTATCTAAAATTTTGTTTTAAAAAGGTGATAAGATTATGAAAGAAAATAAAGATAAACATAATTTTATAGATATTGAAAACGAAAAAACTCCAATTCTTCTATCTCGCTTATGTGGCAGGCTTTTCATTCACGAATCGCTTTATATAAACTAAACCCCTGTACGTGTATGCAGACATTATTTTATTTTCTCGTTTTAATCTAACGGCTTCAAAATATATGCGATGGTTTTCAGGCGGAAGACTCTCGGGAACATAAAAAGGAGCTGAGTTACTTCCCTCGCCATTAAAACCGGGATTGACTCTAGTTTTGTAAGTTTCCCCGATATTGCGCTTATTTCAAGTTTTGTTGTATCTAAACGTTTGTTTATCTCTTTTAAAATATTGTCTTAACATTCTGCAAACATGGTTTGTAATTTTTTGGTAAGTTCCTCGCTAATTTGTTCGGTCAATTTGTCGAATCATTTATCCATTGTTTGCACAAATCTTAAGGAAGAATCAATAAGAGATAAACCACTTAATCTCGGAGATTTTGGTAAATTTTCAGTAAGAGAACTTTGCATTAATTCTCTTACCCGTTTAGGTTCAGGAGTACTGGCAGAAGTACTAGCAGAATTCATAGTTGTTGTAATTGACGAATTTATATTTTCTTTTTAACTTTGTCTTGTTGGTTTCTTTTTGTTTTTATTACGTAGCTTCGATGTATACATTATCTTAACGGCGCGTTATTTTATTTGTTGTTATGTTTTGTTTATATGATTATTTGTTTATTATACCCTTCAAATAAGTGATAAGGGTATATATAAGTTTGTCATTCCGTTTGTAATTCCTTTATTATCCTTTTGGGACCCCATAAAGTATATATATTCTGGATCCTTATAGATAGGGAAGCCAATTTAGCGATGTCTGTCCGTGTTATGGTTGAAATCAACTTTCTGAAGCCCCCCGATATCGCATAGACCCGAATGTGGTATCAAACTGTCACAGATAGTCGCGAGAAAATTAGTATTGAAATTCAGCTAAATCGCCCGATAAATGACCGAGATATAAGCAAAAAACCAAGACTACCTCGTTTTTTTGAGTCTACAACAACAACAAAGAACATACTTTTACATGTAATAATAAAAAAAACAACAAAAAAAGAAAAAAACAGAATCAGTCATGATGATATTATTGAAACACACCCAAAACAAAAATTTTATTAGTATAAGTGTTCATACATATAACAGGGTTGCCATACAAAGCTTAATTTAAATATTTTTAAAATCGCTCCTATGGCTTTCAGGGTTCTCCTACAAAGGTAAAATGAAAGACCGACCCGAATTATTTTATCCATCCTAACATTTTTGTGGAACATACTTACTCTCTATCTACAGCCCCTGACATGGTTGCCATACAAAATTTAAAAAAATAAGGTAAAAACCGCTACAACTTCCCCGGAGTCGCCCGTAGAGGAAAAAAATGTATCACAGACCCCCATTAGTTTTTCCTCCCAAACGTATTCCTAGAGCATACTTACCTCCTATCTATGCGCCTTAAGGGGTTGCCATACAAGATTTACAAAAATTATGTAAAAATGCCCACAACTTCTTCAAAGTTGGCCTTAGAGCAATAAAGTGTACGACCGACCCCCACTAGTTTTCTCTCCCAAACATATTCCTTAAATATACTTACCCCCTATCACCACGCCCCACAGTGGGGCCAAACGCAAAAAAATGGTAATAAATCTGTATCTTTGAAAGTATTTGTCCAATTATAAAATAATGTATGAAGCAGTCGTAGAGGAGGACCCAAGCTTTTAGAAAATAAAATTTTGGACTACCCTGTATATACATACGTTGAGCTACAGGGTGCCAAAGTTGACCTCCTCGGGCTTACAAAACATTTCTTTGCTTATAACTTTTGCAAATATCAACCGATTTCAATGATTTTTGGGTTTATTTGATGAAAATTAAAATACATATGGCAAAAAATGGGGGAGTTTGGTGGTGGGTAAATGGCGCCTCATCGAGATCAAAGTTCATCGTAAAAGCAAAAAAAAAACCTAAAATGTCCAATAACTGCCGCGGAGTCGCCCCTAGGGTAGTAAAATGTAAGATTGACCCCCATTTAAATTTCCTCCCCAACATTTTTGTACAACATACTTACATACTTCTATAATAATGTCGAAGGGGAAAAATCAATGGGGGTTTGTCGTACCTTTGAATCCTCAAGAGGCGCTCCAAAACTTGTTAGGACGGTTGGGGTAAAATTTATGAAAAACTAAACCTTTGTAGGGCAAGCCCCCTAAGGAGTGAAGATAGGGTGTAAGTATGTTCTACAAAAATGTTGGGGAGGAAATTTGAATGGGGGTCAATCTTACATTCTACTACCCTAGGAGGGACTCCGCGGCAGTTATTGGACACTTTAGGTTTTTTTTTTGCTTTTACGATGAGGCGCCATTTACCCACAACCAAACTCCCCCATTTTTTGACACAGGTTTTTTTTTTCAAGTCAATCATTGAAATCGGTTGATATTTGCAAAAGTTATAAGCAAAGAAATGTTTTGTAAGCCTGAGGAGGTCAACTTTGGCACCCTGTAGCTCAACGTATGGATATACAGGGTAGTCCAAAATTTTATTTTCTAAAAGCTTGGGTCCTCCTCTACGATTGCTTCATACATTATTTTATAATTGACAAATACTTTCGAAGATAGAGATTTATTACCATTTTTTTTGCGTGTGGCCCCACTGTGCGCCCTAAGGGGGCTGCCATACAAAATTTACAAAAATGATATGAAAATGCCCCCAACTTCTTCAGAGTTGGCCTTAGAGCAATAAAGTGTACGACCGACATATTTAAAAAAATTTTATGAAAATGCCCACAACTTCTTCAGAGTTAGCCTTAGAGCCATAAAGTGTACGACCGACCCCTACTAGTTTGTTCTCCCAAACATATTCCTAGAACATACTTACACCCTAAGGGGGTTGCCATACAAAATTTAAAAAAAGGATATGAAAATGCCCACAACTCCTTCAGAGTTGGCCTTAGAGCAATAAAGTGTACAACCAACCCCTATTAGTTTCTTCTTCCAAACATATTCCTAGAACATACTTACCCCCTATCTCCACGCCCTAAGGGGGCTGCCATACAAAATTTACAAAAATAATGTAAAAATGCCCACATTTTTTTCAGAATTTGCCTTAGAGCAATAAAGTGTACGACCGACCCCCATTAGTTTGCCCTCCCAAACATGTTCCTAGAATATACTTACCCCCTATCTCCACGCCCTAATGGGGTTGCCATACAAAATTTGCAAAAATGATATGAAAATGCCCACAACTTCTTCAGAATTTGCCTTAGAGCAATAAAGTATACGACCGACCCCCATTAGTTTTTCCTCCCAAACATATTTTTAGAATATACTTACCCTCTATCTCCACGCCCTAAGGGGGTTGCCATACAAAATTTACAAAAGTGATATGAAAATGGCCACAACTTCTTCAGAGTCGTTCCTAGAGCAATAAAGTGTACGACCGACCCCCATCATTTTCCCCTTCCAAACATATTCCTAGCATATACTTACCCTCTATCTCCACGCCCTAAGGGGGTTGCCATACAAAATTTACAAAAAGATGTAAAAATGCCCACAACTTCTTCAGAGTTGGCCTTAGAGCAATAAAGTGTACGACCGACCCCCATTAGTTTGCCCTCCCAAACATGTTCCTAAAACATACTTACCCCCTATCTCCACGCCCTAAGGGGGTTGCCATACAAAATTTACAAAAAGGATATGAAAATGCCCACAACTTTTTCAGAGTTGGCCTTAGAGCAATAAAGTGTACGACCGACTCCTATTAGTTTCTTCTCCCAAACATATTCCTAGAACTTGCTTACCCCCTATCTCCACGCCCTAAGGGGGTTGCCATACAAAATTTACAAAAATGATATGAAAATGCCCACAGCTTCTTCAGAATTTGCCTTAGAGCAATAAAGTATACGACCGACCCCCATTAGTTTTTCCTCCCAAACATATTTTTAGAATATACTTACCCTCTATCTCCACGCCCTAAGGGGGTTGCCATACAAAATTTACAAAAGTGATATGAAAATGGCCACAACTTCTTCAGAGTCGTTCCTAGAGCAATAAAGTGTACGACCGACCCCCATCAGTTTGCCCTCCCAAACATATTCCTAGCATATACTTACCCTCTATCTCCACGCCCTAAGGGGGTTGCCATACAAAATTTACAAAAAGATGTAAAAATGCCCACAACTTCTTCAGAGTTGGCCTTAGAGCAATAAAGTGTACGACCGACCCCCATTAGTTTGCCCTCCCAAACATGTTCCTAAAACATACTTACCCCCTATCTCCACGCCCTAAGGGGGTTGCCATACAAAATTTACAAAAAGGATATGAAAATGCCCACAACTTTTTCAGAGTTGGCCTTAGAGCAATAAAGTGTACGACCGACTCCTATTAGTTTCTTCTCCCAAACATATTCCTAGAACTTGCTTACCCCCTATCTCCACGCCCAAAGGGGGTTGCCATACAAAATTTACAAAAATGATGTAAAAATGCCCACAACTCCTTCAGAGTTGGCCTTAGAGCAATAAAGTGTACGACCGACCCCCATTAGTTTGTCCTCCCAAACATGTTTCTAGAATATACTTACCCCCTATCTCCACGCCCTTATGGGGCTGCCATACAAAATTTACAAAAATGATATGAAAATGCCCACAGCTTCTTCAGAATTTGCCTTAGAGCAATAAAGTGTACGACCGACCCCTATTAGTTTCCCCTCCAAAACATATTCCTAGAATATACTTACTCCGTATTTCCACCCTCTAAGTGGGTTGCCCTTCAAAATTTTTTAAAAATTAGGATAAAAACCCCTACAACTTCCCCGTCACCCGTGGAGCGTTAAAAACGACACCGACCCCAATTTAAAAATTAGAAATATTTCATAAGTAAAAAAATGGTTACAAAGAAAAAAAAGTTTGGGATTGCGAAAGGTCAATGTGAAGGGTATATAAGATTCGGCACAGCCGAATATAGCGCTCTTACTTGTTTTTATTTTGTTTGTGGTTTTGTTCGTTAATGTTTTTAGAATTATTTAATAGACTTTTGGTATCGTGTTTTGTTCATTTAAATAATAATTTATTTAAATAACACTTTATTAAACTATTGCAGAGAAATTTTTATAAAACATCAGAGGTCTTAAAAAACACGTCTTACTTCTTACACGTTAGTTTTTATGATCTTATTTGAATAAATTATAAGAAAATGCTAGTATACATTAACGGCTGTATTCATAAAAATTTAAACAGCATTTTTAACCTTTATTTCTTAAGCAAATTTCAATAAAATTGTATTCAAGAATTTTAGCGTAAAAAACTTATTTTAAACCTATTTTAAGCCCATTTTAAGAAAATTTCCAAACCCTTTTTTATTGCGTTTTACCCAATTTCAACCCCATTTTAAGCTAATTTCCTAACCTTTTTTTTTTTTGCTCTGTTTTAATTTTTATTTTGACAACTATTACAAACTATTGGCCTTACGGTCCTTTGTTTGAACTTGTAACTGTAAGAATCTATACATTGGCATTATATGGGAAGAATATGGATGTTTTTATAAATAAATATCAAGTCTCGCAGTCATTTTTCAATCACATTTACCATTTTTCAAAACTACACTTAATTGTTTTCAGTAATGTTAATATTTTTATTTTTAGTGATGTATAAAAAAATCAAAACAAACGGAAAAACTCGTTATTCAAACACTATTTCATCTTCAATAAAGTCAACTGCTAAATTTTACTCTTACCTAACATTTAGTTTTTACAGTTCTCTTTTTTTATTAAATATACATGTCATACACTTTTTTATTTTATAAAAACAATATTTTTCGCAAATCCGAAAAAAAAGAATGTGTATAGATGCGATTAATGTATGAGCTTATAGCCATTGTTTTACATCACTATGAATCAAGTGACAAATAAAATTGATAGCGTTGCCAACATAAGATTTAAAAAATCCTTAAAAATATTATAGTTAAAATACGGTTTATGAATACAAAATTTTAAAAAAGCATTTTTAGGCTTAAAATGTTTTTTTAACTAAAATGTATTAAAAACCTAAATTAAGATTTTTTTTATGAATACAGGCGTAAGTTTTAATACCTTTAGTTTTAATAAATATTTGTACAGTTATTAAAATGTAAAATATAGATACAGTAAGTAGAAAAAATAAGTTGTTAAAACAAAAATTATATTCAAGTTTAAAAATAAAACTTATATCTTTATTTATTGAAATTTTTCGTTTAATGTATAGAATACACTTTTTTAAACTAAATAAGAATTTTTTTAAGTTAAATCATAATTCTATTATTTATAGCAAGAAAAATAAATTGACTTCGAAATTAATGTTGAAAAATTAAGTTGTCAGAGCCACTGTGTCCATAGTTACAAGACGGCAAATTACCTAGCCTATCTTGCATTGAGTCCATTAGCTTTAAGCACTCAACATTAGTAATGTTACTCCAATTTTTATAAATACAGGCTTTCAGCTCTTTGATGTTTTGAGGTTTTTCTTCGAAAATGCGTATTTTCAAGATAGCCCACGCATTCTCAATTGGTGAAAGGTCGAGACTTTGTGGAGGCCATTTTAAAAGAATAATATTTTGGTTCTGAAGGTATTCGGAAACTTTTTTTGCCGTATGGAGAGGCGCATTATCTTGTTGAAGTACAAAGTTTGGTCCAATTAGACGTCTACCTTCAGGAAAGCAAGTTCTTCCAATATTTGTAGATACACAGCGGCAGTAATTTTACCCTGTAATACGACTATATTTCCTGTACCATTCGAAGACAAACATCCCCATACCATTTAACCTTTTTCAACGGACTTAACTTGTATGACAATTGTTCTTTTGGATTGCGCTATACGTATACCATGCCGTGGGAATAGTTCAATCTAATCATGAACTCGTCGGTCCATAACACATTATGCCAAAAATCTGTTGGTTTTAAAACATGTTCTTTATAAAATCGTCGTCTTTATTCCCTATTGATTTTACTCAAGTAAGGTAGTTTGCGTGCAACTCGACCATGCAACCTATTTCTAGTTGTATAAGATGTTGGAGCATTTTTGCCTTCTTTGAGTGATTGCGCTCTTATCTTTAAGACTAATTTGAATGAATTGGAGTTTGAAATTTCCAGTATACGCTTATCAACTCTTTCTGATGTTATTTTTGGACGCCCAGGACGAGACTTTCTTAGAACTCTTTTTTCACTGGTGTACGCTTTAATGGCTTTCCATATCGATGCTTGTGATTTATTTAATTTTTCTGCGATGTACCTTTGAGTGTGGCCATCTTTGAATAAATTGATTAGTATTTTACGCTCTTCATTGGTTAAGTGCTTGAATTTCCCCATATTTTCAGAGTAATCAGCTTACGAAATCTCGAAAAATAATTTACCTAGATGACCTTTAAAAAAAATTTATTTGCACAAATTATTTATTGTAGTTAAAAAGGTGTACAAACATTATTTTAAATATAAATTCTAACTTAAATAACTTTTTTTTATAAATATTTTTCACTTGATTACTTATTTTTGCAACACGTTGTAGATTACTTATATCAAAAAACACTAAATAAATTTAAAAATGTTGAATAAAGTAAAACAAAACCAATTTTATGTTACCTCTATAGGTATAACGGGTTTTTTAAATATTTTAGCAAACAACATACAGTATGTGCAAAGAAAAAATATATTTATCGAAAAATTCCAATTTAATTTCGGACAACTTATTTTTTCCATATACTGAATATATTCATGAATATTTAAGTACAAGTGTGTATATTTATTCATTTTTAAATTTCTACGATCGTTTACTTTAAACCGCAATCTTTTTCTTTGTGATGCATGCAAAAAACATAATGCTTCTTTCAAAATAATGGGAAATTACATAGACTTGGTTAATTCACAAGGTTTTTTTACAATACCTTGTTTTAAAATAATACTCATAAATAAGTGTAGTATTTCGAACCCAAATCAGCTGATACAACCAAGCAATATAAAACAAAACAATTATACAAATTTGCTGCTAAAATGCTAAAAAGTAAAAAAATAGACGGTTTGTGTAAAAAGTATGTATGTATATTTTGGACGTGGTATTGGCAAACTCAAGTAAATATGTACATATTAGAGCTGAGCACAAGCACAACAAAAACGTTTTATAAGCAATCGTCTCTCATTTCAACTACTGTCTCTTACATTCTATTTCATTTCAAAACAAGCACTTACTTCAAAAAAAATGGTTTAGAACCATCAAGCAATAACAAAATAGAACATATCTGAAATAGAAGAAAGCTGAAGTAGAACCAAATGATACAAAACAAAACTGAAGTAGAACCTCAAAACTGAAGTAGAACAACTATGAATGTTTTGTATGTTTTGATTATTGTGTTTTTTTGCTTCTTGCTGCTTACTAGTGTTGTCAACTTATAAGACCTTTTTTATTAAGTTCTTTGCTACAATCTTTGTTTGCCTTTTATGTTAAATAAAACAGAAATTTAAATATGATTTTTTACATAAATGTACGTATTTATTTGTATTAATATTAAATAAAAAAACAGTTTATTTTTATAAAAAAAAAACAAAACAAAAATATAAAATACATAGTGAATAAATTAATGTTAAACAAAAAACAGTTCATATTTAAAAAAAAATGCCATGTTAATATACATATACCTATAAGTATTTTTAAAGTTTGTTAAATAAGAAAATAGAGTTAAACAGTTAAAAGGAACCATTTTGGTTTAAAAACATAATTTGAGTTACAATCTCAGAATTACCGCCCAACGAACATCTTTTTTCTGTCAATAAACTTCGAGCAGCAGAAAACACTCTTTCTGATGCTGCACTTGATGCAGGAATAGCAAGTACCCTTCGGCTTGCTCTATATAGCAATGGAAACTGGTTTTTATTTGCGTCCCACCATTTCAAAGCATCAAAGTCATCATAAAAATGTATAACTGTATTTTCATACATTGATAACTCTTGAGAGACCATGTCTAATCCATTTTCCAGGCTTTGCTGAAAGACAAATCTACCAAATAATTCGCAATTGCTTTCCGAAACTTCTGCACCATCTGTAATATTTAATTGATTATTTTCATGATATTCGGCCATAATTTCTTTTGTAGCCTTTCTTATGGCCTCCTTTTCATCATCGTTAAATTGCAGAAGTTTGTTGGCGGGAGGAAACAAAAAAAGAGCTATTTTATGGGAAATGTTTAAGTTTTCTAAAACTAAAGTATTTAAATATACTAAGATTTTTTCTTTTAATAGCTTAATTATTGATATGTCTTGATCCTTGATTTCACACGATCGCAATAGCTTGTCGATATAAATAATTACAATATGTAATGTCGGGTACTTTTCTCCTTCAAGTTTTTTGAGAGCCTCTTCAAACAGCTTTAACACTTCAATTATGTGGCTTAAATGGGCAATGTTTAGGTCACCTAATCGGTGAACCTCGTTTTTATCCTGCAATATTTGATTAATTTCATTCCAATTATTTTGAATGGAAACAAATACATAGTAGAATGTATTCCAACGTGTGGGTGAGTAACTTTTTAGACTTTTTGTGAAATTAGAGTTGTTTCCAGACTTCTTAAAATATCTCACTAATTTGGAGCTAATGCTACACATTGCAGATATCGCGTCTACTTCATCCATAGACTTTTTTAATGTATTCTGTAGCAAATGGTTGATGCAAAACAAGTGATTATACGGCCGAAAAGCGCTTACCATATTCGAACCCCTATCAGTTACTATTATTGACTTTTTGTTTAAATCGCACCCAAACTCCGACAATATTTTTAATACTTTTGAATGAACATTTTGACCTAAAATATATAAAAATAATTACTGACTGCTTTTAAAAGTTACTGCATACAAACTAACCTGTATTCCGCTCACTATACATTGACTCCATTCCCAATAGTCTGCAGTTAATTTTGCCATCCTTTACAAAATGTATAGTAAGAGCTAAATATGATTTTCTTAAAAAGTTATCGGTCCACAGGTCCGAGGTTAAGCCGTAGCCAATGTCAGCTATTGCAGAGAGTTCACTTTTTACTTCATCGAACTTTGTTTTATAAATTGACTCGACGTTCCGTGATATTGTTGTTCGATCTGGTATGACAGACATGACGTCAATATTTGGACCAAACCTAGCTCCAATAGAAATAAAAAATTCTGCAACTTCTTTTAAACCATCGTCACTGACGATTTTAAAAGGTCTACAGTTCATCACTACCCATTTCGTGAACATATCTACTGCGTTTTTTTTTGTAGCATTATCTGCAACACTTTTTGGATCTGCTGACTTGCTTTGCAATACATTATTTATGTAGCACTTATGCTTCACTAAATTTGAGGTAGTTTTTGTGTTATGCTTATATATGTTTTTACACTGTCGACAAATTAAAAAGCCGGGTACTTCTTCGCCTCGATCAGTTTCAATACTAGCGAAAATGTCCCACACTTTGCTGCGTCCTCGCTTTGCGCTTATTTTGTACTCACCGGACGATATTTTGGATTTTATTTCACCAGCATCGCGTGTATGGGATTGGCTTGTGGACTCCTGCGTATAGTAATATCATTTACCATTTATAACACAAAATTATCAAAAACTTATACATATTTTTTATTTACTTACATTTGAAATATCCATTTTATTTTAAACTTAACAATTATTGCGAATTATTATTGCGAACGTTGTGTTTGTGGCAGAAACTTTTCATTTATGAATGAGTTTCTAAAAACATTTTTACCTTTTCTTACTCTTGTGAGAAAAAACAATTATCGGACCTGGAGGTACCTAGGTACTAATAAGGTGGAAATATTTATCAATTAAGAATTCCAGGAATTATGATTTTATATTTAAATTTTTTTTGCACTCATTTTGCTATGTTGTGTTTTTCCAACTATACGGCGCCAACACTTCTAAGCTACGCACACGCATTACAAAAACAACAAATATAAAGAGCATTGAAAACGTAATAAACCGTGTCAAAAAATGTGTTTATATTCAGGTAAGGCAACAATAAGAGGATCAGTTTTCCGCGAATTTTTTGTAATAATCTTTTTTTGGAAGTTTTTGCATGTAAAAAGGTTGCATGCCATTTGCATACATACTAATTAAGGAAAGAATTTTCTTAGGTGCAAAAATTGACCAAATATTTTAACAGCAATAGCAGCGAAGCAAAATCGCAAAACGAAAAATTAACAATTGAATAAAAGAGTTGGACTTAATTTTTTTTATGATATTAAAACAAAAATATATTTTCATAGCATGCTTTAAAAAACATTATCTTTTCAATTAAACATCATCGATAACGTTATTACCAAACTAAAAACTTATATAATACAGCTTAAAACTTTTGTGAAGTTTAGAAAAAAGTAGACGAAATAAATAAAAATATCGCTCAATTGATAACATCGTTGTTTAAGTTTTTTTGTTTCTGCCTATGTTCTACTGCACTCGCTATGTTCTGCTGTAATTTGCCGTTTCTTTACTTCACTATCTTTCTTTGTTTTGATGTTCTGCTTCCCAGCATAAAACAAAACCAAGCATTGCTGTATTCAAAATATTTTCAAAACATGCAGTTTTTGTTCTATTTTAAACCTTTACACTGCTTGTGTTGTTCTAAAGTGTAAAGCTGCAATGAAATACAATGCTTGGAAGTACTGTACAGTAGTGAAGAGTGAAGTTTAGAACATTTTGTGCCCAGCTCTAGTACATATATACAAATTTTTGGCACAACCCAAATATCCCCAAATGTTGTTTAGTATTTTACATAAAAAAACAGCTGATTACCAAAATCCAGTGTCGGTTACTTTGGTCGGCGGAGGCGACTTAAGGTATATTGTTCGGCGGCCTTGCGTAAGTTGCCAGTACTGGACGTTTTTTATGGATGAGGGGCTAGCGGCTCCCGAAAATTATTTTAAAATCGCCGTTTTAGCAAATATAGCTTTAAGGCGCTTAGCGCAGAACTCCTTAAGGTACCTTTACACGGTAATACATATATTACGATATGTCAAAAAATGTTGTGGGATAATACAAAATCTCATCATGTAAAAGCATAATGTATTGGGTAGGAGAGAATATGGATGCAAAATTTGACAAGTGTTTGGTAAATGTTTATTTTCTAAACCATTTTAGAAACTTGTGTATTCTCATCACATCAGAGGTGTGAAAGATTGGCAGCACTTACAGCATCTAATGAAGGTGGCTACACTTAATGAAACAATACACAAACAATCAAAATAAAAGCAATTTTTTTCATGTTGTTTTTGTTAATATTGTTGAACCTTAACCATATGGCGTTACCCCAAAAGGAAAGTGGAAAGAAACAACCGATTTTGATTTTACCAACCTCATCCGTGTAAACATGAAAAATAGTTAGAACAGATTTTTATTCTCTTTTTTTAAACACGGAGAGAATTTCATAATATTTTGATTCTACAAAATCTAATTACTTTGTATTACCGTGTAAAGGTACCTTTACATGATATGACATCACAATAGACCAGGGGTTGTCAAAATTCTCATTTAATGAAATGCGTCTGTATTGGATAAGAGAAAATTGCCCAGCAAACAAAAAACTAAGCATTGCAAATGTGATGAATTTTACTTTTTAAAGCAAAATGGAAATGAACTTAAAAAAAGTTATTAAAATTAAATAAAAAATATGCCTCAGTTATTACAGAATTAGACAATTTTTTTTCACACATATTCCATTGGGCGAGTTCAATTTACAGTTAAAACTTAAAAAATTAAGTGTATTTAGGTATTATAAATTAAGTTTTCCAAATTCAAGATTTTGTAACAATTTCTTATTAACAAAATATGTTTTAAATTTGAAGAAGTTTATTTATTTCTCTGCTTGGAACAAATAAATTTTAAGTCGGAAAAAATTTGTTCGCAGCAATATGTAGAGGGAAAAAGGGATAACAACTTCAAAGCATTTCTTTTTAACTCTGGAAAATCGAAATCATTTAGATTTTTCCAAAATTCTATTCCCATTTTTTTTGGAGCTTGGACTTCGGTTCGAAGAAATATAATGTTTTCTTTGTTTTAAATGTTTGGTAACATAAAATGCATTGCATGTTACCAAAAGCATTTTTAATGACAAAACAAAAATTTTTGTCTTCCATTATACTATTTTGTTTGCTGGTTTATTTTGAAATTAAATCAAAGCTGAAAAAACAACAAAGCTGAAAAAAAACAGTAAGCATCCGCCCATGTGCACTCGTTAACACTCAATTAACGACTGAAATCAAACTGAAATAAAAGAGAACAAGCGTCGGTGTGAGTTTGTTTTTATTGTTTTTGTAGCACAATTGTGCACTAAAAATGAATTTTTGACAACCTCTGCAATAGACATAGTCTTCAAGTTTATATTTTTACGACAGATTTTGTATGAAAGACAACAACAAAATTTTTAAGCTATTGTAAAACTGTATAATTAGGGGATTCACAAGGTGTTTTATTTGTCCTATTGTCATAAAATGTCCACAATGGTTTAAAAACATTTGCCAACTATTGGACACTTGGCGCAGGTGCATTTGGATTTGTTGTGACAATTTAATAAGCATATTAAACGACGTAGTATTTTTTAAGAACTATTTTTGTATAAAAGACAAAATGACCATTGTGAAATTTTATAACAATAGGACATAATAGGACACCTTGTGAATCCCCTAAATATAACACAACTAATATGCAAATGTTAGTATCTAAATTCAATTAAATTTTGTTTGTGCTTACTTTTATATATTTGTATAATTTTTGTATGAATACTATGACTGCTACCGCTTAATAACGCTATAGTGTGTAAAAGTAAAAAGTCAATTCTATAAAAATGGTTTTGCGAAATATTGAAGGTCCGCGACTCACGACTCAGCTTGCAAATACGCATGTGTATATCAAAATAGAAATAAAAAAAATTATTAAGATATGGCTACAAAAAAGAAATAAATATTGAAACAAATTTCAAATTTAAATGTTATGGACAATATCAAAAAAGTCGAAGGTTCCAAATTTTCACCAAAGTAAGAAGGAAGGTTATTGGTAAAGAGTTTAAGGATCTGCAATATTTATGTACAAAAACCGTTGCATTCAGATTACCGTTCGTATTACGAAAATTTCACTTATGGTTGAAAAGAAAGTTGACAATTTATAATCTTTCCTGTTAAGCTTTAAATGTTATCCATTGTTAGAGAGCAAAAGACTTCAATTGTAACTTTTAAGTTTTTTTTTAAAGATATTTTTTTTTTTATTGTTTGTAAGAAAAATGTTTTTTTATGATTACTTAGATTTAAAAAGCCTGTGTTGATTGAAAAGAAAGTTTATTTTATAATTACACAATTTTCTAAAAAGAATGTAATTTTTTACTAATGGTAGAAAAAGCTGCTAAGTTCACTGAAATACATTCTTAAACCTGCTTAGTCATAAAATCGCAAACAAAATCGCTTACTCTTATTTTTTTTCTGAACTAAGAGTTTTGACCATTAAACATTACAAAATAAGCCAACTGCATGCTTAAACTATCTTAAGAAGTCACAAAATGTTTATTTTTAAGTTTTTTGTCTGCGCTGTAAAATTTTAGTTAGGATAGTTAGCAGGTCTACAATCTAAGTCGACGTTATATTACTTGCATTTTATTTAATTTACTATATATTTTGGCAATAATTTCAGTTTTTTTGCTAATTTCTTTTAGTTTTTGCTTTGTTTTTTGTTTTTACTTTTGTACAAAAACATACGTGAATTTGACAGCTTGTGTTTACTAACACAAAGTTACCCAAACTTACCCAAAAGCGTTACAGCAAAGAATATGAATATATAGAAGGCGGATCGCTTTTAAAAAAGAAATTTGTTTGCAAAATCACTTTGGATGCGGGCGAAAAGATAAAAGTGGTGGTAAAACAGAAGAGCGTAACACCTGACTCCAATTTTAAAAAACAAACATGCTCATACCAACATGTATGTAAAGGGTAATTTTTTAGCTATTATCTTTTTGGCAACACTGGTTTAAACAGCTGACGCACGTTTCTTGTTATGTTTCACTGTCAAACATCTTCAGTTTGTCTATAATTTAACCATGAATCGTCTAACAAATGAACAACGCTTGCAAATCATTGAATTTTATTATCAAAATGCGTGCTCTGTTAAGAAAGTTCATCGCGCGCTTCTTCCATTTTATGGTCAGCTCATTTTTAGCTCAATGGGTACGTAAATAAGCAGAACTGTCGATTTTAAAGTGAATATCAGCCAGTAGCATTGTAAAAGCTACCAATGCATCCAGAAAAAGTCAGTTTGGTGCGGTTTATGGGCTGGTAACATCATTGGACCGTACTTCTTCAAAGATGATGCGAATCGTAACGTAACTGTGAATAGTGAGCGCTACCGTGAGATGATATCCAACTTTTTTTTTGCTCAAAATGCAAGAGCTTGACTTGCATGACATGTGGTTTCAGCAAGACGGTTCCACATGCCACACAGCGCGCGCAACAATGGACTAATTGGAAAGCGAGTTCGGTGAACATTTTATTTCACGCTCGGGACCGGTCAATTGGCCGCCTAGATCATGCGACTTAACGCATTTAGACAATTTTTTGTGGGGCTATATTAAAGCTCATGTTTATGCAGACAAGCCCGCTTCAATTGACGCATTGGAAGACAACATTGAAGCATTTATTCGGGAGATACCGGTCGAAATGTTAAAAAGAGTATGCCAAAATTGGACTAAGCGGATAGAAAATTTAAAGCGCAGTCAAGGTCAACATTCGCATAAAATAATCTTCAAACATTAAATTATAGGGACCGTACTATCGATTCAAATAAAGATTTCATGCATTTTTCTGAATTTTGTGTGTTTTTTTGAAAAACTTCGTTTAGCTTCTAAAAAATTACCCTTTATATACACATTGCTTTCAATTCTTATTTCTTTAGTTTTGGTTATTTTTTGTGATTTTGTCTTTATTCAAACAATTTATGTGCCGTTTTTCGAAGCCAATTCAGTGACTGTCGCAGAAGATTTACATATATATTTTCTGTTTTTGTTTACAATAAAAGAATACACATAAACCGTCCAAGGCCATCACTTAATTGGCTTCATAAAACAGCACATACATGAACTACAGAAGTCTTGTTTGAATACAGTTTATGTGCAAATAACCAACAAAGTCTAGTGTGTAGGGTGAATATACGCATTTTATTGTTGTAAAAATGAAATTTTGTCAAAAACCAACGAATTTAAATGCCCTAATATCGATATATGTATTAAGAACTGCCTTTTAACATTTAAGTTCTAAATTTTTGATTATATTAAAGAAAACCTTACATAATTTTTTTCAAAGTTCTTAATTTATAAATTTAGCTTTTTGGACAGAGCTTTCGTTTTAGGATTTACAAAAAAGTATTTATTTGACTGTTTTGTATGATAGCTGTAGCTGTAAATATTTTTACTCAAAATTTAAAAAAATATTTTTTCTTTAATTTAAGTTATGTTTTTGAAATGAAGCAACAACTTAATTATCAAAAATTTCCCAAAAATTTTAATATTTTTATTCAAAAAAATTTAATTTTAAATACATATACTTTATTTCATTCTGTCTGGGGAAAATATGTGTATTCATTTTAAAAAACTTTTGAACAAAACACTATTACCCCCATATTCATAATAATTAAAGTAGGCTTATTAAGTGCTTATTTAACAGATGTCTATGACATAATTGTCTAATAAGCCCTTATTAAGCCTTCTTAAATTATTTGGAATACGAGCGTTAGATATTGTTTTATTTAGAATATTTGAAATGAATTTTTATGTATTCCAACCAATTTCAAACCGTTACTATTTTGAAATTGTTTTCTTTTTTTCAATTAGATTTTGTTTACTAATTAAAACCTATATAACATAAATTTTTTTCAACAAAAAATTTTTAAATATATTGTATTTAAAACAAATTTTTGAATATTTGATATTATTATTATTAAAGAAAATTTGTTTAAATATTTTAATTCTGGGGCCAAATCCTGACATTCAATTCGAATCCAAATTTCACTTGATCGATCGAGATGTCAGTGCTCTAAGTATAGAAGTTCTTATAAGAATTTTTTTATTTCGATTCGATACGAATGCGACGACTTAATCTTAAACAGTTGACTCCAGAGTATTATAGCAATATTTGTTTTTGTCTTAAACTGAAAATATTAGCATTTCTTTCATTGGTGTTATTTCGAAAGCATTGCGCTTATGCTATAGAAAAAGGTGCCCCAAACAAGGAAAAAGAGTTTTTAGCAACCATAATTTGTGACGAATGGTTATTACCTCAGCAAGAGAAGCATTGCTCTTATTATTTTTTTTTTTATTTCAATACTGAACCTTTTCTTAATATTCCTTAAGGTGGTTTTATACGAGATGTACGTCACACAGGTTTTGTCATGTGAAAATAGAACGCGCTTTAATTGAAAATTTGCCATATGACCTTACGCCCCGTCCAAATTAGCAATAAATATCTCAGCAATAAGGCAATAACGTCGGAAGAATAACGGGAAATTATTGCTTATTGACTCGCTTATGTTAAGGGTATGGGAACACGTATATATCTTAATTCGTCATAAAAAAACAACCCAAATCAGAAAATCATCGTTTTTTTAAGGAAAATTGTTAGAAATTATTAATTTTTTATCGCTTTGTATCACTTGGCGTCGTTTTTTAAATGTCACTTAAAAATGTGAATTGAATTTGACGTTTTATGTCCGCAATAATTGCTTTCGAAAAATGGTTGACAATTATTGCTCAATAAAATGTTGGCAATAAATATGTACGCAATAGAGCAGCCCACATTAGAGATAACATAAATTTGACACTTGCTGCAATATATGTTAACATATTTATTGCTAATGAAGACTAGGGGTTAACATATGTATGTGTTTCACACAAGCAATGTTTCCACCTGCTTACACGACATGTATCAATTTTGCAGTGAAAAATTTGACAGGTCATATGTAAAACACATCTCGTATAAAATCACCTTTAAAGTGTAAGTTTAATAATTCAACTGAATAAGTTTCTTTTTCTTTAATTTTATATTACCTTAGACGTAATTCAATAAAATTAAAAAATAAAATATCTTAAATATAACAAAAAATTTAAATCTCACTCACAAAAAAAAAAAAAAAAATGAAAAATAAAATCTTAAAATAAACCAACTTTTTCATATAATAATTATTTTCTTTTAAACTCAAAAAAGTTGAATATGAGTATATACATTAATTTAAATAACATAATTAAAAAAAAAATAACACAAAAAAATTAAGTGCTCAAAGAATTTGAAATTACAATAAACCTTAAAAATATTAATTTCTTTTTCGTTTAGTACGAAATATGTGCATAATTAACACATACGCATAATTTAATATGTGTTTGAATTTTTTAAAATAATGACACTGTAATTCGGTGTGAGTCTATAATACAATTTCTATTGTACAACAACAAAACGCATATTCTCACCCTACAATTTACACACGTCTTAGCGATTGTTATTTGCACATAAATTGTTTGAAATCAAGGCTTATTTTAAATGATATTTTACTTCATTAATGTTTCCTTAAAATCATACACACATCTGTGGCTGTTTTAAAACAGAAAAAAAAATTAAATGTTACAGTTTTTGTAATGTATGTATGTTTCAAATATTGTCTGTGCAAAGCGTGTTAAGAGCAGTAGTAGAGAGAATAAAAATTAACAACAGAGCGGGTTGTAATGTTACAACCCGCTATAATGTTATTTGATTCCAGGTAACAATTTTTGTGCAAAGAAGAGAGCGTATGAGAGTGTTATTACTTTTGATTTCCTGTACAAATATATCCGAACAGATAGATTTAAAATCACCTGATTTTTGTTTACTTTTGAAATTCATTTTGCAAAAGAAATTAAGTTTGATATTTTCCAAAAAAATTTGTACGCAAAAATACATTAATTGATAAATATTTGTTTATTTTTTTTTTATTATAAAAATTAGGTTAAACAGATTTTGTTTACTTTTGTCAGCTATTGCCAATGATGTTAATGTTGTAAAATGTTATGCGTCTAAAATCACTGAAATATATTTTTATTTTATAAGTAAGCAGCATTTTTGCTTAAAAATTTACAAAATTTGGTTTTTTTGTTTCAGGTAATTTGGGTTACTTTAACAAATTTAGAGAGAGGTTTTCTTTTTACTGCTGTTTGTCCGAACAAGAATGAATCTTTTAGAACATACCTAATACTTATTACTTAATTGGCGAATTCACAAGGTGCGATACGATAGCGTATTGTATTATTGTCATATAATTTCACAATAGCATAAAAATTTTGTTGTTGCTCTTCATACGAAACTTGCTGTGAAACAATACAACTTTGTTTGATATGTTTTTGTGATGTCATATTATATACAAAGTCATGCGCCATGCGCCTAAAACGAAACGGCGAGTTTTTTAATTAAATTTTAGGAGCTGCTAGCACTCGCATCCGTTAAAAATGTCTATACTAAAAACTTAGGCAAACCCGCCAAAGAAGATTCCTTAAGCCGCCTCCGCCGGCAAAAATAGCCGGCACTGCTCTCTGACACATCAGCTGTTTTTTGTTTACGTAAAAAATAACAAAATTCTTGTGTTTTTTTATTAAAACTTTGCTTATTTTAATGAATTTTAGAGATTCTAACCAGGTTAGATATAGACCATTTTGTGTTTTCATGGGTCTAATTTCTACAAATTAATAAGTTAAGCCAAGAGTAGCACCATATTTATGTACATACATATGTGTTTGTTTTTTATCGTTTGGTCGTATCAGCTGATTTAGATTTTAAATACGACACCTACAAATATACGAAGAGTTGTTCACAACGGTCATATATTTTGGTTCTATTATTTTACAATATATGATTTCACAAGACCTTGTGAATTCACCAAATATGTATTTAAATACATAATACAGTACATACACGTTAATATCTGTTGGCAATAGAATTTGGCAGTTGTCACGTCAATAATTGCATTGCTCGTGTAGTTGGGTAGTGGTGTGGGTTATAAAATTTTAAAAGACATGAATAAGGCGAATTCATATTCGCCTTGGACGTGACATATATGTGGGAAGTAAGTTTTCTTCTATTGAGCGTGTGTTTACTAACTAAAGGTTGCAAAATCTTATATTAAAAAGACAATTTTTTTTATATTATTTAAAATAGCGTAGTAAATGAAAATCAATAATTCCATAAAAAAAATGAATGCTTGCCATTTATCCGTAATCGTATGTATTTTTGTGTTTTTATAAGGTAATAATAAAAATTACGAGCAAATTCACTATATATGTATTTTCTACAGTAAAAACAAACAAGTGTCAAAGGTTAAAAAACAGAAAAATTATTGTTTGATAAAATAAAATAATTTACATATATGTATATACGTTGTTTATATAAATTTCCTTCGTTCCTTCATTTTTATTTTAATAAGAATTGTGATTTCCTAAAGAGAACAGGGGGCTGTATTCGGCACTATTGTTCGTAAAATAACATTCGCAAACTCATACGTTATAAAATAACTAAAAAATTGCTTTGTACATTATTTTAAACACATAAACTTGAAATTTAATATCAATTCCTAAAATTGTGTTCTGTATATAAAAAAAATACAAACCTAAATTAATGTGAAATATTTTGCATTGATTTTTCAATACCCAGTAAAAAAGCAGAAGGAAACCACAACTAGCTAATCTGAATCACTTTAAATTTTGGTAAAAATAAATAATTTTTGCATAGAATACTATTAATTTTTATTGAGTTTTAACCGCATTCGCGAGTGTGCCAGTCTGGGGATTTGTGCGTTCGATTCACACCAGAGATCCTGGTAAGTCTGCTTCATCCTGTTTTTCTATAATTTTTATACTTTTCTACATTTCTTCTTTCCCTCTATCTCCACCCTTTCTGTCTGCCTCTCCAGGTAACACGAAGGGTCAGAATTAAGCGGAGCCAAGTGAACTCTATCCTTTCCTTTAACGACTGGTTGTATGTTCTACTTATCCTAATCCACATTTTTGATGCTAAAATATGTCATTACTAAAATTTGGCTTACCTAATTTTTGCATTCAAGATGTTAGAAAAAACACTTGTACCTATTAAATAAGAAATAATTAACCAACGTACCTACATACAAATTACAATTTTCATCAAATTTTTATATGATGTAAATATCTGGAAAACTGTAATAGCTATCAACTTTAAATGTCCGACAAAATATTTATGCAACAATGACTTCATGCTTAAAATGAAATTAATTGTATAGAATCAGGGTGAGTGGTGGCCCCCATACAAATTAACAGTTTTTTTTCCTAATTTTCATTACGTTATATCTCGGAAACTATTGACATTTTATACAAAAAGTAGTTTCGCAAAAACGTCTACATTAGGGACTGGTAAATCGACTTCGATTATAGTCGAAAGTCGATTTTGACCTCAAAAAAATCGATTTTTTGTAATCGGCCTGTTGTTGTCGATTTTATACTGAAATCGATTATTGAGCCCAAAAAATTGATTTTACCTAAAAAAATTTTAAATGCTATAAATTTCAAGAATGATTCTATTAACACAATTTATTTTAAACTATCTGCACTGAAAACTCATTTGTTAATATGAAGCGTTAGTGTATTATTTTAAAAATTGTAATATTTGACGCCGAAAGTTAATTAAAAATGCAGTTAGATTTGGAAAAATTTATAAACAATTAAAAAAAAAATACTTCAGTACACAGTACACTAAAAATAACTTATCGTCTTTGTAAATTAAATATGTATATCTGTTGTGTGTGCGTATGTAAATTTTCACTTATTTAATTTCATACATTGAAATTATAATGGTTATTTGCACTTAAGTATATAATTATATATAAAGTTAAACTAACTGAATTTGTTTATGACTTGCGTTCTTTGTAATCATTAAATAGGTACGTCATACGCGTTTTCCAATAATTCCTTTCTTTGAGAAAAGTTAAATTTTCTTACTTAAAAATCAATTTTGAGGGTTTCTATTCATTTAAATATAGCATCAAAATAAAAGTCGACTTTGAATTATAATCGATTATGAGCTTCGATTAATCGACTTTGAAAATCAAGATTAAAATAGTTGATCGTGAAATCGAAAATCGATTTTCGGATTTGCTTACCATACCCTAGTCTACATTATACACGTGCACAAATAGGACAAATAAGTATTGCAAAAGCAGATATACCTTGTACATCCTTGTACATACTAGTTGTTTTTGGTATAAGTGTGTGAATAAGTGTAACTGATATTGTATGGTTTTGCTATTGCGCACTCACTCTACTCTTATAAACAAATATTGTTTTTTATGGTTTTGGATTCAGTGCGTAATGTATTTGTTTTTTTTTCGGCTGAATAACAATAGTATAATGCATGTTTTGTTATAACTGTTGGTACAACAAATAAACAAGATCGTTTATATAAAAGTTTGTGAATTAAACAAAAATTGTGGGGCAACCAGAAAATTAAAAAATATATAAATGCTTTTATTTACATATTTTGGTAATTTTAATATGATTGGTGTAGCGAAGAACACCGCGGCTTAGCTAGTTATATATAAAGTTAAACTATCTGAATTTGTTTATGACTTGCGTTCTTTGTAATCAGTAAATAGGTACGTCATACGCCTTTTCCAAGAATACCTTTCTTTGCGAAAAGTTAAATTTTCTTACTTAAAAATCAATTTTGAGGGGTTCTATTCATTTAAATATAGCATCAAAATAAAAGTCGACTTTGAGTTATAATCGATTATGAGCTTCGATTAATGATTACGTTTTTCGTACTTTTTTTTAATTTTGGGCCCAAAGGAGGGAAAAAGGGTTAAAAATATATTTTCATTTTTGTATGCGTTTTTTGTAACTTTTCATAATTCATAAATTTTTTTTATTTTTTCTAAAAATCTCCATAGAACTATTTTACAATTTATACTCTTTGCGCAAATATTCACATTTAGTACTTCTTTTAACTTTTTATTAAACTCCTAATAAAAAAAAAAATTAAACGAATTTAAGTATAGCACTACATAATACTCTTAATTTTTAAATTCTAAATATCTAAATTATTAATTTTAATTAATTAATTATAATTTAATTAATTATTAATTATAGGTGACTTACAATTACGCTATAACCATAACCATAAAACCAATTGAGTTTTGGTTTTTATGGCAACCCTTATGGTTATGACGTTATGGTTGGTAGGTAGTAGTCTCTTTATTAGTATTTTAAATACTTTACAATTATTAATTTACAATTTGTATGGCACATCTTCTTTTTCATTATTAATCTAATTTAACAAAATTAACAACATGTTTTTTAAACAATTTAAGATTATTTTCAAATATTACACCATCTGGCAAAGAGTTATAAAGTTCTAAACCTTTGTAGAACAGTGACCGTTGCATTGATGTTGATGAAACTCTCTCAATTCTAAAATGCTCCGTATTTCTTAGATGATAAGGTTGAACGTCTCTGACATATCTTAATTGCTCAGTTAAGTATTCTGGTGCTTCTCCATTTCTAATTTTTTGTATGAAACTAATGGTGTTCAATTTTAACCTTTGTTCTATGTTGAGCAATTTCAGTGATTCAAGCATGAAACGAATAGATGTATATCGGTTGCATCTTAATATAGCTCGCATCGCCCTATTTTGTAGTTTCTGCAGCCGTTCAATTTGATTGGTTGTACAGCATGTGAATAATATTGTTGAACCGTACTCAAAGTGTGGTTTTATTATAGTATTATAAATATTTATTGCGGTTATAATCGATACTTGGTTTCTGATTCTTTTAAAAAAACTAATTTTTTTGCCGATCTTTTTACAAATATAGTCAATATGTTGCCTAAATTTTAAATCTTTATCAATAATGAAGCCTAAATATTTTATTTGATCAACCTTCTCTATAACTTGATTATTTATTTTAAAAATTGAATTGCTATTAGCATTTATCTCCATAATTTTTGTTTTATTTTCATTTAAGTTTATTCATGTTTAGCCAATTGTTGACATTCTCCATATCCTGGAAAAGATATTGATAACACTGGTGGTCAGATTCTCCTTCTGCGAAAATAAGTGTGTCATCAGCATACATGACTATTTCACACTTATTCAATATGTTGGGCAATTCATTTATGTATATAATAAATAATAATGCTCCCAAAATTGATCCTTGTGGAACGCCGTAATCATTACTTTTAAAATTGGACTTATCATAGTTTACTTTGGGGATTTGCTTCCTGTTTGATAAATATGACTCAAACCATTGTAATTCTCTTCCTCTGACTCCGTATCTATGTAATTTTTGAAATGTGTGTGAAGTTAGCTCCGCCAGTTAGCTTCGTTTTTCAACTTTACCTAAGCAAAAAGGTAAACTAACATTAGTCTTACTCATTGTCTGGATTAGAGGCCAGCCCAAGCATCATCTCGAATTTTCAATTCATTTCATATATGTACCTTACGTGTGCACACACAAAATTAAGTACTGCGTTGTATTGTTCGCCATCTCTTATGTTTACTTAACTTAACTTAAATGAAAAATATATTCACAGTTAAGCACAATTAAGCAAACAACCACGGAACATCGATTCATCATGATCGCACACTTCCATTTCAATTCGTCTCGAAACTTTACTGTTGGCGGGATGTTCCTGGTGTGATAGTTATAGAAAACGGGGGTTGATTTTGAATGTTCATATGTATGTAATGTAATGTAATTACGCATGAGTTTTATATTGATTTGCCTGCTTGTGTATATGTTTGCTTGTGTATGTACCCACTCAACATTGTGTGTTTTATTATTTGTTAACATAACAACAACATAACTCTTAAGTCTTTGTTGTTGTTGCCACACCATAGGCACAGTAATTTTTTTTATCGACCACAGTCTCGACACCACTCTTTATTCTTAGCTACTCTACACTGCAGCACAAAAACTGTTTTATCTACTCTACATTTCAGCACTTAAACCGTTTGACCGCACAATAACACAAGAATTAGAAAATTATGCGGTTCTTGAATTAGCTTGAGTAGGACTTGGTGCAGGTCTCTAGTCTGGATATTTAACAGAGAAGAACATTTTATAATGCAAATTACATGTTTTGCTGAAAAATTTATTATGTAAACTTAACAGTGAATTTCGGGAGCATAAATGTTAATAATAAACAAATATAAAGCAAAAAGAAATTTAATAAAGGAACTGTTTTTAGAAATTGTGCGCGCATTACGCCTATTGGGGCCGATAGGGATGGGTTTAAAGAATTATGCAATAAAGGTCCGATATTCAGAATGTGTACCAGAACTGAGATATATGACTTTGAAAATTGGTATTTTAATATGCATATGAGGAACATGGAAATTTGAAAAAAACTGAAATTTTTAGAAATTGTGCTCGAATTACGCCTATTGGGGCCGAAAGGGATGGGTTTAGGGATTTATGCACTAAAGGTCCGATATTCAGAATGTGTACCAGAACTGAGATATATGACTTTGAAAATTGGTGTTTTATTCTATGCATATGAGGTACATGGAAATTTGAAAAAAACCGGAATTTTTAGAAATTTTGCTCGAATTACGCCTATTGGGGCCGAAAGGGATGTGTTCAGGGATTTATGCACTAAAGGTCCGATATTCAGAATTTGTACCAGAACTGAGATATATGACTTTGAAAATTGGTATTTTTTCTATGCATATGAGGTACATGTAAATTTGAAAAAAAACCGGAATTTTTAGAAATTGTGGTCGAATTTCGCCTATTGGCGCCGAAAGGGATGGGTTCAGAGATTTTTGCACTAAAGGTCCTATATTCAGAATTTGTACCAGAGCTGAGATATAAGACTTTGAAAATTGGTACATGTAAATTTGAAAAAAACCGGAATTTTTAGAAATTGTGCTCGAATTTCGCCTATTGGCGCCGAAAGGGATGGGTTCAGAGATTTTTGCACTAAAGGTCCCATATTCAGAATTTGTACCAGATCTGAGATATAAGACTTTGAAAATTGGTGTTTTTTATATGCATATGAGGTACATGAAAAATTGAAAAAAACTGTAATTTTTAGAAATTGTGCTCGAATTACGCCTATTGGGGGCGAAAGGGACTAAAGGTCTCATATTCAGAATGTGTATCAGATCCGAGATATACGACTTTGAAAATTGGTTTTTTTATATGAATTTTGAATAAGTTTACATTTTTTAAACCTGGCTTCTAAAATTTATGTCAAGTAATTATGTAAATTAACATCTCTCTCACTTACTGTTTGCTAAGTAAAACCAAAATATTATATAAAATGTAGTTAACATTTTGTGCAAATAATGGTAAGTAGCCTGTATGGTAGACATTCGTACACTCTATGTATGCATATAAAAACTAAAATTTAAAAAAAAAAAACCCAATTGTTTATATAAGTAAGCTTTATCTTATTACTTAAGTGGTGCTTAAAATTGAAAGTAGTTAAAGTTAATAACGTGATCGACAGCTTTCAAATTTGTCGCTCCTGAACCTTAATAACATATATTTACATACATTATATAACTTATATTATAGGTGCATTTATGTACATGTAGACATATTTTCAATATAATTGAAATATTTACATGCGCTTTATACGAGTAATATGGTTAGCTACCATTACCATAACTGGGATAGTGAAGGGTGTAGAAAGAATGTTAATTTTTTCTGATGTACATACATATAATACGCACACGTGCAATAATATATACCAATTCATGCATGTAAATATGTTTGATTGCCTTTTAGGAAAAAGCAACAAATTCAAAAAGGAGCATTTGAGTGCGACTTTACGTCGTCGATTTCTTTGCGTACATTTATACAGAAATCTATTGCTAAACACATATCGTTTACCGGCTGCCTAAATGATACAAATAATGATATAATCCTTGTATAGAATTTATCATAACTTTATTATTGCGCTAATTGTATAAAGTTATTATTACAAAAAAATGGGTTTCGTTACCTCAATCTCTTGGTTTAGGAGTAAAAAAATAGTTTTTGGACAAGTTAAAATTAAAACCGATTCCAAAAACTTAAAAAAGCTTTTAACCCTTATAGTAAACCCAGGATTCTGAAATGTAGATTTTTGAATTTAATTGCTAAAAAAATTTCTACGAAATAATTGTTTAATAAATTCCTCAAAAATCAGCAAAGGTGTTATAAATACGGGCCTTAAATTTTATTTTAATTTGAAAATAGGTTGTTGTGCTTTAAGTACAAATTCTGAATATGGGACCTTTAGTGCATAAATCCCTGAACACATCCCTTTCGGCCCCAATAGGCGTAATTCGAGCACAATTTCCAAAAATTCCAGTTTTTTTCAAATTTTCATGTACCTTATATGCATATAAAAAATACCAATTTTCAAAGTCATATATCTCAGTTCTGGTATACATTCTGAATATCGGACCTTTAGTGCATAAATCTCTGAACCCATCCCTTTCGGCGCCAATAGGCGTAATTCGAGCACAACTTCTAAAAATGGCCGCTTTTTTCAAAAGTGTATGTACCCCATATGCATATTTTGTAAAAAATTTCTATTTTCAAAGTCGTGTGTCTCAGATCTGATACACATTCTGAATATAAGACCCCTCGTGGAAAAATTTCTGCACCCATGGCTTTCGGCTCCCATAGGCGTAATTCGAGCACAATTTTAAAAATTACCGTTTTTTTTCAAATTATCAATTACCTTATATGTTTATATTGCAAAAAATATCATTTTTCAAAGTCATATATCTGAGATCTGGTACACATTCTGAATATCGGACCTTTAGTGCATAAATCCCTGAACCCATCCCTTTCGGTCCCAATAGGCGTAATTCGAGCACAATTTCTAAAAATTCCGGTTTTTTTTCAAATTTCCATGTACCTCATATCCATAGAAAAAATACCAATTTTCAAAGTCATATATCTCAGATCTGGTACACATTCTGAATATCGGACCTTTAGTGCATAAATCCCTGAACCCATCCCTTTCGGCCCCAATAGGCGTAATTCGAGCACAATTTCTAGAAGTTCCAGTTTTTTTCAAATTTTCATGTACCTCATATGCATATAAAAAATACCAATTTTCAAAGTCTTATATCTCAGATCTGGTACAAATTCTGAATATGGGACCTTTAGTGCAAAAATCTCTGAACCCATCCCTTTCGGCGCCAATAGGCGAAATTCGAGCACAATTTCTAAAAATTCCGGTTTTTTTCAAATTTACATGTACCTCATATGCATATAAAAAATACCAATTTTTTAAGTCTTATATCTCAGATCTGGTACAAATTCTGAATATGGGACCTTTAGTGCATAAATCCCTGAACACATCCCTTTCGGCCCCAATAGGCGTAATTCGAGCACAATTTCTAAAAATTCCAGTTTTTTTCAAATTTTCATGTACCTCATATGCATATAAAAAACACCAATTTTCAAAGTCATATATCTCAGTTCTGGTACACATTCTGAATATCGGACCTTTAGTGCATAAATCCCTGAACCCATCCCTTTCGGCCCCAATAGGCGTAGTTCGAGCACAATTTCTAAAAATGGCCGCTTTTTTCAAAAGTGTATGTACCCCATATGCAGGGTTGGGCAAAATACATGCTTTGCTGTATTTGAAATACAAAATACAAAATACTTGTTCCGCTTGTATTTTAAATACAAAATACCAAATACTTTCAAGTCGAGTATTTCAAATACAAAATACAAAATACAGTATTTTAGTATCTTTTATTTGAAATACAAAATACAAAAATACAAAATACATTTATAACCATTAATCAATCGGTGAAACATGAGTTTCCTTTCATGAACACTAGATTTTTAAAAGTTTAATCAGATAAGCAGCCTCTTGTTGGAGAATATATAAATCCTCTTAAAGAAAACAATCTTTCTTACAGGTCCTGATAACCACAAACTGGTGTTTAGTTTTATGAAAACAGTTCTCTATATGTGAAAAACAAACAAATTAAAAGTAAAGTAATATCAAGGCGAATTCAAAAATTCGCCCTCTGCATTTCTTTTGTATACCATTCACATAGTGATAAGGGTATATATCAGTTTGTCATTCCGTTTCTAATTTCTTTTTTATCCATTTGCGACCTCATAAGGTATATATATTCTGGATCCTTATAGATAGGGAAGTTGATATAGACATGTCCGTCAGTCAGTCTGTCAGTCTGTTGAAATCAAGTTTTCGGAGTCAAATGAAGTGATACAGACCAGTTATTGGTGTCAAATTATTGGAAATATCCTAGAGACAATCGCTTTTTAGAATTATCAAAATCGGTGGACTACTGACCGAGATATAAACGAAAAATCAAAATAACCCATTTTTTTAAGACAAAATCCGTGCACATATCTCTATATACATATGTCAGTAAATATAGTCATTCTTGCCACAAAACTCCCGATGCCCTGAAAATAGGAACCTAAATAAGTAAATATTTTTTTCCAGATCAGATCAGGGGAAGTGGTATTTCCTCTACAATTGCACAAATTTTGTGAAATATTTCATGCGCTAAATCGAAGAAACTATAACAGCCATCGACAACAAGACCTACACTTTGGAGGAAAAAATTTTTTGGGTGGGGGCAGAAGAAGGGGTAGCTCTCATACAAATCAACAATTTTTATGAAATTTTCGATACGCTTTATCTCGGAAACTATAACAGCTATCGACTTCTGGTGTTCTACGAAAAGTAATTGTATGCTAAGGCCTACACTTTAAAAAAAAACATTTTTGAAGTAGGGGCAGGGGATGGGTTAGCTCCCACACAAATAAAAATTTTTTATGACATTTTCACAACGCTTTATCTCGGAAACTATAACAGCTATCGACTTCTAGTCTTCTACAAAAAGTAATTCCATCATAAGACCTACATTTTGGAAAAAAAAGTTGGAGAGGAGCAAGAGGACTAGAAAATCCCATAAAAATTAACAACTTTTATTAATCTTTTAATACGAATAATGTCGAAAACTTTTATAACTCTCGACCTAAAACCTTTTACATGTATTTTTATTACTCATACGAACGTTAAAATTTTGTAAAGTTGTCTATGGACTTTAAAGCTGGCACAAGGTATTTTTATTATATTGTTTGCCGTACAAAATAACTCGGCTGGGTATATTAAAAGACCAATGTGAGGGGTATATAAGATTTGACACAGCCAAATATAGCGACCATACTTGTTGTGTTTTAAAGTGTGAATGTCAAAAAAGTTTTAATTTTTATACAAAATTTGATTTTTTTTCACATTTTCAAATATCCGCTGAGCTCTTGATATTACCTGAAAAGAACGTGCCTAGCTAAGGCAAAGACATGAATGAATACGAAAACAAAGTTTCCATTTTTTTTTTTTTTTTTGAAAATTGTAAAATTTTTAAATTTTACTAATGAAAACTTTTTGTATAACAAAAAAAATGTATTTTGAAAAATGTATTTTGACATCATAAGTATTTGAAATACAAAATACAAAATACTTCAGTATTGGGTATTTCAAATACAAAATACAAAATACATTAGAAGGTGGTATTTCAAATACAAATACAAAATACGTATTTGTATTTCAAATACGTATTTCAAATACAAGTATTTGAAATACTGCCAACCCTGCCCATATGCATATTTTGTAAAAAAATTCTATTTTCAAAGTCGTATATCTCAGATCTGATACACATTCTGAATATGAGACCCCTCGTGGAAAAATCTCTGCACCCATGGCTTTCCGCCCCCATAGGCGTAATTCGAGCACAATTTTTAAAAATTACCGTTTTTTCAAATTATCAATTACCTTATATGCTTATATTGCAAAAAATATCATTTTTCAAAGTCATATATCTGAGATCTGGTACACATTCTGAATATCGGACCTTTAGTGCATAAATCCCTGAACATATCCCTTTCGGCCCCAATAGGCGTAATTCGAGCACAATTTCTAAAAATTCCTGTTTTTTTCAAATTTCCATGTACCTCATATCCATAGAAAAAATACCAATTTTCAAAGTCTTATATCTCAGATCTGGTACAAATTCTGAATATCGGACCTTTAGTGCATAAATCCCTGAACCCATCCCTTTCGGCCCCAATAGGCGTAATTCAAGCACAATTTCTAAAAATTCCAGTTTTTTTTCAAATTTTCATGTACCTCATATGCATATAAAAAATACCAATTTTTAAAGTCTTATATCTCAGATCTGAAACACATTCTGAATATCGGACCTTTAGTGCATTAATCCTTAAACCCATCCCTTTCGGCCCCAACAGGCGTAATTCGAGTACAATTTCTAAAAATTACAGTTTTTTTCAATTTTTCATGTACCTCATATGCATATAAAAAACACCAATTTTCAAAGTCTTATATCTCAGATCTGGTACAAATTCTGAATATCGGACCTTTAGTGCATAAATCCCTGAACCCATCCCTTTCGGCCCCAATAGGCGTAATTCGAGCACAATTTCTAAAAATTCCAGTTTTTTTCAAATTTTCATGTACCTCATATGCATATAAAAAATACCAATTTTTAAAGTCTTATATCTCAGATCTGAAACACATTCTGAATATCGGACCTTTAGTGAATTAATCCTTAAACCCATCCCTTTCGGCCCCAACAGGCGTAATTCGAGTACAATTTCTAAAAATTACAGTTTTTTTCAATTTTTCATGTACCTCATATGCATATAAAAAATACCAATTTTCAAAGTCATATCTCAGATTTGGTACAAATTCTGAATATGGGACCTTTAGTGCAAAAATCTCTGAACCCATCCATTTCGGCGCCAATAGGCGAAATTCGAGCACAATTTCTAAAAATTCCGGTTTTTTTCAAATTTACATGTACCTCATATCCATAGAAAAAATACCAATTTTCAAAGTCATATATCTCAGTTCTGGTACACATTCTGAATATCGGACTTTTAGTGCATAAATCCCTAAACCCATCCCTTTCGGCCCCAATAGGCGTAATTCGAGCACAATTTCTAAAAATTCCGGTTTTTTTTTCAAATTTCCATGTTCCTCATATGCATATTAAAATACCAATTTTCAAAGTCATATATCTCAGTTCTGGTACACATTCTGAATATCAGACCTTTAGTGCATAATTCTTTAAACCCATCCCTATCGGCCCCAATAGGCGTAATTCGAGCAAAATTTCTAAAAACAGGATCTTTATCAAATTTCTTTTTGCTTTATATTTGTTTATTATTAACATTTATGCTCCCGAAATTAACTGTTAAGTTTACATAATGAATTTTTTAACAAAACATGTAATTTGCATTATAAAATGTTCTTTTCTGTTAAATATCCAGACAATGAGTAAGACTAATGTTAGTTTACCTTTTTGCTTAGGTAAAGTTGAAAAACGAAGCTAACTGGCGGAGCTAACTTCACACACATATTTTTGAAGAAGAATATTTCTTTCGATTGTCGCAAATGCTTTCTTGAAGTCCAAAAAAAATGCCCACTATTTTATTGTTTTTTTCAGTTTTTTTCCATCGATTAATTAAATAGTAAACTGTCGTTTCACATGAAAATTTTTTTCTGAAACCAGATTGGTATTTTTATAATATTTTGTTGCATTCCATATATTGCTCTAATTGTTCCTTTACTACTTTTTCTAATATCTTTTCACATGTTTTAAGGGTGTTAATTGGTCGAAATTCTTCACACTTTCTTGTCTTCGCTACCTTCTCAATTGGGGTTACCATTGATGTTTTCCAGCTTTCAGGAAATATACCCGTCTCCATCGATTTGTTAATTATATCAAGCAATGTTTTTCCTACAATATCCCAACTGTTCAAAATCATGTTAATTGATATTTTAGAATAATCTGGCTTGTTTTTTAAATTTTTACATATTTTTCTTAATTCGTATAATGTTATTCTTCTAAACTTAAAATGGGAGTTTATCACATGGATTTGATCGACATATTGCACATTATTTATGGTATCTCGTATCATTCCAATACTGTTTATAAAATAATTATTGAAATTATCGGCTATTTTAAAATCTTCTTTACATTCTATTTGATTAAACATCACAGTTTTAATTTTACTTTGAGATTTTTTCAAAATATGTTTTTTGATCTCTCTCCACATTTCTTTTTGGTATTTTTTTCATTTTCAATTTTGACTTTGTACATATTTCTTACTGCTTTATATCTTGACCATGCTTCATTAGTGTTATGTAGTTTTGCCATTTGGTATTTACAAACTTTTTCTCTTTTTAAACGTCTTAATTCTTCATTAAACCAATTGCATTTATAACCTTCTTTCACTGTCTTTCTTTTCGTTAGTTTTTTAACTGCATTTTCTAAATAATTATCGAACAAGTTAACGTTATTGTTTAAGTTGTTATTGTTATTTATTTGTTGTATGTTCATTATTTCTCTATTAAATTTACATTTATTATATTTAAATATTTCAATTTCTTTATATTCTTCTTCATCAAAATTGTAATCTGCATTATTTATTTTTATTTCAATTGCTTCGGTTATGCGAACGGTTAATGAATAACAGTAATCGTCGTGACAGTGGGCCTAATAGCCGTAATGCTTACATTGTGTTAAGCTCAAGCGTTAGTAATGAAAACATCAGAGACCCTGAATATAATAAAAATTATTTAAGTGCAAAACCGACAATAATTAAAGACAATTTAAGTGCAAGTGCTCCTAATTTAAATAAGTCTACTGAACAAGGGACAAACTTAGCCCGATCTATTTTTAAAAATTATAAAAAAAATACCGAGGTGCCATCCTCATCGCGCTCATCCTTGACAAGTTCTGGTGTTGAACCAGCAGCTGCTAAAGACTGTCACGGTCAGTTTTCTTCACAAGCTCCAAAGGTCCAGGTAGGAATGGATCGTTATGTAACAGTTCTCAAGAGGGGAAGAAGCCCCAAATCGGCAGAGATTAACAATCCAGCAAAAATTCTGAAAGATGACGAAAGGCCAACGTCATCGCAAAACCGTTTTGCCATCTTGCAGGAGGAAAACGATGCTCCGTTACCCGAGAAGAAGACTTTTAAGCCTCCCCAATTTATTTGAGGGAGAAAAACACCAACGACCTTATTAAGCTCTTAGTAGAATTGATCGGTGAAAATAACTTTTTTGTGTCGAACATAAAACGTGGTAACAAGAGAGCTTATTGAGGCCCAAGCCTCCTTGGATTTATCTTCTGACCACTCACCAACAATAATCACTATTTGCAGTCCTCACCATATAGCAGCTAGTGATTTTTTCTTATCTAAAAAAATAAATTGGTTAAAATATAAAAAATATATCAGCACCCACTGCTCGGAAAGCCAACCACTAAAAACACCCGGAGACATTGAAGATTGTCTGAACAGCCTTAATGAAAACATTATAAAAGCCGTTGAACATGCTTCGTCTACTTATCGTCAGGCTAAGTACAACAAAATTTTTTCTGTCGATGTTGAGGAGCTTTTATCTGAAAAAAGGAGAGCGCGAAGAGAATGGCAACAGCATAGATCGCCCCAACTTAAAACGAAGCTAAAAGAGTGTACAAATCGCTTAAAAAACTTGCTGGAGGTACACAGAATTGCATCAATTAAGAAGTATTTGGAAGGTCTAGACGCAACCCCTCAAACAAATTATTCTCTATGGCGATCAGCCAGTCGTCTCAAAAGACCCGTAATCGCAAAACCACCACTGCGCAATCTAAGAGGATCCTGGGCTAGAAATGATGAAGAAAAATGCGATCTGCTCGCAAGCCATTTAAGAAACGTGTTCACTCCTAATACATGCACTGACGTGAGGGAATTACCGCCTGTTGTTGCTAGACGCCGATGCTAGACGTTTCCGATTTTCAGATGTGGTAGAAGCTATTGCTAACCTTAATGATAAAAAAGCTCCTGGCGTTGATAAAATTAGCAACAAAATGCTCATTGAGCTACCTTTTACAGCAAAAAGAATAATTCTTTTTATTTTTAATGCCATAATACGGCTTGAACATTTTCCACCAATATGGAAAGTTGCCTTAGTAAAGGAAAATCAAATAAGTTTTACTCAACCAATTGGGGCTGGTGTACCTCAAGGGAGTATACTAGGTCCAATTTTGTACTTGCTTTACACAGCAGATATGCCAACCAACTGTTTTACGCATACGTCTACATTTGCTGATGATACCGCTTTTCTCAGTATTCATAAAGATCCTAAAGAGGCTTCGTGCCAATTGCAACAACACGTAACCCAAGTAGAGAAATGGGCAAAATTATGGGGAATAAAAATTAATGAGCAAAAATGTACTCACGTAACTTTTACTTTACGCAAAGAAACGTGCCCTCCAATCACTATTAACAACCATTTGGTGCCTCAACGAACCGAGACAAAATATCTTGGTATTCACCTAGACCGCCGCCTCACATGGAAGCCTCATATAGATGCGAAGTTGACGCAAATGAAACTTAAAGCTACACAAATCCATTGGCTAATCGGCAGAAACTCTGTGCTTCGTCTGGATTGTAAACTTCTACTCTACAACTCGATTTTAAAACCAATTTGGTGCTACGGTATACAATTATGGGGTACTGCTTCCGCCTCTAACATCGAAAAAATACAACGTCGTCAAAACAAAATCCTAAGAATGATAACTGGTGCTCCTTGGTATGTTAAAAACAGCAACATCCACAAGGATCTACAAGTTCCACTAGTTAAATGCGAAATCCTGAACTATGTGGACAAGTAAATACTAATAAGCTGGAAACTCACCCAAATCCGCTCGCCCGAAACATCCTGCAACATAGTGGGCACACCCGCCTGAAAAGGAGGGATACTATTGCGCTTATATGAAGCTTGATAATTAATATGAGAACTTAAATTTTAGTCTGGCACTGGCTGGACTAATATTAACTACCTAGTTTTAAGATTTGAACACTTATTGTTAGTTCGCCACAGGCGAAGATTCAATAATAAATATGTATATGGAAAAAAAAAATTGCTTCGTGATCCGAAATTTTGTTCGAAATATTTATGTTCGCCGTTATGTTTCTATTATTTGTTATAATGTAATCAATTACTGTTTTTGAGGTTTGTGTTATTCTTGTAAATTCTTTCATTATTTGTTTAAGCCCATTATCGTCTAATAAACGTTTTATTTTGTTTTTATAATATCCCTCTTTACTCCAATCTATATTGAAATCACCAGCTATTACTACATCAATGTTAATTTCAGTTATTTCTTCTAAAACTTCCTTAAAGGCTGCAATAAATTCGTTTTCGGCACTACTTGGGGATCTGTATACCGCGATAATTATAAATTTATTATTATTATATTTTGCCATGAACGCAGTTATCCAAATTTTTGATTCGACAATTTTTTCAAAAATTTTTTTTCATACTCCATTTTTCTTTGCAATATATTATTACTCCACCTGTCCTTGTTGAGTTTGATAATGCTGCATATTGATTATAACCTATTAAATGCGTTTCTTTCTCGTTCACGTCTTTAGTTAAATGTGTTTCGGTGAGTATAATAATTTCAGGCTTTTTTGTTTCTGCAATTATTTCAAGCTGGTTGTAATTATTTATGAGTCCTTGAATATTAGTATATATGACATTAATTTGCCATGATTGTTAGGCTTTTAAACCGCATCTCCTTTTCTTTGCATTTAACTTGTTTTGGTACACCGGGCATTCTCTGTTTGTGGTTAGATGATTCTCATCCAGCCCAAGATTTAATCTTTTATTCATTCTCATTCACAGTTAATGTATTTATTTAAAACTTCTTGATTACAATCTTTCGATTTGTGACTTCCATGACATTTATAGCATACCTCTTGGAATTTACAGTCTGATGATTTATGATTGTACGCTTTACATTTGAAGCATTGAAAAACATCAGTAACATCGAAAACTTTGCATTTCTCCCATCCAATATTAACTTTCTGTGCAGCCATTGCTTTTATGTAAGAAGTGTTGTCGATCTTAATAATTGCGTTATATATTGTACGACCACTTCTTTTAAATTCAAATAATTTTACTGCTGCCATTTGACTATCTTTAAGAAAATCATTCTGTTTTTTAATTTTTTCAATGATTTCATTTTCGGTTAGTTTAAATGTCATTCCAGTTATTTTAATTCTCATTTCAGTTTGATTAGGGACTATAACTTCATATGCTTCACCCATTTCATTTCGTATTGTTTCTTTTATTTTTTCGCTTTCTTCGTTACTTTCACTCTGAATAACAACAGATCCATTTTTTCTTTGTTCTACATTTATTATTCTAAAATCAGTGGGATTAAATCTTCTTTAGTTTTAACGACATCTTGCTTTCCCCTAGGTTTAATACTTAGGGGATTTTGTTTGTTTTTATCTGGCATCACTATATTACTCTTAAGTGCATCTGCAAATGACAATTTACTTGTATTAACGGTTGTTTCTTGGATTGTTTTTTTTTTATTTCATTGCATATTGTTTTGTTTTTTCATCAATTTTGTTACATATTTCTGTATTTTTGTTTTGCTGCTCATTTATGGCGCCGTTAAATTTTTTCATTTCTTTAATTATTATATCGCTGGATTTTTGAGATTCATCTAATTTTTTTAACCTTTCATTATATCTTTTTTCTATTGCTTCAAGTAATTTTTTAATTTCATTTTCATTTTGTTTTAATGTTGCCTTGAATTCGCCTTTGTATTCTGCTAAATTTTCTTTGTTTTTATTTAAACTTTCTTGTACCTCCATAATCGCCATATCTACATTACGAATATATTGGAGGCAATCATCACATAAGAAACGGATGAAACCAGCGGATTCAAGTATTCCACGGGCATATTGATCGATTCCCGAACATTTTTTTGCGCTATGGTAAATTTTTTTGCATATCCCTTCGCACATTAATCCACTTTCGCCTCGAATCGCTGTCTTACATTGATGGCACTCAGCCATGTTTGCACTTTTATGTTTTTAGGATTATTTTCAGGCTTTGTTGACTCAAGTGTAACGCCAAAAACGTATAACTTTTTGTTATAAATTAATTATAATAAATTTTACGGTGTTCTCATTTAATTTTTAAAAACAATATTTTTATTTATTTTTTTTTTCAATTTTGTTTTTCTTGCACACATTCGCTTCGCTTCTAAACTGACGATAGGTCACGTATTAAACCAATAGAGATAGGAACATTATTTAAATTAAGTGTGACAGGCCTAAAAATATGAGTACGTTTTTAGATACTTTTTTAATTATTAGACCCTAAGGGGAAGAACGGGGTTAAAATTATGTTTTAGTACTTTTTGTAACTTTAAAATTAGTTAAGATAGAAATCTATATATATAAAGGAATAACGTTACTGACTGACTGACTTACTGACTGACTGATTCATCATCGCACAGCCCAAACGCGCAGAGCTAGAGACCTGAAATTTGGACTGTGGGTACCTTTCTTTATGTTTAGATCCACTAAAACGGGATTTCCGGAAATTCGGACCCGAAGGGGCTTAAAATGGGCCAAATATGGAAATATCCGAAACTACAAACGATTGAAACAAAATTTAAAAAGGATCGTATTTAACTCAAAAAATAAACAGACCCGTGTCGGGAATTTTTCAAAATTTTAGACCCTTAAGGCTAAAAAAGGGTAAAAACTAAATTTTGATAGTGCCTAGGTCCACTTTGCAACTTTTGAACCAATAGAGATAAATATAAATTGCGTTCGACAGGTATCGACAAAATAAAAATATGTTTTCGATACTTTTTTAAAATTTTGGACCCTTAGGCACAAAAAAGGGTACAAATTACATATTTGTAATTTTTAGGTACTTTTTGTAACTTCTCAACTAATAAAGGTAAAAAAATGGTTTAATTTGCGGTCGACACGTCAGGACAAAATATGAATATATTTTTTAAACTTTTTTAAAAATCTAGACCCTAAGGGGCAGACAAAAGAGTAAAAATTTTTTAAAGTGGTACTTTTTACGTACTTTTTGCAGCACCTGAACCAATAAAGATAGAAACATAATTCAAACTGCGTTCGACAAGTCTTGACAAAATATGAATAATTTTTTATACTTTTTAAAAACCTAAGACCCTAGGGGATAGAAGAAAGGGTACAAATTACATTGTAATACTTTTTGCAATTTCTAAACCAATAAAGGTAGAAACTTCATTTAAATTGCGTTTTGCAAGTAATAGTTTAAGAAATAAAGGCACAAAACATCACCTTCACTTAATAAATTTCTAAAAAAACGCTTACGAAGTAGCGGGTCACGTGCTAGTATAATTTAAATTCCTCTTTCAGACCGATTATTGGAAATTAGTTCGCACATAGACGGCTTCTAAAGTTAAAATTTTAAAGGTAAAAAAGTGGGCAGTGCCACCCCTATAAAAGTTAAACTGTTTATGCTGGTACTTTTACTGCACTGATTTTTTTAAACTTTGCACACATATAGAAGGCCTCTTATTCTGAGATTCTAAAGGACAAAAATGGAGGGTTGCTCTATTGTTGCGATTTTTGTGAAGCTCAAAATTAGACCGATAATGTTTATTTTCGGTAAAAAAATTGGTGGCATAAAGATAGACAAACCTGCAAAATTATGTGAAGATAAGGACATATTTGAGCCAGTTATAGCCCAAAACGCTTAATCCGGGAGGACAATTGTATGGGAGCTCTGTCGAAAAATTAACTGATCATCATCACAAACAACATGCTTTTTTCTTATGCTAAAAAACTTATCTGTTCCAAATTTCATCGAAATATCTGCAAAAATGCGGTCTCTACTTTGTTCACAAGAATACATTAACTCGCAGCCGGACGGATGGACTGACATGTTTTAATCGACTCAGCAAGTGATTCTGTGTCGATCGGTATAATTGGAGGTGGGTCTCAGAGCTTTTTCTTTGGTGAGGTACAAATATTTGCACAAAAGCATAATAAAATTTGGATATAACAATATAAGAGAAGTTTGAACTTATTTTGAAAAATATTTGAAATGTGATCCCTCTGAAGGGGTGTATGTAAGTATGTATGTATGTAGCCACACCAGTGGATCGATTTTTTTTGAAATTTCTACAGGGAGTTACTTCAAATCTGGAAGGAACAATAGGCTCCTTTTTTTGGAAACTATTGCTGCCACGCCCACACCACTCCCATTTGTGTGGGAAGGTCAAGTAACAAAATTACCCAGAGCTATACTGATCAAACGTGTAGAGCTAAATGCTAAATGAATATACTAACCCCCTATCTCCACGCCCTGAGGGGGTTGCCATACAAAATTTAAAAAAATTATATGAAAATGCCCACAACTTCTTTAGAGTTGGCCTTAGAGCAATAAAGTGTACGACCGACCCCCATTATTTTTCTTCTCCCAAACATATTCCTAGAATATACTTACCCCCTATATCCACGCCCTGAGGGGGTTGCCATACAAAATTTACAAAAATTATATGAAAATGCCCACAACTTCTTTAGAGTTGGCCTTAGAGCAATAAAGTGTACGACCGACCCCTATTAGTTTCTTCTCCCAAACATATTCCTAGAACATACTTACCCCCTATCTCCACGCCCTAAGGGGGTTGCCATACAAAATTTACAAAAATGATGTAAAAATGCCCACAACTCCTTCAGAGTTGGCCTTTGAGCAATTAAGTGTACGACCGACCCCCATTAGTTTGCCCTCCCAAACATGTTCCTAGAATATACTTACCCCCTATCTCCACGACCTTATGGGGTTGCCATACAAAATTTACAAAAATGGTATGAAAATGCCCACAGCTTCTTCAGAATTTGCCTTAGAGCAATAAAGTGTACGACCGACCCCCATTAGTTTCCCCTCCAAAACATATTCCTAGAATATACTTACTCCGTATTTCCACCCTCTAAGTGGGTTGCCCTACAAAATTTTTCAAAAATTAGGATAAAAACCTCTACAACTTCCCCGTCACCCGTGGAGCGTTAAAAAATGACACCGACCCCAATTTAAAAATTAGAAATATTTCATTAGTAAAAAAATGGTTACAAAGAAAAAAAAGTTTTGGATTGCAAAAGGTCAATGTGAAGGGTATATAAGATTCGGCATAGCCGAATATAGCGCTCTTACTTGTTTTCATTCAAAAAATTAAATTTTTTCATAAAAAGTTACATAAATGAAAAGAATCTAAATTAAAGAGCTTTGTTTTTGGACAACAAATTTTAATTAAGGGGAAAATCTTGCGAATCTTTGGTCGGATTGATAATGCAAATATACCGCCGGAAATGAAACAACCGGTAGTTCTACCAAAATATAGCTATGTAACGCAACTGTTGATTTTGCACTATCACATTAAATTCTTCCATGGTAACAACGAAACTGTAACAAATGAAATTCGCCAGAAGTATTATATACCTCAGCTGAGAACTGTAGTAAAATCGGTTTTAAGGCACTGTCAAATATTTAAGGTGAAGAAGGCGGACCCGAGTATACCGCAGATGGCTTAATTGCCGCGAGCTCGACTTTCGGCTTACGTTGCTCCATTCACATTTACGGGTCTCGATTATTTTGATCCACTGTTTGTGGTGGTGAATAGGCACAAAGAGAAACGATATGGAGCCCTTTTTACTCGCTTGACCATAAGAGCAGTCCATGTTGAAATTGTGTACTAACTAACATCGGGTTCATGCATCATGGCCATAAGGAACTTTATTGCCAGAAGAGGAACGCCCAGAGAATATTTTAGCGATAATGGCACTAACTTTGTTGGCGCTGAGCGCGAACTGCGTCAGGCCATTAAATAGGTTGATATGAATTAATTGGTTCGAAATTTTACGACATCTTGTACAAAGTGGAACTTCAATCCGCGTGCAGCGCCACATATGAGGAGCGTGGGAGAGGATGGTTAGAACCGTGAAAAGTGTCTTTTATAAAATTAATGATGGAAGCCGTATCCAGCAGTTGTTGAAGTTATATAAGCTGAATCTTTTTCAATTTATGGCAATTTTCACGATTTTTATGGTTTTTCCAATGCATTTACTTGTAGCCATTTTTGATTTTTTTTTTAACTTAAACTTATTAATACATGGAAATAATTGAGTTTTTAGTGTTTATTTCTGAGTTTTAAGCATACTTTTAAAATAAAAATTTATATATTTTGAATTTTTCTTAAATATTATTAACTTATCGTGCTTTATTTCCCTAGGAAAAATGTTGCCATTTCATTTTAGAGCATTGCTTTAAAACCACCTAAAGTACTATTGTACTATTTTACTAATATAACATAATATTTTTTTTTGTTGGCAATTTTTATTAAAAATTGTGCTATAATTACACTTACGCTCACATTAGTAATCCTATTACTAATTTTGGGTTACATTTTGAAAATGTACCGAAAACAATTTTATCTAACGCCTTAAAATTTCGTGTCTTTTTTAAATCCCTGTTTATTTATTTAAACATTAGTAATAATTTAATTTAATTTTTTACAGTTCTATGTGGTAACCGAGTAAGTCAAATGACGAGGGCGTACGATGACATTGAGGCTGTGACTCGCCTTCTCGAAGAAAAGGAGAAAGATCTGGAGCTTACTGTTCAAATTGGTAAAGAGCTTTTAGAACAAAATAGTTTACTTGAAAATCGATTAGCAGAACTAGAAACTATTTTAAAATCAGCAAATGAAGATCGTGCTCAACTCGTGCACGAGTTGCATAAGAAAACTGAACTTATTTCTGTCCTTACAAATGACGGAGAAGATACAAGTGATAATGGTAAAATAATAAGTAGTTTCAAGTTAACTTTTTGAGTATATATTTCTTTTAAATTATTTTTTTTAGATACACCAACATATTCTAAATCAATTACGTTGGATTTACTACAGAAGAAAATAACAACTTTACAAGATGAAAACAAATATCTTAAATCGGAAGCTTCACAGCTGGCATGCCAAACCGATGAAGTGGAAGCCCATGAACGACAACTCATGCATGATATTTCTTCACAATTAAATGATGCAAACAAACAGTTTGAAGGTCTCAGTTTAGAGTTAGAGCGTCAACGGGAAGAGAATCGCCTTCAGCACGAGCAAATTGTTAGCCTGACTGCCCGTTTATCGGAAGCTGAAATGAGACTGCATAAACTAACGCATGACAACGATGAACATGTTACGCTTCTAAACATTACAAAAGAAAATCAAAATTCGCTGGCATTAGAATTGGTAGAATTTAAGCAAAGGTATCAAGAAGTGTTAGGGCTGTTGCAGGAGACCCAGGAACAACTACGAAAGTTTCGTAAAAAATCTCTTCCTCAAGCACGTAGTTCTTTTATTTCTACTTTAGGAGGTTTGCATCCAGATTCTCTGCAATCTGAGTTAATGGAGTCATCGTTGCACTCTGAGAACAGTGCAGATTCGGGTATTTCGGGAGATCATCGACGTATTAATGATCATATAGGACGATTAATGTTTCAACTACCAGGTGGAAGTAGTTTTGGCACTAATTCTTTTTACTTTAGTGGTGGGGCGTTAGCACCATACAAACGAGTTTTTGATACTGTACGTTGTGCAACTAAAACCGGTAATTTTGCAGAAAGTGAAACTACATCAATGACGCATCTAGGTGTAATGTCAGTGAGTAGTGCATCCTGTCTTCGCATGTCAGCAATGCCATTTGTATGTGGAACAAGTCAAAAGAGCACTTCATTTTGTCGTGACATTGGCATGGGTCTAAAAACATTATCAAGCGAAAGCATACATTCACAATCGGATGACGGTTATCCATCTTATCCTTCAGGAGTACCAGGTGCGCCAGGTGCTAAAGAACTTGAAGCTGCCCTAAAAAGGCTAACACCTGCCGAGGTACTTGCAAGAAGAGCAATGTTATCTTATGCGCCTGCCGGAACTTATTCATACGACGATCACCTACCTGCGACGGCTCTTCCGGTTGGCATACGCACACCTGATAGCATTATGTCGACCGGATCATCAGGAATTTCTTCTTCAACTAACATGTCATCAATACAACAGTGGCGTCTTCCTGAGAAATTGCAAATTGTCAAACCAATTGAAGGTTCACAGACATTGCAGCATTGGACGCGGCTTGCCACTCCTACTCTAAGTGGCCTTTTAGAAGAACGACCTGGGGTTACAATACGTGGTGGTCGTGGTCTTGACGACATAGGAATGCAGGTTTATACGCTTGCTGATGTCGAGGAAGACGTTAATGATGAATTACCCGGCAAACAGTTTGATTTATCTGGCTGTACGTACACCTATACAACTAGTACTGTTATGCATCCTGATGATGGACTTATGACAGATATGTCCTATTTATCGCAGTCGCAAGTGTCCTCTCGAATGGCTTCAAACTCAACTTCACGCCAACCAAGGTATTTTTCTTTGTGCTATTGGAAAATATATCTGTAAGACAAATTTGTGTATTCGTACTTTTTTGGTAAAACTCTCTAAAATAATATTAAAATACTTTGAAAAGTACGAAATAAGGCTTTTTTACAAAAAATTATAAAAGATTGGTTTAAATGAAGCAAGGTTTTTAAATGACGGATTTAAGAGGATTTGCTAGGCCACTTTAAAACTGTAAGCTGTAAGTTTACAAAATTTTATAATAGTTGTCTACACAATTCTTCCATTGCTACAAATACATTTAATACACAGTTAATACAAAAACATTTTAGGTATATAAACAAACTGAGATATGATGCACTATTTGTGAAGCGGGCAACCCTACACTACAAAACAACAATAAAAAACAAGATAACTGTATTTTTTTTTCTTTGTGATTGTTGAGAATATATGGCAATTTTGGTCAATGTTTATGTTTCTGAAATTTTCTTTTAGTTTGGTGGCATTGTCAGCCATATTGTAGTTATGTTTATTTCATTCCTTTTGTAACCTTTTAAGCGTAAAGACTTGATTTGTGAATTCTACCTTATTTTACATACTTTATAAGAGAATAAAATAATCAATTTAAATCATCAGGTTATGGGCCCAGAAGGCATAACCAGAGAAGCGTAATAATTATATGAAAAGAAAGGGAATACTATGAAGTGTGCTAGTGCATGACGGTTTTTGGCGTATGGTCTACTGAGTGCTCCTAGATTGATGAAACTTGGCAGAAACATGTATTGTAGTCATAGGCATTTAAGGATTACAAAATAATTAAAATCGAACCAAGGGGGAAAAAGTTCCCCTTAGAAGAACTAATATTACCTCTGAAAAATAAAATTTTTTTTATGTTTTCAATACTATTGTTATGCAAATGCAACTTTAAATGTAAGCAAAAGCTAAAAAGTCCCTTCCCCTTTTGTGGGGGGCGAAATAAAGTAAAATTTGCAAAAATAATGTATATAATAAAAATAATGGATAACTTACGCGCAAATACTATAAAAGTGATTTAAAGAGAGAAGCCGCAGAAGATGATGCGGCAAAAGTAAAGTGAGACTCTGATGATGAGAAGGCTTTGGCATCCATCCATCATTTTGAGTGTCAAACCAACGCAGTTGGCTTATATTAAAAATGCTAAGACGTCGGCAGAAACTGCAAACCACATATCAACCAAAAGGCCCGATACAAAAAATATTACTGTACAAGCGTTTGTTCAGCCTAAAAATGTCAGATGGCGCAAATGTGGTGACGCATTTAAAAACGTTTGCAGAAATTGTGGAAAAACTTGCTGAAACAGGTACAGAATTACAGGAAGAACTGTTAGTAATAATGTTGTTGTCTAGTTTGCCAAAAGATTACGAAAACTTTGTAACTGCAACGGATATGCGAGATGTGCTACCAGGTTTCAGTTTTCTTAAACAAAAACTTCTGGAAAAGGCTGAGCGTCGCACATAGGGGTAAATTGCCATTCTAGCCGGACATTACTTTTTATTTTTTACAATAAAGCTTCTTAAAAATTACTGAGTGCTCCTAGATTGATGAAACTTGGCAGAAACATATATTGTCGTCATAGGCATTTAACGATTAAAAAATAATTAAAATCGAACCAAGGGGGAAAAAGTTCCCCTTAGAAGAAGTAATATCCCCTCTGAAAAATTAAAATTTTTTTAAGTTTTCAATACTATTGTTATGCAAATGCAACTTTAAATGTAAGCAAAAGCTAAAAAAATCTTCACTTGGACAGTGTTTTTCCCCTTTTGTGGGGGGCGGAATAGAGTAAAATTTGCAAAAATAATGTAAATAATAAAAATAATGGATAACTTACGCCCAAATACTATAAAAGTAAAATTTTTAAGCTTTTATGAGTAGGGGCAGAAACTCCCCCAAACCCCACCCCCCGAAACGCCCCTGTAAAAATTTTTTTTTATATATATTTTGCTAATTTTCACAAAAAATGTATTTTTAAGCTTGTTTGTCGCTTCTTTTGTTATTTAATGTATTAAATTTATCTGAAAGTAATTTTTATATAAAAATAACTTATTTACAGAAGTAACAATTAATTTAAATTTTACACAATTTTTTAAACAATTTTTTAAGGTTTTGAAGGCAGGTACATTTATTTTTTTGCATAAAATAGCGTTATTAGGAAAGTTGTCGCACAGATATTACCAGTTTAAGGGCGGGTAAAAACTACTGCTTCGCACAATCCTTATTATACATACAATGTCAGTATAAATCCAATTTAACCTATTAAAAATCAATTTAAATTAACTTGTAATAATTTAGATAAAAAAATATTAAAAAAACAAATTATTAATGTAACGTTTTGAGACCCACAAAAAAGTTTCTTACTCATATGTAAGCACACAAGATGAGAAAAAACAGAAAAAAAGATAAATTTTCAAAAAATCGCAAAAAAAAATGGCACAAAAACGGGCAATGTTTTTTTTTACAATCTGAAAGTAGAGATTTCAGGTTTTATTGTGATGATTATGATTTTTAGGATAATTGATGCCATCACCTTCATAAACCTTTTGATTTTTTTTATAAAAAAATTAACAAAAAAACCTTTTTTTATTTTGAAGGAGTTTTTTTATGATAAAACTTAAAATTAAAAAAAAATAAAATAAGGCAGCTGCTTATATAGTCTTTTGCAGAAAAAAAATCAATGTAAAATCTTTATTTGTTTAGCTACAAAAAAATATATTGTAAACCTCTCAAAACCATCAAAAGTTAATAAATTGCAGGCAAATTTACTTAACTTTTCTGACTTTGACAGTGCCTCAAAACGACAAATTGCAAGCAAAAGATTTGAAAATTCACTATCCGATACAGAATTTTGTAATCTGCCGAGCTGCGCACTTAAATTTTTACATTTCTTAAATTTCTATTTTTGCTTAATGTCCGGCTAGATTGGCAAAATACCCCTATGTGCGTCGTAAGGAGAAAATCGAAGATGAGCCATCATGCAGTCAACAAGCTTTTAACCAAAGAATATATTATAAAGATGTTGCACTTCCATACACTGTTTTATGACTGCTAAATTGATGTGGGGTTTATGAAATGAGAGAATTAATAAAAATGGCGATAGAAATAACAATAAGAAAATAAGCTCTCAGTAAAACAATTTGTAGGTGTATGTACGTGTGTAAATATTGCCAAAGAATATATCGTCACAGAAAATGCGAAACGCCCTATCTAAAATAAAATTTAAAATTTACTTTTTTTTCATTAAGTTTTGTCCGTAAAGTCAAAATATGTACATCATCTTGAAAAATTCTTTTTTCCAACAGAAATTAATTTGTTAATTCTGGTTAACTTATATTGAAGAATATTGTATTTATTCTCAAAATATTTTTCATTCAAACAAATTTTTTGCTTCTCCTCTAAGAGTGTTAAAATGTTTCTAGGGCATTTTGCATATTCGGTGACGATATATTTTTTGGCAGTATTCACGCAAAAATACAGGTATAAATTGTTTTGCTGAGAGTTTATTTTATTTTTGTTATTTCTATCGCCAAAAAATAGCCTAACATATTACGCCTAATTTTAAAAACATAATTACAGTAAGTATGTACATAGTACTAAAAACAAATTTTTTTCTTGTTTTAATTTTGTATTAAAAGAAATGTACAAATTCTTTTGACACAAAATGTTTGTTTTTTTTTATTTATTTCAAATAAACCAAAAGAATTTAGTATGTTTAAACACAGTTTCTGTGCAAATAACCATGATAGTAGGAATGAATTTGATTGTCTAGCTATAGGGTAAGAATTTGTTTTTTATTGTTGTATAAATTAAAACTATGTTGATTTGCAACGAATGAAAATGCCATTATATATAAATTATGTTTAGTGTTGATGCCTTTATTATAATGTTTAAGTTGGTTGATACCTTTATTATTATGCTTTTGAGTTTCTTACACAAACTAAACTTAATTATTTATTACAATGAATTAAATAACCAGCGGTTACAATGTTTTTCGCTGATACTGCAACTCGTGTGCGAATTGACCTATTTAAAACATTTTGCTTGCTCTATGACATCCGTTGTTACAGACATAGCGCAAGCAAAATACTTTAAAAACAATTTGTGGCAAATAAATGAATTGCTAAGCACAATTAACGTCGAGTACGTTAACTCCTCCTCCGCTTAAGTGAGATCCGTCCTCGGGTCTCCCAAAACCATCTATTACAGCCTGAACAATGCGACCTTGGCGTTTCCTCTTTCTATTCTGGTGTAATTTAGAGATTAAGCAATAAGCAAGTAGGATACAAATTATGACAAGTGTGGAAGCAATCGGTCCCACAATGAGTTTGTCTTCGACTTGCGAAATGTATCGCAAATTTTCAATGCCCATTCTTCGGAGATACGGGAGGCTCAATATTTCTTGGTGGCCAGTAATGTTAAGGGTGGTAGCGGCCGCTGGATTTGGTACCTTTTTTATTTCTCCTTTCAAATTTTTATATGTGGACCCGTTGATGCTTACTTCACCATCAAACGTGAGAAGATACGTTCCGGTGACCAACTTTTCTGGAATTTCAATAGTTTTTATTACTGCAGTGTTATCATTAATAATGATTACACCATCTTCAACAACAACCAGAGGCTCCAGATGACTGGGTCTAGTACTGCATTGAGCTACGGTACCGGAGTGGAGTTGCTGAGCACACGTGGGGTTAACTAGTTCTCTACAGAATGTCGATGTAAGGGTTGCACTGCAGTTCCCTATGGGGATCATCTTATTTCCACAATCAGCTACATTATTATCCTCACCGAGGTGCAGTATCATTTCATTATGTTGTACAGGAAAGATAATATTTTCTTACAATCTAGCTTAACCTTAGGATACTTAATTAAGAAAACCAAAAAATTGTTATCTAACAAAACTTTTACATAAGATACTTCCATTAAATCGGTTACCGTTACATTTGTAGAGTGCTTTATATTTATAATTTTGCTAAGGTCCTCTGAATCTAAGAGAGCAGGATTAATTATCCCTATCTTTGCAAGGGTGACAGCTAGCATCAAGGTTTCAAGTTCCGAAATTAATATTCTATTTCTTGCAAGCAGAGTTTCATATAAGTGATTGGTATCTATTTGTTTAATTTTAGAATTTTTAATTATAACGTTTACTGTTTCTGTTAATTGATTTATCTGGGCCTGTGCCTTTGTGTTAATAGCAATTTGCCTATTTTCCGACTCTATTAACTCCTGCTGTTTGAATCTGACCTTTTCAAAGTCATCAAAATCCGGTGTACCGGCTACAATCTTCAAGGCGGTGCCCAAAATATTAATGCTTCTAGCCTGTCGGTGGTGGATGTCAAATGATGTCAAAATGGTTTTGATTCGAGCTATGTCTGAGTCCAAAATTTTGACCATGTGAGATAAAGGGAAGTGATTTGTCAGATGCTTAGTTTCGTCAGCTATCTCAGAGTACATCGTCAAGTTGGTTGTATGTTGCAGATAGTCGAAGTTTTGCCATATATTTACATTCCCGTCCATAATAGGAATGTAGTCCGAGTTAGAATAGTCCGTTAATTTTGAGGTCACGATAAAAGGTGGAAGCACTACAAGCAAAATTCTGTAAGAAACCAGTAAAAGAGAAAAAAGGAAATACAAAAAATTAAAAATTAGATCATTGCGAGGAAAATGCTATCTCAGGTTGTCTTTATGGACCACCCTCCCTTTAATAAGAACTGTGGTTCCTAAATCTGCCTCTATTCTCCCTTCCGAATATAAAGGAGTCAATTTGTTTCCTAGTCTGCTGTTGTTCCTGACTAGCACACGATCCCCCACTTTAAAGGTCTTATTTTGTCTAGAAGGATTGTGCCTATCAAGTTGGTCTTGTTGAGCCTTCATGATCTTGTCTCTAACTTCCTTCCTAATTTCAATTGTTGTACTATGGATAATGTCTATAGGTCTTTTGTTGGTCGTAGAATGGATAGTTCTATTGTATTTAGCCGTAGATAGCATTATGAGTTCAATTGTACTGTCAACTTTCTTTTCCAGTTTGATGCACCTCGCAATCTCCATGAGGGTACAATGGAAACGCTCGACCTGACCATTTGAAGTGCTATGGAGAGGAGGCGCGTTTGTCACCTCTACATCGAATTGATTTTTCAACATAGAAGTAATAGTCTCGGATTTAAGCGATGGCTCATTGTCGCAGTATATGTTTCTTGTGTCCGGAAAAAAGTTCATTAGCTGTATGATTGGGGTTTTCAAATCAATGATAGTCCGGGAAGGTATAGGTTGGACTACGGCGAATTTCGAAAACTTATCCACACAAGTGAGGAAGTACTTTTTATCTGTGGAGAATATGTCGATATGCAGTAATTCCCCTGGGTAAGACGGTATTGGTGTTTCACCAATCTCCTGCCCACGCGGATGCCTATCGTATTTGGCCCTTGCACAAATCTTACAATTTGCTACAATTTCATTTGTTAATCTAGTCATCCTTGGGAAGTAATAATCATCGAGAATTTGTTTGACATTTTCCTGTGCCGCCCTATGGGCACGATTATGTTCCGTGTTAACTATTTCCATTTGCTCATTCTTGTCAAAAATATCTAACACCATTCTTCTACAGTGCCAGAATTTGGTTGCCGGAAAGCATCTGACCAATTCGTGCTGAATACAAGCCAATGTCGGCAAATCGCAGTATATTGCGTTTACCACCCCTGGATTCACTACTAGTTTAACCTCGTCGATAAGCGCAGTCCTGTCAGTGAACTCAATCACGTGACGAGATTTTTCGCTAAAGAGTATAAAATTTCGTTTATGCGCGAAAGTTGCCTCTTCTAGAACTATTTGGTTCCTGAAACAGTTGAGTGGTTTATCTGTTGCCTCGATCGTGTACGTAAACGACATCTCACTGTGAACCGTAGCCGCATCAGAGGGAGCCTCCTCCTCCAGGGCATGAATATTCTGTCTTGACAGTGCGTCGGCAACGTAATTCTCTCTGCCGGGCTTGTGGAAAATTTTAGCGTTGTGTTCATCAACAAAAGATTTCCAGCGTTTTATTTTAGCGTTAGGGTTTCTGTCCGAAACCGCAAACGTCAGCGGTTGGTGATCTGTATAAATATTCAAATCTTTCACACCATAAAGGTAGTTCCTAAGTTTCTGTAGAGACCACACTATAGCCAGCAATTCGCGTTCGTTAGTCGCATAATTTATTTCCCTGTCCTTCAAAGTTCTGGAAATCATAGTAATCGGTCTTCCTCCTTGTGACAGTACTGCCCCTAAACCCAACGAAGAAGCATCCGTCGTTAAGTCGAATGGTTTCCTAAAGTCTGGGTAGAGTAACATAACCTCCTCTGAAGATAATATTACCTTTAGTTTCTCGAACGCTTGGACCTGATCTTCATCGAAATTCACTTTTATCCTTTTTGACTGGTGTGCGCTTACCTTGCCGTTCTCACCTTTTAAAATATCGGTCAATGGTTTTGCTATCGAAGCAAAATCCTTAATGAAGCATCTGTAGTAACTAGCGAGTCCCAGGAAAGATCTAACATTAAATAGTGTTGTGGGTTGTTCGTAGTTGCGGATCGCATTTACTTTATCAGGGCTTGTTTTAATACCCCCTCTGGATACAACGAAGCCAAGATATTCGACACTTTCCTTAAAAAAGTGTGACTTTTCCCGAGAGACTCTCATGTTTGCCTCATGTAGTTTACCTAAAACCCACGCAATGTGGTCGATATGGTCGTCCTCATTCTCCGAGAAGATTATCACATCGTCCACATAAACATAGCACATCTTTCCTATCTGTTCCCTAAGCACGTCATCAATGGCTCTCTGGAAAATACTGGGGGCATTCTTTAAACCGAAAGGAAGCCTGCAAAATTCGTACTTCCCATTTCCCACAGAGAAAGCCGTTTTTTCCCTATCCTGTTCAGCGAGCGATATCTGATGGAAGCCTGATTTGAGATCAAGCGTTGTAAAATATCTTGCCTTACCCAGGTTTGATAGAATCATTGTAACATCTGGTATAGGGTACCTGTCATCAATAGTTTTCCCGTTCAGTTTTCTAAAATCTATAACTAGCCTTTTCTTAATATTTCCACATTCGTCCTTGCCTTTCTTGTCAACAACCCAGATAGGACTATTATAGGGGGACCGAGAAGGTCTAATTATGCCATTGTTCAATAGCTCGCGTATTTCGTTGTTTACAAAGTCGGTTACACCCATCGGGTAAGGGTAAAACTTTGAGTAAACCGGGTCATTATCATTCGTGCGGATAGTGGCGACAATGTTTGTATTAAAAGGCAATGATTCATTAGGGTTTGCAAAAACCCCTAGCAGATTTTTTATCATTCTCTGAAACTTTTCAGTAATGCTATGGGGTACTACTATATCCTCAACTTGTGTGAAATTCACATTTGCACACTTTAAAAATTTCATTTTCTCCGAACCGTTCTGAGTTTTGATTTCCTTATCCTCAAAATCTAATTTCGCGCCTAATTTCGTTAGAAAATCAAGGCCGATTATACCATCGAATGTCGAAAGCGATGGTAAAATAAAAAAAGTAGTATTTGTTTCAAATATATTGACGATGCATTTCCTATTAATGGTGTTGAAACCATGGATTGACTTAACTAAAAAAGGTGTTTCCACCGGAGCTACGTTCTTCAATTCCCGTAAGGGCTTAATGTAGTTTTTCGAAGCCCCTGTATCTATTAGTAATCTAATGGTTCTCCCTGCGACTGTCCTTTCTATGAACGGGAGCAGGGAGTTCTGTCTAAAAAATTTATCTGATCAAATTCCTCCTCGTCGATTTCCGACGCAACTAAATCTGCCTGTTGTTCATAGAGTTGCTCTTCTGAGGCAGTTTGTTGGGAAATATGGTTAATCCTTTGTTGTTTCAGTCCTGTAAATCTAGCAGAACCCTCATTTCGGCGTTTTACCGCCGGACTGGAGGCCTGGTTATGACAATAACGACTTTGCGAAGGTATTTCATACCTTAAAGGCGCCCCATTCGTATAGTGTCGAGCTTGAGTGGGGCCATTATTTCCAGATTGGAACTTTGTGGCCTGCCTAAAGCGAGATGAGTCATCCACTTCCATTGGCTCGGCCAGTTCCTCCCTTTGGAGAGTCCTATTGCCAAAACCATGTCGTTTTAAGAAATGGGGGTTCTTCAATGTCTGGTTTCCTGCACTTATTTCCCTATTTTGTGGTTTCAGCTCGCTTTTTTTTCGTTCCTTGTCTTCCAGAGACCTAGCATAATTGCTGGCAAATAGATACCGTTCATGGTTTGACTCAACTTCCTGGGCTAATGCCAGAGCTGAGGGTAAATCCCTCGGACGAGCCGAAAAAAGCACGTCACTTAACCCCTTCCTAGTGCCAGATATGAATACTCGAAGTGCGTCCATTCTATATTTTTCGTTAATAGTCGCGGCGGTGGCCCTATCATATGTCATTATAGTTTTGTTTGTCAAAAGTGTCAGTTTCTTCTCAACTTCGTCATAGAATTGTAAAAGCGTCATGTTTCCTTGGCGTAGGATTGAAAGTTCCTGTTCAATTAAATAGATTGGTCGCTTGTCTGAATATGTAAAGTCCAGACGAGCGATAATTGCCTTGAAATTCAAAACAGTGTTAAATGATGATAGCACCATATCAGCAGGCCCTTTTATTTTATTCCGGATGATGGCCACAGCCTGGTAGTGCTTGGAACTACCATTAAAATTTTCAAAAATTTTGTAGGCAGTATGCGCCGCCTGACGCCACGAAACATAAGTTTCTTGTCTGCCCTCAAAATCTGGCAGTGATTTCACTATATCAAGTGACTCATCACACTGCCGCCCCTGCTCTATTTGTATCTCCTCATAAGTGTCGACTTCAGGTGCTTGGATAACGCACTCCTCAAGTCGTTTATTAATGTCCTGGATCTGTTTGTCGAAAGTAAGCTTTTGAGACCTTAGTGCCGTGCTAATGGCAACCTCTACTATTGCCCTTAATTGTTCTGCAGTTGCTGTAGTCATTGTTTTTTCTGCCCACCAGTTGTCAGTCTCTAAACCACCTGTGTTCTGTTTCCTATCGACCGCTAAACTATTGATCCTCTCTAAAAGCTGTTCTAATTGATTATCAGATTCGCTCATAGATATTAAAAAGGGCACAAAAAGTGTTAAAACGAGAGGCTAGCGTTACCCGTGCAAAGATTTTAAAATCTCGAACTTTTCTTAATTTTTTATAATTCTTTTCTAATTATTATTTGTGTTTATTAAGAACGACCATTCAAAATATGGGATGACTTCAATAACAAAATAAATTTAACACCGAATGTTAACAAAATAAGGTTATGCGATTTAAAATTCTTACTTAATTACACTTTTAATTATCTTAACATTACTTACAAATATTTATATGGCATAATGTTGAGTAGATTAATAAACTTTGTAGTCGTAGAGTCCAGTATTCTCCAATAGTTAGATAGTGTTTATTTGTTTCCTTTAGCGCAGCCCAGGCTATTTCGAAGCTCTGGTGACTTCGTACAAATGCGAGAAATGTCAGTTCACTTTAAGTTATTTATTTAGCACCTTGCTGCTAATTTTTTTCATCAGGCTTTTTACTGCACTGATTTATTTGAGTAGTTATTTAAAAATTACTTTTTATTTTTATTTTTTACGTTGGGCGCCAATTATGTTTAGTGTTGATGCCTTTATTATAATGTTTAAGTTGGTTGATACCTTTATTATTATGCTTTTGAGTTTCTTACACAAACTAAACTTAATTATTTATTACAATGAATTAAATAACCAGCGGTTACAATGTTTTTCGCTGATACTGCAACTCGTGTGCGAATTGACCTATTTAAAACATTTTGCTTGCTCTATGACATCCGTTGTTACAGACATAGCGCAAGCAAAATACTTTAAAAACAATTTGTGGCAAATAAATGAATTGCTAAGCACAATTAACGTCGAGTACGTTAACTTATATGTATATAAAGAGTGAGATCAAAAAAACCTTAACACACTTGTTCTCTTAAAACTTTTTACCCAAGTATTTTTTGAATTTTTTTTTGATCAAGTTACCTTTGAAAAGTATGTCAGTTGTTATATTAAATGTCAATTTTCTTCATTTGTTGTTAAATTAAGTAAAATGAGTGACGAGAAAAAAGTGCGTACTACAATTATTAACAACAAAACCCAACATGGTCCTACAAAAAGTTGGCCAAACAATCAATGGTCTGCCGTCAAACTGTTTCCAATGTTATTAAACGGTATCAAAAGAACTTGTCCGTTGATAGAAAACCTGGTTTGGGTAGAAAGAAAGGTCCACATGATGTTTCTAAGGCCAAAAAATAGAAAGGATTTTCAAAAGAGCTCCCAACACATCCGGTAGGAAAGCAGCCCAGGTAGCTCAGTGCTCAGACTTCTTGGTGCGAAAAGTTAAAGCTAATGCAGGTTTAAAAACATACAAGGTTCAAAAAGTTCCTGACAGAAACGCTGCTAAAAATTCAGAGGCCAAAAATAGAGCTCGGAAATTGAAGGCAAGTTTTATAAAAAAATATTCCTGCTGCATAATGGACGACGAAACGTATGTTCTGGCAAATTTTTCGCAACTTCCAGGTCAAAATTTTTATGTTGCTAATGCTCGAGGGAATGTTGAAGAAAAGTTTAGGACCCAAAAGCAGACAAAATTTCCCAAAAAGTTCTTGGTATGGCAAGCAATATGCAGCTGCGGCAAAAGGAGCCAAACATTTGTTACAACGGGCTCTATAAATACCGAAATTTACATCAAGGAATGTTTACAAAAAAGGCTTCTTCCGTTCATAAGAAATCATAAAGTATCCACTTATTTTTGGCCTGATTTGGCATCTTGTCACTATGGTAAGAAAGCTCTTCAGTGGTACAAAAACAATAATGTGGTATTTGTACCAAGAGAGGCAAATCCTCCAAACTGCCCGGAGCTAAGGCCAGTGGAGAGATATTGGGCTCTTGTGAAATGAGAACTGAAGAGCACAAAAAAGGTGTCCAAAAGTGTGATAGATTTTAAACGGAGGTGGACTACCAGTTTCAACAAAGTGACAGAAAGCACTTTAAAAACCTTAATGGAAGGGTTTCCGGAAAAGGTTCAAAAATTCATCACTAGTGATTAGAACTATAAAAATAATTTTTTTTTGTAATTTTAATAATAATTTAAAGCTAATAAAAATAAAATCAAAACTGTTAGTTAAGTAGTTTTTTTTTTATTTACATTTATGTATGTTAAGATTTTTTCGATCTCACTCCTTATATTTATTATATATAATATACATATATTTACCAGTGGATTTTCAAAATACCTATGTAGATTATGCCACTATATCAGAAAGCAATATTGATACCCCTGTTGTAGACATCGTAGAACTATACGAGGAATTTTTTGATGAAGGTGCCGATTGTTTCAACTGTATGAATGTGGCAATTGAGCTAACCTCCAGTCGATATTTCGTAGGTTACATAGCACAGCGTATATCTTTCCTGAAATGCCGAACCGAGATAATTAAACCTGTCCAAGTTTTAACATATCCATCGGAAATGTATATTCATATAAAAAATTATGCAAGTGAATCGAATTTTGGCGGCTTGTGTGCACCCTCTGACTTGTTTTTTAAAATATGTAAGATCCATATCAAAGTTTTCCAAATTTTATTTACAGAAAACAAATCAATTAAAAATATAAAAAAAAAATTGAACTAAGCAATGCGTTGAATTCACTAAAAATTCAGCTTATTCGTTTTGGTTTGACGAAAAAAATGCTTGTTTTAAACGTAGGATGGAAGTTCTTAACTTGCTGATTATTCCATTACTAAGAAAGCACTCATCTTGGGAGACATGCAAATACAAACCAGTAAATGCTGAAATAGTTAGAATTAAAAACACTAAGCACTAATTCAGCAAAAAAAACTAAATAATGAATACCTTTCATTACAAATAAATTTTTCCTTTATTTATTATACTTATTTTAAAAACATATGTATGTACACTCAAAAAATTATTTATGTAAAATCAACTGGAAATCTAAAATAACTAGATACTCATTTAAAACCCGTCCAACAAGATATTCATTAAAATTAACAAAATATTTCATTTTAATTCAGACATCAAAAAATTAACTTACATATTCGTCCAAAGTTAACTATATTTTTTGTCATTTACAGCAAAATACAAACTATCAGAAAAGTAACAACAAAGTTAAATTATACCAAAAAAAGAACTGACAAAATTAACTTCTACTGAAAATCAGTATTTTTGTTTATTTAAGGCTTTGAATAACCCTTCAAACCAGTTAAAAAAATATTGTATTAAAATTTAACTGTTTTTTCATTTAAAAACAACTTACGGAATACTTCCTAAATAACTTACAGTCAGTTACTGTAATAATTTTTTATGTGTACATATGTATGTAAGTATTGTAAGAAGTTGATTAAACATTAAAATCTTATGTAAAAAATGAAATGCCCATATAATATAAATATACATATATGTTTCAATCCAAAAATAAGTTATTCTGTCTTAAAAACTAGAAATATAAATTAATGCTCATGTTCATAATACTTATAGTAGGTTTATCAAAGGCTTCTTTGACAGATGCCTATGGCATAGTTACCGAGAAACTCCTTAATAAACCTACTATAACTATTATAAATACTGGCATAAACATATTAAAAAAAATAAATGAGCGGTTTCTGCATAAAAATAAAAATTTTAAACTTGTTAAAAATGTTAAAAAGCACATCATTCATACAGGTTTCTACATATTAAAATAAGTGTATTTTAATTCGATTTGAATCGACATGGTTTCGTTTCTACAACAATAAAATATGCGGTATTTTTACCCTATAGCAAGATTATCAGCAACATTCGCTACTGCGTTTGTGTCTTTAACATAAACTGCTTTCAAACAATACTCTTTCGGCAAATTTTAAACAAAACCATCAATTTGCTTTAAAGAATGTGTCTTTTTTTAATATACATACATAAAGGCGTATATATGCACGTATGTATGAACGTTAAATCAAAAAGCAAAAAATAAGAAGAATAAACATGGAAAACAATGTTTATATATGTATGCTCATTGGTATGTATATACATACATCTATATGTATATGTTGGTATGTATTTGCATACACCATTAATATTTTTTTGGCTGTTGTTATCAGTGTGGCCATATTAGCTTTTTTGGAGCTAAATTTAGCTTTATTTTTCTTAATTTAGTCCGAAATATTTACATTTAGCCTTTAGATTTTTTTTTTAGCATTTTTCGAAATTGAATTTAGCTTTTTAAGTAGTTTTTGGAGCTAGATAAAAGGTTAAAAATTTGTCGTATTATATTTTTTGATATACATCTCAATTGTACTGAAAGGTATCAAGCTCCAAATTTTCTTCGAATTTACAACATCACAGTTTCCGAACCATTGCTTTGTTTAATAATTTACTTCCAGCGACATTTAAAGAACGCAAATCAGCACAAAAATTCAATAAAACAAAGATATAAGGAAGATATTACAAAAAAAAACCTTAGAATTTTTTTCCCAAAATAAGTACTCTTAGATGCGGCAATTTTAAAGAGAAAAAAATCCAAATGCGACACAAACAGTTTTTGTCGTTTTTTGGTTAAATTTTTAAATCTTTTAATATATTGCCTAAAAATGTATTAGCACTTATGTCTTTAGTTAAAATAAATTTCTATATTACTGTTTTTATTAAATAAGAATTTTAAAGTATATTTTTGTCAAAAAATCAAATCATACAGGACCGAAATAACAATGGAACATCGTAGGCTCAAGTAAAGCTCATCATTTTGATGGTATTAAACTATATTTGTTGAAAATCAAGTTTTTGAAATTTTTTTTTTTTTTAGCAGGACGTTCATTTTTTAATTTTAATAAAAACGGTTAATAACGATAATTATTAGTTTTATAGATAGATTTAAGCAATTATAATATTTTTAAAAAGTAAAAGTACTTTTAAAAATGCTTTCTTACAATGTAACTTTTTACATTAAAAATTATCTTTTTTTGTTTTCTTGAACCAAATTTAAATGAAGACATTTTTCATGATATATGTATGTAACTTAAATGAAAAGTTTCGATTTTTAACTAACTGTGTAGAAAAGTATTCTCTTAATACTATTTTTTTTTTTGTCAACAAACAAAAATTTCATAGAAGAAATATAAACAAATTGCATCGTGTAAATGTAATCTTTTAGTTTCGATTTTTTGTTGTTTTCATGTGTTTGTATTTATGAAAAAAGTTTGTTTATTAAAAGACTAAATTTTTGCGTGTTTTTGAAAAAAAAAATAACCGAATTGTGAGTGAATATTTATATTTAAAACAAAAACAAATTTTCGTTTTTTGTTTTTTTCATATATATTTCATATATGTATATTCATATTCGTTTTTTTTTTGCCAAAACAGGCAGTAAATTAACGCCTGCTTCTAAAAACTTTTTAAGAAGGTCTTGTATATGCATATGTACTTATATTAATACATGTTATTTTTCTTTTTACTGAAGGTATGGGCCTACTAAGTTTTTTTAAATAAAATCAAAAAAAAAATCAAAATTTTCAAAACAAATTTTTTTTTAAATATTTTTAGCACACAAACGTTTAGTCCATATTATGAAAAATGTCTAAATATTGAAGAAATTTTTTAAAAACGCTTTAAAAAATGTAGCTTTATTTTTTGGCTTTAAGTTTTTGTTTTTAGCTCTTTTTAGCTGTTTTTTAAACGTTATTTAGCTTTAACTTTACTTTAAAATCTGGCCACACTGGTTGTTATTCTTAAAATTTGGCGTCAATTTTTTGTGATCTTTTTTTTTATTTTCTATCTTCTCTCAAATTAAGAGAAGATACCGTAACCACCCATTGCAAACTCACAATTTCTGTTTACGAAAAATGTTCTAACTGCACCATCTTTATAATCTATAGTCTTTGTTTAAACGGTCGTTCTGCACAAAAGCAAAATAACAACAAAAAGCCTTTCAAAGAAAAATGCTTCAACTGTAATATGATTGACCATTTTGCTAGTCAATGTGACAAAAAAAACAAATTCAGCAAGCATTGACAGTCTTAGCAGCGGCAGAATCAAAAACAAATCAGAATGCTTGGTATATTAACAGCGGCGCTACAACGCACATGGGCAATGACAAGATAAGGTTTGTGAGTTTTGAAGATCATAACCCTACAAGAAATTTGTGGCCGACAGGAGTCTTTCAAAATGAAGTTTTATGCTAAACGGTCAGTAGTTAGAAGATCAGATGGTGCAGTTGTTTTGCAAGCCATTCGGTAAAATAATTTGTTTGCTGTGCATAAATCTACTCCAAAGGCATTTGCTCTGAATAATACGGATGAAATTTGGCACAACCGATTTGGTCACCTGAACTATAAGGATTTAAACTACTTGTCTGAAAAGGGCATGGTACTTAACATGCGAATAAACGGCAATAACAACACTTGATGTCAAACGTGTATGATGTGTAAAATTAACACACTGCCGTTACCGAAAGAAAGGGAACATATGTCAGTGAATTTATTGGAACTGGTTCATTCGGACGTATGTGACTCTTTTAAAACAAATTCTGTTGGTGGTGCCAGATTTTTTATCACCTTTATTGATGATAAATCAAGGAAAGTCTACGTACTTTTTATGAGAACAAAAAGTGAGGCATTGGAAAAATTTATGCTGTTTTAAAAAGAGGTTGAAAACGGAGCGGGCTGCAGAATAAAGACTTTACGTACAGGCGTTAAGGGTTTTACGTGATACCTGCCATGCTGGCAATAACTCACGGTGCTCTCAACACTGGTGGATACAAAGCATTCACCAGCGCCCCCAGAATGGCCTTCCCAGCCACCCAGGTACCAATTCTCTGTCATGACTCTGTGTAGCCACAACAGACCCCTTGGTGAGGAGTTGGGCTATCTAAACCCGAATTGTGTTCCTCCTTATTAAAAACAGATCCGCGCCGACAAGACACCTCTCCACACGCTTGTGAAACAGCACCCAACCTTAAGCAAGAAAGATTATGATTATCATGTCGCACCCAACGAATGCGACACCCAGCTGTGTTAGAAGGATCTTTTTCTCATTAAAACAAATCAATTACTCCACCACCATCAACGCTTTATAATCTTCTCACCGCTAGTCAGGACCGAGTCACGCACATGCTTCAACATGCATAGATCCTAGGGTCCCCAGCCGTAGCCAGTTTCCCTATTCACCTACTTCCAAACACACTTACACCTTTTCAGTTAATAGCCTACTTCAACAGTTGCTCATTTGCCTGGGTATACCCGCCAAAACTAGAAACTATCTTGTAAACCTTAAGTTCATAAAATACCGCTTAACACGGTTACTCTGGGGCCCGTACAGGGCGGACCCCAGCATATCAACTTTCGTTCTCAGTTGCCCCGCTTGGGGATAATCACAGCCACCACGTGAACTCCTGAAGGAGACCTCACCATTAATCAGTTCATGAACTGGTAAGCACATGGGGCCAACTGATTCCCGTGGTACCAGATAGGACTCTGGTCAGCCTCGGAAATCTACTTCCGTTTCATTCCTACCAATTTCTATTTTACACAAATACGGTATTGGTACCCTTAGAACCCTGTATTGCTGTGCCACTTAATGGCGATGTACATGGCACAGCGCAACAAGGACAACCTGTCTTAAGCCAGACCAGTGAATCACTGATCACACATTTACCCAAGACAGATTGTTTTTGTCTCAGCCATGTCTGTCAGTCTTTCAGAAATTGAACTGAAAGTTGCCCGGTTGATACCGCTAGGAGGTAAACGTAGGCACTTGTGTTATACACTTATCAACCAGACTTTACGTACAGACAACATGAGAGAATATGTGAACACATAATTTGAGTTGTATCTGCAACAGCAGGGTATACAGCGTCAGCTTACTGTGTCATACAAGCCTCAACAGAACGGTGTGGCGGAACGGTGTAATAGAACATTATTAAAAATGAGCCGTTCAATGTTAGTTCATTCGGATGCGCAGCAGAGCTTGTGGGCAGAGTCTGTTAATTCTGCAGCGTATATACGCAACAGATGCCGACAAAATTACTTCTACACCGTTTGAAGTATGGTTTGGCCAGCAACTTACTGTTAAATATTTGCTTATGCTGTTGCGTTAAATAAAACGAAGAAGTCAAAGTTTTAGGCGAAAGGCGAACAGTATATTATGGTTAGGGTGCCCCGGTAGGTCAGTGGTAAGTGCGCGAGTCTACCAGTCTGGGGCTTGTGGGTTCGATTCCCACCAGAGACCCTGGTAAAACCGCTTCATTCTTCTGTTCTTTCTTTCTTATCTATTCTTCTCTAAATTTCTTCTTTCCTTCCATCTCAACCTATTCTATCTGCCTCTTCAGGTAACACTAAGGGAGCGAATTAAGCGGACCCAGGTGAGCTGTATCCTTTCCTTCAACGACTGCCTGTTCCACCTAGCCTTACCCATATTATGGTTGGCTATTCAACAGTTTCGAAAGCATACAGAATGTTCGGCAAGGAAACTTAAAAGGTAGTAGAACATAGAGATGTTTTATTTGATTTAAATGTATATATCAACAGAGATAATACCGAAGATAAAATTAAGAACAAGAACAATATAAACCGGATGATTATTTTACTTTAAATGTAAACAATGAGAATGTCATAATACCCGGGAACCAATTTAAACCCAAACATGTTCACAGTGGTGATGCAAACGAACATGAGATATTTTATGAAGAGGACGACTTTGAGGGCTTCAACACAGCAGATGATCATAGCCAATCTGATAAAAATAATGACCAAGTTTTATTACCGCAAGGTGATAAAGACGAACCACCCAAAATCGGTAGAGGAAGGCCGAAACTTATAAAAAATTATAAATCGGGTAGACCGCGAGAACAATTTAACGAATTAAACAGTATAGTAGAAATTCAGATTCCTCAGACCGCAGAAGAAGCAGTTTCATGTAATGAGGGATATCATTGGTTGAGACCTATTGGTGATGAAATTCCCTCGTTGAAAAAAAAGAACTTGGTCGCTGACAGATTTATCACATGGTCAAAAAGCTATTCCCTGCAAATCGGTCTTCGTATTAAAAAAAAAAACAGGGAAGGTCAAATTGAGCGGTACAACGTGCGATTAGTGGCCAAGGGTTGCAGCCAACGATATGGATGCGACTATACGGAGACATTCTCTCCGGTGCTCCGGTATTCAACTGTACTTCTACAATTGGCGGTGGAATGGGAAATGTATTTTCATCAAATTGACGTAAGTATCAGCATATCTTAATAGTGATATTAGCGACGAAATTTACATGCGGCAGCCAAAATGTTTTGAAAACAGAGATAACACAAAGTTTTACGACTATATAAGGCAATATATGGTCTAAAGCAGTCAGGACGAGAATGGAACTCTAAACTCGATAGCGTTTTGAAGGCAATAAATTTAAAACCAACTGATGGCGATCCATGTCTATGATATTATTATTGGATGCAAGAATCAATCAGTGATATTGGATGTTAAGAAAACAAATTTGTAAAGAGTTTTGAGGTATCGAAATCCACCGCATTGAAGAAATAGACATAAAGGATACGTTAGGACGATTTGTTATGGGAGATTGTACACAGGAAAAAAATTTATTGTAAATACAATTAAATTATTTGTAAATACAATTAAAATTTTTATAAAAACTCAACCAACAATAGAATTTGTAAATACAACAATGATATATGTAAGTTGATTGTTGATAGCCAAGTCAACAAAATTATTGTCACATTAACAATTCTTATTGTTATATTTTATAAAAATATTTAAATACAGACATAATTATATTAACAATGAAAATTGTTAACCATATAAATCTTTTTTAATAAATCGTTTGTCAAATTAACAAGAAAAATTGTACGATACGATAGCATATTGTTTTATTGTCATAAAATTTCACAATAGCATAAAAATTTTGTTGTTGCTTTTCATACGAAACTTGTGAAGCAATACAACGTTGTTTGATATGTTTATTGTGATATCATATTATATACAAAGTCATGCGCCAAGCGCCTAAAACAAAACGGCGAGTTTTCTATTTAATTTTTGGAAGCCGCTAGCACTCGCCACCCGTAAAAAACAACAGGCAAAACAATTGTGTTTTCGTTTAGTCGTATCAGCTGATGTAGATTTTAAATACCACACTTATATATGAGAGGTTGTTCACAACAGTCATATTTTTTGGTTCTATTATTTTACAACATATGATTTTACAAGGCCTTGTGAATTCGTCAAATAAGTTTAGATGCCTACATTACAAATTTTAATTAATTAACTTAAACACGTTACTCCAAAAAACTTTTTTTGATAAAAAAACTAGAAAGATATTGATATTTTCATTCTATTTATGTTGTTGGCTTTTTATAAAATGAAAAATGGGTTTTGCGTATCTGTATCTGAAGATAAATACATATTCATACATATGCATATGTATGTGTATGTTAAATTTTATTTTACCATGCAAAAAATCTTGGACCACGTGGTCCGTTTTAGCTGAAATGGACTAGTTACAACATGGTCCTTGTGTAATGCAGTCATGGACCATGTCATTGTCAAACCCTGCAGAAAACAGGACTAGTCCATATATGCGTGTATGGACTAGTCCATAGGATTACTCCAAAACTAACACAAATACATGTAAAAAACATGGTCTTTTTAACATTATGATGTCCTAGGGCCGGACCACTTAACCCAGATTTGTATTACATCGGAGTAGTTTTTAAACTACTCTATCCTACCTACAAACAACGACAACTCGGTACGCAATCGTTAAAACACGAACAATATCACTTTAGTAACTACAAGTTCTTGTTTGACAATGACATGGTCCATGACTGCATTACACAAGGACCATGTTGTAACTAGCCCATTTCAGCTAAAACGGACCATGTGGTCCAAGATTTTTTGCAGGGAACAAGTGATATGCGTTCGTGTTTTAACGATTGCGTACCGAGTTGTCGTTGTTTGTAGGTAGGATAGAGTAGTTTTAAAACTACTCCGACGTAATGCAAATCTGGGTTAAGTGGTCCGGCCCTAGGACATCATAATGTTAAAAAGACCATGTTTTTTACATGCATTTGGGTTAGTTTTGGAGTAATCCTACTCCTTTATGGACTAGTCCATACACGCAGGTATGGACTAGTCCTGTTTTCTGCAGGGTATGACATTTTAAGTTATTAAAACGTAGTTACTCTAATATTTGAATAAAAAAATGTTTGCAAAAACAAAAAAAAAATTTCGGACTGTTTTGAAAACTTTAGATTAAAATAAAAAATAAAAATATCAGTTTAATTTATATATGTACCAATTGCTGTCAGCGATTTCACTACGGGATATCTTATACCAAAATTAATCGGAAAAGCTTTTTATGAACCAAAGATCTCCAGTCACTTACAGAAGAGGGTGCATAGAGCAACATTGCAGTATAAGTGGATTAAACCTTGCATCGACTTCTTTAGAACTCTTCTCAATTAGCACAAAAGTTTCTCGTAATTCTGCTATTGAAAAATTTTCACGCTGTTTTGAGCCGCCAGATTAAGTGAAAACTGCCAATGGAGGTGGAAATATAGTGTGAATAAATAATTTTTTCCAAATAAAACAATTGATTTAGTTTACCATTTTTAAGTTTTGACAGCTTTTTTACCAAAAAATTTTACTGATTTTTTCGTTTTAATTTTGTTAAGAACTCTTTATATGTTTATCAAACACACCAAATTACAAAAAGTAAACGTTTTAAATTTTGACGTCTTTGCTTTTTTCAAAGCTTGCTCTTGCATATTTTTATATGTATATGTATGTATGTATGTATGTATGTATGTTTGTATGTATGTATGTATGTACATATGTATGTATGTATGTTTGTATGTTAAAAAAAAAATAATTTTAATATAAAAAAAATATTTGCAAATCCAATCCAGATTGACATTATTAGTGTTATTTACATACACACATACTTTTTTTTTATGTTAGTTGCTGCTCAACAACAATTTTTATACCCTTCACATAGTGAAAGGGTATATATCACTTTGTCATTCCGTTTGTAATTTCTTTATTATTCATTTGCGACCCCATAAAGTATATATATTCTGGATCCTTATAGATAGGGAAGCCGATTTAGCGATGTCCGTCTGTTGAAATCAAGTTTCCGGAGTCAAAAAAAAGATACAGACTAGTTAATGGTGTCAAACTATTAGAAATATCCTGGAGACAATCGCTATTTAAAATCAGCAAAATCGGTTCACTATTGACCGAGATATAAGCGAAAACCCAGAGTAACCCATTTTTTTAGGACAAAATCCGTGCATATATCCCTATATATCTCAGTAAGTATAGTCACTCTTGCCACAAAACTTGGCACGGATACTCCTAAACAAGGGACCTAAATAATGGAAAAAGTTTTTTCAGATAGGACCAGGGGAAGGGGTATTTTTCCTACAATTGCACAAATTTGGTGAAATGTTTTATGCGCTATATCTCGTAAACTATAACAGCTATCGACTTAAAATGTTTTTGTAATTGTACGCAAAGACCTACACTTTAAAGAAAAAATTTTTTGAGTGGGGGCAAAAATAGGGGTAGCTCCCATACAAATCGACAATTATTATGAAATATTCGATACGCTATATCTCGGAAACTATAAAAGATATCGAAATGAAATGTTCCACAAAAAGTAATTGGGCAGGAATGCCTACGCTTTAAAAAAAAAATTTTTTGAGTGGGGGCAAAAAAAGGGGTAGCTCCCATACAAATTAACAATTTTTATGAAATATTCGATACGCTATATCTCGGAAACTATAAAAGATATCGAAATGAAATGTTCTACAAAAAGTAATTGGGCAAGAATGCCTACGCTTTAAAGAAAAAAATTTTTGAGTGGAGGCAAAAAAAGGGGTAGCTCCCATACAAATTAACAATTTTTATGAAATATTCGATACGCTATATCTCTGAAACTATAAAAGATATCGAAATGAAATGTTTTACAAAAAGTAATTGGGCAAGAATGCCTATGCTTTAAAGAAAAAATTTTTTGAGCGAGGGCAAATAAAGGGGTAGCTCCCATACAAATCGACAATTATTATGAAATATTCGATACGCTATATCTCGGAAACTATAAAAGATATCGAAATGAAACATTCCACAAAAAGTAATTGGGCAAGAATGCCTACGCTTTAAAGAAAAAATTTTTTGAGTGGGGGCAAAAAAAGGGGTAACTCCCATAAAAATCGACAATTATTATAAAATATTCGATACGCTATATCTCGGAAAGTATAAAAGATATCGAAATGAAATGTTCCACAAAAAGTAATTGTGCGCAAAGACCTACACTTTAAAGAAAAAAATTTTTGAGTGGAGGCAAAAAAAGGGGTAGCTCCCATACAAATTAACAATTTTTATGAAATATTCGATACGCTATATCTCTGAAACTATAAAAGATATCGAAATGAAATGTTTTACAAAAAGTAATTGGGCAAGAATGCCTATGCTTTAAAGAAAAAATTTTTTGAGCGAGGGCAAATAAAGGGGTAGCTCCCATACAAATCGACAATTATTATGAAATATTCGATACGCTATATCTCGGAAACTATAAAAGATATCGAAATGAAACATTCCACAAAAAGTAATTGGGCAAGAATGCCTACGCTTTAAAGAAAAAATTTTTTGAGTGGGGGCAAAAAAAGGGGTAGCTCCCATAAAAATCGACAATTATTATAAAATGTTCGATACGCTATATCTTGGAAAGTATAAAAGATATCGAAATGATATGTTCCACAAAAAGTAATTGGGCAAAAAGCCTACGCTTTAAAGAAAAAAATTTTTGAGTGGAGTAAAAAAAGGGGTAGCTCCCATACAAATTAACAATTTTTATGAAATATTCGATACGCTTTATCTCGGAAACTATAACAGATATCGAAGTAAAATGTTCTACAAAAAGTAATTGGGCAAGAAGGCCTACGCTTTGAAGAAAAATTTTTTTTAGTGGGGGCAAAAAAAGGGGTAGCTCCCATACAAATCAACAATTATTATAAAATATTCGATACGCTATATCTCGGAAACTATAACAGATATCGAAATCAAATGTTATACAAAAAGTAATTGGGCAATAAGGCCTACGCTTTAAAGAAAAATTTTTTTGAGTGGGTGCAAAAAAAGGGGTAGCTCCCATACAAATCAACAATTATTATAAAATATTCGATACGCTATATCTCGGAAACTATAACAGGTATCGAAATAAAATGTTCTACAAAAAGTAATTGGGCAAGAAGGCCTACGCTTTAAAGAAAAATTTTTTTGAGTGGGGGCAAAAAAAGGGGTAGCTCCCATACAAATCAACAATTATTATAAAATATTCGATCCGCTATATCTCGGAAACTATAACAGATATCGAAATCAAATGTTATACAAAAAGTAATTGGGCAATAAGGCCTACGCTTTAAAGAAAAATTTTTTTGAGTGGGGGCAAAAAAAGGGGTAGCTCCCATACAAATCAACAATTATTATAAAATATTCGATACGCTATATCTCGGAAACTATAACAGATATCGAAATCAAATGTTCTACAAAAAGTAATTGGGCAATAAGGCCTACGCTTTAAATAAAAATTTTTTTGAGTGGGGCAAAAAAAGGGGTAGCTCCGATACAAATCAACAATTATTATAAAATATTCGATACGCTATATCTCAGAAACTATAACAGATATCGAAATGAAATGTTCCACAAAAAGTAATTGGACAACAAGGTCTACAATTTAAAGAAAAAGTTTTATTAGTGGGGGTAAAAAAAGGGGTAGCTCCCATACAAATTAACGATTTGTATAATATTTTCGATACGCTATATCTCGGAAACCATAACAGATATCGAAATCAAATGTTCTACAAAAAGCAATTGGGCAAAAAGGCCTACGCTTTAGAGAAAAATATTTTTGAGTGGGGGCAAAAAAAGGGGTAGCTCCCATACAAATTAATGATTTGTATGAAATTTTCGATACGCTTTATCTGGGAAACCATAACAGATATCGAAATCAAATGTTCTACAAAAAGCAATTGGGCAAAAAGGCCTACGCTTTAGAGAAAAATATTTTTGAGTGGGGGCAAAAAAAGGGGTAGCTCCCATACAAATTAATGATTTGTATGAAATTTTCGATACGCTTTATCTGGGAAACTACAACCGCTATCGACATCAAATGCTCCACAAAAAGTAATTGGACAAGAAGGCCTGCGCTTTAAAGAAAGATATTTTTGAATGGGGGCAAAAAAGGGGGTAGCTCCCATACAAATTAACGATTTGTATAAAATTTTCGATACGCTATATCTCGGAAACCATAACAGATATCGAAATCAAATGTTCTACAAAAAGCAATTGGGCAAGAAGGCCTACGCTTTAGAGAAAAATATTTTTGAGTGGGGGCAAAAAAAGGGGTAGCTCCCATACAAATTAACGATTTGTATGAAATTTTCGATACGCTATAACTCGGAAACTATAACAGATATCGAAACCAAGTGTTCTACAGAAAGTGATTAGACATCAAGGGCTACGCTCTAAAGAAAAAAAAATTTTGAGTGGGGGCAGAAAAAGGGGTAGCATACATATTAACAATTTTTGTTAAATTTTCGATATGCTAAATCTCGGAAACTATAACAGATATCGAAATCAAATGTTCTACAAAAAGTGATTGGACATCAAGGGCTACGCTCTGAAGAAAAAAAATTTCGGATGGGGGGTGAAGAAGGGGTAGCTTCCATACAAATTAACAATTTTTATAAATTTTCGATACGCTACTTCTGGAAAACTATTACAGCTATCGACTTCGAATATTGTACAAAAAGTAATAATCAAATAATTCATACATTTTGGTGAAAAATTGGAGAAGAGCAGGGGGACTAGAACATTTAATAAGTTTTATTAACCTTTGAATATGAATAATGTCGAAAACTTTAAAAACTCTCGACCTCAAACCTTCCTCATCTATTTCTATTATTCATACGAACGTTAAAATTTTGTATATTTTTCTATGGTCTTTAAAACTCGCACAAGGTTTTTTATTATATTATTTGCAGTACAAAATTACTCGGCTGGGTATATTTTAAGACCAATGTGAAGGGTATATAAGATTCGGCACAGCCGAATATAACGCTCTTACTTGTTTTTGAGTGTTTTGGTTAGAGAGTAAAATAGTGTTTTTGTAAAATTAACAAGATGTTTTATTGCATCAACAACCAAATTGGTTAAACAACAAATTTTATTTCAACAAAAGATGTTAACCCAAACTGAGTGATATTTTTTTCTGTGTAAGTTAGTATCAGTCCCTCTGAGCGTTGGTTACCAGGTGCAATGTAACGATAATTGTAATAGGGTCGACCAGTAGCAGTATCAGTTAATGAATGTTACCTAAATGTATGTGGCCATAACTACGTGGCCAGATATATTACACTCCATATCTATACTGGCTCAACGTAATTCGGAACCCCGTCAGGAACATTTACAGGGAATAAAACATGTATTACGTTATTTAGCCGGAACGTCAGACTATAAGTTAATATACAACAAGTCGAAAAAAGCATCGATAACGGGCTTTGTGAGTGCAGATTGAGGTGGCGATCATACTTATCGCAGGTCGTATACAGGATTTGCGTTCTTTGGTAACGAATGATATGGTTCTGTGTTGACGAATGATATGGTGGCAGATATTTTTACGAGGAATTGGCCGGAAACAAGACATGATAATTGTATATCCTTTATGAGAATTAATTAAGTTTTATATAGTAAGGATACATCCACGTTAAGAGGGCGTGTTGAGAAAATATGGCAACCTTGGTCAACGTGTATATTTCTGGATTTTTCTTTTCTTAGTTTGGTTGCATTGTCAGCCATATTGAAATTATATGTATTTCATTCCTTTTGTAACCTTTTAAACGTAAAGACGTGATTTGTAAATTATATTTTATTTTATAAAAAAATTAAAATCTGAACTTAAAAAAAGTGGACTTAGAACCTTTGCATGCTAAAACAGCGATATACTAATTGATATGCCAAGTTTTTTTTTTCATTTTGGAAAGGAAAGTTGAATATGCTTAACTCTTAGCAATTGTCGCCAAAGAGACTTTAATACAAAAAAAGCATAGTGTATTTGAAAATTTAAACTTCGTCTTAACTTACAAAATAAAAGATAAAGGTAAAATATATACAAATTTTTGCTTTTTAGTTTAGCTTAAGTTCATATAATTTCTTTATTAGAAGAAATTACTATTTTTCCGTTAATGTTAAAAGAAACTTTGTTAATGAAAACTAGTGCATATGAAAAGTAACCTTCGTCCTAACTTACAGAATAAGAAAAGAGAGAAAACAGTCATGCCGTATCCCTTTCTCTGTTACATGTAAGTTAAAAAGGTGATGTTTACAACCAAAAGACACTACTACCGTTCAAAGAGTACTGATGATGAAATTGCGTAGGTGCTTACGAAAATGCATTCTACTCGGCTAGTAGCGGTAGAAAAAAGCATAGTGTATATGAAAAGTAAACTTCGTTCTAACTTACAGAATAAGAAAAGAGGGAAAACAGTCATGCCGTATCCCTTTCTCTGTTACATGTAAGTTAAATAGGTGATGTTTACAACCAAAAGACACCACTACCGTTCAAAGAGTACTGATGATGAAATTGCGTAGCTGCTTTCGAAAATGCATTCTACTCGGCTAGTATCGGTAGAAAACTCTGCTTTTTTCAAATTAAAGTTTCTTTCAACATTAACGGAAAAATAGTAATTTCTTCTAATAAAGAAATTATATGAACTTAAGCCAAACTAAAAAGCAAAAATTTGTATTAAAAACAATTAGTTCAACAATAAATAAAAGTTAGGTAAAATATATATTCCGTTTTTCGGTTTCTTTTGGGCAATCGCCGTTTTTTAACTATCGGCTAAATTTTACATTTGTAGACTTCTTTCGGGGTTTTCTGGGTAGAAAAGAGAATTTAACGGTGCCATTTTGTTTTTTCTTTGTCTTCTCTTGCTTGAGTTATGAGTGGCATTTAAGTAATTGAATAAATTCAATCGTAATTGAGCAACAGAACAGGGTTCATCCGCCGCACATAGGGGTATTTTGCCATTCTAGCCGGACATTACTTTTTATTTTTTACAAAAAAGCTTCTTAAAAATTACTGAGTGCTCCTAGATTGACGAAACTTGGCAGAAACATGTATTGTAGTCATAGGCATTTAAGGATTAAAAAATAATAAAAATCGAACCAAGGGGGAAAAAGTTCCCCTTAGAAGAACCAATACTACCTCTGAAAAATTACAATTTTTTTTTAAGTTTTTAATACTATTGATATGCAAATGCAACTTTAAACGTAAGAGAAAGCTAAAAAAAAAATACACCTTCGGGCGGCGCAATAAAGTAAAATTTGCAAAAATAATGTATATAATAAAAATAATGGAAAATATACGCCCAAATACTATAAAAGTAAAATTTTTAAGCTTTTATGGGTAGGGGCAGAAATGCCCCCAAACCTCACCCCCCGAAACGGCCCTGTAAAAAAAATTTTTTTATATATTTTACTAATTTTCACAAAAAATTTATTTTTAAGCTTGCTTGTCGCTTTTTTTTTGTAATTTAATGTAATAAACTTATCTGAAAATAAGTAATTTATATATAACAATAACTTATTTACAGAAGTAACAAGTAACTTAAAGTATGAAAACAAAAACTAATTTAATTGAAAAACTATCCTTTTGCACTAAGAATAGGAGTGCTACTGTTCTTCTTCGTCTGTTTCTTCAAAGACCTCTTCTGAATCCTCTTGAAAATCAAGTACAGGGGAAAACATTAAAGAGACTGCTTCTTTCGTAAAGGGCAATGACTCCTTTTTTGGAGTTTGTCTTATGCTAGTCATCAGTGGGTCAAAACTGAGCCAAAGTCTATTAACAATATCTACGTTACACTGAACTCTTGCAAACTTTCTTCCAAAATTCTGCCTGTAAATCCGAAAATGTTTGTTTCGTGCCTCAGCCGCTTCCTCTGATAACAGCCCAATAGGCAATTGATCCACGTGTTAAAACCCTGTGCATTGTATATTAAAAAAATTTTGAAGGCAGGTACATTTATTTTGTTGCATAAAATAGCGTTAAAAGAAAGCTGTCGCACAGGTATTACCAGTTTAGGGGCGGGTAAAAACTACTACCTCGCACATTCCTTTTTATACATGCAATGTCAGTGTAAAACCCAATTTAACCTGTTAAAAATTAATTTCAATTTATCTTTAATAATTTAAATAAAAAACATTAAAAAACAATTTATTATCAAAACGTTTTATGACCCACAAAAAAGTTTTTTACTCATGTAAACACACAAGATGAGAAAAAAACAGAAAAAAGTACAATTTTCAAAAATTCGCCAAAAAAAAAATGGCGCAAAACGCGCAACGTTTTCTTTTTTCGTCAAAAAGTAGAGATTTTAGGTTTTATTGTGATGAAAAAGATTTTTAGGATAATGAGTGCCATCACTTTCAAAAACCTTTTGATTTTATTTTTTTTAATCAAAAAGTGAACAAAAAAACCTCTTTTTTTAATTTCGAAGGAATTTTTTTAAAATAAAACTTAAAATAATAAATAAAAAAAAATAAAATAAGGTAGCTGCTTATATAATCTTTCGCAAAAAAAAATCAATGTAAAATCTTTTTTTGTTTAGCTAGAAAAAATATGTTGTAAACCTCTCAAAACCATCAAAAGTTAATAAATTGCATGCAAATTTACTTTCCTAATTTGACAGTGCCTTAAAACGACAAAATGCAAGCAAAAGATTTGAAAATTCACTTTTCGACACAGAATTTTGTTATCTGTCGAGCTGCGCACATTAATTTTTACATTTCTTAAATTTTCATTTTGGCTTAATGTCCGGCTAGATTGGCAAAATACCCCTATGTGCGCTGGACTATAACCGGTTTAGGGAACTTGCATCCTTAGCCGGGAAAGACAAAACCAACAAATACAAACGACTTCATGCAGAAGAATTTATACCCCTACCAGAAACATTTGATGTTTTCAGAAGTTATAACTCCATTTAGCCAGTCTGTGTTTTTTTATAGATACTTTTTTTGTACGGTGTGAGGCAAACCCTTTTTTTAAATTGTTAAGAAAACGAAGTGAATTTTGCATTGAACATCCATTTCGTGGTATCTTGGTAAATCGTGTAGTGTTTCCACAATATCAAATTTAAATGAATTTTCATTATCTGAGTTTCTGAATAACTCAAACAATTCCAAATTGGTAAATGACATTATCGCTTTTTAAAATAAAATTGTATAAGTTCTGCTACTGATCACTAGTTTCACAAGGTCAAAACTTAACTGGCTGCATTACACAATTGCGATTTAATTTATACCCAAAAATTAAAAACAGGATTTAAACTACCTAATTTGAGCAAAAAAAAAATAATAAAAATAACTGGAATATATACCTACCTGTTGTTTATATTTTACTCAGTATAAAAAAAGTTTTAAAACTACCTGCCTACTACTTTTATAACAGGTGCTTTTAAATTTAAATAAATAAAAAATTGCAATGGCCGAGCAAAATATTGTTTATTATTTAACGAGAAGCAATAACAATATGTAACAAGTAACGTTATTTTCAGAGTTCGAAATTGCTCACTCACTTCTCATTCGTGAGAACGAGTGTGAGCGCTGTGTTTACTACAGCAATTCTTCATTAATGAATGAGTTTTTAAAAAACATTTTGTGCCTTCTCACTCTCGAGTGAGAAAAAAAATTTTTTTTTGTCTTTTAGGCACTGATTGTTATTCACTTCACGCTATTTAAAATCCAAATAAGATTCTTTTACAAATATTTAATGTTGATATTGCAAAAAAAAAATAGAGCTGTTACACACACTCATGCAAATTTTAAAAGGATTGGAAAAAATTGCATTCCGCTTTACCACCATTAGAGATAATTGTTCATCATTTCATTTTGTTTGAGATTTTCCACTAATTTGAAAGGTATTTTATACCTGCCTGTCCGTCATCCTTTTAGGTATTAGGTATATTGTTACAAAAAATTGTGGTGGTTATTATACAATCCACACGCAAATCTTTTTATGTACAACAATTTGAAACTTTATCTTTCAGGTCAATTAAATAGAACCTAAGAGTTTGAAGGAGTTCTATTTGCAAAAGTAAGGTAAATTAAAAAAAGAGCAGTTACGACCTTGAACACAATACACAAGAAATACTTTTTATTTGTCAGAAAACGTCAATTAAAAATTTAGGAAAATAGTTCAAAAATATTTTTAAAGATTGCTATGAAAATTTGTGTCAGTTAAGACTATAAAATTTCTAAAAAATCACAACATAAAATATAATGTATTATTTAAGTTTCTTAACAAATATGTATGACTTTTTCACAATAAATACTGCTAAAAGTAATCCTTTATATTAATATTTATTTATTATTTATTATATTAGCAAAATAAAAAAAATGTATGTAAATGCAAGAATTTTTTTACTCTTATTGGGAGTACAAATTTCACACGCTTAAAAAATTATTTTCCGGCAACTCTGTTACAAAGCGTGAAAAATATTAAAGCAACACTCGCGCTCATAAAAGAATGAATCGAAAGTGAAAAGAAGAAATTTCTCATTCATTTGTGAGTGAGAAATAAAATTTGGTTGTTATTTTTCATTTGTGATTTGTGAGCGTGAAAAAAAAAAAACGACAAACTTCTCATAAGTGAGTGAGGGTTGGCAAAAATTTTTTCACGCTCTTTTATGAACGTGAGAAAATTTTTTTTTTAGGATTTTTCGCTCTCGAGATTGTTTATGAATGGTGTTTTTTTATCGCTCACTCTTGAGAAAATTTGTACTCTGGTTATTTTACACTAAAACTGCTGCAATGAAAACAATTTTGGAAAGCCTTTTTTATTTCTTTTCACATTTTGCACACATCTTTGTTACATACTTTAAAAATGAGAAAAAAAAATTTTGTTCTCGTTTTCGCTATGAGGCTGTAACAGTTTTTTTCTTATTTCACAGCGGCAACTTGCGGCGCACAGTGGCACATTTGGCGAGAAGGCGGTCAAAAATCCGTAACTTTTGATTGGATCGGAATTTTGACACGCGGTTTTTTTTGTTTAGTAGGTGGGATTTTAACCTTTAATTTTTGAAAAAATCATAAAAGTCGACTGACCAAAAAAAAAGTTATGAATTTTTTAATATTGGTTACCATTAATTATTGAATTTGAGTATAAAAGAATTGTTGGAACATGTAAAAAAAATTGTTTTCATATGTCCTATTATTATTGTTACAAATTATTATTATTAATAGTTTTATAAACTGAATATTGTCCGGAAAAGCTGAATTTTTGGCTCCGTAGTATGTTTAAGCTTAAAAGCAACAAGGGGCAAAATTTTTTTTTTTTAAACGGCCTTTTGAAATAAAAAATTTTAAATTTTTAAAAAGTTAAAATTTTGTTAATAACGAAATGCTATTTTAGTTAAATTTTATTTTAAAATATTTCTATAACATTTATAAAATAATTATTTATTAATTTCAAATCAAAAAGCCGCTATACATTAAACAATTTTAGTGAAAATTTCGTCTAAATAGCATTGATTTTCATCTTCTAATAGTTGTTTCGCCTCTTCATCTAATTCGACTGGAGTTATTTTCCATTTCTGTCGAATGTTGGACATATATGGATCTGAAGTACACAACAAAATGGTGATAAGGTCTTCATTAGTACAACATCTAGAAATTTTTCTTGTGCTGTGTTCGCGAAAGAATCTGTAGTCTTTGTTCCTTTTTTCTTGTGCTTCTTCAGACAGATCTCCTATTGGTAGCATATTATGTTGAATGATTTGTTGTTGTTTTTTATCTTCAATAGGTGTAGGAATGCTTTTTAAAATCCTCTTTGTACGCCTTGGTGTCGCTTGAACTATTTTTTCAATTATTTCAATTTTATTTTTCTTATTTTGCGTTGGTTGAATTTGGTGCAAAAATGAGTCCTTAATGATACTTTGGGATATTTGTTCATTAATATTCTGAAGCTTGCGTCTTCTAGACCTTTCACTACAGTCATCAATTGGTTTTTCTGGTCGACCTGTTTTGACACATTTTGTCACGGTTGTAGGTAAGCTCTCAAAAATAAGTTCTTTTGACAGCCATTCGTGGAAACGTTTATACAGCTTTTCCTTGCTTCGAGAGCACTCAGTGTACCGCCTTTTTAAATTTGCTGTAAAATTTTTTATTTTTTTTTTATGTGTTTCAATTTCTTCACAATTACAAATCTTAAAGTATTCATTGCTCAGTATATGCATCACTATATCGCCTTCATCTCTTTTTTGAAAAAAAATATCAGCAAGATCTTTATAACAGTATTTAGCCATTGTTGAAACACACAACCTTTCAATTTCACATAAAAGTAAGGACTAATTTATTTAACAAAATATATTGTCTTATATACTAAATTCTTATCGCTCCTTATAAAACTATTACAGTAGTTTTGGTTTAGCTGCCTTTTATTTACCTGCGCTTTTGCTTTACCTGCCCAAAACTTTGGTTTTGTGTTCCCATTTGACAATATGCAATACCAATTTCATTTTTAAGTGCACTTTTTGTACCTGCACATTTTGGCTTACGTGCCTATTGTTTTTGGAATTTTAAAACTTTTTTTGCTAAAGATAATTGTGCAGGTAAATCAAAAATACTGTAATTGCTTTTTAATTACTTATTCTAATGACGCGCCAATCTTCGCGTCTGCAGTAAACAAAATATTTCCTTGCCTGCTTACAATTTACAACTTACCTAAACAATAGTTTGTTCAGGTAACAAAACAATAATAAGTACCTCAACTGTTTTTTTGTATAGGTATCAAAATACAATAAAAAATACTAAAAATTTACAGACAAAGAAATATTTAATTTTACAAAAGTAAGCAATAACAATTTTTTTAATGTTAAATACAAATTTTCTGTTCGTATATTTTTGTACAATTAGTATGCGTATCTCGCTTTGCGAACACTTTAAGCCTAATACGTGAAATATTTTTTTTATATTTATGTAATTATTTTACATGCGTGAATATAAAAAGAAAAAAAATTTTTTAAATTTTACTTTGCCTTTGTGTTAAAAAGTTAAAACAATTTAAAAATAAATCCTTAGAAAAAAATTTTTTGAAAAATTTCGTATGTATTCATAATTTTGTATACAAAATACCTGACCTTTGGTCGGAAAAATTGCTCTGGTTCACACGGGCGCAAACTGGCGCACATATAATGGGGTATAGGTGTGTAGAGGAGGCATTGGGCTATAACACAGAGAAATATCTTTTTGACGGGGACTGACGGGAGGGAGTTATGCCCTATTAAGTAAGAGATTTTTGAAGAATTTTGACCTTTTTTAAAATAAAAAATTTAAAAATGTCTAAAAACGAAATGAAGTTTTTTTTACTAGCGCTAATAAATAACAAACTGAGTAATTAAATAAAATTTATTTTGGTTTGATATCTGTTAAAACAAAAAAGTTATAGTTATTTGAAAATTACAATTTACTAAAAAAAAATTTAATTTTAACCAAATATTCTGAAAGTCTATTTTGGATCACCCTGTTCAGTGTGTTTTAGTTGGAACAGAGTTCTAAATTTTTGGCTTTCAAGGTTTACTGGTATTTACTTTCAAATGAATAAGAAACCACTAAGATCGGTAACCACAAAAAAAATGACTTTTGGCCGCCTTCTCGCCAAATGTGCCACAGTGCGGCGGCCAAACTTATTTAAAGTGTTATGTAGCAAATATGCTCAGAAAATATCAGATTATTTTTGACTATTTTTAGATATGCTTTATTTTATTTGTAAAAATTACCTAAATATAGGGTTTTTAAAAAGCGGCTACTGCCGAAAGAGTAGGAGGGCATCTGCTAAACATTTTACTACTTCTTTTAATAAAAAAACAAACAAGCCTTAAAAAAGATACCAAAAAAAGTAGTGATCAAACGGCATTTTTTTATCAAGATCACCCTGTTTTGTGCTTTCTAAAAAATTTTCGACTTTGAGCAGCTCCACCAACTTAAATTTTTATCAAATTAAGGAAAACGTTTTGAATTGTGATCAGTAAGTAGTCCTTCATACGATGTTTTCATTCGTTTTACAAGATTTTTTCATGAAATTTTGTATTTTTGCCACGGGTTTTGGGAAAAGGCACCACAGTGCGGCGGCCTTTAAATAATTTTAAGTGGCAAGTAGCAAATATACTCAGAAAATATCGGCGAGACCATTTTTGACCATTATAAGATATGTTCTTCTTTATTTGTAAAAAGGACATAAACATAGTGTTTAAAAAGCGGCTACTGCCGAAAAAGTAGGGAATCTGCTAAACATTTTACTACTTCTTTTAATAAAAAACAAACATACCCTAAAAAAATACCAAAAAAAGAAGTAATCAAACGGCAATGTTTTTGACACTACGACGTCAATTTTGTCGCTGTTGACATTTGCAATGAGAGGAATTATTTAAAAAAATAATAAAAACGTATTTTTTTTTTCCTTAATAAAGTTGTCCTCCAACACCTCGAGCTGCATTATCCCGCAAAAACTCATGTTCAACATTCTCAGTTAATTTGGGCTTAGCGTCAATGTTAAATGAAAGAGGAATCAAAGCTGTGTCTCCAAGCGCCTTAAACACACCAGCTGGAACAAACTTTTCACCCACTGTTACACCCTGTAACAGCCCAGGTTAGTTTAATTCAAACTAAAATAATTGATTTTCTTATAAATTTTTTGTTATTTTGTTTAGAGGGTTCTCCAACACGTTCCTTAACGCCAGAACCCTTATTTAGGCTGCTTTCTTCTGGGGCCGATTTGATAAGGCGAAAGCTTGTAGGTGGTGACATAGAACGGCCGAACCGAAATAAACAGCACCAGAAACAGCAAAAAATTATACTAACACGTCTTGAAAGACGTGCTCTAAGGTCATTGCGTCTGGTAGAGAAAGTCGAAAGCATTGGCTTAGAAAATATTATTACCACACAACCAAATGCTATGTCACAGCTGGCAAGTGGAATTGCTAACCGCAGCGCCAGTCCAATGGCACAACTAACCAGCTTAAAAAATATTCACACAAATTCCAACAATCTCGTTGCGGACTTGCACTTTGATCGTAGTCAGATAAAAATTGTACTCCAAAAAGGACTACATCCCCAAAATTCCCAAAACATACCGATGCCGCCTAACTTACCAGCAAATAAAACAACAACAACTAAAGATCAGGGTGAACTTAAAGCAAGACATGATGATACTATAATTCACCAACTAGACATGTACAAATTAGACGATGACACACAGAACCAACTAGCCAGTCATATTTCTGGTTTAGAAAATTCAAATGCTCGAGTTAAGCAAATGTTGCGACAAAAGTCTCGACGAAACTTGAAGAACGGTCAGAGACCCGATTTGGGTACAATTGGTGGAGGTCGAGTTCGCACTGATTTAGGTCGAGTTTCTCAAAAACAAACTGATCAGCTGTCAAGCTCGCGGAAAGCGGCTGCTGTCGAAAAATTTGAAAGTAGTTCCAAGCAAAGCTCAACTAACGATAAATATCAAGATACCAAAGAAGTCCAGCAAAGCATGGCGCAAACTTTTGCCGGGACCGTAAGCTCTTTACTATTTGGTCGGAAAGGAGGTTGGCTGTAAATATGAAATTGTATCTTAATTTCATCTAGTGATAGTAAAGTTGTTTATCACCTAAAACTCTAAGCAGTAACTTATTTAAAATAACGAAAGTAATTCAATATTATCTTAAAAGCAGTATTCAAGCTTTTTTTTTTGTTAATGTGTAAAGCATATAATACTTTTCATATCAGTGCATTTATATTTTAAAGCATTTTTAATAACACAAACCCGTAAATTGACACGTGAAAATTAGAGTAATTCCAAAAGTTTTAATTTGAGTAAATACTATTTTTATATAAAATTCCCTTTTAAACCTTCTTAGGCTAAATTGCCAGCCGGCATGCTTTTTAGCGTAAAGTTCCAAACATCCAAATTATTTTCTTTTTAATTGTTATAAATTCGCGGCGCGCTCTTTAAATTACACGTACGACATTTTAATTTCGATAAAGTTATATATTGAACGCTTCTTTCTCTAATAATTTAATTAAAATTCTTTAAATTATTTGTAAAACCCAAATTCAATGAAATTATTGCCGCCCGTCCGCGTAAACAAACTCAGCCTTGACAAAAAGGCAACGGTCGCCAGTTGCAAAAAAATGTACTGTGGTTGATTAAAAATATTCAATAATAATTAACAATGGCCAAAAACTATTTGTTTTGTTGTGTTTATATAAATACACACACACGCATAAAAAATAATAGAAATAATTCGTCTTCGGCTTCATGTAGACCCAATTCAGGAGCATTATCACACCAACACTTCGTTTAAGCCGAACTTTCCGTCTGATTAGAACTTTCTTTCGGTTATTTGCATACCCGGGATGTCCTCCACGATGTAACGATCGTTTTCCAGCACACGTGTATTTATATAAGGCCCACGATATTTTGGCTCCAACTTACAAGACTCACCAGTGGACTGTGGCTCATTTTCGAGCAAGACTAGATTGTCGTTTTGGTACTTTGTACGTGTCTGTTGTTGAATCGCTCTTTCCATTTTTACGTTCCTTTTTTATATTAACAGCAGCAAACCTACGTTTCTCATCAGTTGTCAACCCGTTGTTGGGGGTGGTGTCGTCTGAAAAGGCGGCCAAGATTCGGTTTTGGATCACGTCCACAGGCTTGTAATCGAATATTAATTCATTCGGACTAAGGAAAAATGTATAATTTTTCTGGGGGTTAACCGATCACAGCAACTTATGTAGATCCAAGTCCCAATCCTTGGAATCACTTCAGATGGTTCTTAGGTAATAAGTATAACTTCGTTCGCTCGTCCCACTTGTCTATTAGTCCTTTGTGTTCGAACGGCAGTTTTGATGTGTTGGACGTTGTTTTGGTCACAATAGTTTTCGAATTGTTTCGAGGTAAACGCCGTCCCATGATCAGTAATAACTCCCCCAGGTAGCCCAAAATAGCCGGTCAGCTCATTTAAAACGTTCAAAACTGGTGCTGTTTTCGTATTTCTTTCAGGTTTAAATACCATAAATTTGGTAAATGCATCTGACATGGCTAAAATGTATGTATTTCTCATTTTACTGCGTATAAATGGCCCAAGATGATCAACGTAAAGTTTTCGGAATGGCAGTGACTAATGGGGTATGTTGAAGAGCACCTTCAGCTTTCCCACCTACTGTTTTGTTGTAACAGCATTCCGGACATGCTGCAATATAGTCTTTAACTTATTAACGCATTCCATTGAACCAAAACGTTTGTTTTATTTCTTCCAACGTATTCTCTAGGCCATAATTCCCAACGTCGTCGTGGCAAAGTTTAGCGATTCGGCACCTAGTTGAGTCTGGTACAACGATTGCTAATTTCCACAAAATATTTGTTTTTAAGCTTTAACTTAAATATAAAGGGAGGTATTCCCTTGATACTACCCCCCCCTCCCCCTCCCCCTCCGAAACGACTCTGTAAAATTTTTTTATTTTTTGCTAATTTCCACAAAATGTTTATATTTAACCTTCAACTTATTTGTAATAGAAATAACAAATTTTATTTAAAATAATAACTGATTTTTTACAATGATTTCTCTTTTGCACTTAGATGATATGGTGATGAGTGTCATGTTTCTTCAAAGACCTCTTCCGAATTTTAATCCTCTTCAGAGTCCAGTACATGTAAAAGAAATTGATTCTTTCGTAAACAGTGTTGATCTTATGCAGGGTTTACGTATATCGGGTAGGAGCGATTCTACAAAAACAACTAAACCTTCATAAGAATGTCAAAGACAAATAACAAAAACTCACAAAATCATTCTTCTTCTTTTTGAGCTTTTCTTACAATACTACAGTTGTTGTTTGTAAAAAAAGGAAAAAAAAACATAAACATAAACAAAATATGACATTAATATTATACACGTGCACAAATAGAACAAAGAGGTATTGCAAAAACAGATATATCTTGTACATCCATGTACATACCAGTTATTTTTGGTGTAAGTGTGTGAATAAGTGTAAATGATATTGTATGGTTTTGCTTTTGCGCACTTACTCTACTCTTATAAACAAATATTGTTGTTTATGGTTTTGCATTGAGTGTGGAATGTATTTGTTTTTTTTTGTGCTGAATAACAATGGTATCATAAATATTTTCTTATTACTGTTGATACAACAAATACACAAGATCGTTTATATAAAAGGTTGTGAATGAAACAAAAATTTGATTTTTAAAGTTTATTCTAGCTATAGTGTTTAAAAATGAATAAAATAAATTTAAAAAAAGCATTTTTTTATCTCAAGCTCAAAAATTAAGATAAAATAATATATATTTATTTTGTATTTTTTAATATTTAAATTTTAATTTTAAATTTGACTTAAATGTATATAGTTACGATGCAGTTTTAATTTTTTTTAGCTAAATTTGTTTAATTTATTAAAAGAAAATTTAAAAAATAGAAAAACCGGCTCATGTAGCCAGAATAAGAAAACACACCAAAAGTACTTATGGTTAAACATCATTATTTGTATGTAACTGTTTCAACGAAACATAGAAAAAAAAATTTGTTGCTCTTGCTCTCATTTTACCAAACCACACCATATTTAGTTAGAGAACACACCAATACCAACTTATAACAAAAACACAAAGCTACTTATCAATACACACTAAAAGCTGAAAAACACACAAACTGGTTGTTAAAGATATAACTTTGCAAGAGTTTAATTAATATAACGAAATACCGTTACTCAGCTGTTTATCTGAGGCTACCTGATATACGTGTACCCTGATCTTATGCTAGTAATCAGTGGGTCAGAACTGAGCAAAGGTATATTATAAATGTCTATGTTGCACTGAGCCCTTGAAAACTTTCTAGCGAAATTCTACCGGAAATGTTTGTTTCGCGTTTTAGCCGCTTCTTCTGATAAAAGCCCAATAGGAAAAAATGCCTCATTCATAACAGTAGCACCATGTATTACAATTTCGTGCATTTTAGATGTCATAGAATCCCAGGGATATAGGGTAACGTAAAGTTTTTTGCTTAAACACAATAATCGGCAAACTTGTGCAAATGGATTTTGTGACCACTAGATATTACTTCAATAATAACTTTGATTTGGTAGATTAAATCAAATTCAGTTCCAGGTATTTGCGCAGCTAATTCAGGATTAGAAAAAATCTTCTGCTGGTGTTACCATCGTTGCTGCTATCAAATCTAGTTTTCGGTTCATCTATTATTAGTCCTAGTTCACTTCTACACTTTTCTTGGATAGTTTATTTCCTCTCTTTAACACTATAAGTTTATACGGCAGGTGTAATATGCTCTCAAATAGACGTATTCTGGCGTGCAAAGTAGATAACCCGAAAGAAAGTGTGTTTACGTTTACATTATTTTGAATATTTAAATTGTTGAACTGTTTTATAGTAGCCCCACACATATATCACTTTATTCTGGGCGTAGTTTGTGTTGTGGCATCATATACTTTTGCATCTATCATTGTAAATACCATTGTATGTTTTATGTAATACAACTTTCCTTCCAGTAAAAAACTTGTGTTTTGTAGTATATCAATATCATCTTCTACAAAGTCAATTTACTCTTGGATTAAATCCATAGTTTCTTTTACAAATCTGATGCAAATAGGTCGACAATATCGTGGTGATGATGGGGTTGAATTTTTCCATACTTTTCTATCTTTTTTTATATCATATATAAGTCGAAGTGGGACGAAACTTCTTTGAAAAATATGTGAATCTAAGGCAAATTTTTTTATTTTTTGCTTAAATTTTGCTTGGTGTGAGCCATCGCAGCCCCAATTGCTAACTAGTTCGAAGGAGTTGCATCCATCTTAGCTTAAATTACATAAAGCATGTTTTAAATATGTAATCTACTTGCAGTATGAATAAGCAAATCTTGAAGATTTATTTAAGCATATGTTTCCGTTACTTCATATGATTCTTTTGAAGGATAGCATTCACGTTTTTCTTTTTGCAGAATACTGTATCGGATAAACCTTCTTTTCGGCACTTCAGATTATTTCGTATTGTTTCGAGAAAGATCAGCTTCCACAAATATAGAAAGAGCCTTTAGAGGCGTTAGCTGTCAAACTGTATCCTCTTGTGCAGCTTTGTACGCATTTTTAAACTTTGTAGCTCTTGCCGGGAAAAAGTGGTATGTATTTTAAAAAAATCAAAAAAAAAATGGTGGTAGAGATTTTACATATATTTTATCGTGATGTATAACATTTATAAGATCGCGACTGCCCTCACTTTCAAAAATTTATTGACGTTTGGTTTTTTTTTTTAAACGTAAACAAAAAACCGTTTTGTTAATTTTGAACGAATTGTTTTATAACAATTAAAAAAAATCTAAAAATTTTTAGAAGCAGCTCTATATTGTCTTTTCCAAAAAAAATAAATCAATGTAAAATCTATTAGTTTAGCTACAAGAAAATATATTGTAAACCTCTCAAAACCGTAAAAAAAAATCAAAGTACTCACGCAATTTACTTAACTTTCTTGACTTTAACAGTATCCCAAAACGACAAACCTCAAGCAAAAGTTTCGAAAACTTACTAAACGATGCAAAATTTTTTTGTTTGTCGAGCTGCGTAGTTAAATGTAAAAATACATTTCTGAAATTTCTTTTTGATCAAGTGTCCGGCTAGATTGGCAAAATACGGTTGTTCTGCAGGCAATAGTGAGACTATTTGCCGGCTTTGGTTAGTCTTTTTAAGGAACCATTCAACACATTAATAATTAAGTAAATTTTGCGTCTAGGAGTTGCATTAACAGTAACCAGTCATTGCTGCTTACTTCGATTTTCATAATAAACATAGCCGGCTCCAGTTTCTGAGGAGGCTGATCGAGGGTTCGACTAAGTGCGTTACCATTGGCCATAGTGATCCCTCGCGACGGATGTGTTTGCAGTCGTACTTCATCAAATTTATAAACCAGCGTGCAAGTTTGCTAATTAATTCTTTATTCTCTTTGCCTTGGTTACAGCAACACAGTCCGTAAGTAGTACCCTAAACGGTTTGTCAATCAAATAAATGCAGAATCTACCCAGGGGGCAAATTACGGCATTCGATTTGAATCGAAATTCTACCCGATGGATCGAGTTGTCAATGCTTTTAATATAGGAATTCTAATAAGAATTTTTAAATTTCGATTCGAATGTCATAATTTGCCCCCAGGGTTTCAAACAACTCGAAACTGTGGTACTTACTTTCGATTTCGGTAGTGTGACGACTAAAATAAAACACAGTATGGACCTCGTGTTTGGCGTTAAAATCAAAAATTGCAAGCACTTGCTTCCTACAAAGTATATCAATGAGTTTGTCAAAAGTTGCTTGTTGCATACTACCCCAATTAAAATTGGTGCTTCCGTTTTGTGCAACATTTTAGTAAGCGGACGGAATATAGTAGAGCAGTCTTCCACGAGTTTACTCAAAAATTCGGTAAACCACAGGAAGCGGCGGACCTCGGTGACATTTGACGAAATTTTAAAATTTGATGGCGCTTACCTTTTTCCTTTCGGGTACAATGTTACATGCGGTGGCTGTGTGACCAAGACAGGAAATCTCTTCAGAAGAAAATTACATTTGTCTAAACACAGGGTAAGGCCACAATTTTCCAAAATCGTAATAAGCGGTATATCGTTCCATAGTTTTAATCAGAATTATAACATCGTCGAGATAAGTCATAATTTCTCCGGGATTAATCGAATTCATAATGTCCTCGGGTAGTAACGAAGTCGGTTAAATTAAGGGAATCCTCTTCTATCTTGATGGCAGCCCATACGAAGGTCAAAGTTGTGAAATACCGATTATCGGCAAGCAAAGCAAACTGCTCCTCTAAAACGGGCATCTGATATGGTATTTTCATAGTTACTTTATTTAACACCTCGTAATATATGCACAGGCGGTGTTCATCGTTTTTCTTTTTAACTGACACATATTCTGAGTTGGATTCACGAATTATGTTATTCTCTATCAAATCACTTACTTTATTTACGATCGGACGTTTTTATTACGCCATACTATATGGTCGGGTGCGTATGGGCACGTTTGTAGTTAGGTCAATTTTCATTTGTACCAGATTATACTTACCCAACTCTAAAACATTTTCAGAAAAACTCGCCAACACCTTGAAGTTGGGTACTTTCGATTTGAGCTGCATTAACTCTAGGATGTATTTGATTAACATTTTGAACCCAACATTCAGCATTCTCAATTACGACATAGTAAATCGCGGCCAATGACAAACAGTTCAATATTACCAGCACAGCTGCTGTTTTGTGTTATCATTTATATTTGCCACCAGCGAAACCCTTAAATGCATGAGGTCAGCATCCTGAATCAAGACTACACCACCCTTGTGTAAAACCACTCTCCAAACATGAGTTAGGCGTTCATTTCCCGAGGAAATGCACAGGTTTTCCAGAAAAGTAAAAAAAATTGTATGTACATATCATATATGATACACTTTGCATTCAGTGTATATTTAAAAATACTTTTGGTAAAGCTTTCTAGATCAATTAATAATATTAAAATTAAAATAAAATTAAAAAAAATATTACTAAAATAAAATATAAAAAGGTAAAATGATTTTACGAAGCCTTAAGATCTGTTTCTCCGGCTTGATTGTAATGTTCACCTCAGTATAACTTTCAAATTTATACATAAAACCGTTGGTATCAGGGTGCAAAGGATTTAAAGCCCCATTTCTTAGGTTTTTTGAAAGATATTGTTTCATATAATGTGCTACTTTCGTAGATATCTGCTTATCTGTTTCATAACCGAGATTGAATGGGAATCCTTTGTAAGCGATTATCGAGAGAATGAATCACGGGTCTTAATTTATACAAGGTGGGCAAAAAGAAATAACCCTCTAATTTTTGCAACCGCGGCCTATGTAAAATCTGTTTTGACATTTGTGAACTAGACAGATGTAAAATACAAGTGAACAAGCGATATACTTCCCAAGAACGCGGAATAATCGTGTTTATTTTTTTAATAACAATTCTTCTGTGGTGTTGGCACAACGCGAATTCGGTCGCCGATTCCCCGGTCGACTGCGCCGTCTAGCTACCAACCTTGAAAAGTGTGGGACCACACGAGACGCTGCCAAAAATGGCCGGCCTCGGAGCGCCCGTTCTGCCAAGAATATAGCCGCTGTTTGCGAGGATTTTAAGCTGTCGCCAAAAACATCGACCACACGCCGCACAGTGCTTTGATCCCATACAGTGATGGGACAAAAATAGAAGGAGTGGTCCCAGAGTTTTGAAATTTGGTTCACTAGTATAAAATACTTAAATTAAGAAAAAATTCAATTTTTTGAAAAAATCGGGCAAAGGACACGCCTACTGCCGATATATAGAAAGGACCAAATTTTCAATTTTGACTACATAACTGCACAGAAAGTTACAATAGTCCGTAGATTATTTACATCCCGTGCTAGTAACTTGTGTGATAATTTTCATTGGGATTGACGCAAGGACTCTAGGTCCTGCCATATATCCTTTTTTGCAAAAATGCTAAGACTGTTACAAAAGTTATCCGATTCTCATTAAATTGGGTGGTATGGTCATTATTATGTGTCAAACAAATATTAGTGCCAAATTACATTAAAATTTATTTATAAAAATAGAAAATAAAAAACATATTGACTAAAAATTTTCTACATTATGATTTTGACGACAACGTAAAAGTACAAAATTACAATCTTTCTTAATTAAAATTAAATTTAAAATACGTATAAGTGCGTTTTTTAATAATAATTTTTATTTTTTTTAATAAGTTATATATTTTTTAATTAACAATAAATCATCTTTAGTATTGGACTCTTCCCAAAAAAATATTGGCGCTCAATGAAACACTTGTCTCGTCGTCTTCAACTAGCTCATTAGCATTTTCTCTAAAGTATATATTTATCAATTTATGCAAATAAAAAAATTTTTTTGGCCTTTTGATTCCTTTTTGAAGTCAAAAACATATCTGAAAATATATTAAATAAGTCATTTAATCTTTAAGTGTATTTTCGTGACGTTTTTCTCGTATATGACAGTCTTGTTTTTCTCACGATTTTGTGGTTGGCTTCCAATGCTTCTTCAGACAAGCACCCTGAATTTTTTTTTCAGATTCCACAATAGACGGAATAATTTTTTTTCTCAGTTTGTAACGCATACAGAGACGGAAAGAATTTAAAATAAATATATTTAATAATATCTTTATTTTAGAATATCAATTAAAAATTATAAAACTTACATCATCAGCATCAAAAAAATATTGTTAACCCACGAAGAATGTTTCTTTTTTAAACGCATTAAGTTGCCCCTGCTTTCTTTCCAAAAATTTTTCATTTCAATGTGAAAGAAATAAACATTTTGTAATAATTTATTTTTGTCAAAGTATGAATCGCCTATTTTTCTTTCAACATATTTATATACCTCTGGTTCTTTATCTTCTTGCTTTTATTCAGCAGTCAACTATATCTGAATTATATAAAATAAAAGCCATGGCTTTAAATTATTTGTTTTAACCAATTACTTGATGGTTTATTAAAATCTTTGTTTACACTATGATTAGTAATGTGCACGTTAATTTATTCAACCACGCGCCCTCACTTTTACTCGTTTGTAAAAGTAATTAATTATAAGCATATAAATTTATTAAACATTTTATTAAAAAAATTTAATTTTAATTTCTTTAACTGAAATGTCTGTGCGCAATATTTGCGAACACTCCACCAAACAATTTTGCTTACTACAAACAGAGGATGTTGAAAAAAAAACTTCTGTCACGTACCCATCTCCAATTTAAATAAAAAATAACAGTAAATAATATTTGTAGGTGGGAGTCAAATCTAGCGATTTTCAATTGCTGTATTAGTTTGTTGTGATGCAAAGTTTTATAAGATTTGTAAAAAACATTAAATTTTTGTCATATTTTGATTTAGTTTTTGTTATAAGTAGTCACAACAGACCTGGAAAAAACAAATTTTTTGGCAGTTCATAGCTTACATTTTAAACACTTTAAAAATTTAGCTAACTTCTAGCGATTTTTTATACTAACTTATCTATATTTTTGTAAAAAAGTTAGCAACAGTGGTGGGAGGTAAGCAATGAAACACCAACGTCAATCTGTTAATTTAGCGGCATCTTGTAGCGTTAAAAAGAGCCAAACACAATTTTATATTTTTTTTTTTAATTTATCTCGTTAATTAATCTAATGGTATCAATTTGGTTTTATATGTTATTATATTGTAAGTTTTTTTATTTTTTAACTCCATAAAACTGAAATTTGAGAAAAATTACGAAAATGGCCATTTTTAAAAATATTTTTTTTAAAGTTGTGGTTAATATTTTTATTTTTTTTTCTTATAGTTATTAGAAAACAGTATGGATTTTTGAAAACAGAAAAAAACCTATAGACCATATTTTTGTTTTTTTTTTTAATTTTCCATCAAAGTTAAAAAATTTTTAGAGCTTAAGTGAATAATGAGCATTTTTTAAATCAACAGAAACTATGTATAGGAAATTAATATACTAAAAATTTTTTTACAGTTGATTTCGAATATAGTTAGCTATTACAAGAAAAAATTTGAATCTTCTTGTCCATAAAATTAAATTTTTACAATTATTTTTTTAAAACAATTAAAAACCAAGGTAATTTGGGATTTTAGTGTCATTTTATAGCGTAAAATACATACAAACGCAAAATTTTTACTATTTTTGCTGTTTTTTCAATAAACAGTATTTATTTGAATTTATATTTTACAGTTTTTGTATGTTTTTTCTTTTAAACCTTAGAAAACTGTCAAAATTTGAGAAAAAAATCACGAAAATAGCCATTTTTAAAAATAATTTTCTTTTTAAAGTTGTGTAGTAAAAAACAGTATGGATTTTTGAAAGCAGAAAAAAACTTATAGACCATATTTTTCTTTTTTTAATTTTCCATCAAGGTTAAAAAATTTTTAGACTTAAGTGAATAATAAGCATTTTTCAAACCAATAAAAATACTTATAAAAAAAGAAATCAAAAAAAAATTTTTACAGTTAGTTGCAAATATAGTTACTGCAGAAAATTTCATACTCTAAAAAATGATTTTTTTACAACTGTTTTCCTGAAGCATGTAAGACTCGGGTATTTGTTTAGCTATTTTTACTTTAAATTCTTTGACTTTGGCGTCCCCTAGCGCCACCAAAAAGAGCTAAATCTAAAAAATTCCTTAAAATTTATTTAAAAATTATTGTTATCTGTTGAGCTATATATTTTTATCTACAATATAAAACCTTTTTTTATTGTATTTTTGTATATGGGACACAGCACTGTGCGCCGTGCCTCGCAATTAGCCATCAGCCGGTCGTCCTTAAGACGAATTTTGGTCAACGACATGCGCATGTTCCCGTACAAAGTCTAGTCCGTGCATCAGCGGCTGCCTGCCGACCGCCAAACGCATCGTAAACAACATTGGATGACTTCTTTTGGCCCATCTTGTATATAAAGTCAGGGTTTTCAGCATTGTATTTATCGTTATTGTTTATGTGAAGGTATTCCCTAATCTCCTCAAACCTGTTAACTGGCATGACAAATCGTACTGCATCAATTCCATTCCAACCACTTCAGTAATCCCTTGCACAAGGAAGTTTTTGCTGGGACATATATCATGCCACTATATTTTCCAAGCCATACACGTTATATTTTTACCTCCACTGACTGCAAACCATCGTCGAATTAAATTGAAGGTACTGCCTGAAACGACGTATGCGTTGGTTTCAATTTTATTAACTGTGACCTTAGTTGAATCTGCCGTGGAAACTGATTTTAATAACGTTGAACAATTGTCTCTGGTTGTCGGTTTTTTCTGCAGTACATTCGACTGTGCGGTGTGTTGTACGATTACAACTTTTACGCATTCCTTTTTTTTTTTTTTTTTGGGGGGGTACAGGGCATTTAATTAAGTAGAGTCTGGAACCAAAACAGTTAAAACACTTGATATTAGCAAGTGCCGTGTTGATGTGTTTATCGTCAGTTTTTTTTGAGACTTCAGAGTTGGCGCAATATTTTCCGTTTGCCGGTATTGCTTTTGGTTTTTGTACCAAATAAGAAGATGTGGCAATCTCTTTATGCCGCGGTACAGTTGGTTGCAACAAGAATATTCATTGCAAATTTTACGTTTTTAGTCAGCGTTGTTAATCTTGTTCACAATATGCCTAGCGATAGCAGATTCCGGTAGAATTTCCTTAGTACTTGATGCGAACATTCTGAAATAACATTCTTGCGGGAACTTGTTTACTCGACGCTTTACTTAAGATACCTTTATGTGTACATACATATGTATATTGGCGGCATTGTCGATAAAAGGAAGGTCGTGTATAAATTTTCGAGAAAAATCTACCCAATATACGAAAATAGTTTGTAGGGAGTTGACCAAATGCTTGGCCGAGCCCTGCACTCTCTGCTGTACGGCGATTGGTCATCCCAGCCATTAGCTGCCCTATGCGTCTCGATACGTTTTATAAATTGACCTGAATTTACAGATCCATCCGATGATGGGTTAAATTCAGGCCCTAACGTTATCATATCTCTTAAGTTTCCGTAGGGATTTGTTGTAAATACGTGATTTTGTACAGGTGGTGTTTTACAGCAAAACGGTTGTTGTATGAGTACGTTAGGTATATACGGAATTTGTTGCTCGACACGGGGGATTAAAACATGACCAGGTTACATCTGGGGATGAGAATTAGAAACATAAAACGGAGCCGTCTGTTGAACGTGTTTATTTACGAAAGTGCTATAACATTGCTGATTGACGAAGCGAGGTGCTACATATGGAACGGAAACAGGTTGTCTTTTTACATACATAACTAGGTGTTGACGCAAGTAAGGCTGAATTTCAAAACGCAGTTTGCTTTACATTACAAATTTTCAACTTCTTCCCTTATACACTCCTTACAATTTTGACAACGTTTTTTGCGTCCAGGACATTAATATAGCTGTAAACACTCATTTGGAAGTAGAAGATATTATCGAAAACCCCATCTTTGCTTTCAGGAAAAACTTGAAATTTTGTGATGCAAAGCAAACTGCGTTTTGGAATTCAGCCTAATATAACAGGGGCCAAATTACGGCACTCGTGATCGAGTAAAATTGTTCGTAATATTTGCTTTTGAGATTACCGCATTCGTTATCGAGTAAGAGCTATCGTAATTTCTGATGATAGCATTCGTTAACGAGTGCGCTATCGAGTGCTTGCTAACGAAAAGTTGTTCGTGAGATAAACAGCATTCGAAATTTATTTTATGTGCAACTATAGACAGTGAAGGTAGACAAAATGTAAGTTTTTATTTTAATTTTAGTTGAAGCTATAAATAAATAAATAAAATAAACATTTTAGGACCAATATTAAAAAAATAAATGGAAAGCAAAAAGATATATTGGCTCAATTTATGGTTGATCATTCTAACTTGGCCAAAAATAAATTACCAAATTGCAGTCAAGGAAAAGCAACTTCAAAAAGATTGTGGGAAAAATTAACCCTGAAACTCAACTCCTTTGGGCCACCAATTAAGCAAGCAAAGCTGTGGAGAAAAGTAAAATAAATAATTTTTTTTTCGGCTTACTTACTAATTTGTATTATTTTTGTAGGTTTTTGCTGATCAAAAATTTAACGCCAAGAAAAAAAATTCATTTAATAAGGCTTCCAAACAAAAAACTGGGGAAGGACCTTATCAAGAAATGATTTTGTCCCCTGCGGAAGAGCAAATAATTCAAGCTACGGGAATAGATGCTGATGTGAGGGGCCTATCGTTAGTGACAACTTACGGGAGGTCAAAAATTTCATATACAAATGAGACAAATGTATCCAAAAGCCTTCAGTCTATTCTAGAGGATGAAGATACCGACGGTTCTATTATGGATGTCTGGAAGAAGAAAATGAGTGTGGTGAAAAAGAAAATGAATGTGTGCAAGAAGAAAATGTAAGTCCCCAAAAAGAAAATCCGAGACGATATTGGAAAAAAGATAAGGTCGATAGGAAATTATCCATAGTAAGTGCTCATGTGGAAAAGTCAGAAAATTTTCATGGTGCTTTACTCAAAAAAAACCGATCGCTTGCTTTCGCTTTTGACTTCCCACACCAACAAAGTTGAAGAGTACAATAAGGAAAAAAACCTAAAGTTAAATCGCATTTTAGAAATAAAAGAAAGATCACTTAATATTAAAGAGGAAGAGCACAGAACAAACATGGCGGTAAAACAAATGGACCTAAAAATTAAATCTCTTGAATTAGAGATGCTGCGGCAAAAGGCAACATAATAATTTTAAAAGTAAAAGTGCAAACTTAGTTTTATTCAAATTAGTACAAAGTGAAAAGAAATGCCAATCAACAATTAAATGTGATGAATTATTTTATTTTTTGTTTGTTTTAGAATTGAATTGTTTTTTTTTTTTGTTTTTATTTTTGTTTGTTATTTTATATACATATGTGTGTAATGTTTTTTTTAATGTTTAATAAAATAAGTTTGTTTTATTAAGAAAAAATTAAATTCTTTTTAGCGATGATTTAATTTGGTCTCTAATTTTTTGTCCAATTCTGGTGAGTTGAGTTTTACTACCAATGATGGGGTTTATGCTTGAGGAGGTCGACTGAGAAATATTTTGGGTATATAATGGGACTTTAAAATAAATGCAAATGTTGTGAAAAGCGGCACATACGTTTCCAAAATTCGCCATTTTTTCAGGGCTATAACGACTTCGTTTGTCATTACTTAAAATTTTCCATCTAGCCTTAAGAATTCCAATGGTTCTTTCGATTATACATCGACCTTTAGAATGTATCTCATTAAAATATGATTCCGAAGAGCCTTCTTCAGGATTTCGATAAGGTGTTATCAGCCAGGGTTCAAGAGGATACCCAGAATCGCCTGTTAAAAGATATATATGGGGGATTTCATGTCAAGTGACCCAATTTTTTTTTTCGATTGAAAAGAAATTTGGACCAAAGTAAGTTCTTGCAGAGAGTAGCATAGACACAATTTTTTAACACGATCGGTCCAGAACTCTCTGAGCTAGAGGGGTTCAAAATTTGACGTTTTCGGCAAATAGGTGTTTTTTCTCATACATGTAGTTTGTTACTTTTTGCTTTTAACAAATTCGTCCCAAATACTTTCGATAGCTTTTTCTTCAATCTTCCAGAAAAAAATATTTTTAAAATTAAAAAAAATTTTTTTTTATTTTTTTTTTAAAAATAAATAGAAAAAAAATTTTTTTTTTCCAAATGTGCCCATTTTTTTTTTATTTTTTTTTGCTCAAAAGAAAGCTTAGGTCTTTTGCTTGAAGAACTTGGAGGTCGCTTAGTGGGATGCGAGTGGGATATCTATAAAAATAAATGTTTTGTAACTCAAGGCAGAGGTTTTCCAATTTTCACGTATATTCTACTTTAATTTTTTTTCCTATTTATCTAAAATTATCTCTTAAGCAAAAAAAAATTATTTTACGCTAAGAAACAAAATAATTTAACCTTTCCGACGGTATGCATTAAAAATATTAACAAAATGTGTTCAGACATTGCCATATAAAAGTGATTTTATTCCAGAGGCCTACAATTTTGTTGGTAATGCAGTGTCGAGTGTATGAGACTTTATTTGGTACTTGCATACCGTCGGAAAGGTTAAATTATTTTGTTTCTTAGAATAAAATAATTTTTTTTTTTTAGCTTAAGAGAAAATTTTACATAAATAGCAAAAAAATCAAACAGAATATACGCGAAAATTGGAAAACCTCTGCCTTGAGTTACAAAACATTTATTTTTATAGATATCCCACTCGCATCCCACTAAGCGACCTCCAAGTTCTTCAAGCAAAAGACCTAAGCTTTCTTTTGAGCAAAAAAAATTAAAAAAAAATTGGCACATTTGGAAAAAAAAATTTTTTTTCTAATTATTTTTTTAAAAAAAATAAAAAAAAATTTTTTTTAATTTTAAAAATATTTTTTTCTGGAAGATTGAAGAAAAAGCTATCGAAAGTATTTGGGACGAATTTGTTAAAAGCAAAAGGTAATAAACTACATGTATGAGAAAAAACACCTATTTGCCGAAAACGTCAAATTTTGAACCCCTCTAGCTCAGAGAGTTCTTGACCGATCGTGTTAAAAAATTGTGTCTATGCTACTCTCTGCAAGAACTTACTTTGGTTCAAATTTCTTTCCAATCGAAAGACATCGGTTTTAAAAGTTGGGTCACTTGACATGAAATCCCCCATATGTAGTACGTATATAAAATATGTATGTAAATAAAATATATATCAACACATACATACATACATATGTATGTATGTAGGTGCTTTCAATTCTTTTACCTAAAAGCCAAACATTCTTTAATTTGTTAGTGTTATATAGGTCCTCCATTAAATTTCTCTCCTCAGAATGCTTCCAAACAAAGGAGTCATGTGATGCTCCTCCATATTTTGAATTAATTGCTAAAATGTTATACTCATAATCACAAATCTGCAAAAATTTTTTTTGAAAATTTTTAATTATTGACATCTTTCTTACATGTTAAAAATCAGAGGTTACTACATAATAATAACTAATAAAAAAATTACTGAACAAAATTTTCTTGGCGCTTGCAGAAAAGAAGTCTAAAATGTAAAGAAACAGACTGTTATTTCTCCGAATCATCGAAATTTATTTGTTTTATTGATATAAAACGACTGGAAAAACCCTATTTTTTTAAAATAAGAACACCCCTCATGTTCATAACTATTTATTATGTGTATCTGCGTATTTGATAATTTCCAAGAATTTTCGCAGCACAATATCTAAAAGGATTACAAGAAACAGGCACCAAATACTTCAAATTCTTGGAAAATCATTTAAAGCTAGCCATCAGCTTGTAATTTGCATCATGAGTGCGTATGACAACCTTATAATCTTCTGTAACAATATACATACATATGTACATACACAAACATAACATTCTAGTGCCTGATATTTTTTCTTTTCAAAAGCGTCAGGTAGAGAAAAATTAGGTAGATAATTTTCTAGGGTTTCAAAAAAAAAAAGAAAAACAACAAAAAAAATTTAAAGACTAACATTTGTTCCTTGGTTTTTTGTTTTTGGGATTTTTAGCAGCCGAAAGGATTATGATCGATATCTACCAACTTAAGGTTTTTTTAATTAGTGTGCACACATTTTTAACAGCAACTCTAGGAGTAAAAGTGTTAAGTGCTTAATATTGGTAAATTTTTATCAATTATGAGAAGCTTTTGAATTTAATGCTCGTAAAAAGAAAAAATAAATTTTAGCTTCTCCCTTATGACTGGCTCGAAAAGAAATCATAATCAAGAGTGAGAAGGCAACAATTGTTTGTTAGAAACTCATTCATAAATGAAAAATTTCTGCAACAAGCACAACGTTCACAATCGCAGGCATAAATAAGAAGTGAGTTAGAGCTTTTGAACTCTGCTATAAACTTGACTTACTATCATTGAGTTGAGGCTATGATATCCTTTCCTGTTAAAAAACATATGTTCATTTTGAGACGGTTTTTGCAACCCAAAATGAGTGCCATCTATACAACCAATCACTAAGAAATAAAGAAAATGTTACATAAAGCTAGCATTAAATAGCGAATTTATATTTACCGCCAGGGAGTTTAAATTTCTGCATGAACGCTTCCGAGCATAAAGCAGACTGTTCTGGTAAAAATTTAATGAATTTTGCACACAGCTTATTATCTATTTTTTTTATCATTTTGTTGACCGTTTTGCAAACTCCGCTCTGACTTATTCCAATTTAATAGTCATTTCCAGTGGTATGTTGAAAAGATCCACTGGCTAAAAGTGATAATGTTACGGCCAGCTGCAGCTTTGGTGGTAAGGCAGTAGACATATGTCCTTCAAAATTAAGCTCACAAAGAATAAAATTAAATGCTTCTTTAGAAACTCTAAAACGCTTAACAAACCTTAAATGATAAAGTTTTAAACGAAATTTTGTTTAAATGGTGCAATTTACTTACTCAGTAGCTGACAATGACAGTGGATCACTTATATCCCGTATTTGTCTTCTTATACGCATAGTATTAGATTTATCCTCTGAGTCCGAAGATAAACACAACAAAATTAATGAAGTCATTTTTATTTTGCTTTTTTTATTAATTACTTAAAAACAATATTACAGCAAAATTTTGTGTTTCCTTTTTTTAACAAGGTTGTATTTTTTTACTAAAACATATGTTTTCATTCAATTACAATGCAAAAAAAATCTATTACATTCTATTTTAATTTCGATACGTGAGCTATCGAATGCGGTAATCCACTCATTCGATACGTGACGTGTGTTGAAAACTTTTTTACTTTTGAAATAAAATGGTGCTTGAACCAGTCGAAGAAAAGTGAAGTTGACATTCATCCTTTATTACTTTCTTTATATACCACTGAAATCCTTTAATAGCTCTTGGATAAGCAGATTTGCCAATAACCAAAAATGGTTGCTTATGTATTCCTGCAGCATTTCAGCAGGGCATAAATGTCACACGATCTTTGGAAATTTTCCTCCCTGAATGATTTTTCCTTTTTATGTACCCATGTGTTACCAGCAACGTTTTCCAGAAAGCTGCATACTCGCCTGCATTATAAACTTGTTTTTCACTCAAATCCATTTTAGCAATAATGTCGGCAATTTTTTTTAAAAGGCTTAACGAAGCTTTCATTGCTGAAAACTTTTTGACCACAGATTTTGACAGACAACGAATACCATGCCGTAACTTACATTTATCTAACCAGCCTGAGCTCGCTTAAAAATCGTCCTTTCCTGTCATTTTTAGATAAAATATTTTTGCCTTTGCTTTTAAAATGTCTGATGAAATTGGGATGATTGTTTCTTTGCTGTAAAAACCATGTATGTATAAAGCGCTTCCTCTAATTCTGGAGTTTGTACTTTTTTATTTATTTATTTCCCTACATTAGCTTAGGGAAAGTGAACCAAACATTTTCAAAAGCTGAGTTTTATCAGCGATTATATATAAAATAAATAAAAGCGAAACCAAAACAGAACCCTGGGGTACCCCACGACTTATATTTTTCCTATAACAAATTTAAATTATAAACATGGTCTTATTTAATTTTTCTAGTTTTTTGACCTTTTTAATATTAATTAAGACGTCTATTTTTTCAAGCTTTAGGTATATTTTTATGTTTATTTTTCACAAAATTTTTTTTTTTAATATTTCGTCACTCCGTTGTGTGGCATCATCAGGAAGTTTTATTAAAGGTTCGTTTTAATAGTTTTAAAAAATAGTTTTCGGCTTTTTTCGTTTACAATTTTCAATAACAACATGAACTTTAAAATATTTTTGTGACTAAAAATTTTATAAAAATGTACCATAACTAAAATTTTAAAAAATGTTTAAAAGTGTGTTAAACAAAAATATGTACTAAAGTAAGTGTGTATGGAAATATAAAAACTATTCTAATATAAAAATGAATTATTAGTAATGTTAGTGTAACTAAAAAAATAAAAAAAAAATGTTAAGTGTTAATTATGGTTTAACAATAAGTATTTTTAAGATAAATGGGTTCATAAAAGCAACATGTGGTTTTTAATTTTTGTTTTGCATAAAAATAAATTTTCCGGACTATAGAGGCAAAAATTAAAAATCGTCCGAATGTGGAAACATCCGAGGTATTGGAGTGTCCGGACTGGCGCATGTCCGGACTATCGAAGTAGCACTGTACTTACTTTTATGTTGTTTAACGTGAATAACTTGCGTCTAAAAAGCTGCCTGTTGCATGTTGCCAATTATTTTGTTGTTTTTCTGACGCTAAAGTGTGAGCGCTGAATTTCCTTGTTGATAAATTCCAAAGTAACTGGTTTTCCCTGATCCAGCGTCTTTTAGTTACTAAATACTACTGACAAAAACAAGACAATTTAAATTGTCCTTTAGTAAGTTTTTAAGTTAAACATTTTTACATGTGCCGTTAAATTTTGCAATATACACGCAATAATCTTTATCTTCTTTCTTAATTGTGTGAAAGCACTTGTATCGGCTGCTAAAAAGAGATTCCCTTTTCCCAAACATCATTATGAATTTCTGATAGTTTTGCTGGTAAAATAACATTTTCATATTGTTGATAAACACTTTGACTTTGTTTTCTTAGAAGCAGTCGTGTTTTGTTTATTTTCGACAAATTTTTAGCATCCGTCAAAAATTAATATTCATAAACCATGAATACACGAACTCCCTAATTTGTTTTGCGAAAATTTCCATTAGATGCTCCCTGTTGAACGTTGCGGCGGTTCCTTCCTCCAAAGCTGGGGAATTTGTTTGGTCGCGTCTTATGGTATCATTAAATGTTTGTTGCTGGGTGGTTTATTTCCTTTTAGCAACCTGGGGTTCTTTTTTTTTTGCGAATAAAAACACTTGAAATTTATTTTAAAAGTGAGAGCACTTTATTTGTTTAAACACACTGTCGTTTGTTTATTTACAGACTTATTTCTAAAACTTAATGTTATTCACCTTTATTTTTAATCAATTTGCATTTATCCAACTCAAACAGTTAAACTGATATTGATTATGGTAGTCGTGTTGTTCGCCTATTTATTATTATAGGTGGTAGTCTGTAATAATCCATAAAGTTAGAATACCTACACACTAACACATTCTAGCAAATACTAGATGACAGTTAAATTTAAATTAAAACGTTCAGTTATTTAACATACTAGTCAAAAACCGCCAATGAAATCACCACATCTTATAAAATTATCATGTTGAATAAGCGATCAAAACTTAACTCCGTAACACTACCGCCCGCTTAAGCCTGTTTGTCCCGAACGGGCATAAATAAATCCACTTTCTCTTATTTGGCGAGGCGCTCGAGATGAACCACTTTCATTTTTGATTTTAGGCTTTTATATTTTTGGATTCTATTGATGCAATGAGTTTTTTAATTAGAAGAAAATTCCTTTTTTTTTCGTTGTGGGTAATATAGTAGAAGTAGCTGACCCTCATTAAAGTCTTCGTCATTCGCTAGATCATATCTGGCTTTCATTTTGTCACTGGTCATTTTGATCCGGTTACGCAAAAATTCATGAACTTCGTCAAGATCTTTTTGTTTCCTTAAAGAGTCTTCTTCGTGCTCATCTATTGTTGTGGGCTTTATACCAAATTCTAAATCACCTAGCAGCTTCAGCTTTGTTTCAGACATATGTAATTTTTGCAGGTGTTCTGGAGGAAGCGTCATGAACGGTTGACCTGCACCCCTATTCTGTAATTCTCTTAGCTAAAACTAAATCTCGATCGCTAAAATGCTAAAAATAAACTACGGCGAATATTTTAGCTACTTTGCTAAATTGGTATTCCGTATGGTTTATCGCTTAGCTAAAGTTTTAATTTTTCGCCGTAGCTAATTTACTATCAGCAGACTTTTTCATTCCCTCTGCCTCGATAGTATGATGCTAAAAAGAGACAAACACATATAGGAGCTTTTGATAATTTATATGTCAAGTTAGATCTATAGAAGGTGGTAGCGTTGGTACTACAAATACACCACCAACAATCATATGGAATTTTTACATTGTAAGTCCGCAGACAAACACCTAAATAAACGCAAAATATGCAGCCTTTTATGTCATGGTGTTGGAGCAAGGCAAAACAAAAAATAATCTGCTGACGAGATAACACCACCTTTTGTTTTAATCCACTTTGTTATAAGTGCTGCCTTACATTATTATTAGCGTTTGTTAAAAAATGTTATGCGTTTGCTTACAACAAATATATAAAATATATAAGAAAATATTTGTATATAACTTATTTTAAAATATATGCTTAAACATTTCTTAATTTTTCATACATACAGACTTAAATATTTATGTATTTTAATATGTATGTATATAACTGAAATGTAGTACTAATATATGAAACCAAAAATCGCGGAAATTATGGCGACATGTTTATATGATGGCAGCCTTAATTGTTTGCAAATATGTATGTATGTTTGCAATAAGTAAACAATTACACAGAAAAAACTGAGTTGTAGAATCAGTAACAAATTTCAGAGAATCAGTAAATATTTTGTCTGGCTGAGGACCTACAACGAAAGTTGTAAATTTAGACAAACAATTTTGCAAGAATTTTAGTTGCTGTTTAAAAATTTTGCTAAGCTGGTTAAATATTTTATTTGCCTAGGCGAAAATTTTGTTTGATTTAAAAATAAAAAAAAAAAAATTGACTAAAAAAATAAATTATTTTGAACAAGAATTTGTTTGAAAAATTTTTTTGTAGTTTTTTGTGTGTAGTAGGGTATTTGTATGTATGTATTGTGTTTTAAAGAATTAATATTATACATATATCATTACAAAAAGGTGCCGAAAAATACACTAGGCAACAGCCATTTTGTTATTTGTTTCTAGCATACTTTTTCTCATGGATTTGGACCTACTGAACACGAAAATGAATTTTAAAAATTTTTCTGTCGATTGGTTTGCGAGATACAAATTTTTTAATTTTTTTTTTTTAATTTTTGGAGGTACACTTACTATTTTGAGCATATCTTTAGTCTTCTTTGACCTATTTTATCCTACTACTACTCAAATTAAAGACAATTGAGCCGTCTACAACTTATTCTCAGAAAATTTTCAAATCGGGTTAGTAGTTTTGATGTTGGCGGCTTAAAAAGGTTAAAAAACTGGGTTTTTTTAGTAAAAATGTGGCTGAAAAATTCATATAAAAATTCATATAAAATATAAAACGCGATGTTAACAGCGATTTTAATTTTTTTACGTATAGCTGACACTTTTCCAAAGAAAATAAGCCCTTACTTAACAAAATCTGATGACAAATGGCCGACTTATTATTTTTTTGGTAAACGACCGAAATTCCGCTATTTTACGATTTTTTGATTTTCATTATTTGCACAGCTTACCTACCCAACGCAAACGAATAAATACATTTGAACTTAATTTAAAATAAACAAATTAGTCTTCGTATATTATTTTTTAATTTATTTACAGCACTACATGCTCATACATATTTAAACATAAGGAGACACGGTTATCAATTGCATTTCAAAACTGTCTGTGAAAGTGTAAAGAAGTTAATATTTAGAAAACGCAAGGAAGACAATGAGTAAAAGACTACGTGTGTTCGAGTGTTTGAACGATCCAGACAATTTCTGCAATGTTTGTGGCCAGTTTATAAAAAAAAATCACGCACACAAGTTTACTCCAGCAGTACAATTGCACTATTTGAATTATTTTGGTATTTCACCAAATATCACAGAACCATGGACACCTAAGTCGCTGTGTGATCTTTGCTATATAATCTTAACCAACTGGGCAGCTGGCGGAAGGTAAGAATTTTTATTTAAACACATTATACATAGCGAATATAGTAATTTATTTTAATTTTAGCCGCCATATGAAATTCGATACACCAATGATGTGGAAAAAGCCGCTATGCCATTCCACAGACTGTTATTTTTGCCTCACCACAAACAGTGGGGTAGGAAGATTTTTTAAATGGAACTACGCTCAAGTGGGATCGTTTGCGCTTCCAGTACCACATTCGCATGATGTGCCATATCCAGTGTGCCCTGGTGCATCTCTTCAAAAAGCAGAATCGTCAGAAGAAGAGTCCGAGTCAAATGCAAGCGAATTTGAGCCGGGTGCAAAGCGAAAATTACTGTCACAGGCCGAACTAAACGATTGGGTGCGCGATTTTGGTCTCACTAAGGAGAAAGCCGAACTTTTTGCGTCTCGGATGATACAGTGTGGATTTGTGGCTTCAGAAGTGAAAGTAACAGCGTACAGAAACCGTCACAAGGAGTATGCAAAATTTTATACAAAGAAAGACCAAATATGTTTTTGCAGCGACATTTCAGGCTTGTTCCAAGAGCTTCACCAAATTCACAACCCCAACGAATGGAGGTTGTTTATTGACAGCAACAAAGAGAGCTTGAAGGCAGTTCTCTTACATAATGGGAATGAAAAGCCATCTGTTCCTATTGCTCATGCGGTTCATTCAAAGGAGAACTATGAAACTATGGACATTTTGCTGAAATGCATAGAGTATAGGAAATACAATTGGAAAATATGCGCCGACCTTAAAGTTGTGGCCATTCTGTGTGGACTCCAAGGAGGCTATACGCGACATTGCTGTTTTCTGTGCCTTTGGAATAGCCGCGCTGATGATCAGCATTATATAAAAAAAAAATGGCCGGTACGAACGAAACCTGTAGTTGGAGAAGCGAATGTTCAGCGCAAACCACTAATAGAGAACCGTGAAAATATAATACTTCCGCCGCTGCACATAAAATTGGGTTTGATTAAAAATTTTGCCAAAAAATTAGACAAAGAAGGTGAAGCTTTTGCCTATTTACGGTCAATTTTCCCTTACCTTTCGCTGGCAAAAATTAAAGAAGGAGTCTTCGCAGGACCCGAGATAAAAAAAATTTTGAAAGATGAAAAATTCCCAAAGCTGTTATCACCCATCGAAGCCGCATCATGGAATTCCTTCAGGCTTGTTGTGGAAAACTTTTTAGGAAACAACAAAAGCCCGAATTATAAGGACATAGTTGAGGATCTGGTAAAGAACTATGAAGCCATGGGAGTGCACATGTCACTTAAAATACACTTTCTGCATTCTCATTTGGATTTTTTCCCTGAGAATTTAGGAGACGTGAGCGACGAACACGGCGAGCGCTTTCATCAGGAATTGAAGGCTATGGAACGACGCTATCAGGGCATCTATGACACGGCTATGATGGGTGACTATATTTGGACCCTAATACGTGAGACCGATTGCAGCGAATACAAAAAACAAAGAAGAAGTCAGCAGTTTTTCCACATGGCATAAAATGTACACTTATATCTTTGTTTTTACTCAAATAAATTAAAAAATAATATACGAAGACTAATTTGTTTATTTTAAATTAAGTTCAAATGTATTTATTCGTTTGCGTTGGGTAGGTAAGCTGTGCAAATAATGAAAATCAAAAAATCGTAAAATAGCGGAATTTCGGTCGTTTACCAAAAAAATAATAAGTCGGCCATTTGTCATCAGATTTTGTTAAGTAAGGGCTTATTTTCTTTGGAAAAGTGTCAGCTATACGTAAAAAAATTAAAATCGCTGTTAACATCGCGTTTTATATTTTATATGAATTTTTATATGAATTTTTCAGCCACATTTTTACTAAAAAAACCCAGTTTTTTAACCTTTTTAAGCCGCCAACATCAAAACTACTAACCCGATTTGAAAATTTTCTGAGAATAAGTTGTAGACGGCTCAATTGTCTTTAATTTGAGTAGTAGTAGGATAAAATAGGTCAAAGAAGACTAAAGATATGCTCAAAATAGTAAGTGTACCTCCAAAAATTAAAAAAAAAAAATTAAAAAATTTGTATCTCGCAAACCAATCGACAGAAAAATTTTTAAAATTCATTTTCGTGTTCAGTAGGTCCAAATCCATGAGAAAAAGTATGCTAGAAACAAATAACAGACAAAAGTTTGTTATTTGTGACCTAGTGATATTTTTTGTTTTATATTGCTGTAAAACGGCTTAAAATAGCCAATCAATTTATGTTAAAAGATATTTCATATAATTGGGGAACTGATTTATATTTTTAGCAATTAATTTAACTAAGCAATTGTTTAGAATCTCTAGACATTTTTACAAAATATAATATAATTGTATTTTTACTTTAATTTTCTTGCTTAAATTAAAAATATTTTTCATTGAAAACATTAAATAAACAAATATTATCCTCTACTCAAATTTTAGCACTAAAAAATATTTGATGCTAAAATTTTAAAAATTTTAGAGATCAAATCGCTAATTTAAAATTAGAGAATTCGATATTAGAAAATTTTAGCTATAGAAATAAAAGCTTTATTTGCGGCGAATTAAAATTTAGGACTATGCTAAATTAGGCGATATAAATAACAGAATTGCACTCGTAGCTAAAAATTGCCAAAAAGCTTTTTTAGATTTTTAGCGATAGAGTTTTAGCTTTAGCGAGTTACAGAATAGGGCGGCTGTATGCCAACAAAAATTTAGGTAAGGTATAGCGTAGACCTCTGGCCATTTGCTAAAGTAATCGATAACTAATAAGACGTATCGGTTTCCATTCTCACTGATAGGAAAAGGGCCTGCTATATCCATCGCTTAAAGGGAGCACCTGAATTATACCGCTGCAGCGCTCCCCTACTTCTTACTGGGTCCTTGTCTGCTGTACATCGTCCACAGTTTGCTATCCAATCAGCAACATATAATTGACATCCAGCCCAAAAGAAACGGTGTTTAATTTTCGCTACGGTTTTTGTTAAACCAATGTGACTACCACTCGAAACAACATGAAACCCCTTTAATACCTCTTCGATTTTAGAGGATGGAACCACAATTAAATTCGTTTTCGATTTACCATCAGCGCTTTCCCATTGGCGACAAAAGCATCCGTTATTTAACTGCAGACGATTTCACAGCGCCCAGTATGATTTCATCAGTGGACTTTCTGCTGATATTTGGTCACGGGTTGGCCTTTTGTCTTCCTCCTTTGCCGAAATAATTTTTGCCAGTACGGGATCGTTCCTTTGCGCCGCTGACCAGTCGTCACTTGTCTCTATGCGTGTTAAGGCTTCGTTAGTCTTTACTTTCTGTTGCCGTTCTTTAACGTGCCGTTCAGTTGTTTTATTTTAGTAGTTACTTTTTCTGTTAAAACGTATCAAAATTTGTATGGTTTTAATGGCGGAAAAAACAGCTGATTCTTGTTGTTACTTAACAACGTTGCAAAAATTTTGTTTTTAACAGGTTGATCCGCAACGAAACGCAACGAAACGAAAAAACTAACTACTTACACACATTTTTTATTAACAAAAAACAATCAGCTGATTCATCACGGAACAGAAAGTAAAGACTAACTCAGGCTTTAGTCGAACATCAATGACGTCTTCTTTTTGTTCAGCTTTTATCCAATATTTGCATTCAGATCTGCAAGGTCTTCGGGAGAATGCATCCGCATTTCCATGCTTAGTGCCTTTTCTCTGCTCAATGCTTAAATCGCAACTATGAAGGCGTTCGATCCAACAAAAACGGTCGGGACTTCTTGGTAAGTTCGTGTAGACTGGCAGCGACACTGGCAAAATTTGGCACAAACCGCCTATAGTAGGTACAAATACCAAGAGAACTGCGTAACTCATGCCGATTGTTTGAGCGAAGTTATTCCTTCACAGCTTGATTTTATCTTCGTTGGTTGATATACCATTTTCTGCGACGCAATGGCCCAAGTATCAAACTTCTTTTTGGAACAATGCACATTTTTTCGCACTTAATTTAAGTCCAGCCAATGATATCACGCTTGAGAACTTCTTTAAAATTTTTCAGGTGATCGTCAAAACTTTTACCCATGAAAATAATGTCATCAAGATACACTAGGAATTTCTTCCAATGTAGTTCCCTAAATACACGCTCCGTTAACCGTTCGAATGTGGCTGGAGCATTGCATAGCCCAAATGGCATTACGTTAAACTGCCACAGCCCGTCACTTGCACTAAAAGCTGTTTTTTTCTTTTTCAGAGATTCCTACTTGCCAATAACCACTTTGCAGGTCTAATGTGTAGAACTATTTCGTTCCAGCTAGCGTGTTGTAATAAGCAACTCTGTAAACTATAACACGGTGGTGTTAATGGTGTTCAGAAAAAGCGCTTAAGGTACTGAAAAAACTTCGGAACCAAAAGAACAGATTCTACAGTCGGCTTGGTAAAAGTCAGACAAGGTCGATGGGAGCCTATAATCGCTAGCGATCAGTCAGTTGGGGAGGTTTGTGACCCATATGCTCTTAACTCTTTTTTTGCACAATAAAATTTTTATAAGACTCCCGATGGTAAACTAATTAAAATTAAGAAGACAAAGAAACAAAAGAAGCCCCTACTATGCACTCATGTGATTATTGGTCTAAACAGAAAAAGGCCTTCCAGATGAACTGGAATACTCGTGCCTCACAACCCTCCCTACCATGATTCTATAGGCACTTTAATTGTTTATAGAATCTCATAGTTTGCTACCCTAGCACGTTATTTCATATAGAAAACATAAGGATTTTCCTTTTAGCAATCCGTGTTTATTCGTTGATTTTACAAAATTTGAAATCTTCAAAATAATTTAAAACTAACATATAATAACAAACGGAGCTGTAGTTTGTCTACAATAATAAGGAATTTTGGGAACATAAATTTTGTCATAACTTCACAATTTATTAATAAAAAATATATTTATTTTCACACCAGTACGATGGTAAAAAATATATCATTTTTAAAAGTATATACTATATATAAAAGAACTAGTAGGTATGTATATAAATATTGTGTTTTCTTTTGTTTCTGTAATTTAAGCTTTAATATCGCGTTTTTTTCAATTTCAATATTAAAATAAAAGTTACTACCAAAATTTAAGAAAAAACCGCTATTGAAAACGATTACGGTTCCGGTACAAATTACTCCAATTGAGTAGAGCTTTTAAAACACATAAAGTGTGGATTGTAATTAAAGTATATAGCAAAAAAATAAGCGCAAAGCAAAAACAAATTAATTAATTTCTCTGCTTCTTTCTTCTTCTTTTTACTTTAGTTACTTTATTACACGTTTGTTCTTTGAATTTTGTAATATTTTTCTCCTAGAAAAATAATATGTAATAAAAAACCAAAGACTTAAGTTTAAGTAAAAAAATATTATTGGTATTAAGATAGGAATATTTGTTGTTGCATAATTCGGCTGCAATTACATTAACAAAATTTAACTTAATAAATTGAGAAATGGGATTGTGCCTTTTACTCCATCGAATAATTACAAAGAAATGTATGTATATGGTGCTCTTGAAGCTAGTGTGTTAATATTTTTACTAGAAGATGATTAAGCTAGGGTCTTTATCAAAACTAAATTTTTATTTATAAAAAAAAACAATACAACTTCCTCAGTGAATCTTTAAAGAAAATCACAGATTTTCTGTGAGTTAGAACTATATTTTATTTTGGATTTTATTCACCGATTTGTGGTATAATTTGGTTTTTTTTTTTGAATGCAAGATTGTTCTGTAAATAAAAAAAAGCAGTTTCATTCACCCAGGTTACAGCGATTGACGATGAGGCCCCTCCGTACAAAATGTGCTGGTTTTTCTGTTGGAGAAAAAGTTATATATTTACAGAATGTTCTTGCATACCTTTTCAATGATTTTTATTTATATATAATTATATTTGCAGCAGTCTGTAAAACTGTTTAGGATCTTTTTTTAATTACGGGATTTAAAATATAGCCAAACACTTCGTATTACACCGATGTGACAGGATTTTATTCTTGTTAATTTAGTTTTTAAATTGAAATAGTTTGCACGGCTGAAGTTTACCAAGTTTTACAGAAAAAGCAAGTCAAAGTCTCTATTCACTTGTCAAGTTAAATCAGTGAGAAAGGTTCTTATTTGTTTTATAAATATGACATTCCCAGTCCCTTGCTATTTGTAAAATTTCTGGCAACCTTTTAGTGACCTACCGAATATTGTCTTAACACGTGAAATATTTGGCCATTAAAGAAAAAATTCCTTCTAAACTTTTAATAAAATAAAGTGGTCAGTGGTAGAGATTTATTTTGCTTTGTTCTCTCTTCGCTTGTGAGGTGGGATGTAATGTTTAGGAGGCTATGCTAATTACTGATGCTAATATTCTCTTTAATTTGTTATTTTTTGTAACATGCATGTATAGGAACGTAGTTTTGTTTCTACACAATTAACATTTGTTATACATATAAAAAAAAAGGTTGCAGGTTTATGTTGAGCATTAGGTGTAAAAGTATTTTGGGACTGGTTAAAAAAAAAAAAACTGAGAAGATTATTTTAAAATAATACCAAGAAAAAAGGTACTGAATAGTTGGTGAAAAAAAAATTGAAAGAAAGATAGAAACTATCGTTTGTTTGAAAGACTGTTTCCCACAGTGTCCAGCATGCCATATATCCTTGGTAGCGGGTAACTGTCCGTCTTGGTTACGTCATTCAGTTTTCTATATTCGACGCAGAATCTGGCGCTGCCATCTTTCTTTTTAACCAACACTACCGGTGAGCTTCAAAGGCTTGAAGAAGGCTCTATTACTCAATTTAGCATCATTTCGTTGATAAGTTCTTTTACTTCATTGCGTTTCGCTAGAGGAATGCTTCTGGGAGTTTTTTATTGGCCTTGCATCTCCGGTATTTATCTGATGTTTCACAAGTGATGTTCTTCTTTGCTGTTGACCTTTTAAGGCAAAGATGGAGGCGTGCTTTCTAAGCAGCGGTTTTGCCTAATTTTTTCGGACGAGGATAACCCTTTAACCCATTTCTATATGTACTCTGATAGCATCTCCTGCCCTTTGTTTGACATACTGACAGGACCCGATTTCATTTCGAAATTTATTATTGCCTCAGCTGTAGTACACTGGCCCACTTCGCAACTCGGCTTGACGAATTATTCGCATGTGGAAAGGTTAAGCACTCTAACAGGGACTCTTCCGTTGTTACTGGTTCTCACGAGAGCTTTTGAAGTAATAAGTTAACTTTTTCTATCTGTTCTACCACCCACAACCGGTTGTCCACACAATCTCCCTCTATACGCGCCCATACTACACTTTCTGACTGATGGCATTTTTCATGTTCATTAGCGAATAGCTTCCTTACAGGCGACTTATCTTCGTAACCAAAATCTGGGGGTATTTCGATATTCTGCCAAATCATTGTCTTTTTGCCCATATGCAGACTAATTCTATGATTGATCATAAAATTTGCACCGATGATTACTTCGTCCACAATGAATTCATGATACGTTTATTTCACCATAGAAAGTATCAGGCTCTCCAGTAGCTGTTCGTAGACTTCCGTTCAATTGTCTTCTTGACTGAATCGGGTCTGATAAAAGATTGCGATGCTCCTGTGTCTATAGTGAAAATATGCCTTCGACCATTGATACACCCACAAGAAGTTAGGTCAATATATTTCTGTTGCATAACTGATATGGAGATTGTGGGGCCCTTGGTTATGGGAACTAGCTCTTGTCCCGTAGTGCTAGCTCGTGTTAGTTTAATGGTGACTCATTTCTTGATTTCATGTTTACGCGTTTGCAGTTTCCAGGTGGCGAAACAGATCTAGCACGCTTTCTTGGTACTTTACAATTTCGCTGAAAATGGCCGCTCTTACCACAGTTATAGCATTTGGCTCTGGCTGTACCTTGTTCTTCTTCCAAAACCTGTATAACTGCATTTTTTATTTCATCGGTTATTTCGACATTTCTCACCTTATGTATTTGCGGCTTAGAAAGTAATTTTTCGGTCTTCTGTGTCAGTGCGTATGATACGGTTTCCGCAAACGTTGACTTATGTGTACCAAACACCGCAGGCTTGATTTCAGGATCACGTACTCCACTCAAACGTTTCTATTTGAAATTGATCCAAAAACGGGTGGTTCTCGCCTGGATATGTCAACTGCACCAAACGCTCGATTTCTGTTGCAAAATCTTGTAACGATTCGGCTTTCTGTATTCTGCCTCGCAATTCCATTCGGTATATATCTCGTTTGTGTTCACCGCCATACTTACGCAGCAGTGCAACCATTATTTCCTCATAGTTTTCTCTGTGCTGCGTTGTCTTTTAAGGCTGAAGTCAGCTCTAAAGCCTTTTCTTCATTATTCCACATATTTATACTGGAACCTGTCTCGAAGTGAAATTTTAAAACATTTAATAGTGCACTACCGTCAAAAATAGGGGCCTTTATTCTGTCGGACATTTCTGGAATTACTCGCACTGGTACCTCATGACATTGAAGGTAATTACATTTTTTTTCCAGATTTTTAAATTTTTCGTCAACATTTTTGACTTTTAGTTGCAATTTGCTGTTGAAGTCGCTTACTTGTGCAACTATGCCATCTTCAAGGTAAGATAGTTTTTTTATCAATTTAATTTACTTCTTTTACTATGCCCTCTAATCTGTTGTTCACAGCTTCAGAAAGTTTTTACTCCATAGCTCTAGATATTTCCTGAACTTCCTGGATATTCATTCTAGAAGTTTCCTGAACTTCCTGAAATTCATTCTAGAAGTTTTCTGAACTTCCTGGAACTTCATTTCCATTTTTTCTATCATAGCAGCGAGCATTGTGCCTAAATCGATATTGTTTGTTGTTTTACGTTACGCAAGGAAACGTGCCCCCCAATTCTTAATAACAACCATACGGTGCCTCAACGAATTGAGACGAAATATCTTGGCATTCACCTGGATCGCCGCCTCACATGGAAGTCACATATAGATGCGAAGTTGACACAGATGAAACTTAAAACGGCCCAAATCCACTGGCTAATTGGTAGAAACTCTGTGCTACGTCTTGATTGTAAACTTTTACTTTACAACTCAATTTCGAAACCAATTTGGTGTTACGGGATACAGTTATGGGGCACTGCTTCCGCCTCCAACATTGAAAAAAATTCAACGCCGCACATAGGGGTATTTTGCCATTCTAGCCGGACATTACTTTTCATTTTTTATAATAAAGCTTCTTAAAAATTACTGAGTGCTCCTAGATTGATGAAACTTGGCAGAAACAGTATTGTAGTCAAAGGCATTAAAGGATTGAAAATAATGAAAATCGAACCAAGGGGGAAAAAGTTCCCCTAAGAAGAACTAATACCACCTCTGAAAAATTAAATTTTTTTTTTAAGTTTACAATACTATTGTTAGGCAAATGCAACTTGAAACGTTAGCGAAAGATAAAAAAATCTACACTTGGACAGTATCGTCCCTTCCCCTTTCGTGGGCGGCGTCATAAAGTAAAATTTGCAAAAGTAATGTATATAATAAAAATAATGGAAAACTTACGCCCAAATACTCTAAAAGTAAAATTTTTAAGCTTTTATGGGTAGGGGCAGAATTGCCCCCAAACCCCACCCCCCGAAACGGCCCTGTACAAAATTTTTTTTTTTATATTTTGCTTTTTTTTACAAACTTGTTTGTCGCTTTTTTTGTAATTTAATGCATTAAATTTATATGAAAATAAGTAATTTATATATAACAATAACTTATTTACAGAAGTAACAAGTAATTTAAAGTATGAAAACAAAAACTAATTAAGTTGAAAAAATATCCTTTTGCACTAAGAACAGGAGTGCTACTGTTTTCTTCATCTGTTTCTTCAAAGACCTCTTCTAAATCTGAATTCTCTTTAAAATCAAGTACAGGGGGAAGCATTAAAGAAACTGCTTCTTTCGTAAAGGGCAATGACTTCTTTTTTGGAGTTTGTCATAAGTGGGTGAGAACTGAGCAAAAGTCTATTAATAATATCTACGTTACACTGAACTCTTGAAAACTTTGTTGAAAAATTCTGCCTGTAAATTCGAAAATGTTTTCTGATAACAGCTTAATAGGCAATTGATCCATGTATTAAAATTTTGTGCATTGTATATTAAAAACGTTCTGAAACTGTATAAACACTGTTTCACCGCTGACATGTCGCCATCTCCTTGACATTTTAAAAGTTGACACAATCTTCTACCTAAAAATCGCAATTCTCTTTAACAAATTTATCTTAACATTCCCTTACTTTTTGTAATAGCTCTAATCCAGTATAAACTTTTTCCATTTTACTGTCATAGTTTCAAAAAAATTCTGAAAACAATTTCGTGCAATAACCACAATATAGATACACCAAAAAAAAAGAGTACTTGAAGCACAGATTTGTTTTTCTTTGAAGAATAATTTCTTTTTAACAATTTTCAAAGGTTTTTAAGACAGGTACAATTATTTTGTTGCATAAAATATCGTCATTAAAAAAGCTGTCGCACATTACCAGTTTAGGGGTGAGTAAAAACTATTACCTCGCGCATTCCTTTTTATACATGCAATGTCAGTGTAAAACCCACTTAAACCTGTTACAAATCAATTTTAATTTAACTGTAACAATTAAAATAAAAAACAATTAATTATCCATTTTTTTTGACCCATAAAAAAATTTCTTACTCATATGTGAACACACAAGATGAGAAAAAACAGAAAAAAGTGAAATTTGTAAAAATTCGCCAAAAAAATGGCGCAAAAACGCGCAACGTTTTCTTTTTTCATCTAAAAGTAGAGATTTAAGGTTTTATTGTAATGAAAAAGATTTTTAGGATAATGACTGCCATCACTTTTAAAAATCTTTTGATTTTATTTTTTTTAATCAACAAGTGAACAAAAAAACCTCTTTTTTAATTTCGAAGGAATTTTTTTAAAATAAAACTTTAAATAAAAAATAAAAAAAAAATAAAATAAAGTATTTGCTTATATAGTCTTTAGCAGAAAGAAAAAAATCAATGTAAAATCTTTGTTTGTTTAGCTTCAAAAAAATATATTGTAAACCTCTCAAAACAATCAAAAGTTAATGAATTGCATGCAAATTTACTTTCCTAATTTGACAGTGCTTTAAAACGACAAATTGCAAGCAAAAGATTCAAAAATTCACTATCCGATAAAGAATTTTGTTATCTGTCGAGCTGCGAACTTTAATTTTAACATTTCTTAAATTTCCATTTTGGCTTAATATCCGGCTAGATTGGCAAAATACCCCTATGTGCGCCGTCAAAATAAAATCCTAAGAATAATAACTGGTGCACCTTGGTACATTAAAAACAGCAACATCCGCAAAGATCTGCAAGTTCCACTAGTTAAATGCGAAATTTTTAATCATGTGGACAAGTATTTAAACAAGCTGGAAACACATCCAAATCCGATCGCTCGAAACATTTTGCAACATAGTGGACACACTCGTCTGAAAAGAAGGGATACTATTGAACTTAGATGAAACTACTGAATTAATTAATTATATTATGAGATCTTTAATTTTCGTCTGGCACTGGCTGGTCTAATAAAAAATAATTAGTTTTAAGATTTGAATACTTATTGTTAGTTCGCCAAAATATGAAAAAAAAATATCAGCTTTTTTTGCAATTCTGCATTATTACCTGTTGTTGGTAATGTCAACTTACTTATCTCTCTCTCTTGAGCTGCTCAACTTTAAGCTCTTCGAAGTTCGAGTACCTACACACTAGTACATTCTAGCAAATACTAGATGGCAGTTACATATAAATTAAAATATTAAGTTATTCAACATACTAGTCCACCACCATATCAAAAGAATTTTTAAGCGCAGGCAAAAACCGCCAATAAAACCACATCTTATAAAATTATCATGTTGAATAACTAATCAAAATTCAACTCCGTAACGATATGTAATTTTATTCATTCGCAAAAGTAAAAAGTTATTAGGTAAAATATATATACAAACAGGGGGCAAATTACGGTATTCAATTGGAATCGAAATTCCTCTCGATCGATCAAGTTGTCAATGCTTTTAATATAGGAATTTTTAAATTTCTATTTAAATCGAATGCCGTAATTTGCCCCAGAACTAAATAGTTTGACATGGCACAGCAAAGCAAAAACTGATTTAACACCAACGTCAGATTTGAAATGGACAGCTTTACAAGCTTTCAGTGTGGCAATTTATGATTAGTGTTGCGTACTCAACAGTTTTTGTACAAAAAATACATAAAAAACAGAATGTTGGTTACAAATTTATTCAGCATTATTACACAGATGCGGTATTTTTATTACCAGTTTTTTTTATTTTTCAAAAAAATATTGTGTCAGGGTTTAATATCGACTAAAAAAGCAAAAATTAGGAATTTATCTTTTGTTTTTCCTAAAAATAATTTTCTCAGTTAAAGTGCGTAAATTCTTTGTTTAAATTTTTGAGTTCTAGTGCTATTTTAATTTTTTTAACTCAATTTCAATGTAGTTTTCAAAAGTGAGCTTTAAGTTAGCTTTAATTTAGTTGAAGAGTACAACTTATACACAAAAAGCCTAAAAAAACCTTTTTTTAGAAATCTTAAATCGTCACCAGAGAAGAAAAAAAATGCTATTTTTGCTTTTTTGTTTTTGCTATTATTGTTTTATGCATTTTTTGTTTTAAGTTGTGTTTTAACGTAAATTTTACATTAAAAAATATATTTTAATAAATAAATAACACACTTGTTAGTTTTTCAATGTATTAAATAACGATATTAAGATTTAATAGCAACTAAGTACCCTTATTTTACAAATATTATTTTTTTCATATACAAACAAAATGCTAATAAGTTCGCTTTAAACAAAAACGAGAAAAATTCAAATTTTATAATATTAAAGCCTGTATGATTATATTAAGTAAATTTTTATGCATTAAAATATACGTTAACAAAAAGTACAAAACCCAAAACTGTCTTTTTTTTGCTATCAACAATTTTTCTGCTCCTTTTTGACTTCTCTTGTCATTACTTTCATAAAATGTTTATATACTTCTTTGTGTTTTTAGTCAAAATTCAAAGAAATAGACGTGTGAGTGTTTATACAAATTAAACAAAAATTTTTTTTGTTTTTAAAAAAGTTTTACACTTTAAACTTCTTTTTGTTTAAAGTGTTCTTTGTTAATGCCAAAATCCCTTCACGGTCTTTGCATTAATAAGCACAGTTCAAGTAGTCGTTTCGTCCTATACGAAAGCTGATTGCTTTATCTAAAGGGTTGTCCCGTTCGGGTTAAGTACTAAACAGATTGTCAAGTTTGTCTAAAATCTGTCTACCATGTTGTTTCCGGTTTTTATGCCTTCTTGTTCTTTTGGCAGCCATAAGTAAAGGTACATTTTAGTTATACCAATTTAAGATATTTAATAAAAATTGTATTCTGATTTTAATCCGTAATTTGGTACTTTCTATTTTCGTTTCATTTCCTACTGGGGTGTTCCTGAGAAAACAAAATAAGAATTCATCTATTTTGTTTTGTCAATAGGCTTACAGATTATTCTAATCTTATGCTCTAAATTCCAACCAGCTTCCTAAACTGAGTTCATATAAACATTTGGTCCATTCAAACCGGATTGGAAAATTGCTAAGAAATAATTCTCTGAGAGTTCAAACTTGGATTGCGTGTGGTCACATTGCTTCATATCTACTTGCTTCCAGAAATACATAACTAAGGTACGTTCGGTCATTTGCTGAGAAAGTGTATTAGTCGTCAAAGTGCATTTCGGTAACTTTACCCTAACGATAATTTATCGGTAATTGTTTTGTTAATATAATATCTTTTAAATCCTACAAACATAAAAAAAAAAAAAAAAAAAAAAATACATAAGTGTCGGGAATTAGAAAGTTATTATATATTTTCATGTATTTATTGCAAAAGTTTTTAAAAAATAAGATTTCAACAATAAAAGGTTAGGTTAAAAAATTTTAAGAGAGTTGTTCTACAAAGTGCAGTGTGGAGACAAATCCAAAGGCACAGAAGTCAAGTCATTACAAACATTCAGTTTGGGGGATTTCATCCATCGCTACCAGAAGGCATTTTATATAAGTCCAGGTGATATATTTAATTCCATTAGTAAAATTACAAAATATATCTACAATAAAATAGATATTATTTTTGGCGCGAGTTAATTATATTTCCCCTCTTTTCCTCTTTTTCGGGTACTTCGTTAGTCTCCAAACTTTTTTCAGGTGATATTAACTCTTATGCTGAAATTAGTTAGTTTCACCTCTTAATTAGAATATAATTGCTCTTAAATCTGAAACAAAAATTATTAATTTCCCCTCCTTTGTTTATTGCAACTCTTATTTGTTGTCGCTGTGAGAGACTCTTAGTTCTTAGTACAAATCAACTCTTTAATTCCAATTGTTTCTAGTATATTTATGTACGGGTTACCATAGTGCTGTTACAAGAACGACGTAAAGTTTTCTTATTGCATGGAAGTATTTACATCGATATTTCGCGATCGATATCTTGTGGCGTATGACAAAGCATATAGGTATGTTGGATGCGACAAAGGGGAGATAATGTTAATTTAAGAGCGAATAAAAAGAAAAATATCAGAAAATTTTTTCGTTTAATATTTTGGTTATAATATTAATTCTTTGTCTTTGCAATCGAGATTTCTAGCTTACAGTTTTAAATTTCTTAATCTATATACATATTTACAAATACAAATTAAATTCGGGAAAAAATAGATAAAAGTGAACCGTTTTACACATGTTGTGGAAAAAATTTCTTTGGATTTGAATTACCCTTTGGCAACACCGCTTCGATTCTAAGTGGAATAGGTAATTTATATTGGAAGTAAAGAGCGAACAAAGTGATTTTTCATACAAAGTACAATAGGCTTGTTCACAGTTCTAAATCCTAAATTTGATTTTTATAATTGGTTAATTGTTCCATTGCGCAATTGGAGTCATTAAGTCATTCGTATACCTTATTCGTATATTCCACACTTGACAAACATTTTTTTTGGTTCTTTGTTGCGAAAGTGTAAAGCAATTTGGTTTCTAGTTCAAAGTTAATTTTTTTTTCTAATGTGGGTATTTATACACGCACGTGAATATTCCTAATATCCAAGATTGTTAATTTTATTCCAGTATAGTAAAGGTGAGTGACCTTTTGGGAATTAAATTCATTTCACAGCTGATTTAGATTTCTGTAACTTAAATATATGAAATCTTTATAAGTTTTGTTTTTTTTTTAAGTTTGTTCTAAAAAGAAGTGGTTAAGCGGAACTTTTTCTATTCGCATATGTGGAATTGTTCGAGCGTGCGGAAAAAAGCTTGATTTTGCTAGGCTGGTAAGAATACCTAATTCAAAGGAAGAAATTGCACACTGAGGCTGTTGGCCCCAAACGTTTAGAATATAAGCTTCGCAGTTTGCAGGTCGCAATTTTAGAGTAGTGTCGCTAACGTGTGGTTTTCATTCCTACTGCATATTAATTTTTTTGTGGTTTTTTTTGTGTCCTTTTTTTCAAAACGCTCAAAATGCCTAAAATGTCCTTGGATCAGTTTATAAGGATATCTGATAGCATTATAGAATTTGAGGCAGATCTAAATGATAATCGATATCCGCTTGCCTCTCTGCATGCACTAGACATCCATAGTGATGAGCTTAAGTCCAACTGGGGCCGTCTTAAAGCAGCCTATGAGAAGATTTTGTTAGACACAGAAACAGAGACGGTGAAAAGGGGTGGACAACTGGATATAGAATCGTTCAAAACAAAGTATAAAAATACGTATACCACTTTTTGCAATTGTATGACGAAGCTATCCGAAATTTCAGACAGTCTTAGACTGCAGTCATTTCACGATTCTGAAGCTTCTGCTGCACAGGCTGACAGGACCTTACGGCCACATTCATTTCATGACACTAGTTCACGGGGACTTCATTTGCCTCCAATCGAGATCGAAACCTTTAGTGGAGATTATGCTTCTTGGCCCACTTTTCGTGACATGTTTTCTGCAGTGCTGGCCAATTCTAAAGTTAGTAACGTCGAAAAGTTATTTTTTTCTGGCGCAGAAAACAAAGGGCGAAGCTAAGGAAATAGTCCAAAAGAGTCCCTTAACCAACCAAGGCTTTGAGCTTGCGTGGAAAAATTTGTGTTTGCGTTATGAGAACCATCGAGTTTTAGTTAATGGTCAGTTGAAGATTCTTTTTAACCTTCAAACAATTAATTCCGAGTCGGGAAAGGCTATCAAGCAGTTGCAAAGAGATATTAACTCTTGTATTTCAATACTGACTATGTACAAAGTTGATGTAGCGAGCTGGGATCCGATTTTTGTCTTCATTTGTACTAGTAGGCTTCCAGAGAACTCGTTAACATTATGGGAACAAGGGCTACGGGATAAAACTACTATACCGAAATGGGCGGACCTGGATGAGTTTCTTACAAATCGCTACAGAACGTTGGAGTCAGTGTCCGATATTCGAGGTTCAGATCCTGCTAAGCCAAGCGAAAGCAAACCGAAAAACAACGCCAAGTCCAAACAAAAAATTCACAGCTTTCAGGTAAATGTAACTAGTCCCAAATGTCAACTTTGTCCCAAAGAGGCTCATCCTATTCGAAAATGTCCTAAGTTTCTTAAGATGGAGTATCAAAAAAGATTTGATGAGATTAGAAAGGAAGGTTTATGTTTAAACTGCTTTTCAAATGCACACAGCGTAAAAAACTGCACCAGTAAGCATAGCTGCTTTAAGTGCCAAAAGAGACATAACACCCTGCTTCATAAAGAGGTTGATAGATCGAATATCCCTCCCCCAATTCCAAGTACTAGTCATGATTTAACGCTAAATCCCAACGCAGTTCCATATAATCGGTCAAGTCAATCCAACATACAGTCCACAAATAAATCTAGTTCAGTTAGCGTTCAGTCTTGTTTTACTTCCAGCACTACAGGAGTGTTGCTGGGAACCGCTCAGGTTTATATTTACCATTTGGGCATGAGATATCTGGTGCGTGCTCTGGTCGATTCCGGGTCAGAGGGTACGTTTATTTCCGAACGAGTATTCAATCTTCTTAAGTTGCCATCTCAGCCTACTAGTGTAAAAATATCAGGACTTAATAATACCGTTTCCGCAAAAGTTCAATGTAGGTGTTCCTTTACCCTTGGGTCACATGTTAATACTAATATAGCAATTCCTGTAACAGCTCTTGTTGTTCCACATTTGTCAAACAATCTTCCCTCACAAACTATTCCAAAATCGAAGTTCTCAAATCTTCCAGAGATGGTTCTGGCTGATCCTAAATTTTTCACTAGCTCAAAAATTGATATGTTGATTGGAGGTGATATTTTTCCTTTGATTGTGTGTTCCGGGATTATGCATAACGTTTGCAAGACGCTTATAGCACAAGAAACCATATTCGGTTGGATTCTTACAGGTCCCGTCACTCATCCTTTAAACACAGGTCTTACGATTGCTTCACACTTCTGTGAAATTTCATTAGAAAAGGAAATTTTACGCTTTTGGAAGGTGGAGAATCTTCCAAAGAAGAACTTTTTGTCCCCCTCTGATATATTCTGTGAGGAGCTGTACGTTCGAACTACGAAAAGAAGTTCAAATGGAAGATACACAGTGTCTCTTCCTTTTAAGGAGGAATTTCCAGAGTCTTTGAACTTAGGTCACTCTAGGTCCAGCGCCATGGCACAGTTTTTTTCGGAATGAGGCAAGATTGATTCGAAATCCAGATCTTAAGGTTGATTATGATAACGTTGTTCAGGAATACGAAAAGCTTGGTCACATGTTGAGAGTAGAATCACGTAACCTTTCGGAAAGTCCTAATGTGTACTACCTGCCCCACCATGCGGTTATCAAGCCTGACAGTGTCACTACGAAAGTTCGTGTAGTGTTCAATGCCTCTGCTCCATCCTCTAATGGGCGGAGCTTAAACTCCTTGCTTCATGTTGGGCCAATCCTACAAAATGACCTAACATTACTTATTATCAAATGGCGATTTTTGAAATTTGTTTTTAACTCAGATATCCAAAAAATGTATAGACAGATTTTGGTCAATCCAGAGCATACTCCATACCAAAGAATCTTGTTTCGAAGTAATCCCAGTAGTGCAATTGGCAATTATGAATTGAAAACTGTTACGTTTGGAGTGACCTGTGCACCATACCTTGCCATCCGAACTTTACTTCAGTTAGCAGAGGATGTTCAGTCCACTTATCCTAAAGCCAGTTACATACTTCGAAATTCTATGTATGTGGATGATTTCCTTGCAGGAGCGCATACGAAAACTGATTCTGTGAAGGCACAGAATGAGTTAATCTTAGCCCTAGATTCAGCTGGATTTTCTTTGCGAAAATGGACGTCAAATTCAAAGGACATTTTAGCGGACATTCCCCTAGATCACTTACTTCATGAAGATTTCTTGAAGCTTGAAGATAGTAGTTCAACAAAAACTTTAGGAGTACGTTGGAATGCGTGTTCAGACGAATTCTATTTTGTTGCCAATATGCTAGCAGGATCGGACAACTAAACCAAGAGAAAAGTTTTGAGCTCAAATCGCCAAACTATTTGATCCGGCTGGATGGTTAGCTCCCTGTATTATTCTAGCGAAAATATTGATGCAGAGAGTCTGGATGGATGGCACTGACTGGGACGAAGTTCTTACTCCAAACACTCTTCAACAGTGGAAAAGCTTTCAGTCTAAGTTTTCCGCTATCAATACCATTCGAATTCCACGATGGATTGAGTATCATCCGAACGCGGAAATTCAATTTCATGGGTTCTGTGATGCCTCCGAGAAGGCATATGCAGCAGCTTTATACGTTCGAATAGCGGATGAAAACTCTGTTTCGGCGCACATTATTTCATCCAAATCAAGGTAGCGCCAATTAAAACTCTGTCTATTCCTCCGTTAGAGTTGTGTGGAGCGCTCCTCTTGGCCGAAATGATCGAAAGTTTAGTGCCCAAGCTAGATGTTGGGAGTTATGATATTTTTTGCTGGACGGACTCAACCATCGTGCTATCTTGGTTGGCAAAGCCACCGTGTAATTGGTTAACGTTCGTTGCTAACCGGGTATCTAAAATTGGTCAAATAACTGATTGTTCAAAATGGTTCCATGTAAATTCAGACGATAATCCGGCGGACCTAGCCAGCCGAGGGGTATACCCAGATGAACTCGTGTACAGTGATTTATGGTGGTCGGGTCCACCCTGGCTTAAGGATGACAAGGTTCCGTTTCCGAATACTGTTTTATTAAAAGTTCCTGAAGCGAATCTGGAGGTGAAGCCAATAAAAGTACATTTTTCTTATTTTTCTAATTATGAGGATATTTTGGAACGATTTTCTTTATTTCACAGGGCAATGCGAGTTCTGGCATATGTTTATATTATTCAACTCATCGTCGTTACCGCCAAAGGTTTGAAAAATCCTCATTGACACTTTCTAGCTTTGAAATTAACTTTGTCCGAGACAGACTTATTTCCGTTTGTCAAAAGGCTTCCTTTCCTAATGAGTATCAGGCACTTGCTAGGGGGGAAATATTTCAAAATCTAGCAGAATTTTAAGTTTAAACCCATTGCTGGATCCAGAAGGAGTAATCCGTTCCTGCGGTCGATTAGAATCTGCTCCTGGACTAACATATAATGAGAAATATCCAATTATTCTGCCATATGATTCGCAATTTTGTAGGCTGCTGGTGAAATTTGTGCATGACGTAAGCCTGCATGGTGGCAACCAGCTGGTGCTCCGCCTATTAAGAATGCAATACTGGATTCCAAGGGCAAAGAATTTAATCAAATCCACCATTAATAAGTGCAAAACGTGCCTTATTTACAAAAAAAGGTGTCAAAAACAAATTATGGCGTCATTGCCTGCCGAAAGAACGGAAATAACTAGACCATTTACGCACACCGGCCTAGATTTTGCAGGTCCATTTGACATTAAAAGTTATTCCGGGCGAGCGTGTCGCATTTCCAAAGGATACGTGTGTGTATTTGTCTGTTTTTCAACTAAAGCTATTCACTTGGAAGCCACTACAGACTTATCTACCCAGACATTTCTAGCAGCATTCAGCCGGTTTGTTTCACGGCGAGGTTGTCCACTTCATCTTCATTCTGATAATGGAAAAAACTTTGTGGGAGCTTCTAAGACGTTGGCTAAAGAGTTTATTCAAACGTCCCAGCAGCGCATTCTAGCCAGTTATGCTCAACAAAATATTTCATGGCATTTTATCCCAGCCGGGGCGCCGCATATGGGCGGGCTGTGGGAGGCGGGAGTAAAGAGTTTTAAGACACATTTTCGAAAAATTGCGGGTAGCTATAAATATACATTTGAAGAATTCTCTGCTCTTTTATCGAAAATTGAGTCGTGCCTCAACTCAAGGCCAATTTCGCCAATGTCTACTGATCCAACTGATTTATGTGCCTTAACCCCAGGGCATTTCCTAATTGGATCTCCAATCCTGGCTCCGGTCGATCCGAAGGTTGCCGATACACCAACGTCTATTATAAACCGATGGCAGAAACTTAAACTGGTACATAAAATTTTTTGTTGTCGGTGGAAGAATGAATATTTGAAAGAGTTTGGCAAAAGAGTAAAGTGGCAACGACCTGAAATTAACCTTCAGGAAGGCATTCTGGTAGTGATTAAGGATGAAAATCTGCCCCCAAACTCATGGCGACTAGGCCGAGTTATAAAGGTGTATTCTGGTACAGATAGCCGAGTACGAGTAGCAGATATCTTGACTCAACGAGGGGTGATTACTAGACCCATTGTTAAGTTAATTAGACTTCCCCCTGTATAATAGACTATACATGTAAATATTTTGTTGGCATTCGTGTTTCTTTCTTTTCAGCTCATCATGCCTAAAATATCATTAAAATCTAAGTCCAGATCATCATCTAGTAGCTTTCCGGCAACTTATGATGATTTTCCCTGTCGAATTTGCAATCGTCCTCACCCGCTTCGTACATGTCGGAAGTTTCTGAACATGAGCATCTCTGATCGCATTCGCGCTGTTCGGGACAATAAGTATTGTTCAAACTGCCTGGCTCACGATCATTCGCATGGCACATGTTTTTCTAAGCATGGCTGTAAGCACTGCCAGAGGTTTCACCATACTTTACTTCATCTTAATTCTAGAGTTGCAGGCGAAGATTGGCATTCCTGTCCACGGTCCAATTCTCGCTCTCGGTCACCTAAACGCGAACCACCGAAACTATCTGCACCCAAGGTCAGAAGGGAATCCACTTCCCTATCAACCCCAAAGCCTGCAACCTTAACAAATATTATTCACCAGAATACCATCATCCTTCTTCCCACCGTTCTGGTTAAAATTAACTCAACGGCGTCTCATGCTCGTTGCTTGCTAGACTCCGGATCACCAATTAGCCGCGTAGCAAAGGCGCTGGTTGATAAATATAAGCTGACAGCGTACACATTAAAAGATGAAACTATTTGTCCAATTACATTGAAATCGCGATATGACTCGTCTTCGAAGATTGAAGGTACCTTTAGGGTAGATCACCGTATAGCACTTCGTACTCCAGCGCAGTCGCTTCCGGACGCCTACAAGAAGCATCTTAGGGATTTGTTTTTAGCCGACTCCAAATTTTTTGAGTCGGCGACAATCGACATCGTAATTGGGGCCGATTTGTATTCAAAGGCTATATGCCAAGGACTTTACTCGAGGATAGGCTATCCAACCGCGCAAAGCACAATTTTCGGGTGGGCTGTTTATGGTCCATCGAGTCTATAAATTTTTTTTTAATGCACTTTTAGACGATACACAGCAGATGATAAAACGTATGAATTAAATATTTGAATTGCATTATGTATACTAATTATCTCTTATTATACTTTATATTTTCTTTTTTTTTTTTTAATGAATTGTAAACAATCTAACAATGAATTATAAAATATGTGTGTATTTGTAATAATTTTAAATGAATTTAATTAGTAGCGGAAAACAACATTGTAGACACATGTGGAGGTGTTGCATGTATCCTGCAAGGCGGGCGGCAATGTTAATGCCAAAATCCCTTAACGGTCTTTGCATTAATAAGCACAGTTCAAGTAGTCGTTTCGTCCTATACGAAAGCTGATTGCTTTATCTAAAGGGTTGTCCCGTTCGGGTTAAGTGCTAAACAGATTGTCAAGTTTGTCTAAAATCTGTCTACCATGTTGTTTCCGGTTTTTATGCCTTCTTGTTCTTTTGGCAGCCATAAGTAAAGGTACATTTTAGTTATACCAATTTAAGATATTTAATAAAAATTGTATTCTGATTTTAATCCGTAATTTGGTACTTTCTATTTTCGTTTCATTTCCTACTGGGATGTTCCTGAGAAAACAAAATAAGAATTCATCTATTTTGTTTTGTCAATAGGCTTAGAGATTATTCTAATCTTATGCTCTAAATTCCAACCAGCTTCCTAAACTGAGTTCATATAAACATTCTTTATTGTTTTAAGATATTTTCCAGACTGACTAAATAAAAGAAAAAAAATAATTATTATTACCTTTTACAAACAAACGCTTGCATATCCGCTTGTCTAGACGCAGCGTCAGCAATTTGTTTATCGCCAAATATTTCTTGGAAAATGAAATTGGTTCGCGTGTTAACATAGTTCTAATGCCTCTTCGATATTGCTAAATGGTATTTTCCTTCTTTTAATTGATTAATAGCAGTTATCATTTCTTTTTTTATTTAGTAAAAATGAATTAATTATATTATTTTTAGCCTATTGTATGGCATACTTTACATTTATAATTCCTTCTTTCGCTAAACTTATTTTATTTCTTAAAATTTCAATAGTTTCGTTTATTACTGTATCATCTTTCCTTATTATATTTGAAAATTCGTTTATTAATTTGGTTATATTATTCAATTGATTGGCAAAATCATTATTTATTACTACTTGTTGGTTATTATCATCAGATATCTCGTCTAACGTCTTGTAAATAAGTTCTGCGTCGTCATGGTTAGGTGATCCTGCTATAAATTTCCAGATTTTCCCTAGGGTGTTGATTGACCGAGCTTGTCTCTTGGGTGAATTATTTTTAAGTGTATCTAGTAAATCAATTGTCTGGTTTAGTTCGTAATACAATGTCGGGTATAAAGGACTCCTTGTCGGTATGTGATCATCTACATAATTCTTTGTCTTTTGTAAAAAGTCATAGTAGGAGTTAAGATTAATTGGGTAATTAAATTTGAATGTACCGTCCTGAATTTTTCCGTATCCGTTAGCTTTGGTTATTACATGGGAGTCTGTATAATTGAGAATTTGCACCTCTGCTTTTAGCATTGGCAACAGTAATCTGTAAAAGATATAAGTTTTGTCATATGACAAAAAAAAATGGTTTGAATTATTAATTTTTTATATGGTCTTTATGTACTACTCTGTTAGATTCTGTTAGTACGGTACTTTTCCTATTTTCCTAACTATTTCTTCTTTGTAGCGGGATGATAGCTTTGAACCTGATCTCTTATTAATTTTGACATAAATTTTCTGGCCTATAGTAAAGTCTTTAAACGGTCTTCTATCTTTGTTGTGGATCTTCAAATACTTTTCTTGTCTTTTCACTATTGCTTCAATGTTTTCCCTCTTTGCAGCTTCATACTGTTCTGGGCTAGTACTAACTCTTCTTCCAAAAAATAGTTCTATTGGTTTTGTTCCTGTTGTAGAGTGGGTAGTGTAGTTGTATTCGTAAACCGCTCTATCTAACAATTCTTCGAAATTTCTGTGTTTTATCTGTTTTAAGGCAACGCATTATTTCTGATGGGGTAGAGTGGAAGCGTTCCACTTGGACGTTTACTGTGCTTTTGTAATGTGATTTTTGAAAATTAGTATATTTAGTTGATCCTCGAGCATAAACTGAATTGAATCTGAGTTTATACACTCTCTGATAAAATTCTTGAACTGGTTCTGTACCCTGGATCAAAGAGGTCAGTTGGTACTCTAGGGTACTGACATCTCTCTTGTCTACATAATGAAGGGTGAGACGGCGAGAAATACTTTCCCAGTTTAATGGGGTGTTGTATGATTCTAGTATTGCATCGGCATGTCCTATTATTTTATTTCGCATTACGCGCAAAACTCCAAAATACTTTGCAGTTCCTCTTAAGGTTTTATAAATATCTAAAATCCTTTCTACCGACTTCCTTCAGGAACCAAATTCTCTTGGCTGCCCCGAAAATTCTCGTAAGCACCTGACAACGCACAGTGGGGCCAAACGCAAAAAAATGGTAGTAAATCTGTATCTTCGAAAGTATTTGTCCAATTATAAAATAATGTATGAAGCAGTCGTAGAGGAGGACCCAAGGTTTTAGAAAATAAAATTTTGGACTACCCTGTATATACATAGGTTGAGCTACAGAGTACCAAAGTTGACCTCCTCGGGCTTACAAAACATTTCTATGCTTATAACTTTTGCAAATATCAACCGATTTCAATGATTTTTGAATTTGTTTTATGAAAATTAAAATCTGAAACGAAAACATACTCACTCTTTCTTGTTACGTGTTACAGTTTAAAAGATATTTGGGTTTGAAATTTAAAATTGTTGTTTTTGATCTTAACTTTATTTGGTTTTTTGCAAATGTCTGCAATTTTAGTTATGCTAAAAATATTTTTAAAAATATTTTTGTATTTTCAAAAAGTTTGTTAAGCCTACACAAAAAAAATTATTTAATTATCTTTATTCGTCTAGCCGTGAAAAATATTCAAAGTCAAAATTTTTAAGGTGATTCCAAAAATGGCATAATTTTGATAAAAATTGAGCACAATTGATTAACTTTTTTTGCAAATATTTGTAAAAGAGAAGAGAAACACAATAAACGGTACACACTGCAAATGCTGCATATAAATAACATACCAAAAACTAAGAGAATGAACTATAAGAGCGACACTGAAAATTGCGCTCAAAGTTACAGACATATTATAAGCAAAACAAAGATTAAGCATTAGTACATAAAAAACTGTATAAGCTTTTAGTTTGTTTATTTATTATTTTGACTTATTGTTTATTCATGTAAGCTTTTTGTTTGTGTTATTTTTAATGTAAAACAGTGTTTTAATTTATAAAATTTTTTGTTACATTTGTTAAATATTTTAGATTCCTGAAGATGCTATCCGAAGGATAGCGAAATATCGAATAAAAATAATAATAATAATAAAAATAAATAATGACCTCAAGCTTGAATAAAGTTTTTTCATAATTACAATAAAAAAGGTCGACACATAAAAACTGTTAAATAATTATTAGGTACGGAGAGCACGCCGGAACCAATAAAGGAGTACAAAATGGTATATAAAAACATTAAATTAAAACACAAAAACATCAAGGAATACATAAATAAACATAATACATTTGAGCGAAGACAATTGGAGACTCAATTTTCAATAACGTTTCTGATTAAGTGCAGAAAGTCGGGTATTACACCCAACTTTTTGAACAACATGACAAAGAACGTACAGAGTATTTTCAAGAACAATGAAAACTTCGATGGAAAAATCCACAGTTCATTAATCACAATAATATATAACTTTCAAAGAAAGCTGTTAAATTTAATAATTAAACAGAAACACGAATTAGAAAAACACAACAAAAGGATCATTAATGAACTAAAACTTAAAATAAACGAACATTTGACAACAGGAGAGCAAGAGCAACTTTGGCGCAGCGAAGATGTCCTTTTAAAGAAAAAACATGAACAAATAAGAGAAAGACACAGAAAGAAATTTGAAAATTTAAAGAATGCACAGATGAAAGAGCTAAATATAATTCAAAATGACAATTGGTTTGTAAATAACACAAATACGACCATCCCTGATGACATTAAGTGGCTACTTTCTTTAGGCCAAAAACATACAATTCCAACTGACAAAAAAGAATTTCCATTATTTAAGTTAATTGCTGATGGGGAGAATTGTATTCAAACATTAACAGACAGAGAAGAACAAGAAATGGCGAGAACGAAATTCACATGTATGTTGAAAAACCATATTAACAAACTAAGCTTAAATAAAAGAGAACGGTTTGTTTCAAACACAGTGGGACGAACCAAAACATTTTTACGAAAAAACAAAAATGTGTTTATTTTAAATGCGGACAAGAGAAATGTAACAGTGGCTATGGAAAAAACAGATTATGAAAGAAAAATGAACGACATTTTAGGAGACATGATGACTTACAGGAGACTAAAAAAAGATCCTACACTATCACTACAGAAGAAAAACAATGAATTGGTAGAAGAACTTTACAAACTGAACATAATAACTGTGATAGAGAAAAAGTACCTGAAAAATGACGCGGCGTTCGCACCTAGAATTTATGGATTACCAAAAATCCACAAAGAAGGATTACCACTTAGACCAATCTGTGCATCTGTTCAATCGCCATCTAGTGAGTTATGTAAATTCTTAACTAACATTTTAAAGAAACTTACAGATAACTCGCAATTTAATGTGAAAGATTCTGTGCAATTTAGACATAAGGTAAACAACTGTGATATAGATAAGGATGATAGGCTAGTTTCTTTTGACGTGGTTTCTCTTTTTCCAAGTATACCAGTAGATTTTGCAATAGACGAGATTAAGAAAAAATGGCATGAAATTGAGAAACATACAAAAATACCAGAAGAACTATTTTTTAAAATTCTAAAATTTTGCATTAAGGAGAACCGTTATTTTAAATAAAAGGACAATATTTACACACAATGTAAAGGACTTCCAATGGGTTCTCCAGCCTCACCCATAGTGGCGGACATTGTAATGGAGGAACTTCTAAAAACGAGCCTGGTAAAACTTGAAGTAAAACCAAAACTTTTTACAAAATACGTAGACAACCTTTTTGGGATTTTAAACCACAGTGCAATAGATCAGACTTTGGCTGTTTTAAACAGTTTCAACCATAAAATAAAGTTCACTCTAGAACAAGAAGAGAACGGACGTTTGCCATATTTAGACACGGTGCTAATAAGAATGGGTAACAAGGTTAAAGTGGATTGGTACCAGAAACCTTCATCATCTGGAAGGATAATTAATTATTTTTCATGCCAACCAAAAAGGGTAATTATGAATACAGCCCGAAATTTAATCCAATGAGTCTTAACAATCAGTGATGAACATTTCCACAACAAAAATAAGATAAAAATCATTAATATATTAAAGAAAAATTCTTTTCCGGACAAAATTATAATGAGCCTATTAAATATGAACAAGAAAAAAAAATGCAGAACAAAACCAGGCACCTCCTACTATATACAAATCAATGACATACGTACCAGGAATATCGAAAAGAATAGAAAATTCAGGAATTTATAACAAAGGCAAATTTAAGTTAGCTGCGACATCAAAAAATACTTTACGGACACTTTTTACCAACACCAAGAGCAAGGTAGACAAAATGGAAAGATCTAACGTGGTATATAAAATTAGTTGCTTAGGAAACAACAACAACATGTGTAATGATGTTTACGTTGGCACAACCAAGAACAAACTGAAAACAAGAATGGCAGGTCATAGATCGGACATTAAAAACAGAAATAAAAATTTGACACAGAAAACAGCCTTATCAGCCCACTGTGCAGAAAATTATCATACACCGAACTTTGACAATGTGGATATATTACAAAGAGAAGAGAAACACAATAAACGGTACACACTGGAAATGCTGCATATAATTAACATACCAAAAACTAAGAGAATGAACTATAAGAGCGACACTGAAAAATGCGCTCAAAGTTACAGACATATTATAAACAAAACAAAGATTAAGCATTAGTACATAAAAAACTGTATAAGCTTTTAGTTTGTTTATTTATTATTTTGACTTATTGTTTATTCATGTAAGCTTTTTGTTTGTGTTATTTTTAATGTAAAACAGTGTTTTAATTTATAAAATTTTTTGTTACATTTGTTAAATATTTTAGATTCCTGAAGATGCTATCCGAAGGATAGCGAAATATCGAATAAAAATAATAATAATAAAAATAAATAATGACCTCAAGCTTGAATAAAGTTTTTTCATAATTACAATAAAAAAGGTCGACACATAAAAACGGTTAAATAATTGTTTACTTAATTCTTTTTGTTTTTTGTTTAAATAATAAATAACATAATATTATTATAAAGTTTTAAAATCCATTATGTTATTATAAATCAACAATATTTTATAAACTTTCAAATATAAAACATTTTCACAAAAAAAAAAACTGTAAATATAATATTTTGGAATTTTTTTAATCTGACCCCTTATTTTTTTTTCTATAGGTAAAAAATATGATATGTATGCAAATCTCCATATGTTTACCTTTTCAATGATATATAATATTTGTATATTATTAGTTATTTAATACTATATTAACTGCCCTTAAAACAGCTATCTTGCGTCAAATTTGTTGAAAGTCCATTATTTTGTAGGGTGTGTATATACATTAGCTATGGCATAGTGATATATGAAAATTTTTGCAACGAGATTTTGAAGTGCTCCCGGCTTTTATTTTGTTAGACTTAGAAAAAAAATACATATGGCAAAAAATGGGGGAGTTTGGTTGTGGGTAAATGGCGCCTTATCGAGGTCAAACTTCATCGTAAATTAAAAAAAATCATAAAATGTCCAATAACTGCCGCGGAGTCGCTCCTAGAGTAATAGAATGTAAGATGGACCCCCATTAAAATTTCCTCCCCAACATTTTTGTAGAACATACTTACACCCTATCTTCACTCTTTAGGGGGCTTGCCCTACAAAGGGTTAGTTTTTCATAAATTTTACCCCAACCGTCCTAACAAGTTTTGGAGCGCCTCTTGAGGATTTAAAGGTACGACAAACCCCCATTGATTTTTCCCCTTCGACATTATTGTAGAACATACTAACCTCCTATCTCTGCTCCTTAGGGTACTTCCCCTTCAAAAAATATATATAGAAATTTGCCTTCTCCTTCGTACTACTTTCAGGGCTACGTTGAAAAAATCGGTATTTTCGGCCAATGCCTGGCGTAGGGTGCACGTCTAAATCCTTTCAAAAATATACTACTGATATCTTTTGAAGCCTGCTTTTTCCAAAAACGTAAAGAAAGAAATAATTATTTTTACAAATATTTGCAAAAAAAGTTAATCAATTGTGCTCAATTTTTGTCAAAATTATATCTCCGTGAATATAACAAACTTTTTTTTTGGCAAACTTTTTGGTTCGTTCAATTTTTCGGAGTACGCATTAGGTATTCTCTCGGAATAATAAATTGGTGCGGCCAAGCTTATACACACGCTTTTTCCATAGAAAATATGTGTTTTTAATATGGCAGCATCAAAAATTTTCATGGGAGAGGATTTTTGCCTTTAACAAACTTTTTTAGCATGTTAACAAACTTTTTGATGCATATGTAGATTTTATATAATTTTTTGAATTTTACCTAATATTTGATAACAAAAAACAATTTAAAATAAAATAAGAATATAAATTTCATATTGAATTACTAAATTAGGATTAAATTTAAATACGATTCATACATATTCATACATACACCCTATTTTAATGTAATATTTTGCTTCCTGGGTCCAAACAAAAACATGTGCCAAAAATCTAAGACCGGGGTCTTATAGAGGAAGGTACTGGCTATATTCCCTCACACCCACTTTTCCCAGGAATAGTTATGTTTCAAACAACTTTTTCGAAAAACTATTTCCAACAAAGTTACTTTTAAACTTGTTCGACCCACTGGGTCCAAACAAAAACATGTGCCAAAAATCTGAGACCGGGGTCTTATAGAGGAAGGTACTGGCTATATTCCCTCACACCCACTTTTCCCAGGAATAGTTATGTTTCGAACAACTTTTTCGAAAAACTATTTTCAACAAAGTTACTTTTAAACTTGTTCGACCCACTGGGTCCAAACAAAAACATGTGCCAAAAATCTGAGACCGGGGTCTTATAGAGGAAGGTACTGGCTATATTCCCTCATACCCACTTTTCCCAGGAATAGTTATGTTTCGAACAACTTTTTCGAAAAACTATTTTCAACAAAGTTACTTTTAAACTTGTTCGACCCACTGGGTCCAAACAAAAACATGTGCCAAAAATCTGAGACCGGGGTCTTATAAAGGGAAGTACTGGCTATATTCCCTCATACCCACTTTTCGCAGGAATAGTTATGTTTCGAACAACTTTTTCGAAAAACGATTTCCAACAAAGTTACTTTTAAACTTGTTCGACCTACTGGGTCCAAACAAAAACATGTGCCAAAGGTTTGAGATCGGGGTCTTATAGAGAGAAGTACTGGCTATATTACCTTATACCCACTTTTCCCAGGAATAGTTATGTTTCGAACAACTTTTTCGAAAAACTATTTACAATGAAGTCACTTTCATGGTGAAATACATTATTGCGCCATGATCACTTTAAAGTAAATCAGCTTGGCTCTGAGTTTTTGTTTTTAGCTCTTTTTAGTTGTTTTTAAAACGTGCTTTAGCTTTAACTTTACTTGAAAATCTGGTCACACTGCCAGGTGGTGTTACGAGCACAGCTGATTTACTTAAAATTGACCATGGCGCAATTATGTATTTCACCATTAAAGTGAATTTATTGTAAATAGTTTTTCGAAAAAGTTGTTCGAAACATAACTATTCCTGGGAAAAGAAGGTATAAGGTAATATAGCCAGTACTTCTCTCTATAAGACCCCGGTCTCAGATTTTTGGCACATGTTTTTGTTTGGACTCAGTGGGTCGAACAAGTTTAAAAGTAACTTTGTTGGAAATAGTTTTTCGAAAAAGTTGCTCGAAACATAAATATTCCTGGGAAAAGTGGGTGTGAGGGAATATAGCCAGTACCTTCCTCTATAAGACCCCGGTCTCAGATTTTTGGCACATGTTTTTGTTTGGACCCAGTGGGTCGAACAAGTTTAAAAGTAACTTTGTTGAAAATAGTTTTTCGAAAAAGTTGTTCGAAACATAACTATTCCTGGGAAAAGTGGGTATGAGGGAATATAGCCAGTACCTTCCTCTATAAGACCCCGGTCTCAGATTTTTGGCACATGTTTTTGTTTGGACTCAGTGGGTCGAACAAGTTTAAAAGTAGCTTTGTTGGAAATAGTTTTTCGAAAAAGTTGTTCGAAACATAACTATTCCTGGGAAAAGTGGGTATGAGAGAATAAAGCCAATACTTTCCTCTATAAGACCCCGTTCTCAGATTTTTGGCACATGTTTTTGTTTGGACCCAGTGGGTCGAACAAATTTAAAAGTAACTTTGTTGGAAATAGTTTTTCGAAAAATTTGGTTGAAACATAACTATTCCAGAAAAAAGTGGGTATAAGGATATATAGCCAATAGCTTCCTCTATCGATCCCTGTTTTCAGATTTCTGGCACATGTCTTGGTTTGCACCCAGGAAGCAAAATACTACATTGAAATAGGGTGTAACAAAAATTTTATATATGTATGAATCGTATGTAAATTTAATCCTAATTCAGTAATTCAGTATGAAATTTATATTTTTATTTTATTTAAAGTTGTTTTTTTTATCAAATCTTGGGTAAAATTCAAAAAATTATATAAAATCTACATATGCATCAAAAAGTTTGTTAATATGCTAAAAAAGTTTGTTAAAGGCAAAAATCCTCTCCCATGAAAATTTTTTATGCTGCCATATTAAAAATGCACACTTTGCATAGTAAAAGCGTGTGTATAAGCTTGGCAGCATCAATTTAACTAAATTTATAGCGCCATTTTTAAATTGAGAGATTATCTAATGCGTACTCCGAAAAATTGAACGAACCAAAAAGTTTGCCAAAAAAAAAAGTTTGTTATCTTCTCGCACGCTACTTACCCTTATGTCTGCAGCTGTCAATAAAATTTACGAGATGAAAATAAATGTTTACGTTGCCATCTTTGTGTGTAAGCCAAAAAGTTGTGCTGCCAGATGCTCTAAACACAATTGGGACGAACGACGAATTTCGCACAACACGACGAATTCATCTGTTAAAATTCGTTGCGTTAATTCGTTAAGTGAAACACATTTAGAAATAAAACAGCTGTGATAGAGAGACCATATTTCTTAAAAAAGAAGCACTATTTGAAAAAAATAATAATTAAAAAAAACTATTTAAAAAATATATAAATACAACACTTAAAATACACTAATTGTATTTAATGCAACAAATAAAAAGTGAAAATTATTCTTAAAGTATAAAATAACATTATAAAAAAAAATGGTCACTCTGTTCCAAATTATTCGTCGTTCGTCTGCGTAAGAAATAGAAATAAACATATCGCAGAGTTTGTTACGCATGACGAATTTTAGTCGACGCATTGTTTGTGTGCATTTTCATATACACAAATGTGTTTTATTTTTTAAGACGAATATTCGCAACGAAAAATTCGGCGTTTGTTCCAGTTGTGTTTAGGGCAAGATTTGAAGTAGGGAAGTGAAGGTGGGTATGGTAAAGCGGCAATGAAATTGTTGGGCGTTTTTTTTTTTTGTTTTAAATTGTTAGTTTTTAAAATATGTTATAATTAGAAAGAGACACTTTAGAATATTTGGGCAAATAAGTAAATAAGGAGCATGCATAAGTTGCTTTTGTACATCCATCTTCTTATATTAAGAAAGTTCTAGAAATAATGTAGGTACATACGAATAGAGTTATGGCGGGAGTAAGAAACTGTTTAGACGACATTTATAATTTGAAAGCCAGTTCGAAGTGTGGTGTTTCTCTGTGTGATAATAAAAAAAATCACTTTGTGTGTCTTACCAGAAAATATAAAAAAAACTGAAAAATAAAAACGAAAACTAAACAAAAAGAAATCGAACAGCCCTAAACAAACTATTTCCAAATTTAAATTTTAAAATAATCTATTTCAATAAGAAGAATGAAGAGCGAAACTCTATTTATTAAATTTTGATTTAACCTGTTGCTGGTAGGTGTTATATGGTTTTAAATATTTGTGAAATAAAAGTTTTGGTATTAATATATTGTTTTTTTGATATAATAAAAATTATCTAGTGGCCTTCGTGCGTTAAAGGAAAACATCATGTAAGTAGAAAGAGAACGTGAGAGAAAAGCGTTAAGGGTGAATTCTCCAAAAATCTATAGCGAAAATTCTTAGAAAAATTTCACGAAGGGAATAGTAAGAAGTGTCCACAGAAACAGGTAACCATTTTGTTAAAATTATAATTGTTGCCCAGTGGAAGAACAGTTGTTGCCGCCATTATAAGACGGGCTGGAAACTTTTAAGACACCAAAAAAAAGTATGAACATCAGTCCTTAAAATAGTTTTTATACAATTTACTTGTTTTTTTTTTTTTTTTTTTGCTAAAATTAAATATAGTTTAGAATAAGAGTTAGTTATCGTAATTTAAGTTTTGAATGTTAAGTTTTGTTGCGTATTTTTTTTTTTTGTGGAAAGAAAAGGTGCAAAAAGTTTGGCCGTTAATAAATAACAAGGTAACAAGGTAGCCATTTTCAAACTCAATACCGCGAAAAGTTAAGTTTACTTCTCTTAGGTTTAAGGGAGCTTCTTCAGCCCAGAAAAAGGGAAACAGTGTAGAAAGTTAATTTTGGAATTTCAAAAAAGTGGGGATTTTGAGCCTACATACGGTAAAGGACTTACCAACCTGTGAGCGTATTTGTAAAAATAGTATATTTTGAGCATGTACGATAAAAAAAAAATAAAAAAAAAAATAAATGAGCAAAAGTTGTTTCCATTTTTTCAGTTTCATTGCTTTTTAAACTATTTATTAATAAAATAGATAATTTTGTTTCCGGTGGATATGTATGTTAATTTCTTATGTTGTATAATTTTAAATCAAAAATTCATTAATTGATAATTTTTTTAGTAAGAGATATTTTATAATTATATATTGTATTAGGGTTAAAGTGTTGTGTGTAAGCTCTTTTTATGAAGGGTATCTGAAAGAAGAGAAAAATTTTATTGTATTTAAAATTGGTAATGTAAATGTATTAGTCTAGGCACTTACGTTTAAATATAAATAATGTCTTTAAATTGTACAGGATTTAAACATGGCTTGCTAAATAAGTTTATTGGAATTATTACAATGTGCACTCACCACATTGTTGGAGGTTTTTTTTATATGGGGCCACAAAATAAGAGATTTGGATTGGAGTGACCAAGGTAGGGAAAGGCGACTGGAGGTCTACATCTACCTCCCTCTCAAAAGAAGTGCTGGTAAAGTAAAGTACAGTTCAAGTTTTGGTTTAGTTTTGTATAATTGGTACGTCCTTTGGAGGTGAGGAATGAAACCCCCCCCGACTAACGGAAGCTTAAGAGTCAACCGGACGTTCTCTCTAGTGCCCGGTGAGGTCACGTAACAAATGCTTTAAACTTTTATATTAAATGGTCGATCAAACATTAATATTGTTGTCAATGGGTTATGACAATATGTGATTTTTTGGCAGTATGAAAGAGCGGGTAGATTTGTGTATATAGGCAGGGTTATCAGTTTTTTTCAAAGCCCAACGCAAGAACGGTTATTAAAAATCGCCAAAAAATAATTTTTTGAGTTTAAAAACAAAAAAATTCGCCAAAATAAAAATGTATTGTTTTTGACGAAAAAAACTCAAAAACTATTTTACTCAAAAAAAACTTAAAAAATATTAATGTTTTTTTATTAAATAAATTAAATAAAAAGAAATAACTACATATGTAGGTAAAGTAAAAATTAAATTTTTTTGTACATCAAGAAATTCAAAGGTAGAATTGAAAATATGCATAACCAAGACCATACGTAGAATGGCAGATACTTTGTTAAGTAGCATGTTGTTAAATATGTATTAAAAACTTTGCTCAGGTTAAAACACGAACTTAATTCAACATTTGTATTGTAGTAATTTTGTATGCAACATCGTTTAAAGCAAATCTGTAGCAAACAAGGTTATTTTATACAAAAAGGAGTAATTTACGAGTTATGTTAATATTACCTTGAGTATAGTTTTTGAATGTGTGTATGTACATATAAAAAGTTAAAAAACGTTTAATTGCTTTAATAGCACTGATTTTAACCAATTAAAAATATGCATTTAGTAAGCTATAATTTTATCTTAATTTTGTATGTAACATCGTTTAAAGCAAATCTGTAGCAAACAAGGTTATTTTTATACAAAAAGGAGTAATTTACGAGTTATGTTAATATTACCTTGAGTATAGTTTTTGAATGTGTGTATGTACATATAAAAAGTTAAAAAACGTTTAATTGCTTAAATAGCACTGATTTTAACCAATTAAAAATATGCATTTAGTAAGCTATAATTTGATCTTCATTTGATTCATCTGGGCCATTTTGGGTAACGTACATAGTATTTGTATTTAATACATATGTTTATCATTTCTTTAGTTAGTCCAAAAACTTTGCCGTTTTTTAAAGTAATCGCCAACAGGATCGCCATGTCGTCAAACTCAAATTTTAATAGCCAAGAGCACTAAAAAATCGCCACATTTGGCGTAAAATCGCCAAAACTGACAGCCCTGTCTATAGGGCATACACAAAATAATCTCTTCTGCGTATATGGGACATACACAGATATTGTAAATAAACAGAATTATTAAAAGGGGCTACTGTATGCGTAAAAACGCAATTTTCTTAATAGAGATACTACAACTGAAAAATTATTTCAATGGGTTATTAAAAGAAATAAACATAGGGCTAAATTATGGATTTCTTTTAAGTATAAGATTATTGTAACTTCTAGCCTTCATTAGCAATAAATATGTTAACATATATTGCAGCAAATGTCAAAATTATGTTATCTCCAATGTGGACTGCTCTATTGCGTACATATTTATTGCCAAAATTTTATTGAGCAATAATTGTCAACCATTTTTCAAAAGCAATTATTGCAGACATAAAACGTCAAACTCAATTGTTATTTTTAAGTGGCACTTAAAAAAAGGACGCCAAGTAATACAAAGCGACAAAAAAATTAAACATTTCACTTTTTAACAAATTTAAAAACATTTTCTGTATTTAATTGCGATGATTTTCTGATTTGTTTTGTTTTTTTTTATAACGAATTAAGATAAATACGTGTTCCCATACCCTTAACATATGCAAAGCAATAAGCAATAATTTTCCGTTACTCTGCGGACGTTATTGCCTTATTGCTAATTTGGACGGGGCGTAAAGTAGCTGAGCTTATGAGTTTTATATACTGCGGTTAATTGTTTAGCATAAGATTTGAGTAAATTTTGGGATTAGAATGTATGGGATTTTAGTTATCGGCATAGCATTACAAATAAGAAATTAAGCCGCATAATTTACTCAAGCTTTTTTTACAATTTATACTAACACACAATTTAAGGCTGGGGCTGGATTCTTGTGTGTAGGATTAGAAGGTCAGTCTCTATACGAACTTTGCGGTAATAGGGGCTAATGGATTAAAGCTAAGATAAGATTTATCTAGCTTAAAAGCAACTCGTATAATACCTGGGGGGTTACTATGTAACTCGATTCGAAAGTATGAACAGCTCGAAAGTTGTATTCGATCCGAAATTAAACTCTTACCATGTAACAGTTTTAGAACGAGCGAAAAATGCACCAATTGAAATAATTTTGGAATGAATTATTCAATATTGGCAGCATTTATTACGCAAAATGTCAAAACAATGAAAATAAAAATAATTAAATAACAAATATTTATTCGTTATAAAAATTGAATGTAAATTTTACTAATACATGTATAGTGGTTTTAGGAAAAAAAGCTTAAATAGTAATATAAAATACTTACATACTAGACAGCAAGGGTAGATATAACTTATAAATTTCGATTTCTTTAAATTTTTAGCATCTCTATCTTTAAATCAAGCTTTGCAAATTAATTTTTAGATTTTCTTTGCTCAAGTTCATTTCAAGGTCGAATTTTCTTTCTGCAAGCTTATAATTTTTCTTTATCTGTATCCATTGTCTTCTTTTGTAGCTTTTTTTACACCAAATTTCCGGATTATCAACAACCGCCTCCTTCAGTTCAAGAAAATCAATTACACCTTCTTCGATCGCGGAAAATTAGCACATTTTTGTAGGGACACCGCCTGTGCCCAAAAAATTAATGCGGTTCTTCCGCAATTTTGCCTTAAGATGGGTATTGGTATTTGCCCAAACCTAAACAAAAAAAAATATAATTTTTATTTATGTCTTATAATTATATCTATTTATTCGGCTTTTAGTTCATTATTAAAAATGTGATAGCTTAGAATGAAAATTTCATTAAAAATTAAGTAATTCCGATACTAGCCGAGTGTAATGCTTTTTCGAAATCAGCTACGATTTCTCGTCAGCACTCTTTCTATTCGGTACTACTGTTAATTGAATGTTAATTTGTTCTTTTTTAACAAACTTAATTAGAATTTGAATACTGGAATTCTATTCATATTCTTTATTTCTTAGACCGAACTAAATCAACATACAACCCTATGTTCTCTTATTCTCATTCTATTCCCATTTATCACTAGTTACTTATATTATTTTAATTTTATTTTTATTTTGCTTTTGGCCATCCATTGGATGACACTAAATTAATTAAAATTTAATATATTTTATTTATCATTCTGTTATTAGATTGCTTTCGATAATTTTTCTATTCATACTTTTTACATTGAGCCATATGTTTCTAATACATTTTATGGTTATTTATGTCTTATAATTATATCTATTTATTTGGCTTTAAATTCATTATTAAAAATGTGATAGCTAAGAATGGAAATTTTATTAAAAATTAAGTAATTCAGATACTAGCCGAGTGTAATGCATTTTCGAAATAAGCTATGATTTCTCGTCAGCACTCTTTCTATTCGGTACTACTGTAAATTGAATGTTAATTTGTGCTTTTTTAACAAACTTAATTAGAATTTGAATACTGGAATTATATTCATATTCTTTATTTCTTAGAACGAACTTAATCCACATACAACCCTATGTTCTCTTATTCTTATTCTATTCGCATTTATCACTAGTTACTTCTATTATTTTAATTTTATTTTGTTTTTGGCCATCCATTGGATGACACTAAATTAATTTAAATTTTATATATTTTGTTTATTATTCTGTTATTCGATTGCTTTCAATAATTTTTCTATTCTATCACATTTTTAATAAAAGTCTTCAATAAATTGATTAAGCATTTGACAGGCTTTTCGTTGATATTTGACATTAGCTTAAGTTTGTTTAAGCACAATATAGTTAGGCCTTTAGTCGTTATTTTTATACCATTCACATAAGTGATAAGGGTATAAATTAGTTTGCCATTTCGTTTGTAATTTCTTTACTATCCATTTGGGACCCCATAAAGTACATATATTCTGGATCCTTATAGATAGGGAAGCCGATTTAGCGATGTCCGTCTGTCCATGTTATGGTTAAAACTTTCTCTCGATGTCGCATAGACCCGCAAGTGGTATCAAACTGTCAGAGATAGTCGCGAGAAAATCGGTATTGAAATTCAGCAAAATCGCCCGATAAATGACCGAGATATTAGCAAAAAACCAAAACTGCCTCCTTTTTTTTTAGTCTACAACAACAACAAAGAACATACTTATGTATGTAATAATAAAAAAACAGCAAAAAAAGAAAAAAACAGAATCAGTCATGTTGATATAATTGAACCACACCCAAAACGAAAATTTTATTAGTATTAGTATTCATACATATAACAGGGTTGCCATACAAAGCTTAATTTAAATATTTTTAAAATCGCTCCTATGGCTTTCAGGGTTCTCCTACAAAGGTAAAATGAAAGACCGACCCGAATTATTTTATCCATCCAAACATTTTTGTGGAACATACTTACCCTATATCTCCAGCCCCTAACATGGTTGTCTCACAAAATTTTAAAAAATAAGGTAAAAACCGCTACAACTTTCCCGGAGTTGCCCCTAGAGAAAAAAAATGTATCACAGACCCCCATTAGTTTTTCTTCCCAAACGTATTTCTACAGTATACTTACCCCCTTTCCTCACGCCCTAAGAGGGTTGCCATACAAAAATGATGAAAAAATGCCCACAAATTCTTCAAAGTTGGCCTTAGAGCAATAAAGTGTACGACCGAACCCCATTAATTTCTTCTCCCAAACATTTTCCTAAAACAAACTTACCCCCTATCTCCACGCCTAAGAGGGTTGCCATGCCAAATTTACAAAAATGATATGAAAATGCCCTTAACTTTTTCAGAGTCGGCCTTAAAGCAATAAAGTGTACGACCGACCCCCATTAGTTTCTTCTTCCCAACATATTACTAGAACATACTTACCCCTATCTCCACGCCCCAAGGGGGTTGCCATACAAACTTTACAAAAATAATATGAAAATGCCCACAACTTCTTCAGAGTCGGCCTTAGAGCAATAAAGTGTACGATCGACCCCAATTAGTTTGCCCTCCCAAACTTTTTCCTAGAACATACTTATCCCCTATCTCCACGCCCCAAGGGGGTTGCCATACAAACTTTACAAAAATGGTATGAAAATGCCCACAACTTCTTCAGAGTCGGCCTTAGAGCAATCAAGTGTACGACCGACCCCCATTAGTTTCTTCTCCCAAACATATTCCTAGAACATACTAACCCCCTGTCTCCACGCCCATATGGGGTTGCCATACAAAATTTACAAAAATGAAATGAAAATGCCCACAACGGCCTAAGAGCAATAAAGGTACGACCGACTCCCTTTAGTTTCTTCTCTTAAACATTTAGCTAAAATATACCAACCCCCTATCTTCACGCCGCAAGGGGGGTGCCATACAAAATTTACAAAAATGATATGCAAATGCCCACAACTTCTTCAGAGTCGGCCTTAGAGCAATAAAGTGTACGACCGACCCCCATTAGTTTATTCTTCTAAACGTATTCCTAGAGTATACTTACCCCCTATCTCCACGTCCTAAGAGGGCTGCCATACAAAATTTACAAAAATGATGTAAAAATGCCCAAAACTCTTCAGAGTTGGTCTTAGAGCAATAAAGTGTACGATCGACCCCCATTAATTTCTTCTCCCAACCATATTCCCAGAACATACTTACCCCCTATCTCCGCGCCCTAAGTGGGTTGCCATACAAAATTTAGAAAAATGATATGCAAATGCCCACAACTTTTTCAGAGTTGGCCTAAGAGCAATAAAGTGTACAACCGACCCCCATTAGTTTCTTCTTCCAAACGTATTCCAAGAGTAAACTTACCCCCTATCTCCACGCCCTAAGAGGGCTGCGTTGCAAAATTTACAAAAATGATGTAAAAATGCCCACAACTTCTTTAGAGTCGTCCTTAGAGCAATTAAGTGTACGGCCGACCCCCATTAGTTTCCCCTCCCAAACATATTCCTAGAACATACTTACCCCCTGTCTCCACGCCCAAAGGTGGTTGCCATACAAAATTTACAAAAATCATATGAAAACGCCCACAACTCTTCAGAGTTGGTGGTCTAAAAGCAATAAAGTGTACGACCGACCCCCATTAGTTTTTCCCCCAAACATTTTCCTAGAACATACTAACCCCTTATATCCGCGCCCTAAGGGGGTTGCCAAACAAAAATTAGGATAAAAACCCCTACAACTTCCCCGTAGTCACCCGTGGAGCGTTAGAAAATGACGCCGACTCCTATTTAAAAATAGAAAATATTTCATAAGTAAAAAAATTGATAAAAATAAAAAAAGTTTGGTATTTCGAAAGGCCAATGTGAAGCGTATATAAGATTCGGCACAGCCGAATATTGCGCTCTTACTTGTTTTTATATGGATTTTGACACTAAAACTGAAAAATAATTTTAAGTTTAGTGTCAAACTCCATATATGTATATATAATAAAGAGTAAGAGAACAACTCGATATGCCTTGAAACAGATAATTGTCTTTATTTATCCTTTTTCTGTATTAATTTTTTCCTTTTTTGTAAGTTTTATGTAAAATATGTGTTATGTAAAAAGGAAATCTGATATAAACAAGTTTTTTTTTAAGTTAGGAAAGTACTTTTTTAACAGTACGACTGCATAAGTAAACAGGTCTTAAATAAGTATGCACAAAATAGTTAAGAGAACTGAATATATGTACTGTCTGTTTACATACAAAGAGAACTTAGAATTTTAGTGGTTGAAATATAAGCTTTTACAATTTCAGTCTGTTTTGCTGTAGGAGCCACAAGTTGAGATATTTATGCACTTTTTTAATCTTTTGTTTTTGTACATTAGATCAATATTTTTTTTAGATATACATATGTTGCACCTATGTATACATATGTTTACTTTAATGCATGTATTTCGCTGTACATATGTATGTAAATGTTGTACACAGAGTACAGATTTACATAAATTCTTGTAACGGAACGTTTGCAGCAAAATTGCTTTGAAATTTTAATTATACTTTTTTTAAGGTGTTTCACAATATTTTCTACACTTTTTCTGGTATACACAAAAAAATTAAAACTTTTATAAACCCTTTTTTGCAACACATTTTTGGCGCATTTTTTCCTTTTTAATTAATTTCTAATTCGATTTTATGGTTTGTTGTGCTACATATTGGCGCATATTCAGAAATCGTAATTAAAGTCGAAACTTATAAAACAGAAACCAAAAAATAGTTCATAAATAGTAAATGATCCTATTCACAAATCATAACTTTCGCAACAACTGCTTTCACTGCAACACTGTATTTAATAGATTTTTGTTGACTAAAAACACATCTCTAGTTTGTTTTCTTTTTTGTGTGATTTTTTTTGGACGAAATGGACTCAATTGGTAAAGAAAATAAGGTAAGTTTATTATTATTGTTAGAAAAAAATATGTATTTATTACTTTGGGTATTTTAGAGATACTCAAATCGGTCGCCAGATGAAAAATTGTACTTTTCAAATATGTAAATAATGAAATGAAATCAATCAGCTGTTCTTTAAATGTATCTGTTAGTTGACACTTAGTTACAGCTTTACCCATAATTAAGTTAAAACTTGTCGTGCTGATAGTAATCAACTAAGAATAACTTAAATATGTACTTAAAAAAGTTTACACTTAGATATCATTCCTGAATATGCGCCATTATTTTTTTTTTGCATTTTTTCCTGGTAATATTAAACATCTTTACCACTTTTTTTCATTCTTTTTCCACAAAATTTTTACTTTTCCCTTAGATACACATTTTTTATTATTATAATTATTATAATTCAGTTTTATTATCATTATAGAGCTTTTAAGAATTTTGCACGCTATTTGCAGTTGTCCCTCTTAAACATATGCGCATGAAAATTTAATTTTGTAATTTACCTCAACGTTGTTTGCAGCTTTATTTGATCTTAGATGTTTGTTTTATGTCTATTTTTAGACATTACTAGAGCAGCTGATGGAAAGTAGATGTGATCATCACAAGTTTGCGTGTTTTGGGAAAATCGATGCAATTTTGGAGTAAATTTTTTTTTAATTCAATGATACCTGTTTGAATTTACATAAACACCCATAATGTGGTCAGTGGTTTTCATTGTTATGCCCATTCAACATAACCATAAGCTGCGGGCCAACGGCATTCCAAATGTCAAGCAATGTTACTGATCTGCATATTCAGCATTGTCAGCGTCTTCAGCTTAGTAATATTTATAACAATAAAGAGTGTCATTGATCCGTAGTTTTTTAACTCATACAATAAAATATTTTATTTTGCTTACTTTTTTATTTGGCTTCATTATGTCTGTATAAATTTTAATATAATTTTTAATTAAGTTAATTTTGCTTATGTTGTTATTTAGTTTTCATTATGTATTTTAACATAACTTTCAATTAAGTTAATCTATAATTTTATATATAAAGGCCAATAAAGTTTATATTTTAGGATTAGTAATAAAACAATTGCGATTCTATTATTATTCGGATACTTTCAAGTAGCAAGTGCTTGAAGATATAAAAAGTTTACAAATTAGTACAGTTCAATTTTATGTGATTAAACTGAATTATACTAATCAATCCTTAAACAAATTAGTACAGTTAAATTTTATGTGATTGAACTAAATTATACTTATCAATCCTCAAACATTTTTTGGTGACCCCGACTATCTGATATAGGACAAAAGAGCACGTAAGAGTGTTCATATACACGTTTATTGACGTAATCCTTTCTGCAATCGTATGTCCTCCCGCCATAGGTAAGGACCCCGCTGCATCAGAGAGGCAAATCAATTGCAATCTACCAAAAGTGCATTCTTTAGCAACAAGGTCCTGAAACTCCAGAGCCTTGACAGAGAACACACTTTACCATTGAGAGGTACGAATCTCCAGCAAGCAACACGATGCCCACTGCTCACGGAGACACTGACGCTACTCTCATGGACCAACTCACCACGTCCCAGCGAGCAACTGGGGACGTAATAGAGTCCATAATTCGAAACTTTAAGAAGGACTCGGCTTCCAGAAAAACTGCCAGCTATTATGAAGAAAGGCTCATACGGTTGGATGAAGCTTGGGCTGAGTTCGAAATCACCGACAACAATATCCGTTGCCTAGAAAACTCGCGGCTAAAGCACAAATAATTTGCGGAAAACAATTACCAGAGGATATCCGAAATCACCATGAAGTACAGAGAAATATTTGAAGCTAACATGATGGAAGATTCATCAGAAGTTGGTCTTCAAGTTGGTGCCATCAACAAGCCAACCGCACCTATGAGAACGCTCTGTTCAGAAGGTAAGCTTGCAACCCCATCTGGATCAACAACACCTCCTATCAGGCGACAAAGGGTAATGATCTCATCACTGACTCGGCTACTATCCATGGACCCAACTGCAACTAACATAACTTTAAAAGAGAGGCTTTGGGGACAAATCCAAGAGTTACATATCTCAATATGGGAGTCCAGTCCTCACCCGATGAAAGAAGGATATGATATGAAGGCTTACACTGATCTGGAGAAATTGGTGATTGAAAACTTCAGGTTGTCTTCATGCTCATCTGGTTGGAACTACGTACCTACACAGCCAAGTAGTGAAGTACTAAACGCAACGAGCCGTAGCTCATTACACCTGCCAAAAATCACCATACCACAATTTGATGGCGATTTTCTAAAATGGCAGCAGTTCTATGATATGTTTTCTCAAATGGTGGACAATCAACAGATACCCTTCATTCAGAAAATGTGGTATTTAAAGCGCAACGCTACTGGGGAAGCTGCACAACTCATAAGCCAGCTCTCACTGTCAGAATCGAACTACTCAACAGCATAGAAAACATTACAAGAAAGGTACAATAATAAACGACTTGTTGTAGCGAATTTGGTTGGTTAATTTCATTATGAGAACTTAAATTTTGGTCTGGTACTGACTGGACTTATTGTTAGTTTGCTGAAGCGAAGATTCAATAATAAAAATATGAAAAAAAATATAAAAATTTGGTTGATACATTCCTTAATCAACCAACAGCAACGTCATCAGTGTCCACATTTAAGGCTCTGCATGACACAACAAAATAATGCCTGTTGGCCTTGAATAATCTAGGCATCAATACAGCTTCATGGGACGCACTTTTAGTCCAATTATTAATCAAAAAATTGGACAAAAATCTACACATTAGGTACATGCAAGCTGTGAGCAACCCCAGAGATGTACCAATAACATCTGAATTTCTGACATTTTTAGAATTGCAATTTCAATCAATGGAAGTAATTACTAAAAAGAATTCAGCACATAAGGTTGTTTCATCAGTTGCAACTTCCAAGGGCACCTGCCGACTATGCACCAATGGCAATCATAAGCTTTATCACTGCAACAAATTTCTACTATTATCAGAGGCAGATCGATTACGATGGGTTCAACGACAACGCCTATGTGTAAATTGCTTTGAAGGTGATCATGGCTCAAAAACCTGCAGTTCAGGAAACTGCAAAAAGTGTGCGAAAAAACACAATACTTTGCTTCACCTTGAAAGAAATATTTCAAATGCCGCAACTACCTTATCATCATCCAGCGTTGCTGCGGGCCACCAAGGCAGCTCTCAGGCAAATCCGAAAACATCTTCAGCAAACATTCTAGCAGTTACATCAGCAAGAAGTAATATTGCCGCAGAACACCAAAGCTATGTCATGCTGGCCACAGCAAAGGTGGTGGCAACAGCTGCAAAAAATATATCATGTGAATTCAAAGCGGTGTTAGACTTAGGTTCCCAAGTAAACATTGTGTCAAAACGTTTTTGCCAAAAATTGTCCATCTCACCAGCAACATCATCTTTGTGCCTTGACGGGATTGGGGAGATCCAACGAAAATCAAAATATCGCGTAAGCTACGAGATAAAATCTAAAGATCTCAAATTTTCAACAAATGTAGAAGCTAATGTGCTACCAAGCATAATTCCAGCTCAACCAAGCCAACAAATCGACATCTCGTCATGGGATATTCCGGACACCATTCAGCTTGCAGATCCGCACTTCTATCAACAAGAAAAAATAGATGCGTTACTTGGGGCGGAATTCTACTACAAATTAATTAAAAATGGAACACTGTAACTCACTGACGATCTTCCGACTCTCCAAAATACATCATTGGGTTGGATTTTAGGCGGTGCTATTGGAAAGAATGTAGTATCTAAACGAATATGTTCCGTAACATGTGCAATATTCGAGGAACCGTCTCTAGAAGAGGCCATAGAGAATCTGTGGAAACTAGATGATATTGAAGGCAACGATAAAAACCTTTCACCATCAGAGAAACAATGTAAGTCCCATTTTATTCAAAAATTATAAAAAAAATACCGAGGTACATAACTTATCATCTGCTAAAGGCGGTCCCAGCCCACTTTCTACGGAAGCTTCAAAGGTCCAGGTAGGGATGGACCGCTATATTACAGTTCTTAAAAGGGGTAGAAGCCCGAAATCTGCAGAGGTTACCAAGCCAGCAACATTTTCAAAAGATGAAGAAAAGCCTACCTCATCGCAAAATCGTTTCGCCATACTAGAAGAGGAGAACGATACCCCTGTCACCGAGAAGACATTTAAACCTCCTCAAATTTATTTGAGAGAAAGAAACTCGAACGACCTTATTAGGTTCTTAGTCGGATTAATCGGGGAAAATAATTTTTATGTTTATAATATTAAGCGTGGTAACATTTACGAGACAAAAATCCAGGTAAATCACGAAAACGCTTACCGCACCACTGTTTCAGAATTTAAAAGACTAAATAAAAACTTCTACACTTACAAACTTAAAAACGCAAAAGGACTTCAGGTAGTTATAAAAGGTATAGACGCTAATGTCGACCCTGAAGAGATAAAGACGAGTTTGTGCAGCAAAGGCTTTAAAGCTAAAACTGTATCAAACATTATAAATAGAGAAAGGTGTCCCCAACCATTATTTCGGGTGGAGCTTGAGCCTAGTGATGTAAAATTGAGAAAAAATGAATTAAGATATATTTTGCATCGCAGAGTTGTTGTTGAAGCCCCACATAAACGATCTGGGCCAGTACAGTGGTTGAACTGCCAGGAATTCGGCCATACCAAAGCTTATTGTAAGTTGCCTTCTGTGTGTGTTGTGTGTGGGGACCTGCATGCCACGACCAAGTGCGACAAACCAAAAGATGACCCCAGGGTGAAGAAATGCAGCAATTGCGGCGGAAACCACACTGCCAACTATAGAGGTTGCCCTGTTTTTGATTTAGTAAAGCGTTCATCTAAGACTAAAATCGTTTCTGCCCCTCCACAGCAGTTAAATACAGCAACTACTACTATGCCTCCATTAACACAACCAACAACAAGTCAAGTTTCTTATGCAAACGCACTTAAGTCCAACCAGCCCAACGTCCGTAAGCCTAACCAGCAAACAACACAACAAGAGGTGCCAACAAATGAACCTACGGGCCCCGCTTTTAGCCGCCTGGAAGCCGTAATTGAAACTATGGTCAAACAATTTACGCAGTTTATGGCGCAAATGGCCGGCATGATGCAAGAAATGCAAAAAATGCAGTCTGCACTTGTGCAGGCCATGCTTAAAAGGCCATGAACTGCCTCAGGGTTTGTTTCTGGAACGCAAACGGCATCCGCCAACACAAAAACGAACTCGAATATTTTTTAACTCACCAAAAAATTGATGTCATGTTGATCTCCGAAACTCATATGACATCTAGAAGCACTTTTAAATTAAGTGGCTATACTTTTTACGACTCAAAAGATCCCAGAGATGGGTCATGTGGTTGCTCAGCTATATTAATTAAATCAAGAATCAAACACCAATGGATAGGTGGTATCTCCGAAAGTTATATACAAGCAACAAACGTCTGCATAGATGAATTTTGCCATAATCTCGTTATTTTGTCAGTTTATTGTCCACCCAGATTCTCCATAACGAAGGATCAGTATAACAGTTTTTACAAATCTTTAGGTCCTTACTTTATTGCTGCTGGTGACTATAACGCTAAACACACGTACTGGGGCTCCCGCCTAATAAGTCCCAGAGGTCGTGTCTTGTATGATTCTGTATCGGAAATGAGACTTCACGTTATTTCAACTGGGCAACCAATATATTGGCCAACTGACCACAATAAAATACCAGACGTAATAGATTTTGGCGTAGCAAAAGGTATATCCCCTGAGCTTATTGAGGCTCAAGCCTTCTTGGATTTATCTTCTGACCACTCACCCACAATAATTACTATTTGCAGTCCTCACCAAATAGCAACTAGTGATTTTTTCTTATCTAAAAGAATAAACTGATTAAAATACATAAAATTTATCAGCACCCACTGTTCGGAACACCAATCTTTTGAAACTTCCGAGGAAATCGATGAGTGCCTGAGTAGCCTCAATAAAAATATTAAAAAAGCCGTTGAAAATGCTTCTTCTACCTACCGTCAGGCCAGAAACAACAAAATTTACTTAACCGATGTTGAAAAGCTTTTATCTGAAAAAAGGAGAGCCCGAAGAGAATGGCAAAGGTATAGATCGCCCCTACTTAAAAATTAGCTGAAGGAATGTACAAACCGATTAAAAAACTTGCTAGAAGTACATAGAATGTCATCAATGAAGGAATACCTGGAAGGTCTAGACGCGACTCCTCAAAAACCTATTCTCTATGGCGAACAGCCAGACGTCTTAAAACACCCGTAATTGCAAAACCACCACTGCGTAACCTGAGAGGATCCTGGGCTAGAAATGACGAAGAAAAATGCGGTCTGTTCGCAAGCCATTTAAGGAACGTCTCACTCCCAATTCAGGCACTGACGTGAGAGAACTACCGCCTGTTGTTGCTAGAGTCCTGTAGAAATACGTTTCCAATTTTCAGATGTTATAGAGGCTATCGCTAAACTAAATGACAAAAAAGCTCCTGGCGTTGATAAAATAAGCAACAAAATGCTTTTAGAGCTACACTTTACAGGTAAAAGAATTATTATTTTTATTTTTAATGCCATAATTCGGCTTGAACACTTTCCGCCAATATGGAAAGTTGCCTTAATAAAGGTCATTCCTAAGCCGGGAAAAGATCCTTCGAAGGTGGAGTCTTATAGGCCTATAAGTTTGTTACCAACTTTGGCGAAACTGTTCGAAAAGCTACTTAAAAACAAGCTTACTTCGATCCTGAATGATAACAACTGCATTCCAGATCACCAATTTGGTTTTAGAAGTCAACATAGTACAATCGAACAAACTCACAGACTGGTGCAGGTTATTAGAAAAGCTTTTGAGGAAAAGATGTACTGCTCCGCGCTTTTTATCGATGTGTCTCAAGCATTCGATAAAGTATGGCACGAAGGCCTGTTAATCAAACTAAATCTCAATCTACCTGCTAATATTTCAAGCCTGCTAGAAAAATACTTAACCGGCAGACAATTTGTGATCAAAGAGGGAAACCAAATAAGTTGTTCCCAACCAATAGGGGCTGGTGTACCTCAAGGGAGTATACTAGGTCCAATTTTGTACTTGCTTTACACAGCAGATATGCCAACCAACTGTTTTACGCACACGTCTACATTTGCTGATGATACCGCTTTTCTCAGTATTCATAAAGACCCTAGAGAGGCTTCGAGTCGATTGCAGCAACACGTAAGCCAAGTTGAGAAATGGGCAAGGTTATGGGGAATAAAAATAAATGAACAAAAATGTACTCACATAACTTTTACCTTGCGCAAAGAAACGTGCCCTCCAATCACTATTAACAACCATTTGGTGCCTCAACGATCCGAGACAAAATATCTTGTTATTCACCTGGATCGCCGCCTCACATGGAAGCCTCATATAGATGCAAAGCTGACGCAAATGAAACGTAAAGCTGCACAAATCCACTGGCTAATGGGTAGAAACTCTGTGCTTCACCTGGATTGTAAACTTCTACTAAAGAACTCAATTTTAAAATCAATTTGGTGCTACGGTATACAATTATGGGGCACTGCTTCCGCCTCTAACACAGAAAAAATACAACGCCGTCAAAATAAAATCCTAAGAATGATAACTGGTGCTCCGTGGTATGTCAAAAACAGCAACATCCATAAGGATCTAGTAGTTCCACTTGTTAAATGCGAAATCCTGAAATATGTGGACAAGTATTTAAATAAGCTGGAAACACATACAAACCCGCTCGCTCGAAGTATCTTGCAACATAGTAGACACTCCCGTCTGAAAAGGAGGGATACTATTGCGCTTAGATGAAGATAACTATTTCTATTATGAGAACTTAAATTTCTGTCTGGCACTGGCTGGACTAATATTATTTCATTAGTCTTAAGATTTGAAAACTTATTGTTAGTTCGCTTAAGCGAAGATTCAATAATAAAAATATGCAAAAAAAAAAAAAAAATTTTTATTCAACATGTTCACACTAATGGGGATGGACGGTTCACAGTCAGCCAGCCGTTTTGAGAAACCCCAACAGCACTTGGAGAATCGCATGCAATGGCATACAATAGGTTCCTAAGTTTAGAACGTCGTCTTGCACGAAAAGACGAAATAAGAGAGCAATATATAAAATTCATGCAAGAATACGCACACCTGGGACATATGGACAAAATCAACATCGATACGGTAGTGGATCCAAAATACTTTTTTCAGCACCACTATGTTTTGAATCCAGAGAGCACCACAGCAAAACTAAAAGTAGTGTTAGATGCATCAGCAAAAACTATATCAGGCCATTCAATAAACGATTTAATGTACACAGGGCCAACTATTCAAAGTGAACTGTTTTCAATTTTGCTACGGTTCAGGCTACCAAGATTTGCAAATTCTAATGGACCCGGATGATCAAAAATATCAACTAATCATCGCTTCCTTTTGAGTACTACAAACTTAACACAATTACATATGGGACACGAACAGTACCTTATCTTGCAGCCAGATGCTTACAACAAATTGTAGACGAGAACCCAATTAACTACCCATATGGTTCTCAAATGCTCAAGCATAATTTCTACGTGGATGACGACCTCGCTGGTTAAGACAGCCTTAACGTTGCACTTCAAATGCAAAAGGAGCTTATTTCAATGTTAAGCAGTCATGGCTTTAAGTTAAAAAAATGGTGTGCCAACCATCCACTGCTGCTGAAAAATATTCCAGTCGGTGATCAGGAGGTAAATTTATACCTAAGTAACAACAACGTCAACGCAATAAAAACATTAGGATAATTTTGGCTGTCTAAACAGACCAGTTTTGCATCAAGGTAAAAACAAGTCACAAAGCGTTCAGCAACCTCAGATCTGGTAAGGTTATCCGATCCGCTTGGACTGCTAGCACCTGTAGTTGTCAAGGCAAAGAAGTTTCTTTAGCAACTATGGCGACTCAAGCTAGACTGGGATGAACCATTGCCTGAAGCCCTTCATGAAAGTTGGTGCAAATTTGGGACTGACTTAGAGAGCTTAAACAACTTAAAACTTACTAGACACATTGTTAAAGGAGCAATCCCAGTGAAAACACAACTACACATTTTTTGCAGATGGTTCCGAAAAGCTTTTGGTGCAGTGGCCTACATCTGTTCAGCTCTTAAAGATGGAAAAGTGGTAACACAACTACTTTGCGCTAAGACGCGGGTTGCTCCATTGAAACAACAGTCTCTACCTCGGCTAGAATTATGTGCTGCAGTCATGGCTGCTCAACTTGTACAGAGAACCCAGACGGATCTTCAGATCAAAAATAAGGCTGTATTTTTATGGACAGACTCTTCAATAGTAATATCTTGGATAAACACTCGATCTTCATTGTACCACACGTTTGTAGCCAACCGGATCTCCAAAATTTAATCATTAACATTTCCGAACAGTGGCGCTATGTCAGTTCGAAGGACAATCCAGCTGGTATACTCTCCAGAGGACTATCAGCAACAAAATTCGCTAAATGTAATCTTAGGTTTTACGGATCTTGTTCCTGCACGGAAAAGAGGAAATATGGCCGCCAAAGGTCTCTCAACAACTCATTCTCAACGACAGCGAAAAAAGGAAGACAACCCGTATCGCCGCGGTGACCTGCCCCAACGAAGATATTATTTACAACATTTAACACAAAAATTCCTTCAGAACCCTCCAACGAGTACTGGGATACATTCTTCGATTCATCAGAAATTCCAAAATTAAAAATAACGAACGTCCAACAAGTAAGGCGTTAGGACCCTCCGAACTGAATAATGCGTTATTCTTAATCATAGGAACCATTCAGGCCTCCGACTTTGCGATAGAAATAGAACAACTTCAGAATAACAAAGAAATCGACAAGAAAAGTTTTATCAGCAGTCTCACACCATTTCTATACACTACGCGTAGGAGGACGATTGGAGGCATCATCACTACCATATGATTCAAAACATCCAATGTTGATACCATATCATGATCCTATCATGAAACTTCTTTTCATTATGGTTCATGAGGAAAATAATCACTGTGGACCACAACACTGTTGAATACAATTAGACAACGATTCTGGCAGATAAAGAGTAAAATAACGTCACAAGCAATAGTCCAAAAATGTGTAAGGTGTGTCAAGGCACGACCACACTTATGCCAGCAAATTATGGGCAACCTTCCCCAAAATAGGGTCACGCGAGCACGGCCTTTCATTAACACTGGTGTAGATTATTGTGGACCGTTTTGGATTCACTACAAAATAATAGGCAAATGACCAACGAAAGCGTACATAGCTATGTTTTTCTGCTTTTCTACAAAGGCAGTTCATTTAGAACTGGTGTCTGATTTATCAACAGATGCTTTTATTGGCGCCTTAAAACGGTTTATTGGTCGTCAAGGACGGTGTCAAAATATTTATTCTGACAATGCTACCAATTTAATTTCAACTGGCAGAACTAGCTGATAGTATTTACTTAACTAAGGCACAATTATTATCAATTATCAATTATCAATTATCTCTGCGTCCAGCTCAAAGGGAATATATTTCCATTTTTTTCCACCGAGAGCCCCACATTTTGGAGGCTATGGGAAGCGGATGTGAAGTCAGCCAACTATCTTCTTCTTCAAAGTGTCGCAAACGCATCATTGACAAAAGAAGAATTAGAAACCATCATAGTGGAAATTGAGGCAAAACTAAACTAACACCTCCAACAAATGATCCGAATAGCCTTGAAGCTTTAACACCTGGGCACTTCCTCATTGGCAAGTTGATAGTAGAGCACAGCCAGTCAACCTTGGCTCACTGGAATAGATGGTCAGCAGAATATCTAAACGAATTACAACAACGTGGAAAATGGCAACGGCCAGCTGTCAATGTCAAACCGGGTGATATGGTCATCAACAAAGGAGGAAACCTACCTATTATGAAATAGCCATTGGGAAGAATCATTCAAGTTTACACTGGCGATGACGGCGCAGTAAGGGTCGCAGAAGTAAAGACAGCAGTAGGAACATTTAAGCGTCCAATACATCGGCTTGCATTATTACCTACACTCAGCGATGAAGAATGCCAACAAAACTCATCCCTATCCACACCATCAACAATGTGTTACACCTCTCAGCCATCAACTCCATTATCTCATGATATGCCTGAACCTAAGAAACGGAGGATTGCTCCACGTCCTGTCATACCAATACTGTTTATAGCCCTCTTTACTCTTCCACTTATTGTCGCACAGAAACTTGAAATAAAGGAATTTGAGCCGAACCTGGGTCTACACTTTGAAGGAATTGGTATCACCTTAATGTCGCGGGCAGAATGGGACATCATCAACTTCTATGATCTCCAACCATATTGGCAACAAATGACTGCCTTTACTAACGGAACAACGTCCTTGCAACACCTCTGCGACATTATAAATCAAAGGACGCTATGTACGAATGCCCTACGCACGCTGAAATTTGGTTTAGTAGACCTTATGGGTGAAAACATGTTACTTGTTGGAAAAAGAACCAAACGTGGCGCTGTTAACGTAGTCGGCAATATTGCTAACTCACTTCTTGGCATCTTGGATTCATCTTACGCATAAGAAATGTCAAGCACCATCAATGCAGTTAAAGAAAATGAACTTTACTTAAAGCAGCTTTTAAAAAATCAAACATCAATTATTGACGCAACGCTTAATATATTTAAGCAAGACGAAGAGAAAATTAAAGAAAAGTTCAAAAGCCTCGACGACCGGTTTAAATAAATCAACCTAAGGATGCACCAAGGCGAAATAGAACAGCAACAAACACATTGGTTCCAGATATTTATCTCTCTATCCATTCAGCTGTCCATAACATCAGCAAGGCTACATCGTATTCAAGCTGCAACGTTGCAGCGTTAGTCGAATCACAAAATGGAAGAATCAGCCCACTGTTGCCATAACCAGCACAACTTAAATCCGAGATAGTCCAAAATAAAAAATCATCTTCTACCATCCCTACGGTTGCCAGTGGAAGGGGACAATCTGATACAGCTATAAAAACTCATGAAGGTAAGAGGAGGAGTGACAAAGGATTACGCCATATTCCATATGACACTTCCCTTGGCGGATCAAGAAACACTAGAAATCCCCAAGCCACACCCGATTCCAGCCTTAGTCCACAGCACAATGCAGCGACCTCATAGCAATAACTGCTTATAGGGACCAATATGTGCTACTATCTGAAGAACGATGGAACTCATGCACAACGATTAAAGACGAGTAATACTTATGTCCATACATGCAATCAAAATTTAATGCAGAAACAGACAAATGTTCATGTGAAATCTCACTTCTTAATTACAATACTCGCCGGAATCGTCACATTGTTCCCTTTATGGACAGCACTTCTTGAACACATTTGGAACACAATAACGAATGGATGTACTCTATGCATCATCCCATTTTAATGACCACTGTGTGGGGAAAAACCACTATTAGATAACTTTGAAGGGATCTGGGCTGCTAAAAATAAGTCCAGATTGTACACTTAAGCACAAATCAATCGTCATCCAAGGGCATCAAACCTATGTAGCAGCACTTGAAACATCATATACAGCAATGTTTAACACAAGCGAGATCAACACTCCAAATGAAGTACAATTCGGAAAACTTCACCTTCAAGCATACGTTGACCAAATTAAAAACATATCCGATATTCAAAGACAGTAACATCAACAAGTACAGATTGATCTACCATCCGAATTTAAGCACGCAACATACCATCAGGTTACTGTTGCTTACGCTGCTCTCTTTATCGCGATTGGAATCATCATCACAATAATCTTCAGGAATATGCAACATCGGAAAGTAAAACTCAACCAACCATCTCAACTTCCCGCTGTCCGTCAGCACGTTAATCCATCAGAGTTTACAGTGACAGTCACTTAAAACCACACACCGTACGGCTGTTGAACATTCGTTCAACGTGGGGGAGAATGTTTGAATTCACATGAACACCCATAATGTGGTCAATGGTTTTCATTGTTATGCAGATTTAGCATAACCATAAGCTGTGGGTCAACGGCATTCAAAATGTTAAGCAATGTTACTGTCTTCTGCATATTCAGTATTAATATTTCAGTTCAGTAATATTTATAACATATAATGAGTGTCATTGATCCGTAGTTTATTAACTCATACAATAAAATATTTAATTTTGCTTACTTTTTTATTTGACTTCATTATGTCTGTAAAAATTTTAATATAATTTTTAATTAAGTTAATTTTGCTTACTTTGTTATTTGGTTTCATTATGTATGTATGTATTTTAACATAATTTTCAATTAAGTTAATCTATAATTTTTTATATAAAGACCAATTAAGTTTATATTTTAAGATTAGTAATAAAACAATTGCGATTCTATTACACAAGTTTACAAATTCGGGTCAACTTTTGGAGCTAAACCGATGAGAACATATCTGAATGTTACTTAAGGCGCTGAACTCGAATCTGGTTTTTGTTTTTTAAGATTGGTTCTAGTTTTCGGGTTCTTGCATGTTGGCTGCACTGCACTGTAGTGTCGGCAATCAGCTGTTGGCATCAGTAGAAACGCCATTTCAATTGTAAACTTAAAGATATTTTTTTGTTCCAAAACGTGTGAAAATGGAAAGAAAGAAGTGCAAAGTTGAATCTAAGCGTTTTTGTTATGTTTGCGGATGCTATATTATCGGAAAAATTGGAAAAAATATATCAAAAGCGCTGAGAGATGCATATTATTATTATTTTGGCTTCTGTGTGGAAAACACTCACAAGCCGTGGGTACCGAAATTATTTTGTAAAGCGTGAAGTACAAAACTGTACAAGTGGTCACTTGGTCTAGAAGTATACTTTTCATTTTTAATGCCAATGATATGGAGAGAGCCGAAAAATCATTTAGATGATTGTTATTTTTGCTTGATGAATGTGGTCTGCCTTAATGCAAAAAAACTATCAAAGTATAAATATGCTGACGTGTCATCAGTGTCCAAGCCAGTTCCCCGTACGAACAATGACCCTTTGCCAATTTGCCCAGGTGTGGGTGCAAATTCTTGTTCGTCAGCGACGAACTGTTCGTCGCCGACCGAAGATTTTAAAATGGAAGAAAAACATAGAATATCGCAAAGTATGCTGAATGACTTGATTCGTGATTTGGATTTATCGAAACAAAAAGCAGAATTGCTCGCCTCACGGTTGCAGAAGTGGAACTGTCTTCACACTGAAACAAAAGTCACTGTTTACAGATACAGAAATCAGGCGCTTTTACCGTTCTTTAAAAAATAAGATAACATATGTTTCTGCGATGACATTAACGGTTTATTTCAAGCGATGAATACACCGTACGATGTAAATGAATGGCGTTTGTTTATAGATGGTTCAAAATACAGCCTGAAGGCTGGTCTGATACACAATGGCATTTTAAAACCATCCATTGTGATTGCTCATGCAGTACAAACGAAGGAATGCTACAATATAATGTGTAAAGTTTTGACCAAGATCAAATCAATGATCATCAATGGAAAATTTGTGGCGATTTAAAGGTTTGAAAATAAATGCATATTCAATGTTAAAGAAAAAAATTATTTGCATACTATTTTAACAGGTCATTGGTCTTTTAATGGGGATGCGATCTGGTTTTACGAAATTTTGCTGCTTTTTGTGTCAGTGGAATAGCCGTGCAACTGACCAACATTATGTGAAATATGATTGGCCAAGTCGAACTTGTTATGAATCAGGAAAACAAAATGTCTCTTTTACATCACTTGTAAACCCACAGAATATATTTCTGCCTTCTCCACATCAAACTTGGCCTTATCAAAAACTTTGTCAAAGCACTCAATCCTGAAGGGCCGGCTTTTAATTACTTAGCCAAGGTGTTTCCCGAATTGTCATACGCTAAAATCAAAGAGGGAATATTTGTCGGACCTGATATTCGAAAACTAATGGCCGACGGCAATTTAAAAGCAGTTTTAACGCCTAATGAAGCAAAGGCATGGGCATCATTTCAAGATGTTGTTCACAGCTTTCTTGGTAACCGCAAGACCCCAGATTTTAAGAAAATAATCGACAGGTTGTTGCAAAATTATTGCAGGATTGGAGCTCGAATGTCTCTCAAAATGCACTTCCTCCATTCCCATCTCGACTTTTTCCCTGAAAACTTAGGTGATACGAGCGACGAGCAAGGAGAGCGACTACACTAAGATTTGGCGAAAATAGAAAGACGCTATCAAGGATTTTGGGACGAGGGCATGATGAGCGACTACTGTTGGACTATAATGCGTGAAAAAGATCCCAAACAATACAAACGACTAAGTTCGAAGACTCTTCATTTCTAAATAACCACTTTTTATTGAATAAAAAAAAATTTTAATCTCTCGTTTTGTTATCTTATAACCGCCAATCATTTGGAAGCTAAAAGTGGGTTAATCCACTAAATCTTCTGTAGCTTTGTCATTTTTGCACCAATCTTTGTCTTGTTTGGCGCAATATGTGCGTATTAAAATTAACTAATGTTTTATGTAATAAAATAGCAAAATTTTTAATTGTCTGGCGTAAAAAAAATTTGTTGAAAAGAGCAAAATTTCAAAATATCATAAAATGTTTCATGAATTTTGAAATTGTGTCCATTGTAACACAATCACTTCTTGACTAATCTTCACAAACGGCCCATGGTTGTTTTAGCAATTTTATTATCTTTCAATAAAAAATAATAATGACATAAACCGACGAATATTTTTGAAGATATTTGCATATAAGTAACATCATCTTTTTAAAAAACGCAAATAACGGTAATTATGCAATATCTCGAAAACTAAAACCAATTTGGAAAAACGGAACCCGGATTCAAATTCAGCGCTCCAAATAGCTTTAGGAATAGCTTGTAGTTGCTCAGCTCCAAAACCGTGTATACTTGTGTTATTATTCGGATACTTTCAAGTAACAAGTGCTTGAAGGTACAAAACGTTTACAAATTAGTACAGCTCAATTTTATGTGATTAAACTGAATTATACTAATCAATCCTTAAACAAATTAGTACAGTTCAATTTTATGTGATTGAACTGAATTATACTAATCAATCCTTAAACAATACCATTGGTGAAGTTTCGGGATGGGTTTCCAGAGCAGGTTCACCTTCGAAGGGCCATGTAATAACGTGTGTTATTATTAAACAAAATCCCAAAGGTAGATTTTGTAATTATAATTACTTAGCTCAGAGATAATTATAACAATGACAACTCAGAATTCTAAAGTAATTAAATCTTATACTAATTTAGGTTTTAATTAATATAAAAATTAAATTTACAAATGAATACACAAAAGTTAGTTGTATAATTTTAAGTGTCCAAATCTACTTTGGACAAGTATAATTACTGAAATTTTCGATAACTGACAGATATAAGCCAGCAACTACTTACGATTATCTTTGTTTATTTCGTTTAAGTTTGTACATAAAAACCTCTTTAAGTGTCCAGAAATTTTCCCTAGACGGGTGCAATGTAAGACCCCACTAATTTTTTCTCACAAACATTTCTGTAAAATATACTAACACTCTGTCTCCGACCCCTAACAGAGTTAATTAATTAATTTTTTCTCACAAACATTTTTGTAAAACATACTAACACTCTATCTCCACCCCCTAATAGAGTTACCATAAAAAGCTTAATATTTTTTAAACCGCTTCCTCAGCTTCCAGGGTGCTCCTACAAAGATCAAATATAAGACCGATCCTAATTAATTTTTCCTCCCAAACATTTTTACCGTTTATCTCTAGCCCCTAACACGTTTGTCATACATACATACATACATACATACATACTTTTTTTTTCTCATTTTTATTATTGAATCTTCGCTAATTCGAACTAACAATAAGTATTCAAATCTTAAAACTAAGTAATTTATATTAGTCCAGTCAGTACCAGACCAAAATTTAAGTTCCATAACAAAGTAAATTAATTTAAACAGTTTCATCTAAGTTCAATAGTGTCCCTTTTTTTCAGACGAGTGTGTCCACTATGTTGCAAGATGTTTCGAGCGAGCGGATTTGGATGCGTTTCCAGCTTGTTTAAATACTTGTCCACATAGTTCAGGATTTCGCATTTAACTAGTGGAACTTGTAGATCCTTATGGACGTTGCTGTTTTTAATGTACCAAGGAGCACCAGTTATCATTCTTAGGATTTTGTTTTGACGACGTTGTATTTTTTCTATGTTGGAGGCGGAACCAGTGCCCCATAATTGTATACCGTAGCACCAAATTGGTTTCAAAATCGATTTGTAGAGTAGAAGTTTACAATCAAGACGAAGCACAGAGTTTCTGCCAATTAGCCAATGAAGTTTTGTAGCTCTAAGTTTCATTTGCGTCAACTTCGCATCTATATGCGTCTTCCATGTAAGGCGACGGTCCAGGTAAATGCCAAGGTATTTCGTCTCAAATCGTTGAGGCATCATATGGTTGTTAATAAGGATTAGAGAGCACGTTTCTTTGCGTAAAGTAAACGTTACGTGGGTACATTTTGGCTCAGTAATTTTTATTCCCCATAATTTTTCCCATTTCTCTACTTGGGTTACGTGTTGTTGCAATTGGCACGAAGCCTCTTAGGGTCTTTAGGAATACTGAGAAAAGCGTTATCGTCAGCAAATGAAGACGTGTGCGTAAAACTGTTTGTTGGCATATCTGCCGTGTAAAGCAAGTACAAAATTGGACCTAGTATACTCCCTTGAGGTACACCAGCCCCTATTGGTTGGTAATAACTTATTTGGTTTCCCTCTTTGATTTTAAACTGTCGACCCGTTATGTACTTTTCTAGTAGGTTGAAAATATTAGCTGGAAGGTTTAGCTTTAGTTTGTTTAACAGGCCTTCATGCCATACTTTATCGAAAGCTTGAGAGACATCTATAAAAAGCGCGGAGCAGTACTTTTTTTCCTCGAAAGTTTTTTTATAACCTGCACCAGTCTGTGAGTTTGTTCTATTGTGCTATGTTGACTTCTAAAGCCAATTTAGTGATCTGGAATGCAGTTGTTTTCATTCAGGATCGGAGTAAGCTTGTTTTTAAGCAGCTTTTGAAACAGTTTTGGCAAAGTTGGTAACAAACTTATAGGCCTATAAGACTCCACCTTAGAAGGATCTTTACCAGGCTTAGGAATCATCTTTACTAAGGCAACTTTCCATATTGGTGGAAAATGTTCAAGCCGTATTATGGCATTAAAAATAAAAAGAATTATTCTTTTTGCTGTAAAAGGTAGCTCAATGAGCATTTTGTTGCTAATTTTATCAACGCCAGGAGCTTTTTTATCATTAAGGTTAGCAATAGCTTCTACCACATCTGAATATCGGAAACGTATTTCTATAGGACGTCTAGAAACAACAGGCGGTAATTCCCTCACGTCAGTGCATGTATTAGAAGTGAACACGTTTCTTAAATGGCTTGCGAGCAGATCGCATTTTTCTTCATCATTTCTAGCCCAGGATCCTCTTAGATTTCGCAGTGGTGGTTTTGCGATTACGGGTCTTTTGTGACGACTGGCTGATCGCCATAGAGAATAATTTGTTTGAGGAGTCGCGTCCAGACCTTCCAAATACTTTTTAATTGATGCAATTCTGTGTACCTCCAGCAAGTTTTTAAGCGATTTGTACACTCTTTTAGCTTCGTTTTAAGTTGGGGCGATGTCCTTTTTTTCAGATAAAAGCTCTTCAAGATCGAGAAAAAATTTTGTTGTATTTGACCTGACGGTTTGTTGAAGAAGCATGTTCAACGGCTGCTTTAATGTTTTCATTTAGGATACTCAGGCAATCATCGATTTCTTGGGGAGTTTTTAGTGGTATGTGTTCAGAGCAGTGAGAGCTGATATATTTTTTATATTTCAACCAATTTACTCCTTTAGATAAGAAAAAATCACTAGTTGCTATTTGGTGAGGACTGCAAATAGTGATAATTGTGGGTGAGTGGTCAGAAGATAAATCCAGAGAGGCTTGCGCCTCAATAAGCTCCGGGGATATACCTTTTGCTACGCCAAAATCTATTACGTCTGGAATTTTATTGTGGTCGGTTGGCCAATAGGTTGGTTGTCCGGTAAAAAATAACACAAAGACCCATTTCATATACGGAATCATACAAGATACGACCTCTGGGACTAATTAAGCGGGAGCCCCAGTAGGTGTGTTTAGCGTTATAGTCTCCAGCAGCTATGAAGCGGGGACCTAAAGATTTGTAAAAACTGTTGTACTGATAATAAACCGACGAAATAACTAGGTTAGGGAAAAATTCATCAATGCAGACGTTTGTTGCTTGAATATAGCATTCGGAGATGCCACCTAACCATTGGTGTTTAATTCTTGATTTGATTAGTATAGCCGAGCCTCCACATGGTCTATGCCTGGGATCCTTTGAATCGTTAAATGAATAGCCACTTATTTTAAAAGCGTTTATAGATGTCATATGAGTCTCCGAAATCAACATTACATCAATGTTTTGGTGTGTTAAAAAATATTTGAGTTCGTTTTTGTGTTGGCAGATGCCGTTTGCGTTCCAAAAACAAACCGTCAGGCAGTTCATGGCCTTTTAAGCATAGCCTGCAAAAGAGCAGACTGCATTTTTTGCATTTCTTGCATCATGCCAGCCATTTGTGCCATGAACTGCGTAAATTGCTTAACCATACTGTCAATTACGGCTTCTAGGCGGCTAAAATTTGAACCAGTTGGTTCGTTTTTTGGCACGTCTTGATGTGTTGTTGGCTGGGCAGGCTTGCGTGCTTTGGGCTGGTCAAACTTTAATGCGTTAGCGTAAGAAACTTAACTTGTAGTTGTCTGTGCTAATGAGGCATATTTGTAGTAGACATATTTAATGGCTGGGGAAGGGCAGGAGCTACTTTTGGCTTGGATGAGCGTTTAACTAAGTCAAAAACAGGGCAACCTCTATAGTTGGCGGTGTGGTTTGCACCGCAATTACTTCATTTCTTCACCCTAGTATCTTCTTTTGGCTTATCGCAGTTGGTTGTATCGTGCAGATCCCCGCACACAACGCAAACAGCAGGCAATTTACAGTATGCTTTGGTGTGGCCATATTCCTGGCAGTTTAAGCACTGTACGGGCCCAGATCGCTTATGTGGCACCTCCACTATAACTCTACGGTGCATAATATATCTTAGATCATATATCGGATGTGTTTCATTTTTTTTAATTTAATGACACTGGGCTCAAGCTTCACCCGGAATAATGGTTGAGGGTATTTTTCCCTGCTCCTTATGTTTGATACATATTTGACTCTAAAGCCCTTCATGCACAAATTGGTTTTAATTTCCTCCGGGTCAACATTATCGTCAATACCTTTTATAACTACCTGGAGGCCCTTAGCGTTCTTAAGTTGGTAAGTATAGAAATTTTTCTTAAGTTTTTCGAGCTCCGAAATAGTGGTGCGGTAAGCGTTTTCGTCATTCACCTGAATTTTTGTTTCGTATATGTTACCACGTTTAATGTTAGTAACGTAAAAGTTGTTTTCCCCAATCAAACCTACTAAAAACTTTACAAGATCATTCGAATTCCTTTCCCTCAAATAAATCGGAGGTGGCTTGCAGAATGGCAAAACGATTTTGCGATGAGGTTGGCCTTTCATCGTCTTTCAACATTTTTGCAGGTTGAGATGTTTCTGCCGATTTCGGACTTCTCCCCCTTTTAAGAACTGTTACGTACCTGTCCATCCCTACCTGGATCTTAGGAGCACACGCAGAAATTGGGCCTGGAGCGCCTTTAGCAGCTGTAGGTGCAACACCAGAACTTGATAAAGAAGATCGCGATGAAGATGGCACCTCGGTATTTTTTTTATAATTTTTAAACAGAGATTGGGCTAAATTTGTCTCTTGTTCAGTACATTTATTCAAATTAGTTACACTTGCACTTAAATTATTTGTATTTGTTTTCAGTTTTGCACTTAAATAGTTTCTATTATATTCAGGGTCTCCAATGTTTTCATTGCTAACGCTTTCTGAGCTTAACACAATGTAAGCATTTCGACTATTAGGCCCACTGTCACTACGATTACTGTTACTCATAAACCGTTTGGTTTTTTTGTTTTGTTTAGTTTGTTTTTATTTTCGATTCTCACATTCTCACTTACATATGTTTTGTAGGTATTTATATTAACAATTTTTTTTTTAACTTATTACAAATATCACCTATTACAAATATACACTCGCGTAGACACGTCCGTACACTACAATATTAAGAGAGCAACTTTTGAACATACATACTTGAAAAAATTAGGGTAAAAACCCCTACAAGTCTCCCAGAGTTGCCCTTAGAGAAAAAAAATGTATCACAGATCGTCATTATTTTTCCCTTTCAAACATACCCCCTATTACCATCACCTAAACAAAATTGATTAAAATTAAGTACAAAACGGCCATAACTTCCCCAGAGTCGGGCTTAAAGAAATAAAGTGTACGACCGACCCCCATTAGTTTCTTTCTCAAGCATATTCCTACAACATTCCTACTCCCTAACTCTATCGCCTAAAATAGCTCCCATACAAAATATGAAAATATAAACAGACGTACAGAGTGACAGACGGACATGGCTATATCGACTTCCCTATTTATAAGGATCCAGAACACTTATACGTTATGGGGTCGCAAATGGATAATAAAGAAATTACAAACGCAATGACCGTCGGAAAGGTTAAATTATTTTGTTTCTTAGCATAAAATATTTTTTTTTTTTTTGCTTAAGAGAAAATTTTACATAAATAGCGAAAAAATCAAAACAGAATATACGCGAAAATTGGAAAACCTCTGCCTTGAGTTACAAAACATTACTTTTTATTAATATCCCACTCGCATCCCACTAAGCGACTTATAAGTTCTTCAAGGAAAAGATCTAAGCTTTCTTTTGAGCAAAAAAATTATTTTATAAAAAAAAATAAAAAAAAATTTTTTTTAATTTTAAAAATATTTTTTTCTGAAAGATTGAAGAAAAAGCTATCGAAAGTATTTAGGACGAATTTAGTTAAAAGCAAAAGGTAACAAACTACATGTATGAGAAAAAAAACCTATTTGCCGAAAACGTAAAATTTTGAACCCCTCTAGCTCAGAGAGTTCTTGACCGATCGTGTTAAAAAATTGTGTCTATGCTACTCTCTGCAAGAACTTACTTTGGTCCAAATTTCTTTCCAATCCAAAGACATCGGTTTTAAAAGTTGGGTCACTTGACATGAAATCTCCCAATAACAAACACATGCAATCTCATATTACAGGCTTTTTTTAATTTTTTACTTCTCTTTTTATTTTTTGCTTAAAAAAGCCTCTTGTAGACGGTGCTGCCAATTTGATTGTTATCCACTTTACATGAGTGGTACAAGTTTATCATTGTTTGCGTAATTAAATTTCTAATTTAAATATATACATAATTTTAAATGAAAGTAAGGAAAATTTTCGATAACTGACAGATATAAGCCAGCAACTACGACTAACTCTGTTTATTTCTCTAAAATTTGTACATAAAACCCTCTAAAACTGTCCCGTAGCTGCCGGGAGTTGTGGAACATACTTACACCCTATCTCTGCCCCTTACAGGGTTGCCACAATAAGTTTAATCTTTTTTTAAATAGCTCCCATAGTTTCCAGGGTGCTTCTACAAAGATCAAATGTAACACCGACCCCAACTGGTTTTTCCTCTAACATTTTTGTGAAGCATACTTTTTCCAGCCCCTAGCATGGCTTCCAAACAAAATTTTAAAGTATTTAGGTAAAACCCCTACATCTTCCTCGGAGTCGCCATTAGAGAAATAAAATCTGTCATAGTCCCCCATTAGTTTTCCCTTCCAAACATTATTCCTAGAAAATACTTAACACCCATCTCCATCACCTAAAATTAAAATTATATAAAAACGCCCATAACTTTCTCAGAATCGGCCCTTGAGAAATCAAGTTTAGAAACAACCCCTTCTAATTTTTTTCCAAACATATTCTTAGAATATACTTACCCCCTATCACTATTCCCATATAAAGTTTGGAAAATTGAGACAAATTTTTGATTTTTAGTTTGGCTTCTAATAAAAAGAAATTATATGAACTAAAGCCAACCTAAAATCAAAAATTTGTGTTAAAAACAATTAGTTCAACAATAAATAAAAATTATTATATAACTCACACATGGCACGGTGCAAAATGATCTTTAATAATTTCTGTCAATTTGTCGTTGACAAAAAAAAAAAAAAAATTAAAAAGTGATTACCCCTATTGTATGATATACAATAATAAAAAGCGTTTCGTTCCATCTAAGAGATGGATTGATGCTTGTCCGTTAGTTAAGTGTTGCCAAGGAGACTTTTAATGGAAAAAAGCATAGTGTATATGAAAAGTAAACTTCGTCCTAACTTACAAAATAAAAACAGAAGGAAAACACTGATACCGTATACTTTTCTCTGTTACATGTAAGTTAAATAGGTGATGTGGACAACCAAATACACTACTACCGTTCAAAGAGTACTGATGATGAAATTGCGTAACTGCTTTCGAAAATGCATTGTACTCGGCTAGTAGCGGTAGAAAAATCTGCTTTTTTCAAATTGAAAGTTTCTTTCAACATTAACGGAAAATAATAATTTCTTCTAATAAAAAGAAATTATATGAACTAAAGCCAAACTAAAATTCAAAAATTTGTATTAAAAACAATTAGTTCAACAATAAACTGCAACTTTCAGGGTGCCCGTGAATAGGTCAAATGTGGAACTACCCCAACTCATTTTTCCTTTCAATCATTTTCCTAGAACATACTTTCCTCCTATCTCCAACCCCTAAGGGGGTTGCGAAGCCAATAGACTCATAGTAATTCGACTATGAATCCCTTTTCGCGCTCCTGAGATCATCTTTGTACTTATTGAATGATATCCTGTACCTTTCCTAGTATGCATCGTTCCTAGTGAGCTTTGCCCCATTAGATAGCCTTCTTACCATGGTCCGTTGCGCCCTGAACTGCTTGGTCCTTCAGCCTGGCTGTTTCCTCTTGACTGGAAAGACCTTCGGGCATGCCCGTTAGAAACTTTTCCTCATCGAAACAGTGAACAAATTCACCACTCTCTCTACCTCCCTGTGTAAAAACTCACAAAGTTCAGTATTCCCTATTATCAACGAAGTCTTCCCTGAAGATTTCACAGTCCGTCCTGAACAATCTCTTTTATTAATGACCCTGCTTTCCCATTGACTCACTTAAGTTTTTACTCTTGTTGTGTGCGGTCGTGTTATACAATTGTATGGACAGTAGTAAATATTAAAAGTGTATTGAAAGTGGAAAAAACAGGAGTGCAAAATCAAAATTTTGTTTGCGTTATTGGCATTAGTTTTGGTTAAACCTTGAGACTTTGGGCTTCGCTGGTTGTCCATAGAAGTCTCAAATTGCAAACTGTGGAAGTGTGGTTAAGGCCGAACAATAAACATTGACTATATTGTGAGGTTAAGGCCAAACAATTAATAAACTTATTGTGGTATTAAAAACTGTGAAAATTGTGTGGATTTGCTACCTTGTAGCATTACCTTTTTGACTAGGCATCACCTGCTGGTTCCTGTATTTGCTGCTTGCAAGTTTGCTGTTTCCGTTTCCTTGGCAGTTAAAAGATAAGTAAAATTTGAATTTGAAAATTCCCTGTGGGGAGTTTGTGATGCCACCGGTTGAAGAAGCCGAAGTGTGAGGGGGACGCATCGGATGTTACGACCGATGACGTCAGGAGGGCTGCGCCGCTGTCTGTTAGCAAGGTGCGGTATACAGACTCGGAGTTCTCTTCGATTGAGGGTGACGAGGAGGAAACCAAGCGCGTGAAAATTTGTTCCACCCTCGTAGCACGTTCTGTGACAGCGTCGGTCGCTGGTGCCCGTGCTGCTGCTAAGAAGACTGTGGTCCCGGTTGCCATCGCAGCTGCCCCTGCCGTAGTTGCTGCTCCAGCTCCTGTTGCTTCTCCGATGGTCTGTCTGTCGGGGGTTGAAGTTGGGTTCGTTAGCGTGGCGGTGTCCGACGCTGCCTCGACTTCTGCTGCCCGGCGAAAGAGGCAAAGGGAGAGCAGGCCGAAGAGGCCTGTTTCTGATGTAGGTGAAGCTGTGTCGCAGATGAAGGCGTTTTCCGGGAGCCATACCAACGTGGTGGTGGCTGATGGTATAAGTGCCGTACTGGCTAAGAGGGTGCTGGAGCACTCCAGCTAGTATGAGCAGATGCTTATAACACTGTTGGCGGAGAACGAGCGTCTGCGAGGAAGTCTGGAAGTTTTGAAGGTGGGTTCTATAGGCGCGGGTGCCCTGGTACCTCCGAGGTATCCCTGCCGCCCTCGATTGGGATGGGTATTGCTGTTGCTGCTGCCCCATCTGTGGTCCTGAAACGGGTGGAGACCTGGTCTATTGTGGTGAAGGTGGAAGAATGGTGTTTCGTCTAAGGAAGTGGTGCAGAAAGTGGTGACAGAGGTGGGCCCGACGCACATAGGGGTATTTTGCCATTCTAGCCGGACATTCATTTTATTTTTTGTAATGAAACTTCTTTAAAGTTACTGAGTGCTCCTAGATTGATGAAACTTGGCTACAACATATATTGTAGTTGTAGGCTTTTAAGGATTAAAAATAATAAAAATCGGACTAAGGGGAAAAAGTTCCCCTAAGAAGAACTAATACCCCCCTGAAAAATTATTTTTTTTTAAGTTTTTAATAGTTTTGTTAGGCAAATGCAACTTTTAACGTAAGCGAAAGCTAAGGAAAATCTACACTTGGTCAGTGTCGTTCTCTCCCCCTTTCGTGGGCGGCGGCATAAAGTAAAATTTGCAAAAATAATTTTTTTTTTTTTTTTTCATATTTTTATTATTGAATCTTCGCTTTTGCGAACTAACAATAAGTATTCAAATCTTAAAACTAAGTAATTTATATTAGTCCAGTCAGTACCAGACCAAAATTTAAGTTCTCATAACATGGTAAATTAATTTAAACAGTTTCATCTAAGTTCAATAGTGTCCCTTCTTTTCAGACGAGTGTGTCCACTATGTTGCAAGATGTTTCGACTAGTGGAACTTGTAGATCCTTATGGACGTTGCTGTTTTTAATATACCAAGGAGCACCAGTTATCATTCTTAGGATTTTGTTTTGACGGCGTTGAATTTTTTCTATGTTAGAGGCGGAAGCAGTGCCCCATAATTGTATACCGTAGCACCAAATTGGTTTCAAAATCGATTTGTAGAGTAGAAGTTTACAATCAAGACGAAGCACAGAGTTTCTGCCAATTAGCCAATGAAGTTGTGTAGCTTTAAGTTTCATTTGTGTCAACTTCGCATCTATATGCGTCTTCCATGTAAGGCGACGGTCCAGGTGAATGCCAAGGTATTTCGTCTCAAATCGTTGAGGCACCATATGGTTGTTAATAAGGATTGGAGAGCACGTTTCTTTGCGTAAAGTAAAAGTAACATGGGTACATTTTTGCTCATTAATTTTTATTCCCCATAATTTTGCCCATTTCTCTACTTGGGTTACGTGTTGTTGCAGCTGGTTCGAAGCCTCTTTAGGGTCTTTGTGAATACTAAGAAAAGCGATATCGTCAGCAAATGTAGACGTGTGCGTAAAACTGTTTGTTGGCATATCTGCCGTGTAAAGCAAGTACAAAATTGGACCTAGGATACTCCCTTGAGGTACACCAGCCTCTATTGGTTGGTAACAACTTATTTGGTTTCCCTCTTGGATTTTAAACTGTCGACCTGTTATGTACTTTTCTAGTAGGTTGAAAATATTAGCTGGAAGGTTTAGCTTTAGTTTGTTTAACAGGCCTTCGTGCCATACTTTATCGAAAGCTTGAGAGACATCTATAAAAAGCGCGGAGCAGTACTTTTTTTCCTCGAAAGTTTTTCTTATAACCTGTACCAGTCTGTGAGTTTGTTCAATTGTGCTATGTTGACTTCTAAAGCCAAATTGGTGATCTGGAATGCAGTTGTTTTCATTCAGGATCGGAGTAAGCTTGTTTTTAAGCAGCTTTTCAAACAGTTTTGACAAAGTTGGTAACAAACTTATAGGCCTATAAGACTCCACCTTAGAAGGATCTTTACCAGGCTTAGGAATCATCTTTACTAAGACAACTTTCCATATTGGTGGAAAATGTTCAAGCCGTATTATGGCATTAAAAATAAAAAGAATTATTCTTTTTGCTGTAAAAGGTAGCTCAATGAGCATTTTGTTGCTTATTGTATCAACGCCAGGAGCTTTTTTATCATTAACGTTAGCTATAGCTTCTACCACATCTGAACATCGGAAACGTATTTCTATAGGACGTCTAGAAACAACAGGCGGTAATTCCCTCACGTCAGTGCATGTATTAGAAGTGAACACGTTTCTTAAATGGCTTGCGAGCAGATCGCATTTTTCTTCATCATTTTTAGCCCAGGATCCTCTTAGATTGCGCAGTGGTGGTTTTGCGATTACGGGTCTTTTGAGACGACTGGCTGATCGCCATAGAGAATAATTTGTTTGAGGAGTCGCGTCTAGACCTTCCAAATACTTCTTAATTGATGCAATTCTGTGTACCTCCAGCAAGTTTTTAAGCGATTTGTACACTCTTTTAGCTTCGTTTTAAGTTGGGGCGATCTATGCTGTTGCCATTCTCTTCGCGCTCTCCTTTTTTCAGATAAAAGCTCCTCAACATCGACAGAAAAAATTTTGTTGTATTTGACCTGACGGTATGTTGAAGAAGCATGTTCAACGGCTTCTTTAATGTTTTCATTTAGGATATTTAGGCAATCATCGATTTCTTGGGGAGTTTTTAGTGGTATGTGTTCCAAGCAGTGAGAGCTGATATATTTTTTATATTTCAACCAATTTACTCTTTTGGATACGAAAAAATCACTAGTTGCGATTTGGTTAGGACTGCAAATAGTGATAATTGTGGGTGAGTGGTCAGAAGATAAATCCAGAGAGGCTTGCGCCTCAATAAGCTCCGGGGATATACCTTTTGCTACGCCAAAATCTATTACGTCTGGAATTTTATTGTGGTCGGTTGGCCAATAGGTTGGTTGTCCGGTAGAAACAACACAAAGACCCATTTCAGATACGGAATCATACAAGATACGACCTCTGGGACTAATTAAGCGGGAACCCCAGTAGGTGTGTTTAGCGTTATAGTCTCCAGCAGCTATGAAGCGGGGACCTAAAGATTTGTAAAAACTGTTGTACTGATCCTTCGTTATGGAGAACCTGGGTGGACAATACACTGACGAAAAAACTAGGTTAGCGAAAAATTCATCAATGCAAACGTTTGTTGCTTGAATATAGCATTCGGAGATGCCACCTAACCATTGGTGTTTAATTCTTGATTTGATTAGTATAGCCGAGCCACCACATGATCTAACTCTGGGATCCTTCGAATCATAAAAATTGTATCCACTTATTTTAAAAGTGCTCCTAGATGTCATATGAGTCTCGGAAATACACATGACGTCAATTTTATGGTGTATTAAAAAATATTCGAGCTCGTTTTTGTGTTGGCGGATGCCGTTTGCGTTCCAGAAACAAACCCTGAGGCAGTTCATGGTCTTTTAAGCATGGCCTGCAGAAGAGCAGACTGCATTTTCTGCATCTCCTGCATCATGCCAGCCATTTGCGCCATTATATGCGTAAATTGTTTGACCATATTGTCAATTACGGCTTCCAGGCGGCTAAAATTGGGACCAGTTGGTTCACTTGTTGGCACTTGTTGTTGTGTGGTTGGTTGGTTTGGCCTTTGTGCATTGGACTGGTTTGACTTTAGTGCGCTGGCGTAAGAAATTTTACTAGTAGTTGGCTGTGCTAACTGGGGAAGGGGCAGGAAGGGGCAGGAACTACCTTCGGCTTGGATGAGCGTTTAACCAAGTCAAAAACAGGGCAACCTCTATAGTTAACGGTGTGGTTTCCCCCGCAATTACTGCATTTCTTCACCCTAGGATCTTCTTTTGGCTTGTCGCAGTTGGTCGTATCGTGCAGATCCCCACACACAACACAAACAGAAGGCAATTTACAATATGCTTTGGTGTGGCCATATTCCTGGCAGTTTAAGCACTGTACGGGCCCAGATCGCTTATGTGGCACCTCCACTATAACTCTACGGTGCATAATATATCTAAGATCATATATCGGATGTGTTTCATTTTTTTCAATTTAATGTATATAAAAAAATAATAGATAACTTACGCATAAATGCTATAAAAGTAAAATTTTTAATCTTTTATTGGTAGGGGCAGAAATGCCCCCAAGCCCCTTCCTCTGAAACAGCACTGTTCAAAAAATTTTGTTTTGATATATTTTGATAATTTTCACAAAAAAATTATTTTTAATCCTGTTTGTTGCTTTTTTGTAATATAATGAATGTATTAAATTTATCTGGAAATAAGTAATTTATATATAACAATAACTTATTTACAGAATGTTTTTTTCATATACATATTACATTATATTATTTTATTATTGAATCTTCGCTTAAGTGAACTAACAATGATTATTCAGTTCTTAAAACTAAGAAATTAATACTAGTCCAGTCTGTACCAGACTAAAATTTAAGTTCTCACAATAAAATTACTGATTTCGAAGGTTTCATCTGAGCGCAGTAGTATCCCTTCTTTTTAGGCGGGTGTGCGCACTATGTTGCAAGATCCTTCGAGCCAGCGGTTTGGATGTGTTTCCAGCTTATTTAAATACTTTTCCACATATTTCAAGATTTCGCATTTGACTAGTGGAACTTCTGGACCCTTATGGATGTTGATGTTTTTGACATACCACGGAGCACCAGTTATCATTCTTAGGATAATATTTTGGAAGCAGTGCTCCATAATTGTAAACTGTAGCACCAAATTGGTTTTTAAATTGAGTTGTATAGTAAAAGTTTACAATCCAGATGAAGCACAGAGTTGTCTCGGATCGTTGAGGCACCATATGGTGGTTAGCAGTGATTCGCGAGCAAGCTTCTTTGCGTAAATAAAAAGTTACGTGTGTACATTTTTGTTCATTTATCTTTATTCACCATAACTTTGCCCATTTCTCAACTTGGGTTACGTGTTGTTGCAGCTGGTTCGAAGCCTCTTTAGGGTCTTTGTGAATACTAAGAAAAGCAGTGTCGTCAGCAAATGTCGACGTGTGTTTGAATCTATTGGTTGGCACATCTGCCGTGCAAGGCAAGTACAAAATTGGACCTAGTATACTCCCTTAAGGTACACCAGCCTCTATTGGTTGGGAACTTATTTGGTTTCCCTGTTTGATCATAAATTTTCGGCCTGTTATTTTTTTTTTCTAAAAGGTTGAAAATATTAGTTGAAAGATTGAGCTTTAGTTTGTTTAAAAGGCCTTTATGCCATACTTTGTCGAAAGCTTGTGAGACATCGATAAAAAGCCCAGAGCAGTACTTCTTTTCCTCAAAGGCCTTCCTTATATTCTGTACCAACCTGTGAGTGTGTTCGATGGTACTATATTGACTTCTAAATCCGAATTCGTGATGTGGAATGCAGTTGTTGTCATTCAGGGTAGAGTTCAGCTTGTTTTTAGCAGTTTTCGAACAATTTTGACATTGTGGGTAGCAAGCTTACCCAGGATCCTCTCAGATTGCGCAGTGGTGGTTTAACAATAACGGGTCTTTTAAGACGTCTGACTGATCGCCATAGAGAATAATTTGTCTGAGGAGTCGCGTTTAGACTTTTCAGTGATGCCATTTTTAAACCTCCAGCAAGCTTTTTAATCAGTTTGTAGATTTCTTTAGCTTAGATTTAAGTTGGGGTGATCTATGCTTTTGCCATTCTCTTCGGGCTCTCCAGAAAAAATTTTGTTGTACCTAGCCTAACGGTAGGTTTAACGGCTTTTAAATGAATTTAGGATGCTCAGACAACCATCGATATCTCCGGGAGTTTTTAGCGGTTGGGTTTCCGAGCAGTGTCCGCTGATATATTTTTTATATTTTAACCAATTTACTCTTCTAGTTAAGAAAAAATCACTAGCTGCTATTTGGTAAGGACTGTAAATAGTGATAATTGTGGTTGAATGGTCAAAAGATAAATCCAAGGGGGTTTGAGTCTCAATAAGCTCCGAGGATATACCTTTTGCTACGCCAAAATCGATCACGTCTGAAATTTTTTTGTGGTCCGTTGGCCAGTAGGTTGGTTGTCCAGTTGAAATAACATAAAGTCCCATTTCAGACGTGGATCATACAAGACAGAACCTCTGGGACTAATTAGGCGGGAGCCCCAGTATGCTTGTGCTTGTCGCTATAGTCTCCAGCAGTTATGAAGCGAAGACCTAAAGATTTATAAAAACTGTTTAACTGATCCTTCGTTATTGAGAATCTCATTGGACAATAAACTGACGAAATAACTAGGGTATTGTAAAATTCATCCATACAGACGTTTGCTGCTTGGATATGCGGTTCAGATAGGCCACCTAACCATTGGTGTTTAATTCTTGATTTGATTAATATAGCAGAGCCACAACATGATCTATCCCTAGAATCCTTTGTGTCGTAAAAAGTATTTTAAAAGTGCTTCTAGATGTCATTTGAGTCTTGGAAATGTATAAAAAAGTATTTGTGCTCGTTTTTGTGTTGGCAGACAGCATTTTTTGCATTTCCTGCAACATGCCAGCCATTTGCGCCATTATCTGCGTAAATTGGTTGACCATATTGACAACTACGGCTTCCAGGCGGCTTAAATTGGGACCGGTTGGTTCGTTTGTTGGCATCTTTTGTCGTGTTGTTAGTTGGTTTGCGCAGTGTAAATTGGACTGGTTAGACTTTAAAGCGTTGGCGTAAAAAACTTGACTTGTATGTAGTTGTGTGTGCTAACGGGGCAACGATTGTTGTTGGTATATTTAACGGCTGGGGAGGGACAGGAACTACTTTCGGCTTAGATGAGCGCCTAACTAAATCAAAGGCAGGACAACCTCTGTAGTTGGCAGTGCAGTTTCCACCACAGTTGCTGCACTTCTTCACCCTAGGGTCATCTTTTGATTTGTCGCACTTGGTTGTAACATGCAGATCCCCACACACAACACAAACGGAAGGCAACTTAATATAAGTTTTTGTGTTGGCCACGTTCCTGTCAATTTACAAGCCCAGATCGCTTATGCGGAACTTCCACTGAAACTCTACGGTGCATAACATACACTGGCGAGCAAAAGCGAGTGCATATTATTCATAATTTTAATTAAGATGCCGTAAAATAATAACTACATTATGGAATTTCATAAAACTTTCAGTAATTAATCTTTATTATAATAACAAAAAATATGTGTATTCATTTGATTAATAGCAGAACAAAAACAAAAACTTTCAATATAAAACTATAACGTAACTCAATTAACTCAGTTTTGCACGTTTCCATGGGGCTACTGTAGGGTATTCATTTTAGTACGGTATCCATAACCCCTTATTTTTTATTACATTCTTCATGCGTTTAGGCATACTTTCCACCAAATTTTCCTTAAATTCACTTGGAATATTTACCCATTCTATCTTTACGCGGCTCCAAAGTTCCTCGATGCTAGTCGGAGCTCGATTGTGTTGTCCTAGTCTCCTCTTTAAAATAGACCACAAATTTTCAATTGGGTTTAGGTCTGGACTTTGTGCTGGCCATTTCATCATCTCAAATTTTTGCTCAGACAACCAATTTTGAACAATTTTTGCTGTGTGCTTAGGGTCTCCGTCCTGTTGAAAAATAATTTTATCCTCGGGATAGGCGCTGTGGTCCACAAAATCAGTTAAATGTGTTTGAAGAATTTGAAGGTAGCCCTCTTTTTTCATTATACCATTAATTTTTACCAGAGGTCCTAAATTCCACCAGGTGAAGCAGCCCCAAACCATCAAACTCCCTCCGCCATGCTTTACCGTCTGTTTCACATGATTTTTTTGAATAGCTTCATTAGGTCTGCTCCAGAAGTGTTCCTTACCATCAGATTGAAAGCGATTAATTTTTGTTTCATCGGGCCATATAACCCGTTTCCAATCCTCTATGGTCCAATGCTTATGTTTTTTGCAGAATTCAAGACATGCTTTTACATTTTTTATCGGATAGAGCTGACTTTTTCTTTTTAACAGCTGCCATTAAACCTATTCTGTGAAGCGCTCTCCGAGCAGTCCATTCACTCACGTGTTTATTTAATATACTAGCAGCTTGTTTGGGTATTTTCAAAGCGTTTTTTTCATCTCTCGCACCATTAATAGGGCCTCTGAATCTTTTAACAATCTCGGGCGACCTCCACTATTCGGCATAGAAGGAACATTTTTACGTTTTCTTACCACAATTACTGTGCGTTGACTCACTTCTAACTTTTCAGCAATAACTCGCGATGAATGTCCACTTTCAGTCAAAGCTACAATACTATTTTCGATTTCTATGCTGATTTTCCTCATTTTTGTGGTTTATTTATTTTTATAGTTCCAATTAATGATAAAAAATAAAAACCAACTGCATACCACAATACTAACATCTAAAAGAAGACGAAAACTACAAGCATCATTAATATAACGGTAAAAAAATATTTGTACAGAGATCTAAAATCTACTACCTTTACTTATACCAAAACGTGCAAAACTGAGTCAATGATGTTGTCATAAGTTTTTACTTAATTTTCTTTCGTTTTTTTTTATCATTTGATTGGGTATTCATTTTTCTTTTTGATTGTATAATGAGGAGCAATTGCTGAAAGTTTCATAAATTTCAATGTATTATTTACCATTTTATATTACTTTAAGTACATTTTTTTTAACATGCACTCGCTTTTGCTCGCCAGTGTATCTAAAATCGTAAATCGGGTGAGTTTAATTTTCTTTAACTTCACATCACCAGGCTCAAGTTTCACTCGGAACAATGGTGTAGGTTATTTTCCCTATTTCTAATATTCGTCACAGTCCAGACCTTTTAACCTTTGCTGCACAAATTGGTCTTTATCTCTTCCGGGTCAACATTTGAGTCAATACCTTTTATGACTACCTGTAGGCCTTTTGCGTTTTTAAGCTGGTAAGTGCAAAAGTTTTTTTATAGTTTTTTAAATTCCGATACCATGACGCGGTAAGCGTTCTCATGATTCACTTGTATTTTGGTCTCATATGTATATGTTACCACGTTTTATGTTCGACACATAAAAGTTATTTCACCAATTAATCCAACTAAAAATGTAAAAAGGTCGTTCGGGTTTTTTTCTCTTAAATAAATTGGAGGAGGCTTAAAAGTATTTTTTCCCGTAACGGGACCATCATTATCTGCTTGCAGAATGGCAAAACGATTTTGCGATGTGGTTGGTCTTTCATCGTCTTTTGAAATTTTCGCAGGTTGATTTTCTTCTGCCGACTTCGGGCTTCTACCCCTTTTCAGAACTGTAACGTATCGGTCCATTCCTACCTGGATCTTAGGAGAACATGGTGTAACTGGGCTTAATGCGCCTTTAGCAGCTTTTTGTAAAAATCCAGAACCTAATAAAGCTGAGCGCGATGGCAAAGGTCCCTCGGTATTTTTTTTTATAATTTCCAAAAGGAGGTCGGGCTAAGTTTGTCCCTTGTTCAATACTTTTATTTAAATAAGGTGCACTTGAGCTTAGATTTTTCGTAATTATTTTTGGTTTTGCACTTAGATAGTTTTTATTATACTCAGGGTCTCTAATATTTTCATTGCTCACACTAGTGGAGCTTAACACTATGTATGTATTTGGGTATCAGGCCCACTGTCACTACGATTACTGTAACTCATTAACCGTTCAGAAGTTACAATTAATTAAAAGTATTAAAGCAAAAACTAATTTATTTAAAAAAATATCATTTTGCACTAAGAACAGGAGTGCTACTGTTTTTCTTCGTCTGTTTCTTCAAAGACCTCTTCTGAATCTGAATCCTATCCAAAATCAAGTATAGGAGGAAGCATTAAAGAAACTGCTTCTTTCGTAAAGGGCAATGACTTATTTTTTGGAGTTGGTCTCATGCTAGTCATCAATGGTTCAGACCTGAGCAAAAGTCTATTAATAATATCAACGTTACACTGAACTCTTGAAAACTTTCTTGCAAAATTCTGCCTGTAAATCCGAAAATGTTTGTTTCGTGCCTCAGCCGCTTCTTCTGATAACAGCCCAATAGGCCACAATGCCTCATTAATAACAGTTGATCCATGTATTAAAACCCTGTGCATTGTATATTAAAAATTTTTCTGAACCTGTATAAACACTGTTTTACCGCTGACATGTCGCCATGTCCTTGACATCGCAATTTCTCTTCAAAAGATTTATTTTACATTCCCGTAGTATTTGTAAAAACTCTAATCTTGTATAAACTTTTTCCATTTTACTCTCGTAGTTTCAAAAGGGTTCTGAAAACAGTTTCGTGCAATTACCACAACATACACTAAAAAAATTAGTACCTGAAGCACAGATTCGTTTCTTTTTATAAAACAATTATGTTTTAACAATTCTTAAAGGTTTTTAAGACAGGTACATTTATTTTGTCGCATAAAATAGCGTCATTAAAAAAGCTGTCGCACAGGTATACATACATTACCAGTTTGGGGGTGGGTGAAAACTACGGCTTCGCACATTCCTTTTTATACATGCATAGTCAGTGTAAAACCCAATGTAACCTGTAATCAATCAATCTCAATTCACCTGTAATAATTTAAATAAAAAACATTTAATTATCAAAACGTTTTATGACCCACAAAAAAGTTTCTTACTCATATGTCAACACACAAAATAAGAAAAAACAGAAAAAAAGTGAAATAAAAATCGCCAAAAAATGGTGAAAAAACGCGCAAGTTTTTTTTTAGTCTGAAAGTAGAAATTTCAAGTTTTATTGTGATCAATAAGATAGGATAAGGACCGCCACCCCTTTTAAAAACCTTTTTATTTAATTTTTTTTAATTAAGAAGTAAAAAAACCCCTCTTTTTTAATTTCGCAGGAATTTTTTTGTGATAAAACTAAAAATAAAAAATAAAATAAGGCAGTTGCTTATAGTCTTTCGCCGGTATTAGGATACCCTCCGTCGCTGAGCGAGAGAAGGTTGCGGCAAACGTGAAGTTCGGTGAGGTTGGGCTGGAGGTGTCCCTGAGGGACAAGCTCGGTCCGAGGGTTCTGGTCCAGCCGTGGAAGCCCGTGGGGAATTCTGTGAACGTCCTGCTGGGAGGAAGCAGCGAGGCCATGCAGCATTTTCTGGACAATGGCAGCTGCTATGTAGAGTGGTTTAGTTTTTTGGTGCGCCCGCACGATGCTATTCCCAGCTGTTTTATGTACCTTGGCTTCGACCATATGGAGATCTATTGCCGGATTAATGAGAAGGTCTGTCGGCGCTATGGACAGGCTGGGTACGTGGTTTTTAAGTGCCCCAATGATGTGAGATGCCGCAATAGTGCCTTTTAGGGAATGCCGTCAGAGAATCGGATGATGTCGGCGGCATTTTGGTTGCTAAAGTGAACGCACGCCATTAAAATAGATATCGACCAAACTAAAATTTTGCAGTAAAACTGCCAACGGTCATATGCCGTGATCTGTGGGCTGGGGTAGGCGATGCGCAGTTTTGGTGCAGCTTTTGCTGGAGCCATATACTTCGGCCTTATTCGTAGTCTGCAGGGGGGTATGCGAGTCTTTACTGACAGTGAGGGCGACTGTTGTGAATAACAGCAACGTGGATTGTACAGTTGTTAGTAGAGCCCAGTGGGAAATTCGCGTAGCCGCGGAATCGAGGATTGGACGGATGCTCTCGGCTAGCGTGTATTGTAGGCATGGAGGCCCCTTGAGCCCTATTTAAGTAATATGGATTCGGTGCTACTCCTTGCGAGTTAATCCTTAGCCTAGACGCAAATGCATGTTCTTGTATGTGGTTCAGTAAGATGCCAGGACATGCTGCTACGCATCCGAGCTATATGCGAGGAGTGATGCTTAGCGAGTGGCTGGTCACAAAGTGCGTGGAATGAGCAGGGTAATCTGTATACTTTTGATGGGCCCAATGGGAGGAGCGACATTGACGTGACCGCTGCAAACGGGTGGCGTTTAACCGGTTTGACTTTAGGTTGGGAGTACGTGACGATTGGGGAGTGAGTGACCATAATCTCATTGAGATTACGGTTTCTCATCAGGTACGCCTGCGGACGAACGACCTCGTCGTTGAAGGGATCGTGACGTGAACTGAGACGTTTACGCGGAGCCAGACGTGCCAACTCTGAACACCTAGATCAGATAAAAGCTGTATCTCGGTCAGGCCTTATGACGTACAAGGACATGATCGTAAGGGTAAAGTAGGACGAATTTAGGAGCTTCGTACGTGGCAATGATATGACCCTTGGGGTACGGTTTACCGTATTTGCCAGAGCAGGGTAGAGTAGTGGACATAGACTGCCTCCAGGTTGGTGACAATATTTTTTTTTTCATATTTTCATTATTGATCTTCGTCTTTGGCGAATATTATTCAGTTTTCAAATCCTAAAACTATTTAATTTTTATAAGACTAGCCAGTGTCAGACTAAAATTCAAGTTCTCATAATAAAATTAATAAATTCAGTATTTTCATCTAAGTGCAGAAGTATCGCTTCTTTTCAGACGAGTGTGTCCACTATGTTGCAAAATGTTTCGAGCGAGCGGGTTTGGATGTGTTTCCAGCTTGTTTAAATACTTGTCCACATAATTAAGGATTTCGCATTTAACTAGTGGAACTTGCAGATCTTCGTAGATGTTGCTGTTTTTAATGTACCAAGGAGCACCAGTTTTCATTCTAAGGATATTATTTTTATCTTTACCAAGGCAACTTTTCATACTGGCGGGGAATGTTCGAGCCGTAATATGGCGTTAAAAATAAAAAGAATTATTCTTTTTGCTGTGCAAGGCAGCTCTTAAATCATTTTGTTGCTGATTTCATCAAAGCCAGGAGCTTTTTTAGAATTTAAATTATTGATAGCCTGACAACTGAAAACGTATTTCCATAGCAACAACAGGCAGTAATTTACTCATATCAGAGCATGTATTTGGAGTGAAGACATTTATTAAATGGTTTGCGAGCAAGTCACATTTTTCTTCATCTTTTCTTGCCCAGGATCCTCTCAGATTACGAAGTGGTGGTTTTGCGATAACGGGTCTTTTAAGATATTTTGCTGATCGCTATAGTGAATAATTCGTCTGAGGAGTCAAGTTTAGATCTTCGAGGTGTTTCTTAAGAGATGCCATTCTGTAAACCTCTAGCAAATTTTTTAATTGGTTTGTACAACCTTTCAATTTGGCTTTAAGTTGGGGTGATCTGTGCTTCTGCCATTCTCTTCAGGCTCTTCTTTTTTCAGATAAAAGCTGTTGTACATCGGCGGAATAAATTTTGTAGTATTTAGTCTGACGATAGTAAGAAGAAGCATGATCAACGGCTTCTTTAATGTTCTCATTAAGGCTGCTCAGACAATCATCGATGTCTGCGGAGGTTTGTAGCGGTTGGTTTTCCGAGCAGTGGGTGCTGAAAAATTTTTTGGATTTTAACCAATTTACTTTTTTAAATAAAAAATATCACTAGTTGAAATTTGTTAAGGACTGCAAATAGTGATCATAGTAGGAGAGTGGTTTGAAGATAGATACAACGAGGCTTGAGCTTCGGTAAGTTATAGTCTCCAGCAGCTGTGAAGCGGGAACCTAAAGATTTGTAAAAACTGTTGAACTGATCCTTTGTTATGGGGAACCTGGGTGGACAATACACTGACGATATAACTAGGCCAGCGAAAAATTCATCAACGCAAACGTTTGTTGCTTGTGTGGCTTCCACATTGCACATTAATTTATAATGATGAGACACGCTGTTCTACTTGAAAACATTTACCATAGCTAGTAATATATTTCCCAACTGTGTTATTTTTGCATATACATAAAGAATATGATATACATTTTTTCTTTCTTCTTTTTGAACACGCCCTTGCCGACAGAGCGGCTATTGCCTTAAATTAAAAATTAATTCTTAAGAAAAGTTTTATAAATAAGAATAAGTTTCTTTAAAAATTAGCAACGTGTTTTCTTTTTGCGGGAACTCAAAAGACTCCCACACTTGTATATAACATTCGAAGAGACCACCCATCCATTGGTGTTTGATTATCGATCTGATTATTATAGCCGAGCCACCACATGATCTATCTCTGGGATCCTTTGAGTCGTAAAGAGAATAGCCTCTAATTTTGAAATTACTTCCAGATGTTGTATGCGTCTCAGAAATCAACATGACATCAATTTTTTGGTTTATTAAAAAATATTCGAGTTCGTTTTTGTATTCGCGGATGCGTTAGCGCTCCAGAAACAAACCCTGAAGAGTTCATGGCCCTTTAAGCATGGCCTGCAAAAGTGCAGACTGCATTTCTTGCATCATGCCAGCCATTTACGCCATGATCTGCGAAATTGTTTAACCATATTTTCAATTACGGCTTCGAGGCGGCTAAAATTGGACCCGGTTAGTTCGTTTGTTGGCACCTCTTGTTGTAGTCTGGGTAGGCGTACGTGCATTGGGCTGGTTAGACTTTAATGCGTTGGCGTAGGAAACTTGACTTGTAGTTGGTTGTGCTAATGGAGGCATGTTTGTAGTAGGTATATTTAAAGGCTGGGGAGGCGCAGGAACTACTTTCGGCTTAGATAAGCGCTTAACTGAACCAAAAACGAGACAACCTCTATAGTTGGCCGTGTGGTTTCCTCCGCAATTGCTGCATTTCTTCACCCGAGGATCATTTTTTGGTTTATCACACTTGATCGTAGCATGCAGGTCCCCACACACAACACAACCAGAAGGCAACTTGCAAAAGGCTTTGGTATGACCATTTTCCTGGTAGTTCAAGTTAAATTTACTTCACCAGGCTCAAGCTCCACTCGGAATAATGGTGAAGGATGCCTTTTCCTGTTTCTAATGTTTGATACAAACCTGGCTTTAAAGCCTTTGCTGCACAAACTGGCCTTAATCTCCTCTGGGTCAACATTTGAATCAATACTTCGATAACAACCTGGAGGCCTTTTGCGTTCTTAAGTTGGCAGGTGTAGAAGCTTTTCTTATGTTTTTCAAGTTCGGAAACCGTGGTGCGGTAATCGTTTTCGTGATTCACTTGAATTTTATTTTCATAAATGCTACCACGTTTTATGCTCGAAACATAAAAGTTGTTTTCACCGATTAATCCAACTAACAGTTTTATAAGGTCATTTGAGTTTTTCTCTCTCAAATATATTGGGGGAGGCTTAAATGACTTCCTTTTGGGTAATTGGGCATCATTTTCCTCCTGCAAAATGGCAAAACGGTTTTGCGATGAGGTTGGCTTTTCATATCTTTTAAAATTTTTGCTGGGTTGATAACCTCTGCCGAATTGGGACTTTTTCCCCTCTTAAGAACTGTTATATAACGGTCCATTCCTACCTGGACCTTTGAAGCTTGTGAAGAAAATGGTCTGTGACCGTCTTTAGCAACTATAGGCTCAATTTCTAAATTCAAGAAGGAAGACCGCGATGAGGATGGTGCCCCGGAATTTTTTTTTAAATTTAAAAACAGATTGGGCTAAATTTGTCCCTTGTTCAAAACACTTATTTAATTTTATTTATTTATTTTTGGTTTCTCACTCAAATAGTTTTTATTATATTCAGGGTCTCTAATATTTTCATTGCTCACGCATTTCTGCTATTAGGCCCACTGTCACGACGATTACTGTAACTCATTTACCGTTTGCTTTTTTTTTTATTAAGTTTGTTTTGGTTTTTTTTCACTTATGTTTACAAAATGTATGTATATTAAAAAAAATGTTTGCCATCTATTACAAATATTTGCTCTTATTAATACTCGCGTAACACGTCCGCACACAACGAGTTTAAAATCACGAATATGACAATATGTTAACAACTTGGCGGGAATGTACGGACGAACTCTGGGCCGCGTTCTTACCGGAAGTTGACGGCTTTTTTTAGTAGTATTAGACGCATTCTTAAAAAAGACTGCGGCCTCGGCAGGCGTGCTGTCCGTGCCATATATAAGCGGTTTTTCGTTGCTTGTGCAACGTATGGTGCTTCTGTTTGGTACAAAACTGCTATGTCTGTTGCTGGCAGAAAAAAGGTCTTGATGTGTCAGAGATTAGGTATATTGGCATGCATGCCAGTGTGTTGGACAGTTTCGACCGACGCTCTTCAGGTCCTGCTATGTTTAGCTCTCCTTGATTTGGAAGAGATACGTCGTGTAATTATTTTCAAAGTCAAGAAGGGCCTAACACTTCTTGTCCATGATTGGATTTCTGCTTCTGACTTGGTAGGTAGGTGCGTTTGGCAGGTCAAGTTGCTTTTAGCAGAGGAGCTTGACGCTAGGTGAAGGACGCCCTGGAGGAACAGCGACAAGGGCAGGGTAACGTATGGTTATATATGTATGTGACGCGACGTCCGTACGACAGCGTCCAGACTTTGGCTTTGGCCTAAGACTGGACTTTTTACTAACGCGACATGTCTCGCTCAATGCATAAGAGGGGCCTGTCGGGAATTTCGGACTATGCGTATGGGGAAGGGACTGTGGACGTTATTCACATACTGACGGAATGTGCTGACTACAATGACATTAGGGATTTGCAGGTTATGGGCGTTGTTTTTGATGGTCGCGATTGGGATTTAAGTGGTATTCTGGAGAATGATGAGAATTTTGGTAGGTTGGGCGCGTTTGCTCGCTTAGTGTTTAATAAGAGAAGGAACAGACTTAGTGGAGGGTGACCACAATAAGGCTCACCGGGTGGTGCTTACTGCCCCGTGCGCTGGCCAGCTGCCTTCGTCTGACGCTGGATTGTGGATATGCATATGTCAGTTGCAGATTGCTGCCATTTGTACCTCGCCGCTCACCGCATCGCTTAATTTTTGCTGTTGATGCTGTTTATGCTGCCGTAGCCATTGTTTCTGCCATCTGATGTCAAATTTGTGCTGCTTGTTCCTGTGGTCAGTGGATACTCACTGCTTACTAGTGGGCGTGTGTATGTTGTTCGTTTTGTCCTTGCTGGTACCGTCGCTCGTGAGGGCGGCTGTTCAGTGGTTTGTGTCCTTGTCGTATTTTTGTTGTTGATTGTTGTTCCTGAAGTGACCAGTCCCGAACTTCTGAGTCGAAACTGGAACTCGCCTTTGCTTGACTTTAGCCTGGCCAGAAGCTTGTTCTTTTTAATCTGGTACCACGGGTGTCAGGAGCCCCTAGAACCTCGGTTCTAGCCTGACTATGGTGAGGCTCTTTTGGGGGATAACGTGGTGGTTTTGGTGTATACCCAAATCGCGGGGAGAGCTTCTGGTTGATGTGGAGTTGCCTTGTAACCGGGTACCGTGACCCATAGATCGGAAGGAGTTTTAGGTGGGCTCCGCTCCTCAGCAAGGGGCAGGCATACCCAAGTGCATGTCTTCGAATTGGTACCTATGGATTGTAATTAACTGGGTTGGCAAAGTATCATCGACGGGGGCGCTGGTCGACGCATTGAATTCACTGTGGAGTTGGGACATTGCGGCAGGCACCCACACTAATTTACAACATATCTTCCCCATTGACTGTGATGCGCATTCGCAACATCCCTCCCCCCTTTGTAGAAAAATGTGGATCTTTTATCACAACTTCTGTTAATTGTTGTCATTGCCGTTGACGAAATTGTTGGTAAATTGTATTTTGGATCATGTTTCCCACGTAAAAAAATTTAAACAATTTTCCGACGTTTTTAAAATAACTAATTGAATGTTGTATGTAAGGGATTTTGTAGAGTAAGATTTGTTCAATCATAGTTGTTGTTGTTGCTGTGAAGTTTAAAATCCAAAATGGTTTTAAATATTACCATTATTCTTTACAGTGAACTTGCTGGTTGTGTTTACGTTTTTTGGGCAGTTGTAGCGTCAAATTATGTGTTCTGTTTGCAGCAGCAGTTGTAAAATTAGCCCACAAATCCGAAAACTAGCGTTTGTGGCCCCAGTATTGACGTAGGGAAAACAACGGCACTAGTTTACGGATGTGATTTCTGCAGAATTGATGAGGGTTTGCTTTGTTTGAAGGTGTATCATGGGATTTACATAAACTATTGCTGCTTACAGACAACTGTTGCAAATTGGTAGTAACCCATGAGCTCGCGGCAATATTTTGAAATTTACTTGGGGCCAGTGATGTTGCTGAGTATGTAGCTACGTTTGTTGCTGCCAGTGTTGTTTGATGATTTTTAACAGTGTGACTTGGAAAAGTCACTTAACCAGCTGTGCTCCCTAATTGTATGTAAGACAATTGATTTAAATTAGATTCAATTTGTCCAACTTGTTGCTGTCGTTGCCTCAATTGGTTGTGTAGGATGTGTTGTAATTGGTATGTGTGAAGAAGTTGCGCTGTACTATTGGATATCATTCATGTGTCGCGGCTTTATAGAATCTGCTTTCTGGAGTGGTTACACCCTTTTTGGTTGGACCGGAAAGGGGAGAGATAATGCCGTTAGCGGCTGTGCTATGTTAACCCATTTCTATGTTGGAGAGCACCACCCGAGAAACCGTGCAAGAGGTTGTATAAAAACTAACATGCAAATCGTTTAAAACTATCATAAAGTATATATATTTGCTTAAATGTATGAAAAATTTACATTAAGAAACCCTGCAAGTGGTTTAAGCTTAAAAATATATAAAAAAATTAACATACAAGTTGGTTAAAATTATCATTAGGTATAAAGGCATATATGAAAACTAAACATTAAACAACAATGAACGTATTTAGGCATATTTGTAGATGTTTTCGTTTTTTAGCTTAGTTATATGGAAAATAAACATTAAGAACCCATGCAAGTCGTTTAAATTTAAAAAATATTTATAAAAATTTACACATGCAAGTCGTTCAAAAACCCCATCAGCAAGTACACTTTGCTTAAAAGAAAAAAAATAAAGGTCAGGTAATTCTGCCATTGTCGACTTCGACTGACATTAAAGGACAGAGACGGACATCGGTGAGACCGACATATATACAGTGGTGTTCCTTAAAATAGAGCCACCGTCCACTAAAAATTTTAAATAATAAAATAACGTACTAAATCTTCAGAACAAAGTTTTATATTTTTATTTTTATGTAACTAAACAACATAAGAATTTAATAACAATATTTATCTTTTGATAAAAACCTTAAAAAATATATTTATATCGAAAACAACTTTAAATATCTTATTTTAGGTGTGAAAAAAAATAGAGCCATCGACTTCAACTACCTTAAAGACAGCAAAATTGCAACAGATGAGCAAAAGTAATAAGTTTAATCATTTATTAATTACATAGTATTTAGTGGTATATCCTTTATTTTTAATAACGGCAGAGCAACGTTTAGGCATAGAGTCTACAAGTTTTTGGCATGTCTCAGTTGGAATATTATTCCACGCTTCTTTTACCTATGCCCACAGGTCATCTTTATTTGTTGCATGTTTTCCCTTAAGAGCTACCTTAACTACTCGCCACAGGTTCTCGATGGGGTTTACGTCTGGTGACTGAGCAGGCCAACTTAAAATCTTCACCCCATTGTTTTCAAACCAATCTTTTGCCCTCTTCGATGTGTGTTTCGGGTCATTGTCTTGCTGAAACGCCCATCGAAGCGGCATTTCCCATTCCGCGTAGGGCTTCATAAAATCGTTAAGCAGATTTGTATAAAAAACAGCATCCATTCTTTCTTCAATCCTTACTATAGGTCCAATTCCACTGTAAGAAAAACATGCCCACACCATTATATTTCCCCCACCGTGCTTAATTGTTTTTATGGTGTATTTGGGAAGATGTTCGGTGTTCGGTGGTCTTCGTACACACTGATTGCTTCTATCAGAGTTAAATAAATTTATTTTTGTCTCATCGGACCACAAAATATTTCGCCATTTGCTGGCAGGCCAGATCACATGTTCTTCGGCAAACTGCAACCTATTTTTTAAATGAATTTTTTTATGGAATGGAAATTTTCTTGCACTTTTTGCTTTTAAATTTGTTCTTATTAGTAGTTTTCGAATAGTGGAAGCTGCTACGTTGACATTGTATCCTTTTTTTAAGGCGGTAGAAGTCACAAACGGATCTTTTCTTACGTGGCGTAATATTTTTCTTTTTAAAGCCTCTGTTATTTTTGGTTTTCTTCCCCTTTTTTCTTCTTTATACTCAAATTTTATTGCATTTTCCACTATTTTCTTTGAGCACCCAACAATATCTGCAATTTTTCTATGACATTTACCTTGTTTATAAAGATTTTTTATAACTTCCCTACGTTCCTGTGTACAATGTTTAGAACTACCCATTCTGGATTTTTATAAGTACAAATTAGATGAATAAACATTAAATTCTACTTAAAAGGACATAAACTTACGTTTGTATGGTAAAAATTTTAAATACAATAAAATGTCCAACTTTTACAAAATATTTTTTCTTAATGGCTCTATTTTAAGGAACACTTAATATCACAGACTAAAGAAGAATAACATAATTTTTTCAAATATTGATGCCAAAAATTTAATAAATATAACGGTTTCATAAAGAAAACAAATCAACAACCAATTTACAGTTACACTTTTGCATGTCACAGTTTCCTCAAGAAAAATAAGTTCAGGAAAATATAAAAAGATAAGGTGGCTCTATTTTAAGGAACACCACTGTATATACATATATTTTTTGTAACAGTAGGAAAACTTAGGCTATAGAGTGAGTAGTTAGGGTTGAGCTCAGGCCAAAATATATCGCGGTTATTGAGGGCAAGTTTCCCGTAAGCCACATAGGGTTTCCTGAAAAAAAGAAATTTTTAAAATTATGTATATATATATATATATATATATATGTATAATTTCTATTGTATTTTTGAGACTAGTGACTTACCTTAACAGTGGACATGAAAACGGACTGACGGCAGATTATGAATTAGCACTTTATTTCTAATTTTTTTTGTTGAATCCTGAATAGAAAGAAAAGAAAAATATATGTAATTTGCAAGTTTGAAAATAAAGAAATGATTAAATAGTAAATTTAAATTAAATTGTATGTACTCTTTTGGTTTTTTTAACGCAAATGTGTTTATATTTTTGTTGTTGTTTTATTTGTTGCTATACATTTATAAAATAAAAATTTATAATGTTTTATATATATTTTTGAATATAATTTTTTCATTATGAGATGCTAAAGCTAGTAAAAGGGTAAGTCAATAGGAGGTGACAACAGCTCTGACAGAGCAGAGTTTGGGACAGCTAACATCCAGAATACGCTGTCATGGAGGAGTCCCGATGGATTCCGGTGGGTGGGCCAAGCGTCGGCGTAACATCTGCCGGCGCAACTCAAGTGCAGGACGCAGCAGGAGCTGGTAGGTAACGGCAAAGTTTGCGTTCTCTTTTGTTTTCTTTTTGGTCCGCGTTCATCCATCTTCGGGCTCCATTCTCTTTCTTTCGTTTTTTTTTCTAACAGCTGGTATGATTTTTTTTGTGGTGGTGGATTAGAGCCTAGATGCGTTGGCAAGAACAAGCCCAAGACGGCGAGCCCTAGCCGGAGCTTAAACGCCAGCATACCAGCGCGGCCGACGGTCTGGCAACATTAATTCTTTCTCAAATTGTAATGACACCACGTTTACCCGTGGTGTTTTAATTTTTTGACTTAAATATATGAAAATAAACATTAAGAATCCATGCAAGTGGTTTGAATTTAAAAATATAAAAAATTAACATGTTAGTCGCTTAAAAGTTATCATTTAGTATCTAGGTATATTTGTAGGTGTTTTAATTTGTTTTTTGACTTGAATATATGAAAAGTTAACATTACGAAACCATGCAATTGGTTTAAGTTTTTAAAAATACATATATAAGAAATTGACATGCAAGTCGGTTAGAACCGATCATTAAGTATATAGGCATGCTTGTAGATAATTTCATTTTTTGACTGAAATACATGAAAAAATAAACATTAAGAGCCCATGCAAGTAGTTTACAAATTAAGTATACATGTATGTATGTAGATGTTTAATTTTTTGATTTTAACGTATATGAAAAAACAAAATGGAAAAAACATGCAAGTGGTTTACAAATTATCATTTAGCTTATATGTATGTAAACTTTAAGAAAGTGTTGAATTTCTGTCAACAAGTTTTTTGGACGACATAAAATTTTATTCCAGTTCAGTAAGTTTATTTTACTGGAATGGCGTTTGACATTGTATATAAGTATAAAGAAATATAGTTCTTTACAAATATATGTTTATTTTTCTTTTTTCTATCCTTTTATAATTATTAAAAAAACAAATATGATAATTATGTTATGGTTTCAATGTCTGTGTTAAAGTGCTTAGCTATGCACAATTGCCACAGACATCGACATTGGTTTTAAAACAAAACAAAAAAATATAATGCTAGAAAAAAAACGAATTGAAAAGTTGTCTGAGTCTGCAGAATTAGAAATTGTATTTTTTTTTTAGTTTAGTCATTACTGTCGGAACTGTTCGACAAGTACAAGCAAAAATAAAAACAAGAATAAGAGCTCGACTCATCCAGTATTAATTTAGTTTCGCCAAAGAAACGCAGCTGGGAAACTTTGCCCGATAACTACATTCCAATTACTATTAAAATTTGACGTCTTTTTACAAAATCTCAAATTAACGTCTTGCTTAACGTGGTCGGCCAACGAGTTGGCAAACTAAATTTCTTTCAACTAAATGGATAAAGTGTAAACTTTTACTGAAATGACCAATGTCATTGGTTGTGGAAACCCAAAAACCACCAGCAATAATGAACAAACAAACCACAGTAACAACTGCATTAAAGGAACGCCAACATCAGAAACCACCAAAAATAATAACAAGTCAAACACGATTTTAAAGCCCTTGGAAAATATACAATTTGTTTGCAGGACGTCATAACCCGATTGGGATGCTCATTGGACGTTTATAAACGTCACGTTATCATGCTGGTACATACTTGCCTAGTCGTTGGGCCCTTTTAGCCGTGCCAACGTATCCTACTGGGTTTTTATCGTTTCTCATATAGCCTCCTATGGGGATATGCTAATTTCTTGTCTGCTTTCAGCTTGCTGGATGGCAACCTCTCTGGCGGGTGTGTCGTTCCCTAACTGGTGAATTTCCCTCTTGAATCTTAGTTTCCCAAAACGGTGAGTTGTCCATAATTTCTTAAACATCATAATCTTCAAAGTAGGATTTCCTGAGACAACGTGACTCCAGCTAGCGGCTGTTTTGTGCAGAATGAGTCTATTTCGTGCAGAGTGCGTTAGATTGGGTGATCCTCCTTGTTCCTTTTTTCGATTTATATCATTCCTACTCTTCATTTTTTTTTTCTTTATAGCTATTTTTATTATATAACTCTTCTGGTTCCCCTTTTCAATCTATTTTATTATTTAACTGTTCATTTTCCTATAATAATTTCTACTATATGTCCCTTCTGGTCCTCTTTTTAATCCATTTTATTCTTACTGTTCATATCCCTGTAATTATTTCTACTATATGGCCCTTCTGGTCCTTTCCTTCTTTCGTTTATATATTTCTTTTTCACTACCGATTATCGCTCCCATTTTTCCCCTAATCCCGTACCCTCATTTGTCTGAATATCCTCCTTTTTATATTCCACCGTAGACTTTTCCTCTCCATTCTCCCTGTACCTTTGGTTTCAAACCAAAGTGACTAGGATTTGAAAATGGAGCACCTGCTACCAAAAAAAAATCGAAATCTAACCTACTTGCACTCTGCAACCTTTCAGCGGTTCCTACTACACTGGCTTATTAAATTGTTATGATACACTTTTTCCGCGTTCCTGTGTTTTAGCCTTACGTTGACCGGTGTTGGTATTCCCGTCATTTCATAGGGACCCATCCATATGGGTGAAAATTATTCTTCCGTTCCAGGTTTTTCAGCCACACCATTTGCCCTATCTTAAAATGTCTAGTCCTCGTTCCCTTGTCATAGTATTGTTTTGACTTTTCTTTAGCCCTAATCTGATTTTGCCTCACCACCGCGTAACTTCGCTGAATTTGGTACCTTAAGACCTTGCTGTAATCATCTACGTTATAGAGAGGCGCCGCACAGTGGGGCCAAACGCAAAAAAAATGGTAATAAATCTGTATCTTCGAAAGTATTTGTCAAATTATAAAATAATGTATGAAGCAGTCGTAGAGGAGGACCCAAGGTTTCGGAAAATTAAATTTTGGACTACCCTGTATATACATACGTTGAGCTACAGGGTGCCAAAGTTGCCATCTTCGGTCTTACAAAACATTTCTATGCTTATAACTTTTGCAAATATCAACCGATTTCAATGATTTTTGGATTTATTTGATGAAAATTAAAAAAGAAAACATACTCACTCTTTCTTTCTTGTTACCTGTTACAGTTTAAAAGATATTTGTGTTTGAAATATAAAATTGTTGTTTTTGACCTTGACTTTATTTGGTTTTTTGCAAATGTCTGCAATTGAAGTTATGCTAAAAATATTTTTGTATTTTTAAAGAGTTTGTTAAGCCTATACAAAAAAATTTATTTAATTGTATTTATTCGTCTAGCCGTGAAAAATATTCAAAGGCAAAATTTTCAAGGTGATTCCAAAAATGTCATAATTTTGACAAAAATTGAGCACAATTGATTAACTTTTTTTGCAAATATTTGTAAAAATAATTATTTCTTTCTTAACGTTTTTGGAAAAAGCAGGCTTTAAAATATATTAGTAGTAAATTTTTGAAAGGATTTATACGTGCACCCTACGCCAGGCATTGGTCGAAAATATGGATTTTTTCAACGAAATTTAAAATTTATTGGCCGAGAAAAAAAAACGCAAGCCAGTTTTTGAAAAATTGTTTCAAAATTAAAATAACTTATCTTTTGAGGTTTCAGTTTTAATAAAGTTATTCACCGCCTGCTCAAAAGTGGGGTCACGAGGGTAAATGTTATAAATATAGGCAAATTTTAAGATGCGTGTAATATAATAGCTCAGAAAATAACTTAAAGTTTACTTTGTTCTTTTTGTATTTTGTTTAAATAATAAATAACATAATATTTTTATAAAGTTTTAAAATCTATTACGTTATCATAAATCAACAATATTTTATAAACTTTCAAATATAAAAAATTTTCATAAAAAAAACTGTAAATATAATATTTTGGAATTTTTTTAATCTGACCCCTTATTTATGATTTGTATGCAAGTCTCCATCTGTTTACCTTTTCAACGATATATAATATTTGTATATTTTTAGTTATTTAATACTATATTAACTGCCCTTAAAACAGCTATCTTGCGTCAAATTTGTTGAAAGTCCATTATTTTGTAGGGTGTGTATATACATTAGCTATGGCATAGTGATATATGAAAATTTTTGCAACGAGATTTTAAAGTGCTCCCGGCTTTTATTTTTTTGGACTTGGAGAAAAAATACATATAGCAAAAAATGGGGGAGTTTGGTTGTGGGTAAATGGCGCCTCATCGAGGTCAAAGTTCATCGTAAAAGCAAAAAAAATCATAAAATGTCCAATAACTGCCGCGGAGTCGCTCCTAGAGTAGTAGAATGTAATATTGACCCCCATTAAAATTTCCTCCCCAACATTTTTGTAGAACATACTTACACCCTATCTTCACTCCTTAGGGGGCTGGCCCTACAAAGGGTTAGTTTTTTATAAATTTTACCCCAACCGTCCTAACAAGTTTTGGAGCGCCTCTTGAGGATTCAAAGGTACGACAAACCTCCATTGATTTTTCCCCTTCGAAATTATTGTAGAACATACTAACCTCCTATCTCAGCTCCTTAGGGTACTTCCCCTTCAAAAAAAGATATAGAAATATGACTTCTCCTTACTACTTCCAGGGCTACTATGGAGGACTCAAATGTATAATCGACCATTGATTTTTCTCACCTACCTACCCTATCTGCTCCTTTGTTCGTTAGGATACTTCCCTTCAAATAAATTTTTTTTTTTAAATTTGACTTCTTGCCTAACTACTTTTGGAGGAGTCGAAGTATGTAGTTTTTGATGAAAATTAAAGACCACTGTGTATTAAAATGCTAAAAACTATAAGTTTAACAAGTTCTCAAGGGTTATTGGTTAAAACATCATATTGTTTAAAGTAAAAATTAAATGAAATTTGATTTTAAAAAAAATCTACAAAAATTTTGTAAGTTTTAATTAAGAAATGTTTTCAGTGATGTCAATTATGCCGAATTTTTATCTTATTTAAGACCACTTGTATTAACTTATATTATTTTTTTTATTTAAAAATAAAAACAGTTTTTTATTAGTACAACTTGTAAATTTTTCTTTTTTTGAAGAGCGGAGTTCCCGTTTCCCGGGTTGCAAAAAATTCCAGGAATAAACCGTACTAACAAGTAAAACATTTCTTAAACAATTAAGTACTGACTGCGTCATTTTTGTAGCTAAGCCATGGTTTAAATATCCCAAGAACCTAGGACTTGTTAGTATTATGCTATGTAATTTTAACATGAAAAAAGATACACATTATTGAAGAAGACATTTTCTTTGTCTGTTAGTGCTTTATAATTTAAGAAAGTTAGCATCACGGCTATATGTATAAAAAATGTTCTTATTGTGAAAGTGAGTGCATACTGTTGGGAGGCAAAAAAGTTGGCAACGTAAACAGACATTATTACAAAACTTATAGCAAAATAAAATATATATATATTTTGATCCACACTTTAAAGGGAAAAAACAAATTTTTAAATTTAAAATGGATTTGAAGTATTGATTTTAAGGAAAATTTCGCCTAACAAATATATTGCAAATTTAAAAATTGTTTTATGCAAATGCCCCAAAGTATGTAAGCATTTTACTATTTATATTTTTCTCTGTTGAAAACGAACCTGTCAGTAAAGGCGAACGATAGTTGTCGAAATACGTAAACCCAAATTTATTCGAAAGCGAGTGACTAGCTTTCATTCGTATAGGTTTTCGTTCGACATCGTTAAACAGGCTAATAGTCCTGGTATAAAAGATGATGAAGTTGCAGCAAAAGTTCTAATTGATACCGAATCATTTTGTTTGGCTCAATTAAACGAACAACAACCCAGAGGCGACTACAAATATTCCCAACTATAGGTTTAGCCAACCAGAACCTACCAGTCATGCTCGATGGATGCGATGGATGGCCAAAGGCATATGTGTAAAAATGTTTTTATTCAGAAAATTTCTAGATTTAAGCGAAAATGAACTAACAGACTTCGCCATGTTACTATTTTCATTGTAACACTTTATATTAAAGCTTGGTTCAGTGCTGCCAAAACTTTAGAAGCCCCTTACAATGACTTCAACTTTTTGAAAAATATTATCCATTATGCTTCAATTGATGAGACAGTTTTACTTCAGCTGGTGAAGAGATTCTGTGGACTTCTCTGGTATCTTAGTGATGAAGCTGTTGCTTTTGCATTATTTGATCAAAATGTACCCTTTGATTCCAAGCGAAAAATGGCGGATTCAATTCGTGCATTTGAGACAGATATAGAGAAATACGCCGAAGAACTGCTGGACAGTCGCATGGAGGAATCTTACGATGAGGATAGCGTGGCAGAAGAGGGTAGAGTGAATGTTTCTCCAGTAAATTTTTGCGACTTGGAAAGTGTTAAAAGAATTTTATTGACACCAAAGGAAGTAAACTATGAGTTCCTGCAGAAAAGTTTGGATCATTATGTTACACCGGACACAGGAAAAATGTTCACTCTCCTTGGACTGTCAAAAGATTTTCTTGGTAGTGATCCAGAAACTTGGGAAAAATATGAGGGTTACCAACAAGCACTCGAAACACTGCGAAAATTGCATGTTGTTAACGATTCTGCCGAAAGAGGTGTAAAACTTATTGAAAACTACAACAACATTTTGTGCCGCAACGAGGAAGAAAAAATATATTTTTGCTGCCAGTCGTTGCCGAAAATAGAAAAAAGTATCCACTTCATTGCAAAAATAAATTAATCAATTAAAGTAATAAATATAAAACCCTCAAAACTTGTTACTGAATTAAATTTAATAAAAAATGAAAGATATAAAATTTTGTAATATACTTTTGACTCCTCCAAAAGTAGTTAGGCAAGAAGTCAAATTTAAAAAAAAACTTATTTGAAGGGAAGTATCCTAACGAACAAAGGAGCAGATAGGGTAGGTAGGTGAGAAAAATCAATGGTCGATTATACATTTGAGTCCTCCATAGTAGCCCTGGAAGTAGTAAGGAGAAGGCAAATTTCTATTCCATTTTTTGAAGGGGAAGTACCCTAAGGAGCTGAGATAGGAGGTTAGTATGTTCTACAATTATGTCGAAGGGGAAAAATCAATGGGGGTTTGTCGTACCTTTGAACTTGTTAGGACGGTTAGGGTAAAATTTATGAAAAACTAACCCTTTGTAGGGCAGGCCCCCTATGGAGTGAAGATAGAGTGTGAGTATGTTCTACAAAAATTTTGGGGAGGAAATTTTAATGCGGGTCAATCTTACATTCTACTACTCTAGGAGCGACTCCGCGGCAGTTATTGGACATTTTATGATTTTTTTTTTGCTTTTACGATGAACTTTGACCTCGATGAGGCGCCATTTACCCACAACCAAACTCCCCCATTTTTTGCCATATATATTTTTTTCCAAGTCTAACAAAATAAAAGCCGGGAGCACTTGAAAATATCGTTGCAAAAATTTTCATATATCACTATGCCATAGCTAATGTATATACACACCCTACAAAATAATGGACTTTCAACAAATTTGACGCAAGATAGCTGTTTTAAGGGCAGTTAATATAGTATTAAATAACTAAAAATATACAAATATTATATAACATTGAAAAGGTAAACAGATTGAGATTTGCATACATATCATATTTTTTACCTATAGAAAAAAAATAAGGGGACAGATTAAAAAATTCCAAAATATTATATTTAGTTTTTTTTGTGAAAATTTTTTATATTTGAAAGTTTATAAAATATTGTTGATTTATGATAACGTAATGGATTTTAAAACTTTATAATAATATTATGTTATTTATTATTTAAACAAAAAACAAAAAGAATTAAGTAAACTTTAAGTAAACAAACTCTTTAAAAATACAAAAGTATTTTTAAAAATATTTTAGCATAACTACAATTGCAGACATTTGCAAAAAACCAAATAAAGTCAAGGTCAAAAACAACAATTTTAAATTTCAAACACAAATATCTTTTAAACTGTAACAGGTAACAAGAAAGAGTATGTTTTCTTTTCAGATTTTAATTTTCATCAAATAAATCCAAAAATCATTGAAATCGGTTGATATTTGCAAAAGTTATAAGCATAGAAATGTTTTGTAAGCCCGAAGATGGCAACTTTGGCAACCTGTAGCTCAACGTATGTATATACAGGGTAGTCCAAAATTTTATTTTCTTAAACCTTGGGTCCTCTACGACTGATTCATACATTATTTTATTCGAAGATACAGATTTATAACCATTTTTTTTACGTTTGGCTCCACTGTGCGCCGGTTGCTTTTCTAGCCTTACAGGTATTTCAAAGTTACTTCCGTTATCCATCACTAGCACTTTGGGAATGAAAAATCGGAAAATTATTTCCCTAAAGAATTCCCTTGCCACCGTTGCCGCTTTCATGTCTGGTATAGCTGCGCAGGCTAGGTACTTCGAAAAAAATCATCTAAGAAGGTTACTATCTTTTTGTTTCCCCTAGATGATTCTCTCAAAAGGCATATTAGGGGTTGTCGTTAGGGTCATTGGCATCCTATCTATTTTCGAGCTTTTGTTCTGTTGACAAATTCTGCAGGCGGCTACTTACTTCTTAATTTGACCTTGCATTCCGGCCCATTTGTATTGCGCCCTTATTCGGAAATATGCTTTGAGCGCACTTTAATGTCCTCCCAACGGCGCACAGTGCTGTGTCCCATAGACAAAAATACAATAAAAAAAAGGTTTTATATTGTAGATAAAAATATATAGCTCGACAGATAACAATAATTTTTAAATAAATTTTAAAGAATTTTTTAGATTTAGCTCTTTTTGGTGGCGCTAGGGGGTGCCAAAGTCAAAGAATTTAAAGTAAAAATAGCTAAACAAATACCCGAGTCTTACATGCTTCAGGAAAACAGTTGTAAAAAAATCATTTTTCGGAGTATGAGATTGAAATTTTTTTCTGTAGTAACTAACTATACTTGCAACTAACTGTAAAAAATTTTTTTGTGATTTCTTTTTTTTGTAAGTATTTTAATTGGTTTGAAAAATGCTTATTATTCACTTAAGATCTAAAAATTTTTTAACTTTGATGGAAAATTTAAAAAAAAAGAAAAATATGGTCTATGAGTTTTTATCTGTTTTAAAAATCCATACTGTTTTCTAATAACAACAAAAAAAAATTTAACCACAACTATAAAAAAAATATATTTTTAAATGGCTATTTTCGTGATTTTTTTCTCAAATTTCGACAGTTTTCTAAGGTTTAAAAGAAAAAAAACTACAAATACTGTAAAATATAAATTCAAATCAATACTGTTTGATAAAAAACAGCAAAAATAGTAAAGTTTTTGCGTTTGTATGTATTTTACACTAAAATCCCAAATTACCTTGGTTTTTTATTATTTTAAAAAAATAATTGTAAAAATTAAATTTTTTGGACTAAGAGATTCAAATTTTTTCTTGTAATAGCTAACTATATTCAAAACCAAATGTTAAAAATTTTTAGTATTTTATTTTCCTATACATAGTTTTTGTTGGTTTAAAAAATGCTTATTTTTCACTTAAGCTCTAAAATTTGTTTAACTTTGATAGAAAATTAAAAAAAAAGAAAAATATGGTCTATGGGGTTTTTTCTGTTTTCAAAAATCCATACTGTTTTCTAATAACTACAAGAAAAAAAATTTTAAAAAATTAACCACAACTTTAAAAAAAATTATTTTTAAAAATGGCTATTTTCGTGATTTTTTAAAATTTCGACATTTTTCTGAAGTAAAAATAAAAAAAAAACTTACAATATAATAACATATAAAACCAAATTGATACCATTAGATTATATTAATTAACGAGGTAAATTAAAAAAATAAGTATAAAATTGTGTTTGCATCTTTTTAACGCTACAAGATGCCGCTGAATTACCAGATTGAAGTTGGTGTTTCATTGTTTACCTCCCACCACTGTTGCTAACTTCTTTCCCAAAAATATATATTAGTTAGTATAAACAAGTAAGAGCGCTATATTCGGCTGTGCCGAATCTTATATACACTTCACATTGACCTTTCGCAATCCCAAACTTTTTTTCTTTGTAACCATTTTTTTACGCTCCGCGGGTGACGGGGAAGTTGTAGGGGTTTTTATCCTAATTTTTACAAATTTTGTATGGCAACCCACTTAGAGGATGGAGATACGGGGTAAGTATATTCTAGGAACATGTTTGGGAGGGCAAACTAATAGGGGTCGGTCGTACACTTTATTGCTCTAAGGCAAATTCTGAAGAAGTTGTGGGCATTTTTACATCATTTTTGTAAATTTTGTATGGCAACGCCCTTAGGGCGTGGAGATAGAGGGTAAGTATATTCTAGGAATATGTTTGGGAGGGCAAACTGATAGGGGTCGGTCGTACACTTTATTGCTCTAAGAACGACTCTGAAGAAGTTGTGGGCATTTTCATATCACTTTTGTAAATTTTGTACGGCAACCCCCTTAGGGCGTGGAGATAGGGGGTAAGTATGTTCTAGGAATATGTTTGGGATAAGAAACTAATAGGGGTCGGTTGTACACTTTATTGCTCTAAGGCCAACTCTGAAGGAGTTGTGGGCATTTTCATATCCTTTTTGTAAATTTTGTATGGCAACCCCCTTAGGGTGTGGAGATAGGGGGTAAGTATGTTCTAGGAATATGTTTTGGAGAACAAACTAGTAGAGGTCGGTCGTACACTTTATGGTTCTAAGGCCAACTCTGAAGAAGTTGTGGGCATTTTTACATAATTTTTGTAAATTTTGTATGGCAACCCCCTTATGGCGTGGAGATAGAGCGTAAGTATATTCTAGGAATATGTTTGGGAGGGCAAACTAATGGGGGTCGGTCGTACACTTTATTGCTCTAAGGCTAACTCTGAAGAAGTTGTGGGCATTTGCATATCATTTTTGTAAATTTTGTATGGCAACCCCCTTAGGGCGCGAAGATAAGGGGTAAGTATGTTCTAGGAATATGTTTGGAAGAAGAAATTAATGGGGGTCGGTCGTACACTTTATTGCTCTTAGGCCAACTCTAAAGAAGTTGTGGGCATTTTCATACCATTTTTGTAAATTTTGTATGGCAACTCCCTCAGGGCGTGGAGATAGGGGGTAAGCATATTCTAGGAATATGTTTGGGAGAAGAAATTAATGGGGGTCAGTCGTACACTTTATTGCTCTAAGGCCAACTCTGAAGGAGTTGTGGGCATTTTTTTATCATTTTTGTACATTTTGTATGGCAACCCCCTTAGGGCGTGGAGATAGAGGGTAAGTATATTCTAGAAATATGTTTGGAAGGAAAAACTAATGGGGGTCGGTCGTATACTTTATTGCTCTAAGGTCAACTTTGAAGAAGTTGTGGGCATTTTTACATCAGTTGTGTAAATTTTGTATGGCAACCCCCTTAGGGCGTAGAGATAGGAGGTAAGTATGCTCTAGGAATACGTTTGAGAGGAAAAACTAATGGGGGTCTGTGATACAATTTTTTCCTCTACGGGCGACTCCGGGGAAGTTGTAGCGGTTTTTAAATTATTTTTTAAAATTTTGTATGGCAACCATGTCAGGGACTGGAGATAGAGAGTAAGTATGTTCCATAAAAATGTTTGGATTGAAAAAAAATTATTTGGGTCGGTCTTACATTTTACCTTTGTAAGAGAACCCTGGAAGCCGTAGGAGCGATTTTAAAAATGTTTAAATTAAGCTTTGTATGGCAACGCTGTTATATGTATGTATATATACGAATAAAATTTTTGTTTTGGGTGTGTTTTTTTTTTTATTACATGTAAAAGTATGTTCTTTGTTGTTGTTGTAGACTCAAAAAAACGAGGTAGTCTTGGTTTTTCGCTTATATCTCGGTCATTTATCGGGCGATTTTGCTGAATTTCAATACCGATTTTCTCGCGACTATCTGTGACAGTTTGATACCACATTCGGGTCTATGCGATTTCGTGGGGCTTCAACCATAACACGGACAGACGGTCAGACTGACATCGCTAAATCGGCTTCCCTATCTATAGGGATCCAGAATATATATACTTTATGGGGCCCCAAATGGATAATAAAGGAATTACAAACGGAATGACAAACTTATATATACCCTTATCACTTATGTGAAGGGTATAAAAATCGCTAGAAGTTAGCTAAATTTTTAAATTGTTTAAAATGTGAGCTATGAATTGCCAAAAAATTTGTATTTTCCAGTTCTGTTGTGACTACTTTTAACGAAAACTAGATCAAAATATGACAAAAATTTTATGCCTTTTATAAATCTTTTAAAACTTTGCATCACAAGAAACTAATACGGCAATTGAAAATCGCTTGATTTGACTTCGACCTACAAATATTATTGGCCGTTATCTTTTATTTAAATTGGAGATGAGTACGTGACAGAAGTTTTTTTTGCAACATCCTTTGTTTGTAGTAAGCAAAATTGTTTAGTGGAGTGTTCGCAAATATTGCACACAGACATTTCAGTTAAAGAAAAAATTAAAATTTTCTAATAAAATGTTCAATAAATTTATATGCTTGATAATTACTTACTTTTACAAACGAGTGAAAGTGAGGGCGCGTGGTTCAAAAAATTAACGTTTACATCTCTAATCATAGTGTAAACAAAGATTTTAATAAAACATCAAGTAATTGGAAAAAACAAACAATTTAAAGTGATGGCTTTTATTTTATATAATTTAAATATAGTTGACTGCTGGATAAAAGCAACTTTTGAAGATAAAGAACCTGAGGTATATAAATATGTAAAAAGAAAAATAGGCGAGTCATATTTTGACAAAAATAAGTTATTACAAAGTGTTTATTTTTTCTACAACAAAATAATAAATTTTTGGAGAGAAAGCAGGGGAACAATATTTTTTTGATGCTGATGATGTAAGTTTTATAATTTTTAATTGATATTCTTAAATAAAGATATTATTAAATATATTTAATTTAAATTCTTAGCAACCAAGCACGAGGAAAATTGCTTATGAAAATTTGCTCCAGAATGTGATACGACAGTGGCTTTACATGCAACAGAAACTTCATGTAGAAAACGTGATAGACCGACGAAAGATTTCTGTAGCACTACAGTCAAAAATATACACCGAAGAGTGGCAGAGTTAGTATTAAAATGTTCCGTTGAGGAACTAGAATTTGCAGTGGAAAATTCAAAACGGGAATCTCATTCTGTTTTGCAAAGCCCAATGTCGAATTCAAAATGCTCACCAGCAACAAAAGCTTTGGCGCTATATATGAATTTAGATTTGACCGAAAGAAAATATAGTGTGCTACGTTACACAATAAATGAAATACACCCAAATTGTTTTCCGTCTCTGTATGCGTTACAAACTGAGAAAAACAATTATTCCGTCTATTGTGGTATCTGAAAATAAATTTCACGGTGCTTGTCTGAAGAAGCATTGGAAGCCAACCACAAAATCGTGAGAAAAGCAATACTGTCCCATACGAGGAAAACGTCACGAAAAGGCACTCATAAAGATTTAATGACTTATTTAATACTATCTTCAGATCCGTTTTTGACTTCAAAAAGGAATCCAAAGACCAAAAAAAATTTATTATTTGCAGACATTGATAAATATATACAGTTACCCAATAAACTCTACATACACCAACATAAAATCGATTTTTATGAAATGTAACCATGTTAAAACGTTTTTTTTTATGGCATATTGCAGAAAATTGTCAATTTTACTACATATAAAAAAAAGTCCCATAGTTGTAAATTTAAGTATTAAAAATGAGACTTTTCCTAATTTCGTACACAAAAAAGTGTACATACAGCGAAATTACATCCCTAAAAACATCGAAAAAAACGCATCTTAAGTTAACGGTATTTAATTTTTTTTGCTTATTTTTTTAAATGTTAAGTGTGTTTTTGCCAGTTATAGTGATTTGCGTGATTTAATTATCTTAAAATGTAAGTTAAATAGGTGATGTTTACAACCAAATACACTACTACCGTTCAAAGAGTACTGATGATGAAATTGCGTAGCTGCTTTCGGAAATGCATTCTACTCGGCTAGTAGCGGTAGAAAAATCAGCTTTTTTTCAAATTGAAAGTTTCTTTTAACATTAACGGAAAATTATAATTTCTTCTAATAAAAAGAAATTATATGAACTAAAGCCAAACTAAAAATCAAAAATTTGTATTGAAAACAATAAGTTCAACAATAAATAAAAATTAACATATAACTCACACATGGCACGGTGCAAAATGATCTTTAATAATTTCTGTCAATTTGTCGTTGACAAAAAAAAAGAAATTAAAAAGTGATTACCCCTATTGTATGATATACAATAATAAAAAGCGTTTCGTTCCATCTGAGAGATGGACAATTGCTTGTCCGTTAGTCAAGTGTTGCCAAAGAGACTTTTAATGGAAAAAAGCATAGTGTATATGAAAAATAAACTTCGTCCTAACTTACAAAATAAAAACAGAAGGAAAACACTGATACCGTATACTTTTCTCTGTTACATGTAAGTTAAATAGGTGATGTTTACAACCAAATACACTACTACCGTTCAAAGAGTACTGATGATGAAATTGCGTAGCTGCTTTCGAAAATGCATTCTACTCGGCTAGTAGCGGTAGAAAAATCTGCTTTTTATCAAATTGAAAGTTTCTTTCAACATTAACGGAAAATAATAATTTCTTCTAATAAAAAGAAATTATATGAACTAAAGCCAAACTAAAAATCAAAAATTTGTATTGAAAACAATTAGTTCAACAATAAATAAAAATTAACATATAACTCACACATGGCAGGGTGCAAAATGATCTTTAATAATTTCTGTCAATTTGTCGTTGACAAAAAAGGAGAAATTAAAAAGTGATTACCCCTATTGTATGATATACAATAATAAAAAGCGTTTCGTTCCATCTGAGAGATGGACAATTGCTTGTCCGTTAGTCAAGTGTTGCCAAAGAGACTTTTAATGGAAAAAAGCATAGTGTATATGAAAAATAAACTTCGTCCTAACTTACAAAATAAAAACAGAAGGAAAACACTGATACCGTATACTTTTCTCTGTTACATGTAAGTTAAATAGGTGATGTTTACAACCAAATACACTACTACCGTTCAAAGAGTACTGATGATGAAATTGCGTAGCTGCTTTCGAAAACGCATTCTACTCGGCTAGTAGCGGTAGAAAAATCTGCTTTTTTTGAAATTGAAAGTTTCTTTCAACATTAACGGAAAATAATAATTTCTTCTAATATAAAGAAATTATATGAACTAAAGCCAAACTAAAAATCAAAAATTTGTATTGAAAACAATTAGTTCAACAATAAATAAAAATTAACATATAACTCACACATGGCACGGTGCAAAATGATCTTTAATAATTTCTGTCAATTTGTCGTTGACAAAAAAAAAGAAATTTAAAAGTGATTACCCCTATTGTATGATATACAATAATAAAAAGCGTTTCGTTCCATCTGAGAGATGGACAATTGCTTGTCCGTTAGTCAAGTGTTGCCAAAGAGACTTTTAATGGAAAAAAGCATAGTGTATATGAAAAATAAACTTCGTCCTAACTTACAAAATAAAAACAGAAGGAAAACACTGATACCGTATACTTTTCTCTGATACTGTAAGTTAAATAGGTGATGTTTACAACCAAATACACTACTACCGTTCAAAGAGTACTGATGATGAAATTGCGTAGCTGCTTTCGAAAATGCATTCTACTCGGCTAGTAGCGGTAGAAAAATCTGCTTTTTTTCAAATTGAAAGTTTCTTTCAACATTAACGGAAAATAATAATTTCTCCTAATAAAAAGAAATTATATGAACTAAAGCCAAACTAAAAATCAAAATTTGTATTGAAAACAATTAGTTCAACAATAAATAAATATTAACATATAACTCACACATGGCACGGTGCAAAATGATCTTTAATAATTTCTGTCAATTTGTCGTTGACAAAAAAAAGAAATTAAAAAGTGATTACCCCTATTGTATGATATACAATAATAAAAAGCGTTTCGTTCCATCTGAGAGATGGACAATTGCTTGTCCGTTAGTCAAGTGTTGCCAAAGAGACTTTTAATGGAAAAAAGCATAGTGTATATGAAAAATAAATTTCGTCCTAACTTACAAAATAAAAACAGAAGGAAAACACTGATACCGTATACTTTTCTCTGTTACATGTAAGTTAAATAGGTGATGTTTACAACCAAATACACTACTACCGTTCAAAGAGTACTGATGATGAAATTGCGTAGCTGCTTTCGAAAATGCATTCTACTCGGCTAGTAGCGGTAGAAAAATTTGCTTTTTTTCAAATTGAAAGTTTCTTTTAACATTAACGGAAAATAATAATTTCTTCTAATAAAAAGAAATTATATGAACTAAAGCCAAACTAAAAATCAAAAATTTGTATTGAAAACAATTAGTTCAACAATAAATAAAAATTAACATATAACTCACACATGGCACGGTGCAAAATGATCTTTAATAATTTCTGTCAATTTGTCGTTGACAAAAAAAGAGAAATTAAAAAGTGATTACCCCTATTGTATGATATACAATAATAAAAACGTTTCGTTCCATCTGAGAGATGGACAATTGCTTGTCCGTTAGTCAAGTGTTGCCAAAGAGACTTTTAATGGAAAAAAGCATAGTGTATATGAAAAATAAACTTCGTCCTAACTTACAAAATAAAAACAGAAGGAAAACACTGATACCGTATACTTTTCTCTGTTACATGTAAGTTAAATAGGTGATGTTTACAACCAAATACACTACTACCGTTCAAAGAGTACTGATGATGAAATTGCGTAGCTGCTTTCGAAAACGCATTCTACTCGGCTAGTAGCGGTAGAAAAATCTGCTTTTTTTCAAATTGAAAGTTTCTTTCAACATTAACGGAAAATAATAATTTCTTCTAATAAAAAGAAATTATATGAACTAAAGCCAAACTAAAAATCAAAAATTTGTATTGAAAACAATTAGTTCAACAATAAATAAAAATTAACATATAACTCACACATGGCACGGTGCAAAATGATCTTTAATAATTTCTGTCAATTTGTCGTTGACAAAAAAAAGAAATTAAAAAGTGATTACCCCTATTGTATGATATACAATAATAAAAAGCGTTTCGTTCCATCTGAGAGATGGACAATTGCTTGTCCGTTAGTCAAGTGTTGCCAAAGAGACTTTTAATGGAAAAAAGCATAGTGTATATGAAAAATAAACTTCGTCCTAACTTACAAAATAAAAACAGAAGGAAAACACTGATACCGTATACTTTTCTCTGTTACATGTAAGTTAAATAGGTGATGTTTACAACCAAATACACTACTACCGTTCAAAGAGTACTGATGATGACATTGCGTAGCTGCTTTCGAAAATGCATTCTACTCGGCTAGTAGCGGTAGAAAAATCTGCTTTTTTTCAAATTGAAAGTTTCTTTCAACATTAACGGAAAATAATAATTTCTCCTAATAAAAAGAAATTATATGAACTAAAGCCAAACTAAAAATCAAAATTTGTATTGAAAACAATTAGTTCAACAATAAATAAAAATTAACATATAACTCACACATGGCACGGTGCAAAATGATCTTTAATAATTTCTGTCAATTTGTCGTTGACAAAAAAAAGAAATTAAAAAGTGATTACCCCTATTGTATGATATACAATAATAAAAAGCGTTTCGTTCCATCTGAGAGATGGACAATTGCTTGTCCGTTAGTCAAGTGTTGCCAAAGAGACTTTTAATGGAAAAAAGCATAGTATATATGAAAAATAAACTTCGTCCTAACTTACAAAATAAAAACAGAAGGAAAACACTGATACCGTATACTTTTCTCTGTTACATGTAAGTTAAATAGGTGATGTTTACAACCAAATACACTACTACCGTTCAAAGAGTACTGATGATGAAATTGCGTAGCTGCTTTCGAAAATGCATTCTACTCGGCTAGTAGCGGTAGAAAAATCTGCTTTTTTTCAAATTGAAAGTTTCTTTCAACATTAACGGAAAATAATAATTTCTTCTAATAAAAAGAAATTATATGAACTAAAGCCAAACTAAAAATCAAAAATTTGTATTGAAAACAATTAGTTCAACAATAAATAAAAATTAACATATAACTCACACATGGCACGGTGCAAAATGATCTTTAATAATTTCTGTCAATTTGTCGTTGACAAAAAAAAGAAATTAAAAAGTGATTACCCCTATTGTATGATATACAATAATAAAAAGCGTTTCGTTCCATCTGAGAGATGGACAATTGCTTGTCCGTTAGTCAAGTGTTGCCAAAGAGACTTTTAATGGAAAAAAGCATAGTGTATATGAAAAATAAACTTCGTCCTAACTTACAAAATAAAAACAGAAGGAAACACTGATACCGTATACTTTTCTCTGTTACATGTAAGTTAAATAGGTGATGTTTACAACCAAATACACTACTACCGTTCAAAGAGTACTGATGATGAAATTGCGTAGCTGCTTTCGAAAATGCATTCTACTCGGCTAGTAGCGGTAGAAAAATCTGCTTTTTTTTCAAATTGAAAGTTTCTTTCAACATTAACGGAAAATAATAATTTCTTCTAATAAAAAGAAATTATATGAACTAAAGCCAAACTAAAAATCAAAAATTTGTATGTCGAATAATATTCAAAAACGGAAAGAAATTCCTGTAGAGATTAGAAAGGTAATAATAAAATTAAGAACGGAAAATAAATCATATGGAGAGATCGCAAAAGCGCTTGGAATTTGCCGTTCTACAGTTCAGACTGTCGTAAGGAACTTTAATAACACAAAAACAACGGAAAACAAACAGCGATCAGGTAGGCCAAGCAAACTCTCAGAGCGTGAAAAACGAAACATTGTCAGAATTGTAGCAAATGAACTTAAACTAGTGCAGTTGTTATTGCAAAAGATCTTGCAAAATGTAAAAATATAAGTATTCATCCTAAAACTGTCCATAATGTTCTAAGATCCAACGATTTTCACAGCCGCATTCCACGAAAAAAGCCATTTATTAGCGAAGTTAATATGAGAAAGCGACTCGAGTTTGCAAAACTTCATGAAAATGGCGGAATAGATTTTTGGAAAAACGTAATTTTCAGCGACGAGTCTAAATTCAATATATTTGGCTACGATGGCAAGCAAAGAGTTTGGAGAAAACCGAACACTGCGATGGCAATGCAAAACTTGTTACCGACAGTAAAACATGGGGGAGGCAGCGTCATGGTTTGGGGGTGCACGTCAGCTGGTGGTGTCGGAAATTTGGTATTTATTGACGCTACCATGGATCGTTATGTCTATCTAAATCTATTAAAAGCCAATTTAAAAGCTTCTTCCGATAAAATGGGGCTCTCAGGCAAATGGATCTTCCAATGATCCAAAATACACATCTCTAATTGTAAGGGAGTGGCTACTGTATAACGTCCCAAAACAGTTGCATTCTCCCCCCCCCCCCCCCCCCCCCCCAATCACCTGACATGAATCCGATAGAAAATTTATGGGATAAATTAGATCAGCGTGTGTGAAAAAAACATTACTAGCAGAGAAAGTTTAAAAAAAGTATTGCTAAAAGAATGGACCAAAATTGATGCAGTTGTGACCGAAAACTTGGTTTCTTCCATGCCAAGACGTATAAAAGCCTTACTAGATTCGAAAGGTGGACCAACAAAATATTAATTTGTCGTTTTTTTCTAATATTCGCTTATTAAACAAAGTCTGAAAATAGCTTATGTACACTTTTTTGTGATATTTTTAATAGATGAAGCTGGTTTTCCGTTTATAACTGGAACTTAAATCTATAAATTCCATGAATTGTTATTTAGTTTAAGTTTTTTTCTTTACATAAATATATATTTAGTAAAAAATATTAATAATTACTGTATTTATATGAGAAATCATAATTTTTCGATGTATGTAGACTTTATTGGGCTACTGTACTTAAGTGAAAATGCTAATGAGCCAGTTGAAAACGACGAGACAAATGTTTCATTGAATGGAAATAGTTTTTAAGAAGAGTCCAAAACTGAAGATGATTTATTGTAAATTAAAATATATATAAATTATTAAAAAAATAAAAAATATTATTAAAAAACGCACTAATACGTATTTTAAATTTAATTTTAATTTAGATAGATTGTAATTTGTCGTCAAAATCATAAGAAGATTTTTAGCAAATTTGTTTTTTATTTTATATTTTTATAAATAAATTTTAATGTAATTCGGCACTAACATTTGTTTAACACGTAATAATAACCATACCACCCCATTTAATGAGAATCGGATAACTTTTGTAACAGTCTTAGCATTTTTGCGAAAAAGGATATATGACAGGACCTAGAGTCCTTGCGTCAATTGCAATAAAAATTATCACACAAGTTACTAGCACGGGATGTAAATAACACAGTGCAACACGAAAAAAATAACCATATTCGGACATCATTACGTGAAAGAAGACCAAAAAAGAAAAGACCCGTGTCTCCCAGTTTTGCCCAAAGTCATGCACTTTTTTTGTTATGGGCCCCCAAAGAATTGGGGCCTTTTTGCCATTTTTGCAAAAAGTGATAATTTTCTCAGGCTCATATCTTGCAAACCGTTCGGAATTTTAATTTACTCTTTGAGGCAAAGTTGTAGCCCTTTTTAAAAGGAACAAAAGCAATGAACATAAAAATTAAAAAAAAAATAATTTTAAACCAAAATCGCAAAAAACTTTAAAAAATTCAAATTTTTTTTACCTTTTTTCCCCTGTTCAGGTCCATAGGTAGCAAACCGTTCAAAATTCAAGGAAACAGTCAACTACAAAAATTTACCTAACATCCCAATAAACAACTTTTAAAAACATATAAACTTCCTAGGAATGATTCTTAACACCGTTTAGGTAGCGCTTAGGTAGCCGCAAAAGTTAAAAATTTTACGAAAATTTTTGAATTTCATTTGTTTTTTATTTTTTTCAACATTGAGATACTGTGCTGTCTATTACAAAAAAATAATAAAAAAAAATATTCGTTGATGTCCCTGTACTTGCAAATCGCGCTATCTTACGTTGAGGATCCAAATCGTCGTCCGAATCTGACGCTGATTCAGAACTTATGGTGTCCACAGGCACGTTGCTTCCAGACTGCTTTCCATCATTAGCTTTTTCTTTTTCACATACCTAATTAACATCATAAAGGGTTATCTTGTGACTCCACCAACATACCTAAAATGAATTAGAAAAGAAATCAAAAACAATACAAGACCATACAACAATAAAATTGATATTACCTCTGCAAGCAATGCGTCGAATTTTTTGCCTTTGTACCGTTTTTCCATGGGCATTGTGGTTTGGTGGAACCGTTCTCCTCGCTCATCGGATTCGGTAGGGAGTCCTTTAATAAAGTCGTCAGAATAAAAATAAAGAAAATGCAGCTTTAACGTCATCGATATGCCGATTTTCTCCGCGTCTCGATCCCCACCACGCTGAAGGTTAATCCATGCCATTGAATGATTTTCATCAAGCGATGAATCAAATTTGCACTTGAATAGCTTCTAATGTCAGGGCCATTAAGTACGCCTATTAAATGAAGACAATTATAAGGGCAGAAAAGAAAACATTAACATCGTGTAAATAGCTATAGTACAACGAGGTGAACAAAAAATCGTTCTAAGTTTACTGCAATAGCTTTTTCAATTTTGTCATCGCTTGAACAATTTACAACGGCCACTTCAATTAATTTTTTAACAATTCCTAATTTTATATGGAGCAAATGCAGCAAAATGTCTTGAGTATTGTCAATTAAAGGTGCATTCTTAAGTCTATGTTGTTTCATTTGTTCCTGCACACTTCCTCCTTGGGCCCATGAATTATTTTGGAATTGATTTACAGGTGAGTGCAAATCCCAATTACAAAGAAAACAAAAGAATTTTGGAAAGCCGCCCTCATCGATGGTTCCTTGCAAAATATTGATGACCTTCAAATCACAGCAAATCTTCCATTTATTTTCGTAGAATTTGATTTTTTATTAGTTATTAGTTTTGGTCCATCTCTTTCCTGTTGGGGCTTATATTCGGTATCAAATCGATCTTGATTAGTAACACCACTTGCTGTAGTCATTTCTGTAAATTATGTCCTACGATCTGGAGTTTGCGGCCTTGGGAATACAAAATTTTCAGGTGCAAGTACTGGAAGTGTGGCTGTTACAGTTGCTTTATAAATTTTGATCTTCTCATCATGTCTATTTAATCAAGATGTGTAATTAACGCATGCATAAGAACTGGTTCCACCATGATCACCTGGGCGATTAATACAGTTTACCGGCTTACAATATTTCATACTATGTTTGCTTCCATTCAACCATGCTATGAGATTATTATAACACTGGCGACACACTGCGTTAGGTGTGTAATTTTCACCGGTCAAATCTATTTCGTTCAAAAATAACTTATATGCTCTTTTAAATTCATCTGTTAAAAGATTCTTTTTCTTTTGAAATCTTGTAGAATTATTTTTTCTGATTGATGACCGAAAATGTAGCAAAAGAATTGAATCTTTTTAGACTGCATATTGAAATTGTCAGTTGCCAATGTTGTGTGCGAATTATGCTGTAGAACTTTCTCTATAACTTTCACCGCTGAGATCTTGTTGACGTCGCGCTGTGTAATGCCTCGATGTGGGAGTCGCGTCGCTTTTATATTGTGATCTGCGTTCCTTGATGCGTGTGCGGTCGGTGCGTGATCGCGTGAGCTGTTTACTAAAATCTTAGGTATATTTTTATAGTTGATTTCTTCATAAGCTTGGGTGCAATAATTTCTTCTTTTTAAATTTATCCAATTGCTATTTCATTTTGGATTGTCCTCGCTTATTAAAAAAATTGGTAGTAGGTACATATGTAGATAATTTATTGTTGGTATAAACAATATTTATTAAAAAGTAATAACAAAGAAAAAAAAAGTATGTTCATAATTTAATTAAAGGTCGTTAACGATCATTATTGCGATTTGTGTATGATGTATTTTGTTGCTTAGGGTTTCCTGCAATTTTAAAGTTTGCCTACCTGTTTAGGTTGCAAGACTTTTCGCGGCTATCTCACATGCATATACACATATTTATATGCACAAGAGTTCTCTATTACACTAAAGACAGATACAATATATGTAATTAAGGCAATTTGATTAAACGTAAGGAAGAGATAACTTCATAACTACATGCATGTACATACACACATTTTGGGGGAAATTTTTAACTTTTGCGGCTACCTAAGCGCTACCTAAACGGTGGTAAGAATCATTTCTTGGAAGTTTATATGTTCTTAAAAGTTGTTTATTAGGATGTTTGGTAAATTTTTGTAGTTGACTGTTTCCTTGAATTTTGAACGGTTTGCTACCTATGGACCTGAACAGGGGAAAAAAGGTAAAAAAAATTTGAATTTTTTAAAGTTTTTTGCGATTTTGATTTAAAATTATTTTGTTTTAATTTTTTATGTTCATTACTTTTGTTCCTTTTAAAAAGGGCTACAACTTTGCTTCAAAGAGTAAATTAAAATTCCGAACGGTTTGCAAGATATGAGCCTGAGAAAATTATCACTTTTTGCAAAAATGGCACCAAGGCCCAAATCTTTGGGGGCCCATAACAAAAAAAGTGCATGACTTTGGGCAAAACTGGGAGACACGGGTATTTTCTTTTTTGGTCTTCTTTCACGTAGTGATGTCCGAATATGGTTATTTTTCCATGACTTAAAAAATTACACACAGTGTAATCTACGAACTATTGTAACTTTCTGTGCAGTTATGTAGTCAAAATTTAAAATTTCATTCTTTCTATATATGTATATGCAGTAGTCGTATCCTTTGCCTGATTTTTTCAAAAAATTAAATCTTTCTTAATTTAAGTATTTTATGTTAGTGTACGAAATTTCAAAACTCTGGGACCACTCCTTCTATTTTTGTCCCATCACTATATGGGATCAAAGCACTGTGCGGCGTGTCATGAAAAGTTTTAATTTAATGTCATCGGCATCTGTTAAACAAATCGTATTATCCCCCTGCTCGTTGCCTCTACCTGTTGTCATCTCCTCCTGTATGTTCCTCTGCTCGTTTTGGTTTTCTATACTCTTTGCTTTTGCCCTAGTTATTACCCCTATGTTCCCTTCTTCTGTTGGCAGGCGGCTGAGAGCGTCGGCATTTTGGTTGATCTTGCTAGGCTTATAGCGTATTTTAAAATCATATTTCAGCAGTTTCAATCTTAGACGCCCCAATCTACCTTCCTGATCTCTTAGATTAGCTATACCTGTCAGGGGTTTATGGTCAGTAAATATTTGGCGAATTCACAAGGTACGATACGATAGCATATTGTATTATTGTCATATAATTTCACAATAGCATAAAAATTTTGTTGTTGCTTTTCATACGAAACTTGTGATACAATACAACTTTGTTTGATATGTTTTTTGTGATGCCATATTATATACAAAGTAATGCGCCAAGCGCCTAAAACGAAACGGCGATTTTTTTAATTTATTTTTAGAGCCGCTAGCACTCGCATCCGTTAAAAACGTCTATACTAAAAACTTAGGCAAAGCCGCCAAAGAAGATTCCTTAAGCCGCCTCCGCCGGCAAAAATAGCCGGCACTGCTCTCTGACACATCAGCTGTTTTTTGTTTACGTAAAAAATAACAAAATTATTGTGATTTTTTACTAAAACTTTGCTTCTAACCAGGTTAGATATAGACTATTTTGTGTTTTCATGGGTCTAATTTCTACAAATTATTAAGTTAAGCCAAGAGCAGCACCAGATTTATGTACATAAATATGTGTTTGTTTTTCTATCGTTTGGTCGTATCAGCTGATTTAGATTTTAAATACGACACCTACAAATATACGAAGAGTTGTTCACAACGGTCATATTTTTTGGTTGTATTATTTTACAATATATGATTTCACAAGACCTTGTGAATTCACCAATTGTAAAAACCTGCCAAGTAAATAGGGCATAAATGTTTTTGTTGCCCATACAATGGCTAGCAGCTCCCTTTCTATTGTGGAGTATCTTTTTTCTTTGTCGCTTAATACTCTGTTAGGAAAATAAACTGGTAAATAATTTCCTGGTTCTCCTTAAGAGAGAATAGCTCCCAGAGCTCCATTACTAGCGTCTGTTGTTAGAATAAAAGGCTTACTAAAGTCGGGATACTGTAGGCCCCTCTCTCCTTCGTTATAGCTTCCTTCAGCTTATTCATTGCTTCCTGACACTCTTTTGTCCATTCTAATTTAGTACCCTTTCTCAGCATTCTGTAAAGAGATTTGTGCTGAGTTAGGTATGAACTTTCTGTAGTAGTTTACTAGCCCTGAAAATGCTTGAAGCTCTTTGATGTTTCTAAGGGGTGGTATATCCTTCACCGCCCTAACCTTCTTCGGGTCTGGCAAAACCCCTTCTTCTGAGCACTGGTGGCCCAGATAAACTATTTCTCTCTGCAGGAAATGACATTTCTCGGGGTGCAGTTTTAGGTCGTATTTTCTCAACACATCCAGTACTTTTCTCAGGCGTGCATTATGGTCCATTAAGTTTCTGCCATAGATAACTATGTCGTCTAAATATACGAAACAGTCGACTCCTTGTAGCCCGGTTAATATTGAATTCATTATCCTCTGGAAAGTGGCGGGTGCTCCTGTCAAACCAAAAGGCAAACGGTTGAATTCATAGTGTCCCAAATTGATACTGAAAGCCGTTTTGTGCTTGTCCTTCGAATCCATTAATACTTGATGGTATACACTTGCTAAATCGAGAGTGAAGAAATATTAATTGGTCCAAGATCTCATCTATCCTGGGTATTGGGAAAACTTTTGCTGGGCGATATAATATTATCTTTAAGCATTTGGTCTACCTGTCTGTTCACCTCAGTTCTGTGGATTTCAGGTAGCCTGTATTGTTTATTATTTATTGGAGGCTGGCTGGGGTTCGTTGGTATCTGATGTTTCAGTACAGAAGTGTAGGTAAGACTGTCCCCAGGTAGTTGAAAAATATCATCGTATGTTCTCAAAATGCTCTTCTCGGTTAAGACTTTGGCTTAATTGAACTGTCTCCAAGAGCAATTTTTCTTTTTTCGACCTTCCTTCAGAACCAATAATGTTTATTGCTGTTGAAGATTGCACCCTGCGATCTCTGTAACGATCGTAGCTCAGGTTTGTTCTTCCGCTTAGGCTTATGGTCATATCATTAGTGCTCCGGCTTTGACTGTTGTGAGCGTCTCACCAACGAAAACTCCCGGAACAATTTCCGATTTACTTATGACAATGTTCCCACTAACGGAGTTTACTACGACTGGGCAATCATTTGCGAATGTCCCTTTTTAGATAATCGTTCAGCCAGGTACACTTCTGGTGGCTTTCTTTTTGGCACAAGTGGTATCGTAACCACTTCTTGGTTATCTTTGAAGAATCTTATATTTTTGTTTTTTGCGTCCCTGAAGGATCTGTTCTACATCATACCTCTCCCTAGCAAACCATCTGCTGGAAGCCGGGTTCCCTCCGGCACGACATACAGTTGTAAGGAGAAGTTATGTACGCTTTCGTGCCGGGCCATTATCGTTCCCTCTGACATTATTTTGCCCCCGAACGCTTCTGACAAGTCTTTCCTGTTGCTTTCATCTATTCTTACGCTTGGTGCTAAAGCCTCCACTTTTACTAACGTAGTGTCTGCTCTTGTATCTACCAGCAAGCGCAGACTCTTATTCTTAGCCTCCTTGCAAGGAAAATTTATAAATGCGTCATCTTCCTGTTTTATTCGAAGTTTTTGTTCCTTCCCCGATACCGATTCGTAAGTGCTGCAGCTTGTGGGCGTCTCTAGAATGTATGTGTGGATATTTTTAATCTAGTGTACTCTTTTACCACTGCCCTTGATACAACTGTTTCAGGTTTCATAAGAAAGTCTCTCTGAATGTGAACGAATATTTGCGGCGTCCCAGCCTTTTAGTTTTGGCTAGGCCGCCGGGAGTTTCCCGTACTTCTTGATGGGCAGTTGGTCCTTATAGGTCCTATTTCATTCAACCGAAGCATCTTACCGGTTCACTCCCTATTCTCCCCTGACGGAATTGATCCCTATTTGGCGTCGTCCTCTTTGTGCCGTGTTCTGCTGTCTCAGAGGCCCGTTATTTCCTACCCCAAAGTTGAAATCGTTAGCTGGTTGCCAACTTGCGTTCTGTGGTGTATTTTGACTACTGGCAAAAATTATTTTCAGTGTGGCCATTGTTTCTACATAACCTTGACAGAAACCACAATTTTCTGTTTACCTTTCTGTGCTACTTTTACACGATGGACCCACTTTATGTCCATATAGGCCACATTTAACGCAGTTTGGTGTATTTAATCTCTGTTTGCAATTTGCCCCATTATGGCCCTCCTGGCTACAAAAACTGAACCGGACGACACGTTCATAGTATTTATCCCAACCTGGTTATCACCAAAAAGTTGTTCCGCATCTTCTACTATCTGCACCAGTTTCTTCAAATCCTCATTTGCCTCGCCTACAAGTCTCGTCCGCAATACCTCAACCTCTTAGGCCTTCAATACAACTTTGTACTGCCAGTCTCTTAAAGTCCTTTAATATTATGTGTCTACTTCCTATATCGCTCCACTCGCTTCAACAAGTAACGCTTCTATAGGGCTCCCAAATCGGCTTGCGGGTTCTTCTGCCCCTTACCTGCACGAAGTAATAAGTTCTTTGATCTGGTCCAATGTTTTTGTTTTCAGATACAGCTTCTTTATGGCATTACATAGAACATCTACTGTACCAAAAGACTGAGGTGCTATTTGCACCAAGCGGATCCCATTAATCTCAACTTAAGACATTCTATGACCTCTGGAGTCATGGCTCTGCTATCGTCAGTAATCAGCTCTCGTTCCGCCAACTTATATCATTGAATAAAACGAAACACTTCCGAAGTCAAATCTGGTCCTTCGGTACTATATTGTTTTCAATACACTCCTCTAAATCCTTTTCTACTTGAGGCGACTTAAAATCAATCTGTCTGAACTCCTTCTTGTATTGCGACAAATCTGCCAATTTCCTGGTAAATGTTTCTGCTGTATGCCCCCTATTTATAGTTTTTATTGCGTTTGACAATACACTCTTTACCTTGTCCATAATGCGTTCCGCGCTTCCTCTTTCGGCCTCTTCCTGCTGTGTCACTATAACTATTCGTCCCTCCGTGCTTAAACTCTTCTCCACTCTGTGTCTTGACTGAGTTGGAGATTTTGACCTGTATGCGATATCTAGCTCTCTCTTTGCGTTCCATAGGGCCACCGATAGTCTTTAAATCTTGCAGTATTTGTCGGTTTCTAATTGCTGGAACTTTACTCTTTTCGCTATCTTCTTTTCACTGATTCCTCTCCCATGCAATTGTAACCTAAGCTCCTTATTTTCTTTCTCCTGACTCTCTAATAACTCGTTTGTAAATTTTATCTGAGACCCTAGCTTCTTATTATACTCCTCCAAAATTATCTTAGTCTTTTCTAAATCCCTTATTCGTTTTTCCACTTTCTCCGATTTATTGTCATTAATTTCACTCATTATGTCCAAGATGTATTGCACCTCCTCTAACTTTGTCCATTTGTTATCTCTTACTATGTACCTATGAGTCTCAATAAAGTCCTTATCCGAGTGTTGAGGATCCGGCGTGACATTAACAAATGCACACAATTGTTTGCCTTAACTTAGGACTGATTTTATTTGCACATATATTTGCAGAAACAAACCAAGCTAATTGAATAAAATTTGTATGGGGTTCACGTTCACTAGATGTTTTTATGTTGTGCTCAGTATCACTTTCTATGTTTTTGTTTTGGTTTGTTTTGTGTGGATGTTCAGTTCCAATGTCCAAGTTTGTATTTATGTTGATTTTTGACCCAATTGTTTGTAATGTTTTGAAGGTTTAAATGTTTGAATATAATTACTTATTTATTTTTTTTATGGTAAATGTGCAGCGTGCTAATTTCGTGTGTTTACTTAAATTTATAGTAGTTGTTAGTTGTCAAATGTCAGTCTGTGGAATGTATATTAAAGCAGGGTTGTTATGGTGTTTTTTGTTAGTGATACCAATCTTAACAAAAGGCAAAAGGGTTACCAGAACTTAAAATAAATACGGATGAGACCGACCAGCTTTGGTTTAAGTCTCGCTTAAATGCACCTAGTTGATAAAAACCCGGCAACAACAAACTACTTAAAGGCAAAAGTGCATTGTACTTTAACTTATGGTTGTTCTATGTAAAAGTTTTTTTTAGTAAGTTTTGTTGGTAGTTAAATGTCCAGTTAAAATTAAGCGTTAAGTGTACCGGTTTTTAATAATTTGTAACAGAAATAAAATTCAGTTAATTTACTTTGAATGCGACCAGTGACAAAGTATAAAGTGCTCTAAAGTTTTTTTTTTATAATTAAATAAAGTGAAGCAAAATATAAATTTTTTTTAAAGTATAAGTCAAGAATATTTTGGATAAAAATTTTTTGCCTGACTTCACTTGGATTAACCAAGTTATTTTCTTCCTAGGATTCCCTAGGAAATAAATGTAAGTAACTAAAGATTACAGTTTTTTTTGCGTGTGATAATTTAGCATTTGCATATTTAATAGTGTTGGAAGTTTTAAGAATTTATGCTCAAGTTCCTTCAAACGGTGAAAAGAGGAAAACCTTAAACTGGGTAGTTTGCTAGTTGTTAGGAACAAGGAAAAAACTCACCCTTATGTGGGTAAAGAAAGAAGAGCTACAAACAAGGTATACATCTATGTGAAACAATAAACCGGAAAAGGTAAATTTGGCAGCATCGGTATAACCCGGAAACAAGGTAATGAGCTTAAATTCGATAATCCAATAAGAAAAGATGATAGAAGTGCAGGCGTAAACCATCATCCCAAGTTTTTAAATAATTGCTATAATAGTCGATACTATAATTAAAAAGGCATTAGGGCGGTGTCATTTGGTCGGGTAAAAAAAAAATTTCAAAGGAAAAATATATATACATAAAGTAAATATTAAAGATTGTATTTTTGAATTGTAAGGTGTGCTGTTAATTATATATTGTGTTTTTATGTAAAAGGACCAGGCTAATAATTGATAATTTAAAGAGATCCCGAAAAAAAATAAAAATAAAAGTGGAAAAAGAAATATTAAGTATTGTCGCAAGAAAAAAGTTTAGCCTTCAAAGAGCTCTTTTAGGGACGATAAACTCATATTAAAAGAAAAAATACTTATAAAAGGAAATTTCCTGATAGAGAATAAAAATAGTTTAGTAGGTCCTTATGTATGTAGGTGTTCGGTAGATTTTTAAAGACGGTTGTTGTTTTTTTTTTTTTTGTTATAAAGACATATTTTTTTTAGATAAATTTTAAGGCAAATCAATGTTTTAATTTAAGTGTACAGGGTATTGATTTTTAATATTTTTCAATTAAAAAAGAGAAAAATTGTTTCTTTTGGAATCTCTAATAATATTAGTTTTGCCAGGAAAACTATATATATATTGGAGATCGTGTAAAAAAAGAGAAAAAAGGGAAAAACTAAGTAATTAAAAAAAAAAATAAAAAGTTATTAATTAATATTGTTTTTAAACGAAAGAAAATCCTGGCGATACGTTGGTTATTATAACCGTTCGAATTCAAAGTAAACGAAACAAGAATTATATTACTAATAATTATCTAAAGAAAAACTAATATTAAATTTTTAGATATAGAGGTTTAGATTAAGTTTGTGTTGATTGTTTCATTAGTGTAAGTTTTTATTTATAGTAAATGTCTTGAAGAAAAAAAAATATAGTAGTGTGTGGCTAAAGTTTGTCTAGAGGTTATAGGTACAGTGGTTCAAGTCGAGTAAAGATGGTTGAAAAGTAAGGGAGAATAAATATTGTTAAAAGTCAATGGGGTCACTGGAGAATGATGGTAAGGTGACTACGGTAGGGAGGGCGGCGAATTTGGGGTTGAACATCGTGCCCATAGATAAACAAAATAATGCGGAAATGTTTGAAGGTGTTAAAGTGTGTTGAGAAGTGTTTGTACTTGTTTTTTTTTCTGTTAGTATAACAAAACCGGTGAATTGTAATGCGGGTTGGGTTCCCACGCCTATGCAGAGCTAGCTGAGGTAGCATTACATTCCTTAGAGACAGCTAAGAGGTTTAAGGGGATGACGGTGTTGACACCCAAATGTTATATTTGTAACAGAAAATGGCGCCCAACGAAAATGAAAGTAGGAAATGTTATGAACTGATCGTTGTTAGTATGCGTCCCAAAATTGTTATTAGAGCATTTAGTTTGCGTGTACAATAACAACGCAATAACAGTTAAATAGAATGGTACATTTCAAGCCAGTTTTGATCGTTTGGTAGATACTAAGTGTCCCAACGTTTGAAACGTTAGTTTTGCGTTTTGTGTTCTTTAAGCGAAACAACGTCATTGCGACTGTAAGAATTGTATTGACCGACGGATATTGTCCTGACATAAATATATGGTTAGTTTGCATGTGATTGCATTTATCCTAACGTTAGGGAAAGTTAGTTTGTAAATTGCAATTTTATGACGTGTGCCAGTAGCAAAAATATCTTATTTCTGAATGTTTATGTATAAGTATTTGATAATTGTATCCGAACTGTCCTATCCGAGTCGAATGTGGCATAGTTTGCAAGTCGGAGGCAAATATCTTTACGTGAAGAAGGAAAAAGGGGAAATTTTTTTTACGTATCTAATTTCTTTTGAACATTTTTCGCATTTAAAAGGAGTTCGTCAATTAACGCATCATATTTTTTTTTAATCTCGAACGACCATCTGAGAAAGAAAAAAAATCCATTTTTTACGAGAAAATCACTGTATCCTGTAGCCTAAGCATGTATGTTATTGAGTTATTTGTGTTTTGCAGTAATATCATTTAGATTATTAATAAACAAATATTGTTTGCATTTATGTGTTAGTATTTGCTTTTTTTTGTTTATTGTGTATAATATATGTGTTTGGTTTTATCAATACATTGTTTAATCAATACATTGTGTGTTATAATTTCTTTTTCTATTTTATTAACTTTTTTGATTTTATTTTAAGTATTATTTAAGTAAGATTAAATTTGCATGATTTATATATCTTTTTTAATTAAAAATATTATATTTGATTTTTTTTGTTTGTGTTTGTCAAATTCTTACGTATTTATATTTATTTGTATTTATTAAAATTGTTGAAGCAAAATGCCTTTGAATAGAACGCCACCTGGAAACGATAGGGAAACAGATAGTTTTATAGATTTGTCCGATACGATAAATGTAGGCAATACTCACGCAAACCAAAATCCTTCTAATGCGGGAACCACAGGGCAACAGACAGGAGCCATTCCGAAACAAAATAATCCATTAGGTCCACATAATTTAAACCTTCCTCCATCAAGAAAGCCAACGCAAGGTTTGTCCAAAGGCTATAGTCCAAGGGCTTATGCTGGTTTAATTAGCGACTTAATAAGAGAATCAAATAAAGAATACAGAGTTGAGTTAGAAAATAATTTAGATATGAAAATTCAAAAGAGTCTACAAGATGGTTTAGCTTCAATTATAAAAGAAGTGAAAATTACGGTATCGGGAAAACAATCAGAAGGTTTGGAATCTCTGGTGAGCGATGAAGAAGAGGCAACAGCTCCGGAACTTTGTAGAGCCCCAAAGAATATATCCGCCACTCTCAGTATACCACAAAAAAGACTTGATTTTGATCGCAGATCATCCAACAGCGATTGGAATATATCTGATAACCGGCAACAAGAGAAAAATTCAGCTGAGGCAAATGTAAAAGAAAAATATTTCGAGCCTAAGAAGCATATATATGTAGATAAATGGGATGTTAGTTTCGACGGCAATACCGAGCACCTGTATATAGAAGACTTTATCTTCAGGATAGAATATTTACAAAAGTATCATTCATGTCCTTGGGAGGAATTACAAGGAGAATTCCATAAACTTTTAAAAGGGGAAGCAAAGGACTGGTACTGGCTGTTGGTTCAACATAGAACAATACAATCTTGGGAAGATCTAAAAAGAGCTTTACTTGTACAATATGGCTCTAATAGAAGTGAGTACGAGTTTATGCGAGACTTTGAAGAGAGTAAGCAGAAGCCAGGAGAGAGTATAGATTCATACTTTCAAGCCATGCGTAAATTAAGATCACGTTTGAGAACACCCCTTCCTGAGTATGAAGTTATTCGCATAATTAAGAGAAACATCCGACATAACATCTCACAGATAGTATACCCGATGCAAACTTTTACCGTAGAACATCTTAGACACGAATGTAAAGAAATTGAAAAGAATTATTGCAAAAGAGATATAGGACCAACAAACTATATGCCAGCAAAGTATGCGCAAAGAAAACCAGTAGAGGAAATCGAAAAGGACTCGTACGAAGAAATTTTAGAAGAAATTCGTCCAGGGAACAGCCGAAATATAAAAGAAAAAACAAACAAATTGCTTTGTTGGAATTGCAGCTTACCGGGTCACACATTCATGGAATGCGCGTCGATGCAACGCAATATATTTTGCTACAAATGTGGTCTACAAGGTGCTATTACACCAACCTGTCCAAAATGCTCGGGAAACAGCGCACGGAGTGTGGCACAAGCGGCGGAAACACGCTCCACACAAACCACCGCCATAAATGCAGAGAAATGAGTACCCAGACAGAACCTGAAATAAAGACTTATATAAAATCTAAAGCAGAATATTCGATATTAAAAGGAGAAAAAAAGATTAGAAAAATGGATGGTGTAAATGCCCATAAAAGCCAGAAACGAACAAATAATAAGTCATACGAGGAGAGGTTAAAACATTACCAAAAAGTTCGCGAGAAAATATTTGGTGAAGAGATTTCGATAAGAAGATTAGAAAGAATTAGAAAAGCTAGAAATAGATTTAGAAATAAGAAAGCAGAGTTCAGAAAAATTAAACAGTCCGTCCGGAAATGTTGTTCAATCACAAATAACACTGAAAGAGATCCTAGAGCATTTTTAAAAGTTAAAATTGGGAATAAAACACTATCAGGATTACTGGACAGTGGTGCATCAGTAAGTTTATTGGGTCGAAATTGCGAAAAGTTAATAAGTGATTTAAATGTAGAAGTAAGGCCAATCATAGCCCAAGTTAAGACCGCAGGAGGAAAAGGTTATGGCTTAGAGGGAAAGATAACCTCAGCTAGCTCTGCATAGGCGTGGGAACCCAACCCGCATTACAATTCACCGGTTTTGTTATACTAACAGAAAAAAAACAAGTACAAACACTTCTCAACACACTTTAACACCTTCAAACATTTCCGCATTATTTTGTTTATCTATGGGCACGATGTTCAACCCCAAATTCGCCGCCCTCCCTACCGTAGTCACCTTACCATCATTCTCCAGTGACCCCATTAACTTTTAACAATATTTATTCTCCCTTACTTTTCAACCATCTTTACTCGACTTGAACCACTGTACCTATAACCTCTAGACAAACTTTAGCCACACATTACTATATTTTTTTTTCTTCAAGACATTTATTATAAATAAAAACTTACACTAATGAGACAATTAACACAAACTTAATCTAAACCTCTATATCTAAAAATTTAATATTAGTTTTTCTTTAGATAATTATTAGTAATATAATTCTTGTTTCGTTTACTTTGAATTCGAACGGTTATAATAACCAACGTATCGCCAGGATTTTCTTTCGTTTAAAAACAATATTAACTAATAACTTTTTATTTTTTTTTTTAATTACTTAGTTTTTCCCTTTTTTCTCTTTTTTTACACGATCTCCAATATATATATAGTTTTCCTGGCAAAACTAATATTATTAGAGATTCCAAAAGAAACAATTTTTCTCTTTTTTAATTGAAAAATATTAAAAATCAATACCCTGTACACTTAAATTAAAACATTGATTTGCCTTAAGATTTATCTAAAAAAAATATGTCTTTATAACAAAAAAAAACAACAACCGTCTTTAAAAATCTACCGAACACCTACATACATAAGGACCTACTAAACTATTTTTATTCTCTATCAGGAAATTTCCTTTTATAAGTATTTTTTCTTTTAATATGAGTTTATCGTCCCTAAAAGAGCTCTTTGAAGGCTAAACTTTTTTCTTGCGACAATACTTAATATTTCTTTTTCCACTTTTATTTTTATTTTTTTTCGGGATCTCTTTAAATTATCAATTATTAGCCTGGTCCTTTTACATAAAAACACAATATATAATTAACAGCACACCTTACAATTCAAAAATACAATCTTTAATATTTACTTTATGTATATATATTTTTCCTTTGAAATTTTTTTTTTACCCGACCAAATGACACCGCCCTAATGCCTTTTTAATTATAGTATCGACTATTATAGCAATTATTTAAAAACTTGGGATGATGGTTTACGCCTGCACTTCTATCATCTTTTCTTATTGGATTATCGAATTTAAGCTCATTACCTTGTTTCCGGGTTATACCGATGCTGCCAAATTTACCTTTTCCGGTTTATTGTTTCACATAGATGTATACCTTGTTTGTAGCTCTTCTTTCTTTACCCACATAAGGGTGAGTTTTTTCCTTGTTCCTAACAACTAGCAAACTACCCAGTTTAAGGTTTTCCTCTTTTCACCGTTTGAAGGAACTTGAGCATAAATTCTTAAAACTTCCAACACTATTAAATATGCAAATGCTAAATTATCACACGCAAAAAAGACTGTAATCTTTAGTTACTTACATTTATTTCCTAGGGAATCCTAGGAAGAAAATAACTTGGTTAATCCAAGTGAAGTCAGGCAAAAAAATTTTATCCAAAATATTCTTGACTTATACTTTAAAAAAAATTTATATTTTGCTTCACTTTATTTAATTATAAAAAAAAAACTTTAGAGCACTTTATACTTTGTCACTGGTCGCATTCAAAGTAAATTAACTGAATTTTATTTCTGTTACAAATTATTAAAAACCGGTACACTTAACGCTTAATTTTAACTGGACATTTAACTACCAACAAAACTTACTAAAAAAAACTTTTACATAGAACAACCATAAGTTAAAGTACAATGCACTTTTGCCTTTAAGTAGTTTGTTGTTGCCGGGTTTTTATCAACTAGGTGCATTTAAGCGAGACTTAAACCAAAGCTGGTCGGTCTCATCCGTATTTATTTTAAGTTCTGGTAACCCTTTTGCCTTTTGTTAAGATTGGTATCACTAACAAAAAACACCATAACAACCCTGCTTTAATATACATTCCACAGACTGACATTTGACAACTAACAACTACTATAAATTTAAGTAAACACACGAAATTAGCACGCTGCACATTTACCATAAAAAAAATAAATAAGTAATTATATTCAAACATTTAAACCTTCAAAACATTACAAACAATTGGGTCAAAAATCAACATAAATACAAACTTGGACATTGGAACTGAACATCCACACAAAACAAACCAAAACAAAAACATAGAAAGTGATACTGAGCACAACATAAAAACATCTAGTGAACGTGAACCCCATACAAATTTTATTCAATTAGCTTGGTTTGTTTCTGCAAATATATGTGCAAATAAAATCAGTCCTAAGTTAAGGCAAACAATTGTGTGCATTTGTTAATGTCACGCCGGATCCTCAACACGAGTTCAATTTACGAAGCTCCGTCCAAGCACGCACCTGCAGGCTTCCCACGTTATAATTGTAGTTCCTTACTTTGTCAATTAGTTCGTGTGTTTTGTTTTGCTTATTGTCCATTTATAAGCAAAATTATAAAAGCACACTTACAATTCTTACCCTTACTCGTTCCATCCTTTTTTTTTGAATGCAGGAAAAAAATGTAAATGGAAAAAACCGCACTATAATAATATCTTATTTGCTTTTCTCAAAAACTCCTTAATACGGTTAGGCCCGTGACAAATACTTTCAACTCCACCACCTTAAACTTCGACTAAGACACTAAAGGCGTACCAGAATGTGGCTGCTTAATACAATCAGTACTTCGTTTCTATGTTAAGTGGTTTCCTTGCTTTTGACAACAGTCGCCACACCGCGAAGGGTTTAAAAAAACGTGCAATTATTATCCCTGGAGGGTCCCTTAGGATTCGCAGGATTCTTATTATACTTTATTACCGGCTGCGCCAATTGTTGTGATTGTATTTTTAATGTTATCTTTATTTAACTATAAAATACAATCTGACTTATTACTCTTCTTATATACTATTTATATTAAACCAAACATGCTGACTTCACCAAAAATTCAATTAGCGGCAACCTTATCATTGTTGGCAAGTGGAGGTTTCCAGCATTCTATTGTAAACTTTTTAATTGGCATAAGTCAGAGCGCTATATACAAAATTACCAACAGAGTAGTGGATGAAATTGAACGTAGCTTTGTAGACAATTTATTCAATCTAACCCTAGAAATAATGACGATTGTAAGGAACATTTAATAGCAAAATACGAAATTCCAGGAGGTAAGTAAATGTTCTACAAATATTACTTTACATAAGTATGTATGTATTTAATAGTTTATTATGACAGTAATTGGCTGTGTGGATGGAACACATTTTGGATTACAGAAGTCTATAAACAAGCATATGTTCTTTAACAGAAAGGGTTTTCATAGTCCTAATTCAATAATTGTAAGTAAACATTTTTAAATAATGTTATTTTTTTAATGTACTTTATTTAAAGATATGCAATCACAAGTATACAATTATGGCAATTAATTCTAAATATGGTGGAGCCGCCCATGACTCTTTTGTTTAAAAGGAGTCGGATGAAAGAATTCTTCAGGTGTGCGCTGCATTCCACAGTTTGTGCATCCATTTTAAAGTGCCAAACTACGAAGACGTTCAACATTTATCGGAGACCTATCCAGCGCCTGAAATCGATGATGGCACAGACACTAAAATATCCAGAATTGGGAAAAAAATCACGACAATATAAAAATGAGTTTGTTTAGTAATTAATAAAAAATTTAATTATTTATCAACGTCAGATTTTTATTTAATTAAAACTTCAAAAAAAAAAAAAAAAAAAACTAAAAATATCATTATCTTTTAAACCAAACTTAGTAAGTAAAGAAAAAAATTAAAATAAAAACTATTTAAAAAAAATTTGCAACTTAAGCCGCTATCTTTGTATTATTTCTGTAGTCTTTAGTAATTCATATTAAGGTTTTCTAATTCTTTTTCCCGTATTTTTAGTTCCATCTCTTTAGTTAGCATATTAAGTTTCTGCTCTTCTTCCTTTATACTGTAGGCTTTTTTTTTTGATTTCCAATAATTTATTTAATAAATCAATTTTCTTTTCTCTTAGTTTGAGGTTTTTATTTTTAATTTGAATAAGTGTGTCAAACTTTTTCAGCATTTCGCTATGGTACAGCTCGGAGGACAAAATATTTTTTTCTAACATTGCTGTTTTTGTTTCTTTAGCTTTTTTTCTTATTTTTGGCGGTTTTACATAATAGGGTTTACTTTTAATTGGCACAGATTTTTCTTTTTTGCGGTTCTCATTGTCGTCTACTTCAGATTCTTCATTATCTGATATAGTTAACGATGATATGGATTAAAAATTATCCGCCCATGTTCTGACTCTCACGCGATTGTCAAATCACATGTGATTTGTAAATCAAAAAAAACTTTTTTGCATGTTCTGTAGTTCACGCGTTTTATTTTTTTTTAGATGATGTATTCGAAAATAAAAACATGTTTCTTTAAAAAATACAAAACAAAAAACCAAGGAATATATAACAAGTTGTACCTATTTCTAAAACAACATTTATATTTTCTTGTTTTCCAATAAAATTCATACATAAAAAAGTAAACAATTGAAAAAAGAAGATGTGCATAACCAACAGTTTTTTTCAAATTGAGACTGTTTACAAAAAATAAAACAAATTGTGAAAATTATAACAAAAACCCGATATATTATAATTGTGCATAGTTTGATTGGCTGTTTTTAACCTAGTTTGGACAAAAAACATCGGTTCACCTCATCTACCTCTTGCGATATGAAGTCGCAAACTTTCTTGCGATTGTGAATTTTAGAACACCTGTCGTACGATTTCAAATCGCATCGCCAATATTTTGCGAAATGCGATTGTCAGAACATGGGCGATCATTTATTTCTTCAGATGTTGTTGGAAAATCATAATTTTCACATTAATTGTGTGTTTGAGGTAAATCTTTTCGAAGATTGATCCAAACCTATTAACAGAGAGTTTTTTCTTCATATGGGCTTTTTTTCTTACGTTTTGCTTCTGATCAGCATAAATATATATATTGTTTCAGAAAATTAAATATTTATGTTTAAAGTTGGTTTATTCTTAACCTCCCTTGAAAACTACTTGGTAAAATACTTTTTGACAAGTCTGTATGTTCAGCCATAAAATTTCCAAGAATTTTCTTTTGAGCATAATTTATTTTTGTTTTTTTTTTTGCCCTAAATATAAAAATATTAATATAATTTTATTTAAAGAAACAAATATTTGCTTACATTTCCATTTTTATCTAACTGTTCGCTTAAAAATACGTTATTTCGCACGGTTCTTTGCTTACGAGTAAAAACTCGCAAGGTTGCATTCGAAACATTGTTCGTTATCGAATGCCATCATTAGAAATTTCGATACATCTTATTCGCTATGGAAAGTGAGAATCCCAAACTGTAATAATTTCGCACGAGCGAATAAAAACTCGCTCGTATACGAATACGAGAATTAGCCCCCTGAACTAACAGGCGCCCATAGGGGTATTTTGCCAATCTAGCCGGACTTTAAGCCAAAATGGAAAATTAAGAAATGTAAAAATTTAAGTGCGTAGCTCGACAGATAACAAAATTCAAAGTCAGGAAAGTAAATTTGCCTGCAATTTTTTAACTTTTGAAAGTTTTGAGAGGTTTACAATATATTTTTTTTGTAGCTAAACATATAAAGATTTTACGTTGACTCTTTCTTTCTACGAAAGACTGTATTAGCAATTGCCTTTTTTTAATTTTTTTTTTTTTTTATTTTAAGTTTTATTTAAAAAAAATTCCTTTGAAATTAAAAAAAGAGGTCTTTTTTGTTCACGTTTTGATTAAAACAAAATAAAATCAAAAGGTTTTTGAAAGTGATGGCAGTCGTTATCCTAAAAATCTTTTTCATTACAATAAAACCTGAAATATCTACTTTTAGACGAAAAAAGAAAACATTGCGCGTTTTTGCGCCATTTTTTTGGCAAATTTTTTAAAATTTCACTTTTTTCTGTTTTTTCTCATCTTGTGTGTTCACATATGAGTATGAAACTTTCGCCCATGTTCTGACTCTCACGCGATTGTCAAATCACATGCGATTTGTAAATCGAAAAATTTTTTTTTGCATGTTCTGTAGTTCACGCGTTTTTTTGCGTTTTGTTTTTTTTCGATGATGTATTCGAAAATAAAAACATGTTTCTTTTAAAAATACAAAACAAAAAAACAAGGAATATATAACAAATTGTACCTATTTCTGCAACAACATTTTTATTTTCTTGTTTTCCAATAAAGTTCATACATTAAAAAAAGTAAACAACTGAAAAAAGATGTGCATAACTAACAGTTTCTTAAAATTGAATTTTTATTGAGACTGTTTACAAAAAATAAAACAAATTGTGAAAATTATAACAAAAACCCCATATATTATAATTATGCATAGTTTGATTGGCTGTTTTTAACCTAGTTTGGGCAAAAAACATCGGTTCACCTCATCTACCTCTTGCGATTTGAAGTCGCAAACTTTCTTGCGATTGTGAGCTTCAGAACACCTGTTATGCGATTTCAAATCGTATCGCCAATATTTTGCGAAATGCGATTGTCAGAACATGGGCGTTTTTTGTGGGTCATAAAACGTTTTGATTATTGTTTTTAATATTTTTTATTTAAGTTATTACAGGTAAATTGAAATTAATTTTTAACAAGTTAAATTTAGTTTTACACTGACATTGCATGTAAAAATAGAAATGTGCGAGGCACTAGTTTTTACCCATGCCTAAACTGGTAATGTTACCTGTGTGAAAGCTTTCTTAATGACGCTATTTTATGCAACAAAATAAATGTACCTGCGTTCAAAACCTTTAAAAATAGTTTTAAAAAGAGTTATTTTTTAAAGAGAAACGAATCTGTGCTTCAAGTACTTATTTTTTTAGTGTACATATATTGTGGTTATTGCACGAAATTGTTTTCAGAACACTTTTAAAACTACGAGAGTAAAATAGAAAAAGTTTATACAAGATTAGAGTTATTACAGATAGTACATGAATGTAAAGATAAATCTGTTGAAGAGAAATAGCGATTTTTAGATAGAAAATTGTGTGAACTTTCAAAATGTCAAGGAGATGGCGACATGCCAGCGGCGAAACAGTACTTATACAGTTTCAGAAATTTTTTTTAATATACAACGCACAGTAATGTATGAAAATCAATTGCATATTGGGCTGTTATAAGAAGCAGCTGAGGCACGAAGCAAACATTTTCGGATTTAAAGGCAGATTTTTGCAAGAAAGTTTTTAAGAGTTCAGTGTAACGTAGATATTATTAATAGACTTTTGCTCAGTTCTGACCCACTGATGACTAGCATAGGACAAATTCCAAAAAAGAAGTCATTGTCCTTTACGAAATAAGTAGTTTCTTTAATGCTTCCCCCTGAACTTGAATTTAAAAGAATTCAGATTTAGAAGAGGTCTTTGAAGAAACAGACGAAGAAGAACAGTAGCACTCCTGTTCTTAGTGCAAAAGGATATTTTTTCAATTTAATTAGTTTTTGTTTTCATACTTTAAATTAATTGTAACTTCTGTAAATAAGTTATTTTTATATATAAATTACTTATTTTCAGATAAATTTAATACATTAAATTACAAAAAAAAGCGACAAACAAGCTTAAAAATAATTTTTTTGTGAAAATTATCAAAATTTATAAAAAAAATTGTTTGTACAGTGCCGTACCGGGGGGTAGGGTTTGGAGGCATTTCTGCCCCTACCCATAAAAGCTTAAAAATTTTACTTTTATAGTATTTGGGCGTAAGTTATCCATTATTTTATTATATACATTATTTTTGCAAATTTTACTTTATGCCGCCGCCCTCAAAAGGGGGAGAGGACGACACTGTCCAAGTGTAGATTGTTTTAGCTTTCGTTTCCATTTAAAGTTGCATTTGCCTAACAAAAGTATTGAAAACTTAAAAAAAAATTTAATTTTTCAGAGGTGGTATTAGTTCTTCCAAGGGGAACTTTTTCCCCCTTGATCAAATTTTTATTTTTATTCCCAAAAAGCCTATGACTACAATACATGTTTTGCCAAGTTTCATCAATCTAGGAGCACTTAGTAACTTTTAAGGAGCTTTATTATAAAAAATAAAAGTAATGTGCGGCTAGAATGGCAAAATACCCCTATGTGCGGCGGTGGAATCCACATGGTCACGATTGGCCTAAGCGGCAGCACAGAGGCCCGCACTACCTCAATTTTCGCCCTTGGACAAAGGTCGCCACAGCCGTCGACTGTGGACCTTATGAATTAGACAGACTTCCTACTTCCACCGTTAACAACCTTGACACCTATTTACCAATCCATACTATTGAAGGATGCGCCCTCCATATCACCTACGTATGAGGCAATGTTATATATAAACCTGCCTTCAACCAACCGCCATATATCCACATCTATTATTCTGTCCGGATCATCCTAGCTTATCATGAACTGTTGTTGAATTAGTTGGCTGTTCCTCTTCGGACCTAGCTCTTTTGACCACTTCCTCTCTTTCTAACGGTTTCCTTAGTTGGTCAGCTCGTTCCGTAGACCTGAGCTCTCCCCATTGAAATGCTTTCTTTATTTGCTATGCCCCTGGAAACTGTCAGGGCACCCCGTTTTCTACCTGGATAGACAAGGGACTGGCCCTTACACTTTCCATTTACGTTACTAGGAGGGCAATGCCCAGAAGCTTACCGGTGGGGCCATAAATTCTTCGAATTTTCTGACGTCTGCCGATGTGTCCTGATCTTCCGCCTCTCCTTAACGGTGATTGACCCTGGATCCCTCTTGGCCATCTTATGCAGATAGGCTAATGAAGAACTAGTGCCGCTCATCGATTTATCCTTCTTTGTTCGGCTTCTTGTGCCCAAAGGTGTTGATACCTCAGTCGGCGTCTTGCCGAACCAAAATCAATGGACGGGGTTCTTCACCTGTCTGTTCCCCTGGAGACCCCTGCTCACCGCCATTAGAATTAGGCCCCAGGATTTGGTGATGAGCTGATACCACGGTAATATCTAACTCTTCTTTAGAACCCAGTGACAGATCTTCCAGACAAACACCATCTGAGTTTTCAGGCCACCGCCTGGCTATTGTGACAACTCGCTGAGTTTACTAGCCACAAACACCAGCCTCATCGGAGCTTTTTGGCCAAAAACAACAACCAAAACAGGATAATTCAAGAAAATACAACGGCCTCATTGCTACAGCCTGGCCGACGTGACGGGACATCGACTGCGGCCACGGGGCACAACCATTACGTGACACCATAAGAACACTCCTGAGAACCAAACCCTAAAACCCGATAATTATTAGAGTATATTTAATTTAATATACCCTTTGCCCACTTGGGCTTCTGTTTAATTGTATTGTTAGGTAGCGTCTTTTGACAATAAAGTGAACGGCTTATAAGTACTATTGGGGTATAGTATTGTCACGTTAGAGATCTTTTCACTCGTTAATAAAATTACTCCCACAGGACGAGGTTTTCGCTTTGCCTAGTTGCCGAGCGCACTCTAAGGCGAAAGGCTCTCATAGGATAGCGCTATTTTAGGTAGCCTATATTGTTGCGCCCAGCAAACCGGTTGGGCGATTGGTTAAGAAGTTTACGGCGCAGTTAGACGGGTTAACCGCCTGGCTGTATCACCGTAAGGTAAATAAATTACTTTTGAAAATCTCGTAGTCGAGTAGGAGCAATGAACGTCGTTTTTCTACGCGTAAGAAGTGTAAAACCTTTACAGTCCCTGGCCAAATTATTAGACGCACTGCAAGATTTCATGTAAAATATTAATTACCTAGTGAAATTGAACCGTTTTGTTATTTTAAATTAATTTGTTTTTTATTTTTATATTATCCAATCAGTTAACGATTTATTTGACATAAATAAAACAGCATAAATTTAGAAAAGCATAAGTTTATTAAGTTTTAAAGAAAAGTGAAATCAGTGTTAGTAAAAGTCAATATTTAGTTGAGCCACCTTTAGCCGCTATCAAAGCTTTAATTCTGCGCGGCGTGCTATCAATGCAAGACTGTACTATTTCCTGCATTTGAGGATGATGATTCCACACATAAATAATCTTCTCTAGGAGCTTAGTTTAGTTGGTAATCACATCTTTAGCCACTTCTCTTTTCATCAGCTCCCACACATTTTCAATTGGGTTCATATCAAGGCTATTACCCGTCCAGTCCAACAGAGGGACATTGTTTTCTGCCAAAAAAGCTTTAACAGACCGAGCAGTGTGGCAGGGAGCTCCATCTTGCATAAAAGTGAATGGTTCCCCATTTGGAAACCATTCTCTGAGCTGCGGAATCAAACGATTTTGTAATACTTCTTTGTATTGATCTTGCCTCATTATTCCATTGACGACGTACAGCCGTCCAGTGCCCTTGCCGCTGATGACTGACCAAATCATCACTTTGGTGGGATGTTTTACCGTCGGAACGACACAATCAGTGTGAAATTTTTCACCATGACGACGACGCACATACTGAGCTTTATTCTGCAAAATTTCGAATGTGCTTTTGTCACTGAAGCAGATCTGTCAAAATAGGAAAAATATAAACTTCCATGTTTATTTGCTTTAGTTAACTGAAAATGACAAAAATGTATCAATTTTCGATTAAATTTCTGTCTTTTACCGATCTCCAGAAGTCCACATCTTTGTCTTGAAATTGTTTGGCCCACTTCAGGCGCTTTGTTTTCATTACCGCTGTTAACTTCGGCTTCCTGGCGGGGCGATAGGCCTTGAAATCTAATTCTTTCAATTTTCTGCAAACAGTGCGCTCAGAAACATTTACGCTAGCATCCTGGAGTTGCGATTTGATTGCCTTTGTGGTAGCAAATCTGTTTTTTAGACAAATTGTCTGCAAACATCTCTCTGCCCGTGAAGTGAAAATTGGTTTTCTACCGCATCTTTTCTTTCTTTTCGGACTTAATTCCTCCCCTAACTCAATTTTCTTTTTGATTCGTCGTACACTTGTTTCAGAAACCTCTAATCTTCGCGATATTTCTCTGTTTGAAAAAGTTTTCGCAGTCACAAGGGCCTTCACTTCAGCTTTTTTACGTGGTGAGAGATCACCTCTTCTACCCATAACTAAAGTATTACAATTATTTTTTTTAACACTGCGTACAAAACAAAGTAATAACTGTTTAGTATAAAACAGTTAAGCGACCAATCACAGTTTAATAAGCTACAAAGACACGTCCGTACCTGACTCGATTCCGATAGCGACTGATACAGGTTTGTACTTGTTTACGTTTATGTATCACTTTGTCAACACAGTGTTGCCATATATTAAAAATTAATAAAAATATGTAGTCTACAACAATTCTTTTAAATAAAAATCAACAATATTATAGTTTAAATATAACATTATTTGATTAAAAGCACTTAAAAACATAAAATTACTAAAAAAATGCAGTGCGTCTAATAATTTGGCCAGGGACTGTAAGTACTTATAATAAGTTTTGTTAGGTCAACTAAGGGAAAAAAGGAGAAACAGAAAAACAAGGTTAGCAATAAGAATAATAACTATCATGAATTTTTATAATACCCATGTACTTGTAGATAAGTAGAAAAATAAGACAAAAAAATATATATCCTGAAGCTTTGTTAATATATTGAATTAAAATAGTTGTGAAATTAATCATATCGGTTTAAGAGAGTGAGGGTAGGTATTTGGTGGTGGAAGCAAGTGAATTTGGGGTGACACCAGCAAACGGCGACCGGTGAGACAAAGGAAAGGAACCACAAATTAGGTTATGGTACGAGGGAGGGACGCCCGGCAGATGAAGACAACTCCATCTGCCACTGTATACCAGATTGTGGCCTTCGAACCTTTTTTTCTTTTTATTATTGATGTCGGCAGCACTGGCACAAATATAACTGTGGCTAAATATTATTGGATACCTGCGACGAACACCCGCCCATGGCCGACGAGCTCTAGCCGCGCAAAATTAAGTTGCCAGTGAAGCAGGAAACCAATCAAACACCCTTATTCACCCTTATCGGAAAAAAATTTCGCCCGAATTTTTTCCCTTGTTTACAAAATTTGTATCCGTGTGGAGTTTTGGCTCCTTTTCACTCCCATCGGACGCGTCCCCAGGTGGCGGATAGGGGGGACCGAGTGTATTGTGCAGGGGCTAGACAGAATTGGTCGACCCCTGCACACTACACTCAGTTCTAGGGTGTTAGAACCTCGCGGACCAACTGAAAGGGAGCTACACTTTTAATGGCAAGGTGGTTGGAAGCAGTGCCGAGGCCATGAATGGTTAATTAGTGTCAAAAGAAATAAGCCTTTAACAGCTCCCCTCCGACGCTAGGGCACGGGTTGGTTGTACTATTTTTCAGTCGCCTAGTCCGCGTATGCCGTCACTGCGCGCGACGGTCCTTCCCTTTACGTGCGTACTCGTGGGACTTATATAAAAAGGAAAACATAAATAATTTAAAAGAAAAATCGGACAGTTATAGGTCGGACAGATCAGACGTTTCAGATTCTGATTCCCTCGGACTGAACAAACTGTTGACGGTCATTGATGATAGCATCAATGACCAAGCAGAAAATTTACGGACGCAATCAATGACGGAGGAGCATCTTCACTTGTTGGGAGCTTCCCCGGTAATGGCCGGTGCCACGCAGAGCCTGGGAGATCTGGCACTGGGTTCCGACGAGGAGTTGAATATCACTGTGATATCAGCTCCTAGTCGATGCCTAGGGCCAGACTCTAAAGGCGCGGAGCAGGGGTCTTCTGGGAAACAGACAGGTAAAGAAGCCCGTCCGTCAATGTTAGTTCGGCACGACGCCGTGGTACCTCCGACTGAGGTATCATTAGATTTAGGCACAGGAAGCTGAACGAAGAGGGAAAAGGCGTTGAGCGGTACTAGATCCTCCTTGGCCTATCTGCATAAGATGGCCAAGAGGGATCCAAGGTCGTTCACCGTTAAGGAGAGGCGAATGGTCAGAAGACATCGGCAGGACGTAAGGAAATTCGAAAGAGTTTATGGCCCCACCGGTGAGCTTCTGGGCATTTCCCTCCCAGTATTGCAAGTAGAAAGTGTAGGGACCACTGCATTGCCTACCCAGGTAGACAAAGGGGTGACCCCGACAGTTTCTAGGATTGCAGTAAGTAAAGCTAGCGGTTCGTTGGGGAAGGTGCTCAGGTCTACGGAGAGAGTTGCCCCAACCAAAGAAACCGTTGGTAAGAGGAGAAGTGGTCAAAAGAGTTAAGTCCGAAGAGGAACAGCCAACCACTTCAAAGAAGGCGAAAGTCATGACTAGCCAGGAAAGTTTTCAAGTGGCTGTCATAGACCGTAATGATCCGGACGGAAGGATAGATGCGGTTCTATGGCAACAGGTTGAAGGCAGGCTTATAGACAATATTGCCTCATACGTAGGTGACCCGGAGGGCGTATCCTTCAATGGCGCGGACTGGTCAAAGGGTGTTAAAATCGTCAACTGTGGAAATAGGAAGTGTGTGGAATTTCAAAGGTCCACGGTCGGCGGTTGTGGCGACCTCTGTCCAGGGGCGAAAATTGAGGTGATACGAGCCTCTGAGCTGCCGCTTAGGCCAATAGTGGATTCCACCGCCAGTAAGATCGGTGGAAACCATACTGTCAGTTTTTGCCAAACAAAATAATGAGCTTGACACAAGCCAATGGAGTCAAGTAGTCTCACTGGCTTGTAAAGGCAATGATGGCAGGGATTTCAGGTTTGCAGTGACTGCGAAATCCCTTGAAGTCCTGGAAAAGAGGGGGGTTGTCAAATTCGGTCTTGGTAGTGTAACGTTTCGGCTACCGAAACCTGACAAGCCCAAAGAGGCTGCAAGTGGTGCAAATAAACCTGCATCACAGTGAAGCAGCCTCAGCCGAACTGACAACCTACCTCATCAGACACCAGGCCGACGTGGGTCTGATCCAGAAACCATGGATTGGAGGAAACAATAAGGTTCTTGGACTCAGGGCAAGAGGATACACCTCGTTCGTCACGTCTGCGGTAGACAAGGTAAGAACGTGTATTTTGGTAAAGAATGAGCTTAATTTTAAAATTTCTCATCCCTTTAGCTCCGGTGACGTAACCGTCGTTTTAGGAGAGGCCAAGGGCGAGCCAACGTTGGCACTGGCCTCGGTGTACTTGCCTTATGAGGCTGCGGATCCACCAGGTCCGGAGCAGCAAGGGTTGGTCTGGCAGGCGAGAGGACGAAAATGGAATCTGGTGCTCGGCTGCGACGCAAATGTACATCACACTCAATGGGGAAGCAGTGACATAAATAAGAGAGGTGAGGCAGTGTATAATTTTATAACTGGCAACTATCTTTATATATGTAATAGGGGTGACATGCCGACATTCAGGATTAGGGACAGAGAGGCAGTTATAGATCTAACGCTCACGTAGGGATTTTGTAGAGGAATGGAGGGTGTCGGATGACTATTCCTTCTCGGACCATAGCAGAATCACCTTTAGTTTGAATTTCGAGGGCCCCAGGAAGGCCCCCTATAGGAATCCGAAAAGGGCCGACTGGAAAATCTTCAGGGAGGGCTTTTCGTTGAAGATGGGCGACAATGGACTTTCTGAGGTTTCGCACAGGGAGTTAGAGAGAGTGGTGAACTTGTTCACTGTTTCGACGAGGAAGAGCTTTGAACAGGCATGCCCGGAGGTTTTTCCGGGCAGGAGGGAACAGCCAGGCTGGTGGACCAGGGAGCTCAGAAAGCAACGGACCATGTTAAGAAGACTGTTCAATAGGGCAAAGCTCACAAGGGACCATACGGATTGGGAAAGGTCTAGGATATCCTTCAATAAGTACAAGAGTGATCTCAGGAGGGCGAAAAAGGATTCATGGGCTATGTACTGTGAGTCTATCGACTCCTTGAACGAGATGTCAAGATTCAGGAGAATACTATCCAAGGGTCCTAGCGGACTTGGGTACATTCAGAAAACGGATGGATCGTGGACGGAGTCTGGCTCGGAGACCCTTGAATTGTTGATGGGTACACACTTCCCAGGGTGCAGGGTACCGACTGCAGTGGAGCTATCGGGTGGCGTGGGTGCACGTCACGGAGAGATAGCGGATGTGACAGGGGTGGCAGGGGACATTGTGACGATCGATAGGGTAAAATGGGCGGTTGATACCTTCCAGCCCTATAAGTCACCGGGACTGGACGGTGTCTACCCGTGTATGCTACAGAATCTTTCGGCGCAGGGATTGCTACTCCTGACGAGGGTGTTTGCTGCTAGCATCACACTAGGTTACATACCCTTGCGGTGGAGAGAGGTGAGGGTGATTTTCATACCCAAGGCTGGAAAGGCCAGCCACTCGAAGCCTGGGGATTTTAGACCGATCAGTCTATCGTCTTTTCTATTGAAGACGCTAGAACGGCTGATCGATCTTTATCTTAGGAACACGATTGATACGCACGTCATTAATAATGCTCAGCATGCTTACCTTAGGGGTTAATCTGTTGAGAGTGCGCTTCATGATGTGGTGGGGTTCATAGAGCGCGGGTTGTACAGGAAGGAAATTGGGAACGCACTCAGGGAAGTAGGAGTTCAGAGTATCCTTATTGAGTGGATCTATTCTGCGCTTGGTAGCAGAGTAATCAACTCTGAGTGGCGAAATGAGCGTCTGAAAAGGGGTGCGGTTATGGGAACGCCACAGGGAGGGGTACTGTCGCCACTGCTGTGGATTCTGGTAGTCAACGGGGTATTGGGACTGCTTGACTCAAAGGGAATCAAAGTAGTGGCTTATGCAGACGACATCGTGGTGTTGGTGACGGGGAAATTCCTGTCCACTGTTAGCGAGGTAATGCAGAGTGCATTATCCGACTTGTCTACGTGGGCCAGGGACAAGGAACTGGGTGTGAACCCAGTGAAGACAGAGCTAGTTCTCTTTACCAGGAAGTACAAGGTGGCAGAGTTTGAGTTGCCAAGGCTTGACGGGGTTCAGCTGGAGCTAGCGGATAGGGCCAGGTTTCTGGGCAATGTCCTGGATTGCAAGTTGTCTTGGAGGGCGAACGCAGAGGAAAGGGTAAGGAAGGCTCTCAATGCCTATTATGCCTGTAGGAACGCCATAGGTAGGAACTGGGGGTTACAGCCGGCCATGGTAAATTGGATTTACACATCCGTTGTAAGACCATTTCTTACGTACGGTTGCCTTGTATGGTGGAGAGCCTTGGAAAAGGGCGACATAGGAAAACTCTTGTCTAAGGTCCAGAGATGTGCGGTACTGGGCATTACAGGGGCCAGGAAAAGTACACCACAGGCAGCGCTGGATATCATTCTGCATCTTCTTTCCATCGGGGACTTTGTTGCTGGAATGGCGGCCAGGAGTTTGCTTAGACTTAGTGAGTCAGGTATGCGTGGGGTATGTCTGGCGGGACATGCTGGCATTTTGGGAAGGGTCGCGGATGGTCGACTCCTGGGGCAGTCATGTGTGACGGACTACATGGTAGCGGAACTCGACTTTGGGATCCTGCCGAAGGTAGTGTTTCCGGATAGGGAGGCATGGAAGGAAACGGAGAGGCTGTATGAGGGGAGTGCAGTCTTTACTGACGGGTCGAAGATGGAGGTGGGCACCGGGGCTGGTGTCTATGTAATGGACACTGGGGAAGGAAGATCTTATAGACTTCCGGACGAGTGCAGCATCTTCCAGGCTGAAATTCTGGCGGTGATGAAGGCCGCGGAATTGATAGGGGAGGACGCGAGTGGGAGTGGTGACGTAACAATATACGTTGATAGTCAGGGCGCGCTTAAGGCTCTAGAGGGACATTTTGTCAGGTCTAGACTCGTGGGCGACTGCAGACGTGCTCTTAGAGCGATTATGGGTACACGCAGGGTCAGGCTCTGCTGGGTTCCGGGTCATTTTGACATTTCCGGGAACGAGATTGCCGATGAGTTGGCAAGGAGGGGATCGGCCCGGAATATTGAACTTAGTTTTGAGCCGGTGAGGCCACCACTGAGTTTCTGTTATGGACTGATAGGGACGTGGATAACGGACAGGGTGGGCCAAACCTGGAGGGACAGGGCCGATTGCAGGATCTCCAGGCTTTTATGGCCCAGGCTGGACAGGATGGGCACTGACCTGCTGCTCAAGAAGAGCAGGGGGTTTCTGAGGCGCATTATTGGGACTCTCACAGGGCACTGTGATGTGAGATACAGGACGAATAAATGGGACAGGAACTCTCCCGATTTCTGCAGGGTATGCGGGGACGAGGAGGAGTTAGAGACGGTGGAACATCTTCTCTGCCACTGCCCTGGGCTGCAGATTCGCCGACATAGGTGGTTTGGAGGACGCTTCTTAGATGGACTTGGTAAGGTTCCTGGCAATGGGCTGGGGAGCATCATAGGCTTCATTAAGGAGGTTGGGTGGCTGGGCAGCTAGGTGATTCAGAGCCTAGGACTACTGACTTTCTTAGACATCTTGCGGACGGTACTCTGGCTTCTTTATCCTTTTTCTCTTACCTATGAATCTTTTGACTTACTGTTTTTTTCCTTTCTTCTCGACTCCTCTGAAGGGATTCACAATGGGCCTAAGGGCCTCCGAGTGGAGGTGGCGGACTCGCCACTACCCTTTGTAAACTAACCTACAAAATTTGTATCATGAATTTTGTTCACCCGAGCACATGGCAACTTCGAAAAATTTCCTCCTATCGTGAATAATTTTTTACTGAAATTTGTTCGCCATTTAAACTGTTTTTGTTCACTTTGATTTTAAGCAGTGAACAGATAAAACGTAAAATGTAAGTTGTGTAGAAAATCTTTTTTTATTTGACAATAACTTAATAAAAACTCAATTTTAAGAAGCAAAAGAATGATGACAGGATCTAGGATGTGTAGCGTCAATAAACCTAATCTTTATTTCTTGGTCGCATATCTACAATAAAATTTAACTTTTTCTGTTTCTTAATATTTAAATTTATCTGTATACTAACAAGTGTTACGTTCAGACTAAATCGTTCCTTTGAATTATAATAGAGATGCTTTGCTTGCTTTGGAGCCATTATATAAACGTGCGTGCCATCTATGCATCCAATAACTCCTGGTATCCCAAATTTATCAAAAAAATGTGGAGCGGTTACACTCCTCTGCGACTGAGATGGATAACATATCAATGTGTCGCAGATTTTCACTTCCATTACATCCAGAAATTCTCCTCGCACCTCGCTAAAAGTTGATTGTGCGATCGCTGACTGATAGTCGCTCCCCACATTTTTTGGTGCCCACAATCAGCGAAAAACCACAAACACGAGCAAAGTTTAATGATTGGAGGTATAGCTGTATTTTTCTTTGAAACCGGTAATGCATTTGTAAGGTGTCCAAAAGATAACCAAACGCAGCTTTGCAGACTCTATAATGTTTAAAAAATATAGACGCAAGAATTGTACATACCACAAAAATATACAATTATTAAATACTTACTGTGCACTCGTTAATTCCACAGGATTTGAAACATCCCGCAATGTTCTTATTTTTCGTTGTTTTCATTTCTTTTTTTTTCATTATCTTCCAATTCCAGTAACAAAACTGCACCGATGCAAAACATTTTCAATCACTTTTGAAAATTTGATTTTAAATTTGACAAATTTATTGTATATTTTTTTAAGTTTTTTAATTTCGAACAAACACATATGATTCGAAGGGAAAAATAATTCACGTTACATTCACGATAGCCAATTGCTGTTCGGGCGAAAAAAATTCCGGCCGAATAAAATTTTCGCATTTTTTACGCGATAGGAGTGATTGTGGTTGGCGTTGACGTAGTCGTTTTTAGTGTTTGGGTACCGTCAAACAAATACACCAATGTAAAACAAATAGCATTATTGTCGTTTTTGTGTCGAAACCGACACTTGACACGACAACGCCAAACACAATAAGGCTGAATAACTTCACCCACACGGGGAAGAAGCAGGACACTTGGTCAACAGTTCATTCAGTCCGAAAGAATCTGAAGTCTGATTTTTTTAAGTTTAAATTTATCCGTATAAGTCCAACCAGTTCGCACGTTAAGGAAAGGACCATCGCGCGCAGTGACGGCATACGCGGACTAGGTAACTGAAGAAAATTACAACCGGCCCGTACCCTAGCGTCCGAGGGGAACTGTTCAAGGCAAATTTATTTTGACACTAATTAACCACCTTGCCATTAAAAGTGTAGCTCCCTTTCAGTTGGTCCACGAGGGTGCTTGCACCCTAGGGCTAAGTGTACAGGGGTCGTCCATCTCTGTCCAATACGCTCGCCAACCCCCCCTCCCTATCCAACACCTGCGGACGCGCCCGATGGGAGTGAATAGGAGCCAAGACTTCACACGGAAAAAATGGGCCTTTCCCGACAGACATGAAGTGTGATTTTTGTTGGTAGATCGGATAGATTAGTGTAGCGATGTTCGCTGGGCACATTAGTTTTAAATAAAAAATACGGGCTTTTTAGAAATTATGTGTATACTTTATTTTGCATATAATCTTGGATTAGGGATATGAAGTTGTACAAAATGATTAAAATAAGTAAATGTTAAAAATGTATTTTAATATGTATATTTTTTATATATTATATTTTAGAGTGGGATTATTCGCATGTTACAGGGAGGTCCTGTGTTATTTCTGCCACGGTAAGATTATCCTTAATATCCTTGGCATTAGCAATCTCCTGTTGGAAGAAAATAATTATATTTATTAAAAAACAAGCATTAAAAAAATAAACAATACATAAAGGAAAGCAAAATTAAAGCCCTTTATTAAATGAAGAACCAAATATGAGAAATGTAAATTAAGAGCACACGGTTAATGAAACAAAAAAGTGAACTTTTTGTGTTAATGAGTTCCTAATCGAAAATTTTCGGAAATGCATTAGGGTTAGTACGAAGGCATATGTGTAAACAAATTTGTTTTATTGATACCTCAGTAGTGGTCTTCGGTTTTATATACTTTTGTTTAAAGAAAAAACTTTTGTATAAAACACACACAGCGTTATCCAAAATGTGTTCTTTAGACAATAAATAAATGCGAGTTCCTGTTAAAAATAGCCGAACTTTTAAGCATATTGTTTTACTGCAGTGTTTAATTTTTAGGGGGAAAGGGAAGAACCATAGCAAATTAGACAACGTTACATATGTTTATTTTATTTTAAATAAAAAATTAATTTATTTTATTTTGTTTTCATGCAGATGAAGAACAAATATTATAATTCAATAAACGCCTGCAATCTTTAATATGTTATTTTAGTGAGGAGAATGATGAACACCACGAAAGACGTTTTATTAGGTTTTTGTTTAAAAAAAACGGATAGTAGATAGTATGGTTTAACGAAAGGTTTTATTCACCTTAGTTAGATTAAAATCTTCTTCGTTCATATTTTCTTTGCTTTTGTTAAGAAAAATCATCTCATTAGACGCTGAGGGATCTAAGAAATATTTGGAATTAAAATTAAAGGTTTGTTCGATTACATTTAAATTCGATTCTTTAGAATTGTTTGTTAACTCGCATTTGTCAAACTCTTTGTCCTTAGACTGACGATCGTTATTTTTTTTTATAATTTCATCGATGTCCGAATTATTGTCTTTTTGCCTTTCACTATTATCTTGAGAAGACTGTTTAGTTAGAATTTGTGGATCTTCAAAATTGACTTCCAATTGTTGGATAAGAATTTCAGCACCTTTTTCAGTTATTTCATTTATCACTGCTGCTGCAACTAAAAATTGTTCTTTGCATTCTGATTCTGCGAGCTGATCAGAAGAAGACACATCATCAGAAATATTTAAAAAAAATTTATCTTTCTCTTTAAAATTTTTTTCACATTCATTTATGTTTTTTTTACTTATTTTATTTACGAGTATCGCCACATCATTACAAGTTTTTTCATCACTAATTATTAAATTTTGTGTCACATCTACTTTTTCAGTATTAAAACATTCAGATTTATAAGAAAGCTGACTTAGTGATGAAAGAACCTGTTCTTCCTTCTCCCCTAATTGATTACTTTTTGTTTCTAATTTTTCAGATTGAAATGTTTCTTTAACGGATTCTTCATTACATGTAAATGCAAACACCGAAACTTGTGATGGTGGTGGAGATATTGGTAGTGGTGGAGGGGATGGCTCATAGCCATGTTTACCCTCCACCTCTAACTTATCAGTTATTACGGTATCGGGTGTTAACTTCACGATAGTTAAATTTATTTCATTTTTCTCATCAAATTCTTCAGTCATAATGCCAGTGTTTTCACTAAGCAACGGTTGGGTAACAGGTGCATTTTCGTTGAAATTATTAAAGGACTTTTGAAAACTTTCTGATGATTTATCCTTATTTGTTTGAATTATATCATTTTCATTGAACTTCTCATCAGACGCATTTAAATCAATGACATGGGGTTGGACATTAGAAGGGTTTATGGAGGTAGGGGAAATATAATCTAGGGTAACAACAGCAGAAGCAGTGTTGGAGTTTACCTCAATTTGTGCCATAGTTTTCTTAACATCTTCGTGTCCATTTTGTTCACCATTATCTCCGTTTTGATGAATTTTATCAACAAGTTCACCATTTGTTGATGTTTTCGATAACTCATATGTCGCAACACTAGTTAATAACGTGCTAATAATCTTTTTCGAGGGTACTTCGGCGGGTACATATATAGCATCTGTTTTTTCGGAATCTACATTTGACGCATTAATCTGATCGTCTGTTCCATTGCTATTTTTTAAAGCATCTTCATTGATTGCATTTTCAATAGTTTTAGTCTCATTAATATTGGTCTTTGCGGTATCCGTTTTTTCAGTCTTTTCAGATAATTTCGGTGAAACAGCGGTTGTATCATTTTGTACTGGCTCGTATTTTTCATTGGTGGTAGTATTATTAATTGTAATGGCCGTATTGTCCTTTAATTTTTCGTCATTTTCTGCCTGCTCCCCATTTAATTCTTGTGGCGTACCATTGCCATTTTCTTGATTTTCTGGAGTTGTTTCAGTTATTTTCTCGTTTTCAGATTTTTCTTTCTGATTACCTTCAGGCTCCTAAATTATGGCGTATAAAAAAATTAATATATGTTTATTTAATTAATATGATTAAAAAATTATGTTTTTTATTACGGTTATAGCTTTCCCATCGGCATCTGCTCCATTTACAGTTGTGCTACCTTCTTCTGCAGCCTCATCGGTTTTAGCAGGCTTTTGTTTATCTTTCTTTCCAAACGAAATGCTGCGAAAAGACCATTTTTTTTTAACCTTTTCTTTTTTTGATTTCTTAATACTTTCTTCAGCAAGTGGTAAAATTTCTTCATTGGCAGCTGTATCAACCTCATTTTTTAAGGTTTCAACACCGTGGTTGGGCTCTGATGAGTCGCCACTAGTCTGAACATTAACATCTTTTTCGTTTGCCACGTCTTTATAGTTCTCTATATCTTCACTACCCTTTTTCTGAAAAAAAAGAAAAGTTGTAACATTAAAAACACATGTACATATGTATAATATGAGTGTAATTAAAGGGTAAACTACAATTATTCAAAAATAATCTTTAGGCGCTTCAGGTCTTAAAAATAAATAAATATTTTGTCAAAATCGATGTCTTAATGCACAAAAACACCTTTCTACTTTTTTGGCGAGTATAAAATTATTTTTCAAACAGTGTAAGTTTTATCGCGCTAAATGTAATAGGTTTCAAGCAATAAACATCTTTATAAAAGTTTTACTTATAATTTCCAAATATATTTGGTCTGGGGGCAAATTACAACATTCGATTCGAATCGAAATTTTAAAATTCTTATTAGAATTCCTATATTAAAAGTATTGACAACTCGATCGATCAAGTAAAATTTCGATTCGAAGAATCGAACGCCGTAGTTTGCCCCCTGATTTAAGCTAAATTTTAAATAATCAGATTTTAATTGACAAGCACAACGTTTTTAAATGTTTGTTTGGTTTACTGGTTGTTAGTTTATTTTATTTTTTTATGAAAAATAGTTTTTTGTAAAAACTGTCTTCCTGACTCTCGAAACGTTGATTTAAACATTATAAACAATTTCCAAATATTCAACAATAAAAAACAATTGATAAACAAGGTGATAAAAGCGGTAAGTTTCAGGCCAAAGGTAGAAATTACATCATTGTTGGGTACTCTCATGTGGCGAAGGCATATCGACTTAACGATAAGAGAAGTCGTAGTGTAATCGAACGTCGCGACGTTATGTTTGATGAAAATGAGTACAGTGCCTGGATGAACCTTGCTTGTATAAGGCTACGATGAATGGTGAGTTGGTTTTGGTCATGGTTTACGTTGATGATCTTATGGTCGGATGCAAAAATAAACATCAGGTTTTGGCGGTAAAAAACTTGTTGGCTAAGGAATTTTCTATTACTGACAAAGGCTTATTACATCACTACCTTGGCATCGAAATTGAACGTGAAGGTAAAACAGGCGCTCTAACTATTTGTCAGTCGCAATACATTAAAGATTTACTCAAAGAGTATGGTATGCAGGATTGTAAGTCTTTTGCAACACCGCTTGAAACAAACCACCAAGTAATATTTACAGAAGGCAATTGTGAAAAAATACCTCAGCAAGATTACCAGTCTATAATCGGAGCGTTAATGTTCTTGGCCATCACGACGAGACCTGATATCCTACATTCAGTGGCTAAACTTGCACAGAGGAACTCAGATCCACATACTGAACATATGCAGGCCGTAAAATGCATATTGCGCTATCTTCGCGGTACTGTGGATATAAAAATGATTTACAATGATTTGCTGATTGGGATGACAATGCTCTCGACCGTAGGTCGTAGACCGGTTTTGTGTTCTTTATAGGTAATTGTCCCATTTCTTGGCAATCTAAAAAACGAGCATGCGTAGCCCTTAGCAGTACAGAGGACAAATATATGGCTATGTCGGAGGCGGCCAAAGAAGCTATATTTTTGAAGCGACTTTTGGAGGAAATGGGTTATATTTCAGGCGAAGCAGTAGGTCTTAATGTCGATAACCAGGGTGCGAAAAAATTGGCATCTAATCCAGTTTACCATAAGAGGACAAAACATATTTATATACGATTTCACCATGTCCAGGAAGTAGTGAAGAACAAAGAAGTCATTTTGAGATACTGTCCATCACAGAATATGATTGCTGATGTCCTTACTAAGAACCTGGCTAGGACGAAACATGAAGATTTTGTAAAATTAATGAAATTTGTTTAAAGTTTATTTTTATATGTAAACGTCATTCACATTGAGAAGGAGCGTTGAAAATATAATTACATATTTGGCAACTCTGTTCTTATTTTTGGCAATGTGAACGTCGTGCTTTGTGTCATTGTTTTATCTTTCCTTTTTGCTTTTTAATCTTGAACTTTCTAGAGCGAACACGTTTTTTAAAAACTCTTTTGAATATTATAAAAATTACTTTTAAATAAAACTAGTTTTATAATAATAATTATAAAACATTAAACCTAAAAACAAGTTTTAAGCCTAAAAAATGCTTATTTTAAAATTTTGTATTCATAAACCGTATTTCAACTTAAATACTTGTAAGGATTTTTTAAATCTGTGTGGCAACTCTATTAATTTTATTTGGCACTTGAGCCATAATGATATAAAACAATGGTACATATATATGAGCATTAATCGCATCTATGTACAATTTTTTTTTTCGTTTTAGAGAAAATTAATGTTTTTAGTAAATAAAGTGTATAAAAAGATGAGAAAACAAAATTTTAGGTAAAAGTAAAACTTAGAAGTTGACTTTATTGAAGATGAAATAGTATTTGAATGAGTTTTCCTTTATGTGTGTTGATTCTTATACATCAAAAAAATATTAACATTACTATAAACAATGAGGTTGATTTTTGAAAAATGGTAAATATGGCTGAAAAATTCACTGAGAGGTTTAATATTTATTTATAAAAACAGTCATATTTTTACCATATAATGCCAATGTATTGATTTATACAGTTTTAAATTCAAACAAAAGACCGTAGGGCCAATAGTTGGTAATTTTTATGAAAATAAAAATTAAAACAGAATAAAAACAAAAAAAGTTTAGGAAATTTGCTTGAAATTGGTTTGAAATTGGGAAAAAGGCAATAAAAATACAAAAAAAAGGTTTAGAAATTAGCTTAAAATGGGCTACAATTTTATTGAAAATTGCTTAATAAAGATTTAAAATGCTCTTTACGTTTTTATGAATACAGCCGTAAATGTTTATTTATGTTAGGGTAGGTAAGGTAAAAACAGGCAGCCGTTAAGGGAAAGGATAAGGCTCAATTGGGTCCGCTTATTTGGCCGCTTTGTGTTACCTGTAAAAGCATATTGAAAGAGTGGAGATAGAAGGAGAGAAGACACTAAAAGGGTTAGAAATAAAGAAAAGAAAACCAAGGTTTTTAGGTGGGAATCGAACCCACAGCCCCCAGACTGGTAGACTCGAGCACTTTTTTACTTTCTCTTACCGGGACAACCTTAATTTATGTTAAAAATTAAAACAAATTAAAAAAATATGGCCAAAACTTTTCGACTTTGCGTGGAAAATTTTAAAAGTATAGGAATAGAGAATTTGTAAGCAAATGCACCAAAAAGTTTACCTGGTGCCTTGGGTATACAACGAATTACTTTGCATTTTGCGATTTGTGCGTAGAAGCGATAGTGGGTAAAACGAATTTTGATAATTTTTGGTAGAAAATTTTACAGTAATCATATTTTTTTCTTCGTGCATATGTTTTTTTGTGGATGATTTTTTTCTCCCACTTCGTAAAAAAAATTTTTTAACTACTGTAAGCAGAGCGACTGAGAAAAAGTTTATAAACATTTTGCGAAGTTGATATACCCTAACCGCCAAATATATAAAAACTGATAATTAAATTTTTATACTCGATAAATTAGTTGTAATTTTTGACCTGGGTAGTTTATATGTAGGGGGCTTTGTTACGGCTTAAGGTCATTTCTTAAAATAAAAATAAAACACGTAAATATTTAGACAAAGATATATTCTTGGGCCCTCGGAGAGAACTCGAAATTCGGACATCAATGATGGCGAAAAGTAGGAACTAGCGTGTAAAACTTGCAGCAGTGTTAATAGACTGTTTAGTAAAAGAAAAGCAAAACTCGAAAAAGAAGACAAATCAAACCTCGTATATTAAACAAAAGTGCAGTGTAAACAAAACCAAAAATTGTGATTAAGTATATATTGGCACCACAGAAACAAAACAAAGAACACGACTTGCTTCACATAAATCGGAAAGCTACAGATAAACCCATTGAACAAAAAGCTGCAGTAGTGGCTCACTGGGCGAGGACAGGCCATACACCAAACTTTAACAATTTACGAGTTTTACAACAAGAATGTAATTATAAAAAGATATTAATGATGGAGATGTTACACATACATATGTACATCAGAGAATGACATTGAGTACTCTAAAATAAGATAACTCGAATATTTACTTATTTTTTTCGGTTATTAAGTATAACTATACATGCACCGCACACAATATCTACTTATACATGCATAAGCTGGTACGGTTACATGTATACGCAATACTTTTTTTTTTACATACCTTAAACACATACCTTACAATCGAATATACATGTGCTAACACGCAATATCTATAAGTATTGAAAAGTAGCTACTGTATAAACTGTATACAGTAGCTAGTTTGAAAAAGACATTAAGTATAATGTAATGTAATGGTATACAGAAAAATATCAAAAACATGTAAAGTGATTTACTCTGCTCTTTCATGTTTTGTAGAAAAACTAGCACTGATCAGGAATGGGAATATTTTCTTTTTCGTTTTTATATTAATATTTTTTTATTCTGTAAGCAAGCATATGTAATAAATACGTATAAATTTAAATAAAAATAGTTGGAATTTGAATGGCTTACCAAATATAAAAACTAACGTACTCTTTATAGAGCACGAAAGGCGAGACGTCTTGGACACTTTGTATATATTTGTTGTGACGACATAAAAATCGTGCCTCATTTTTATGGCACACCATAACAATAACACATTTGTAAAATATTCTTGTATGTATATATTTCTCAGACACATTTATATTGTATATCCTAAACATTTACAATATATTATTTAATCGAATTAATTCTATTCTTATATAAATGATGGCTATTATAAGTATTTAATTATTAATTTGAATTGTATAAAAGACATTATATTTACAAGTTTAAGTATTTAATATAAAGCACGGCTTTATCATGTAAATAGTATTAATAGATAAAACAGTGCGTGGCCGTGTCGGTTTGCACATCCAATTAAACACAGCTCGATTTACACTTGACAAGCACAGCACCTCTCGGCCAATGCGGTGACAGATACAGCAACACGCTGTTTGTTAGCGTGTATGCTGTGTTTGTTGATGTGGGTTTGTGTGTATGTGCAACCGATATGAAGAGTATAAAAGGCGGCCTCGCAGTAGAAATTAATTAATTGTTGGCTGGCGGTCAAGCAGGTAAGATCATATAGTAGAATAGTAGTAGTAGTTAACTAGTTGCTTTGTGAAGTAAGAGCCTCCGGGGTTATACTAAAGAGTCTCTTGCCTAATAAAGAAACTATTGTACTTTTGCGTGTAGTGTGGTTGACGTCTCAGTGGTTATCCCGCAGATTCGTCCACGCACAGTGCCGTAATAGAAGTTAGGTAGTAGAGACGCTAGCGTCGTTGTGAAGTAGACGTTTCAGTGGTTATCCCGCAGACTCGTCTACCTAACAAATACACTAGTGTGGCTTTGCGTGTAATGTGGTTGACGTCTCAGTGGTTATCCCGCAGATTCGTCCACGCACAGTGCCGTATCATAGTTAGGTAGTAGAGACGCTAGCGTCGTTGTGAAGTAGACGTTTCAGTGGTTATCCCGCAGACTCGTCTACCTAACAAATACACTAGTGTGGCTTTGCGTGTAATGTGGTTGACGTCTCAGTGGTTATCCCGCAGATTCGTCCACGCACAGTGCCGTATCATAGTTAGGTAGTAGAGACGCTAGCGTCGTTGTGAAGTAGACGTTTCAGTGGTTATCCCGCAGACTCGTCTACCTAACAAATACACTAGTGTGGCTGTGCGTGTAATGTGGTTGACGTCTCAGTGGTTATCCCGCAGATTCGTCCACGCACAGTGCCGTATCATAGTTAGGTAGTAGAGACGCTAGCGTCGTTGTGAAGTAGACGTTTCAGTGGTTATCCCGCAGACTCGTCTACCTAACAAATACACTAGTGTGATCGTGCGTGTAATGTGGTTGACGTCTCCGTGGTTATCCCGCAGATTCGTCAACGCACAGGATCGCAGCGTAAGTAGGTCGAATAGGGTTGAGGCCAGTAATCGTGTAAGGATGGTCTGTCTACTTTCGTTATACCTGCCCAAGCCATAATCACGCCAACGTTCAGCCGCCTTCGTTAATGTATCGTGCCGTATAAAGTAGCGTTAGTAAAGTAAATAAGAGAATAAAACATTGTGAACTTGCCAAATATCCTGCTTTTTCCTTCTAAGCGGTCACGAGAAAATAAATTTTTGTGACGGAACGCTGGACAACGGTGAGTTGTACCCCAGCTGAGAAAAAAGGTTCGTTACAATGGCGCCCGAGCAGGGACCGCTTAGAAAGCAGTGATAAGTGAGTGTTAAAAATACCAAAAAGTAAATTAAATAATTCGAAAAATAAAAGTAAAAAAAAAAAGAAATTTTAATTAAAATAAAACCACATAAAAAAAAAAAAAAACTGATATCAGAAATTAAAACGCTGAACATAACTAAAAATAAGTTGTAAAAGAAAAAAGAGAAAAGAAACAAAAACTGTGAAACAAAATTTTGAGAAAAAAAGTGTAAGAAAAAATAAAGGGGAATTTTAATTAAAATGAAAATAATTGTGAAAAATTTTTGACACAAAAAAGAAACGTTGTTGAAAAAGAAATTTTAAGAAAATATAAAAAAACTGAAACAAAATTTTGAAAAAAAAAGATTAAATAACTGAAAACTATAAAAAAAAAAAAGAACTGAATGTAAAGAGAAGAAAACTAGTGGAAATTATATATACAGAAAAATATATATAAAAGAAATCAAAAACAAAAAAAAAAAAGAGAGAAAAAACAATTTTTTTTTGTATTTTAATAAACGAGTCTGTGCCGTCGGGAAAATTCGGGACAATTGTGCTTGCAGTGATAATAAAACTACCGCGTGTAGTGAAAAAACATTTATCGCTAATAGACGATTTCGTTAATCGGCAGAATAATCGCGCGGTTGCCGTCGGTAAATAGTAAATCAAAGAAAAAAAAAACAGGTTAAATAATCGTTGGATTATGATATAAACTGGTGAAAAAAAAAACTATTTATTGTAAAATTTTTATCATTTCAATTGTTATTTCTTTCGTTTATAATTATTATATTGGCAAACGAAGAAACATATTAATTAAAAAAAAAAAAAAAGAAAATTTTTTTAAACAATAATAATAAATCTATTTAGAAATTCTTGAGCAGTGTGACGGAGACCCGTAAAGATTTAAAAATCAGCAATAAGATGTTACGAACAGGCTGGATATACCCGCTAAAACGAGATGAGTTGCTGGCCTATATGAGCGAGTTCGCTCTCGACACCACCGGTACGGTTGAGGAACTACGCCGTAAATTTGCGCAATTCATCGGTAGCGAACACGACTTCAAGGTGACCACCCGGCTCCAGGAATTGCAACAGAAATTTGAAACCGTAAGTACACTAGAAGTGCCCGGAGGTAGTACTACCAATACCTCCCCGTCGAGAAGTGAACATCAGCAAAGGGTACGACGCCCATCAGGAGGCGTTCCAGCTCCTATTGGCACAGGGGTAGAAGCACGAGTCAAACTCCTCGACCAAGTGCGAAAGTGGGGTCTCACGTACAGTGGCGGCAGTGAGCCGCTGGCGTTTATCGAACGCCTTGAAGAACTGGCGCTTATCTACGAGGTCACACTTGACCACCTGCCCCGAGTGATGCCCGAATTCTTATCCGAGCGAGCTCTGGTTTGGTACCGCAACAATAACGCCCACTGGGAGTCATGGCAAGTATTTAAAACTGACTTTCTCGCTTTCTTTCTCCCTAGTAGATACTTTGAGAAACTGGAAGATGACATCCGTGCTAGGTTGCAGCTCCCTGGAGAATGTTTTAAGGACTACACACTCACCCTCCAGAACTTGATGAGGCATTCAGAGATGACCGAGAGCCAAAAGTTACAACGTATCTTCCGTAACTCGCGCCCGGAGTACCAGTGGTATATCCGTCAAAAAGATTTTGTCTCCCTTACAGAACTAATTGGGATGGCAGAAGATCTGGAAAGCATTCCAGGGTCCGGACTCCCGGCGCAGCCCGGGGCCGGTCGCTCGACGCCAAATATACCATCCAACAGCCAAACTCGTTGCCATCGCTGCGGAAACCAGGGGCATCTTGCCGCACGTTGCCCTCAAAACGACAACCGCCGAGCGGAAAATGCCAACGGAGGCCGACCGAATTGAGGATGGTCGGGCCTCCCCAGAGAAAACGTAAATCCTCATCACGCCCTACACATCTACGAAGCGAAGAAACCCGATTAACCGCATCAATGCGAATTGCAAATACACTCGTAACGGCCATCATCGACACCGGGGCCACTCACAATTTTATTCATCATACATTCATCCGCAAATTGCGGCCGCCACCGCGGTTAATATCCGAGCAACTAGACGTCATCTTAGCCAACGGCTCTACCTGTAAGGTTTCGCAAGCCGTGGAACTGCAGATCCAGTTTGGAAATCTTACGAAAAAGTCTCGATTTCTTATTTTACCAAAGCCAAATACTGAAGACATCATCATAGGCCTCGATTTTTTACGGCAATTCAACACCACCATACAAATCGCTGGATTGACATTGGACTGCTCCAGAGTCGAAGCCCGTAGATTGGCAGTCGACGAGTCGTCCACATCCAGTTTTCCTTCCCAGCAGATTCCTCCACCCAGGCAGACGCCCCCTGCAGATACCAGGAAGCCTCTAACAGTCGGGGATAAAAAAATAAGTAGTGATTCACCGGAGATATCAGAGCAAGCCGCAAACCTAGCTTTATGCAAAGCAGCGCCAAACGGGTGGCTGCAGAAAAAAATCAAAGAGGTGCACGATCAGCCACAGAAATACGCCGATTATGCTGTTATCGACAGCCAATTGTATCGACGTTTTCCCCGGCAAGTCAACAATAAAGAAGATACGCCGTGGAAAATTTGTGTGGCAACCGCAGATCGAAAACGTGTCATGAAAGAGAACCATGATCGATCCGCCTCAGGACACTTAGGCGTCCGAAAAACGATACAGCGGGTCGCTAGTCGATACTACTGGCCAGGGATGTTTCGAGACATAAGAGGCTATGTGCAAAAGTGTCAGTCCTGCCAGAAATTTAAAGTAAGCCAATTGAAGCCAGCTGGAGAAACGCTAAGCAGAGTCCCAGAGGAGCCATGGGCCACCGTGTGTGCCAACTTCGTGGGACCGTTGCCGCGGTCCAAGCATGGTAACACAATGCTACTTGTTTTTGTCGACCGATTCTCAAAGTGTACAGAATTGGTGCCGATGCGCAAAGCAACCGCAGAGGGAGTCATCAAGGCGTTACGAGAACGCATATTGGCTAGGTATGGGGTGCCCAAGGTCCTGATCTCCGATAATGGCACTCAGTTCACCTCCCGGCTGGTCACACGGTACTTGCAGGACACGGGGATTCAGCAGCAGCTAACTGCACCATATATGCCGCAGGAATACCCCACCGAGCGCACCAACCGTACTGTGAAAACCATCATCGCCCAACTGTCAGATCAACGGCACAATACGTGGGACGAGTACCTCCCCGAAATAATGCTAGCCATAAACTCGAGTGTGCCAGAATCCACTGGGCATTCACCTGCCTTCCTCGCGCAGGGTAGGCAACCCCGTTTACCAAAAACCTTGTACGACGAGGTGACGGCAGACACAGGAGCAGCAATAGTACGACCAGAAGATCGCCTTGCAGAAAGGCAGAAAATCTTCAACATCGTCAGGAGAAATCTAGTTCAGGCCTCTGCAGATCAGAAGCGCCACTATAACCTACGACGACGTCCCTGGAAGCCGCGAGTAGAAGATACCGTATGGCTGCAGCAGCACCCCCTATCACAAGCGGTCGACAAGTTCGCCGCTACATTGGCTCCAAAATTTGGAGGCCCCGACACTGTGAAATCGTTTAAATCACCTGTTATTGTAGATTTAGAATACATTTTCAATAAAAAGAAAATTGCTTACATTAGTGACATTAATTCCTACCATTCACAATTAGGTAATTAATATTTTTCATTTCATTCATTCCCAGATAAGAAATAAAAAGAACAACAAAGAGTGACATGGGCCAACAACATTCAAAAAGACGAGAGCCCAGATCCGACAGTGGCAGCTCCAGTCTCCCATCCTCATCAGTAAGTCATACAGCTATAACACAGTCAGCACATCCCTAGTTTTCCGCAACAACAACTACCGCCACCTGTATAGACTTCCAAGCCAGAGGCAGTCTCGATAGCATAAGCGGATATAGTTGATTCCGCTTCGGCGAGCAAACAGCAAAAGCTAACGTTCAGGCTACCACCCAAAAGGTACAAGCTACGCTAACCTCGGCGAAGTAGGGAAGGCGTGTGACGACATAAAAATCGTGCCTCATTTTTATGGCACACCATAACAATAACACATTTGTAAAATATTCTTGTATGTATATATTTCTCAGACACATTTATATTGTATATCCTAAACATTTACAATATATTATTTAATCGAATTAATTCTATTCTTATATAAATGATGGCTATTATAAGTATTTAATTATTAATTTGAATTGTATAAAAGACATTATATTTACAAGTTTAAGTATTTAATATAAAGCACGGCTTTATCATGTAAATAGTATTAATAGATAAAACAGTGCGTGGCCGTGTCGGTTTGCACATCCAATTAAACACAGCTCGATTTACACTTGACAAGCACAGCACCTCTCGGCCAATGCGGTGACAGATACAGCAACACGCTGTTTGTTAGCGTGTATGCTGTGTTTGTTGATGTGGGTTTGTGTGTATGTGCAACCGATATGAAGAGTATAAAAGGCGGCCTCGCAGTAGAAATTAATTAATTGTTGGCTGGCGGTCAAGCAGGTAAGATCATATAGTAGAATAGTAGTAGTAGTTAACTAGTTGCTTTGTGAAGTAAGAGCCTCCGGGGTTATACTAAAGAGTCTCTTGCCTAATAAAGAAACTATTGTACTTTTGCGTGTAGTGTGGTTGACGTCTCAGTGGTTATCCCGCAGATTCGTCCACGCACAGTGCCGTAATAGAAGTTAGGTAGTAGAGACGCTAGCGTCGTTGTGAAGTAGACGTTTCAGTGGTTATCCCGCAGACTCGTCTACCTAACAAATACACTAGTGTGGCTTTGCGTGTAATGTGGTTGACGTCTCAGTGGTTATCCCGCAGATTCGTCCACGCACAGTGCCGTATCATAGTTAGGTAGTAGAGACGCTAGCGTCGTTGTGAAGTAGACGTTTCAGTGGTTATCCCGCAGACTCGTCTACCTAACAAATACACTAGTGTGGCTTTGCGTGTAATGTGGTTGACGTCTCAGTGGTTATCCCGCAGATTCGTCCACGCACAGTGCCGTATCATAGTTAGGTAGTAGAGACGCTAGCGTCGTTGTGAAGTAGACGTTTCAGTGGTTATCCCGCAGACTCGTCTACCTAACAAATACACTAGTGTGGCTGTGCGTGTAATGTGGTTGACGTCTCAGTGGTTATCCCGCAGATTCGTCCACGCACAGTGCCGTATCATAGTTAGGTAGTAGAGACGCTAGCGTCGTTGTGAAGTAGACGTTTCAGTGGTTATCCCGCAGACTCGTCTACCTAACAAATACACTAGTGTGATCGTGCGTGTAATGTGGTTGACGTCTCCGTGGTTATCCCGCAGATTCGTCAACGCACAGGATCGCAGCGTAAGTAGGTCGAATAGGGTTGAGGCCAGTAATCGTGTAAGGATGGTCTGTCTACTTTCGTTATACCTGCCCAAGCCATAATCACGCCAACGTTCAGCCGCCTTCGTTAATGTATCGTGCCGTATAAAGTAGCGTTAGTAAAGTAAATAAGAGAATAAAACATTGTGAACTTGCCAAATATCCTGCTTTTTCCTTCTAAGCGGTCACGAGAAAATAAATTTTTGTGACGGAACGCTGGACAACGGTGAGTTGTACCCCAGCTGAGAAAAAAGGTTCGTTACATTGTATGTTATTGTAAAAAAAATTAATACAAAACGTTCAAGATGTTCGACTTTCGTGTTCAATAAATAGCACATATGTTGAGTACAAGAAAATTAGGACAAAAAACTTTTAGCTTAGTTGGGAAAAGCAATAGAAATATATTATTATATAGTATGTTATATAGTATGTAAAGCTGGGATCCCATGATCGGTGCAAATGACCTGATATACATAAACGATTTTTATTTTGCGGCATTGGCATACATTTAAAAAATTGGAGCATTTTTTGGAGAGGTCACATTATTAGCGCATGTTGTGACAAAATTTTCAGCGCACATCGATCGGTAGCAGGTAAATTCGTAAATAATAATTTTTTGTAAAAAATGTTTGATGGATTTTGATGATTGGGGTTTCCAGCAATTAAAATGTCTACCTGCTTGCTATCTGTTTAGGTTCTGTGTACACATACATATGTACGTACTTATTCATAAATTACTGCATGAGTTTTCGGTGTTATTTCATATGCATATTTTTATATTTATTATTGTTCTTTATTACAAAAAGTAATTATGAGACATATTGACAACTTTATATATGCATGTTTCAAAAAGAAAACGGAAGAAAATAAATAAATACAAAGGGACAGCTATACGCTTAATACAATATTTATAAAAGTAAAACACGAAACATTCTATGCAAAATAAAGAAACCCCTTGTAGTTTGTATGCCTTTAACTATCAAATAATTTAAAATAATTATGTGCGCTTTACACAACGCTCTTAAAGCCAAAATTTAATTGAACTTGAATTTGTAAGACCATACCCACCACAGTCTATATTAACCTATCCAGCCCTGCCTTTTATTAATAAAAATCTACTTCTCATCTTGAAGTGAGAGAATTGTAAATACATGTAGATGATCATGATACAAAGAACCAGATAGTTCCGTCGGCCTAGCTGATTAGTGCCGAAATGTCAAAATTAATGCTCTCCCTGTAAAAATAAAACAACAAAAATTATTACTAATCGTTTTTTTTCTATGAGCTTTTGTTTGTCAACTTGGTACTAATTTGTAGTTGTTGCAGGGACGAGATTACCTGATTAGTTGTATCATGTAGATGATATACAGGAACAGCGTTGTCAACCTTAGGTTTCAAAAATCGCCAAAATTGAGAAAATTACGTAATTTTTAAATTTTGTCATTAAAATTATAACCTTTTATTAAATTTTATAAAAAATTATTTATTTGAGCCTTTGTTTTGCTTCCTTTTTCGATAATTAAATTAAATTATCTATTAGGCAAAAAAAAAATATTATTAAAAATTTTTTCAATAACCATTATATAAAAAATTATATTTTTTCAAATATACTAGTAAATTTTACTTCACAGTTGCCAATGTAATCCCAACTTTCTAAAAATGCACATCTTTAAATGTCCAGTTGATCTTTAGAATATTCTATTGTATTTTAAAGCTGACAGCGAAACTCATGTTCGGTTGGTAAATATGTCAAATCACACAACAGCACCAGTAAATATTATAAATTTACCTCATTTACCATAAATACCAATCTTACTAGGCACTTTATCAACAAGAATGAAAACCGCTTATAACTGTTGAATTTTATATTATGATGCTATTAATATGAAAATTAGTATCTATGAATACGTTTTTTTTATCAGGAGCCAATTGTAAACCGAAAAGGTTTTGCATATGAAAAATTACGTTAAATACTTTAGTGTATTTTTTACTAATTTCAAAGCGCCAAATCAATTTGGAGCCTTGTTTACCTTTCAAAATCCCGTAACATTACAATTTTATAATAATTAGAAGTACTTTAACATATAAAATCCAATAATAACTGTTTTTTAACGGTTGTTGGAATTCATTAGTTTTCTATATGTATGTATTAACTTATATACATTTTTTAGTTTAAAAATAAAAACAGTTTTTTATTAGTACAACCTGTAAACTTTATTTAAATAGCGGGAATCCCGGGAAATTAATTTTTGATTTCCCGTTTCCCGAAAAGCAAAAAAGTCCGGGGAAAAAACCCTAGAAATAAGTAAATACTTTTCAACGGCTTGAACTAAAACCTTTTATATTTACGTTATTTTTTTACAAAAGTTAAAATACAGATAATTTAACAAAATTTTTTACAAAAATCAAATAAAGGATTTAAAACAACAAATATTTCGGTCAAAACAAGTTAAGTTTTGCTTTTAACAAATATAGTTTTTAAATAAAAATTTTTAAAAGTTTTGTACAGAATTTATAAAATTAAAAGAAATTTTTTCTAGTACTAATTATTACAAAGAAGTTTATTTTTTTATTTTCTGTTAATTTTTTTCCAAAATGCCTGAACTGTAAAGAACGGATTTACTGTTTAATTTTTAATACAAAAATGTTATACTTTCTGTGTGAAATTCAGCCAATAGACATTTTTAATAAAAAAAAGTAAATTCTAAATTTTCTGCGTTTTTATATGCCGCGTTTTTTTCTACATTTTGGTGTGTTTTGAAATTTCAAAGTTGACAACGCTGGAAATATTATAAGAATATTTTCTCTCTGCACAATTATATAGTAACCAGGGATGCCACTATCATCAATTTAAAACAAGTTTTGTAAATTTTTTACATCTTTAAGACTTCTGCTGGGACTTGCTTTCTTAAACCTAAGTACCGGCCTTAAACTTGAAACACGAAATTGTAATTTATAAATTTTGATGCGAATTAATAATATTTATATGACATAGTAAATAATAAAATAAATTAATAAATTAGCAGCATAATGGCATACGCTTCGACTAAGTGACACGTTTCTTTAAGTACTTATGCCATCAAAAATGTATTTAAGAAACATATAAAAACTATTAAAAATTCAATACAAATTAATACATAAAAACATTTATTTAAATTAATAAATTACAAAACTTTATTAACATATTAGAAAAATTGTTGTAAAAAGTGGTTTTGTAAATTTTTGTCCGTTTTTGAGACAATTTGCCAGAAATATCATTTTTGTTGTGGCATCCCTGCTGGTAAATATAATTTTGCCTGCTGATGACTCAACCAAACATATATACATACACAAATAAATACATGCGGCCTAAACACAAGAAATAAATATGTATCTTACAAACAATTTGTATGTGTATGTATGTTTCGTTATACATTGGCTGTTTTTGTAACACAAGCATTATAATTGAGTTAAAATTGTGCATTGCTAATATATCAAAACAAATGAAAAATTGAAGCTCTCGATTGAATTATAAAACGGCTACTTTTTTTTATCTGTTTTCTAAGGGGTGTACATGATTATACATACGTACTTAATTCCAATTAGATATACACTGTACAGTATTGGGTATTTTCACGAAAATACTTTGATTTCGGTTACTTGTGTATACTTAAGCTGAAAGTGAAACGAATGTATTATGGAGAGTGTATTTTTTTAGCTGTAACCGTACGTACTTATGCATGTTTTTTCAATAATACTCTATGAGCATCCGAAGTAACATCCGTTGTCAGTCTCTGATGTACATACCTAATATTCCGCCAAGTAGAAGACTCAATTACAAAACAGACATAGAAAAATGCGCTCAATTATATAGACATACAGTAGACAAGCACAGTAAAACCAAAACAAACATTAGTTGACAGAAAAATAACTCAAAGAAACAAACGTGACAAATTACATAAATAAAAAATATAATATAGAAATATATATGTATATAGAAATATTTAAAAAGTAAATGTTTATTAACATTATTTAAAAAATTTATAGGGTTTGTTGTAGATTAAGTTTGTCTATATGCATTTCATTGGTTCTTACACCAAATCATCAGTAGACTTCAACCCAAAAAGAAAATCAAAACAGCAAAAAGCGAATATTGGTTTGTTGGATTAAAAAAAAAAAAACTTGAACGTTTTGGTTTGCTAATAGTGATTCTCAATTTGTTTATTGAGGTTATTGTATGAAGACAGAAAATATTCATGAGGTTTTTTTAAGAATTTGGGTTGAAGTCTACTGATGATTTGGTGTAAGAACCAGTAAAATGCAAATAGACAAACTTAACCTACAACAAACCCAATAATATATACAAGAAAATTGGGATAAAATCCTAAATAAAATTTTAAAAGTGATGTAAAACAACAAGGTTTTGTTTTCGGTAGCCCTTCTAATACATTTAGTAATAAATAACCAATGGCTATTCAAATGTAAAGGGAAAAAAGAAAATCAAAACAGCGAATATTGGTTTGTTGGATTCTTAACGTTTTGGTTTGCTTATGGCAATTCTCAATTTGTTTATTGAGGTTATTGTATGAAGATAGAAAATATTCATGAGGTTTTTTTAAGAATTTGGGTTGAAGTCTACTGATGATTTGGTGTAAAAACTAATGAAATGCATATAGACAAACTTAACCTACAACAAACCCTATAAATATACAAGAAAATTGGGATAAAATCCTAAATAATATTTTAAAGTGGTTTCAGACGATATGCATTTTACACATGACTTGTCAAATTTTGCACTGCGAAATTGATATCTGCCGTCTGAACGCGTTCAAACATTGCATGTGTGAAACACATATGTAAATGTCATATGACAAATTTGTAATTAGAAAGTGCTCTATTTTCATCTGACAAAGCATGTGTCATCAATCAGCTGTTTTTAGAATAACAACAAAGAAAAGTAAGTTGTTTATTTTATTTTGGAGGTTATGTCAGATGTAATCACATATTTACGTGTGAGAGCAAAAATTATAAACCGTCTGTAAAATGACAATTTTGACAGACATATGCAAATACATGTGGATTGCAAAAGTGACTAGTCATGTGTAATATACATATCGTCTGAAACCACTTTTAAAAGTATTATTTAAAATATATAAAATTTTCAAAAAGGATTAAGTGTTTTATGTTAATTATGTTTTGTATTATTGTATTTTAATAGATCCCATCCTGGTCGACAAAGTTGACCGAAATATCGGATGAACAAAATCTTATTAAAAATAAAAGTTAAAAAAAAACAAAGACACAGACACACACAAATATCTACGTGTTTTATTTTTATTTTAAGAAATAACCTTAACCCGTAACAAACCACCCCTATATTTTTATATTTTATTAAATTTTATGCAATATGTAAACAGTATCAATATTTCTACGAACAATTTGCTTTTTACTCAAATCTTTTTAATTGTAAAACTAAGGCAAAAGTTCTTAGAAACTAAAAAAAACAGTGTAAGAAAAAAATTGCCATTGTTTTTTATATCTGATATACATAATTATAATAATAAATATAAAAATTTTAACTTTATTACCCCAAATCATTAGTAGACTTTAACCAAATTGCAACCAATAAAATACATATAGACAAACTTCACCTATGACAAAGCGACCGAAGAAACGGCAGCTGCGTACCTAACTTACAACCTTTAACAAATTGGGATCAAAACCTGAATATTTGGAAATATGTAGTTGTAATACGAAAAGATTTTGTTTTCGGTAGCCCTTAAAATACATTTAGAGATAACCAATTTAAAAGGGAAAAAAGGAAATCAAAACAGCTAAAAGCGAAAAATCGTTTGTTGAATTTTTGAGAAAACTCTTGAATGTTTGGGTTTGTTTATAGTAATTTTTAACAAGTTTATTGAAATTATCGTATAAAAGTAGAAAATATTTGTGAGGGTTTTTTAGGATTTGAATGAAGTCTATTGTGATTTGTTATAAGAATCAATGAAATGCAAACTTAACTTACAACAAACTCTTTAAACAAATCCTTAATAGTATTTGGAAATTGTTGATAAATTCTTTAAGTTAGAAAAATAATAATAATCTTTTGATTGTGCACTATTGAAGCCGGTGAGCGATTTTTAATCTAGATTAATGTTACCTCTTTATCACACATTTCTAAAACAGTGGCATCTCCATTAACAACTTCCATTTTATCCAAATCTTCAATTTTTTCCATTTTTTCGGTGATTTCATCATTGGAGCATTTATTAGTTTCGGTTGTGATGTCACATGATCTTTTACTTTGAGCTTTACCCATTTTGTTCGCTAAAAATACAAAAATTTTACAAATAATAAAAGAATAATGCTTTAGAACCAAACTTCGGTCAATTATTAAAGTTCGGCCGAAACAACTTTAAAGAAAATCGAATCCATACTTTTTATTGAATAAAAAAAGATTTCCTTGGAAATGCTTCATATATTCATCGACTTAAACAAAAAAAATCATTTTACAAAATCAAGATATATGTACATATATACTTATGTGTACATACATAGGGGACCATTCGTACAGATTTCATCAGGGGCCAAATTACGGCACTCGTGAACGAGTAAACTTTCGTATCGAATGAAATTTCGTCACGTATCGAATGAATGGATTACCGCATTCGATAGCTCACGTATCGAAATTAAAATAGAATGTAATAGATTTTTTTGCATTGTAATTGAATGAAAACATATATTTTAGTGAAAAATTACAACTTTGTTAAAAAAGGAAAATTTTGCAGTTATATTGTTTTTAAGTAATTAATAAAAAAAAATAAAATCAAATGACTACATTAGTTTTGTTGTGTTTATCTTCTGACTCAGAGAATGAATCTAATATTTACTATGCGTATAAGAAGACAAATACGGGTTAAAAGTGATCCACTGTCATTGTCAGCTACTGAATTTCGTTTAAAACTTAATCATTTAAGGTTTGTTAAGCGTTTTAGAGTTTCAAAAGAGGCATTTCATTTTATTCTTTGTGAGCTAAATTTTGAAAGACATATGTCTACTGCCTTACCACCAAAGCTGCAGCTGGCCGTAACATTATCACTTTTAGCCAGTGGATCTTTTCAACATACCACTGAAAATGACTATTTAATTGGAATAAGCCAGAGCGGAGTTTCCATTTATTTTGTTAATATTGGTCCAAAAATGTTTATTTTATTTATTTATTTATAGTTTCAACTAAAATTTGTATAAAAACTTACATTTTGTCCACCTTTACTGTCTATTGTTGCACATAAAATAAATTTCGAATGCTGTTTACCTCACGAACAATTTTTCGTTAGCCAGCACTCGATAGCGTACTCGTTAACGAATGCTATCATCAGAAATTACGATAGCTCTTACTCGATAACGAATGCGGTAATCTCAAAAGCAAATATTACGAACAATTTTACTCGATCACGGATGCCGTAATTTGGCCCCAGTACATGTACTGATTTTTTTCATTTGGTGTACTGATTGAAAAAGTGTACTGATTTTTGAAAAGAAGTACTGATTGTACTGATTTTTCAAGAAAATTTAATATTTTTCAAAAAAAAATTATAACAAAACTGAAGGGTTGAACATTTTCCCAGCAGCAGAATGGGGCTTGTGATATTGAAGAAATTTACTTAAAACTCAATTAATGTTACACTTCTTTAAATTGGTTAAAAAACACAATAATACTTGCGAGTAATTTTTTTTTCAAAGAAAGTTTAACTCTAATAATTTGTTGTAAATAAAGCGATATTAAAAATTTTAGTCGTTTGGTATTGGTGTCGGTATTTTGATAACAAATGTATGGTACTTTCAAAAATTAGAGCCTTTATAGAACCAATAATAAATTGTAGACTAACTGCCCGCAAATTATATCAAATTATTTCCTTTCATATAAAAATTATCCAAGCAAGATTGAATTTCAATACCGATTTGTTTATGTATTGGACCCCATTATGGTTTGCATCTGCGACAAGTTCATTCAGCGAGAATAACACCAAGGTTCTTTTTTCACTAAGTAGGAAAGGCCTAGGACTGCTCAAATTCTCGCCGGCTACTGCAACATCATCCGCCCAATTCTGTAACTCGCTAAAGCTAAATTTCTATCGATAAAAATTTAAAAAAGCTTTTTGGCGATTTTTCGCTACGAGTGCAATTCTGTTATTTATATTGCCTAATTAAGCATCGTCCTAAATTTCAATTCGACGCAAATAAAGCTTTTTTTTCTATCGCTTAAATTTTCTAATATCGAATTCTCTAATTTTAAAAATTAGCGATTTGATCTCTAAAAAATTTAAATGTTAGGCATCAAATATTTTTAGTGCTAAAATGTGAGTAGAGGATATTTCTTTATTTAATGTTTTTTATGAAAAATGTTTTTTATGTAAGTAAGAAAATGAAAGAAATAATAACAAATTATAAGAGAGTATATTTCATTTAATATTTGTAGTAGCACAGATAAATAATTTCTTCATTAGGGGATTAAAGTTTTTTCTACTTCAAGCTGTTAAAATAAATAAAAATTGTAATGGGTAGGGTAATTTTGCTAACATTAAACTCAAAATCCGTTATTAATAAAACGCCTATAGTTTTCAAAAAGGATAAGACTTTTAATTTTAAATAACAGGTAGACAATAAAAAACATTGTTTGTTTAGAGTTGACTTTCTAATTTTAAAATTTAAGATATATAATTTTGGAAATTTATTCCACACATGCGGGCTGGAGGTGTGGCGTTATTGATTTCTAAGTAAATCCATGTTAAAGTGGTTTATAACATAATTTGAAAAATATTGTCGAGTTTTTATTTGTTGAGTAAAAAGATGGTGATAATCTGTTAGTGGGTCTTGTATACCTTCCCAGCGGGTCTAAGGGGCATTTGTTGGCGTTTGAAGAGTCGGTTAGTGGTTTACTTGTGTAGTTTTCTGATACCATTATAATGGGTGATATGAACAATAATTTATTTGATAACCAAATCTATTTTAGTCTGAACTATGTGTAAGAGATTGAATATATAGCTGCGGTCAATATAATAGCACCACGCACAAATTTATACTGACTCCGTTTACATCTGTTTAACTGTTGGGCCGATTCAACTCAAAACAAAATAATTAATTCTTTGATGTTAATGGTTTATTGTCATAAGAAAATTATTTGGTTTTTTCCAAAAGTTTATGATACGCTAATTAATATAAACAAAAACTTAAAAACTACACAGTCAAAATAATAGCACTTTAGTTCATTTTTAACAAAAATTAGTGGTATTTCTTAAAATAGATCAAAAATTTCACTCAGATATCTTTAAGATAAATTAATTGTATGGCTTCAATACTTTGTCGCGTGTCCTTTATTTGCTATTACCCCGGCACAGCGCCTTCCCATGGAATCCACAAAATGCTGGCATCTTTCAACTTTGATGGATCTCCAAATTTTCTGCACTGCCTCCCAGAGCCCTTCAACGCTTGTTAGTTTTATTGTAGAACCACCCTTCTTTATGTCCGTCCACAGATTTCCGATAGGGTTAAAATCTGGGGACTGCGCAGGCCACTCCATTACATTGATAGATTTATCGTTGAACCATTTTTTGGTAATTTCGCTGGTGTGTTTGGGGCCATTGTCTTGCTGGAAGACCCACACCAGTGGCATTTCGTAGAAAGCATAGGACAGCATAATTTCATCAAGGATTTTTACATAAACCGATGAATCCATAAGGGCTTTGATCGAATATATAAGACCCACACCTTGATACGAGAAGCAACCCCATACCATCATACTATGACCTCCATGTTTGACTGTTTTTGATGTGAAGTGTGGTGTTAGGTGGCCTACGGACAAAACATCTGTAACCCTTTCCACAAAAAAAAAGAACAGTTTTGGATTCGTTAGTCCATATCAAATTTCGCCAATTTTCCTTTGGACAATTTAGGTGGGCTTAAGCAAAAGATATCCGTTTAGCAACATGCTTAGTTTTACTATTAAGGCCCAGCCATTTCCTTATTTGGGAGTAGGACTCACCTTCGGAGGAAATTTTTTTTATTAGTTCACGTTTTCCCGGCGAACAATGCTTTCGCGACCCATAACTGTACAATTATTATAAAATTGTTACAGTATTTTATGGAAAGTATATTAAAAAAATTAATTACCTTCCGTTTTCACTTTTTTTCACAAAATTTTGCAAAAAAATTTAAAAAAGCCTACTGGTGCTATTTTTTTGACTGCACAAAATGATAAGTAATAACAAAAGATCTTTTATAACTGTTTTTTACATTAAAAAAAATAATAAAATAAATAGGTAAAATTTTTACATCTTTCGAATCAGAATATTGCAACTGGTGCTATCATATTGACTGGCACTGTATATTGTTTTGATAACTTTCTCCCTTCTCACTTTGATGTAAGGACTGGGTCTCCATCGTTAATTAATTATTTTTCGTGTCTGACATAAAATTGTTGGACAAGCATGGTCAGTTGCAGGGTCCAGGTGTGTCGTACCACTCGTTGATTTGTCTGTCTTGGATGTTTTCTTTGGAGAGAGATAAGAAGATAATACAGTACTTTGACTATGGAGCATGTGATAACTTAGTTTTGGAAAGATTTACTCTATATTCAGATTTTTCTGCTTTTATAAAACATCTGACGTGAATACCCAACTTTCGAATTTTAACAGAAATTTGGACGAAGTACATTAGTGTGTTCCCTTTGTATCTCGTAAGGTAAGCAGGAGAAGTGATGCATGGTTCCAAGTGTGGAGATTAGAGCAGATTTTGAAACGTAATATGGCGTATCCGACTTTTAAAAAAGAACCGTACTAAATCCTTAAAAAAAAACAAGAAAAGATTGGTTGAAAGCACTTAGTTTTCTAGCCATGTATCTCCAGATCTCTTAAAGGAGTATTTTTTTTGTCTACCCAAGCAGTTGATTTAGATGTTGATTTTGTTAGCTTGGTGTTTGACAATAGTGGCATTAGATGAACTTTTCAAACACTTTTCTGCAATAAATTCAAATGCCCCTGGTGTTGATGATTTCTGTCTAAAGTTTCTGAAACTTGTATTGCCATTTTGTGTTCATCATTTTTTGTACTTGGTTAATAAAATTTTGACAACCTCAGTGTATCTTAAGGGTTGGAAAACGTCTCGTGTTGTCTCTATTAAAAAACAGGGAGATTCTGATGATCCGGATAACTTAAGACCAATCTCAATTATACCTATTCTAAGATTGTGGAAATTATTATGGGAATTATTATTAACTTCTGTGTAATTATTTCTCTTGATTTGTCTAAGGCTTTTGATAAATTTAGCCATAATCTATTATTAAAAAAAATGGCAGAGCTGTTTTCGTTTTTTAAATCTAAAGCATGCATCTTTTGTAAAATCGTATTTGGGGGAGCGCAGACAATATGTTTCTTGTAACAGAGAGTCTTCACGAATTTTAAAATGTAAAAGCGGTGTCCTTAAGGGTTCGGTAATTAGGCCTCTCTTATTTACAATGTTTCTTAATGATATTTTTTATCAAATCGAGGTGGGTAGATCTATGGTTATGGCTTACGCGGATCATATTCAGGTTTTATTTTGTGGGAGGAAACATGCCTTTCGACTTCATAGACTGTTATCCAGTATGGCATTAATTTCATTTCTAGCTGGTTGGATGACAAGAGGTTCGTAATTAATGCTTTTGAAAACTAAGGCGGTGATTTTTTCGCCTACTAGGGAAAATGTCGTTGGCTTGTCATTGATGCTAAATGACACGGTCATTGAGTTTATTAATAATATGAATATTTTGGGGGCTATCGTGGACAAGAGACTAAGTTTCGAAAGGCATATTTCACACTTGGTTTCTAAGGTGAATTTCTCCTTAAGCAGGCTTTATAAAAACAGTTTGTATTTACCGTTGAATGTTAAATGGAGGGTTGTTCAAAGCTTATTTATGCATTTATTTTTATATTGTCTGGAGTTGTACATATAAGTTTTTACACTTCAAGTGAATACGCTGAACAAGTTCCCATAAGTAGGGAATACACTTAATAAATTTACTAAATAGCAATAACCACATTAACAACAGTAAACTGATACACTAATTATTTTAAGCTGACACACTTTTTTAATTCAACAGAACATTTACCTTTTAAGAAACAAATGTAGTTAGGTCATTTCTGCATTAGCAAATCCAAATAATGTGCTATCATACTTTTTTGTAAACTAAATAAATTGTAATAAATATCAATCAGCACAATAAAAAATTTTGTAATTAGGTTAACCTTAAGAATTATCAATAAACACTTTTACGAATAAAATCAATTATTGTAAAACATTATCGTAATCAAAAATATTGTATAAAAACTGGGAAAAAATAATAAACAATTTAGAGTTAATTGGTAACAGCCAACAAAAAGTCGTTTTATTAAATTTTGTAATTAGGTTAACCGTAAGAATTATCAATAAGCACTTTTACGAATAAAATCAATTATTGTAAAACATTATCGTAAGCAAAAATATTGTATAAAAACTGGGGGAAAATAATAAACAATTTAGAGTTAATTGGTAACAGCCAACAAAAAGTCGTTTCATTTAAATCCGAGTTCGAACACATTAACTGGCGCCCGAGCAAACAAAAAAGTCCAAAGGAAAAAAATTAAAAGTGAATTCTAGTAAAAAAAAAATAAAAGTGAATCCTAGTAAAAATATTAGAAGTGAATTCTAGTGGAGAACTAGAATTTTCTCCGCAAAATCGAACAGTAAAAACGGAAAAAGTGGTAAACCGGCAAATCCTTTTAAAAAGGATTCACTAGTTACTACACAAAAAACGCACAACATAAATCGGAAATATAAAATCCGTGACGGCTGAATTTTTACTTTTAACCTCTCGAGAACGTGGTAGTGGGAAGCACACCACCGATAAAGAAAAAGGAGGATATCACATCGACGACACCACGTACCCGAGTAGACAACCATCAAAAAGGATTCCACGGACCGTCTACCAGAATGCTGATCTTCATACTATTGTAAGCTAAAACCTTTTATTATATTATATAAAAAAAATAGAAAGAATTTACATAAAAAAGGAAAAAAACTAAAATTGCTAAAAATTAAAATTTATAAATATTTCATATACCTTATTATTTTTATACGGAAAAACGTATTTTTTTTATAAAAATTATAAAACAAAAACCGTTAAGCAAGAAAACTTATAAAAACGTAAATTTTTTATAAAAAAAAAATAAAAACTGTTAAGTAAGGAAACCAATAAACGCTTATTTTATTATTTTTACACGAAAAACGTAAAATTTTTTTTAATAAAGACTTTTTAAAACTTATCAAAACAAACAAAAAACACAATTGCCACACAAAATACACAATTTGAAATGGATCAAATAAGAGAGGCCTTAACCCAACTGACTGGAGCTCTTAATGCCCAGATAGAACAGGTTAAGATTCTTAATAATAGGATGACAGACGTAGAAAAGATAATTTGTACCACAGCCTTAACAACTGACACTCCCCGTCCCACGAACTGAAACAGACCTACAAGATATTAGAAAACTCCCAGACTGCGTAAGGGATCTTCAAGTTTTCGATGGAACCCCTGTTCAATATATTTCGTGGATCCACAATGTGGAAGCCATATTAAAGGACTATGAGATATCAAACATAAACCAATATACAGGGCAATCTTACAGCACGTAAGACAAAAAGTAAGAGGACCCCCGCTGATACAGCCTTAATCTCCTAGCTGGGACAAAATTAAAGACTGCTTATCTTTACACTATGCTGACAAACGCGACATACGAACATTAGAATACGAGCCTAGTGTTATGACGCAACGCAATAATACCATAGACGAATTCTATGCAAAGATAAACCATCAATTATCATTGATTATAAACAAGGTGAAAACAGACAACTATTCAACAGAGACTGTAGATGCCTTAATATCAAGTTATAGGAATAGGGCCTTAGACGTATTCGTCCGCGGGATTCACGGCGACGTTTCCAAAATGCTAGCAATTCAGAAGCCTGGAACACTTCCTGAAGCCTATACCTCTTGTCTCGAATTTCAGAACCTGAACTTCAGAAACAATTCTATTCACCCACGCAATAATAAATATAATACGATTACTAAACCAATTAATCAAATGTACAATCCAGGAAACCATTACAGATATAATACGCCGTACAAGAATTTAAACACTGATGAGCAAATCCGAATTTATAATGCAGCCACTCCACACAGTCAGGACTGACAATATACACAAAATGTTCCACCACCTAGGCCTTCTCAACCGAAACCACCTGTACCAATGGAAATGGATCCCCCGATGAAATCACATCGTATAAATTATCAAAATCTCCTTTGCCGAACTCGGGCAATAATTCCTGTAATATTCCTCGAAAACAACAACGCATTTTGAATACCGAGACTGTGGAAACTTACGAACAATATCAAGTCCAAAATCATGACACCCAATACACAGAGTTTCAAGAAAATGATGAGTCAGAGCTAGAGTATGAACAAGATGAACTAAATTTTATGACGGAAGCCTCTCTAGCGTACCATACATAGAATTACGCCTAAGGGAATCTTGAAATTTTTGATAGACACAGGTGCCAATAAGAATTTTATTTCCGAAACTATATCATTTCACTCTAAGCCAGTAAATTCCCATTTCAAAATTCGTTCAGCCGCCGGCGATGTTCTCATTACTCACAAAATTCGTGGAATATTCTTTAAAAGCTTAACTATAGAAAACTACTTTGACTTCTTTGTCCTCCCGGGACTCTGTTCATTTGATAGTATCATAGGCGACGACACTCTTAAGAGAACTCGAGGCTATAATTGACCGGAAAAATAACACACTACATTTAAAAAAACGGCACTAATATTGATCTTAAGGCCAGAATATCTAAACAAGTAAACAATATTGAGGCAACACGAAATTTTGGGAGAAATATCCAAAATCTGGTAGATAAATACAGTACACTATTTGGTCCACTCTCCGATAGCGGATTAATTGAAACGTCCGTCCAAGCCGAAATAAGAACTTCAACAGATGAGCCTATTTATTCCAAACAATATCCTTACTCAAGCCACCTTAGAGATGAAATAGAAAGGCAAATACAGCAAATGCTAGAAGATGGCTTAATAAGACCATCAAAAAGCCCATACAATTCTCCACTGTGGGTTGTTGAGAAAAAACCAAAATCAAACGGTGAGAGACAATACAGGGTGGTTGTAGATTTCAAACGGTTAAACGCGGTAACCATTTCCGACGCGTATCCAATCCCCGACATTAATAGTTCATTATCTAACCTAAGGGAACAATTTTTTATAATTGTTAAAAACGAACACAAAAGAGCTCATGGAAATTCCGATGAAAACAGAAAACAAATTTTAAAAATATAATTTTTTCCGAAAATGGCAAAAATGATAAGAAATTTTATAGAAACTTGTGAAATCTGCAACAAAAATAAATATGACAGGCATCCTCCCAACCCAGAATTACAACCAACTCCAATTCCATTTTATCCGACAGAAATACTGCATATTGACATAATGGAAATACAAAAGGAAAATTTTATTACATGCGTCGATAAATACTCAAAGTATGCAAAAGTTTTTCATATAAAAAACAAGTCTGTCTTACATATTCGAGGCAAAATGATCAAATTACTTCATTTCTTTTCCGCACCCAAAACGCTTGTAATGGACAACGAAGGCAGTTTTATTAGCCCTATAGTATTAAATTATATAGAAGGTCTGGGTATTGAAACATATTTCGCACCACCACAAACGAGCGAGGTTAACGGCACGATTGAAAGAGTTCATTCTACCATTATTGAAATGCTAAGATGCCTCCATGAAGAATATCCAGATAACTCAGTTAAGAACTAATTAATATAACAGTTGATATATATAACAACACCGTACACTGTCACAAAACAGAAACCTGCTGACATATTCCTCCGTCGAACAGAAAGATTACCAAAACTTAGCAGATTTTAAGAAAATAGTATCTCAAAAATGAAATAACCAGAAATCAGAAAATACAACTTTACAGACAGAACGCTAAAAAAAACAAAAACCAAGGAAATATAATTCTGGAGACATAATTTTTAAAAAGAACAAGCAGAATAAGGGAAAAAGACAAACCTTTATTTATTAAACAAACTATTGAAAAAGATAATAATGTTACAATTACTACCAAAAACAATAAAAAAATCCACAAGTCCCATCTAAAAAATTAATACTTATTTTCAGTATGACAATAAACTGGACAGCTGCAACGGTTGACGTCTACAAATACGATAATCCACTAGTAACAAACAATAAAACAAGGTATCGGAAAAATCAGCAACGGAAACTACAAAATAATACACACAATCAACCTAGAAGCATATGAGAAAATTATAACAGACATTAAAACAATAGTTCGCTATCAAACTAAGCCCTCGGAAACACTACGCCTACAATTAGATCATCAAATTTTCTCAAATAGAGAACCTTTTAGACCAACTTCATACTAGAAGATCTATAAATTGGATCGGATCTGCCTGAAAATGGATTGCAGGTAACCCTGATGCTACTGATTGGGACCATATTCTAAGTCGAACGAACGACGTCATAAACAATAAGAATAGACAATACAAATACTTAATAAAGACAAAGTAGTGGCCGAAGAAAATATAAGGGATACCACCAAATATGCACAGACACTCTTTAATAGACTAGGGTTGGTAAAAGACGAAATATCCCAAATAGTGATGGCATGACAGCTTGCGAAAAGTGGTATAGTACATTCTCAAATATTGAACAAGGGTGACATCGCGAACATACTCTCCCAAACCGAAACACTTCCTTATAAGAACGAACTAGAAGCCCTTCAATTTGCAGAGCCTTCAATGGTGATAAAAGATTCCCTTCTCTTGTATATTATTTCCTTGCCACAGACAGAAGACACGTTCTTCAATTATATAATTCATCGTTCAACAGCCAAAAACGATAAAAGGGTATATCTTAAATTCACTAACCTGCTCGTATCTCATACAGAAAAGTATGGAATAAAGGGAAAATGTTTATCAATCGAAGATGTAACAGTTTGTAAAAAAGATCAAGTAAAAATTCTAGATTCAAACCACTGTATTTTTAACATACTTAATGGGGTAAATGCAACCTGCGAATATCAAATGGAAGCCCAACCGATAATCGAACTTATATCAGAGCGAACAATATTTCTGACAATCTATATTGGAAATATTACGTACGCTAATGCGTCACAAATCTTAAATGGTACCTTTATTATAAATTTCTTCAACGAAACAATCACTCTGAACAACGCACATAGGGGCATTTTGCCAATCTAGCCGGACATTAAGCGAAAATGGAAATTTAAGAAATGTAAAAATTTAAGTGCGCAGCCCGACAGATAACAAAATTCTGTATCGGATAGTGAATTCTCAAATCTTTTGCTTGCAATTTGTCGTTTTGAGACACTGTCAAAGTCAGGAAAGTTAAAAAAATTTGCCCGCAATTTATTAACTTTTGATGGTTTTGAGAGGTTTACAATATATTTTTGTGTAGCTAAACAAAAAAGATTTTCATTGATTTTTTTTTCTCTGCGAAAGATTATATAAGCAGCTACCTTATTTAATTTTTTTTTATTTTTTATTTTAAGTGTTATTTTAAAAAAATGCCTTCGAAATTAAAAAAAAGGTTTTTTTCACTTTTTGATTAAAAAAAATAAAATCAAAATAAAAATAACAAAAAAAAATTTTTTAACAGGTTAAATTGGGTTTAACACTGACATTGCATGTATAAGAAGGAATGTGCGAGGCAGTAGTTTTTACCCGCCCCTAAACTGGTAATACCTGTGCGACAACTTTCCTAATAACGCTATTTTATGCAAAAAAAATAAATGTACCTGCCTTCAAAACCTTCAAAAATTTTTTAAAAAAATTATTTTTTCAAGAGAAACAAATCTGTGATTCAAGTACTTGTTTTGTTAGTGTATATATATTGTGGTTATTGCACGAAATTGTTTTCAGGACACTTTTAAGCTTACGAGAGTAAAATGGAAAAAGTTTATAAAAGATTAGAGTTATTACAAATAGTACATGAATGTAAAGATAAATCTGTTAAGAAGAAATTGCGATTTTTAGAAAAAAAATTGTGTGAACTTTAAATTAATTGTTACTTCTGTAAATAAGTTATTTTTATAGACTACGGGGCAGTTTTAGGGGTTTTATTCTAATTTTTTCAAATTTTGTATGGCAACCCCCTTAGGGGGTGAAGATAGGGGTAAGTTTATTCTAGGGAAAACTAATGGAGGTCGGTCGTACACTTTATTTCTCTTAGGCCGACTCTAAAAAAAGTTGTGTGTTTTTTACATAATTTTTTTAAATTTTGTATGGCAACCCTCTTAAGGCGTTGAGATAGGGGGTAGGTATATTTTAGGAACATGTTTGTGAGGGGAAACTAATGGGGGTCGGTCGTACACTTTATTGCTAAAGGCCGACTCTGAAGGAGTTGTGGGCATTTTCAAATCATCTTTGTAAATTTTGTATTGCAACACCCTTAGGGCGTGGAGATAGGGGGTAAGTATGTTCTAGAAATATGTTTGGGAGGGGAACTAATGGGGGTCGGTCGCACACTTTATTGCTCTAAGGCCGACTCTGAAGAAGTTATGAGCATATTCATATCATTTTTGTAAATTTTGTATGGCAACCCCCTTAGGGCGTGGAGATAGGGGGTATGTTCTAGGCATATGTTTGATTGCATTCTTAATCTCGTAGTGTACGGACGTGTGTACGCGAGTGTAATATTGTTAATAGGTGATATTAGTAATAAGTAGCAAACGAATTTATTAATATACATATGTATATACACAAAAAAGTGAAAAAAGAAAAACAATAACAACAAACTAAATAAAAAAAGCGAACTGTTAATGAGTAACAGTAATCGTAGTGACAGTGGGCCTAATAGCCGAAATGCTTACATTGTGTAAAGCTCCACAAGTGTTAGCAATGAGAACATAAGAGACCCTAAATTTAATAGAAATTATTTAAATGCAAGACCAAAAATAATAACAAACAATCTTAGTTCAAGTGCGCCTAATTTAAATAAATGTACTGAACAAGGGACTAATTTAGCCCAATCTCTATTTAATAATTATAAAAAAAATTCTGAGGTACCATCCTTGTCACGGTCACCAAATTCTGGAGTTAAACCTGCAGCTGCTAAAGCCGCATCAAGCTTAATTTCTGCACCGGCACCTAAGATCCAGGTAGGGATGGACCGCTACGTGACAGTTCTTAAAAGGGGAAGAAGCCCTAAATCGGCAGAAGCATCTCAACCTGCAAAAATTTTAAAAGACGATGAAAGGCCAACCTCATCGCAAAATCGTTTTGCAATTTTGCAAGAGGATAATGATGGTCCCGTTACGGGAAAAAATACTTTTAAGCCTCCTCCAATTTATTTAAGAGAAAAAAACCCGAACGACCTTTTTACATTTTTAGTTGGATTAATTGGTGAAATAACTTTTATGTGTCGAACATAAAACGTGGTAACATATACATATGAGACCAAAATACAAGTGAATCATGAGAACGCTTACCGCGTCATGGTATCGGAATTTAAAAAACTATAAAAAAACTTTTGCACTTACCAGCTTAAAAACGCAAAAGGCCTACAGGTAGTCATAAAAGGTATTGACTCAAATGTTGACCCGGAAGAGATAAAGACCAATTTGTGCAGCAAAGGTTAAAAGGTCTGGACTGTGACGAATATTAGAAATAGGGAAAATACCCTACACCATTGTTCCGAGTGAAACTTGAGCCTGGTAATGTGAAGTTAAAGAAAATTAAACTCACCCGATTTACGATTTTAGATATGTTATGCACCGTAGAGTTTCAGTGGAAGTTCCGCATAAGCGATCTGGGCTTGTAAATTGACAGGAACGTGGCCAACACAAAAACTTATATTAAGTTGCCTTCCGTTTGTGTTGTGTGTGGGGATCTGCATTTTACAACCAAGTGCGACAAATCAAAAGATGACCCTAGGGTGAAGAAGTGCAGCAACTGTGGTGGAAACTGCACTGCCAACTACAGAGGTTGCCCTGTCTTTGATTAAGTTAGGCGCTCATCTAAGCCGAAAGTAGTTAGTGAAAAAAAGTCCTTTAAACCACCTCCCATTTATTTGAGGGAAAAAACTCAAATGATCTCGTCAAGTTTTTAGTCGGTTTGATTGGAGAAAATAACTTTTATGTTTCAAACGTTAAACGCGGTAACATATTTGAGACAAAATTCAAGTGAACCATGAAAACGCCTACCGCGCTACGGTTTCGGAGCTCGAAAAACTCAGCAAAAACTTCTATACCTACCAACTGAAGACCGCAAAAGGCCTTCAGGTAGTTATTAAAGGCATTGATTCTAACGTTGACCCAGAAGAGATCAAGACCAGTTTGCTAAGCAAAGGGTTTATGGTTAGGACGGTATTCAATATGAGAAACAAGGAAAAACACCCCCAACCATTATTCCGAGTGGAGCTTGAGCCTGGTGATATCAAATTGAAAAAAAGTGAAACTCACCCCATCTATGATTTAAAATATATTATGCACCGACGAGTCACTGTGGAAGTGCCACATAAGCGATCTGGGCCCGTACAGTGCATAAAGTGCCAGGAATATGGCCATACTAAAACTTATTGTAAGTTGCCTTCTGTTTGTGTTGTGTGTGGGGATCTGCACGATACGACCAAGTGTGACAAGCCAAAAGATGATCCTAGGATAAAGAAATGCAGCAACTGCGGGGGAAACCACACTGCCAACTATAGAGGTTGTCCTATTTTCAATTCAGTTAAGCGCTCAACTAAGCCGAAAATAGTTCCTGCCCCTCCCCAGCCTTTAAATATACCAACTACAAATATGCCTCCATTGGCACAACCAACTACAAATCAAGTTTCTTACTCCGCCGCATTAAAGTCTAACCAGCCAAATTCACGTAAGTCTACCCAGCCTACAACACAACAAGAAGTGCCAACTAGCGAACCAACCGGGCCTAATTTTAGCCGCCTGGAAGCCGTAATTGACAATATGGTCACACAATTTACGCAGATTATGGCGCAAATGGCCAACATGATGCAAGAAATGAAAAAAATGCAGTCTGCTTTTCTGCAGGCTATGCTTAAAAGACCATGAACTGCCTCAGGGTTTGTTTCTGGAACGCAAACAGCATCCGCCAACACAAAAACGAGCTCGAATATTTCTTGATGAACCAAAAAATCGATGTTATGTGTAGGTCACAGCTCCTAAAAAGGGCAACACCGATTTATCCGCCAAGCCGAATAAAGCAGGAGAATCTGGGAAGCGAGTAGCGCCAAATCAGGAGCGATCCTCAACTTCGCATCAGGCAAAAGGGAAATCGAAAACCCCCTCCAAATCCACGTCATGTGTTAAAAGAGGGCGGTCAAACGAGGAACCACAGCCTGCTGCGAAAAGGCATGATGCTGGGACCACCACTGGTTTGGCGAAACCCGACTCCTCAGGCTCCCACCTGGTTTCGCAGAAAGGCAAAGCTGTCCCCACTGGAAATAATCTCAAAAGGAAGATCTCTGGTGACTCGGCCAAGTCAACTACGAAGGCAGCTGAGAGGAAAAGCAACGCAGGGGGCTTCGGCGACCATAAGGTTGCAATCGTTGACAGGGCTGATGCCGATGGTAAAATTAGCCCGGAGAGATGGCTGCAACTGGAAGAGAAGCTGATGGAGGCGATGCTCTCAGACAGATGGAGTGGCAGCGATGTGCTCTTCGACGGGGCGGCCTGGCAGAGAGGTGTCAAAATCATTGGCTGCGCAAATAAGGAGTCCTTGAATTTCCTTAACTGTGCAGTCAGTGAGATTGGCGAGGCTTGGCCAGGAGCTCAGTTGGAGATTGTACCAATGTCTGCTATTCCTCTGAGGCCGATGGTTTCAGTATGGATTCCACCTCCAATAAAGGATACGGATAAAATACTGAAGCTCATCGGAAAACAGAACGCCGGTCTTCGCACAGACAGCTGGGTGGTAGTATCATCCTCTGTGTGTGCGGAAAACGGCGGACTGAATCTGAGGGTGAGACTGTGCGCCGAATCTGATAAATTCTTGAGGAACTGTGGGGGACGGGTAAGGTTAGGGTTCGGAACCATTCGGTTCCGCCTTCCCAATCCTGACGATAGGAGGAACTCAGAAGAAGCTGCGCATAGTGCAAATTAATTTGCACCACTGCAAAGCAGCTTCTGACGAACTCCTACTCTCCCTCACAAAAGCCCGAGTAGACATTGCTCTAGTCCAGGAGCCTTATATCTTTAGGAATAAGGTTGCTGGGCTAAGCAATGTCAACTTCCGTTTGTACGCATCCTCTAATGGGGACAAGGTGAGAACTTGTGTAATTGGTAGAAAAGATTTAAACTTAATCCACCTCTCTAATTACAGTAGTGGTGATATGACGGCAGTATGCCTGGAGAATGTTGCTGGTCGACCACTAATCCTGGCATCTGTCTATATGCCGTATGATGAGCCCGATCCTCCAAATATTAATGTCCGGAATCTGGTGAATAATGCCTTGCACGGCAGGGATATTGTCCTTGGATGCGATGCCAATGCTCACCACTCGCAATGGGGTAGCAAGGACATTAATAAAAGAGGTGAGTTAACCTTTGATTTCATATTACGCTCAGGTCTTCGTATTTGTAATAGGGGTAATACCCCCACCTTTCAAATTAGAGATAGGGCTGAGGTGATAGACATAACGTTAACTAACCTGGACGAATCGCGCATAAGAAATTGGAGAGTGTCCAACGAGTGCACCTTTTCGGATCACAGAAAGATACTCTTTGAGTTAGACTTTGGGAAAAACCGGCAAAAACCTTTTAGGAACCCTAGAAGGGCGAATTGGTCGAGGTTTTCGGAACTAGTTACCTCTCGTCTTGAGTCGAATCCGGTCAACGCCTGCACGACGAGAGCGGAGGTTGAACTAGCGGTTGATAGACTCTCTGGCTACCTTACAGAGAGCTTTGAGGAATCCTGTCCCTTGTCATACCCAGGTAGAAGATCACAGCCAGTATGGTGGAATCGAGAACTGGGTTTTTTGAGGAAGGATTCGAGGAGATTATATAATAGGGCCAACAAGACCAAGCAAAGATCGGATTGGGACGACTATAAGGTCAGTTTCAATCGCTATAAGAGCGAAGTCAGAAGGGCGAAACGAGCCTCCTGGCTAAGATTCTGTGAATCGATAGAAGGAGTAAATGAGGCGGCGAGATTCCGCAGGCTGCTCTCTAGGGACCCGAAGACCCTGGACAGCATCCAACGCGAAGACGGCTCATGGACCGAGACGAGCTCGGAAACATTGGATCTACTTGCTGCAACTCACTTTCCTGGATGCATGGAAATGGATGAGGCACAAACCATGACGGAGGACGTTTTCATGGTCGACCCGAGCATGGAGGTGCCTCTAGTTGACTGAATAGTGGATGATGAGAAGATTGCGTGGGCGCTGGATTCCTTCCAACCCTTCAAATCACCTGGGCCGGATGGTATCATCCCAGCAATGCTGCAAATGGCAGGGCCAATGCTGTTACCATCACTGGCAAAAATTTTTAGGGCCTGCCTGCAACTATCGTGCATTCCCTTGGCCTGGCGAGAGGTCAGCGTTGTCTTCATTCCGAAGGCAGGGAAGACGTCTCACTCCAAGCCGAAGGACTTTAGACCTATCAGCCTGTCTTCCTTTCTGCTGAAGACGGTGGAGAGACTCATAGATCTGCATATCAGGAGTTCGATGAACACTACGTCACTAAGCGCCTGTCAGCATGCATACCGTAAGGGTAGATCGGTGGAGAGTGCGCTTCACGATGTAGTTGGGACTATCGAGCACAATATGGCGAATTCCAACTTTACGATTGCGGCCTTTCTGGACATTGAGGGGGCTTTCAATAATGTGAAGCTGGAATCGATACATGAATCCCTCGTTTCGACTGGTGTTTCCCCTTTCCTGATAGGCTGGATTGATAAGATGCTAAAGGGCCGAATTATCAGTGCGCGAATGGGAGAAGGCTCCATACGGAGAATTGTTACCAGGGGCACACCACAGGGCGGGGTCCTTTCACCTCTATTGTGGCTTCTGGTGATAAATGGAATACTGGAAAAATTCGAGAGGGATGGAACGAAAGTCGTGGCATACGCAGATGATGTGGTCATACTTATTGGAGGGAAGTTCTTGTCTACATTAACTGATTTGATGCAAGGGGCATTGAGATCACTGTCTGACTGGGCCAAGTCCAATGGACTCGGAGTAAATCCTACGAAGACCGAATTAGTTCTCTTTACTCGCAAGCGGAAGATCGGGGATTTCTGTGGACCGGTACTTGATGGAGTAGAGCTACAACTGTCTCCGGAAGCTAAATACCTTGGCGTTATCCTGGACCAGAAACTCAACTGGAAAAGGAACATCGAGGAAAGAGCTAAGAAGGGGCTGAATGCTCTATATGCGTGCAGGAACTCAATAGGGAAGAGTTGGGGACTAAGGCCGGGTACTGTCCATTGGTTGTACACGGCAATTGTCCGACCGATTGTCACCTATGGTTGTCTGGTTTGGCAAACCGCCACAACGAAAACCTCTCTCCTCAAAGCGCTGAACAAGGTGCAAAGGGCTGCTTCTATTTGCATCACGGGAGCGCGTGGGAGCACCCCACAGGCTGCACTGGATACAATGCTGAATCTTTTACCTTTGGAACTTTTTGTGAAGCGGTTTGCGGTTAAAGGAGCTTTGAGACTTCGAGAATCAGGAACTTGGCGCGACTCTCAGTCGGGACATGCCAGCATTTTGATCGAGATGGGGAGGCTTGAGCAGCTAAGAGACTTAGTCGGGAGTACGGATTACTTGCCATCCTACCTGGACTTCAACTCTGCCGCTGTGATAACCATTCCTGAAAGGTCGGTATGGGATGATGGCCACGTTCCGTACGGAGGAGTAGTCGTTTATACTGATGGATCGAAGACTGATCATGGTACTGGAGCTGGTATTTTTAGCGAAGCACTCGACATTGCGGAGTCGTTTAGGCTAGGCGATCACTGCAGTGTCTTCCAAACGGAAATATTTGCGATACAGGAGGCCGCAAGATTGATTGGACGCACTAATCAAGGCCATAATGAATGGGTCACCATTTACGTGGACAGTCAAGCCGCCCTAAAGGCTTTGGGTTCGTACTCTGTAAGGTCAAAGGCGGTAAGAGATTGCAGGAAGGCGCTTAGGGAGCTTGGTGGGGCCGTAAGGCTGTGCTGGGTTCCCGGTCACTCCGAGATACCCGGTAACGAATATGCCGACGAATTGGCACGGAAAGGAAGCGAACTACCGGCCACTGGGGCGGTCACATCGATCCTTCCCCCTCTGTGCGAACTCTACGGAATAATCGATGGGCACTTTAGAGTCCTGGCGAACCAGAAATGGACGAATACTGCTGGATGTTGGGTATCAAAATCCCTATGGAAAGCAGCTTCGGAAAACCGGACGAAAACCCTATTATCTTTGGGTAAGAGGGACCTTAAGCTGATCACCGGTCTTCTGACCGGTCACTGCAGTATAAGATCGCTGGAGGCACACTGGAAGCCAAACTCGGTCGACTTCTGTCGACTATGCGAAGACGAAGAGGAGATCGAGACTGTGGAACACCTGTTGTGTCGATGCCCGGCGATCGCTAGGAGGAGGAACCGGTACTTTGGTGTACCCTACCATGACCACCTCTCTGCGCTCGCCGACTGTGACCCAATGGTCTTACTGGGATTCGCGAGAGGGATGACATGGCTGGCGAGAGGTTGCGACTAGTGCCAAATGGACAACCGGCAACGACTCGTGACGGACACTGCCACTCTCTCACGTACTTACTCTACCACTACTACTCTAACCTCTGTCCTTTCTACCTTTATTTTTCATGTTCCGAATCTGAGCACACCTTTTTCTATTTTACTCTTTCCTTATTTTTCCTTCTCATAGGACAATCACAATGGGCAAATTGCCTCTGGGTGATGCGGTGAGCTTCTCACTGCATGTCCTTCTAACCTAACCTAACCTATGTGTATTTCTGAGACTCATATGACATCTAGAAGCACTTTTAAAATTAGTGGTTATTCTTTTTACGATTCAAAGGATCCTAGGGATAGATCATGTGGTGGCTCGGCTATTCTAATCAAATCAAGAATTAAACACCAATGGTTGGGTGGCCTCTCGGAATGTTATATCCAAGCTACGAACGTCTGCATTGATGAATTTTTCCATAATCTCGTTTTTTCATCAGTTTACTGTCCACCCAGATTCTCCATAACGAAGGATCAGTACAACAGTTTCTACAAATCATTAGGTCCCGCTTCATAGCTGCTGGAGACTATAACGCTAAGCACACATACTGGGGATCCCGCCTAATTAGTCCCAGAGGTCGTGTCTTGTATGATACCGTGTCGGAAATGGGACTTTTTGTTATTTCAACTGGACAACCAACCTATTGGCCAACGGACAATAATAAAATTCCAGACGTAATAGATTTTGGCGTGGCAAAAGGTATATCCCCGGACCTTATTGAGGCTGTAGCCTCCTTGGATTTATCTTCTGACCACTCACCCACAATAATTACTATTTGCAGTCCTCACCAAATAGCAACTAGTGATTTTTTCTTATCTAAAAAAATAAATTGGTTAAAATATAAAAAATATATTAGTGCCCACTGCTGGGAAAACCAACCGCTAAAAACTCCGGGAGACATAGATGATAGTCTGAGCGTTCTAAATGAAAACATTAAAAATGCCGTTGAACATGCGTCTTCTACCTATCGCCAGGCCAGGTACAGCAAAATTTATTCTGACGATGTGGGAAAACTTTTATCTGAAAAAAGGAGAGTCCGAAGAGAATGGAAAAAGCATAGATCGCCCCAGCTTAAAACTAAGCTGAAAGAATGTACTAACAGATTAAAAAGCTTGTTGGAGGTTCACAGAATGGATTCACTTAAAGAGTAACTCGAAGGTCTAGACGCGACTCCCCAGACAAATTATTATTTTATTCCCTATGGCGATCAGCCAGACGTCTTAAAAGACCCGTTATCGCAAAACCACCACTGCGTAATCTGAGAGGATCCTGGGCTAGAAATGACGAAGAAAAATGTGATCTATTCGCAAATCATTTCAAAAACGTGTTCACTCCCAATACTTGCACAGACGTGAGGGAATTACCGCCTGTTGTTGCTAGACGTCCTTTAGAAATACGTTTTCGATTTACAGATGTTGTAGAGGCTATTTCTAACCTAAATGGTAAAAAAGCTCCTGGCGTTGATAATATAAGCAACAAAATGCTCTTAGAGCTACCTTTTACGGCAAAAAGAATAATTCTTTTTATTTTTAACGCAATAATTAATTCGGCTTGAACATTTCCCGCCTATATGGAAAATTGCCTTAGTAAAGATGATTCCTAAGCCTGGCAAAGATCCTTCAAAGGTAGAGTCTTATAGGCCTATAAGTTTGTTACCCACAATGTCAAAATTGTTCGAAAAATTGCTTAAGAACAAGCTGACTCCGATCCTGAATGAAAACAACTGCATTCCAGATCACCAATTTGGCTTTAGAAGTCAACATAGCACAATCGAACAAACTCACAGACTGGTGCAGGTTATAAGAAAAACCTTTGAGGAAAAGAAGTACTGCTCCAGGCTTTTCATTGATGTCTCTCAAGCTTTCGATAAAGTATGGCACGAAGGTCTGTTAAACAAACTAAAGCTAAACCTCCCAGCTAATATTTTCAACCTATTAGAAAAATACATAACCGGTCGACAATTTATGATCAAAGAGGGAAACCAAATAAGTTCTTCTCAACCAATAGGGGCTGGTGTACCTCAAGGGAGTATACTAGGTCCAGTTCTGTACTTGCTTTACACAGCAGATATGCCAACCAATAGTTTTACACACACGTCGACATTTGCTGATGATACTGCTTTCCTTAGTATTCATAAAGACCCTAAAGAGGCTTCGAACCAACTGCAGCAACACGTAGCTCAAGTTGAAAAATGGGCAAAGTTATGGGGAATAAAAATAAATGAACAAAAATGTACCCACGTAACTTTTACTTTACGCAAAGAAACGTGCTCTCCAATCACTATTAACAACCATATGGTGCCTCAACGAATCGAGACAAAATATCTTGGTGTTCACCTAAATCGCCGCATCACATGGAAGCCTCATATTGATGCGAAGCTGACTCAAATGAAACTTAAAGCTGCTAAAATCCACTGGCTAATTGGTAGAAACTCTGTGCTACGTGTGGATTGTAAACTTCTACTCTACAACTCTATTTTAAAACCAATTTGGTGCTACGGTATACAATTATGGGGCACTGCTTCCACCTCTAACATAGAAAAAATACAACGTCGTCAAAACAAAATTCTGAGAATGATAACTGGTGCTCCGTGGTATGTCAAAAACAGCAACATCCACAAGGATCTAGAAGTTCCACTAGTAAAAAGCGAAATCCTAAACTATGTGGACAAGTATTTAAATAAGTTGGAAACACATCCAAATCCGCTCGCCCGAAGCATCCTGCAGCATAGTGGGCACACCCGCCTAAAAAGAAGGGATACTATTGCTCTTAGATGAAACTTTTAAAATTAATTAACTTTATTATGAGAACTTAAATTTTAGTCTGGTACTGACTGGACTAGTATTAATAACTTAGTTTTAAGATTTGAATACTTATTGTTAGTTCGCTTAAGCGAAGATTCAATAATAAAATATATGAAAAAAAAAATTTTTTTTGGTATAAAAAACTAAAGGGGGTGGGTCGAAGACTATTGCTCCAAGGCCTCTGAAGAAGTTGTGGGCATTTTTACATCATTTTTTTTAAATTTTGTATGGCAACCCCCTTAGGGGATGGAGAAAGGGGGTTAGTATCCTTTAGGAATACGTTTTGAAGGAAAAACTAATGGGGGTCTGTGATACATTTTTTTCCTCTAGGGGCGATCCCGGGGAAGTTGTAGCGGTTTTTACCTTATTTTATACAAATTTGTATGGCAACCATGTTAGAGGCTATAGATAGAGGGTAAGTATGTTCCACAAAATGTTAAGGTGGATAAACTGAAAACATTTTACCTTTGTAGGAGAACCCTGGAAGCCGTAGGAGCGATTGAAAAAAATTTTAAATTAAGCTTTGCATGGCAACCCTGTTATATGTATGAATACTAATACTATTAAAATTTGCGTTTTGGTTGTGATTCAATAATATCAACATGACTAATTCTGTTTTTTCTTTTTGTGTTGTTTTTTTTATTATTACATACATAAGTATGTTCTTTGTTGTTTTTTTGTAATATAAAATAGGAGGTAGTCTTGGTTTTTTTCTTATATCTCAGTCATATCTCGGGCGATTTTACTGAATTTCAATACCGATTTTTTCTTGGATATTTGTCAACCATAACACGGACAGACGGCCATCGCTAAATCGGCTTTCCTATCTATAAGGATCCAGAATATACATATACATATATACTTAATGGGGTCCCAAATGGATAATAAAGAAATTACAAACGGATTGACAAACTTATATATAACCTTATCACCTATGTAAAGGGTATAATAAGCATATAGACTCACACATGGCACGCTGCAAAAATTGATCTTTAATTTCAGTTCATTTGTCGTTGACAAAAAAAATAAAAAGATTTATTTATCCGGCTATTGAATAATATACAATAATAAAAAAGCGTTTTATTCCATCTGAGAGATGGATGATGCCTGACCGTTAGTCAGTTGTTGCCGAAGAGATTTTTAATGCAAAAAAGCATAATGTATATGGAAAAGTAAACTTCATCCTTACTTACAAGATAGAAAAGATTGAAAAAGAAATATTCCGTTTCTTTTCTCTGTTATATGTAAGCTAAATAGGTGATGTTTACAGCCAAAAGACACTACTACCGTTCAAAGAGTGCTGATGATGAAATTGGGTAGCTGCTTTCGAAATGCATTCTATTTGACTAGTATCGGTAGAAAAATCAGCTTTTTTTAAATAAAAGTTTCTTTCAACATTAACAGAAAAATTTCTTCTAACAAAAAATAAATTATATGAACTTAAGTCAAATAAATAAAAAAGAAGCAAAAATTTGTATTAAAAACAATTAGTTCAACAATAAATAAAAATAAGCATATCAAAAAATATCAATATTTTTGAAACCTCAAATGCAACATGAAATGAAACCATAAACATAACTACAAACTATGCAACCAACAATGAAAATGCCTAGTTGCACAAACATGACTTGTGTATATGTTCATATACATCTAACTAAATTTCTACATGAAACTAATGTGCTGTATTGTAAGGGGGCCATTTATTTCTGGGTCAAAATCAGTACGTTTTATTAGTAGTGATGCTCTAAGAACGACCTTCAATTAGAGTTGTCGACTTAAAATCATTCATGATTGCTTTAAACATGTTGTCCGTGTCTCTTGGTGTTTGTATTCTTGTAGTTAAAACAGCTCGCAGATCGACATTTCATTTAGAAAAAAAATGTTTCCAAAATATTTATAACAATTTTTGGAGCTGTTAATCGACTCAAAATTAGATTTGAGAGATTAAAATAACTTTAATACACTATCTGTTGCTAGAAAAATGCCTCCATATCTAGTTTTTCCTTAATTTAAAATTTTTTTTGCGAAAAATATCGAGGGCGTATATTCAATAAATGCCAACTCAAAAAAGCTAACTTTTCAGGAAAGCGAAAAAACAAGTTATTTCGCTTACTATTGTTAAAATAAACAATATACCTTCCAAAAGATGTTTTATATATTTTTACTAGTTTACAACTTTACAAAAAATTTAACATTTTGCACTCGTTTGCGTATTTTTTGGAGATATATTTTAGTATACTAAAAAATAAATATTTTTTTCAGAGTTAGAAATATTTATTTTTTAGTATACTAAAAAATAAATATTTTTTTCAGAGTTAGCATATTTTGTCGGAAAATAAACATAATTGTTTTTTGCAAAATGTTAAAATAACAGTACATTTCGGTGCAAAAATTTTTTATCAGTACACAAAATGAAAAATCAGTACGAATGGTCACCCTATGTATTGTAACAAAAACAAAACATACAAAACGTCGTTTTGTGTTCTATAACAGCACTTACGTCAACAAAAGACAATGACATTTTGCAGTGTAGGTAATAAAGGTAGGATTAATATTGGGCCTCATTGTGTTTAGCGTAGTCGTATCGAATGTTGCCGAATTCGTTACAAAAACGACAACTAATATAGCATTGGCGTTTTTGTTAGACGGTATCAAAAACCCAAAAACGTCTACGCCACTCACAATAAGGGTGATTATTTCTCAAAATTATTTTTTTTTGTTATTCTAATGCATTTTACTCAAAATTAGATGTTATTCAAGTAACTTAAAAAAACGCTTATTTCTAAAAAAAAAAAAAGCCTTATCTCGCCAAAGCAGGCGTCGCACAGTGTTGTGAGCGTGGCCATAAACAGAAAAATTCAATAATGGAATTTCAAAAAATGGCTAACCGCATTTAATAAAAAGACACTTTTTATAATAAGCGTAATAAAATTAGATTAAAATAATAATTCTTTTTTAAAAATACGGCTCCTCAAAATTGTGGTTTAAAATAACTGAAATTTTGTATAAAAAAGGAATGAAAATGAGCATGTACTTCATAGGGATAAATAATTGAATTTAGTTGGCAAATAAACATAATTTTGACTAGATTAGTTGTTGTATTATGTTTTAAGTATATAAATGGTATTTCTAATTACATACATATGTCAATAACAGTGTATGCAACATTATGAAAATGAAATTAATAAAAAAAACAAAACTTGTTGTAATAAGCAAACATATAATAGTGAAGAAAAAAAATTTTCAAGTATTACCGGGATATTTTTTTTTTCATTTTTTAACAAAAAGTATGTTAATTTATAAAAATAAAATTTTAGCTGCGCTTATGTGCGCCAATTTAAATAATTTTAATTTTTTTAGTGTCGACTTAAATGAAAACGCGAGACTTTTTCAATTCTTGGATTAAGTTAAAACAAAGATGTAGTTGAAAAATTATCAGGAATTGTGGGAGCTCGAATAAGAAGATCTTTGGAAGCGAAAGAAGTTCAAAAAATATATAATTTAAATTCAAAATTAAAGCGGATGTGGTCCGATTGCAACCGAAAAAGGGACCGGTTCGAGTGTAAGTTATGTAACTGGCTAAATACCGATTTGCCGATTAGTTACTGTATTGTGAGTGCTTTTAATAGTTTTTATTATCTTTCGCTTTTGCTTTGTAGAACCCTAGTACAAGCCATGTTCGTGGTAGAACTTCTGTTGCCTTTGAAGAAAGTTCGAGTAGGTAAAAGTTTGACGGTAGTTCGAGTCACAGTATATACAAACCAAAAAGTAGTGACGCAAATCTAATAGATGATTTTTTATTTGTTGCATTATTTGTTTCAATAACATTTTTAGATTAGGAAAATGAAGAAGTTTTATGGGAAGACAAAAGGCATTCATCCACAAGATTCTGCAGGCCGATAAAATTCATATTTTAAAAAAAAATGGAGAAGTTATTATAAATACATAGAAAAATATTGAAACGGAAATACAGAAACTGACAGGTTATTGTTATGACGCGGAAGGAAACAAAATTAAGGTTAATTTCAAAACAAAATTGACAATGATATATAGTGCTGTATTTACTGTTTTAACGGGAAATAAGAGTTATGCTATCTTTTGAAACTGTATCACTGAATAGTGAAAATATTGTTACGCAGTTAAATGTTGACTGGGTATGTAAATGTTGACTGGGTATGTAACATGATTGGCGGTTGTTGTCTGCGCTAAGAAGTTATTTAAATGTAACTGCCATTCGATGGAAAATTCTAGTGTGCTCTCGAACCTTGTTGAACATTATACCGTATTACCAACCACTATAAATAGTCGAGCAACACGAATGCCGGAAGCAGTTTAAGTTTGACCGTGAGTTAAATAAGTGAACATTCAAAAGTGCTAAATAATAATGGTGAATAACTTTAAGTGTTTTAAAGGAGATTGTAAATAAGTATACGACAGTGTATTTAAGCAAATAAAGATTTTGTACTGTTAAAATAAAATTTCAAGTGTTTATTATTACTTTGGCAATAAAAAGAACCCCGGTTTATTTAAAGGAAATAAACCAACGTTTATAAAAGGTATAAACGTAACAATATTTATTTTTTTTTAAAAGATATATTTTTTAGCCTAACGTGGGCTTTATCTGAATTGAATAAAATTTGGTCAAATCATTAAAAATATCACATCCAATTACTATAAGAAAACTTTTTATAAAGTTAGCATTTTTTCTTACTTTTATGACACTTTTAAATTTCAGGATATACGGGAAGGACACGAATCCTTGCTCCGAATTTTTTCAAATTTTAAATTTTGTTACGTTTTGCCAACCTAATATATGTGCTAAACTTTAGCTCTTTACAATAACTTTTACTATTTATGGCACTCGTTATATGAAGTCACGACACTGTGCATCGTTGCATCTTAAATTATGCAATAAAGATACAATGTCGCAACCTATCACCCTTCACATAAGTGATAAGGGTATATATCAGATTGTCATTCCGTTTGTAATTAATACAATTTTAGCTTGCGACCCCATAAAGTATAATGTATGTATATTCTGGATCCTTATAGATAGGGAAAGTCGATATAGCTATGTCCGTCTGTCCTTCTATTGAAATTAAGTTTCCGGAGTCAGTTTAAGTACTACGGACTCGGTGTTGGAGTCAAACTATCAGAAATATCCCTGCGATTATCGCTATTTAAAATAAGTAAGAACGGTTCACCACGGACCTAGATATAGGCAAAATACTGCGATTGCCTGTTTTTTTAAAGCAAAATCACAAAATCCATCCAAAAAATTTAACATATGTAATCAACTGGCAACGCTGTTAAACATATGTATATGTATGTACATAAGTATATGATGGACATAAAAAAATATGCAAAAAGTTTCTTGTATGCTTGGACGTAGGTATGTATTGTCATACGGATGTATGTAGGTAGATCTGTATGTATGTATGTATGTACATCAGAGACTGTCTTACTCGGAATAAAATTTGCTCATGATTTAATCATGATACGAAAACCTATTCAGTTTGGCTATTTTGTTCAAACGTATCACATGACATAAACCAATGCATGATTTAAAATCATTTGATTCAATCTGTTGTTGTTGGATTTTTGATTTTATTCAACTTTCAAAAAAATCAACATAAATTCAATCGTATCAGCATCAGTGAATGAAACTGAACAAAAAATTCTAGCATTTAAGGGATGTTGCTTTTAATGAGAATAACAGACAAAAAAAATGGCGCCATGCTCATGGTTTAACGTTAGGTCACGTAGTCGTTTCTCTTTAACATTGCCAGTAGTGTATAACGAAGGCTTGCCATAGTTCTTGTCATATTTCTTGTTTGGCACTAAAGGTTTCAAAAACAGTGCTAAGTGTTAGTAAAAACTTCTCTTTTGGCTAAAAATGATTAAATAATTGTGTTAAAATTGTCAAAAATTAAATGGTTCTACTTTTTAATATTAAATTGATTCACCATTATGCATAATTAACGTCAAGTTAATGGGGCATTCCACCGTCACGTGTGGGACAAATTCAACTATTTTTTAGCACTTATTTTACATACAACTTCTAATTGGTAATTCAGAATTCAATTTTTTTTCTTTTATTAATTAAACTGCGTGGTAGTCTTCAATCCTACATCGAACTTGTTTTTAATAATTCAGAAAATATTAAAGAAAAAATTAAACAAACTTCGTCACGTGTGGGACAGCCTGAGTCAACCAACATTCAAAATTGTAGTGTTTAAATCCAAATTTCAGCGAATCAGTTGCACATAGAGAAAAGTTGTCTAAGAAAGAAATTACAACTAACAACCACGCTTACTTATGATGGTAATAAATTTTAAATAAAAAAAATATTTATAGGTAAAAATTAACTTTTTTATTTTGTCACGTAAGGGACAAATGGCGTCACGTAAGGGACACAGTTGAAATTTTTTTTATAAAATACACAAAAATCAAAAGTTAATTGCAGTTTTGTCTACAGATAAGCTATAATTTTGCAGTCCACGATATTTTGATTGGCCTTGACGAAATAAAAGTTTGAAATTCCTCTAATGGCATGGTGATTCAGATTAAATTTTTGCTAAGATTTTTGAGGATGGCACATAAATTACCTGGGGTTTTGAAACTAATTAAGAAGCCAAATAAGCAAAAAATTTAGCTGACTAAATGACAAAATGTTTGCTTTTGCTTATCATTTTCTCTCATACCAATCTCCTTATATTTTCCCCGATTCCATCTATTACACCTTTTCCATTAGTTGTAGCAAAGTATTTGCAAAAAAGGGCTTTGCGTACTTTTCGCTCAGCATTGATATTAATTTTACCATATAGCAGTTTTTCAATTCTGATGTCGAGCCATTGCTCCAAACTATTTCCACTAAAGGTAAATCTTCATTTTATGTATTTACTAAGTCGAACAGCTTATTTAAAAAATAAAAAAAAAATGCATTTTTGTCTTTAAAATTCGCATCCGAGCACATAAGGTAGAGTAAGTGCGGGTAACGTGGTATAGACTGATTTTGTGGTATTGTAAGTTTTTCCTTAAGCTAATAATATAAAAATAACAAAAACAGGCTAAATATATTGCTGCTCTTAGAAAATTAATAAAGCAATACTTTAATTAATATTTGCAAGTAATTTTGGGAGTCAGTTGCAAGAAATCGTTTTGGTGTGTGATCGACTTTTTTTGCTGGTAAAAAAACGCAAGTTTTTTCCTTAAACGGCGTGTCCGCTATGTTGCAAGATGTTTCGAGCTAGCGGATTGGGATGATTTTCCAGCTTATTAAAGTACTTGTCCACATAGTTAAGGATTTCGCATTTTACTAGTGGAACTTCTAGATCCTTGGATGTTGCTGCTTTAAACATACCAAGGAGCAGCAGTTATCATTCTTAGAATTTTTTTTCTATGTTGAAGGCGGAAACAGTGCCCCATAGTTGTATCCCGTAGCACCAAATTGGTTTCAAAATTAAGTTGCAGAGCAGAAGTTTACAATCAAGACGTAACACAGAGTTTCTACCAATTAGCCAATGGATTTGGGCCGTTTTAAGTTTTAATTGTGACATTTTTTCATCTATGTGGAGCTTCCATGTGAGGCGGCGATCCAAGTGAATGCCAAGATATTTTGTTTCAATACGTTGATGCACCGTATGGTTGTTAATAAAAATTGGGGGGCACGTTTCCTTGCGTAAAGTAAAAGCAACGTGAGTGCATTTTTGTTCGTTTATTTTAATACCCCATAATTTTGCCCATTTTTCTACTTGGGATACGTGATGCTGCAATTGTTTCGAGGCCTCTTTAGGGTCTTTATGAATACTGAGAAAGGCGGTATCATCAGCAAAAGTCGATATATGAGTAAAAATGTCTCTGGGCATGCCTGCTGTGTTAAGCAAATAGTAGTTAAATCATACCAAAATCGTCACGAAATTAAAAGTGTGGCAATCTAAAAAACGTATAGGTATACCACATTACCCGCACTTACTCTATGCTTAAAATTTTTCTTTGTAAAAAGTTGCAGCTTAAACAACAGGACACTCGTTCGCGACCATAGTGCGCTTTAAACTTCATTCAGGTATTCAAAAGCGAAAGGCATTGCAAAATCAATTTGAAGGATACGTACACCTTCATTAAACTGGTCTTTTTGAAATTCATCTACTTGGATTTTTTTTAAATTAACATTCAACTTAACTTGTTTAATGGGTTGTCAAACGTGATTTATTATCTGAATTTTTTCCATTCTTTCCATATGCAGACTTATGCTTAAGTCTATGGACAGTAACAGTTTTTTGTTATCAGAAAAAAGTCACATTAATTTTTCCAGCACTTCAAATCTATATAAGGATCACATAAATTTTTCAGCAACCAGTCGTTACAGTAGTTTTCTTTGTCTTTATGTGTTATAAATTTGCACTGATCTGAAGGAGTGTTTTTTATGGGAAGCACATCTTAAGGTCTAAGACTACAAAATTTTTAAAATTTTATTTCTATATTAGGATTAAATTCCGTAAAAATGCAGAAAGCTTCCCGTAGATACATAGTTAAATAATTCTTCTAACGCCTTTCTTTAATTCCATTTCCCCAAACCGCAACCAAAGCATTTGCGCCTGGACAGGTTTATACTATATCTGGACGGTAATAAAAGGCTTTCACATCCTCGTAATACGAGTTGACATTTGACATGTCCAAGCTTGAACTTTCGGCTGGAGCAATATTCAATTTAGGCGCTTATTTGGTTGTTATCGCTCTTTTTTTGCTTGGAGGAAGGGCTTTTAAAGCCTTTTGAATAGCTTTTGATAAAGTTTGTTTGGACTTTTAAGAAGGTTTTGGTACTTACAGAGGTCTGCCAATATTTTGACATCGATTTCTTTATTAGGCCCTTTGCAGGCTTTTTTTATATTTTTCCTTAACTTGCAAAGTTTTTAAATCAATTTCTGAAATACTTTCTCTTTTTCGCTTATAAAGCTCACATATTCTTCTCTATCAGCTAGGGCTAAAGGTTGGATCATCTTTTTTACGCTTTCCGCGAAGTTTCCGGATATGTTCAGTACTGGTGGAAGGTTGTATTTCAGTCATATATGGATAAGCCACAAATGTAGTGCAGTAAATTACAAATAAAGTTTGTAGATGGCAGAAAGATTGAAAGATTTCAGATATCTTAATTCTTGGCGTCACGTGTGGGACACTTTTTTATCACGAAAGAAAAACTATTTGCTAAGTGTTTAAGTAGAAATTTTTTTGTCAGCTTTTAGACCACCAAAAGTTAGCTGTAAACAACAAAAATCAATTTGTTTGGTTGACTTGTCTTACAGTTATTAATAAAAAAAGGAAAACGGCGTCACGTGTGGGACATAGAAATTTACCTTTGCATTGTAATTATTTTCTCGGGAACAAAGCACTTTACAGCAATAAATATTTTTCAGTTTAATACCGCTCACCACGCCCTTAAACGCAGAAAAGAATATTAGTTCTTATGTGAAAAACAATATTAGCAGCGACCTTTTAAAAAATGGTGTACAATAAAAAATAAAAGCTAGATTCTTTATACTCTCAAAAAAATAACGGTATTTATGAAAAAAGTGATCTACTCGTCACGATGAATGTCAATTTTTTGAGATGAGAACTTAATCTCTCTATGTAGATGCAAAAATATAAAAAAAGTCGATGTTTGTAATATTGTTCAGATTTCCATTTTTTCATGGAAAGCTCCTAATAGTATTTTAAACGTTTATGCATATAAAAACACTTATTTTTATGTGTAAAAATTTAATTAGCTGATGTAATGTGATTTAATTGTTTTCCAAATATGTTTTTAAACAATTAAACATTTTGTAATATCAACTTAGAGCAACACTGACAAAGCTTTGACAGAAGTACAAAAACCACCAGCGGGCAAATTACGGAATTCAACTCGAGTCGAAATTCTACTCGATCGATCGAGTTGTCACTGCTTGTATTAACAAACTTTTTAAAAGGTTAATTTTTATTTTATACGCATAGCTTTGGTTTGTTTTTAAAATAAACAAAAAGCGTTCACGTCGATGACTTTAAAAATTCTAAAAAAATCATAAAATACGTAGAAACTTTAAAAGAGAATTAATAATAATTAAATAAAAAAATTCATTATATAATTCTGGAAATAGTTAAAAAAAAGTTTTTAATTTCTCCTTTCTGAACTTACAGTTTTCAATTTAAAATGAGTAAAAAAATGTTAACTACTTATTTTAGCTGTTATTTGTATAAAAAAGTATCCTTAAAAATTTACTAAATATATGTGTCGTTCAAAACTTATACAACGGCAACTCTGCTTCTTGCACAGTTTTGTTTACTCTGATTTATTCACCAGCAACCGTTTATTTGTTAAATTCAATCATGTGAGTTAAACTCACACAATGAATAAATTCACAATGAATAAATTCATGCTTTGACCAAATGAAGCTGATTTTATTCAAGGCAGATTTTTATTCAACTCATTCAAATCCCTTAAAATTTTAGCATCAGATTAAATCAAGAGAAAATGTGATTTTGCTTTTCTCTGATGTACATATCAGAGAATGCTTTGAATGCCATATTTCAGGATATTGCATTCACACAAAATTAGTGCATTGTTGTCAATTCACATCATTTCAAAATAGCAAGACACGGCACAATCAAAAATTTTATAAGCAACGAAAACGATGCAGTGTATTGCTTACCTTCTGCTTATAAGTCAAAAGGCAATGAATATCCAGCTAAAGCAACGAATATAAAGCAAAAGCAACATATAACCTTATTTTTTGTATTTTATTAATAACAAGCAAAACATTCAGATACAGTGTGTGTGTATGTTTGTAAATAGCTCTTTTGCTTGGTTTTTATCCCATTATAAGCTCCCAGCGTTGCCAGAATGATGGTTTTATCATATTTTCGATGATTTATTGCCGCAAATATGATTTGATGTTTTTTTCCTCAAATAAGATTTTTTATTTTTGAAAATGATGTTTTTTTATATTAAGTTTTTTATTACAAATACATTATTTGTCTACAATTTTTAACCACAGTTAATTTTTAAAACATTAAGGGCTGGTGTCAACTTTTTGTTTATTGCTTTTGCACACTTTACATATTGTACCCTGGGCCCTACATACGCCAAAAATACCTTAAAACCTATCTTTAAATAGCAGCCATCAAACATTTTTTTTATGAGCCTGTTGATGTAGGTAAAACCAAATCACTCTGTTTAGTAATCCGCGTAAATACTAACTGCTGAATAAATTATTTATTTTAAAACTAAATGAAGTGGACAGTTGTCATGAATATACAGTATTTTAACACATAAAAAATTATTTGAAAAACACAATAACGAACCTTCGATTCTGCGAACACCGCATTTAACGAACACACAAGTTGCTCCATTGAGTACCTTATATAGCGAACAAAAAATATTTTTTTGTGCTCGATTTAACGAGCAAATAAGATTCACAATTTAATAATCAACACAAAGTCTAATGAAAAATGCGGAAAGTACAAACTTTGGATTTAAAAATAGGAAAGCCATGAAACAAGGTGAATTTCAAAGAATAGGGAAACAACTTTTTTCTTGGTTTCTAAGACATCGACATTCATACGTGCCTGTTTCTGGTGCAGTCCTTCAATTCAAAGCCAAAGCAATTGATAGAAAGCTTTATAGTGGAGGTTTCAATGCAAGTCACGGTTGGTTGTCCAGACTCAAAAAACGGTTTGACAATCGTCTTTTAAAATAAAGTGGAGAAAGACTCATATAATATGGAAGATGTTGAACCTTTTAAGAGGAAACTGCAGCAAGTTATTTCAGAGCATAACTTACAATTGGCTGTTTTTTTAATACCAGTAAAACTGGTATTTTTGTAAAGCATTGTCATTGACATCTGCACCAGGCATTAAAGTTTCCAAAGATAAAAAGAATAACGGCCCTTGTGTGAAGCTGACTGGAGCAACAAATAAAACATCTATGTGTTTTCAAAAGCTTCGATATTTGTATCCAATCCAACAAAATAATATTGATTTGTCAACTTTATTGCTTTTAAGAGAACTTCAGGAAGATGCCACAAAACAAAATTTTTAATAAAAAAAACATTACTTGATAAATTTTTTATGCAAACTTTTTAAGAAAATTGAATTTAAACTTTTTTTCATTAAAACTGTTTTAGGTTTTATGCTACCAGTGTAATGAGTTGTACCTTTTTAATTTTTTCCACTATTTAATACAGATCTCAAAACATTTTTAAAAATAAACGATAAGTAATACAGTTATAGTTATTTATTTATTCATAACATGGGTACATGACATTCAGGGTTGGGCAGTATTTCAAATACTTGTATTTGAAATACGTATTTGAAATACAAATACGTATTTTGTATTTGTATTTGAAATACCACCTTCTAATGTATTTTGTATTTTGTATTTGAAATACCCAACACCGGAGTATTTTGTATTTTGTATTTGAAATACTTATGATGGCAAAATACATTTTTGCAAAATACATTTTTCTGTTTTATAAAAAGTTGTAATTAGAAAAATTAAAAAATGTTACAATTTAAAAAAAAAGAATGGAAACTTTGTCTTTGTATTCATTCACGTCTTCGCCTTAGCAAGGTACGTTCTTTCCCGGGGCTCACTCATTCAGGTAATATCAAGAGCTAAGCGGATATTTGGAAATGTGAATGCAAAAAAAATTAAATTTTTTATAAAAATTAAATTTTTTTTGACATTTACACTTTTAAACACATCAAGTAAGATCGCTATATTTGGCTGTGCCCTTCACATTGCTCTTTTAATATACCCAGCCTAATTATTTTGTACTGCAAATAATATAATAAAAAACCTTGTGCCAGTTTTAAAGTCCATAGAAAACTTTACAAAATTTTAACGTTCGTATGGATAATAGAAATAGATGAAGAAGATTTGAGGTCGAGAGTTATAAAAGTTTTCGACATTATTCGTATCAAAAGGTTAATAAAAGTTGTTAATTTTTATGGGATCTTCTAGCCCCCCTGCTTCTCTTCAACCTTTTTTTTCTAAAATGTAGGTCTTATCATCGAATTACTTTTTCTAGAACACTAGAAGCCGATAGCTGTTATAGTTTCCGAGATATAGCGTATCGAAAATTTCATAAAAATTGTTCATTTGTATGGAAGCTACCCCTTCTTCACCCCCACCCAAAAATTCTTTTCTTTAAAGCGTAGGTCTTGCTGTCGAATAACTCTTTGTAGAACATTTGATGTCGGCAGCTGTTATAGTTTCCGAGACATAGCGTTTCGAAAATTTCATAAAAAGTGTTTATTAGTATGGCAGCTAACCCTTCCCCTGCCTCTTCCCAAAAAAATTTTTTTTCAAAGTGTAGGCCTTATCATACAATTACTTTTTGTATAACATTCGAAGGGGATAGCTGTTATAGTTTCCCAGATGAAGCGAATTGAAAATTTCATAAAAATTGTTGATTTGTATGGGAGCTACACTTTCTCCTGCCCCCACTCAAAAAATTTTTTCTCCAAAGTGTAGGTCGATAGCTGTTATAATTTCTAAAATTTAGCGCATGAAAAATTTCACAAAATTTGTGCAATTGCAGAGAAAAAACCACTTCCCTTGATCATATCTGAAAAAAACTTTTTCCTTTTGAGATCCCTATTTTCAGAGTATCCGTGCCATATTTAGGGATGTATGCATGGATTTTTGTTATTTTGATTTGGGTTATTTTGATTTTTCGTATATATCTCGGCCAATAACTAGTCAACCGATTTTCCTAATTAATTTTAAATAGCGATTGTCTCCAGGATATTTACAAAAGTTTGACACCAACAACTGGTCCGTATCACTTTATTTGACTCCGAAAACTTGATTTCAACAGACTGACAGACGGACATGGCTATATCAACTTCCCTATCTATAAGAATCCAGAATATTAATACTTTTTGGGGTCGCAAATGGAAAATAAAGTAATGTAAAACGGAATGGTAAACTGATATATACCCTTATCACTATGTGAAGGGCATAAAAAAGAAATGCAGAGGGCATTTTTTTTTTAAATTCGCCTTGATATTACTTTACTTTTAATTTAATTTGTTTTTCACAGACAAGGCACATACATAAAACCAAGGCACATTTAACCAGGTAATATTAAGGGCCCAGCTGATTAAAATCAATTTGACATTTTCACGTTATAAAAATATAATTTTGTATGAAATTTTTAATTTTTCTGACATTCTGCCATTCAAACACAAAAAGGAAATGCAGAGGGCGAATTTTTTGAATTCGCCTTGGGTTTACCTTGTTGAATGTGCCTTGCAGAGAACTAATTTCATAAAATTTAACACCAGTCTGTTTTTATCAGGACCTGTAGAAAGATTGTTTTTTTTAGCAGGATTTGTATATTCTTCAACAAGAGGCTGCTTATCTGATTAAACTTTTAAAATTCTAGTGTTCATGATTAATGGTTAAAAATGTATTTTGTATTTTGTATTTTGTATTTCAACTAAAAGATACTAAAATACTGTATTTTGTATTTTGTATTTGAAATACTCGACTTGAAAGTATTTGGTATTTTGTATTTGAAATACAAGCGGAAAACGTATTTTGTATTTTGTATTTCAAATACAGCAAAGCATGTATTTTGCCCAACTCTGATGACATTAGTATGGCATATAACGAACTTTTCAGTTTAACGAACAGGCCTGACAAAGTACTCGTTCGTTAAACCGGAAAACTACTGTATATCGTTCAATCTAACTTTTATAGGCTAGGAAAAATAACATTTTGTATTTAAAAGGATTCTTATCATATGCCCAATTGGTTATTTGACAAAAATTAGTTACATCCAAATGTTTAGGACGATATTTTTGATTTTTTCGACATTATGCTTACGTTCACCCAATGGCACGCTTGACAAATTTGTCGGTTATTGACACTATAAAATTTTTTTAGCTTTATAAGAAAAAAAATTGGGTTATAATAACTTTTACAAAATTAAATTTTTTGATCTCCTTACCTTATAGCACCGAGAGCAGTTTCGAGAACTTTAAAGAAATTTCTCAAAAGCTGTCAAAAACACTACATGCAAATTATGAGGTAAATACAAAAATGTTTTCTGATTTTTTATAATAAAAATAACTTTTGTGTTTAGGTTAGAAAAACAAGTCTTTTCTCGCCAATTCTATAATGTGTCATCCTCTTGTTTTCTCAGCTTGCCATACCTCTCAACAATATTTCTTTGCATAATTTTGGTTTCTATGTAATGCGATTCAGTAACTTATTTTAACGATATTTGCATAGATTCAGTAACGTTTTTTAACGATTTTCGCTAATGTTAAAGTCAGCGGTTATTGTTAAATTACCGACAATAATTTTTGTATTGTTAGTTTTATCGACAAAAGTTTGTTTTGTAAAATTTATTTTACAACGAATTTTACTAGCGCTAAAAACTTCTTAGTGAATCACTTTACCGTAGCAGCAAACGACAATTTCTGCCGGTACTGAATCGCACTATTGATAACTACATAAAAAAAAGCCCAAAACGAAACTCACAGTTTCAAGACGCTTTTAAAATATAAACCAAAAAAATACTATTTCGCTCACAAAGGAGGATATTTGGTACGCCTTATCGAGAGAAACGTGATGATTTTTTTTAAATATGATTTTTCTATTGACAAATGATGATTTTCTTCACAAAGCTTCTGGCACCGCTGTAAGCTCCATTTAGTAGTACTTAGGCTTTTGCACAAAATTGTGAGACTAAATGTATCACCCCTCTGTTAAAAAAAAAAACTTTGTATGGGAGCTACCTCTTCCCCTGCTTCGATTCTAAAAATATTTGACTCATATTGAAATATGTTTAATTAAATACCTTCCACAACATTTTAAGCAGATAGCGATTGTAGTTCTCGAGATACACAATCAAGTCCATTTAATTTGTATGGGAGGTACCTACGCCCACTTAAAGTAAAAAAATAAACTATAGCCTATGTCCGTTTAGGAAGCAAAAAAAATAACATTGGTAAAAAAATCATCCAAATCGGTTAGGTATTTCCGGAGAATAATCAAGGCATACAAATAAACTTTATTATATTAGTATAGATGAGACAGTGAAGCCATATGTTAATTTTTTCTATAAAATTAGATAAAAAATTTAACTTTTCAATTTTTCTAAAAATTTTTCACACTTCATTTTTTGTAATGCAACGAGCTTTTAACGATGGCAACGAATGTTTTACAAAGATAGTGAATAGTTTTTATATATTCGATGCGTCATTCTTATAACTTGATATGTAACGGCATTTTTCAAAGCGAGTACATTAAAGGCCATTATCAAAAAATATGAATGGTTGCACTGCAATAGCACTAGTAATTGTGTTTGAATAAAATCAATGCAATAGCAATAAATATTTGAAAAGGCAAAAAGAAACTAAATCATTCATTCCGTTCTCTAGTACATACATATCGCACCCGTTCAACAATACTGTATTAACTCAAAAACTTCAAAGTGTTCAGGAGAGACAAAAAACTGTTTTCTTAATGCTTAAGGAATTTTCCATTAACAAAAGTTAGGCAATATTTATTTTTATTTGTTTATTGTTTGGAGATAGAAACGCGATTTTTTTGTTATTATCATTTTCTTGAATTATTTTTGTTAATAAGAAGTAAATATTTTGAGTTGTGTTTGTTTAAATGAAATTTATTGTTGTATTTAATACATTTTATTATTAGAATAACAACATAACTCAAAATACTACTCTTTATAGCAAAAAACAATCATTTGTTAAGACCAATCACTTCAAATAACTCAAAATATTTTTGTTTTCTTGATTCACAGAAATAAACCATTCCACCAGCAAAAAGGTCACAACACGTAATTTTATTAATAAAGAATAGTCAGAACTATGGGAATTTTCAACCATAGGTAGACATAAGTGTTATGTATTGTTTTTTTTGCCAAAAAGATAAAAAAAAAATTTTTGAGTTAATACAGTATTGTTGAACGAATGCGATATGTATTTATGTATACATGTATGTATGTACATACATATGAATGTATGTATGTATGTATGTATGTATGTATGTATGTATGTATGTATGTATGTATGTATGTATGTATGTATGTATGTATGTATGTAGTATGTTTAAATGTACATACATACAAACATACATATAAAAACATTTTTATTAAAATATTTGCAGTACGAAATAACTCGGCTGGATCAGATGGCTGGGCATATCAAAATACCAATGTGAATGGTAAATAAGATTTGGCACAACCGAATATAGCGCTCTTACTTGTTTTTTATGTAACGGATAAGACCAAATATTGTAGAGAAAAAAAACAAAACAGTGATGAAAAATGATAATTTCATTTGGGTATCAAAAAAAATGTTTTGAGGGTCCTTTTTTAATGGAAATAGTATCAAAATATATTTTTTTCTGTTTTACTTTAGTGTTTTTAGTTTGTTCAACAGTGAACCGAAACTGAACTGCATACATATATAAGTTCATTCGTTCAAAGTTTTTAAAATTTTTTTAATATTTTTACTGGATTGCGTTCGTTTACACAAAATCCAGTAAAGGAGAACATAAATTGAGAGCGCAAAGTGACAGTTGCCTTACTGAGTATTTAAAAATTTTTACTAGACAAAATTTTATTAGTAAAAATTACTAGTAAAATAAAACATGTTTTCTGATGTAAGCAAACAAAGTGAAAAAACAAACAGCTAACAAATTGAATAACGAGAAAAATTAAAGTTTCCTTATTGTTTATCAGGCTAATTAGTTCAATTTTAATGTGATGAGATTTTAATTGAAGAATTGTTTTTTGAAAAAGTTTAGTTTCCCGATACTAGCCGAGTGGAATACATTTTCAGAGCCCGCTACAACTCCTCATCAGCACTCTTTGTTCGGTACTGAGCATTGGTAGTAAATATCTTCTATTTAACCCAAGTTTTATTGAAATTTGAATACGGAAATACTATTTTGTATTTAACACATACTCTTATTAATAATTGTCAATTCTTGGGTAAGAACGAAATTTACGGCCTGCCATTCATTTTTTCATATCATGGCAACACCTTTTCTTTTTTATATATTCTTCATCTCACCACTTTATTTTTGCCTTATTCATCTCTATTTAGATGAGTATGAAGGCAGCATGCTTTTGCATGCTTTTAGTTTTGTCTCGCTTTTTAGTTATGTTTTTAAATTTAAATTTGCTGATCATTAGTCGTCAGCGAGTTGTTAACATGTTCTAATATTGCGAACGTATTTTTTTACACCATGCCTAGTGTCATTTAATACAAATTTATTTTTAGCGTATTTTTGAACAATTTTTATTTTCTAAAATTTCCTTATTGTTTATCAGGCTAATTAGTTCAATTTTATTGTGATAAGATTTTATTTGAAGAATTGTTTTTTGAAAAAGTTTAGTTTACCGATACTAGCCGAGTGGAATGCATTTTCAGAGCCCGCTAAAACTCCTCATCAGCACTCTTTGTTCGGTACTGAGCATTGGTAGTAAATATCTTCTATTTTACCCAAGTTTTATTGAAATTTGAATACGGAAATACTATTTTGTATTTTACACATACTCTTATTAATAATTGTCAATTCTTGGGTTAGAACGAAATTTACGGCCTGCCATTCATTTTTTCATATCATGGCAACACCTTTTCTTTTTTATATATTCTTCATCTCACCACTTTATTTTTGCCTTATTCATCTCTATTTAGATGAGTATGAAGGCAGCATGCTTTTGCATGATTTTTGTTTTGTCTCGCTTTTTAGTTATGTTTTTAAATTTAAATTTGCTGATCATTAGTCGTCAGCGAGTTGTTAACATGTTCTAATATTGCGGACGTATTTTTTTACACCATGCCTAGTGTCATTTAATACAAATTTATTTTTAGCGTATTTTTGAACAATTTTTATTTTCTAAAATTTCCTTATTGTTTATCAGGCTAATTAATTCAATTTTATTGTGATAAGATTTATGGCAGGCCGTAAATTTCGTTCTAACCTAAGAATTGACAATTATTAATAAGAGTATGTGTAAAATACAAAATAGTATTTCCGTATTCAAATTTCAATAAAACTTGGGTTAAATAGAAGATATTTACTACCAATGCTCAGTACCGAACAAAGAGTGCTGATGAGGAGTTGTAGCGGGCTCTGAAAATGCATTCCACTCGGCTAGTATCGGGAAACTAAACTTTTTCAAAAAACAATTCTTCAATTAAAATCTTATCACAATAAAATTGAACTAATTAGCCTGATAAACAATAAGGAAATTTTAGAAAATAAAAATTGTTCAAAAATACGCTAAAAATAAATTTGTATTAAATGACACTAGGCATGGTGTTAAAAAATACGTCCGCAATATTAGAACATGTTAACAACTCGCTGACGACTAATGATCAGCAAATTTAAATTTAAAAACATAACTAAAAAGCGAGACAAAACTAAAAGCATGAAAAAGCATGCTGCCTTCATACTCATCTAAAATAGAGATGAATAAGGCAAAAATAAAGTGGTGAGATGAAGAATATATAAAAAAGAAAAGGTGTTGCCATGATATGAAAAAATGAATGGCAGGCCGTAAATTTCGTTCTAACCCAAGAATTGACAATTATTAATAAGAGTATGTGTAAAATACAAAATAGTATTTCCGTATTCAAATTTCAATAAAACTTGGGTTAAATAGAAGATATTTACTACCAATGCTCAGTACCGAACAAAGAGTGCTGATGAGGAGTTGTAGCGGGCTCTGAAAATGCATTCCACTCGGCTAGTATCGGGAAACTAAACTTTTTCAAAAAACAATTCTTCAAGTAAAATCTTATCACAATAAAATTGAACTAATAAGCCTGATAAACAATAAGGAAATTTTAGAAAATAAAAATTGTTCAAAAATACGCTAAAAAATAAATTTGTATTGAATGACACTAGGCATGATGTAAAAAAATACGTCCGCAATATTAGAACATGTCAACAACTCGCTGACAACTAATGATCAGCAAATTTAAATTTAAAAACATAACTAAAAAGCGAGACAAAACTAAAAGCATGCTGCCTTCATACTCATCTAAATAGAGATGAATAAGGCAAAAATAAGGTGGTGAGATGAAGAATATATAAAAAGGAAAAGGTGTTGCCATGATATGAAAAAATGTATGGCAGGCCGTAAATTTCGTTCTAACCCAAGAATTGACAATTATTAATAAGAGTATGTGTAAAATACAAAATAGTATTTCCGTATTCAAATTTCAATAAAACTTGGGTTAAATAGAAGATATTTAATACCAATGCTCAGTACCGAGCAAAGAGTGCTGATGAGGAGTTGTAGCGGGCTCTGAAAATGCATTCCACCCGGCTAGTATCGGGAAACTAAACTTTTTCAAAAAACAATTCTTCAATTAAAATCTTATCACAATAAAATTGAACTTATTAGCCTGATAAACAATAAGGAAATTTTAGAAAATAAAAATTGTTCAAAAATACGCTAAAAATAAATTTGTATTAAATGACACTAGGCATGGTGTAAAAAAATACGTCCGCCATATTAGAACATGTTAACAACTCGCTGACGACTAATGATCAGCAAATTTAAATTTAAAAACATAACTAAAAAGCGAGACAAAACTAACAGCATGAAAAAGCATGCTGCCTTCATACTATGAATAAGGCAAAAATAAAGTGGTGAGATAAAGAATATATAAAAAAGAAAAGGTGTTGCCATGATATGAAAAAATGAATGGCAGGCCGTAAATTTCGTTCTAACCCAAGAATTGACAATTATTAATAAGAGTATGTGTAAAATACAAAATAGTATTTCCGTATTCAAATTTCAATAAAACTTGGGTTAAATAGAAGATATTTACTACCAATGCTCAGTACCGAACAAAGAGTGCTGATGAGGAGCTGTAGCGGGCTCTGAAAATGCATTCCACTCGGCTAGTATCGGGAAACTAAACTTTTTCAAAAATCAATTCTTCAATTAAAATCTTATCACAATAAAATTGAACTAATTAGCCTGATAAACAATAAGGAAATTTTAGAAAATAAAAATTGTTCAAAAATACGCTAAAAATAAATTTGTATTAAATGACACTAGGCATGGTGTTAAAAAATACGTCCGCAATATTAGAACATGTTAACAACTCGCTGACGACTAATGATCAGCAAATTTAAATTTAAAAACATAACTAAAAAGCGAGACAAAACTAAAAGCATGAAAAAGCATGCTGCCTTCATACTCATCTAAAATAGAGATGAATAAGGCAAAAATAAAGTGGTGAGATGAAGAATATATAAAAAAGAAAAGGTGTTGCCATGATATGAAAAAATGAATGGCAGGCCGTAAATTTCGTTCTAACCCAAGAATTGACAATTATTAATAAGAGTATGTGTAAAATACAAAATAGATTTCCGTATTCAAATTTCAATAAAACTTGGGTTAAATAGAAGATATTTACTACCAATGCTCAGTACCGAACAAAGAGTGCTGATGAGGAGTTGTAGCGGGCTCTGAAAATGCATTCCACTCGGCTAGTATCGGGAAACTAAACTTTTTCAAAAAACAATTCTTCAAGTAAAATCTTATCACAATAAAATTGAACTAATAAGCCTGATAAACAATAAGGAAATTTTAGAAAATAAAAATTGTTCAAAAATACGCTAAAAAATAAATTTGTATTGAATGACACTAGGCATGATGTAAAAAAATACGTCCGCAATATTAGAACATGTCAACAACTCGCTGACAACTAATGATCAGCAAATTTAAATTTAAAAACATAACTAAAAAGCGAGACAAAACTAAAAGCATGCTGCCTTCATACTCATCTAAATAGAGATGAATAAGGCAAAAATAAGGTGGTGAGATGAAGAATATATAAAAAGGAAAAGGTGTTGCCATGATATGAAAAAATGTATGGCAGGCCGTAAATTTCGTTCTAACCCAAGAATTGACAATTATTAATAAGAGTATGTGTAAAATACAAAATAGTATTTCCGTATTCAAATTTCAATAAAACTTGGGTTAAATAGAAGATATTTAATACCAATGCTCAGTACCGAGCAAAGAGTGCTGATGAGGAGTTGTAGCGGGCTCTGAAAATGCATTCCACCCGGCTAGTATCGGGAAACTAAACTTTTTCAAAAAACAATTCTTCAATTAAAATCTTATCACAATAAAATTGAACTTATTAGCCTGATAAACAATAAGGAAATTTTAGAAAATAAAAATTGTTCAAAAATACGCTAAAAATAAATTTGTATTAAATGACACTAGGCATGGTGTAAAAAAATACGTCCGCCATATTAGAACATGTTAACAACTCGCTGACGACTAATGATCAGCAAATTTAAATTTAAAAACATAACTAAAAAGCGAGACAAAACTAAAAGCATGAAAAAGCATGCTGCCTTCATACTCATCTAAAATAGAGATGAATAAGGCAAAAATAAAGTGGTGAGATAAAGAATATATAAAAAAGAAAAGGTGTTGCCATGATATGAAAAAATGAATGGCAGGCCGTAAATTTCGTTCTAACCCAAGAATTGACAATTATTAATAAGAGTATGTGTAAAATACAAAATAGTATTTCCGTATTCAAATTTCAATAAAACTTGGGTTAAATAGAAGATATTTACTACCAATTCTCAGTACCGAACAAAGAGTGCTGATGAGGAGCTGTAGCGGGCTCTGAAAATGCATTCCACTCGGCTAGTATCGGGAAACTAAACTTTTTCAAAAATCAATTCTTCAATTAAAATCTTATCACAATAAAATTGAACTAATTAGCCTGATAAACAATAAGGAAATTTTAGAAAATACAAATTTTTCAAAAATACGCTAAAAATAAAAATTAAAGTGATATAAAATTTAAAAGTAATTTAATGTTCACAGGCGAAACAATGGAACAGCTAAGAGATTAGCTAGTACTTTAAGTTTAGGGGAAAAAGTAAATGTAACCAGACATGGCTATGTTTTGCAAAATGCAGTATTGTATTTAATAGAATCGTCATCTGAAAGCAAAGATGAAGAAGATATAATTTTGTTTAAAGTGTTAAAAAAAGTCAATATTTTGTTACCCTAACTTGTGTTTGAGAAAGGAAAGAGTAATACGCAATTCTGTTAAAAGCTACTTCCATGACACGGTCCCGACCTATACGGATGTTTAGTTTTAAACACATTTTAGAATATCCAAATCAATTTTGTTGCGGCTTTTTCTTCTTAATATTTCCTTTTTTTTAAGTTTAAAAAGTGCTAAATACTTGGGTACTCGGTGCAGTCAATTATTACCCAAAATTAAATATTGTAACATGAAGTTTTATTTATTATATGTTATTTTTCGTTAAATTAAGAAGATTTATGTTTTAGTTATTAATGTGTTAATTTTATTTTGTAAACATATTTGCATAATATTTTATTTGTGTTCCTATTTCTTTGGCATTGACTGTATTTTGTTTTACAAATTTTTGAGTATTATCTTTAAATTTAACTCATTTATATATATGTATATTAATTATTCACTCACGCTCTTTTTGATTGATTTGTTGTTTATCTTTATATTGATTTTGGGTAACTGTTTAATCTCAGCTTTACATTTTTTTTGTCATTTCTTTAAACTTAAGTATAAGTATCAATCAAATTGAAATTAAAATTCATTCCATTTGAAGCTGTTTTTAATAAACATTAAAAATACGGACCAAACTAAACTTTCGTTTAATTTTTAAAACAAGACGATAACAGCATATTATTTGTGGGCGAATTTAACTCACTTGTTAGTTTAAGATCTAATAATTTAAATTAATAATATTGAAAGTAATTGTGATCAACTTGAAAGATTCTGTCCGGTTTAGATTCCTTTTATTAAAAATATTATTAATTGTTCAAATCGAGTCTCATCTCTTACAATATTCGTTTTTTTTTTTATTAACGCTAAGTCTTTCCCTAGCAGTATGTATTGCTCCAGGTAACGTACAAAAGAATAGTCTGAGACTTAACTTAAATTATACCGACAGACTCAGAATCACTTACTTAGCCAATTTAAGCATATATGTCTGGCTGGATGTCCATATATTCGTGAGCTCAAAGTAAAGGTAGCATTTCAGAAAAAAAAATTTTGACATAGAGAGCAAGCCCATTGTTTGTGGTGGTGATCGTAATAGACTTTAACCCCAAAACCAAATTAACCCCACTCACAAAATCAGCTTGTTTTTGCTTAAAAAAATTTAATGCATTTTTTGAGTAATCAAGTAATTGCAATATATTTTAATCTATCAGATGTTTTGAATGTTAAAATTTCCCGTTCGCGTACTTTTTACTTCAGAAATTTAAAGTGAGAGAAATTTCGTAAAATTACTCTGTTTAAGTACAAAACAGGGAGTTCGGCCTGTAGTAGGTTAATACTTAGCCTTTTATAGTTTATTACATGAACCGCTAACGGTACTTAAATATTGTTGGTTACCTTTTTATATAAGTATACATATATAATAACTTATTCGTTTTTGGTTATCAACCACGACACTACGTGCCATATTTTATATCTTCATATAAAATCACCTTTTAGGGTAAATTTCAAAATAAAAATAAAGATACACATACTTTAAACAAACTCTTAATTGGTGTTGTTTTATTTTTCATTTCCCTACGGAATAATCGGATATAAGCCGAAACATTGGTCCTTACGAACCGGATAAAACAACCCTTAAGAGTATCATCGCCTTTTTCTAGGATTAAATTAATTTACAATTCATCAAATACAAAAAGGAACACAGGTTAGTAAATTGATTAAAAAGTGATTTGCGTTTTTTAAATAGAAAAAGAAATAAATAAATAAGTGCATATTTTTTCATATTTATGTGCATGTGCTTTTTACATAAAACAAAAGAAAAGCAATTGGTTATTGGTTTGTTAATGATTATTAAACATTTTAAATCAACCGCATTTCGATTTTTTTGCAACTCGCGATCGCTAGTTTGTCAAAACTAAGTTTGTTTACGCGAACGGACAGCTTAAATAATTAAATTTAATTAAAAGTGTAAAATAAATATGTGAATTGAAAAGAAAAAAATTTAAAAGTTAATAAATAAAGAGAAATTGAGAAAAAATTAGTTCATTTAATATTGCAGTGTAAGCCGTGTAAGCAAAAAAACCAACGGGGGTTGCAACAAAACGAAATAGTTTACATACATACGTACACACACACGTATGTATATACATTTTAAAAAAATAAATTAAATAAATTTATTAGAAACCAGCTGTAATAATAAAATAATAATAATAATAGATAAAGAAATATTGTTTTTTTTTAATTTTGATTCGTCTTCTTCCCTTTAACTGGAATTGCAGTAGTCACCCTACGGTCGGTCGAATTTTTTTTTTTTTCATACATATTTTTATTATTGAATCTTCGCTTCTGCGAACTAACAATAAGTATTCAAATCTTAAAACTAAGTAATTTATATTACTCCAGTCAGTACCAGACCAAAATTTAAGTTCTCATAACAAAGTAAATTAATTTAAACAGATTCATCTAAGTTCAATAGTGTCCCTTCTTTTCAGACGGGTGTGTCCACTATGTTGCAAGATGTTTCGAGCGAGCTGATTTGGATGCGTTTCCAGCTTGTTTAAATACTTGTCCACATAGTTCAGGATTTCGCTAGTGGAACTTGTAGATCCCTATGGATGTTTCTGTTTTTAATATACCAAGGAGCACCAGTTATCATTCTTAGGATTTTGTTTTGACGGCGTTGAATTTTTTCTATGTTAGAGGCGGAAGCAGTGCCCCATAATTGTATACCGTAGCACCAAATTGGTTTCAAAATCGATTTGTAGAGTAGAAGTTTACAATCAAGACGAAGCACAGAGTTTCTGCCAATTAGCCAATGAAGTTGTGTAGCTTTAAGTTTCATTTGCGTCAACTTCGCATCTATATGCGTCTTTCATGTAAGGCGACGGTCCAGGTGAATGCCAAGGTATTTTGTCTCAAATCGTTGAGGCATCATATGGTTGTTAATAAGGATTGGAGAGCACGTTTCTTTGCGTAAAGTAAAAGTAACATGGGTACATTTTTGCTCATTAATTTTTATTCCCCATAATTTTGCCCATTTTTCAACTTGGTTTACGTGTTGTTGCAGCTGGTTCGAAGCCTCTTTAGGGTCTTTGTGAATACTAAGAAAAGCGGTATCGTCAGCAAATATAGACGTGTGCGTAAAACTGTTTGTTGGCATATCTGCCGTGTAAAGCAAGTACAAAATTGGACCTAGGATACTCCCTTGAGGTACACCAGCCCCTATTGGTTGGTAACAACTTATTTGGTTTCCCTCTTTGATTTTAAATTGTCGACCGGTTATGTACTTTTCTAGTAGGTTGAAAATATTAGCTGGAAGGTTTAGCTTTAGTTTGTTTAACAGGCCTTCGTGCCATACTTTATCGAAAGCTTGAGAGACGTCTATAAAAAGTGCGGAGCAGTACTTTTTTTCCTCGAAAGTTTTTCTTATAACCTGCACCAGTCTGTGAGTTTGTTCTATTGTGCTATGTTGACTTCTAAAGCCAAATTAGTGATCTGGAATGCAGTTGTTTTCATTCAGGATCGCAGTAAGCTTGTTTTTAAGCAGCTTTTCAAACAGTTTGGACAAAGTTGGTAACAAACTTATAGGCCTATACGACTCCACCTTCGAAGGATCTTTACCAGGCTTAGGAATCATCTTTACTAAGGCAACTTTCCATATTGGTGGAAAATGTTCAAGCCGTATTATGGCATTAAAAATAAAAAGAATTATTCTTTTTGCTGTAAAAGGTAGCTCAATGAGCATTTTGTTGCTTATTGTATCAACGCCAGGAGCTTTTTTATCATTAAGGTTAGCTGTAGCTTCTACCACATCTGAATATCGGAAACGTATTTCTATAGGACGTCTAGAAACAACAGGCGGTAATTCCCTCACGTCAGTGCATGTATTAGGAGTGAACACGTTTCTTAAATGGCTTGCGAGCAGATCGCATTTTTCCTCATCATTTCTAGCCCAGGATCCTCTTAAATTGCGCAGTGCTGGTCTTGCGATTACGGGTCTTTTGAGACGACTGGCTGATCGCCATAGAGAATAATTTGTTTGAGGAGTCGCGTCTAGACCTTCCAAATACGTCTTAATTGATGCAATTCTGTGTACCTCCAGCAAGTTTTTTAAGCGATTTGTACACTCTTTTAGCTTCGTTTTAAGTTAGGGCGATCTATGCTGTTGCCATTCTCTTCGCGCTCTCCTTTTTTCAGATAAAAGCTCCTCAACATCGACAGAAAAAATTTTGTTGTATTTGACCTGACGGTATGTTGAAGAAGCATGTTCAACGGCTTCTTTAATGTTTTCATTTAGGATATTTAGGCAATCATCGATTTCTAGGGGAGTTTTTAGTGGTATGTGTTCCGAGCAGTGAGAGCTGATATATTTTTTATATTTCAACCAATTTACTCTTTTGGATAAGAAAAAATCACTAGTTGCGATTTGGTTAGGACTGCAAATAGTGATAATTGTGGGTGAGTGGTCAGAAGATAAATCCAGAGGCTTGCGCCTCAATAAGCTCCGGGGATATACCTTTTGCTACGCCAAAATCTATTACGTCTGGAATTTTATTGTGGTCGGTTGGCCAATAGGTTGGTTGTCCGGTAGAAATAACACAAAGACCCATTTCAGATACGGAATCATACAAGATACGACCTCTGGGACTAATTAAGCGGGAACCCCAGCAGGTGTGTTTAGCGTTATAGTCTCCAGCAGCTATGAAGCGGGGACCTAAAGATTTGTAAAAACTGTTGTACTGATCCTTCGTTATGGAGAACCTGGGTGGACAATACACTGACGAAATAACTAGGTTAGCGAAAAATTCATCAAAGCAGACGTTTGTTGCTTGAATATAGCATTCGGAGATGCCACCTAACCATTGGTGTTTAATTCTTGATTTGATTAGTATAGCCGAATTGACTATATAAAATTGATTCGTAATTTTTCATAAGTTTTGAATTTTTTAATACAGTATTAAACGCTGCCATATTTTTGCTTGACTTTTTCCCCAGTTTTGAGATAACTTTTGCCATAGTTGTAATTTAGATATGTCGTTTAAACTACTCGAAGGTTTTACTCACGCCTCAGATGCTGTGTTTAAATTTGAAGTGAATTTTAATAAGATTCGTGAAGAAGACCAGCATATGTATTATATAGAGGAATTGAGTGATGAGTTAAAGAAGTTATGGGAACATAATGTTTGTCACAGTTTACCGCTTCCACCATGTGATACGGATATCTTTGATGGTGATTACCTTATCTTTTTAGAGCTTTGTATATAAATAATAGTCGGCTTAGTAACATTGAAAGATTGTGCTATTTAATTAAAACCGGTAAGGATGCCAAGGATATTGTATCTAAGTGCCCGTTGACGAATTCTGGGTTTGATATAGCATGGAATAATTTGAAGGACACAGACGAAAATCCTCGCATGTTGGTCAATAATCAGTTAAAGTGTTTGTTTAGTTTAGAATCGATCGCGAAGGAGACTAGTTCGGCTTTAAAGACGCTACAACGCGGTATTAATGGGTTTTTGACAGCCATGTCAATTTATAATATATCGACTGAGAACTGGGATCCGCTTATTGTATTTATTTGTATACAGCGGTTACCATCTCAGACGGTCACGCTTTGGGAACAGACGATTAGGGACAAAACTGCCTTATCCTTGTGGAAGAATTTAGATCTGTTTTTAACGGAACGAATTCAAAATTTAGATTGTATACGCGATTTAAAGAATATGGAGTCTGATAAAAAAGTTAAAGAGCAAAAGGTAAAGTCTCATTTTTCTAGTACCAATTTATCGAATACTTGTATTTTATGTCCAAAACAAAATCATGTGTTGCGAATTTGTCGCCGTTTTAAGAATTTATGTTTCTGACCGCTTTTCGAACATTAAGAAATTTCATTGCTGCGTTGTCTTTCAAGGTCACAGGATTGCAAGAGCGGACATAGTTGTTTTACTTGTAACAAAAGACACCATACCTTGCTTCATCGGGAAGTGTATGTATCTACTGTATCGACGCCGAGTGTGGCCGATACAGCTAGTGCGAGGCCAGCTGCTCAGCAGCATGGGATCGATCCACAGTTGCCTTCAACATCGGCCGCTGCCCGCGCTAATTCGAATCGTCAAGTTTATCACATAGCACAGAATTCGTCTGTGTTATTAGGTACTGCTATGGTCTTTATTATTTGTCATGGTACTACGTACCCAGCAAGGGCACTAATAGACCCGGCGTCTGAAGCTTCCTTTATTTCTGAGCGTTTGCGAAATCAATTACGACTTCCGTCACATTCTACGAATGTTAAGATTTCTGGCGTTGATTTCGGGGGCTTCTACTACTTCTACGAAAATTTGTTCGATTAAAGTTGGGTCTCCGGTAGACAATCGGATTAATTTATCGACATCGGCCCTCGTTTTATCTTCGATTTCGGGTAATTTACCGTCCTTTATTTGTCCCTCGGATATAAAGGGTGAATTACCAAATTTACAATTGGCGGATTGCAACTTTTACATAAGCAGACCAGTAGATCTTTTACTCGGCGCTGACTTATACCCCGAAATCATTCTTGATGAAGTTCGTCGAAATATTTTTGAATTTAATGGCTCAGAAAACCGTTTTTGGATGGATTCTGACAGGCCCAACCAATTCTGTTAGTGTTGATCATATAAGGGTATTTTCCACAGCTGTTTCCTTCTCCGAGGAAGATAGCTTAAATCAGAATCTTTTGAAATTTTGGGAAATCGAGGGCTCCGCGGGGTAAGATTGTTTCGCCTTCGGATAAGGTCTGTGAGCAAATTTATAGGGAAACTATCAAACGTGATGCTTCGGGTAGATATATTGTGTCTTTACCTTTTAGACCAGAGTTTCCCAACGAGTTGAATTTCGGAATTTCGAAAACGGGTGCTATGAAACAGTTTTGTAGGATTGAATCTTTTCTCGTACGTGAGCCTGAGATAAAGAGTATGTATGATGAGGTTTTAATGGATTATTTAGCCGTTACCTTGTCATGCTATTTGCCCCATCATCACGTGATTAAACCTGAGAGAAAAAGTACAAAACTGAGAGTCGTTTTCAATGCGTCAAATAGGACGTCTAATGGTAATAGTTTGAACGACTGTCTTTTTGTGGGTCCTACCTTGCAGACTGATTTAGTTTCATTAATTGTGCGTTGGCGCTTATACGAATTTGTGTTTAATTGTTATATTTCGAAGATTTACAGGCAAATTCGTGTTCATCCAAATCACACCCCTTTTCAACGAATTATATATCGAAGTTCGTCTCGGGAGCAGGTATCCGAGTATGAACTGCAAACGGTAACCTTTGGTTTAAATTGTGCTCCCTACCTGGCCATTCGGACTCTTTTGCAGTTGGCAAATGATTTGTCAGGAAGAGTTCCCCCTCGCCGCGAATATTTTGAGAAGAGGAATGTACGTCGACGACGTGTTGACCGGAGCGCACGATGTTTTGAGTGCTGTGGCGGCCCGGGATCAAATAAATGCTGCACTGCTGTCGGCTGGGTTTGAACTCAGGAAATGGACCGCGAATGATAAATCGATTTTGAAGGGATTATTGTCTGAATACTTAGTTGACTCGAAACTGTTCATATTTGAAGAGGCCAGCATTTCGAAAACCTTGGGAATTCTCTGGAATGCACAGTTGGATTCGTTCGGTCAAATTAGAATATACAAAGAGGGAAGTATCGTCTACTATCGCGAAATTTTTTGTCATGGCTAAGATGATTACGCATTTGGCTAGATAACATTGATTGGGATGATTATCTTCCTGCTAAACGAAGGAGGAGTGGCGAAAGTTTGTTGAAATTTCGATAGAGTGAACTTTATTAAGATTAAAAAAATTCGAATACTGAACTTCATGTCTTTTTGGATGCCTCTGAAAAGGCATACGCTGGGGTAATTTATATCCGTATTGAGTGTCCAAATGGGGAGATTCATACTAGTTTATTATTATCGAAGCCGAAGGTAGCTCCAATTAAGTCAGTTTCTTTGCCGCGACTTGAATTGTGTGGTGCGGTTTTGGCTTCGGAGCTGCTGAAAAGCGTACTTAGCGGGATTGATATCTCTCTTCGAAAAATTTATTGTTGGACGGATTCGACGATCGTCCTTGCTTGGTTACGTAAGCCTCCTTGTTCTTGGACCACCTTCGTGGCAAACAGAGTGTGTCGTATTCAAGAGAATACGGGCAACCATAATTGGTTTCACGTTCGCTCTAAGGATAACCCTGCCGATTTGGGCAGCCGGGGGGTAGATCCTATCAATTTATCTAATAGCAGTCTTTGGTGGCATGGTCCGTCGTGGCTTAAAGAGGTTTCAGACGATATGTATTTTACACATGACTTGTCAAATTTTGCAGTGCGGAATCGATATCTGCCGTCTGAACGCGTTTAAACATTGCATGTGTTAAACACATATGTAAATGTCATATAACAAATTTGTAATTAGAGCGTGCTCTATTTTCATCTGACAAAGCATGTGTCATCAGCTGTTTATAGAATAACAACAAGGAAAAGTAGTTGTTTATTTTGGTTTGGAGGTTATGTCAGATGTAATTACATATGTACGTGTGAAAGCAAAAATTATAAACCGCCTGTAAAATAACAATTTCGACAGAAATACGCAAATACATGTGGATTGCAAAAGTGACAAGTCATGTGTAAAATACATATCGTCTGAAACCCCTTTTAGTAAGGAGAAATCACAGTGGGATACAAATAATCTTCAAAATCTTAATACGGACATTGAAAGTCGCAAAGTTAAAGTGCATGCTTTATTTTTCTCGAAATTTGAAGATGTATTGGATAGGTTTTCTACATTGGATAGAGCTTTGCGTGTTATTGCGTATATTTATCGCTTTCTTCATTCCACACATTCTGCTTGTAGAGGGCGTTTTAAATATAGAACGCGTGTTGTGTCCAGTGATGAACTTAATATGGTCAAATTACGTTTGGCTATTGTTGCTCAGAAGACGTTTTACGCTGAGGAGTATAAATGTCTTTTGGATAAGGGCACGTTACCATCGAGAAGTTCTTTGCTACCCTTGAATCCCTTTCTTGATGAACGACAAGTTATGCGATTGAATGGCCGACTCGTTAAGTCCCCTTCGTTATCATATCGGGAACAATATCCCATTATTCTTCCGTATGAATGTCGATTTGCTAAACTGATGGCAGAGTTCATACATAAAATGTCTATTTACGGTGGTAGTCAACTGATGCTTAGAATATATCGTTGTGAGTATTGGGTACCCAGATTGCGAACTCTGGTTCGCACAGTTGTTCGTCGTTGCAAACGTTGTCTTATTAATCGACAACGCTCTTGTAGTCAAATAATGGCTGCTCTTCCCCCTGAACGTACAAGTTTGGATCGGGCCTTCACTACCCCGGGGGTTGATTTCGCCGGCCCTTTCGATGTTAAAAATTACAATGGCAGGTCTTGTAAGATCACGAAAGGATATGTTTGTGTTTTCGTTTGCTTTTGGACGAAGGCAATACATTTAGAAGCAGCATTGGATTTGTCAACGGATACCTTTTTGGCTGCGTTTAACAGGTTTATTTCTCGTCGAGGTTGCCCTTGAACCATATTTTCAGATAATGGTACAAATTTTGTGGGGGCAGCGAATGAAATTTCAAGGGATTTTAAAACGTTTTTGAAAGAATGTCAGGTCAGAATGCTTTCTACGTTTGGTCATCAGGGTTTAGAATGGCGATTTATACCAGCTGGGGTCCCTCACATGGAGGGTCTTTGGGAAGCTGGGGTAAAAAGTTTCAAGCTTAATTTTCGAAAGGAAATGCAGGCGTCGAAATATACCTTTGAGGAATTATCTACGATCCTGACTAGGATCGAAGCGTGTTTAAGTTCGCGTCCGCTTTGTTCAATGCCTGATAATCCTGATGAGCCGGTGTCTCTTACTCCTGGTCATTTTTTGATTGCATCCGCTATCCAAGCTCCACCCGAACCTACAATTTATGACGAGTCAATAAGTATAGTCAATCGATATCGTAAGGTAAAGGCTATGATTCATCAATTTTGTAAAAGATGGAAAGAAGAGTATTTGGTCACTTTGCACAAACGTTATAAGTGGAAACATCCACAAAGAGACATTGCTATAACTGACCTAGTAGTTGTCAGTTGTCCACTTCGTGGAAATTAGGTATTGTCGAGAAAGTTAATACCGGTTCTGATGGTCACGTTCGTGTGGCTGATATTCGTACTCAGAATGGAATAATGAATCGACCAATAACCAAACTTGTAGTTTTAAATGAATTATAATTTTATATCACTTTTTATCAATTTACAAGTAATAACCTTTTTCCTTCCAAGAGACAAATGAATTCAACTTTAAAATATTTATACAGTCCAAAGGAGTCCTTAAGGACTCAACTTCACCGTATTTATACAGTCCACAGGAGTCCTTAATGACTCAAACTTTCGTCTCATTAGAAATCCTTAATGACTTAAAATAACATGTCTATCATCAGAAGTCCTTAATGACTTAACATATTTTACCATCAGGAGTCCTTTCTGGCTCACGTTTTATTTTAAATATATTTATTTGCAACAAACTGTATTGTTGCAAGGTGGCAGGCAATGTTTAAGTACAAAACAGGGAGTTCGGCCTGTAGTAGGTTAATACTTAGCCTTTTAGTTTATTACATGAACCGCTAACGGTACTTAAATATTGTTGGTTACCTTTTTATATAAGTATACATATATAATAACTTATTCGTTTTTGGTTATAAACCACGACACTACGTGCCATATTTTATATCTTCATATAAAATCACCTTTTTAAGGTAAATTTCAAAATAAAAATAAAGATACACATACTTTTAACAAACTCTTAATTAGTGTTGTTTTATTTTTTATTTCCCTACTTTTTGCTAAGTTACTGGACTTTACTGGAAAAGTAAACGAATGGACCTTATGTATGTATGTATGTATTTGTTGAAAAATTTGAATTTTGGTTTAAGTCCGTTAATATCATCCAATGCTATTGTAAAAATTTATTTTTAAAATCTGACCTTTGATTTGGAAAAATTGACGTTAGCCGCTTGAAAAAATTCAATTATAATTTTTTTTCTTCTTTGACTTGCCAGATTTATCTTATCGCATCTTTATGAAATAGGTTTTTGCATGCCTTAAGTTACCAAGACTTAAAATAAAAAGTTTATTTACAACTTTTTTTCGATCTTATTCTCACTTTCGCCTGGTTAGGTCAGATGAAAACTGTAGGGTTTTTTTTCGGGTACAGAAAAAGAGCTAAGAATGTAATTCGTAGTGAAAGAAGGAGGTATCAATAGTTAACTGTTTTCTGGATTAGACACTTCTGGCTTTCCGTGTGGAGTCTTGGCTCCTTTTCACTCCCATCGGACGCGTCCCCAGGTGGCGGATAGGGGGGACCGAGCGTATTGAGCAGGGGCTAGACAGAATTGGTCGACCCCTGCACACTACACTCGGTCCTAGGGTGTTATACCCTCGCGGACCAACTGAAAGGGAGCTACACTTTTAATGGCAAGGTGGTTGGAAGCAGTGCCGAGGCCATGAATGGTTAATTAGTGTCAAAAGAAATTAGCCTTTAACAGCTTCCCTCCGACGCTAGGGCACGGGTTGGTTGTACTATTTTTCAGTCGCCTAGTCCGCGTATGCCGTCACTGCGCGCGACGGTCCTTCCCTTTACGTGCGTACTCGTGGGACTTACATGGATAGAAAAAATAAAAATAATTTAAAAGAAAAATCGGACAGTTATATGTCGGACAGATCAGACGTATCAGATTCTGATTCCCTTGAACTGAACCAACTGTTGACGGTCATTGATGATAGCATCAATGACTAAGCAGAAAATTTACGGACGCAACTAATGACGGAGGAGCATCTTCACTTGTTGGGAGCTTCCCCGGTAATGGCCGGTGCCACGCAGAGCCTGGAGGATCTGGCATTGGCTTCTGACGAGGAGTTGGATATCACTGTGATATCAGCTCCTGGTCGGTGCCTAGGACTAGACTCTAAATGTGCGGAACAGGGGTCTTCTGGGAAACAAACAGGTGAAGAAGCCCGTCCGTCAATGTTAGTTCGGCAAGACGCCGTGGTACCTCCGACTGAGATATCATCAGATGTAGGCACAGGAAGCCGAACGAAGAGGGAAAAGGCACTAGGTCCTCCTTGGCCTATCTGCATAAGATGGCCAAGAGGGATCCAGGATCGTTCACCGTTAAGGAGAGGCGAATGATCAGAAGACATCGGCAGGACGTAAGGAAATTCGAAAGAGTTTATGGCCCCACCGGTGAGCTTCTGGGCATTTCCCTCCCAGTATTGCAAGTAGAAAGTGTAGGGACCACTGCTTTGCCTACCCAGGTAGACAAAGGGGTGACCCCGACAGTTTCTAGGATTGCAGTAAGTAAAGCTAGCGGTTCGTTGGGGAAGGTGCTCAGGTCTACGGAGAGAGTTGCCCCAACCAAAGAAACCGTTGGTAAGAGGAGAAGTGGTCAAAAGAGTTAAGTCCGAAGAGGAACAGCCAACCACTTCAAAGAAGGCGAAAGTCATGACTAGCCAGGAAAGTTTTCAAGTGGCTGTCATAGACCGTAATGATCCGGACGGAAGGATAGATGCGGTTCTATGGCAACAGGTTGAAGGCAGGCTTATAGACAATATTGCCTCATACGTAGGTGACCCGGAGGGCGTATCCTTCAATGGCGCGGACTGGTCAAAGGGTGTTAAAATCGTCAACTGTGGAAATAGGAAGTGTGTGGAATTTCAAAGGTCCACGGTCGGCGGTTGTGGCGACCTCTGTCCAGGGGCGAAAATTGAGGTGATACGAGCCTCTGAGCTGCCGCTTAGGCCAATAGTGGATTCCACCGCCAGTAAGATCGGTGGAAACCATACTGTCAGTTTTGGCCAAACAAAATAATGAGCTTGACACAAGCCAATGGAGCCAAGTAGTCTCACTGGCCTGTAAAGGCAATGATGGCAGGGATTTCAGGTTTGCAGTGACTGCGAAATCCCTTGAAGTCCTGGAAAAGAGGGGGGTTGTCAAATTCGGTCTTGGTAGTGTAAGGTTCCGGCTACCGAAACCTGACAAGCCCAAAGAGGCTGCAAGTGGTGCAAATAAACCTGCATCACAGTGAAGCAGCCTCAGCCGAACTGACAACCTACCTCATCAGACACCAGGCCGACGTGGGTCTGATCCAGGAACCATGGATTGGAAGAAACAATAAGGTTCTTGGACTCAGGGCAAGAGGATACACCTCGTTCGTCACGTCTGCGGTAGACAAGGTAAGAACTATATTTTGGTAAAGAATGAGCTTAATTTTAAAATTTCTCATCCCTTTAGCTCTGGTGACGTAACCGTCGTTTTAGGAGAGGCCAAGGGCGAGCCAACGTTGGCACTGGCCTCGGTGTTCTTGCCTTTTGAGGCTGCGGATCCACCAGGTCCGAAACAGCAAGGGCTGGTCTGGCAGGCGAGAGGACGAAAATGGAATCTGAGCTGCGACGCAAATGCACATCACACTCAATGGGGAAGCAGTGACATAAATAAGAGAGGTGAGGCAGTGTATAATTTTATAACTGGCAACTATCTTTATATATGTAATAGGGGTGACATGCCGACATTCAGGATTAGGGACAGAGAGGCAGTTATAGATCTAACGCTCACGTAGGGATTTCGTAGAGGAATGGAGGGTGTCGGATGACTATTCCTTCTCGGACCATAGCAGAATCACCTTTAGTTTGAATTTCGAGGGCCCCAGGAAGGCCCCCTATAGGAATCCGAAAAGGACCGACTGGGAAATCTTCAGGGAGGGCTTTTCGTTGAAGATGGGCGACAATGGACTTTCTGAGGTTTCGCACAGAGAGTTAGAGAGAGTGGTGAACTTGTTCACTGTTTCGACGAGGAAGAGCTTTGAACAGGCATGCCCGGAGGTTTTTCCGGGCAGGAGGGAACAGCCAGGCTGGTGGACCAGGGAGCTCAGAGAGCAACGGACCATGTTAAGAAGACTGTTCAATAGGGCAAAGCTCACAAGGGACCATACGGATTGGGAAAGGTCTAGAATATCCTTCAATAAGTACAAGAGTGATCTCAGGAGGGCGAAAAAGGATTCATGGGCTATGTACTGTGAGTCTATCGACTCCTTGAACGAGATGTCAAGATTCAGGAGAATACTATCCAAGGGTCCTAGCGGACTTGGGTACATTCAGAAAACGGATGGATCGTGGACGGAGTCTGGCTCGGAGACCCTTGAATTGTTGATGGGTACACACTTCCCAGGGTGCAGGGTACCGACTGCAGTGGAGCTATCGGGTGGCGTGGGTGCACGTCACGGAGAGATAGCGGATGTGACAGGGGTGGCAGGGGACATTGTGACGATCGATAGGGTAAAATGGGCGGTTGATACCTTCCAGCCCTATAAGTCACCGGGACTGGACGGTGTCTACCCGTGTATGCTACAGAATCTTTCGGCGCAGGGATTGCTACTCCTGACGAGGGTGTTTGCTGCTAGCATCACACTAGGTTACATACCCTTGCGGTGGAGAGAGGTGAGGGTGATTTTCATACCCAAGGCTGGAAAGGCCAGCCACTCGAAGCCTGGGGATTTTAGACCGATCAGTCTATCGTCTTTTCTATTGAAGACGCTAGAACGGCTGATCGATCTTTATCTTAGGAACACGATTGATACGCACGTCATTATTAATGCTCAGCATGCTTACCTTAGGGGTTAATCTGTTGAGAGTGCGCTTCATGATGTGGTGGGGTTCATAGAGCGCGGGTTGTACAGGAAGGAGTACACACTGGGCGCGTTTTTGGACATTGAGGGAGCCCTTAACAATGTTTCGATGGAGGCAATTGGGAACGCACTCAGAGAAGTAGGAGTTCAGAGTATCCTTATTGAGTGGATCTGTTCTGCGCTTGGTAGCAGAGTAATCAACTCTGAGTGGCGAAATGAGCGTCTGAAAAGGGGTGCGGTTATGGGAACGCCACAGGGAGGGGTACTGTCGCCACTTCTGTGGATTCTGGTAGTCAACGGGGTATTGGGACTGCTTGACTCAAAGGGAATCAAAGTAGTGGCTTATGCTGACGACATCGTGGTGTTGGTGACGGGGAAATTCCTGTCCACTGTGAGCGAGGTAATGCAGAGTGCATTATCCGACTTGTCTACGTGGGCCAGGGACAAGGAACTGGGTGTAAACCCAGTGAAGACAGAGCTAGTTCTCTTTACCAGGAAGTACAAGGTGGCAGAGTTTGAGTTGCCAAGGCTTGACGGGGTTCAGCTGGAGCTAGCGGATAGGGCCAGGTTTCTGGGCAATGTCCTGGATTGCAAGTTGTCTTGGAGGGCGAACGCAGAGGAAAGGGTAAGGAAGGCTCTCAATGCCTATTATGCCTGTAGGAACGCCATAGGTAGGAACTGGGGGTTACAGCCGGCCATGGTAAATTGGATTTACACATCCGTTGTAAGACCATTTCTTACGTACGGTTGCCTTGTATGGTGGAGAGCCTTGGAAAAGGGCGACATAGGAAAACTCTTGCCTAAGGTCCAGAGATGTGCGGTACTGGGCATTACAGGGGCCAGGAAAAGTACACCACAGGCAGCGCTGGATATCATTCTGCATCTTCTTCCCATCGGGGACTTTGTTGCTGGAATGACGGCCAGGAGTTTGCTTAGACTCAGTGAGTCAGGTATGCGTGGGGTATGTCTGGAGGGACATGCTGGCATTTTGGGAAGGGTCGCGGATGGTCGACTCCTGGGGCAGTCATGTGTGACGGACTACATGGTAGCGGAACTCGACTTTGGGATCCTGCCGAAGGTAGTGTTTCCGGATAGGGAGGCATGGAAGGAAACGGAGAGACTGTATGAGGGGAGTGCAGTCTTTACTGACGGGTCGAAGATGGAGGTGGGCACCGGGGCTGGTGTCTATATAATGGACACTGGGGAAGGAAGATCTTATAGACTTCCGGACGAGTGCAGCATCTTCCAGGCTGAAATTCTGGCGGTGATGAAGGCCGCGGAATTGATAGGGGAGGACGCGAGTGGGAGTGGTGACGTAACAATATACGTTGATAGTCAGGGCGCGCTTAAGGCTCTAGAGGGACATTTTATCAGGTCTAGACTCGTGGGCGACTGCAGACGTGCTCTTAAAGCGATTATGGGTACACGCAGGGTCAGGCTCTGCTGGGTTCCGGGTCATTTTGACGGGAACGAGATTGCCGATGAGTTGGCGAGGAGGGGATCGGCCCGGAATATTGAACTTAGTTTTGAGCCGATGAGGCCACCACTGAGTTTCTGTTATGGACTGATAGGGACGTGGATAACGGACAGGGTGGGCCAAACCTGGAGGGACAGGGCCGATTGCAGGATCTCCAGGCTTTTATGGCCCAGGCTGGACAGGATGGGCACTGACCTGCTGCTCAAGAAGAGCAGGGGGTTTCTGAGGCGCATTATTGGGACTCTCACAGGGCACTGTGATGTGAGATACAGGACGAATAAATGGGACAGGAACTCTCCCGATTTCTGCAGGGTATGCGGGGACGAGGAGGAGTTAGAGACGGTGGAACATCTTCTCTGCCACTGCCCTGGGCTGCAGATTCGCCGACAGAGGTGGTTTGGAGGACGCTTCTTATGGTGTTTTCCATTCTGGCAAAAATGTTACATTAATGCTACCATTCGAGCGGGTTTATGTTCCATTCTAAAAATACATGCAAGAGTGAAAACAGTTATCGTGTTCCTTTCTGAACATGTTGCACAAATAACTGGCAAGAGTGTAACATATCTTACCCCCAATTATATTTCAGTGTAACAAAGTACCACTTTTTACAGCTGTGTTATGTATGTAAATACTTTTTTATGCAGGCGAGTTTTTAACGCAGAGTGCAGTTTTTATTAAAATCAAGCAATTTTCTGTTCCATTAAAACAAAAAAAATGGACAACTTTTTAAGTGTGTGTGTAAACTGATAAAAATGTTACACATACTTATTGTAACATTTTTTTTTAGAATGGAAAACACCATTAGATGGACTTGGTAAGGTTCCTGGCAATGGGCTGGGGAGCATCATAGGCTTCATTAAGGAGGTTGGGTGGCTGGGCAGCTAGGTGATTCAGAGCCTAGGACTATTGACTTTCTTAGACATCTTGCGGACGGTACTCTGGCTTCTTTATCCTTTTTCTCTTACCTATGAATCTTTTGACTTACTGTTTTTCTTTTCTTCTCAACTCTTCTGAAGGGATTCACAATGGGCCTAAGGGCCTCCGAGTGGAGGTGGCAAACTCGCTACTACCCTTCGTAACCTAACCTAACCTAACCACTTCTGGCTAATGGAGAGTGTTGAAGGTTGGTGGTTTCTCTAAAAGTCTTTCGTAGAGCTTCGAGATGGATGTTGATGATGTTATTAATTATTTCGCGAGCAACCTTGACTCTTAACAGTAATGACACTTCTTATTTTAATGCGTTTGACAGCACTTATGGAAATTTTTCATTCAGACCTGTAAGTGCAGAGTAGTTGTTTGTGGCTTCTAAGTATCTTGGTGTTGATGGCATACCTATACGTTTTCTTAAGATATTGTTTCTTTATATTTTGCATTTAATTATCAATCCTGTCAATATGACCTTAACCTTTTCCACATGTCCTTCTTGTTGGAAAACGGCTAGGGTAGTTCCAATTTCTAAGAGTAAGTCTGTTCGGTTCTTAGACGATTTGCGTCCTATTCCTATACTTCCTGCCTTGCATAAAGTTGTTGAGCATGTATCAAAGGATCAAATGCATGTGTTTGTCTCGCAATATATCATTCCTTGCCAATATGCTTTTCGTCGTGGCCATAACACCACGTCGTTATTGCTTAATTTAACGGATCTTATTCGTCGCTACGTTAATGAGGGTAAAATCTGTACCGTAGTTTCACTTGATTTACATTACCTTAGTTAATAAGTTGAGGCTATTGTTTCGATTCTCTAACTCTGCTTGTAGGCTAATTTTTTCCTATTTATCTCGAAGATTTCAGTTTGTAGAATTTAAAGGTACGGTGTTCTACAAGGATCTATCTTAGGCCCTCTGCTTTTTATACTTTATGTTAATGACTTATCGACCATATTGACCTAAATTTTTGCGATCCTTACTTATTTGCTGATGATATTTTTCTCCTTTTCAATTCAGATCGTGGCAATACTAATGTTTTGGAGTCTAAAATTAATCATACTATGAACTGTATTGTAAACTGGTTGGCTGAGAATTGTTTAAAAATTAACCCATCTAAAACTAAGACTTTATTTTTCGGTCTTTCAGGGAATGTTGAGAATTGAGTTCGCCCAATCACCTGAAGCTATTAGGAGTGGTCGTCGATGATCAACTCAACTTTAGTTGTCATATTGATCATTTGTATTGAAAGATAGTGGGAACTCTCAGAAGATTTTACCCAAATAATGATCGCCCTTTCTTTCATTAGGCGCAGGTTGGTCTTTGCTTTATTAATGCGCTTTAGAAGTTTTTTCAGGAGCTTTGTGCTGTAATGTCTTGAAGTTGAATCGGATTGTGAAAATGACTGTTCGTTATGTTTATAAAATTCGTAGGCATAGCAATGTTTCTGAATTTGTCAAATTTTTTTCGGGTTGTTCCTTTAGGAACTTTGTCTTATTGCGCAATTTATTAATCTTATTTCGGGTGATTAAAACTGGGTTGCCTGATGCCTTACGTCGAGAATTTTCGTTTTGTACTTCTGTTAGGAGTCCTCAGACTAATATACCTACGATACGTACTTCTTTGATTGAAGGATCGTTTGTTGTAAGAGTTGCTAGATGTTGGAATCAATTGCCCTTAATTGTTAGTTTGTTATCGCATTCTAATAATGCGTTTCGTTTAAAATTGCTGCATTACTTTAATTCCACCTGATTATTATAGTATTGCTCTATTGATTATTATCTTGATGTGTTTACATAACCTTTTCTCTGGTAGTTATTCTGGTATTACTATTATTTATGTATGAAATGTATGTCTTTTTGCAGTATTTAGTATTTTGTTATTCAGGTATGTTAATATATTGAGTAATATAAGTTATTTGACCTTGATGGCGAGTATATTATGATTGAATTGATAAATAAATAAATAAATTATAAGTACATACATAAATACATACGCTTGCTGATTTGGCATACGCCAATTTATATGTAGTATGTTCGTACATATGTACATTTAAACATATAAACGTACAGTATGCGACAAAACATATGCACGAGATTGTACTTACAATCAGATATCTTTATAATATAGAAAATTTCATTTGTATTTTTACTTGTGTTATTTTTTTGTAATGATAATAGAGCCCTCTTACTAACACAAGACAAAAACAAAGAAAAAAATGTTTAACAAAAAAAAAATTAATAATAAATTTACAAAACCGCTATATTACATGCGACAAAACAAATGCACGAAGTAGTTGGTATTTTCTTTCAACATTAATGGAAAATATTAATTTCTTCTATTAAAAAGAAATTATATGAACTTAAGCCAAATTAAAAAGCAAACCTTTATATTAAAAACAGTTCAACAATAAATAAAAATAGCATATAAACCACACATGGCACGGTGCAAAATGATCTTTTAATTTCAGTTCATTTGTCGTTGACAAAAATGAAATAAAAATATTTGACGCCCCTATTGTATGATATACAATAATAAAAAGCGTTACATTCCATCTGAGAGATGGATTAATGCTTGTCCGTTAATCAAGTGTTGCCAAAGAGACTTTTAATAGAAAAAAGCATAGTGTATATAAAAAGTAAACTTTGTCCTAACTTTCTCTGTTACATGTAAGTTAAATAGGTGATGTTTACAACCAAGACACTACTTTCGATCAAAGAGTACTGATGATGAAATTGCGTAGCTGCTTTAGAAAATGCATTCTACTCGGCTAGTATCGGTAGAAAAACTGCTTTTTTCAAATAAAAGTTTCTTTCAACATTAACGGAAAATATTAATTTCTTCTAATAAAAAGAAATTATATGAACTTAGGCAAAATTTAAAAGCAAACATTTTAACGGAATAATTTAAAAAATTTTGCACGCGTTAATTATTATTTATATTCTTTCAAAGTCATCGGTCATAGTTTGCAATATTTTAATAAAAGAATGGCTTACAGCAAATATTCCGATCATTTAAAAGAAAAAAATATAAATGATTATAATAAAGGGGAATCAGTAACGTCGATTTGAATTTGATTTGGAATTCACCACAGTGTCATTTCTCGCATTGTAAGCCGTTTCCGTTCATCAGGAACGTTGGCAACCGTACAGAGGTGGTAGACCCCGGAAAAACAGCAAACTGGACGACCAGGCAATACTGCGCTTAATAAAAAAGGATCCACTTATCTCAGTAAGATCTATTGTAAGTCAGTTAAACTTAACTGTCTCGATTAGATCCATCCAAAGACGATCTGTTAAAGGGGGATTAAAATCATATAGAAGTGCAAAAAACCAATTATTTCTGCTAAAAACCGATTAGACAGAATCGAATTTGCAAAGGAACACATTAACTGGACCACAACCCAATGGAAATCCTTACTCTTCTCTGATGAGTCGTAAGTTTAATCTTAAAAGTTCTGATGGATTTAGGCTGGTACGTAGACAAGGACGCCGTAACCCTCGATATACCAAAGGTACGGTAAAACATGAAGGAGGAAATGTATTGGTCTAGAGATGCTTTTCTGGCCATAGAATCGGACCAATTCATAAAATAAATGGTGTAATGGATCGATTCATTTACAAGGATATCCTACAAAACATAATGCTACCACATGCAGAGGAGGAAAAGCCGCTTAAGTCGAGGTATCAACAGGACAACGATCTTAAACACACGGCTAAATGCATCAAAGAGTGGTTTGCAGTTAATAAAATAAATGTTTTAAAATGGCCAACGCAATCGCCAGATCTCAATCCGATAGAAAATCTATGGGATATTGTAGATCGTAAAATTAACCATGATAATTGCAGAAATAGGGATGAACTTTTTCGCCAGGTGGAAGTTGCTTGAAATAAAATTGTTCGGGTTGACCAACTCTAAGAGCATTCGTACACCCACCAAACAGATAAACTAGACTTGTGCGGTTATCAATAAAGTTATTGGCACTTTATTAAATACGAAATGCTTTAAAAAACTAAATTTACAAAATACATTATTTTAAAAGAGAAATAAACAATCAAGAAAAATCTTGCTTACTTTGGTCTTTTCTTGCAGCCGTTCAATTCAAATATGACAAGTCATGTGTACAAATAAACAAAGTAAAATTCAAGTTAGGCAGTGTTGCCACGTAAGGTAATAAAATAAAATTTATGTTGCCACAAGACCAAAGCAATAATTTAAAGGCAATAAGTTGGGAATTCAATGGTAGCGGATTTGTAACATTCTCCCCCCAGTATCACGATCACAGATCGTGCATACTAGTCGCGATTCAAATTCGCTACTTTTCTGGGTTGACGTCCAAAATTGCAAGTTTGACAGCAGGGCGATGATACACACCATTTGCAGTCTTTACGACGGCACTTCGCACCTGACCATCTTTTCCAGTGATGGCTTCGATAACAATGCCCTTAGGCCAACAGTGCCGGGGTAAATTTGAATCAACGACTATCACAACGTCACCAGTTCGTATAGGCTTCACTTTATGAAACCAATTTGTTCGCCTTGTTATAGTAGGTAGGAACTCGGTAATCCATCTCTTCCAAAATATATCGGCTAACAGCTGCGTATGACGCCAAGATTTTCTTACATACTGGTCGCTGCTATCAAATTTCCCAGGGGGCTTGTCTCCAGATGAGGTACCGAAAATAAAATGGTTCGGCGTCAGTGCTTCCTGATCTGCACTTTCCAGAGATATGTACGTTAATGGACGTGAGTTGATGATGTTTTCAACCTCCAAGAATAAGTTATATAACCTTTCATCGTTCAGCTTTTGGTCTGGTGTAATAATTTGATATAACACAGTCTTTATTGAGCGCACCATACGCTCCCATGCCCCACCCATATGTGGGCTTGCGGGAGGGATAAATGTCCATCTTAAATTCGAAGTGGTAAACTCATTCTGTAAAGACGGAAAGTTTATATTTTCATGTGATTTACGTAAGTCCTTTTCGGCAGCCTTCAGATTTGTTCCATTGTCGCTATAAATTTGAAGGGGCGTTCCCCTCCGTGCTATAAAGTTTCTTATCGCCATTACGCATGAACTCGTATTCAGGCTATGCACCATCTCAATATGAACTGCGCGTATAGTAAGACATGTGAACACAGCACCATATCGCTTTTCGTTTCGCCTGCCAACAGTCACTATGAAAGGGCCAAAAAAGTCTACACCAACATATGAAAATGGCTTTGTAAACGCGGACACTCTTGCCGCTGGTAGGGAACCCATTTCAGGGGGGTTTGGTTTTGCCTTTACGTTTCTGCAACTTTGGCACTTAGTACGGACAGTACGAAGCAGGGTACGCAAGCCAGGAATGTGGTATTTTTGGAAGATTTCATTTATTACTATTTCATGGTAAACGTGTTTATATTTGCGGTGGTACCATTCAACGATTAACTTTGTAATGTAATGATCCTTAGGCAGTAGTATAGGGTTTTTTGTTTCATCCCGGACGACAGTAGCGTTTTCTAGTCGGCCACGTAAACGTAGAATCATGTCGTTGTCAATAAACGGAGATAGCTTTACTATTGGGCTTGTCTTGGGCAAATTGGCATTGGGATTTTCTTTCAATATCATAATTTCCTTTGGGTAGGCATGGGATTGAATAAGTCGAATCAAGTACTGTTGGCTCCATTGTAACTGCTCGCTGGTAAGGTTCACTTTATCATTCAAAACTTTGTGTACCTTCTGCTCTATAAACCGCCTTACATATGCCATGCTTCTAAGTAGTCGTTCCCATTTCGAAAATCGGGTGTAGTCTATTACTTCAACGTTTTCCATTACCTGGACTGCTACCTGTTGCACCTCGTTATCAGGTTTACGGTCCTCTTCTAGAGGTCTAGGCCAATTCTCAGATGATTGATTTAAAAACACAGGACCAGTAAACCACGGACTCTTCGGATCAAATTTTGGTTGTTTCGCCCACTTTGTTGCCAAGTCTGCAATATTCTGTCCAGATGGCACATACCTCCATTGCGACACATCCGTTATATCCTGTATTTCAGCGATTCCAAACATAACGAATTGTTTATAGCGTTTTGGGTCTGCCTTTAACCACTGCAAAACAGTTTTCGAGTCAGACCAAAAATGCGTGGACTCTATTTGCATATCGTGATCACACGTAATAGTTTTCGCTAGTCGTGCTCCTAGTACGGCGGCTAACAATTCCATACGAGGAATAGAAACTGGTCGCAGGGGTGCCACTTTTGTCCTAGAACACACTAACGATGTATGCACTTCAGTTTTCGTCCGAATTCGAAAGTATGCTACTGCCGCAAACGCGCTATCGCTGGCATCAACAAACACATGTAATTCAATCTTGTCCCCTCGGTTTGCACCGTTTCGGAAATAGCATCTGGGGATTTTCAAGCTCTCGACCTCCTTTAACACAGCCAGCCATCTAATCCATTCATTGGAAAATTCCTCTAAAATCGTTTCATCCCATTCCGTTCCGCTGCGCCAAACCTTTTGTAGAAGGATTTTCATCTGGACTGTGTAAAAGGACAGTAACCCCAGTGGGTCGAAGATTGACATTAATAGTCTCAACAGTTCCCTTTTTGTAGGCAGCTTGCTGCCGGACAGAATTTCTTTAGTGGCTTTCGTAAACCTTAAATCATAAGTGAACATGTCCTCGTCCGTTTTCCACCACATGCCGAGAACCTTTTCTGGCTCCACAACGTGTTCAATCTTCCTTCCCGCCTGGCAAAATGATTTGTGCATACCTTCATCTCCCATTGCTTCTATAACCTCTTTGGAATTTGACATCCAGTTCCTTATGTAAAAATTGCCTTGTTTATGAATTTGTTGTACTTGCTGTGCCAGTTGAATAGCCTCTTCTTTAGTGTCGACGCTATCCAGCATGTCGTCTACGTAATGTCTCTCAAGTATTGATCCCACTGCCCTCGGGTAATCCTTTATAAACCGCTTTGCATTACAATTCCTTACGCATTGCGCAAGCGACGGAGAGCAACTAGCTCCAAAGGACAGTACCTGGAGGACGTAAACTTCTGGCTGCTGTTCTCTACTTGTTCTCCAAAGGAACCTTTGTGACTGTACGTCCTCTTTATCAACAGCAACTCGGTGGAACATTTCCGATATGTCTCCGCTAATTCCAATTTTACCAATTCGAAAATTAAAAAGTACCTTTATCAGGGGGGTCACCAGGTCTGGGCCTTTATCAAGACAACAATTCAATGATACACCTTGGTTTTCGGCAGCGGCATCCCAGACTATTCTTATCTTTTCGGGTTTATTTGGATTTCTTACCACAAAGATCGGTAAATACCATTTTCTAGAATAATATTCCTCAGTTTCATTTTTGTTTAGCCTACGAATATATCCATTTGCCAACATGTTTTCGATTTGTTCACTAACACGAATTTTCAAATCCGGTTCTCGTTGCAGCTTTCGCTCAAAACATAAGAATCTTCTCAAGGCCATTTCATAGTTGTCCGGCATTGTAATGTTTTCAGATTTCCACAAAAGTTTAACAGAATATCCGTTTTTAGTTTGGCAAACGTTTTTTCGAATTGTGTCGTCGACTACGCTAGACGCCTTGACTGTGACACCTTCGCTTTCAAGTTGCATATTGTGTTTCATTAATTCATTCAGGGCTACGTCGCCATCACATTCGCAAATGTGTAATTGTAGAGAGGCGTTCGAATATGTAGTAGATTCATTTCTACTTGTGCCTATAGTACCATAAATTGTCCATCCTAGCCGTGTCTTCAATGCAGCGGGCTCGTCGGCATGACCCTCTTTGGCCTTTAGAGGCATTGCTACTTTCCTGTTGTTAAGTCCAATTATAATTTTGGGGGTGACATTTTTATACGATTCTACCGGAAGGCCTCGTAGGTGCCTATATTCTTTTGTCAGCTCAGAGAAAATTAAAGTTTGGTTTGGTAAGTCAAGTTTACCTACAGATCTTACGTCCTTTAATAGATATTCTGATTTATTTCTTCCACTTGGCGCGATCTTTAAATCCATACGCTCAGATTCTTCTTCAGTACGAATGCTACCGTCTGTCCATTTAAGGCATAATTCAGATGGTAAACCTTTCAGGCCAAGTTCCCGCAACACAGATTTCTCAATCAAGGTAGGGCCAGACCCTTCATCTAAAAATGCGTACTCCTTTACACTTTTATTTTGCCCGTAAATTGTTATTGGTATTATCCTATATAATACGTTAGATGTCAGCATTCGATGCACTGCAACAACAGGTGTGTCTCTATTGTCGTTACTGCCCACATCTGGCTTATGGAGCAAACGGTGATGCTTGGCCGTACAATTATCAATGCCACATTCTTTTCGCTCTCTACAAAATTTCGGGTTGTGTACTTTTAAACACGAGCGACACAAATTTTGTCCATTAACAACTGCCCATTTATCCTGATAATTTAATTTCTTAAATTCTTTACATTGTGCTATAAAATGACCGGTCTGGTTGCAACCATAGCACTTATATTCTGAAGACGAATTCTTTCTTTCGTTATGTTGAGGACGCTCTTCATGTGCGTTTACTCGTGGAGCCTTGCGTTTCTCATTTTCATGTAAATTTGTCATAGGAATGGTAACTACGCTACTGGCAGCTTCGGCCAGATCAAACAACCAATTACTAAAATCGGCAAGATTTACATCTTTCAGTTTTCTTGTATGAATTGCCCAGTCAAGCCTCATCTGTGCTGGCAACCTTTCAATAAATTCTTGAATAAGCATCGGATTACATAAATGTGTTGTCAAGTTTGCCGCCTCCATTGTGGTGACGATATTTTTAACGTCAAGCGAAAAATGTACAAGCGTATCCAACTTTGCAATATTCACATTAGGGCCAGTACGCAGTTTTGCCAACAAATTCTGAATAATATTTTCTGGCCGACCAAAAAGCATACGTAGTGTTGAAATTACCTGTGGCACCAATGCTGGTAAAGTAAGTTTGCTTCCCACATACTCTAGCGCCTTGCCCCTTAGGGCACGTTGCAGCCTCAACAGATTTTCATCATTACTAAAACCACACATTCTAGTAGAATTTTCATAGCTGCTTATAAACAACGGCCATTCCTCGGCTTTCCCACTAAATACTGGGAGCTCTTGAGGTGTTATTTGTCTCGCGTAAATCTGGTTCTGTCGCAAAAATTCAGTTCCACTTTCATTTATCAACAAATCATTGCGCCGACTATTATATTCATTTGAGCGAACCGGAGCGCCTTTATTAGACCGCTCATCAATTTCCGTATTGCCTTTCCGATTAGAAATATCGCCCGGCACGAAACTACCACCAGCGCACTCTTCATTCTCTTGCCTAAGCCCAAAATAACTACCCTCATCACCAGACTGTTCATCATCATCACATGTTGTCATGATCGCATACTTTCGTTGAATAAACAACATACTCATTTTGTGTTCCTCCTCCAGGCGGCGCAACTGTAAATCTACCTCACGGCGATTTTTCTTAAAGCCCTTTAATGAAGTACTAGGTGATTCATTACTACATACCATACCTACCCTTTCACTAACTTTTACGTTTGCATTAACTGGCGACTGAAATATTTCATCCTCACTTACTACTTGACCGTCGCCGGCTGCAGCCTCGTTTACTACTACCGTAGAACCATTACATTTGTTGCATAACCAGTCCTTGTTCGCAATCTCCTTGTTAACGCCAACACATACAAAATGATACCACGTATCACATTGATCACATTGAACCATCTCTTGATTATCTGGTTGCGTACACATTGAGCAGCTTGCTTTAAGTACATCATCATCAACCTTTCTTTTATTTCTTGTTCCAACCATCTTGTTACTTATTCGCCAAGAAGATTACGCATACAGCTTAAATACTCCAGAAACTTCAGCAGCTGCCACAAATTTTTTAAAGAAATGTTCGGGTTGACCAACTCTAAGAGCATTCGTACACCCACCAAACAGATAAACTAGACTTGTGCGGTTATCAATAAAGTTATTGGCACTTTATTAAATACGAAATGCTTTAAAAAACTAAATTTACAAAATACATTATTTTAAAAGAGAAATAAACAATCAAGAAAAATCTTGCTTACTTTGGTCTTTTCTTGCAGCCGTTCAATTCAAATATGACAAGTCATGTGTACAAATAAACAAAGTAAAATTCAAGTTAGGCAGTGTTGCCACGTAAGGTAATAAAATAAAATTTATGTTGCCACAAGACCAAAGCAATAATTTAAAGGCAATAAGTTGGGAATTCAATGGTAGCGGATTTGTAACAAAAATTTCTGGAGAAACTTTATCAAGCCTAATTGAGTGCATGCCACGAAGATGTGAAGAAGAAAATAATGGCTACTCAACTAAATATTAATATATTTTTTGAGTTTCCTAAAGACGTGCATATGTTTTGTCGCATGCAAAAAGCTGTTTTTTATTGTATATGAATTTTTTTCAGTTTAATAAGAATTTTCATTTTTTTCTAATATTTTATTGAATTAAGGTTATTAACTTTATAAAAAAAAAAATAAATAAGTCCAAATCCAAATGTGTTTGCTTTTGTTTTTGAGACATATTCTACTTTACAGAAGTTCGTGCATGTTTTGCGGCACACTGTACATATGTACATGTGTACATACAAGGGCATTCCACCGTCACGTACAGACAAGTTCAACTATTTTTTAGCACTTATTTTACATCACTGTTGCATTCTTAATCTCGTAGTGTACGGACGTGTCTACGCGAGTGTAATATTGGTAATAGGTGTATTAGTAATAAGTGGTTAACGAATTTATTAATATACATATATACACAGAATAGTGAGAAAAGAAAAACAACAAACTTAATAATAAATAAAAAAAGCGAACTGTTAATGAGTAACAGTAATCGTAGTGACAGTGGGCCTGAAAGCCGAAATGCTTACATTGTGTTAAGCTCAAGCATTAGCAATGAAAACATCGGAGACCCTGAATATAACAAAAACTATTTGAACGCAAAACTAAAAATAAACAAAGACAATTTAAGTGCAAGTGTGCCTAATTTAAATAAGTGTGCTGAACAAGGGACAATTTTAGCCCAATCCCTTTTCAAAAATTATAAAAAAAATACCGAGGTACCAAACTTATCATTTGCTAAAGGCGGTCCCAGCCCACTTTCTACAGAAGCTCCAAAAGTCCAGGTAGGGATGGACCGCTATATTACAGTTCTTAAAAGGGGTAGAAGCCCGAAATCTGCAGAGGTTACCAAGCCAGCAAAATTTTCAAAAGATGAAGAAAAGCCTACTTCATCGCAGAATCGTTTCGCCATATTGCAAGAGGAGAACGATACCCCTGTTGTTGAAAAGAATTCATCTAAGCCTCCTCCAATATATTTGAGAGAAAGAAACTCCAACGATCTTATTAGGTTTTTAGTTGGTTTAATAGGTGAAAATAGCTTTTATGTGTCTAACATAAAACGTGGCAGCATTTATGAAACAAAAATTCAGGTAAATCACGAAAACGCTTACCGCATCACGGTTTCGGAGTTCGAAAAAATTAAGAAAAACTTTTATACTTACCAACTTAAAAACGCAAAAGGCCTTCAGGTAGTTATAAAAGGTATTGACTCTAACGTTGACCCGGAAGAGATTAAGGCCAGTTTGTGCAGCAAAGGCTTCAAAGTTAAATCCGTATCGAACATGAGAAACAGAGAAAGGCATCCGCAACCACTATTCCGAGTGGAGCTTGAGCCTGGGGATTTAAAACTGAAGAAAGGTGAAACCCACCCAGTTTACGATTTAAAATATATTTTGCATCGTAGAATTATTGTTGAAGCGCCACATAAGAGATCTGGACCCGTACAGTGTTTAAACTGCCAAGAGTATGGCCACACCAGAACTTATTGTAAGTTGCCTTCTGTTTGCGTTGTGTGTGGGGACCTGCATTCTACGACCAAATGCGACAAACAAAAAGATGATCCTAGGGTGAAGAAATGCAGCAATTGCGGTGGAAACCACACTGCCAACTATAGAGGTTGCCCGGTTTTTGATCTAGTTAAGCGCTCATCTAAGCCTAAAATAGTTTCTCCCCCTACCCAGCAGTTAAATGCACCAAGTGTTACTATGCCCCCTTTAGCACAGCCAACAGCAAGTCATATTTCTTATGCTAATGCATTAAAGTCTAATCAGCCCAATACAAGTAAGCCTAATCAGACCAACACAAGTAAGCCTAATCAGCCTACAGCTCCACAAGAACTGCCAACAAATGAACCAATCGGTCCCAATTTTAGCCGCCTGGAAGCTGTAATTGACAATATGGTCCAACAATTTACGCAGATAATGGCGCAAATGGCCGGCATGATGCAGGAGATGCAGAAAATGCAGTCTGCTCTTCTGCAGGCCATGCTTAAAAGACCATGAACTGCCTCAGGGTTTGTTTCTGGAACGCAAACGGCATCCGCCAACACAAAAACGAGCTCGAATATTTTTTAATACACCATAAAATTGACGTCATGCTGATTTCCGAGACTCATATGACATCTAGGAGCACTTTTAAAATTAGTGGATACAATTTTTATGACTCAAAAGATCCCAGGGATAGATCCTGTGGAGGCTCTGCTATATTAATCAAATCAAGAATTAAGCACCAATGGTTGGGTGGCCTATCTGAATGTTATATGCAAGCAACAAACGTCTGCATTAATGAGTTTTTCAATAACTTACTTATTTCATCAGTTTATTGTCCACCGAGATTCTCCATAACGAAGGATCAGTACAACAGTTTTTACAAATCTCTAGGTCCCCGCTTCATAGCTGCTGGAGACTATAACGCCAAGCACACGTACTGGGGCTCCCGACTAATTAGTCCCAGAGGTCGTGTGTTGTATGATGCCGTGTCTGAAATGGGACTTTATGTTATTTCAACTGGACAACCAACCTACTGGCCAACGGACCACAATAAAATTCCAGACGTAATCGATTTTGGCGTAGCAAAAGGTATCTCCTCGGAGCTTTTTGAGGCTCAAGCCTCCTTGGATTTATCGTCTGACCACTCACCCACAATAATCACTATTTGCAGTCCTCATCAAATAGCAACTAGTGATTTTTTCTTATCAAAAAGAGTAAATTGGTTAAAATATAAAAAATACATTAGCGCCCACTGCTCGGAGAACCAACCGCTAAAAACTCCCGGAGACATCGATGATTGTCTGAGCGTCCTAAATGAAAACATTCAAAAAGCCGTTGAACATGCGTCTTCTACCTACCGTCAGGCTAGGTACAACAAAATTTTTTCTGACGATGTGAGAAAGCTTTTATTTGAAAAAAGGAGAGCCCGAAGAGATTGGCAAAAGCATAGATCACCCCAACTTAAAGCTAAGCTGAAAGAATGTACAACCCAACTAAAAAGCTTGCTGGAGGTTCACAGAATAGCATCACTGAAAGAGTACCTGGAAGGTCTAGACGCGACTGCTCAGACAAATTATTCCCTATGGCGATCAGCCAAGCGTCTTAAAAGACCTGTTATTGCAAAACCACCACTGCGTAATCTGAGAGGATCCTGGGCCAGAAATGACGAAGAAAAATGCGATCTGCTTGCAAATCATTTAAAAAACGTGTTCACCCCTAATACATGCACAGACGTAAGGGAATTACCGCCTGTTGTTGCCAGACGTCCTTTAGAAATACGTTTCCGATTTACAGATGTTGTAGAGGCTATCGCTAACCTAAATAGTAAAAAAGCTCCTGGCGTTGATAAAATCAGCAACAAAATGCTCCTTGAGCTACCTTTCACGGCTAAAAGGATAATTCTTTTTATTTTTAACGCGATAATTCGGCTTGAACATTTCCCGCCTATATGGAAAGTGGCCTTAGTAAAGATGATTCCTAAGCCTGGCAAAGATCCTTCGAAAGTAGAGTCTTATAGGCCTATAAGTTTGTTACCCACAATGTCAAAATTATTCGAAAAATTGCTTAAGAACAAGCTGACTCCGATCCTGAATGAAAACAACTGCATTCCAGATCACCAATTTGGCTTTAGAAGTCAACATAGCACAATCGAACAAACTCACAGACTGGTGCAGGTTATAAGAAAAACCTTTGAGGAAAAGAAGTACTGCTCCGCGCTCTTCATTGATGTCTCTCAAGCTTTCGATAAAGTATGGCACGAAGGCCTTTTAAACAAACTAAAGCTAAACCTTCCAGCTAATATTTTCAACCTATTAAAAAATTACATAACCGGTCGACAATTTATGATCAAAGAGGGAAACCAAACAAGTTCTTCTCAACCAATAGGGGCTGGTGTACCTCAAGGGAGTATACTAGGTCCAGTTCTGTACTTGCTCTACACAGCAGATATGCCAACCAATAGTTTTACACACACGTCGACATTTGCTGATGATATTGCTTTCCTTAGTATTCATAAAGACCCTAAAGAGGCTTCGAACCAACTGCAACAACACGTAACCCAAATTGAGAAATGGGCAAAGTTATGGGGAATAAAGATAAATGAACAAAAATGCACTCACGTAACTTTTACTTTACGTAAAGAAACGTGCTCCCCAATCACTATTAACAACCACATCGTGCCTCAACGAACTGAGACAAAATATCTTGGTATTCACCTAGACCGCCGCCTCACATGGAAGCCTCACATTGATGCGAAGCTGACTCAAATAAAACTTAAAGCTGCTCAAACCCACTGGCTAATTGGTAGAAACTCTGTGCTACGTCTGGATTGTAAACTTCTACTCTACAACTCGATTTTAAAACCAATTTGGTGCTACGGTATACAACTATGGGGCACTGCTTCCTCCTCCAACATAGAAAAAATACAACGTCGTCAAAACAAAATTCTGAGAATGATAACTGGTGCTCCTTGGTATATTAAAAACAGCAACATCCGCAAGGATCTAGAAGTTCCACTAGTAAAAAGCGAAATCCTAAACTATGTGGACAAGTATTTAAATAAGCTGGAAACACATCCAAATCCGCTCGCTCGAAGCATCCTGCAACATAGTGGGCACACCCGCCTAAAAAGAAGGGATACTATTGCTCTTAGATGAAATTTTTGAAATTAGCCATCTTTATTGTGAAAACTTAAATTTTAGTCTGGTACTGACTGGACTAGTATTAATTATTTAGTTTTAAGATTTGAATACTTATTGTTAGTTCGCTTAAGCGAAGATTCAATAATAAAATATATGTTAAAACAAAAAAAAAAAAAAAAAAAAAAAACTTATTTTACATACAACTTATTGCTAATTCAGAATTCTATTTTTGTTCCTCTATTAATTAAACTACATGGTAGTCTTCAATCCTACAACAAACTTGTTTTTAATAATTCATAAAATGTTAAAGAAAAAATTGAACAAACTTCGTCACGTGTGCGACAGTCTGAGTCAATCAACATTTCAATTTGTAGTGTTTAAATCCAAATTTCAGCGAATCAATTACACATAGAGAAAAGATGTCTAAGAAAGAAATTACAACTAACAACCACGCTTACTTATGATGATAATAAATTTTTAATAAAAAAAATTTATAAGTAAAAATTAATTTTTTTTATTTTGTCACGTACATACAAATTGCGTCACGTAAGGGACACGGTTGAAATTATTGGTGTTATTTAATGGTGATTCAGATTAAATTTTTTATATTTTTGAGGATGGCACATAAATTATCCGAGTTTTTTAAACTAATTTAGAAGCCAAATAGCAAAAATTTTAGCTGACTGAATGACAATATGTTTGCTTTGGATCATCATTTTCTCTCTTACCAATCTTGTTATATTTTCGCCGATTTCATCTATTGTACCTTTTCCATTCGATGTAGCAAAATATTTCCAAAAGAGGGCTTTGCGTACTTTTCGCTCAGCATTGATATTAATTTTACCATATAACGGTTTTTAAATTCTGATGGCGGGCCATCGCTCCAAATTATTTCCACTAGAGGTAAATCTTAATTTTCCGTATGTACTAACCCGAACAACTTATTAAAAAACCAAAAACTCTTTAAAATTCGCATCCGAGCATATAAGGTGTGCTTGACAATTTCCTTTGTAAAAAGTTGCAGCGTTAAACAACAGGACACTCGTTCGCGACCATAGTGCGCTTTGAACTTCATTCTGGTATTCACAAGCGAAAGGCATTGCAAAATCAATTTGAAGAATACGCACACTTTCATTTAATTGGTCTTTTTAAAATTCACCGGCTTGGTTTCTTTTTAAATTAACATGTTTCATCAAAATATGAACTGAATTAAACAGTTTCGGCCGTATGCAAAACAAAATCTTACTCTCGCTTTGAAATATACATTTGTTAATAATCAGATGAAGGCTAACAAAGCTTTTTCAAAAAATCGTATGCAAAAAAAATGCGTTCACTTTCACTAAACCGAGATATAAAAGAGAATATTATTTTAATGTTTTCATAAAAATTAAAATTAATGAATATATAACATAAAATTTACTTTTTAAAGCTTAAATATACATAAAAACTAATTTGTTTATAAAAAAGTGACAAGCATACACATACATACATATGGGCATTTCCATGAATATGTCAACCACGGCTGGAAAAATAAAAGTCATCGCAACTTTTTTTTAAATATACCAAAGAGCAATAAAACACTTTAATTTTATTATGTAAAAGTATTTATAGCTAATTATAATTTTAAAAGAGCAAAAATAGCAGATTAAACTGGTAATCTCTTTGATCAATTCCCAGAATTTGAAATTAACTATTGTCTCTTAACTAGTGGCTAAATTTAGGTAATTGTTATATTCCAATTATACTTTAAAAATAATGTTACAATATCAATGGCCAAGTTCCATTATGAAATTAAAAATTAAGAGTTCGAATAGCGGTATTTTTTATAGTTTGCTTTGAATGATATTCTAATGTCACGTACGTGATGCAAAAACGTTATATGTCGTCATCATTTGAATTCGACCGGTCGCAAGTATTTAAAAATAAAAGTGCAAATCAAAATAAATCTCGCAAACAAATATTGATCGATTTTTTTTTTTTAATTTGATGCAATAAAAATTTTATAGTCTTTCAAAGTTTGTAGCATACGATATTGTAAGTAACATAATTCAATTTAATACTTTCAAATTCCTTTAAAATTATAAATATTTTATTAAGATGAGTAAAAATAGCTATGAGACTACAAAGAAATGGAGGGAGGACTTGAAGAAAAACGAAGAACAAATAAAGAAGTACCGGAAAAAGGAGGCTGAATGACAGCATATCTATCGAAAAAAGTTCGCAGATGCAGCCAAAAAAGACAAAAAAATAATTAACGACAAATTAACACACAATAAGTTTGATGTTTACTATTTTATTACAAAAACTATGCTTGAAATAAGCGAACAATATGAAGATATATCGTCTATATACATATTTTCTGATTGGAGTAGTGCTCAATTTAAAAACAAATTCATTTTAAAAAGTATTCCCTTTTTTGTAAACAAATTTAGCTGCCAACATTTAGAATGGAACTTCTTTGCCACATCACATGGTAAAGGTGCAGTTGATGGAGTAGGAGGTACTGTTAAAAGAAAGGTCTGGCAAATTGTAAAAGCAAATAAATTAATCTTGCCAGATGCTTTCTCATTTTATGAATGTGCTCATAAATATGTGGAAAAAGTTAATTTCTTTTATGTTGCTACCGAAGAGATTGAAGGGTTTTCTGCTCATCTCCATGAAAAATGTGAAAATGTCCAGCCCATCCCAAAAATAAGAAAACTTCATTCGTTTACTTATCATGATAGTCAGTATATAAATGTGTTTTGAACTGCGTATTCAGTAAGAGAAAAAGTTAAAATTTAATAATTAAGTGGCAGCGCCCAAGTACATAGTGTATAGTAAGAAATTAAATTAACCTTTTATTGTTTTTATTGCTATTATCACCGAATAAACATTTTTTAATTCTTTTTAAATTAGTTATGTATACATACATATATTTAAAAACCCTATTTTTTTCAGACAAATACTATAAGAGAAAAATCTGTCACATACGGTATGTCACGAACGATATTAAGATTTGTTCGTAACAAAATCATCTAAAAATATTTTTTTATTTAAAAATTATGGATTATCAAGGAAAAATATTTGGCTTAGTGTAAGAACTTAAAGAAAGGAAAAAAACTTTTACAATTCGCAGATTTTCGTATATATGTGCATGCACCTCGACATTACTTCCGTTTTTTGTCACGTACGATATGCACCTTTTTCGCCCGATATTTTGGCCGGCAAGGTTTTCAAAGTCATGATTTTTTTTTTAGATTGTAGTACCCTCTAAATTAACATACTGACGAAACAATTTTTCAGTTACCACTCTTTTTGCAAAATCTACACCACTTTGTAGGCGTACAAATGTCACGTACGATGACATGGAAATGCCCATATGTATGTATGTACATACACGTAAAGGGAGACTTTAAAATTTGACTGTTTTAACTTCTCTTGATGTGTCGATTATACACGTGCACATATAGAACAAATAAGTATTGCAAAAGCAGATATACAGTGTGCGGCAAAGGCAAAACATACGCACGAACTTCTGTTAAGTAGAATATGTCTCAAAAACAAAAGCAAACACATTTGGATTTGGAACTATTTATTTTTTTTTATAAAGTTAATAACCTAAATTCAATAAAATATAAGAAAAACAAGTGAAAATTCTTATAAAACTTAAAAAATTTCATATTATACAATAAAAACAGCTTTTTGTATGCGACAAAACATATGCACGTCTTTAGGAAACTCAAAAAAATATTAATATTTAGTTGAGTAGCCATTATTTTTTAAAACTTCTTCACATCTTCGTGACATGGACTCAATTAGGTTTGATAAAATTTTTCCAGAAATTTCATTCCAAGCAACTTCCACCTGGCGGAAAAGTTCATCCCTATTTCCGGAATTATCGCGGTTTATTTTACGATCTACAATATCCCATAGATTTTCTATGGGATTGAGATCTGGCGATTGCGCTGGCCATTTAAAAACATTTATTTTATTAACTGCAAACCACTGTTTGTTGCATTTAGCCTCCACTTAAGCGGCATTTCCTCCTCTGCATGTGGTAGCATTATGTTTTGTAGAATATCCTTGTAAACGAATCGATCCATTACACCATTTATTTTATGAATTGGTCCGATTCTATGGCCAGAAAAACATCCCCAGACCAATACATTTCCTCCTCCATGTTTTACCGTACCTTTGGTATATCGAGGGTTAAGGCGTTGTCCTTTTGGTCTACGTACCAGCCTAATTCCATCAGAACTTTTAAGATTGAACTTAGACTCATCAGAGAAGAGTACGGCTTTCCATTGGGTTGTGGTCCAGTTGATGTGCTCCTTTGAAAATTCGATTCTGGCTAATCTGTTTTTAGCAGAAATAAATGGTTTTTTTGCACTTCTATATAATTTTTATCAACCTTCAACAGATCGTCTTTGGATGGATCTAATCGAGACATTTAAGTTTAACTGACTTGCAATAGATCTTGCTGAGGTAAATGGATCCTTTTTTATTAAGCGCAGTATTGCCTGGTCGTCCCGTTTGCTGATTTTCCGGGGTCTACCACCTCTGTGTACGGTTGCCAACTATCCTGACGAACGGAAACGGCTTACAATGCGAAAAATGACACTGTGGTGAATTCCAAATTTATTTGCAATCGACGTTACTGATTCCCCTTTATTATAATCATTAATAATTTTTTCTTTTAAATGATCGGAATATTTGCTGTAAGCCATTCCTTTATTAAAATATTGCAAACTATGACCGATGACTTTGAAAGAATATAAATATTAATAAACACGTGCAAAATGTTTCAAATTATTCAGTTTATATCTAAAAAATTGTGCATCTCATTTAACGGTTCTTTTTGTTAGTAATTTGTTAGAAAAAATGAAGAACATAAATTCCAACTACTTCGTGCATTTGTTTTGTCGCATGTAAAATAGCGGTTTTGTAAGTTTATTATTAATTTTTTTTTTGTTAAACATTTTTTTCTTTATGTTTGTCTTGTATTAGTAAGAGGACTATATTATCATTACAAAAAAATAACGAAAGTAAAAATACGAATAAAATTTTCTACATTATAAAGATATCTGATTGTAAGTACAATCTCGTGCATATGTTTTGTCGCATACTGTACCTTGTACATCCTAGTTGTTTTTGGTATAAGTGTGTGAATAAGTGTAACTGATATTGTATGGTTTTGCTATTGCGCACTCAATCTACTCTTAAAACAAATGTTGTTGTTAATGGTTTTGCATTGAGTGCGTAATTTATTTGTTTTTTTTTTATGCTGAATAACAATAGTATCATGCATGTTTTGTTATAACTGTTGGTACAACAAATAAACAAGATCGTTTATATAAAAGCTTGTGAATTAAACAAAAATTTGATTTTCAAAGTTTATTGTAGATATAGTGTTTAAAAATGAATAAAATAAATTTAAAAAAAAAAACATTTTTTTGATCTCAAGCTCAAAAATTAAGATAACATAATATTGTTATGAAGTTAAACGTTGACTGGGTATGTAAATGTTGGCTGGGTATGTAACATGATTAGTGGTTGTTGTCTGCGCTAAGAAGTTATTTAAATGTAACTGCCATTCGATGGAAAGTTCTAGTGTACTTTCGAACCTTGTAGAACATTACACCGTATTACCAACCACTATAAATAGTCGAGCAACACGAATGCCGCAAGCAGTTTAAGTTTAACAGTTGAGTTGAATAAGTGAACATTCAAAAGTGCTAAATAATAAAGGTGAATAACTTTACGTGTTTTAAAGAAGATTGTAAATAAGTATACGACAGTGTGTTTCAAATAAATAAAGTTTTGTACTGTTAAAATAAAATTTAAAGTGTTTATTATTACTTTGGCAATAAAAAGAACCCCGGTTTATTTAAAGGAAATAAACAAACGTTTATAAAAGGTATAAACGTAACAATTGGTGTCAGAAGCGGAATTGCATTTTAATAAACATGAAATTCGAGGGGTCGGTCGTACACTTTATTGCTCTAAGGGCAACTCTGAAGGAGTTGTGGGCATTTTCATATCCTTTTTGTAAATTTTGTATGGCAACCCCCTTAGGGTGTGGAGATAGGGGGAAAGTATGTTCTAGGAATATGTTTTGGAGAACAAACTAGTAGAGGTCGGTCGTACACTTTATGGTTCTAAGGCCAACTCTGAAGAAGTTGTGGGCATTTTTACATAATTTTTGTAAATTTTGTATGGCAACCCCCTTATGGCGTGGAGATAGAGCGTAAGTATATTCTAGGAATATGTTTGGGAGGGCAAACTAATGGGGGTCGGTCGTACACTTTATTGCTCTAAGGCTAACTCTGAAGAAGTTGTGGGCATTTGCATATCATTTTTGTAAATTTTGTATGGCAACCCCCTTAGGGCGCGAAGATAAGGGGTAAGTATGTTCTAGGAATATGTTTGGAAGAAGAAATTAATGGGGGTCGGTCGTACACTTTATTGCTCTTAGGCCAACTCTAAAGAAGTTGTGGGCATTTTCATACCATTTTTGTAAATTTTGTATGGCAACCCCCTTAGGGCGTGGAGATAGGGGGTAAGTATGTTTTAGGAATATGTTTGGGAGAAGAAATCAATAGGGGGTCGGTCGAACACTTTATTACTCTAAGGCCAACTCTGAAGAAGTTGTGGGCATTTTTATATAATTTTTGTAAATTTTGTATGGCAACCCCCTTAGGGTGGGAGATAGAGGGTAAGTATATTCTAGGAATATGTTTGGGAGGGAAAATTAATGGGGGTCGGTCGTACACTTTATTGCTATAAGACCAACTTTGAAGGAGTTGTGGGCATTTTAACATCATTTTTGTAAATTTTGTATGGCAACCCCCTTAGGGCGTAGAGATAGGAGGTAAGTATGCTCTAGGAATACGTTTGGGAGGAAAAACTAATGAGGGTCTGTGATACATTTTTTTCTTCTACGGGCGACTCCGGGGAAGTTGTAGCGGTTTTTACCTTATTTTTTAAAATTTTGTATGGCAACCATGTCAGGGGCTGGAGATAGAGAGTAAGTATGTTCCACAAAAATGTTTGGATGGAAAAAATAATTTGGGTCGGTCTTACATTTTACCTTTGTAGGAGAACCTTGGAAGCCGTAGGAGCGATTTTAAAATTGTTTAAATTAAGCTTTGTATGGCAACGCTGTTATATGTAGGAACACTTATGCTAATAAAATTTTTGTTTTGGGTGTGTTTCAATAATATCAACATGACTGATTCTGTTTTTTACTTTTTTTGTTGTTTTTTTTTGTTGTTTTTTATTATTACATGTAAAAGTATGTTCTTTGTTGTTGTTGTAGACTCAAAAAAACGAGGTAGTCTTGGTTTTTTGCTTATATCTCGGTTATTTATCGGGCGATTTTGCTGAATTTCAATACCGATTTTCTCGTGACTATCTGTGGGGCTTCAGAAAGTTGATTTCAACCATAACACGGACAGACGGACATCGTTAAATCGGCTTCCCTATAAGGATCCAGAATATATATAAATCTTAATTCTGAATTACCAATTAGAAGTTGTATGTAAAATAAGTGCTAAAAAATAGTTGAATTTGTCTAACACGTGACGGTGGAATGCCCCTATACATCAATTATCTTATTGTTATAAACCTTAAAATGGTTAAATATTAAACAGAGACTAGAATTAAATACCATAAAATTTATTTAAAAAATAAAAACAGGAAATTCACCAAAACATCTAACGGAACAACTACTAGAGAAGCTCAACCATACCACCTAAGAAATTATGAAAATTTCAGACTACAAAGGACATTAATAACAGCAATGCAAAAGTCACTTTTTTTAAAGCGTTACAGCTATACAACAGGCTCCCGAACCACATAAAAATTGAGAATAATATAAATTTATTTAGGAAACATGTCGTATCCTTTGCAAAGACAATTAATAGAGATTAATAGGAGAAATTAATATACAAATATTATGTTATTAAAGTATTATGAATACTAATAAAGATTTACGGTTGTATTCATAAAAAAATCTTAATTTAGGTTTTAAATACATTTTAGCTAAAAAAAAAACATTTTAAGCCTTAAAATGTTTTTTTAAAATTTTGTATTCATAAAATTTTAACTAAAATATTTTTTAAGATTTTTTAAATCTGATGTTGGAAACTCTATTAATTTTATTTGTCAGTTGAGTCATGGTGATGTAAAACAATGGTTTTACGCCCATACATTAATCGAATAATATGCACATTATTTTTATAAAATTAAATGTGTATGACAACGTGTATATTTAATAAAAAAAGAGAACTGTAAAAGCAAAGATAAGGTAAGAGTAAAATTTAAAAGTTGACTTTATTAAAAATGGGAAAATATTTGAAAAACGAGTTTTTCTTATACGAGTAATTATGTCTATTTATTCGGCTTTTTAAGGTTATTATTAAAAATGTGATAGCTAAGAATGGAAATTTTATTAAATATTAAGTAATTCCGATACTAGCAAAATAAAAAAATTAAATAATAGAAGTAACTAGTGATAAATGTGAATAGAATGAGAATAAGAGGACAAAGGGTTGTATGTAGATTTAGTTCGGTCTAAGCAATAAAGAATATGAATAGAATTCCAGTATTCAAATTCTAATTAAAGTTTGTTTAAATAGAACAAATTAACATTCAACTTACAGTAGTACCGAATAGAAAAACGAGAAATCGTAGCTGATTACACTCGGCTAGTATCGGAATTACTTAATTTGTAATAAAATTTCCATTCTTAGATATTACATTTTTAAAAATGAACTTAAATAGCCGAATAAATAGGCATAATTTTAAGATATAGAAAAGTTCAAATAAATAACCATAAATGTACAGTGAACTCGCGGAAACGTGAACTAATTTTTACCAAGGGTGTTTATGTTTTTGATTTTGTTCACGTTTTCGATTGGATATGTTTTAATTATTTTCTAACGAATTTATTATACCCTTCACATAAGTGATAAGGGTATATATAAGTTTGTCATTCTGTTTGTAATTTCTTTATTATCCATTTGGGACCCCATAAGGTATATATATTCTGGATCCTCATAGATAGGGAAGCCGATTTAGCGATGTCCGTCTGCCCGTGTTCTGAAGCCTCCCGATGTCGCATAGACCCGTAATTGGTATCAAACTGTCAAAAATAGTCGCGAAAAATCGGTATTGATATTCAGCAAAATCGCCCGATAAAAAACCGATATATGAGCAAAAAACCAAGACTACTTCCGTTTTTTTAGTCTACAACAACAACAAAGAACATACTTATGTATGTATGCATGTCATAATAAAAAAACAAAATAAAAAAAGAGAAAAACAGAATCAGCCATGTCGATATTATTAAACCACACCCAAAACGAAAATTTTAGTATTAGTATTCATACATATGTATAACAGGGTTGCCATACGAAGCTTAATTTAAACCTTTTTTAAAATCGCTCCTACGGCTTCCAAGGTTCTCCTACAAAGGTAAAATGTAAGACCGACCCGAATTATTTTATCCATCCACACATTTTTGTGGAGCATACTTACCCTCCATCTCCAGCCCCTAACAAGGTTGCCATACAAAATTTAAAAAAATAAGGTAAAAACCACTACAACTTCCCCAGAGTCACCCCTAGAGGAAAAAATGTATCACAGACCCCCATTAGTTTTTCCTCCCAAACGTATTTCTAGACAATACTTGCCCCCTATCTCCACGCCCTAAGGGGATGAAAATGCCAACAACTTCTTCAAAGTTGGCCACGTTGTTCACGTTTTGAAACTTTTTAATGTTTGTTCACGATTCTGGATATTTACGTTTCCGTGAGTTCACTGTATAACGAGTTTTTTATTTGTTTCGCAATAGCTTCTAAAAGTTATCAAAATAAAAATTAAAACAGAATAAAAAACAAAAAAAAAGGTTAAAAAATTTGCTTCAAATGGGTTTGAAATTGGGTAAAACGCAACAAAAAAATACCAAAAATGGTTTGGATTTTTGCCTAAAATGGGCTTAAAATAGGGTCGAACCAATTTTAAAGCTTGTGTATTTTCACAAGGTTTAAAATAGGTTTTTTTAAGCTAAAATTCGTTTATGAATACAATTTTATTGAAATTTGCTTAATAAGGTTTGAAATGCTGTTTAAATTTTTATGAATACACCCGTTAAATTACAATTACAAAAATAAAGTTCTTTGTAAATTTTGTTTTTTTTAGCATACTAATTTGTTTTTTTACCAAAACATTCAGAAAATTAACACCTGCTCCAAAAAACTTTTTTAAAAAGTTCTTGTATATTCATATGTACAGATGTATATGAATATTATTTTTCTTCTGACTTAAGGTATAGGTCTACCAAGTTTTTTTAAATAAAATCAAAATTTGCATAACAAATTTTCTTTTTAAATATTTTTAGCACACAATCGTTTCGCCCATATTATGAAAAGTATCTAAACAATGAAATTGTTTGAAAACGTATTAAAAAATTTAGCTTAACTTTTGACTTTAAGTTTCTGTTTTTAGCTTTTCTAGCTGTTTTTTAAAGGCCATTTAGCTTTAACTTTACTTGGAAATGTCACACTGATGACAATATTTTATAGTAACTTTAATTATGAATTTTCCTTAACATAATTTGTGTTTGTCGCTACAGAAAAACGCCCAAGTTCATTTATGCTCCGAAATGCGACTACAAAAAGCCCATCTCAATTTAGTTTTTTATATGTATACCCTACAAGAAATTTGTGACCGAAACTAACACTGAAAAATTTTTTTCGGTCATTTGTGACCAATATTTCTATCACATCTGAAGGTGCGAGAAAGATGCAAGATCACACGTAAACAAAGTTTCGGTCATTTTTTTCACATCGCCCTTAAGAAAATAATGACCGAATGACCGGTCATCTGTGTCGGTCATATGACCGGTCAAATGACTGTCACTGTTCTGGTAGGGTATGTATTTAAAAATAAAATACCCTACAAGAAATTTGTGACCAAAACTAACCCTAAAACATTTTTTTTCGGTCATTTGTGACCAATATTTCTATCACATCTGAAGGTGCGAGGGAGACGCAAGATCCCACGTACACAAAGTTTCGGTCATTTTTTTCACATTGCTCTTAAGAAAATGATAGAAAATAATGACCGATTGACCGGTCATCTGTGTCGGTCATATGACCGGTCAAATGACCGTCACTGTTCTGGTAGGGTAGTTTTAAACCCAAATTCGTCCTTCATTTTAATAACAACCTGCATTAAAAAGAACGTTAACTTTTGTCAACTACAGTTTAAAATGTTTTCACCTTCTCCTGTAATGTTTCAAATATGCGAGTAAAGGCCTTTCTAAATGAGACCAACGATATATACATACCTAGATGCATACATATTTTATAAGCAAATAAAAGTTGCAATTTCGATGCGTAGCTTTAAAAGGTACCTATACATTAAAAAGAGGAACAAGGAATAAAACTTTAGAAATGTCAGTCCACCTACACACTTGAAAGAATCGAAAACGATAAAGCACTAATGAATAGTAAACCGAAACTTAACGAAGTTAAAAATTCTCCACATAAAACTTCATTAAAAACGAAGAAAACAAAGAAACGGAAGGCGATTCATACAACTTTATCGCCTTTTCTGCAGACGTAAATATGTATGTAAATACATACATGGTTGTTTAAGTACAACAAAGGCAACTATGTATGTATGTGCATTTAGTCATGTAGCTGTTACTACTCTGTCGCTGTGAAGGCATCGTCGCAACTGCGACAGGCACACCCAAACTCAATCAATTAACAGGATAAGGGGGATACTATAAGTGCAGTCTTTTAAACAAATGTATCTATCTATATCACTGTGCGTAGCCCCCTTTTGATAGGCCTTTCTTTTTTAACTCATGAATATTCTTAACTTGTGATATAAAACCCACGCTTGCAACTTTTTAATATTCCTAAAGTTACATCCTAAATTTAGTTTTATATATAATACGCTCTTCAATTATAATATTACACAAAACATTCTTTAAGAACTGCTTCCTAATGTACTTTTTGACAAAAATATCGTTTACATGTAATATGTTATTCAAAAAAAATATCACTTAATTTACCTGCTTAAAGAAATAAAGTAGATTCTAGGTATTATTTATATGTATTCTTTTGCAAAAAAAACTTTATTTTCAAAAACAATTATATCCTACGCCACTTAATTTCCACATTCGTTATCCAATTTTAAATAAAAATGTCTTCTTGCTTAAACGAGCCCAACTGAAGAATTAAATCGCTTTGCTTGAGGCGGCGGCATTATGCACGCCCAGTGCTGCAACTCATTAGTACTTTTTATATGAGTTACCTTTGTATCATGGTCAGTGTTACCACCAATGAAATGCTAAATTACACATGGATCAATCCAAAATTACACATGAAATTACGAATTACACATGTTTTTTTTTTAAAAAAAAGGCCTTTTTTGTCCTAAAATAATAACCCAGCAAAAACTCGCTCGCTTACAAAGAGGGAGTTAAATAAGCCATTTCTTTATTGACATTATAATAACCTTTTTCTGTTGCCCCCAGTTATTCATTATTGCATCAAAAATGTTTTCCTGTGATGTTTTATATATTTTTAAATTTTATACCCTTAACAGAATGATAAGGGTGTATATGAAATTGTCATTCCATTTTTAATTTTTACAATTTTTATTTTAGATCCCATTAAGTATAAATATTTTGGATTCTTGTAGATAGGTAAGTCGCTAAAGCCACGTCTGTCCATCTGTGTGTCCTTTGAAATTAAGTTTCCAAACCTTAAAAAAGTCGCTAAGAAAATAGTCAGAAATATACCTGATTTAATCGCTATTTAAAATCAGCAAAATCGGTTTACTATTGACCGAGATGCAAGCGAAACTCTAAAATAACCACAAAGCTTAGCACGGACACTTTGAAGATAAGGACCTAAATTAGGGAAAAAATTTTTCATGTAGAAGCACAAATTTTGGGAAGAATTTTATCCAATCACAGCTATAGAAGTCAAGTGTTCTACAACAAGTAATTTTACAATAATACCTACATTTTGGAAAACAAATTTTTTGAATAAGAGCAGGGAGAGGAGCAACCCCCATTCAAATAAACTGTTTTTATAAAATTTTTGATACTCTATATTTCGGAAACTATAATATATATCGATTTTAAATGTTCCACAATAAGTAATTGGACAATAATGCATACTCTTTGGAAAAAATACGAAGGAACAAATTTAATTAACTCTTAATACGAAATAAGTTGAAAACTGTTGGCCTGAAACCTTCTACATGATATTTCTATTATACATACAAACATTATTTTCTAAAGTTTTCTATTTTTAAAACTAGAATAGCTATCGACTAAAAAGTATTTTTATTATAATATTTCCATTACGAAATAACTCGGTCAGATCAGATGGCCATAAAAAGATCAATGTGAAGGGTATATTAGATTCGGCAAAGCAGAATAAAGCGGTCTTATTTGTTTTTAAATACAAGGGTAAAAAAACTTTTAATATATATAAAAATAATAATAATTATAAAAAATTTTAAATTTTAAATAACACATGAATTACACATGCAACCAATTACACATGGGCTACACATGAAACGAAAAATTACACATGAAATGTGTAATTACACCTAAGTTGGCAACACTGATCATGGTACAATTACTTTACAAGGTATTATCGCTACTGCAACAACTACAACAATGATACAACTAATCAGGTAATCTCGTCCCTGCAACAACTACAAATTAGTACCAAGGTGTCAAACAACAGTTCATAGAAAAAAAACGAGGAGTAATAATTTTTGTTGTTTTATTTCCACAGGGCAGAGCTGTAAATGATTGCAATCGATTTAATTGCAATCACATGATTTCGCTTTAATGATTGCTAATTTTTTGATTGCATTCAAAATCGTAAATTGATTTCATGATTTCAATTTGAAATCATGAAATCAATATGATAAAAACGATTGAATCAATTTTTTGAAATCAATTTATATATAAATTGATTGCCATCAAATCGGATTTTTATTGAAATCATGTGATTTCAATAAATTCCCTTGAAATCACAACTATACGAATGAAAGCGTCGTGGATCGCTTTCAGATAGCAACTTTCAAAAGTTACTTTTACTAAAAGCCAATAGAGAGCTTTCTAATGTAAAAAATGCTCAAAGTAATGAAATGTAAATTATTTCATTGGACTTTTACTATAGTTGTGATTTCAAGGGAATTTATTGAAATCACATGATTTCAAGGGAACTTGTTGAAATCACATGATTTCAACAAAAATTTGATTGCAATCGGAATGATTGCGATTAAATTAATTGCATTCAATGATTTCTAAAAAAAATGATTTCAAAATGATTGCAATCAAAAAATATTGCAATTTTGACAAGATTTCATTTTGAAATCTGAAATCATTTAGAAATCAAAGAATGAAATCACTTTGATTTCAATGTCAATTGATTGCAGCTTTTTACAGCTCTGCCACAGGGAGAACATCATTTTGACATCTTAGCACCAGTGATCTGCAAAAATCACATTTTTGTTGATTTGTGCATGCATACAAATTTTCATATACAATCGATCAAAACACTCGATCGAAAAGTTGCGGGCAAAATCATGCACAACATGCAATTTAATCATACCGAGTGTTTACCACATTTTCAACTATGCATGTTTGGCACTCGGTTTTAATATGAAGGCTTGATTTAATCATTTAGAGTTGATGATGAAATTTTGAACAATGCATGTTTGATACTCGGTACAAATATACATACTTTTTGCGTTGTTTGGTATGATTAAAGTTGAAAAACGAACTTAAAAGATTAAACAATGCAAATACATACATACGTATGTATACAAAAGGCATTAAATCATATTGTAGACATTAATGCGTAATGTTCTGCGGTAAACCAAAGGGCCTATTTACGTAAAACGCAACGTATTATAACTCTAACAAATGTATGGAAAAAATATAAATTTAAAAAACATTTTCATACATTTTGTTTTTGTTCTAGGGCGTTGCGTTTTAGGAAATAAGGAGGAAAGTCAGGCATTTTTTCTCTAAAATAAAAAGCAAATATTAAAACTTATTTTTATTCAAAAACAAAAATAAAATGGGTTTTCTTTACATGAAAAGTGTAATAAGTACTTCTTATCTTAATTCTAAAATTTAATAAAAATTTTATTATAAAAATGGGTAAAATATTTTATCACAAAAATTAAGAGATGCTCTATCTAATTTTAAAAAGATTTTTTACGACGAAATGTTTTTAAATAACTAAACTACCAACACACACTTCAACGTTCACTTCTTTTTTGTAGGCAGTAAATTATTTAATGCTAACACAATGATTTCTTTCATTTCTATATTTTTGCATTGTTGCATCTTTTACTTCGTTTTTCAATCTTAATCATACCAAACAACGCAAAACGTATGTTAATTTATACCGAGTATCAAACATGCATTGTGCAAAATTTCATCATCAACTCTAAATGATTAAATCAAGCCTTCATATTAAAACCGAGTGTCGAACATGCACAGTTGAAAATGTGGTAAACACTCGGTATGATTAACTTACATGTTGTGCATGATTTTTTGTGCAAAGTTGAAACACAATCATTATTCTGATACATATAAAATGAATAAACATAAGGAGTGCTACGGCATATTGAAAAGATGACGTAGAAGTAACTTGTTTTTTTGTGTGTTGAATAATGCTTACTTGTTTTTGAAACACCGGCTGCAGTACTCTGCTTAGCACTAATCAGCACTAATTGTTTCACTCAATTTTTCAGAGAGCGCACTAGAAATTCTCTCTTAATTAAAAAATGGCGCTAAAGTTTGAGTAAAATGTTTAAATTAGTGCTGCCAAGCTTATAGACCAGTGTTGCCAACTTCGGTGTAATAACACATTTCATGTGTAATTTTTCGTTTCATGTGTAGCCCATGTGTAATTGGTTGCATGTGTAATTCATGTGTAATTTAAAATTTAAAATTTTTTATAATTATTATTATTTTTATATATATTAAAAGTTTTTTTACGCTTGTATTTAAAAACAAATAAGACCGCTTTATTCTGCTTTGCCGAATGTAATATACCCTTCACATTGATCTTTTTATGGCCATCTGATCTGACCGAGTTATTTCGTAATGGAAATACTATAATAAAAATACTTTTTAGTCGATAGCTATTCTAGTTTTAAAAATAGAAAACTTTAGAAAATAATGTTTGTATGTATAATAGAAATATCATGTAGAAGGTTTCAGGCCAACAGTTTTCAGCTTATTTCGTATTAAGAGTTAATTAAATTTGTTCCTTCGTATTTTTTCCAAAGAGTATGCATTATTGTCCAATTACTTATTGTGGAACATTTAAAATCGATATATATATTATAGTTTCCGAAATATAGCGTATCAAAAATTTTATAAAAACAGTTTATTTGAATGGGGGTTGCTCCTCTCCCTGCTCTTATTCAAAAAATTTGTTTTCCAAAATGTAGGTATTATTGTAAAATTACTTGTTGTAGAACACTTGACTTCTATAGCTGTGATTGGATAAAATTCTTCCCAAAATTTGTGCTTCTACATGAAAAATTTTTTCCCTAATTTAGGTCCTTATCTTCAAAGTGTCCGTGCTAAGCTTTGTGGTTATTTTAGAGTTTCGCTTGCATCTCGGTCAATAGTAAACCGATTTTGCTGATTTTAAATATCGATTAAATCAGGTATATTTCTGACTATTTTCTTAGCGACTTTTTTAAGGTTTGGAAACTTAATTTCAAAAGACACACAGATGGACAGACGTGGCTTTAGCGACTTACCTATCTACAAGAATCCAAAATATTTATACTTAATGGGGTCTAAAATAAAAATTGTAAAAATTAAAAATGGAATGACAATTTCATATACACCCTTATCATTCTGTTAAGGGTATAAAATTTAAAAATATATAAAACATCACAGGAAAACATTTTTGATGCAATAATGAATAACTGGGGGCAACAGAAAAAGGTTATTATAATGTCAATAAAGAAATGGCTTATTTAACTCCCTCTTTGTAAGCGAGCGAGTTTTTGCTGGGTTATTATTTTAGGACAAAAAAGGCCTTTTTTAAAAAAAAAAAACATGTGTAATTCGTAATTTCATGTGTAATTTTGGATTGATCCATGTGTAATTTAGCATTTCGTTGGTGGTAGCACTGTTATAGACACACTTTTTCCATACAAAATGTGTATTTTTGATATGGCAGCATCAAAAATCTTCATGGGAGAGGATTTTTGCTTTTAACATACTGTCAGAACTTTAACAAACTTTTTGATACATATAAAGATTTAATATAAGTTTCTGAATTTTAACTTCTGAAACAAAAAAAAATTTTGAATAAAACAAGAATATGAATTTAATAATGAATAAACTAAGTTTAGAAAAAATTTACATACAACTTATACATATATAAAATTATTATTACACACTACTCACACGTAGTATTTTACTTACTGGGTCCAAACAAAGACATGCGCCAAAATTTGGAGAATCGGGCATGGTAGAGGAAGGTATTGGCCACATTTCCTCATACTCAGTTTTTCTCTGTCCACTTTTTTTCGAACAACTTTTTCGAAAAACTAAGTATGTGAAAAGTCACTAAATACACTTCTCTGCATATTGGGTAAAAAAAAAGACGTGTGCCTTAAATTGGAGAATGGGGCATGATAGAGGAATGTATTTGCCACATTTCCTTGTATTCAGTTTTTACAGTCCACTTTTGTTTCGAACAACTTTTTCGAAAAACTAAGTATGAGAAAAGTCGCTCAATACACCTTACTGCATATTGGGTAAAAACGAAGACATGTGCCGAAAATTGGAGAATAGCGCATGGTAGAAGAAGGTATTGGCCACATTTCCTCATACTCAGTTTTTCCCAGTCCACTTTTTTTTCGAAAAACTAAGTATGAGAAAAGTCACTCAATGCACTTTTTGCATATTGGATAAAAATAAAGACATTTGCTTAAAATTGGAGAATAGAACATGATAGAGGAAGGTATTGGCCAAATTTCCTTATACTAAGTTTTTCCCAGTCCACTTTTTTTTGAACAACTTTTTCGAAAAACTAAGTATGAGAAAAGTCGCTCAATACACTTTTCTGCATATTGGGTAAAAACGAAGGCATGTGCCAAAAATTGGAGAATGGGACATGGTAAAGGAAGGTATAGGCCACATTTTCTCATACCCAGTTTTTCCCAGTGCACTTTTTTTTCGAACAACTTTTTCGAAAAACTAAGTATGAGAAAAGTCACTCAATACACTTTTCTGCATATTGGGTAAAAATAAAGGCATGTGCCAAAAATTGGAGAATGGGGCATGATATAAGAAGGTATTGGCCAATTTTCCTCATACTCAGTGTTTCCTAGTCCACTTTTTTTCAAACAACTTTTTCGAAAAATTAAGTATGACAAAAATCGCTCAATACACCTTGCTGCATATTGGGTAAAAACAAAGACATGTGCCAAAAATTGAAGAATGTGGCATGGTAGAAGAAGGTATTGGCCACATTTCCCCATACTCAGTTTTTCCCAGTCCACTTTTTTTTCGAACTTTTTCGAAAAACTAAGTATGAGAAATGTCACTCAATACACCTTGCTGCATATTGGGTAAAAACAAAGAAATGTGCCAAAAATTTGAGAACGGAATATGTTAGAGGAAGGTATTGGCCACATTTCCGTGTACTCAGTTTTTTCCAGTCCACTTTTTTCCAACAACTTTTTCGAAAAACTAAGTATGAAAAAAGGCGCTCAATACACTTTTCTGCATATTGGGTAAAAACAAAGACATGTGCCGAAAATTGGATAATGGGGCATGATAAAGGGAGGTATTGGCCACATTTCCTTATACTCAGTTTTTTCCAGTCCACTTTTTTTTCGAACAACTTTTTCGAAAAACTAAGTATGAGAAAAGTCACTCAATACACTTTTCTGCATATTGGGTAAAAACAAAGACATGTGCCAAAAATTAGAAAATTCTGAAATACAAACAGAAAATTCTTAAATACAAATAGAAATTTCTGAAATACAAAAAGAAAATTCTAAAATACAATTAGAAATTTCTAAATAATACAAATAGAAATTTCCAAAATGGATATAGAATTTTCTGAAATTGAATTAGAAATTTCTGAAATTGAATTAGAAAATTCTGAAATACAATTAGAAATTTCTAAAGTTAAATTAGAAATTTCTAAAGTTTAATTAAAAATTTCTGAAATTAAATTAGAAATTTCTGATATTGAATTAGAATTTTCTGAAATACAATTAGAAAGTTCTAAAATACAATTGGAAATGGTGTAGTTATAAAGGCAAATATTAATTGTTCTAACTAACTGGTAGTCTCCATTTTAAGTAAAATAACGTACTTGTAAAATATGGTATTTTTAATTAAACTTGAATAGGTGATTTACCCTCTAAATTGTCTTCACTATTAACACTTCGTAATCCAAAGTAAATCGATACAATGTACAAGTTATTTGTTTTAATAAATATTTATTAATTCGGCATTAATACATATGGGGGATTTCATGTCAAGTGACCCAACTTTTAAAACCGATGTCTTTCGATTGGAAAGAAATTTGGACCAAAGTAAGTTCTTGCAGAGAGTAGTTTAGACACAATTTTTTAACACGATCGGGCAAGAACTCTCTGAGCTAGAGGGGTTCAAAATTTGACGTTTTCGGCATATAGGTGTTTTTTTCTCATACATGTAGTTTATTACCTTTTGCTTTTAACAAAATTCGTTCTAAATACTTTTGATAGCTTTTTTTTCAATCTTCCAGAAAAAAATATTTTTAAAATTAAAAAAAAAATTTTTTTAATTTTTTTTATAAAATAATTAGAAAAAATTTTTTTTTCCAAATGTGCCCATTTTTTTTTTTTTTTTTTTTTTTGCTCAAAAGAAAGATTAGGTCTTTTCTTTAAAGAGCTTGAAAGTCGCTAAGTGGGATATCTATAAAAATTAATGTTTTGTAACTCAAGGTAGAAATTTTCCAATTTTCGCGTATATTCTATTTTGGTTTTTTATCCTATTTATGTAAAATTATCTCTTAAGCAAAAAAAAAATAAATATTTTATGCTAAGAAACAAAACAATTTAACCTTTCCGACGGTATGCATTGAAAATATTAACAAAATGTGTTCAGACATTGCCATATAAAAGTGATTTTATTCCAGAGGACTACCATTTTGTTGGTAATACAGTGTCGAGTGTATGAGACTTTATTTGGTACTTGCATACCGTCGGAAAGGTTAAATTATTTTGTTTCTTAGCATAAAATATTTTTTTTGCTTAAGAGGGGTTCAAAATTTGACGTTTTCGGCATATAGGTGTTTTTTTCTCATACATGTAGTTTATTACCTTTTGCTTTTAACAAAATTCGTTCTAAATACTTTTGATAGCTTTTTTTTCAATCTTCCAGAAAAAAATATTTTTAAAATTAATAAAAAAATTTTTTTAATTTTTTTTATAAAATAATTAGAAAAAAATTTTTTTTTTCCAAATGCGCCCATTTATTTTTTTTTTTTTGCTCAAAAGAAAGATTAGGTCTTTTCTTTAAAGAGCTTGAAAGTCGCTAAGTGGGATATCTATAAAAATTAATGTTTTGTAACTCAAGGTAGAAATTTTCCAATTTTCGCGTATATTCTATTTTGGTTTTTTATCCTATTTATGTAAAATTATCTCTTAAGCAAAAAAAAAATATTTTATGCTAAGAAACAAAACAATTTAACCTTTCCGAAGGTATGCATTGAAAATATTAACAAAATGTGTTCAGACATTGCCATATAAAAGTGATTTTATTCCAGAGGACTACCATTTTGTTGGTAATACAGTGTCGAGTGTATGAGACTTTATTTGGTACTTGCATACCGTCGGAAAGGTTAAATTATTTTGTTTCTTAGCATAAAATATATTTTGTTTTTTGCTTAAGAGATAATTTTACATAAATAGGATAAAAAATCAAAATAGAATATACGCGAAAATTGGAAAATTTCTACCTTGAGTTACAAAACATTAATTTTTATAGATATTCCACTCGCATCCCACTTAGCGACTTTCAAGCTCTTTAGAGAAAAGACCTAAGCTTTCTTTTGAGCAAAAAAAAAAAAAAAAAATGGGCACATTTGGAAAAAAAATAAAAAAAATTTTTTTTTAATTTTAAAAATATTTTTTTCTGGAAGATTGAAAAAAAAAGCTATCGAAAGTATTTGGGACGAATTTTGTTAAAAGCAAAAGGAAATAAACTACATGTATAAGAAAAAAACACCTATATGCCGAAAACGTCAAATTTTGAACCCCTCTAGCTCAGAGAGTTCTTGACCGATCGTGCTAAAAAATTGTGTCTAAACTACTCTCTGCAAGAACTTACTTTGGTCTAAATTTCTTTCCAACCGAAAAAAAAAGTTGGGTCACTTGACATGAAATCCCCCATATACAAAGTACAATCGGCCGTTTGAGATATGGGTGTGATCATTCTTTCCTCTTCCTTTTCCATTAAAAGAGGCATGAATGTCGATTTTTTTTTAAATTTAAAAAATAAACAAATTCAATTTCTCATTACCAAGCACTGCACTGCACCCTAAATCAAAAACAGACAACTCAAAATTCTTTAATCATTTAATTTTTCTTAATCCAAAGCCAAGTCTGAATCTTTAATAACTCTACAACTTCGTTTACATCTAGTAAACTTTGTTTTAATACGGTTTTATATTGTTATATAAAAATGTTTTTGAAAGAACACTTATGAAGTAATGATTTTGGTTTTTTTTACCATACACATTGATATAGTAGTCTTTGTTTGTTTAGTTTTTTTATTTTTGACAAAAACTAAAGTTAATTTTAATTTGGCCAGTAAATTAATGCAAACAGCACTCGTAGTCTTATTACATAAAAAATTTTACTGCAAAACGAATTGAATATATGTACATATGTACATAAAATAATTATAAAAACATTTTTTCAATTTAATGTTTTTATTTAAACCTAAGCCAGTTTTAAAACCAAAAAGACACAATAATCTTTACGGTAATTGAGAAATTTATTCATCGTGTGATTCCACATTTTCGGTTTGCAGGTTCTTAAAGGTTGAATTATACGGGACACAACTGTAACGCCATAGTCATAACAATTGAAAACGCAATTGGTTTTAGATTGGGTTCCAATTGGATTTTCAATATGTACGGTTATGTCAGTCCTCTTTCATACGATGCAAGAAAATAAGACTGCTTATTTTCTTTTTCTTCTTTGAACTCTCATTGGCGTTCGCACGGTTCAATTCTTATTGCTTAATTTGTTTTGATTTTTTCATGAATATACACACACACTACTGTGTTTTTTTGCATTTTCTTTTGTCCATCCATTTTAAGCAAGCTGAATTGCATGTACACGCAAGTCTGTATCCATTTTATTTTCCCTCACCCCGTTGTCATTAACCTAATCAATTCAGCTTATTTTTTGCATAATGCGAATTGGGACTCACGTATAATTCAACCTTTAAGGTGGGTACGGGAACATAAGTAACCAAGGTGTACATACAACTTATTGTGTGAATCTTCATTATAACGGTGACGTGCCAAGCGTATGCGCACACGGAGTGGAGTTGATCTAAAATAAACAAACAGTTTAATTCATTTTTGCCCGTATGTATCAGGACATCTAAAAAAAATTATAAAGAAAGTAAAATAATAAAAAATTATTAATTAATTATTAACCTTATACCCTTGCTTAATTGAGTATCGATTCTGACATCATTTGTACCCATTTTCTTTTCAGCAAACTTGAGGATTTCCCTCATAGCACGGGGAGCACGTTTTTGAAAGCCAATGTTGTGGGCGCGCTTGGCCAAATGAATGGTGCACACACGGATTACCCCTTCGTTTTGGTAATTTTTCTTGTTATGAAGGACGCTTATTTTCTATTCAATGTCCTAAAAACATATTCTTTTCTTATTTATGTTCACATTTTTAAAAATAATTTGTTTTTTTCACATCTAAACAAAATAATTTCTTGGGCTGGTTCTTGCCAACGCATCTAGGCTTTAATCCACCACCACAAAAAATCATACCAGCTGTTTGAGAGAAAAAAGAAGAAAGAGAATGGAGCCCGAAGATGGATGAAAGATACCAAAAAGAAAAATAAAAGAGAACGCAAACTTTGCCATTACCTACCAGCTTCTGCTGCGTCCTGCACTTGAGTTGCGCCGGCAGATGTTACGCCGACGCTTGGCCCACCCACCGGAATCCATCGGGACTCCTCCATGACAGCGTATTATGGATGCTAGCTGTCCCAAATTCTGCTCTGTCAGAGATGTTGTCACCTCCTACTGACTTACCCTTTTATTAGCCTTAGGAGCTCATCATTAACAAAAAAAAATTATAATATTCAAATATATATAAACATTATAAATCTTATTTTATTAAAAAAAAGCACACAAAACAATTGTATTGGAACTTAAATAAAAAAAACCGAGCACATTTGTTCATTACCAAAATCTAAATTTAATTTTAATACAAACACAAACTCAAATTAACCAAAGTTTCTTTTTAATTAAATTTTACAAATTATATATTTCAGGATTTCTCAAACAAAATTTTAAATAAAGTGCTGGTATGCCTGTTCTGCCGTCCGTCCGTTATCGTGTCCACTGTTCAGGTAAGTCACTAGTCAACAACACAATAAAAACTCATATATATATATATATATATAGCTTATTTGTTTGTAGCTAATTAAATAATATGTCGAAAACTTTTTAATTTTAACAATTAACAATTTATTAATTTATTGAGAGTTTTAATTAAACTTAGTAGTAATTACAATAAATTTGTCAGAGCCACGACTTGTTGCTTTGCAGACCAAAAACGAGAATAATCTTTTTTTGAGATCACAAAACTATTGCTGTTAGTTATGTTGGTATAGCGAATGTTCTTTTACTTGTTATCGATATAGACGATAACATAATAACTAGGGTGCCACACCTATCCCCCCGCTATAGGAGGGTCACCTGAATCTTAGAGGAACTGTAACCGTTCTGCCACTAGAAGTTGTTTTTGGTTGTACCACTTCGGGTGAGAAAATAACGGTGGGGCTGCTAGAGACAGTTGGTGTGTCGCGGTTGAAATCATTTTGTTTATGAACTTGTTCAGTTGTATCATCCGGTAGAGTTGAAAATTCATCCGGTGAGTTTATTTCCGGAGAGGCAGGTATTTCTGGTATTGCAGAACTGTGGTTGAGGTCATTATTTGAAAAAAAAGCTGGCTTGAGCCGGTCGACACTGACGTTACTGTGACGTCCTCGAATCAAAATTTTAAAAAATTTGTCGTAACGTTTTAAAACTAAAAAAGGACCATTATACGGATGAGTAAGGGAAGGTCGGACGGAGTCGTTGCGTACGAAAACATGTGTAGAATTTCTAAGACTTCTGGACATGAATGTCGGAGGCTTTGAGTGATTAGCAGTGTCGGTTGGCTGAAGTTTTTGCATCACTGTACGAAACTCGGAAACAAACTCACTGGTGGAGTTTGAAATATTTTTAGGCTGAAGAAATTCTCCTGGAATTGTTAAGGTTGAGCCGTAGACTAGTTCTGCTGGTGACGCATTTATGTCGGGTTTAAAAGCAACACGTAGCCCGAGCAAAATTATTGGCAGGTGATGTACCCACCTTGCCGGGTTATGAAACAAAATTGCTGCTTTAAACGTTCGATGCCATCTCTCTATTATGCCGTTTGATTGAGGGTGATAAGGGGTTGTGTGAAGATGCGATGCTCCGATTGTTTTAAGTAGCTCCGTAAAAACTGCAGATTCAAACTGTCGACCTCGATCGGATGTAATTCGTGCAGGAATGCCAAACCGCGAAATCCAGTGACTTAGAAGCGCTTTAACAATTGTGTCAGCGGACATGTCAGGGATTGGAACTGCTTCGGGCCAGCGAGTGAAACGGTCAATTATGGTTAAGCAATATCGTTGTCCTTCACATAGTGGAAACGGACCCACGATATCGATATTGATATGTTCGAAACGTTCTCTTGGTGGTTCATATTTAGCTGGAGATGAGCGGGTATGCTGCTGCACCTTTGATCGTTGACATTTCAGGCAGTTGCGCACTAAAACGGCTACGTCTTTTCGAATCCCCGGCCAACAAAACCTGTTTGTAACCAATTTAGTGGTAGCCCGAACACCTGGATGCGACAAGCCATGTATCTTTGTAAAAATTTGGCTACGAAATTCCTTTGGGATATACGGGCGAACGCGAGACGTCGTTGTATTACAGGCTAGTTGGTTGTTGCTACCTGGGATTGTGAAAAATTTTAATTCTAGCAAATTTGTATGCCTACCTGCGTTTTCCAGCAATTGTTGAAGTTCATTGTCGTTTTGTTGAGCCGCTGCGATACTGGAGTAGTCCACCACTTCCTCTATCGCTGCAATGCGAGATAGGGCGTCGGCTGTAGCGTTCTCCAAACCAGGCGTATGGCGGATATCGGTGGTGAATTGACTGATGAAATCTAGTTGACGAATTCTACGAGGCGAAGCCTTTTCAAGTTTTTGTCGGAATGCAAAAATCGGAGGCCGATGGTCGGTCATGATGTAGCACTTGCGCCCTTCGATCATATAACGGAAGTGGCAAACGGCTTGGTATATTGCTGCTAGCTCGCGGTCGTAAGTCGAGTACTTTTTCTGAGCATCTGACAGTTTTTTGGAATAAAATGCCAAAGGCTGAAAACTGCCATTTGTTTTTTGATGCAGGGCTGCCCCTACAGCTGTATCCGATGCATCAACGAAGATTACTAACTCGGCTTCCGCAGCGGGGTGTGCCGAAAGCGTAGCGTTGGCAAGTTCGTTTTTACACCTGGCGAAAGCAGCTTCGGCAGTCGGGGTCCACTTTATCGGCGTACGATCGTTTTTTCTATTGCCGACGATTAGCTCTTGTAGCTGAGTTTGATACGAAATTGCATGTGGCAAAAACTTTCTGTAAAAATTCAGCATTGCAATGAATCTTTTAAGCTCTTGACCCACTTCAGGTTTTGGGAAATTTCGTATGGCGTCTCCTTTTCCGGAAGCGGCAATATACCGTCGGCATTAACAAGGTGCCCCAAAAACTTTATTTCTTTTTTCCAAATTCGCACTTTTTAAGGTTTATAGCGAGATGGTTTTCACGAAGGCGACTAAAAACTTCTGCTAGGTCCCGACGGTGTTGTTCGACCGATGAAGATGCGACACAAATGTCGTCAATGTACGGGAAAACAAAGTCTAAGCCTCGTAACACCTCATTGATAAGCCGCTGAAACATTTGAGCGGCGTTACAGAGCCCAAACGTCATGAATTTAAATTCGTAAAGGCCGAATGGGGTACTGATTGCCGTTTTCGGGATGTCGTCCGGGTGAATAGGTACCTGGTGGAAGGCTTTTTGTAAATCAATTTTTGAAAAAATAGTCTTACCTCGCATGTTAGACGTAAAATATGTTAAATACGGCAAGGGGTAACGATCTGGCAATGTCTGCGCATTTAGCGCACGATAGTCGCCGCATGGCCTCCATGTTCCGTCACTTTTTCTAACTAAGTGTAACGGACTAGACCAATTGCTTTTAGACGGCTGACAAATACCGACTTTCATTAAAAATTCAAACTCTTTTTTAGCGGCCGCAAGCTTCTCTGGCGACAGCCGTCGAGGACGACAAAAAACAGGTTGCCCTTTCGGTCGATCTTGTGTACAATCGAAGATTTGGTCGTAGAACCATATGGCGAAAGTTTGGTGACGTCAGCAAAATTTTGTAATAAGTCGGCAAAAGGTTCGGTTAAATCAAAGGTTTTGACGACGGCTGTACCCCTAAACGTATAAGATGTAAGCTGAGAAATTAAACCGGTAATGTTGTCGATGAGTCGATTTCGTCGTAAATCAATTAGAAGGTCGTAGTGTTTGATAAAGTCGGAGCCGATTATCGGTGAATTAACGTCGGCGACTACAAAAGACCAATGAAAATCACGGCGTAGGCTCAGGTCTAGTTTTACACGCTTCTCTCCGATCACTTTGATAGGGGATCGGTTGGCGGCGTATAACATGATGGACGTTGGGCGAACATCAAGAGACTTCGATGTCAGCGGCAGCACCGACACATCGGCGCCACTATCAACCAAAAAATTTTGTTGAGTGTATTTATCTTTAATATTTGGGCGAAATATTTCTTGTTTGGTGGAGGAGTTTTCGCCAGCACCCTCTACCTGTGTCTGGCGTCAGTTTGAAGATGAAGCTGTAGACACTGAATTCGCTTGACGTTGTTTATGTCTACAGGGGCTTCGGCATTTTTGAGCGCAACGACCATATTTTTTATGATACCAGCACTAATCTGAAGACACGTTGCTATTAGCAGGGCGACTTTGCGATCGGTTACGTGTTGTTGTTGCTTTTCGTGATCGTGAACGCGAACGAGTTGAAAATTTTTCTAACTTTTTACTAAGTTCAACGACGGCCGCACGAAGTTCATTAATCTCGTCGGACGGTCGTGCTTTTACGTTGTTGATTTGGCTCGATGCCATTGCATCTACAACAGTGGTCTTCACAAAGAGAAACGCACTTAAAATGAGAGTATTATTGTCAGCGTTGCCATTATTTTTTTTTTATAAGAACTGCAAATTTGGAAAAAAAAAATCTGCATTTTAAGTGAAAAAACAACATAACAAATTATATATAAAAAAAATAAAAACATAGCACAACATATCGCGCTCATTCAGTAATACAGTACTAACTGAAAAATGTAAAAATAAAAACCAAAATAATTCATTTTTATAAAAAAATTAAAGTATTGTTTTTACTATATTTGTTTTTTGTGTATCAGTGTTTTGTAAGCTTATGTTTTTTTTTATTTCAAGGCAAAATATAAAATTATTAATATTTTATTTTATTATAACGATATTTTTTAGCTAATTCTAAGCTGATGATATGTGAAGCCTTGATTTGGCTATCTGTATTGGTAGAGTTATTTGAGCATCTATTTTGGATACAAAGATTTTTGAGTCGAAAATCTTCTTTTAGTTTTTTTATTATTTGATTTCTCTCATTTCCTGAAACAGAATGAAACTCAATATGCATTGTATGGCGCTTAAGGTGCGATGCAAACATATTCTTTAGTAACTGGTTGCATACAAGGCACTCAGCCTCTTTGAATATGTTTAAAGAAAACAAAAAAGATTTTCCCACTTAATATCCCACATAATTATTATAAATATTTTTTTCTAAAATGCTGTAAAAAATTTATATGTATGTCCGTAGGTTTTTACCTGAATTATGAAAAAGTTTTTAAATTGCATAAATTTGTGTAACTTGCTATCAATTTCTTACTGTAATTATCAAAAAAATGTTATCTCTACCTATATTGCACACATAAAGAGCTTCAAATTATTTTTGGATAATAACACACTAATTGGCAACGCTGCAGTGCAGAAAAAACATTTTTAGCTCTCTCTGAAAAATAAAAACATGCGACATACACCCACTCTGTTTGAAAGCTAGCAAGCTACTAATTGAAATTTTTTATTTTTCATATGTTTGTTGTTTTGACTATGATTACCGTTTGCAATGATGAAAACAAAGCGTATGGATTTTTTATTTATGAAAGATTGTGTAATGTTAATAATTTATTATGTTTTCTTAAGTTTACGATCGAAAAATAAAATAAAAACAGCTCGCCATGAATTATAAAAGCAATATCAGTTAACAAAATACGATATTTATTTAAAAATACAATTTAATCAGGATTAGTTATTCAGTTGCTGTTTGCAGATTTTAAGAATCATTTTGGTAGGAAAACAATTTTATTTTGGAAAACCCTGGTTGTAATATTCACGAAGAGAGTAAGTAAAAACCCGAAAATCTTCGTTAGCTGGGTAATATGGGTGAAGACCACTGATCTACAATAGAGTCGGCTATTTTTGTGAATTCGCCTGGCGCACCCGTTGAGGCTGCAATAACAGGCTGAGCAAACTCCGGCAATCGTTTTGTCCATAAACCTTTTAACGCGGCATCCCCCAGCGTGGACTCGGCAACTCGCTTCATCTCGAAATAGAGCTCCGATGGTTTCTTGTCGCCTAGGGGTAGCTCCGATAAAAGGCGGTTTAGGCGGCGCTGTTCACTATCAGCAAAATGTTCAACAATTTTCGCCTTAATATAATCGTACCTGTCCCCTGGAGGCATAGCAGCAATAACATCGGCAAGTTGCGCAATTACGTTCGGGTCCAACGCTGCCAGTATTGTGGCCATCTTTTGTTTGTCTGCTACTATGCCTGACGCTGTGAACCAAAAGTCCATCGTCGTAAACCATGCCTCAATGTTGGTATTCGTCATTTGAGGCACAGGCAAACGGGCATAGACGACGCCAACACTATGCGCTGGCAATTGCTGCATCGGCAAGCCACTTGCATTATTGCTAGGGGAGTTTTCCGAAGTAAGGCCGCTGTCGTTGGGGTTTGACATCTTAACCAAAATTTGCAGGGCAACAAGGTGGTGTGTTGAGTACTGACTGTTGCTCCGTATCGTGTTACCAAGCGATAGAAAAAATATGGCGAACCAGAATGGCGGCACACGGTTTCAACAAAATGGCCGAATTTTTAATAAATTGTTTTTAACTGCGGGGTCACCAGTTTAGCTTTTTTGTTTTTTAACTGCGGGGTCACCAGTTTAGCTTATTTGTTTGTAGCTAATTAAATAATATGTCGAAAACTTTTTAATTTTAACAATTCAGAATTTATTAATTTATTGAGAGTTTTAATTAAACCTAGTTGTAATTACAATAAATTTGTCAGAGCCACGACTTGTTGCTTTGCAGACCAAAAACGAGAATAATCTTTTTTTGATATCACAAAGCTATTGCTGTTAGTTATGTTGGTATAGCGAATGTTCTTTTACTTGTTATCGATATAGACGATAACATAATACCTGGGGTCCCACATATATAATTTTATAAATTTCTTTTTCTTTTCAGGAACCCTAGATGGCTTACGGGAAACTTCCTCTCAATAACTGCGAGATATTTCGGCCTGAGCTCACCCCTTACTATCCCGACAGGTAACTACTTATTCTAGCCTAGATTTCCCTAACTTACAAAAATATATGTATATGTACGTATGTTTTACAGATGTCCGTCTCTGTCCGTTATATGTCGTCGGGGTCTTATTTGGGCAGAATTACCTGACCTCAATTCCGGTTTTCTTCCAGGCAAAGGGCGCTCGGCTGATGGGGCACTGGCTCCAGGGCGCGGACCAAACCTCTGAACCTCTACCAGGGCAATGACAGCTGAGGGATTTACTGGGTTGTTGTGGGAGTTGCTGGATCTGTTGCTGGTGGCGTAGACGGTGTCACTGGCGTTGCTGCTGCAGTGGAGTTGCTTCCTTTTTTTTCTTTATCTCCTTTTCAGGGTTTTTCTTTTATCTTCTTCTCAAGTTCTTATTTAACTTTTGTTTTCCTTTTTTCATATTTTAATTTAAATTTCAACTCCCAGCTTCTTAATTTTATTGTTTTTCTTCTCTTATTTTCAGGTTTTTATATTTTTTTTATATTTTAATTTCAGGGGTTTTTTATATCTTTTTCGAGGTGCTTCTTTGGTTTTCATTTTAAGGCTTTTAATTTATTTCATATTTACTTTTAGATTTCAACTCCATATTTTAACTTATATCTTCATCTTTATTAAATTTTTCCTCTAATAAAGTTTTTTCTATTTAATGTTCTAAAAATTCAGTTTTTGTTTATTTGTTTATGTCTTTTATTTATTTGTTTCATTTTTTTTTACTTTTAAAATAAAACCAAAAAAAAAAACTTCCACCAAAAACACCGCTTTAAAAAAAATTTTTCGCACCACTCTTTTCGACCGCCAAACTAAGAATCTCCATTTTTAATTTTTCCCACGCTCCAATATGTCCTCCTGGCACGTATTCAGCTATTTGCCCTATGTCCAGGAGCCATTTGCATTCTCCATTTTCGTTAAATTAAAATTCACGTATGCATACCCCATCAGCTGATCGATACTGTTTTATCGACACTGACATTTACAAGCAAGGTGCACACGACAGCCTTTACCGATCGAGGAAATGGGATATTAAGACTTATTTCAAGAGTAGGGTGAAATCGGTCTTCAGGAGTAACGATCTCTTTAGAACGATTTAGGAAACAATCTGTTGGATCACTTGTAAAAACAAGATCTAATAATTTTCCAAATTTACTTAAGACTCCATTGACTTGAAAAAGGCATAAATCATACAGTTTGTTTAAAAATGCATCAATCCATTCAACAGTTGTAAGTGGAGCATAAAAAAACGTATCCGGTAAAAATTTCCAGGAGATATTGGGCAGATTGAAATCACCAAAAACAAGAATTGAGTCGCCTGGTTTTGCCAAAGAGACTATAGATTCAATTAATTTTAGATGTTCATCATATACAAGTTGATTTCTATTTTGATTAGGCGGAATAAACGAACATGTAAGAAAAATGTTTTGATTGTTTAATTTTATACGCACGCCAACAAATTCAATTTCATTTGGAACATGTAAATGTATCTTTTCAGATGCAATATTATTATAAACTGCTATCAAAACACTCCCTCCTCTGGTGATAGTGTCTCTATCCAGTCTGTATATATTATAATAATTACATAATATTTCAGTGTTTAGGACATTCTTATTGCGCAAAGTTTTCAGTAAATACGATAACGTTATGATCAAATTGAAAGCTGTCAGCATAGAGTCTTGATAATTTAGTATTTAAACTTCAAACATTTTGATATTTTATATATATTCGGCTAACGGTCATTAAATTTAGTTTTTTTGGAAAAATGGTACAAATTCTCTTACTATATAAAATCTGGCCAGAAATCTGAATTAATTATTTTGCTAAATATTTCAGATGAAACAGTTATTTTAAACGATGTGATGCTTCTTGGTCCAATCAATCCAATATGTTTTGGCGATGCATCATCTACTTTATCAGCAAGTGTGGTCAGACCGCAAGACCAATAATTGAGCCTTCAACAGGTTAGTACATTTAACATATTCAAATACATATGTCAAACGTAATATGGAAAATATTTTTAATACCAAAAAAGAAGGCCGACGAAATGTTTTCATGGTTATAGGTCTGTCTGCGTACTTTTCCAGTAGCAAATACTCAGTAAATTTTTTTGGGAGAGTAAGACCAATTTTACTCTGTCGGCTAAAAATATATCAAAAAGTACGCAGACAGTATCCAGTTAAATCTTGCAAGGAAACAGATGATCGGTATGTAAACAATTCAAATAACAAAGTAAAAGAATTTAAGCATATGTGTACGCGGTAAATTATTTGTATATTTGGACATTTCTGGCATTAGTAAAATGTTATGTTTATTATAATTTGTTATAAACGTTAAAAATCAACACAATTCTAACTATTGTTAAATTTCAATTTTTATTTTCGTTTCACAAAAATTATTTCATTCAATTAGTAAATAAAAACAGCTGTTCAAACTAGTTGCAAAATCTTGCAAGCAGAAATTTCTCCAGTAACATTTTGCAAGTTCTCTAACTTGCAACTGTCAAAAAATTTTCTTTTTGGCTCTCTCACTGCAAGAGATTTGGAGTACGCAGACAACATTTTGCAAGATTTTGTAACATTTTGCATAAAATGATGCAAAATATGTGTACGCAGACAGACCTTATGTAAAGGCAATACTTATTAAATTTTAAATACATATGTTAACATGATCCTTAAAATCTTTCGTTTCATTTTAGTCAACTGCTGCAACTTTTTTTATTAACTGGCAAACTTATTAAATCAATTTAAATTTAATTAATTATTTGGAATAATAGGCATATTAAAAATTACAGCAACCTCAAAAATTACAGCAACCTCAGTGCGTACCTATAGAAAATTTTGTGCAACGTACAGAGTCGCGTGTTATGTCTATGGTGTGGAGTCCAGCTTGTAAAAAGTTGGCGTATGGTACAGCAGAAGGAAGGGTAAACAATGTTTTTTTATTAAAATAATTGTTAAATATTAATTTTTGTATATGCTCCAACATGCGATTTTTTAAGCTAAATATAAAAAATGACTAACGATATTTTACGACCTCAAAAATAATTTTAATAAGAAAAAAACTTTTCAGTGTTCATTTTATTTTTTAATTACGTTGTTTATTTTTAAGAAGTTTTGTGTTTATATGTTAATAGCATATATATATGCAAGTATTGAACAAACTATATTTATATATATATATATGTATACAAACAATTTAAAAAATGTAAGTTAAACTTTTCCTTGTACGCTTTATAAAAAAATATATTTTTAAGTGCACCACCGCGCACTGTAATTAAAAGACGGGTTTGATATTTTACAAAAGATTTATTTCGTCCGCGCCTCGTTGCTGCCCAAAGTTAACTAGCTTAAAATTAAAATATATTTCATAATTATAGCTTAAAAATGATAAGTTATCATTCCATTCCCCGACGTAACCCGATCCTCTTATTTTGTCGTGAGAACATTTAGTTGGCGCGTGTGCACATGCATTTGGTTCATGCATGTATGTTCGTGTTAGCTCCTCCCTCGCTAAAAATCTGCGTCCCGCAGATTGTAGTTTCTTGGGTTGGATTTATGACACTTCGAATGGGGGGAAATGTTCGCTTAGAGTATAGGGCCTTCCAACAAAGATATCCTAATAGTGACAATACCAGAAAAATTGTGGTATCGGCTGCCAGAGAGAAACGATGCTTAATGGTTAGATTTTCCAATCTCTCTATATTATGCAAGCTAATGTTGTGTAGGTAACCAAGATCCAAAAGCCATTTTTCCTTGGCAATAGTTGTTACTACCTGTGGCAAAATCTTTACCTTGGTCTCGCTATGACTGGAGTAGGTATCATTTTTATTCGTACCTCTTCGTTGTTTAGGCGTATAACATAAGTTCCTGAAAGCAATTTAGTGAAGTTATTACCGTATAAATTACCCTCAAAATTGGAGATGAAGATTGTATCTTCCATTACGAGTTCAATGATCTCGTCATCGCAGGATTCGTAGGTGCATGTTGCTTCACCGCCTTTATTCAATGTTGGAACACAGTCTTGTTCTGAGAGTCTCTTCAGGCTTTTTTCTTCGCATACTGTGTTGTCGTTAATTCGAAGACATGGCTGAAGTACCCCGAAGGTTTCATGCTCGTTGACCATTAGTGTGTTATAGGGTAAGTTGATTTTCTTTCCATTTCGTACTGCTGGCTTGACGATTAAGTAGTTGTACTCAACCTTTCTTACCTTAGGCAAGGACAGGACATAGAGAAGTGTTGTCCCATTTGAAAGAACCTTAGGTTTCGCATACTCAGCTGTCTCCAACTCGTTGGCATAAGGAAGCGTGGTGATTTCGTCAACTATACGATGGACTTCGCCTCTGTCGAGCACATTAGAATTCACTAAGCCGCATTTGGCCATTTGGCACGCTCTTACGATCTCATTTACTTCCTCTTTTATAATCGTTATCTGACGTAAGATTTGGGTTGTGACTTTCTCAGAATTCGTTGCCTTAATCTCATTAGAGAACCCTTTTTTTTTTTTTTCATATATTTACTCATATTAATTATCAAGCTTCATATAAGCGCAATAGTATCCCTCCTTTTCGGCGGGTGTGCCCACTATGTTGCAGGATGTTTCGGGCGAGCGGATTTGGGTGAGCTTCCAGCTTATTTAAATACTTGTCCACATAGTTCAGGATTTCGCATTTAACTAGTGGAACTTGTAGATCCTTGTGGATGTTGCTGTTTTTAACATACCAAGGAGCACCAGTTATCATTCTTAGGATTTTGTTTTGCCTGCGTTGAATTTTTTCTATGTTGGATGCGGAAGCAGTGCCCCATAATTGTATACCGTAGCACCAAATTGGTTTCAAAATCGATTTGTAGAGTAGAAGTTTACAATCAAGACGAAGCACAGAGTTTCTGCCGATTAGCCAGTGGATTTGTGCAGCTTCAAGTTTCATTTGCGTCAACTTCGCATCTATATGAGGCTTCCATGTGAGGCGGCGGTCTAGGTGAATACCAAGATATTTTGTCTCGGTTCGTTGAGGCACCATATGGTTGTTAATAAGAATTGGAGAGCACGTTTCTTTGCGTAAAGTAAAAGTTACGTGGGTACTTTTTTGTTCATTTATTTTTATTCCCCATAACTTTGCCCATTTTTCAACTTGGGTTACGTGTTGCTGCAATTGGTTTGAAGCCTCTTTAGGGTCTTTATGAATACTAAGAAAAGCAGTATCATCAGCAAATGTCGACGTGTGTGTAAAACTATTGGTTGGCATATCTGCTGTGTAAAGCAAGTACAGAACTGGACCTAGTATACTCCCTTGAGGTACACCAGCCCCTATTGTTTGAGAAGAACTTATTTGGTTTCCCTCTTTGATTTTAAACTGTCGACCGGTTATGTACTTTTCTAGTAGGTTGAAAATATTAGCTGGAAGGTTTAGCTTTAGTTTGTTTAACAGGCCTTCGTGCCATACTTTATCGAATGCTTGAGAGACATCTATAAAAAGCGCGGAGCAGTACTTTTTTTCCTCGAAAGTTTTTCTTATAACCTGCACCAGTCTGTGAGTTTGTTCTATTGTGCTGTGTTGACTTCTAAAGCCAAATTGGTGATCTGGAATGCAGTTGTTTTCATTCAGGATCGGAGTAAGCTTGTTCTTAAGCAGCTTTTCAAACAGTTTTGACAAAGTTGGTAACAAACTTATAGGCCTATAAGACTCCACCTTAGAAGGATCTTTACCAGGCTTAGGAATCATCTTTACTAAGGCAACTTTCCATATTGGTGGAAAATGTTCAAGCCGTATTATGGCATTAAAAATAAAAAGAATTATTCTTTTTGCTGTAAAAGGTAGCTCAATGAGCATTTTGTTGCTTATTTTATCAACGCCAGGAGCTTTTTTATCATTAAGGTTAGAAATAGCTTCTACCACATCTGAATATCGGAAACGTATTTCTATAGGACGTCTAGAAACAACAGGCGGTAATTCCTTTACGTCAGTGCATGTATTAGGAGTGAACACGTTTCTTAAATGGCTTGCGAGCAGATCGCATTTTTCTTCATCATTTCTAGCCCAGGATCCTCTTAGATTGCGCAGTGGTGGTTTTGCGATTACGGGTCTTTTGAGACGACTGGCTGATCGCCATAGAGAATAATTTGTTTGAGGGGTTGCGTCTAGACCTTCCAAATACTTCTTAATTGATGCAATTCTGTGTACCTCCAGCAAGTTTTTTAAGCGATTTGTACACTCTTTTAGCTTCGTTTTAAGTTGGGGCGATCTATGCTGTTGCCATTCTCTTCGCGCTCTCCTTTTTTCAGATAAAAGCTCCTCAACATCGACAGAAAAAATTTTGTTGTATTTGACCTGACGGTATGTTGAAGAAGCATGTTCAACGGCTTCTTTAATGTTTTCATTTAGGATATTTAGGCAATCATCGATTTCTTGGGGAGTTTTTAGTGGTATGTGTTCCGAGCAGTGAGAGCTGATATATTTTTTATATTTTAACCAATTTACTCTTTTTGATAGAGAACCCTGCCAACATTTTATTCACCTTGGATATTGCTTCTTGTGAGGTTTTGAATAGCCGTTCGTTTATTATGAATTGATGGTTATTATTTTCGACAATGCTTTGCTCGGACTTAAGCACCTTATCCCAATCAGCCGCATCTGGACTTCCCGCTAGCCATTTCCAGGCGGAACCAATCCAGTTGATGGAACGTTTACGTTTTTTATGATTATTCGTCAGCATTTCTAGCTGAGATGAAATCGAGTTAACATGAAAATCAATGATCATCCTTTCTTTATCATCGACAATGGTTTTGTTCAACATTTCTAGTGTTTGGCCCAACAAGCGTTCGTACTCTTGTAGGTTGATGATGTGTACCAGGTTGAAGTGTCCATCCACTAGCCAAGCTCTGCCATACTTGAATGTAACCACAGGGGAGTGGTACTCGAATATCTGCAAACCGGCCACGACAGCGACCCATGTGAGACTGGAATGATAAAATTTTGTTTTTCCTAATTCTACTGTTAGTGTTTTAGTGGCTTATTAGTATATTAGTTGGTTATCTTTACGTTAGTTATGTTTATGCCTTTATCTACAATAAATGTTACTTCTACTTTGTAGGTTAGCGTGGCTAATTTTTGTTACAGAAATTCCTTATTCTAAGTTAGTGTTTTTTCCTACATGACTCTTTGTATTTCTACAGATTTAATTTCTTTTTTATTTTAACCATTTTTCTTTTTATTATTAGTTAGTCCTGGCCAGGTTTTATGCTTTATTATTCTTATGTTAGGTACCTAATTTTTCTCATTTTCTTTTTTTTTTAATTCTTTCTTTTTGCGCAATTTTGTGGCTAAAGGCCATATTTTTCCTTTTTTTCTTAAAAAAATTAAAGGCATTTTATAAATTATTTATTTTTTTCTTTTTATTTCATTTGAGTAAGGTGTGATTGTCTGCCATCTGTTAAATGACACACAATAGTCTCTTAAGCCATGGACCTCTTTTGCATTTCCCAACCGGCATGGATCACCCTTGCTCTGAAATAGATTTGATTCATTACAATGCTTTTTTTCCTGGGAGTAATTCAATTATTTTTATACATATATTTATGCTTAAGCTTTTCCTTTCCAATTTTATACTTCTGTTCTTTAAATATTGAAGGCATATTTTCGCCTATATTTCTAATATTTTCAATTCAAACATTTTATGCCTTTTTATAAGTACGTACGTACATTAAATTATCTTTCCATTGGCATTTTAAAATTTTGCAATAAATTTCCTATTTTAAGGCATATTTATACTTTATATTTAACAGTTTCCGTTTATGCCTTTTTCATTTTTAAATATTCTGAGGCTTTTCCACCAATACGATTTCTTTACTCTCATGGAACCCATGGGGAATTGAACCCCTCCGCAAATATGCGGTTTCCACTGAAATTCTGGGCCCATTTGTTACAATCTTTGTATGGACTGTACATTTCGTATTGATCCCTTTTAGTCTCAATCGTTGATGGTTTAATTGAAAGAAACCTACTCATGGTACGAAGATCTACTACGACCTGTAACAGTGAGGGCATCACTGGAACAGACCGTTGTCCCAAAGAAGAGAAACCGCACTAGGGAAGCTATTAATTTCTAATGTGGGTCTTGTGAATCTTTCTTCCAGTGCTCATTTGCACTGTGACCCGATTGTTCTTATTAACGACCGCTTTTGGTAATTAATTCTCTGGGACCTGTTAAAAAAAATGTCAACCGGTTTTCTGTTAGTGACCGAGTGTACGGTATTGTTATATCGATCGGTAGCAATTACTATCAATTCCCGAACTCCTAAGTCCTTATATTCAGCCTTTAAACATCGATAAATTTCTAACAAGGTTGAGTGGAATCGTTCCACTTGCCCATTTACCTCGCTACGGCCTACTGGAGTTAAATATACCCTGACACCGAATTGTCGAATTACATTCATCACGATTGGACTTATGAAACCCCGTTCATTGTCAGTCACAAGAATGCGTGGTGTTGAAAAATAACCAAGAACTTCGACTATTCTTTCCCTTACTTGCAAGGCTGATCGGTTCCTAAGAGGGAAAAGTTTCCCGAATTTTGAAAATTTGTCTAAAACGTTTATAAAATACTCATTTCGGAGTACAAACATGTCCATATGCAATATTTCACAAGGATAAGAAGGAATTGCTGTTTCCTGGAGCTTAGGCATTGGGGGGTGTCGATCGTACTTGTTAGCTTTGCAGATTTCACAATTCTTCGTATACCTTCCAACAAGGTTATTCATTATAGGAAAATAGTATTTTTCCAAGAGTTGTAACTTATTTTCGTTTCCATTTCTATGTGCCCTTTTATGCTCCTCCTCTATCAAGGAACATACTCTATTTGGGCAGGTCACATCCTCCACGAATCTTTGAGTGACTCGTAGCTTATAGCGCGAAAAATGTTCTAAATAAACCTGCTGTAGTAGCGATAAATATTCTTCAGGGATTTTGATTCCATTGAGGACATCAGGCCTGAGTTTTTCCCTAAGAATTCGAGTGAGATTTTCTTTGTTGATCTCTTCCAATGATATCACGTGACGTTCATAGCCAGGATGGGGATTGAGATGTGCCACCATATCCGACTTAAATGGTCGAATTATAATCTGGTTGCGAAAAACATTAATTGGGGCTTCGACGAGTGGAATTAAATCTGTGCTATCCTGTTCGGCACTGTTTACGGTGCCTTCGCTAGCCGTTGCCGTATTTGAGTCCCCGGTTTCTATTCTACCTTCACTAGCCATAATTGTATCCGAATCTTCATGTTCAATCCTACCCTCGCTAGCTGTGTCCGTAGAAGATTCATTCGCTATGTGGGCACAAAAATTAATAGATGTAGCTCTTGAACCCTGCTCAGCTTCCACTGAGTCAGTTGAGTCTACCTTTAGACGTGATAAGGCGTCCGCTACTACGTTCGATTTTCCAGGTTTGTAAACCAGTTCGAAGTTATATTCCTCTATCCTGGCCTTCCCTCTTTTTAGCTTCGCATTATAATTCCTGTTACTAAGGGCGAAGATCAGGTGTTGGTGATCAGTGAAAATGCGTATTTTCTTAGCGCCGTATAGGTAGGAACGTAGGCTGTCCAGCGCCCAGACTATCGCCAACATTTCTTTCTCGTTTGTGGCATACGACTCTTCTGTTTTGTTGAGGGATCGGGAAATAAAGGTTATGGGTTTGTCTTTTCCCATCTCCCCCTGGGAAAGTACGGCACCTAGTGCACTGTTAGATGCATCTGTCGTTAAATTAAATGGCCTGTCGAAGTCTGGAAAAGCTAATACCTCCGATGATGTTAGTTATTCCTTAAGGTCACTGAATGCATGTAATTCATCTTCCCCGAGAATAATTTTAACTTTTTTAGACTGATTGGCTTTCACTTGTGCCATCTCGCCGCGAGTAAGGTTGGTTAGTGGTTTGGCTACTTTTGAAAAATCCCTGATAAACCTTCTGTAATATGAGGTTAACCCGAGGAAACTTTTAAGCTCCTTCAGAGTCGTGGGGGGTTTAATGTCAAGGATTGCTTTTACCTTTTTTCTATCGGGAAAGATACCTCTTTCTGTCACTACATATCCGAGAAACTCGACCTCGGTCCTCATAAACGCTGTTTGTTCCAAATTCACTCTGAGGTGAGATTCTTGTAGGCACTGGAATACCCTTTTCAGATTATCCAAGTGCTCTTCAGGAGTGCTTCCATAGACGATTATGTCATCTATGTATACGTAGCATATTCTTCCTATACAGCCACGCAGAACGTCATCGACCACATGCTGGAATATGGCAGGTGCATTACGTAGGCCGAATGGTAGCCTTAGAAATTCGTGCTTGCCGTTCATTGTCGAGAAAGCTGTTTTTGGAACGTCTTTGGGGTGCATGGGAATTTGGTGGAATCCCGAAGTGAGGTCGAGGGTTGTAAAATATTTTGCCTTTCCGAGGCTTGCTAGTGTTGAGTTGATGTCGGGGATAGGATAAATATCAGGTATGGTGACAGCATTTAGTCTCTTGAAATCTACCACCATCCTATATTGCTTTTCCCCATTGGGTTTTGGTTTTTTTCGGAACCACCCAGATGGGGGAATTGTAAGGACTCCTGGATGGTTGGATTATATGATTTTCTAAAAGTTCCTCTATCTGCCTATCTACCTCTAAACGCATACAAGCCGGGTAAGGATATTGTTTTGAGTATATCGGCTCGTCGGTGGTGCACCGAATCTCAGCTCTAATTGAGGTTTTTATCGCCTGTTCGTGGTCTATTGGGCCAAATATGTGCTTAAATTCGGTGATTAGTTTACTTAAAGAATTCCTTACTAAGGAATCTCTATTCAATCCATTTAATTCCTGAATTTCGAAGGGAATGCTGATTCCCGGACTGATTGTTAGAAGGTTGTTCTTGTGGTCGATTATAGCTTTGAGCTCACGCAGGGTATCATCACCTATTATACCGTTAAAAGCTGTGAAACCCGGTAATACATAAAAAGTAACTGTGGTATTGTTGCCAAATGGTGCAAAAAATTTTCCATTTATTTTTTTATTAATTTGTATACTTCCTGCCGCAGTGGGGACAGAGAATGGTTTCTCCAACTTAGTTGAGATGGGGCATAGGGCTGGCTCGACAAAGTTTTTTGTGGCCCCGGTATCTATGAGAAATTTTAAGGTCGAGCCATCCTGTAACTTGTAGTTTATGTATGGTATACCGGAGAGGCGTGAGTCATAAAATTTACTTCTTCATCGATTGCTTGAATATTTCTATTATCGTCTGCTTCCGGCTCTTGTGCTATGTGGAACATCCTCTGTTGCTTAATGGGACGTTGGGCTGATCCAGAGCGCACTTGTTCTGAAAAGGCCCGCCTTTTGTTATTCCATGCATGGTTAGCATTACTCCTGAATTGTGTGCTGCGATCTATGTCCATGGGTTCAGGTTTATCGGGACCGGACTGCTGTGTAGGTCGCTGTGGACCATATTGTCTATTGACAAATGGATTAATGTGGGGCTGGTAGCGGTTTCTTTGTACAAATTTTCCGAAAGAATTCTTGTTTTGTTGAGTCTTATTTGGGTCAGAGGAAGCGAAACCAATTGGGACCTGAATTCTATTTTGAAAATTAGTCGGGTGTAGGTTAACCTGGCTTCTATAGTTGGTATTTCTTAATTCTATGCATTGCGAATACGCTTCTGGGAGGGTTTTCGGCTTCATGAGCATGATCATTTTCGAAAGTTCGCCATTTAATTCCCTAACGAAAACCTCTAAGACCCTATTCCTGTATGTTTCAATCAGGACGTCAGTGGTCTCCGCGGAATAGATTTCCGTTTTTAGCTTATTAATAATTAGAGAGAATTGGTGGTTCACCTTGGCATAAAACTCATCTACACTCATTGATCTTTGGGCCAATTGAGTCAGTTGATGCTCGAGAGTTCGAACATCGCGCTTGTCTGCATAATGCGGAGAGAGGCAATTTTTGATTAGCGACCAGTCGTCGTCAAAAATGTTGTAGGAGGTAAGAGCTGCGTCGGCACTTCCTCTACATTTTCAGCGTATCGCCGGAATTATGGCTCTATATATAGGCTTATGTCGCACAATTTCGTTATCTTTTAGAATACTTTCTACGCTATGTATTCAGGATACATATTGCGTAGGATCGCCTTCGAAAGGCTGAAGATCTTTTACACAGTCGGGCAACTTTCCGATTTCATTCAATTCCGCCTCTGTTGCCGGGGCGCGCAGTGGAGGGGGACAAGATGAGGGTCCCTCTTCCCTGACAGTTGGGGAAATTTCAGGCCTATTTTCCAATCTTTAAGTTCTTTGATCAAGGGTCTTTAACTGTGTAAGGACCGCATTTAGAGCGCCTGTTAATTCAGTTACTTTACTTTGCAAGGTTTCCATACTTACAGTGGTATTATAGAGGATCTGAAGAGGTGCATAGAAGATTCAACTATGTGGGGAGCGGAAGAAAGTTCCCTTTAATTTTTTTGCGCGACCGGTTTTACGCTGTTAAAAAAAAAAATTTTTATATGTAGTCACACTTTTGATATACCCTTAGGAATTTGGGTTGATCTCAATTTCATTATTTTTTTTTTCACAGTATTTTGTTTTCTATTTTATCTTTAGCTCTTCTTGGAATAGCTCACAGGATATTTTGTCACAGAATTTTAATTTAAAAATTGGCAGGAGCTTTTTATCTAAAAATTTACAGGGCTTTTTCCCTTTCTTTTTTTTTTTATTTAAAAAATTTGTCAAAAAAATTCACTGTTTTTTGTTTAAAAATTCACAGGGTTTTTTTCCTTTCCTTTTTTTATTTAGAAAATTTGTCAAAAAATAATTCACTGTTTTTTGTTTAAAAATTCAAAAGGGTTTTTCCCCTTCCTTTTTTTATTTAAACAGCCCGGTCCCTGCTCGGGCGCTAGTTAAACTTTTCCTTGTACGCTTTATAAAAAAATATATTTTTAAGTGCACCACCGCGCACTGTAATTAAAAGACGGATTTGATATTTTACAAAAGATTTATTTCGTCCGCGCCTCGTTGCTGCCCAAAGTTAACTAACTTAAAATTAAAATATATTTCATAATTATAGCTTAAAAATGATTAGTTATTATTCCATTCCCAGACGTAACCCGATCCTCTTATTTTGTCGTGAAAACATTTAGTTGGCGCGTGTGCAGCGTCAGCGGAATTTATTGCACATGCATTTGGTTCATGCATGTATGTTCGTGTTAACTTGTATTACCATATATATATTTATATATATATATATATATATACAAACAATTTAAAAATAATTTTCAAAATGTATTAACAATTTTTTTAGAAATAAAGCTTACAGAAAAATCTTGGAGATACAACTTGAACGTTTTTTTTATTCATGACAAAGATGGTTCTGGCGATTTGTGATGACGTAAGTCATGTTAAACCTTTTAAGGTAGTCGAGCAGCATCACTAAGGCATTGTTGGAAGTGATTATGCCTTTTTGAAAATGGCTCAAAGCCACTAGGAGCACTGGTCAGATCGGTTAGATTTAAGCTGTGTGACCTGTAGGAGTGGGATATGTTATATTGTAATATTTTTCTCGTAATGCTTTTTAAAATAGTAAAACGTTAAGAAGTGCAATTACTTACATTGGCATATAATTTTCGGCAGTATCTTCAATGTATTCTTGTCCCATTGGTTGATTTCGACTTTTGTAAGAAAAAAAAACGTTACAGCTTTTGAACGATAAGTGTTTTTACACAAGATACTAAGGTACTTACTTTTAAAGATGCGCAATAAAAGGTTCAGCATTTGACATTAATGTCCGCCTGTTTCCTACATTTCTTATACTTGCTGATAAGAAGTGTGCGGTACAAATGCAAGCATTTAGCTGTAAATTAAAGCGACAAATCTCACTCCACTTGTCCCTGTTAGCTTTATCCTTAGGGGCATTAAACAAAGTTCCATTTCCTTTGGAAGACTTTGTTTTGCACAAACAGCAGACACGCATTTTTATGTCGAAATTTTTTCGTAAAACAACGTTTTTACACTTTTTATATATATACATATGTACATGTTGTTAAACAACGTTATCACCCAATTTTATTTATTTTTTTTTGAGCACAAACACTTTTTAACAATTTATTTTCACGTTTTAAAAAAAAATTTCTGTTTTATTTTCTATTTTTTAAAATGGCGCGGTCTAAACGTAAACAAAAAGGTACAAAAAGATTTACAATTTTTGACAACTCACAACTAAACTAGGGAAAACAGCTGACAATCAGCTGGCTAATTAAGTATACCTTCTTACTTGTACCATGCTAATGCAGTGGGGGTTTTCACACAAGACTAATTTTTAATCCGCACAAATTTTGTTCTTTAGTTTTCACACAAGACTAATTATGCTGGCATAAAATTGTGCACGTATACAAAGCTTTGTGTGTGTTAGTAGTTTCTTTGTTTATTTTACGTTTGCCACGTGTGAATGTGTTATTTTTGTTCTGCTTGTGCGGGGTTGAAGCTGGTTGAAAGAACTGTGCCAAACAAAACCACTCTCTTCACCGAAAAAGCCTACTGGTGTAAAAAAATACGTCCGCAAAGTTAAAAATATGTTCAACAACTCGCTGACGACTGATGATCAGCAAAATAAAATTTAAAAACATAACAAAAGCGAGACAAAACTAATGCATGCAAAAGCATGCTGCCTTCATACTCATCTAAATAGAGATGAATAAGGCAAAATTAAAGTGGTGAGATGATATAAAAACTGGCAGGCCGTAAATTTCGTTCTAACCCAAGAATTAACAATTGCTAATGAGAGTATGTGTAAAATACAAATTAGTATTTCCGTATTCAAATTTCAATTAAAAACTTGGGTTAAATAGAAGATATTTACTACCAATGCTCAGTACCGAACAAAGAGTGCTGATGAGGAGTTGTAGCGGGCTCTGAAAATTCATTCCACTCGGCTAGTGTCGGGAAACTAAACTTTTTCTAAATATTTCTTCAATGAAAATCTTATCACAATAAACTTGAACCAATTAGCCTGATAAATTATAAAGGAAATTTTAGAAATAAAAATTGTTCAAAAATACGCTAAAAAATAAATAAATATTTATCAATTTATTTACATTTTTACGTACAAGCTAATTTTTTAAAAAAGATTAATATCAAACTTGATATCTTTTTCAAAGTGACCAACTAATAAAGAAATGAACAAATATTTATCAATTAATATACATTTTTTTCGTACAAATCAGTTTATTTTTTTAATATTAATATTAAACTAATTTTTTTTTTGCAAAATGACCAACTTCTTACTGTCTGATAATAGTACTGACGTTATAAAAATGTATATTTCTATAACATTTTAAATATTGTTCTTTAATAAATAAGTCTATTTTTCAAGCTTTACACACAAAAAATTTTATAGGTTATATTTCCTAAAAACATAGTATAAATTCAACTAAAAAAAGGAGTAGAATGGCAGTAACTGTGTTCCTATGGTATTATGCCTTAAATTTAAGTTGGTTTCCCTGTTCGAAAAATCAACTAAAAAATTAGTCAAAGTTACTTACAAACTTTATTAAACTAACAATGAAAGCAAAGTACATTACCCTTATAACTTTAGCAAAATTTACCTTTTTTAAATTAGCTAATCTCCAAACCATATTTTTTATCATATTTTTATTATTGAATCTTAGCCTTTGACGAACTAACAATAAGTATTCAAATCTTAAAACTATTAAATTTTTAAAAGACCAGCCAGTGCCAGACTAAAATTCAAGTTCTCATAATAAAATTAATTAATTCAGTAGTTTCATCTAAGTGCAATAGTATCCCTTCTTTTCAGACGAGTGTGTCCACTTTGTTGCAAAATGTTTCGAGCGAGCGAATCTGGATGTGTTTCCAGCTTGTTTAAATACTTGTCCACATAATTAAAAATTTTGCATTTAACTAGTGGAACTTGCAGATCTTTGTGGATGTTGCTGTTTTTAATGTACCAAGGAGCACCAGTTATCATTCTTAGGATTTTATTTTGACGGCGCACATAGGGGTTAATTGCCATTCTAGCCGGGCATTACTCTTTATTTTTTACAATAAAGCTTCTTAAAAAGTACTGAGTGCTTCTAGATTGATGAAACTTGGCAGAAACATGTATTGTAGTCATAGGCATTTAAGGATTAAAAAATAATTAAAATCGAACAAAGGGGGAAAAAGTTCACCTTAGAAGAACTAATACTACCTCTGAAAAATTAAATTTTTCAATACTATTGTTATGCAAATGCAACTTTAAATGTAAGCAAAAGCTAACAAAAGCTTCACTTGGACAGTGTCGTCCCCTTCCCCTCTTGTGGGAGGGCGGAATAAAGTAAAATTGCAAAAATAATGTATACAATAAAAATAATTGATAACTTACGCCCAAATACAATAAAACTAAAATGTTCAAGCTTTTATGAGAAGGGACAGAAATGCCCCCAGCCCCGACTCCCCGAAACGGCCCTGTAAAAAAAATTTTGTTTTTTATATATTTTGCTAATATGCACAAAAAATTTATTTTTAAGCTTGCTTGTCGCTTGTTTTGTAATTTAATGTAATAAATTTATCTGAAAATATGTAATTTATGTATAACTATAACTTATTTACATAAGTAACAATTAATTTATAGTATGAAAACAAGAACTATGTAAATTTGTATGCTTTTTTTAACTTTGTAGCTCTTGTCGTGGAAGACACTATATTTTTAAGCAGACCTGAGGCATCTTTTTTCCCACACGTTTGTAATTGTGTTTGGGCAGCATGCATCAATAAATCAGCATCGAACTGAGTTCGTAAGTTTTCAGTTTTTCTTCTCTTACTTCTTTCGGTCAATTCAACGAACGGCTTTTGCAGCCGTTTTGAAGATGAATTGCCAAATACAGGCACTGTTACTGTTCCTTCCAGCCATGTCATGCTTTGTGCTGCCTGCCAATATATTTTAAAAAAATTTCTGAAACTGTATAAACACTGTTTCACCGCTGACATGTCGCCATCTCCTTGACATTTCGAAATTTCACACAATATTCTTTCTAAAAATTGCAATTTCTCTTCAACAGATTTTTCTTTACATTCTCGTACTATTTGGAATAACTCAAATCTTGTATAAACTTTCTCCATTTTACTCTCGTAGCTTCAAAAGGGTTCTGAAAACAATTTCATGCAATAACCACAATATATATACCAAAAAATGAGTTCTTGAAGCACAGATTCGTTTCTTTTTAAAGAATAATTTTGTTTTAAAAATTTTCAAAGGTTTTTAAGGCAGGTACATTTATTTTGTTACATAAAATAGCGTCATTAAGAAGGCTGCCGCGCAGGTATACATTACCAGTTTAGGGGTGGGTAAAAACTACTGCTTCGCACAATTCTTATTATACATATGTCAGTATAAAACCCAATTTAACCTATTAAAAATCAATTTAAATTAACCTGTAATAATTTAAATAAAAAACATTAAAAAACAAATTATTATCAAAACGTTTTGAGACCCACAAAAAAGTTTCTTACTCGTATGTAAGCACACAAGATGAGAAAAAACAGAAAAAAGGGAAATTTTCAAAAAATTGCCAAAAAAAAATGGCGCAAAAACGCGCAACGTTTTTTTTACAATCTGAAAGAAGAGATTTCAGGGTTTATTAGGTATGTTCATTTACAGAAAATTATCACTTATTTTCGATAATTATTACTAGTAAGTGTTCACGTACACAAAAAATTAGCAGCTAGAGAGCCAAAAAAGAGCGTAATATGTTTAAAAACAAAAATGTTTCTGATAATTTCTGCTAGTAAAAATTTTATTATCAGAAATTATTCAAACAGTCTTTCTGTCATTATGCTTTGAAAAAAAAATTTAAGTTTTAAATTTTTATAAGTTTACAATAACAAAATACATTTGCTTGCAAGTTTTGACTGTAAAAGTGTTCATTTACTTTTAAATATTTTTGAGAGCAATTGTTATAATATTTCTTTTTACTCTCTTGTTGCTAGTAATTACTGGAAAGTTATTGAACACAACTATTGTGATGATTATGATTTTTAGGATAATTGATGCCATCACCTTCAAAAACCTTTTGATTTTTTTTTAATAAAAAAAAAATAAACTAAAAAACATCTTTTTTTAATTTCGAAGGAGTTTTTTTTATGATAAAACTTAAAATTAAAAATAAAAAAAAAAATAAAATAAGGCAGCTGCTTATATAGTCTTTTGCAGAAAAAAAGCATTGTAAAACCTTTATTTGTTTAGCTACAAAAAAATATATTGTAAACCTCTCATCAAAAGTTAATGAATTGCAGGCAAATTTACTTAACTTTTCTGACTTTGACAGTGCCTCAAAACGACAAATTGCAAGCAAAAGATTTGAAAATTCACTATCCGATACAGAATTTTGTAATCTTTTGAGCTGCGCACTTAAATTTTTACATTTCTTAAATTTCCATTTTTGCTCAATGTTCGGCTAGATTGGCAAAATACTCCTATGTGCGGCGTTGAATTTTTTTCAATGTTAGAGGCGGAAGCAAAACCCCATAATTGTATCCCGTAGCACCAAATTGGTTTCAAAATTGAGTTGTAAAGTAAAAGTTTACAATCAAGACGTAGCACAGAGTTTCTACCGATTAGCCATTGAATTTGGGCCGCTTTAAGTTTCATCTGTGTCAACTTCGCATCTATATGTGACTTCCATGTGAGGCGGCGATCCAGGTGAATGCCAAGATATTTTGTCTCAGTTCATTGAGGCGCCGTATGGTTGTTAATAAGAATTGGGGGCACGTTTCCTTGCGTAAATTAAAAGTAACGTGGGTACATTTTGTTCATTTATTTTTATCCCCCACAACTTTGCGCATTTTTCTATTTGGGATACGTGATGTTGAAGATGTTTTGAGGCCTCTTTAGGGTCTTTATGAATACTGAGAAAGGCGGTATCATCAGCGAATGTCGACGTATGAGTAAGATTGTTTGTGGGCATATCTGCTGTGTAAAGCAAGTACAGAATTGGACCTAGTATACTCCCTTGAGGTACACCAATAGGGGCTGGTTGAGAAGAACTTATTTGGTTTCCCTCTTTAATCATAAATTGTCGGCCGGTTATGTATTTTTCTAATAGGTTGAAAATATTAGATGGGAGGTTGAGCTTTAATTTGTTTAACAGGCCTTCATGCCATACTTTGTCGAACGCTTGAGAGACATCTATAAAGAGCGCGAAGCAGTATTTCTTTTCCTCAAAGGCTTTTCTCATAACCCGTACCAATCTGTAGGTTTGTTCGATGGTACTATGTTGATTTCTAAATCCAAATTGGTGATCTGGAATGCAGTTGTTTTCATTCAGGATTGGAGTCAGCTTGTTTTTAAGCAATTTCTCAAACAATTTGGACATAGTTGGTAACAGACTTATAGGCCTGTAAGACTCCACCTTCGAAGGATCTTTTCCCGGCTTAGGAATCATCTTTACCAAGGCAACTTTTCATACTGGCGGGAAATGTTCGAGCCGTAATATGGCGTTAAAAATAAAAATAATTATTCTTTTTGCTGTGCAAGGCAGTTCCAAAAGCATTTTGTTGCTGATTTCATCAATGTCAGGTATTTTTTAGCATTCAAATTATTGAAAGCATCTACGACATCTGACAGCTAAAAACGTATTTCCATAGGACATCTAGCAACAACAGGCGCTAATTTACTCATGTCAGTGCATGTATTTGGAGTGAAGACATTTGTTAAATGACTTGCGAGCAGATCACATTTTTCTTCATCACTTCTTGCCTAGGATCCTCTCAGATTACGTAGTGGTGGTTTCGCGATAACGGGTATTTTAAAATATTTCGCTGATCGCCATAGTGAAAAATTCGTCTGAGAATTCGATTCTAGACCTTCGAGGTGTTCCTTAAGAGATGCCAATTGGTGAACCTCTAGCAAATTTTTCACTTGGTTTGTACATTCCTTCAACTTGGCTTTAAGTTGAGGTGATCTGTGCTTTTGCCATTCTCTAAGGGCTCTTCTTTTTTCAGATATAAGCTGTCGCACATCGGCTGAAAAAATTTTGTTGTATTTTGTCTGACGATAGTAAGAAGAAGCATGATCAACGGCTTTTTTTATGTTCTCATTAAGGCTGCTCAGACAATCATCGATGTCTTTGGGAGTTTTTAGTGGTTGGTTTTCCGAGCAGTGGGTGCTGACAAATTTTTTGTGTTTTAACCAATTAACTCTTTTAAGTGCAAAAATATCACTAGTTAGTATTTGATGAGGACTAAAAATAGTGATTATAGTGGGAGAGTGGTCTGAAGATAAATTCAAATATTTATCAATTAAAAAACATTTTTACGTACAAATTAATTTTTTTTAAATATTAATATCAAACTTAGTTTCTTTTGCAAAGTGACCAACTAAAAAAGAAATGAAAAAATATTTATCAATTAAAATACATTTTTACGTAAAAATTAATTTTTTTTTAACATTAACGGAAAATATTAATTTCTTTTAATAAAAAGAAATTATATGAACTTAAGCCATACTAAAAAGCAAACATTTGTATTAAAAACAGTTCAACAATAAATAAAAATAGCATATAAACCACACATGGCACGGCACAAAACACAAATATTCGTGAAGAAACATTAGTGGGATTTGGTCTTAAATTGCACACATGTAAGGACAACTTGGGGACAATTTTTGAGGTTTTTATGTAAAAATTTTAGAGAAATAAACAGAAGTACTCGTGGTTGTTGGCTTATATCTCTGTCAGTTATCGAAAATTTCACTTATTTTGCGTTTTTTATTTATTTATAGTTAAACTATTTGTTTTAAGACAATTTTATTTTCTTTATATGTATGAACTTGAGCCAATATAAAGAAAATAAAATTGTTTCACTTATTTTCTTTAGAAATGCATTTTTCCATATTTTTTTATTATTTAATCTTCTCTTGAGCGAACTAACAATAAGTATTTAAATCTTAAAACTAAGTATTTAATACTAGTCCAGTCAGTACCAGACTAAAATTTAAGTTCTCACAATAAGCGGACGCAGTGCCCCATAATTGTATACCATAGCATTAAAATTGTTTTAAAATTGGGTTGTATAGTAAAAGTTTACAGCACAGAGTTTCTACCCATTAGCCAGTGGATTTGAGCAGCTTTAAGTTTCATTTGCGTCAACTTCACATCTATGTCCGCTTTCGCACGATGCAAGAAAATAAGCCTTCTTATTTTCTTTTTCTTCTTTGAACTCTCATTGGCGTTCGCACGGTTCAAGACTTATTGCTTAATTTGTTTTGATTTTTTTATGAATATACACACAAACTACTGTGTTTTTTTTACATTTTCTTTTGTCCATCAATTTTAAGCAGCTGAATTGCAAGTACACGCAAGCCTGTACCCATTTTATTTCTCCTCACCCCGTTGTCAACGAGCTAATCAGTTCAGCTTAAATACTTGCATCGTGCGAATTGGGACTATGTATATGAGACTTCCATGCGAGGCACAGTGGGTTCGATGGCACCGAAAGTGGCGATTAATTCATGGGAGCCGTAATATAAATTTTTTTAAATTTTTTTTTTCAAATCGTTAAATATGCATAAAAAGGCATATTCTGAAAAAAAGATACACGGAAAAAAATTTTTTTTACGATTTTGTGAGCATTTTTATTTTTCGGAAAATTATAGTTTGTTTCAGAATTTTTGCCGTAATTTTAAAATGGAAAGTGATTTTTTTTAAAAGTTAGAAGCAAACAAAAGCTTATATTGTCTTCTAAAAAATAAAAAAAAAAATAAATATTGTAAGCGAATAAAACAAATGATCTTTCCACGTTGGCGGTCGGTTTTATTATGCCTTCTTTTTACAAAAATTTGCACTTAACGACTAATACTTAAAATGTATACATACATGTTAGGAAGAGATAAACGCAATTATGTCACATAGCTTAAAGTTTACAACAAATAAATAAAACCGTTACATTATGGCGTTAGTTATAATTTATACATACGTATACAATGAAATAAAACAATTAAAAGAGACAGTATAGTGCATACGCTAGACAACATATATTTCCAATATGCAATAGAAAAGGATCGGTGGTCAGTTACAATAGTTCTAGAAAATACACTTTAAATAAGATGTCCGCACATATATATTACAATATATATTTTGCATAAATATGAATATAATGTAGTCTGAATTTGGGGCTTGAAAGATTTTGAGAATTCTACAAATTTTTTAAAAAAGTAACGAAATAAATTTTTATATTTTTTTTTGTTTATGAATAATTGTCATACACTCAAAAAGAAACCATATTATGTTCATCCTCACCTTCACCATCATAATCTTTGCTATCATTACTCTCACTTTCATGTAATTCTTGAAAAATAATAGGCGATAGCAAAAGCTGTAGTTCGGAATTTGATAATTGTTGCTTTTCTTTCCGCTCATTTTGTTTATTAATACTAGATATGAATGGATCTGAACTGAGAAAAAATCTATTAAAAAAAATATCTTCATTCGACTTTTCTCGGCTGCATTTGCGAGCTTAGTGTTCCCTATAATTTTTAAATCCTTACTTCTGTCTTCATGAGCTTCTTCTGAAAGTTCTCCAATCGGTAAAAGGGAATATTTTATGATTTCGGGGCCATGAATTAAAAATTTATGTATTGTGGGAGTCGTACAAAACCATTTTAACACTCTCGTGAATAAAGATGACTAATACTTGTTCACGCACCTATCTCCGACAACAATAACAACAATAGTAAGTATTGAACGAACGTTAGTTTTGTTAAATACATGACTTTGAAAAAACACGACTTCAAACAGAAATATGTTAATAGCAAAAAAATGTAGCAACAAAACCGCAAATGTTCTTTTTTGCAATATCAAGCTAAGACTTCATACTTTAAGAACAAAAAAAAGATTCAAAACCCAACCTTAACTAACTTAGAAGTTATGGTTCACGAAATATCAACAAAAGGCCAATTTTGGACCTTTTTTAAAAAAATCGTCAAAAATATTTTCAGACATATTTTCAAAAACACTAAATCATTTTTGTATACTTTAATACCTGAAGTTGAAGGTTCCATTCTTAAAATAACACTTTGTTAACGTTAAATTTGGAAATTACGGACTCGTTTAATGCAAAATTTTACTTTTTTCGCTTTTTTTAAAAATTGCAAAAAATTTTGTACTTTGACACGTCACACAGTGGTGCCAAACGCAAAAAAAATGGTAATAAATCTGTATCTTCGAAAGTATTTGTCCAATTATAAAATAATGTATGAAGCAGTCGTAGAGGAGGACCCATGGTTTTAGATAATAAAATTTTGGACTACCCTGTATATACATACGTTGAGATACAGGGTGCCAAAGTTGACCTCCTCGGGCTTACAAAACATTTATATGCTTATATTATTTGATGAAAATTAAAATCTGAAAAGAAAACATACTCACTCTTTCTTGTTACCTGTTACAGTTTAAAAGATATTTGGGTTTGAAATTTAAAATTGTTGTTTTTGACCTTGACTTTATTTGGTTTTTTGCAAATGTCTGCAATTGTAGTTATGCTAAAAATATTTTTAAAAATATTTTTGTATTTTTAAAAAGTTTGTTAAGCCTACACAAAAAAATTTATTTAATTATCTTTATTCGTCTAGCCGTGAAAAATATTCAAAGTCAATGGCATAATTTTGACAAAAATAGAGCACAATTGATTAACTTTTTTTGCAAATATTTGTAAAAATAGAAAAAAGTATCCACTTCATTGCAAAAATAAATTATACAATTAAATTAATAAATATAAAACCCTCAAAACTTGTTACTGAATTAAATTTAATAAAAAATGAAAGATATAAAATTTTGTTTGTATAGGACCCTAAAGAGCAGAGAAAGAGGTTTGGTATATACTTTCGACTCCTCCAAAAGTAGTTAGGCAAGAAGTCAAATTAAAAAAAAAAAACTTATTTGAAGGGAAGTATCCTAACGAACAAAGGAGCAGATAGGGTAGGTAGGTGAGAAAAATCAATGGTCGATTATACATTTGAGCCCTCCATAGTAGCCCTGAAAGTAGTAAGGAGAAGGCAAATTTCTATAACTTTTTTTTAAGGGGAAGTACCCTAAGGAGTTAAGATAGGGTGTAAGTATGTTCTACAAAAATGTTAGGGAGGAAATTTGAATGGGGGTCAATCTTACATTCTACTACTCTAGAAGCAACTCCGCGGCAGTAATTAGACATTTTATGATTTTTTTTTGCTTTTGCTATGAACTTTGACCTCGATGAGGCGCCATTTACCCACAACCAAACTCCCCCATTTTTTGCTATATGTATTTTTTTCCAAGTCCAACAAAATAAAAGCCGGGAGCACTTTAAAATCTCGTTGCAAAAATTTTCATATATCACTATGCCATAGCTAATGTATATACACACCCTACAAAATAATGGACTTTCAACAAATTTGACGCAAGATAGCTGTTTTAAGGGCAGTTAATATAGTATTAAATAACTAAAAATATACAAATATTATATATCGTTGAAAAGGTAAACAGATGGAGATTTGCATACATATCATATTTTTTAACTATAGAAAAAAAATAAGGGGTCAGATTAAAAAAATTCCAAAATATTATATTTACAGTTTTTTTTATGAAAATTTTTTATATTTGAAAGTTTATAAAATATTGTTGATTTATGATAACGTAATAGATTTTAAAACTTTATAAAAATATTATGTTATTTATTATTTAAACAAAATACAAAAAGAATAAAGTAAACTTTAAGTTATTTTCTGAGTTATTATATTACACGCATCTTAAAATTTGCCTATATTTATAACATTTACCCTCGTGACCCCACTTTTGAGCGGGCGGTGAATAACTTAATTAAAACTGAAACCTCAAAAGATAAGTTATTTTAATTTTGAAACAATTTTTCAAAACTGGCTTGCGTTTTTTTTTCTCGGCCAATAAATTTGAAATTTCGTTGAAAAAATCCATATTTTCGACCAATGCCTGGCGTAGGGTGCACGTATAAATCCTTTCAAAAATTTACTACTAATATATTTTAAAGCCTGCTTTTTCCAAAAACGTTAAGAAAGAAATAATTATTTTTACAAATGTTTGCAAAAAAAGTTAATCAATTGTGCTCAATTTTTGTCAAAATTATGACATTTTTGGAATCACCTTGAAAATTTTGACTTTGAATATTTTTCACGGCTGGGCGAATAAATACAATTAAATAAATTTTTTTGTATAGGCTTAACAAACTCTTTAAAAATACAAAAATATTTTTAGCATAACTACAATTGCAGACATTTGCAAAAAACCAAATAAAGTCAAGGTCAAAAACAACAATTTTATATTTCAAACACAAATATCTTTTAAACTGTAACAGGTAACAAGAAAAAATGAGTATGTTTTCTTTTCAAATTTAAATTTTATCAAATAAATCCAAAAATCATTGAAATCGGTTGATATTTGCAAAAGTTATAAGCATAGAAATGTTTTGTAAGCCCGAAGATGGCAACTTTGGCACCCTGTAGCTCAACGTATGTATATACAGGGTAGTCCAAAATTTTATTTTCTAAAACCATGGGTCCTCCTCTACGACTGCTTCATACATTATTTTATAATTGGACAAATACTTTCGAAGATACAGATTTGTTACCATTTTTTTTGCGTTCGGCCCCACTGTGCGTCACTACGGAGTCAGCTGACAAGATAGATGCTTGAAAATTGACAAAGTGATGTAGAATTTTATCTACTTTTATCCGAAAAACTTAATTTTAAAAATTCAATTAAGCGTCACTTTTGAACCATTTCAACCCAACGTGCGAGGCGGTGATCCGGGCGAATACCAAGATACCAAGAAAATTGTCCCGGCCCGGTATTGAACCCAGGATCTGGAGTTCAAAGATACCATATAAAAAAATAGGAGGTAGTCTTGGTTTCTGATTATATCTCGATCAGTTATCGGACGATTTTTCTGAATTTCAATAGCGGTTTGCTCGCAGATATTTCTGATTTGGTAAAAATGTATAAATAAAAATAATAATAAATTATGGTAAAGCTTTTCCTAGGCAAGAAAAATAACTGTAGGGTGTTTTCACTAAAAAACTATATGCTTGATATACATATGTTGCCACTTTTTTTCTGAGTCTACTTAAGGCGCAGCTTTTTTCAAATGGGGCATTTAACTCTTTAATAAGTACGTATGTATGTTTGATCCTTTGCGGCGTTAAAGAAATATATTTTTCTGTAATAATATACACCTTCACCATGCCAATAATGCAAGTGAGTTTTTGTCTCAACTTTTGACTTTTTCATCTACATATGTAAGTTAGCGACAGGTGTGAATACTCCTATTAATTGTCGATACAATGAGCAGCAGGCGTGAATGTCCTTATTCATTAATTTCTTGCTTAGTAATTGACTTTTGATAAATTTATATCCATATGTTAAATTATGCTTTGTAATTAATTATTTGTTTAACCAAAATCTATTGCATTTTAACCAATAATAATTGAGCATAAATGAGGTGATGATTTGTTTAAAGTAAATTAAACTAATATTTTTATTTTTTGCTTGAAAAACGCATTGTAAGCAATTATTCGGTAAATCAAATTTATTGCACTTTTCACCAATCGTAATTGAGCTCAAATGAGGTGATTGAACTTAAGTTATGAAACAATTAGAAATAAATAAGAAAATTTATACTGTAATGAAAATTGGGAAACATAATAAAAATTATTCTATATCAAATCAACAACAGTAAAACACGCGTTTTATTCAAAAGGTTCATAGAACCATACAGTAATATTAATTGGCGCCCAACGGCTTTAAAGCCCTTGTTAATATCCTTATAAAAGGACAAATAACAAAAAAATCCCTACAAATAGTAAATTTGAAAATAAAAAAAAATCCTTATAAAAGGACAAATAAAAAAAATTCCTTGAAATAATAAATCTAAAAATAAAAAAATAATTGAAAATCCGTATAAAAGGACGAATTAAAAAATAGAAGAAACTCAAGTAACCTTGTGAACGGTTAAAAAAAAGAGAAGTTAGAATTATACAATAAAAAACAGAAGTGACAGAATTAAAAGAACACAAGTGACAAAATTAAAAAAAATCCTTATAAAGAACAAATAAAATAAAAAACTGGAGTGACTGACGAAAGTGTTGTGGGCCATCGATTGTCACGAAGTTAAACCAAAGGTGTTTTTCTTTAAAGATATTAAAACAATTTTGAACAAATCATCAGAAATCAACCAGTTGAAGAGAAGGTAAAAAGCAGAGTACCAAAGACAACAGCCTCAACAGCGGGTGCACCAACAGCATCTGATAGTGCAACCACAGCAGCAGCAAAAAATACAATGAATATGAAAATCTTCACATATTTATAAGCAAAAAATATTTTTTTAAAGAAAATTTTTATTCATTAAGCCATTGAGTTATTAAATAATCAAATTACATAATTTTTAATAATTATTTAGAAAATAGTATTAAAAAAACGAATAAAATACTATTGGTAAGTGCGTTTTTGATTCGAACTATTTCACTTATTTAATTAAATTCTTACATTCGGTAGTGTTTGCTTATCTTATTCGAGATATTTTTGTATGCGATAATACTTTTTCTCTTCACAATTAATAAGTAAGACAAGATGACGACTATTACTAAGGAACAAATAGTATACTTGGTTTCCGCTTCAGTGGAAGTTCTCACTAGGGATTTGCAAGGAAAAATAAATGAACTGGCTAGACAGTTTGAAGGTCTGACCCCATGATCCAGTAACCGTAGGACGCTTTTTCTAAAGGGACTTCTCTTGACCTGGTCAAGTCTTTACCTGTATTTAAAGGTGAGGGCCAGACATACTCTGCATGGCGGGAGGCTGCGTACTTTGCCATAAGTTATTATGCTGAAGGAACCGAAAATTATTACGAAAAAATTACCGGAGCAGCTAATGCTAAATTATCTGCATTCAATACGGTTTTAAATTTTAAAGCTATAATTGCCCGACAAAAGATCTTTTCAAGCATTGGAAAATGAATTAACTATTCTAAGGCAGGAAAATAAATCGATATCGGACTTTTACGACACCGTTGATGAACATTTAACCCTTATAATACACAAAAATAAGATGAGCTATTCCAATAACGAGGATATAGCTAACGCACTTAATGAATGTGATAGAGACTATGCATTACGGGTATTAATTTCAGGGCTACGTCGTCATTTAAGCGACATACTTTTTTCAGCAAGACCTGCCGATCTACCAACAGCCTTGGCAACTGTCCAGGAGTTGGAATCGGACCAAAAGTGCCAGGAATTTGCAAAAATGTTTACAGCTGGCGATGTAGCGAAAACTAATCATACACTCTGGACATGGATCAGCACATCCGTCGTTTAAATACGCACACCCGGCTGACCAAAATGATATGATAAAGCCAATGGGCGTCAATCCTGGTTCTTCCATGTGTAGGCGCCCGACACTTAATTCTTCTCCTCAGAAAAGCCCACAGCATAACAATGCAATTATAAACAAACGTAAATTTGAAGACTCGGAAAGAACCGCACCAACTCCTAAGGCCCAACGATTAAGTTTGTTGGCAGGGGGTAACTTTTTTAAAACAATCATTTAGGGTAAGTTCAATTAACGGGACAACCGAAATAGATAAAAAGTGCGAAATGATATTATTAGGCTATAGAACTACATTCTTTATTTTACCGTCATTAAAGAAATTTGACGGCATAATCGGATGCGATTTTCTTGAAGAAATCCAAGCGATTGACATAGGGTCTGATATTTTAAGGTTTAAAAAAGGAAAAGTTTCTTTATTGTATGAGAACAAGGTTGGTGTTAATCATATTTATGTGGATTCGGAAGGAATACCAGCGCATATCCGGGAAGATTTTGAGGAAATTATGACATCAAATAAAAATTCGTTTGCGGACCCAAAAAGACCATTACCATTTAATACCACTGTAGTAGCTACTAGGTCATACCCATACCCAGTTTCAATGTCAAAATTTATTAATAACGAAATAAAGTCACTTTTACAAGATGAAATAATAAAGAAATCTACTTCACCGTATAATTCCCCAATTCATGTCGTGGGAAAGAAGGGCTTCAATGAAAATGGCAATCCGAACCACAGAATGGTAATTGACTTCAGAAAATTAAATGAGAGAACAATTAGCGATAAATACCCAATGCCAGATATAGCGGTGATATTGGCAAATTTAGGAAAATCCAAGTATTTCTCAACATTGGACCGTAAGGCTGGTTTTCATCAAATTATACTTGATGAAAAAGACAGACAAAAGACAGCTTTTAGCGTAAACAATGGCAAGTATGAATTTTGTAGATTGCCATTCAGCCTAAAACATGCACCAAGCATTTTTCAAAGAGCTATCGACGACGTCTTACGTTCGGAGGTGGGTAAAACGTGCCAGGTCTATATGGGTAGATCAGTGGGGGTGCCCCGGTAGATCAGTGGTAAGTTCACGAGTCTACCAGTCTGGGGGTTGTGGGTTCGATTCCCACCAGAGACCCTGGTAACTTTGCTTCATTTTCTGTTCTTTCTTTCTTGTCCTTCTCTAAATTTCTTCTTTCCTTCTATCTCAACCTATTCTATCTGCCTCTCCAGGTAATACAAAGGGACCGAATTAAGCGGACCCAAGTAAGCTGTATCCTTCCCTTCAACGGCTGCCTGTTCTACCTAACCTAACCTAACTTTTCGTCCATTTATCAATACAGTAGTCCCTAAAACCTGCTGCAAGACACCCTGCACCCCCAGACTGGTACGTGAACTTACCACTGATCTACCGGGGCACACAGTATTAATAAGAACAATTTAAGATAATTATTGCATTTATAAAAACCCGTTTTAATTGTAGTTTCCCAATTTTTTTTTTAGAACGTTTTCTGGTAACACTGGCGAGAAGTGCAAGCAAATTATTTAAAGCTCTGAAGAATTTTATAAATAAATTTAAAAATATTTGTTTAATAGTATTATAATAACAAAAATAACAAAAAACATTTAAAAACATTATATAAAAAAAGGAGTATAAAATTATAATAGTTTTCTCTACCGAAGATCTTTAAAATGCCTGATTGCCATAAGTGCAAATCAGCAATAAGAGGCGAAAGTGGTATAAGATGTAATGGTGTATGTGAAAAGGCATACCATTATACAAAAAAGTGCGCGGGAATAGATCAATACTCTGCTAAAATGCTTGATGAGATCAATTTTATTAGGTTTATTTGTGATGACTGCATACAGTATATACAGAATGTTGATTTGGTCCTAAAGGACATACAGGAAAGTGTAAACAAAACAAACAAACATTGGTTGATTACAAACATGAATTCATAAGTACGGTTAAATGAAATGAAAATATTACTGGAGGCAATTGAAAAACGGTATGATGAAAGATTTACATATTTAGTAAATGTACATAAGGCATGTGAAAAAAATGTGAAGAAATAGAAAACCTTTATGGAAATATCAGCGCAGTCGAGGATAAAAATAAAGACCTGTGTGAAAAAATAACAATGTAAAGATGTGTGAGGACATAAAAAAATGGTTAAAGAAACAAGTGCAAAAAGCAAAATGTCATATGCACAAACTGTGGCAAAAAATGTAGTGATGCCAGACGCAACAAAAAATGTCCCCTTAGTCATAAAACCAAAAGAAAAACAAACCGCACAAAAAACCAAACCGAGTTAAATGAAAAAGTTAATCCAGTTAATTTCAAAATAACAAATTTAGAAAACAGAAGAAATGGCACAGTGATTATACAAAGTGAAAATGCTGAAGAAAGGGAAAAAATTTAAAGCAGCAATACAAAATGAAATTAGTGAAAATTATGAAGTAAAAATCCCAAAACAAATGGATATGCATATAATAACACTGTGTGTAATTTTTTAAGTCATGGAAAAATAACCATATACGGACATCACTACGTGAAAGAAGACCAAAAAAGAAAAGACCCGTGTCTCCCAGTTTTGCCCAAAGTCATGCACTTTTTTTGTTATGGGCCCCCAAAGATTTGGGGCCTTGGTACCATTTTTACAAAAAGTGATAATTTCCTCAGGCTCATATCTTGCAAACCGTTCGGAATTTTAATTTACTCTTTGAGGCAAAGTTGTAGCCCTTTTTATAAAGAACAAAAATTATGAACATAAAAAATTAAAAAAAAAATAATTTTAGATCAAAATCGCAAAAAACTTTAAAAAATTCAAATTTTTTTTACCTTTTTCCCCCTGTTCAGGTCCATAGGTAGCAAACCGTTCAAAACTCAAGGAAACAGTTAACTACAAAAATGTACCTAACATCCCAATAAACAACTTTTTAGAACATATAAACTTCCTAGGAATGATTCTTAACACCGTTTAGGTAGCCGCAAAAGTTAAAAATTTCCCCAAAATGTACATATGTACATACATGTAGTTATGAAGCTATCTCTTCCTTACGTTTAATCAAATTGCCTTAATTACATATATTGTATCTGTCTTACGTGTAATAGAGAACTCTAGTGCATATAAATATGTGTATTTGCATGTGAGATAGCCGCGAAAAGTCTTGGAACTTTACATTAAAATTGCTGGAAACCCTAAAAAACAAAATACATCATACACAAATCGCAATAATGATCGTTAACGGCCTTTAATTAAATTATGTACATACATTTTTTTTATTGCTTTGTTATTACTTTTTAATAATGATTGTTTATACCAACAATAAATTACCTATATATGTACCTACTACCAATTTTTTTAATAAGTGAGGACAATTCAAAATAAAATAGCAATTGGATAAATTTAAAAAGAAGAAATTATTGCACCCAAACTTATCAAGAAATCAACTACAAAAATTTACCTAAGATTTCAGTAAACAGCTCACGCAATCACGCACCGATCGCACACGCATCAAGGAACGCAGATCACTATATAAAAGCGACGCGACTCTCACATCGAGGCATTACACAGCGCGACGTCAACGAGATCTCAGCGGTGAAAGTTATAAAGAAAGTTCTACAGTATAATTCGCACACAACATTGGCAACTGACAATTTCAATATGCAGTGTAAAAATATTTATTTCTTTTGCTACATTTGCGGTCATCAAATCAGAAAAAATAATTCTACAAGATTTCAAAAGGAAAAGAATCTTTTAACTAGTGAATTTAAAAGAGCATATAAATCATTTTTCGACGAAATAGATTTGATCAGTGAAAATTACACACCTAACGCAGTGTGTCGCCAATGTTATAATAATCTCATAGCATGGTTGAATGGAGGCAAACATAGTATGAAATGTTGTAAGCCGGTAAACTAGATTAATCGCCCAGGTGATCATGATGCAACCAGTTCTTATGCATGCGTTAATTACCCAAATAGACGTGATGAGAAGAACAAAATTTATAAAGCAACTGTAACAGCCACACTACCAGTGCTTGCACCTGAAAATTTTGTATTCCCAAGGCCGCAAATTCCAGATCGTAGGACAAAATTTACAGAAATGACTACAGTAAGTGGTGTTACTAATCGAGATCGATTTGATACCGACTATGAGCCCCAACAGGGAAGAGATGGACCAAAACTAATAACTAATAAAAAATCAAATGGAAAAACGGTACAAAGGCAAAAAATTCGACGCATTGCTTGCAGAGGTAATATCAATTTTATTATTGCATGGTTTGCATTATTTTTGATTTATTTTCTAATTCATTTCAGGTATGTTGGTGGAGTCACAAGATAACCTTTTATGATGTTAATAAGATATGTTAAAAAGAAAAAGCTAATGATGGAAGACATTCTGGAAGCAACGTGCCTGTAGACACCGTAAGTTCTGAATCAGAGTCAGATTCGGACGACGATTTAGATCCTCAACTTAAGAGAGCGCGATATGCAAGTCCAGGGCCATCAACTTTATAAAAATAATACGATTTTTTTTATTATTATTTTGTAATAGACAGCACAGTATCTCAATGTTGAAGAAAATAAAAAACAAATGAAATACCTAAACGGTGTTAAGAATCATTCCTAGGAAGTTTATATGTTCTAAAAAGTTGTTTATTGGGATATTAGGTAAATTTTTGTAGTTGACTGTTTCCTTGAATTTTGAACGGTTTGCTACCGATGGACCTGAACAGGGGGAAAAAGGTAAAAAAAAATTGAATTTTTTAAAGTTTTTTGCGATTTTAATCTAAAATTATTTTTTTTTTAATTATTTATGTTCATAATTTTTGTTCTTTATAAAATGGGCTACAACTTTGCCTCAAAGAGTAAATTAAAATTCCGAACGGTTTGCAAGATATGATCCTGAGAAAATTATCACTTTGTAAAAATGGTACCAAGGCCCCAAATCTTTGGGGGCCCATAACAAAAAAAGTGCATGACTTTGGGCAAAACTGGGAGACACGGGTCTTTTCTTTTTTGGTCTTCTTTCACGTAGTGATGTCCGTATATGGTTATTTTTTTTCGTGTTGCACTGTGTAATACCAGACATGAATTTTAAAATGAAAGGAGAAGAAATGGTTGAAAAATTAATAAAGCAAAATGATATAATGAAGGATAGTAAAATCGAAATAGTGAAATGTTTTGAGACTAAAAGATTTAACAGAATCATATATAATGTAAAAATGAGAATAGATAACGAATCGTACAACAAGGCTATATCACAACAGAAATTAAACATTGGTTGGGATAGATGTAGAGTGTTTGATGGCATCAGCATAATTCAATGCTACAAATGCCAAGGATATAACCATAAGGCATCAGACTGCAGAAATTATGAAATATGCTACAAATGTCATGGTAATCATATGAGTAAGGACTGTAATAAGAAGACAACATATAAATGCTTAAACTGTGTAAGAGAGAATAAGCGATTGAATTTAGGACTGGATGAGAATCATGCAACGAATAAAGAGAATGTCTCGTATATAAAAATAAACTTAAGCTAAAAATTAAAAGAACTGGTCTAGAAATAAATATATAACAACCAAAAAATATATATGGCATATACACAAATATACAGGGATTAACAAATAATTTTACTCAATTCGAAATAGTAGCTGAATCCAGTAAGCCAGACTTTATAATTCTATCCGAAACCCATATGACCGATCGTACAGAGGAAAATGAAATTGAATTAAGACAATATAACCAATATCCCACATTATCAAATTCTGCAAAAACAGGAGTTATTATATATTTTAAACAACAATGGACGGTCGAATATATAAAAATCGAAGTACAAGTTTCTCTATACTGGATTAGTGCAATAAGGGCAAAACACAACAAAAAAATCTTTCATATTAATAGCAATATACAGATCCCCAAACAGCTCTAAGGCGGATTTCTGTCAGACACTTCAAGAATTCTTAGAAGATATATGCGAGGAGCACTGCGATATTATAATTGCTGGAGATACAAATATAGATTGGAAATGTGATTTTTACAAAAATAAAATTGAAAGTATACTTAACGACAATGGGCTTAAACAAATAATGAATGAATATACAAGAATAACTCAGAATTCAAAAACTACAATTGACTACATAATTACGAATAATGAAAGAATATCAGCTAAAACTAATATAAATAATAAAATATCAGATCATAAGTCTATATACATTTTTATTAATTGTGGTGTGGAAGTATCGGAAGAAAGAAAGAAGGAAATAGAAATTTTTAAATATAATAAAAGTATGTTCAAAACTGAATTGGGTGCAATATTATCATTGAATGAAAATCTTACTGTGGATGAACAAGCTAAAAATTTTGATAAATGTGTAGAAAGTACAGTGAAGAAATTTATATTAAAAAAGAAAATAAATGATAGAACTAATAATGAACTAAGAATTATGAAATTAGAAAAAACTAATCTATATCAAAGAGCAGTGTTTGAAAATAGCAGCATAGCATGAGCGAATTATAGGAGCATAAGAAATAAATATAAAGTAAAAATAAAAAATGAAAAAAATAGTTATATAAACAAAAAAATATCTAACACAAGTAGTCAAAAAGAAATGTGGAGTGTTGTAAAAGAGCTAGTATTAAGGAAACCCAAAAACGTGATAAAAACTGTGATATTTAACCAAATAGAGTACAAAGAGAGCATGCAAATAGCAGAGCAATTTAATCATTATTTTGTAAATAGCATTAGTTAGACATAAGAGAATCTATTGATTATGAGCAATATGAAAACCAAATACCTGTGATAAATAATAATTTTAAGTTTCGTGCAATATCTTTATTAGAGTTAAAAAGTATCACTAAGAATATAAAAAAGAAACCTGACTTTAAGAAAATAACGAAAGATATAATTATAGATAATTGGAATTTAACTGGCAATGTTTTAGTGAAAATAATAAATCAATAGTTTGAGAATGGAACTTTTCCCGATAACTGGAAGGAGTCGATGGTTACTCCAGTACAAATAAATGTGAAGAAAACGAGAACGTTAAAGCGAAAGGTTGTGTTACAAAGTGTTTAAGGAAAATTATTATTATAATATATATTAGTTCGGACAAATAAAAAGTGAAATATTAAACGACAGTGAGATAAACATTTTTCTATACACTGTACTTAAAATTGCAAAATAAATCGTTATTATAACGTAAATAATTGGCATAAATTAGACCCAGCCATGGCTGAGTGTCATAAATGCAAAAGTACAATACGGGGTGAAACTGGAATAAAGTGTGCTGGAGTATGTGATAAAACGTATCATTGTTCGAATAAATGCGCTGGTATTGACCAGTACTCAGCAAAAATATTAGAGGCAAATAATTTTATAAGATTTATGTGCGATGATTGTGTTCAATATATACATAATGTAGATTTAGTTTTAAAAGATATTCAAGATGGTGTTTACAAAAACAAACAAAACTTAATGGAATATAAAAATGAATTTGCATTGTCTTTAAAACAGAATGAAAATGAAATAAAACAGTTACTTGAAGTTAAAGAAAAACGATATGAAGAAAGACTAAAAAAAATAGATAAAGCTCAAAAAGTTTGTGAACAAAATGTTACGGAAATTAAGAAAATATACGGGGTAATAAATGAATTTGAAAATAAGAATAAAAACATATGTAACTCTATACAGGAAAATAATGTAAAATTGCAAACCGAAATAAAAAAGGTAATAAAGGAATCAACAAATAAACAAAACAAACTGTCATTTGCTGATGCAATTAAAAAGGGAACAGGGTTGCCAGAAGTTAAAAAACAAATGCCACTAATTGTTAAACCAAAAGAAAGGCAAAAAATAGAAAAGACTAAAGAAGATTTAAACAAAAAAGTAAACCCAGTTGATTTAAAGATAATAAATATTGAAAATAGAAATAATGGTACTGTAGTTATACACAGTGAAAATAACGAAGAAAGGGAGAAAATAAAAACAGCAATACAAAGTGAAATGAGTAAAGAATATGATATTAAAGTACCTAATGATTCTGAAATGAGTATCAAAATAACGGACATGTCATTTAAATACACAGATATAGAACTAATTGAAAAAATAAAGAAGCAGAATGAGTTTTTAAAAGATAGCAAGATAAAAACAATCAGATTTTATGAATTTAAAAGAAATAATAAACAGATATACAATGCAAAGATTATAATCGATTCTGAATCATACACGAAAATGTTATCAGTACAAAAGATAAATATAGGATGGGAGAAATGTAGAGTCTTCGATGGGACAGATGTGTTAATGTGTTACAAATGTAAAGCATTTAATCATAAAGCAAGTGAGTGCAGGAATAATGAAGTATGTTATAAATGTCATGAAGAACATAATCATAAGGAATGTAATGGAGACATATTGCTAAAATGTATTAATTGTAGAAGATCAAACCAGAAATTCCATTTGAGCTTAGATGACAACCACAGTACGTTAAGCAAAGAATGCCCAGTTTACCAGAATAAACTAAAACTAAGAATGAAAAGAAAAGGAATTAAAATTTAGCAACTAAATAATACAACTGGTATGTATACGAATGCCCAAGGAGTGCTAAACAACTTTAGTCAAATAGAAGTAATTGCGGCTCTAAAAAAACCTGAATTTATAATATTATCTGAGACGCATTTGACAAACGATATTGAAGAACAGGAGTATTATTTGAAGGAGTATGACCATTATGCAACACTGTCAAATTCAACGAGAACAGGTGGCGTCACAATATATTTTAAAAAGTCCTGGACCGTAAAAAAGTTTTGTGAAAAAATAACAGATTCAAAATACTGGATGTGCGCATATCTAGCAAAAAACAAAAATGAAAATTTTATAATAATGGCTGTATATAGATCTCCAAGCAGTAGAGAATCGGAATTCTGTGAAGCATTCGAGGAGATATGCGAAAGGTTATGTGAAACAAACTACGAAATAATTATAGCAGGTGATTTTAATATAGACTGGTGCAGAAATAGTACATATAAAAATAAAATCCTGGAAACGATTAATGATAATGGCCTCAGACAAATTGTGACTGATTATACAAGGGTGACAAAAAATTCGAAATCATTAATAGACTTTGTAATAACTAATAAGCATAATGCTTTCGTATAAAATAATTGTGCAAATAAAATATCAGATCATGAAGCAATAGATATAATCCTCGAAAATACAAACTGTCAACGGACAGTAAATAGAGAAATTGAAATTTTCAAGTACGACAGACATCAGTTTAGCAGAGAACTTAATTGTGTTTTAAACTACTTTGAAGATGATAACCTTAATGATAATGTTTACAATATTGATAAATGCTTAGAAAATACGATCAATAAATTTACTTATAAGAGGACAATAAAAGAAAAGGATAATGTGAACAAATGGTTTAGTAGAGAATTAAATTTGCTTAAAAGAAATAAAATTAATAAATACTATATAGCTAAAACAAATAATACAAATGAAGCATGGAATATTTATAAAATAGCTAGAAACAAGTATAAAACTAAACTAGAATATGAGAAAAATAAATTTATAAATAAAAAAATAAGTAACGCGAAAGACCAGAAACAAATGTGGAAGGAGATAAAAAACTTGGTAATAAATAAAAATCAAAATGTGATACAAAATGTGATGTTTAATCAAGTAGAATATAAGGAGATAGATCAAATTGCAAATATATTTAATAATTATTTTGTGGATAGCATAAGCTCAATAAGAAATTCGATAGAAAATGTGCAGTATGTAAATCAAATACCTACGATAAATACCCAATTTAAATTTTGTGCAATAAATTCACAAGAACTTAAGATCATCTGTAAATATATAAAAAATAAACCAGACTTTAATAAAGTCTCAATGAGTATAATAATGGATAATTGGAATCAGTTTGGAAAAATAATGACAAAAGTTATAAATAGATCTTTCGAAACCGGAGAATTTCCAGAAAGTTGGAAAATATCATCAATAACACCAATCGAAAAAATAAAAAAAACAAACAAATGTGAAGAATTTCGGCCAATTAATACACTTAAAACATGTGAAAAAATAATTGAGAAAGTAGTTAAGCAACAGCTAGAAAAATATTTTGAGGAAAACAGTTTATTTACAAAATACCAATCGGGTTTTAGAAAAAAATTCTCATGTGAAACTACGGTAAACTATGTTATAAATAGATGGAAATATGTAAAAAATCATAAAAAAATTATGGCAGTTTTTTTAGATTTTAAGCGAGCTTTTGAGACAATTGATAGAGATATATTAATAGAAAAACTATACATGTACGGTATAAAAGGAAACGAGCTAAGATGGTTTAAATCGTATTTATCAAATAGAAAACAATTAGTGACAATAAACAATATAAAATCGGAGTCTATTAACAATGAATATGGTGTCCCTCAAGGGTCCATTTTAGGAGCTCTACTTTTTATTATCTACATAAACGATATGCCTAACGTTTTACAAAAGTGCAATATTATTCTGTATGCAGATGATACATTGATATACACGGAAGAAAACACAGATAAACAATGCAATGAAAATTTAAAACATGATATAAATAACGTAAACCAATGGCTAAAAATGAATAAATTAAAATTAAACGAAAGTAAAACGAAATTAATGCAAATAAATATGAATGACAGTGAACCGCGTTTCGAAATTAATAACCAATTAATAGAGAGAGTAGATAAAATTAAATATTTAAGATTTATTATTGACAATCAACTAAAATTCAAAAATCATATTGAATATATAAGCAAAAAAATTGGCAAAAAAATTGGATTTTTTAAGCGTATACGTAACAAAGTATCAATATTAAGTGCTATAAATATATATAACACAATGATAAAACCTCATTTTGAGTTTGGATCAACTATTTTATATACATGCTGCACGGTAACACAAATTGAAAGACTACAGAAATTACAAAACAAAGCAATGAGATCAATTTTGAAATGTAACATATATACTCCGATAGAGTTAATGCTTAATACACTAAAATGGCTAAACATAAAACAAAGAATAGAAATGAATATGCTACACTTTATACAGAAAATGAAAACAGGGAGAGCACCAGCATACCTGACTGAGCAATTAAACTACGTCGGACAATCTCAACCCTATCACCTAAGAAACGCAGACAACTTTAGAATACCAAGAACAACAACAACTGCAATGCAGCGGTCACTGTTTCACAAGGGATTACATTTGTACAACAGGCTTCCAAGTGATATAAAGCAAGAAACAAATATGAATGTATTTAAAAGAAAAGTTATTAATTTTGTAAAAAATGACATTCCTTAATTTGTTTAAATTAATTTTATTTATTTATTAAACACAAAAATATATTATTTTTGTATATGTATAATTTTAACTATGTTTATGAAAAAGTATTTGAAATACTACTTAAACAAATAAAAAAAAAAAAAAAAAAAAAAGAATAAAAAAAAGAATTCCGGCCTATTAATGTTTTAAAAACGTGTGAAAAACTAATGGAACAAATTGTAAAAAATCAATTGCAAGATTATATGGAAGGCAACGGTTTAATATCCAAATATCAGTCAGGTTTCCGAGAAAAAAACACTCTTGCGTAACTACTATAAACTGTGTAATAGGTGGAAGTTTTTAAATAAAACAAATAAAATATTGGCTATCTTCCTTGATTTTAAAAAAGCTTTCGAAACTATAGACAGAGGCATACTCATAAAAAAACTATATAAGTATGGCATGAGAGATAAAGAACTAAAGTGGTTTGAGTCCTATTTAACAAATCGCAGACAATATACAAAAGTGAATAGTGTGGAATCTAGTGCTATAAACAATAATTATGGAGTACCCCAAGGCTCAATTTTAGGAGCTCTTTTATTCATTAAATATATAAATGATCTCGAAAAGGTCTTAGCAAGATGCGAAATTATTCAATATGCCGACGATACACTCATTTTCACGGAAGCAGAAAGAGAAGAAGAATGCTACGAAAATATTGCAAGAGATATGTATAATATAAATAATTGGCTAAAAATTAATAAATTAAAATTAAATGAAAATAAAACAAAGATAATGGAAATAAATATGAGTAGTGATATAACATATAAAATAAACAACATTGCAATAGAAAAAGTAAATAACTTGAAATATTTAGGTTTCATTATAGACAAAGAAATAAAATTTAATGACCATATGGAATATATATGTAGAAAAATTGGTAAAAAGATAAGTTTTTTTAAACGTATAAGAAACAAAATGTCCATAATAACAGCAATAAATATATACAGTACAATTATTAAACCTCATTTTGAATACGGATCAACTATTTTATATACGTGTTGTTTAGACCAACAATTAATAAGACTACAAAAACTACAAAATAAAGCCATGCGTGCAATTTTAAAATGTAATCGTTTTACGTCAATAAATTCAATGTTAGATATGTTAAAAAGGTTAAATATAAAACAAAGACTTGAAATTAATAATATAAACTTTATTCAGAAAATGAAGAAAGGAGATGTACCCGAGTACCTAACTGAACATATAAGCTATGTAGGATATGTTCAACCATACAACCTAATTAATTCTAACGACTTCAGACTACAGAGGACACAAACACTAAATATGCAAAGATCGCTATTTTATAAAGGACTGAAACTATACAATTCCATGCGAAATGATGTTAAAGATGAAACAAATATATATTTATTTAGAAAAAAAGTTATACATTTTGTAAAGAATAAGTAATAATTATAAATTTTATTCAGAGTTTAAAAAATTATGGTAAAAAATATTCAAAATTGTAATTTTTTAAAGTATTTTAAATACTACTTATTTCTAATAAAAAAAACACTGATAATAATTCTAGTACCTTTGGTATCACCAAAAATTATTGATTATACGGACTCACATTTCATCGCCATAACTGATGCCAAAGTAGCAACATATAAGAATCATGATTACGTTATACACCTTACCAATTTGACGGAATACGAAGACGTTATCGAGGAAAGCGATAATATTATTAAGAGCCTGTATGACCTAAGGGAAATCAGCATGGTCTAAGAACAAACAAGAGAAATTGGAAGGATATTGGAGACATTACGTAGACACAGACGATCCGCTAGATCAATTGAAATTTTTGGATCTGCTTTAAAATTTGTTGCTGGAACCCCAGACGTCGCTAGAGTCAATAGAAACTCGTATGGACCTACTTATTCAGAACAACGAAAAACAGTTTATACTAAATTCGGCAATTCAGGACAGAATAAATGATTTAACTGGAAAAATCTGTACCATTCAGAATTGCGGACATACTAATGCAATAGGACAAGACAGTTTAATTCTTTTTGAAGCCACTGTGATGAGAAATTGTGAAATAATATCCTTTCTAAACAATCTTGCATTATCAATAGTATTGACGAAAGAGAATATAGTTTATCCCGCCATTCTTGTTAACATTAACTCGGAAACCAAATTCGAATCAAAAACGGTACCGGTTAGTGTTTACGATGTATATAGTCAGTAATGTAACGGTATTTCAAAATAACTCTTTAGTTTTTTATATGATTAAGTGTCCTGTTTTTGAGAATTTTTGTAATATTATTAAAGTATTTCCGGTAATTCATAATAATACTATTATTTAGCTGGAGGTAGATCAAGCTGCAGAATGTCGCGATTCTGTTATACCAGTAACAAATTGTATTGACATGAAAACTTTAAAAATTTGTCGCGAAGCTACAAACACATGTTTATCCCAGGTCTTGAAGAATAATTTAGCATCCTGTCCAACCTGATCGGCAGATAATGTCCCTAAAATAATGCATGCTGAAAACGGTGTAATAATCTTAAACGATGTTCAAGAAACGAGCATATACATATATCTAAGGGAGAACCAATGAAGGTGTGGGACACATTGGCAGTCACTTTTGCGACTAACGTAACTATAAATGGCACAAGTTATAAAAAAAACACTGCGTTTAAAAGTAATATTATACCACATCCCCCAAAGACCATAAAGATAAATGATATTGGCCATGAACATATAATAGCCCTCCCATACATTCACAAATTAAATCTGGAAAATTTAAACCACCTTGAAAACCTGAGAAAGGATACCTTTGTGCATAAAACCGCTTAAGCGATATTGGCTGTCTTATCACCTTTTGTAGCTTGGCTAGTGTATCGTTTGCAGCACAGATGAAGGCGAAACGCAACAATGGGCATCATTGATATCATTAAGGAAATTGCGTCGAAACAGGGACCTTGCGACATTTAACAGGGGGAGGAGTTAGCAACAGGTGTGAACACCCTTATTAATTGTCAATACAATGAGCAGCAGGCGTGAATGCCCTTATTGATTAATTTCTTGCTTAGTAATTGGTTTTTGATAAATTTATATCAATATGTTAAATTATGATTTGTAATTTTTGCTTGAAAAACGCATTGTAAGCAATGCAATTATTCAGTAAATCAAATTTATTGCACTTTTAACCAATCGTAATTAAGCACAAATGAGGTGATTAAAATAGGAGACTTAAGTTATGAAACAATTAGGAAATAAGAAAATTTATACGGTAATGAAAATTGGGAAACAATAAAAATTATTCTATATCGAATCAACAACACTAAAACACGCGTTTTATTCAAAAGGTTCATAAAACCATACAGCAATATTAATTTGTATATATTTGCCTTTAATTGACAGACCTACACAAAAAGCGAATCTTCAAATCATAAAATTGTAATTGTTACTTTGTAATTATTTTTAAGTAAGGTACATACACACAAAAACCTTTTTTCGGAGTGTATCATTAAAAATTTACAACAAACACCTCTATATAGGAGACTCAAAAATCACTAATTTTAATTGTGTGCATATAAACGATGTACAACAATGTTTTAATTTCACTACGGGTACAGAATAAGTATTGTTCGAAAATGTTGTTTTTGTGACATTTTAGATAAATCGGTTACTCCAATAAATCAAAATTCCTAGAACTGTACAAATTGTGTCTTTTTTCCGGTTTCACTCGCGCATGCATTACTTAAACACAGACACATTTTTCCTACCTACTCACTAATTGAATACGATTTGCGAACAAGTTTACTGTGGCGGGTAATTCGCGACTCTTCTTGTTCATTATCTGGATCAAAATCCATATAATTTGATTTCATTAAAGCAAAAGTCTTAAGAAAATCGATTCTTGTGTAACTTCCGACAGATTCCGTTTTTTTTGGCAACTTTGCTAAATCGTCACTAATAGTTGATCCCTTCGGCATAGTGGATGAGCCGTAAGTTAGAAAAGTGACTGTTGGAAATGAATTTCCCTTCTTTTCTTCACTGCTTGAGAGTGATTGATTACTACCAAAATCATATTTCTGTAAACACTGTGATGGAGTGCGTGTCTGGCCCAGATCAAGAATTATGTAGTTAACAATTGATTTTTGCGTTGAAGTTGCTAAATGTTGGTCCATTTTTAAATCTAGTTGAAATGTTCCGTCTTGTCTACCATTTTTCTGTGGCAAAATGTTGACATTAGCATAGCTACGCTCTGATGAATTACAAAAATTTTGAGAACAGCTTTTAGATAAGATTGAACTACTATTAATATTTTCATAATTTCTTTGCGGTTCAACAGCGTTTGTAATTAAAATAGGAGCACGCTCTTTGGGAGGTACGTCCAGCGATGAACTTTTTAAAAATGGTTTTAAAGCACAATTTTGCATATTCTGTCGTTCAATAGTTTCATCTTCATACATGGGGTTCTGATCGTTACTAGCCTCTGGTGGTTGTTCCATATATATATTATTTCTGGCCATATGACTTGTGTATGATGATACAGACGACGGAAAACTTACATCATTAGGTAATGATGTATGCCTTAACCCTGGAGAGTTAATGTGGTTTAAGTGGTTGGAACTGTTATTTGTATTACTTAATTCTGTACATTCTTGAGCTGGTGCAGTAATTTGTACAGTTGTTGGCTCCAAGTAGTGATTGGTTTGAGGTTGATGACCTTCCAAACCACCAAATATGTGGGATGGATGTACAAAACTATTATTGCGATCACTGACGGTAGACATTAAATTCATATACCTCTGGAATTTTGCATAAAACTCGTTAGCATTACAACATCGAAAAGTGTATATACCGGGACCGGTAGGACATCGACGACCTGCTTCAAAGCTAAATATATTTCCTGTAAGTCCATACCTCCGCAAGTGCTGAAAAGCCCAAACAATAGACTCTTGCTCTGGAGCAATATAGATTAGCTCATGTGGTGTTATGTCGAGAAATCCTAACTTTGCTAGCCCAATCGCATTTTCTGCTTGAACACGAACAACGCTGACGTTAAATATATTTTCTCTTTTATAGCCATATAACTGTTTGTTTGAACTGCTTATACAACCCATATTTTTCACACACGACGAGAGAAACAATCGTTTGGCTAAAAGTCGGCTAGGAGCCGCCGCCGACTTTTTTGGAGCAATGAAGCCGCCGCCAACCTGCTGCGGCTTGAGTCGGCTGCAAGTAAATGTAACAATTTCAAACAATTTTTGATTTTGGTTTTAAAGTAACAAATTTAAACGGATGCTAGATGTAAAATTGTAATATGTTTATGTATGTACCTATAACAAGCATTGTACATTTAGCATTTGTTTCCCATTTGCGTTTTCAAACTAATAATAGGTGTGTTCATTTACAGAAAATTATCACTTATTTTCGATAATTATTACTAGTAAGTGTTCACGTACACAAAAAATTAGCAGCTAGAGAGCCAAATAAGAGCGTAATATGTTTAGAAACAAAAATGTTTCTGATAATTTCTGCTAGTAAAAATTTTACTATCAGAAATTATTCAAACAGTCTTTCTGTCATTATGCTTTGAAAAAAAATTTAAGTTTAAAATTTTTATAAGTTTACAAAAACAAAATACATTTGCTTGCAAGTTTTGACTGTAAAAGTGTTCATTTACTTTTAAATATTTTTCAGAGCAGTTTTGAAAATATTTCCTCTTACTCTCTCGTTGCTAGTAATTACTGGAAAGTTATTAGTTGTGTTCAATAACTTTCCAGTAATTACTAGCAACGAGAGAGTAAAAATAAATATTTTCAAAATTGCTCTCAAAAATATTTAAAAGTAAATGAACACTTTTACAGTCAAAACTTGCAAGCAAATGTATTTTGTTATTGTAAACTTATAAAAATTTAAAACTTAAATTTTTTTTCAAAGCATAATGACAGAAAGACTGTTTGAATAATTTCTGATAGTAAAATTTTTACTAGCAGAAATTATCAGAAACATTTTTGTTTCTAAACATTTTACGCTCTTTTTGGGCTCTCTAGCTGCTAATTTTTTGTGTACGTGAACACTTACTAGTAATAATTATCGAAAATAAGTGATAATTTTCTGTAAATGAACACACCTATTGAACACAACTAATGCTTCAAAAAATTAACAACTTTATGTTGATATAAATATGTAAATATGTTTTAAAAATAATAATTTTTGGGTATATGTACTAAACTAAATTTGCTTTCAAAAATTTTTAAGAAAAATAAGCCAAAAAATTATAAAAAGTTCTTTAATATGTAAGGTAAAGTAAGGTATCACAAAGGGACCGAGGAAACGGACCCAAGTGGGCTGCACAACTATCACTTCAGCAGCCGCCTGTTCTACCTAACCTAATATGGCAAGTAATTTAGAAAGTGTTTTTTTGGATCCGAAAAATACGGGTATGAAAGGTATATATCAATTAACAAAGATATTTCTTACTACAATTAACTTCTCAGAAAAAAAGGAAGAGTTGAAAAAAGGACTAAAATTTAAGTGTCTTTAAATGCAATATCAGAGTGCTGGGTTTATTTCAGCAATTTGTATATGCTCCCTACAGGGAAGTGGACTGATCCAAGACTAACACCATAGAACGGGTAACAGTCCAATCCTATATAAGCAAATTTTGCATTAATTGTTTAAGATCCTGTTTAATTTTCTTTGTTTACATATACATGCACACGCGCGTAATACAAACAGATTTATGTTCATGTGTAGGGACCAGTATTTCTATTTCTTCGCCTAACCTCTTTAACACCTTTTAACCAGTTACTTGATGGATGCCTTTTTAACCATTCACGACCAACAACTTTTGTCCAATTCATGTTTTGTACCTGTAACAGGACGGGAACGCCAACCAATTGACACCTATTTCCCGCAGGGCTATTAAAAAGTCCTGGAAAAATATACATTTTGTAAGCAGTGCTTCGAAAAAAAATGAATGACTTTAAAATGGTACCTGTACTTATTTTTATAGTTTTCAAAACAGTTTAACCTATTGTATCATTCAATTTGTATGTGGGTCTTCATTAAACATAATATAACTTTATTTAAACTTTGTATATAAGTCAGCCGTCTGTATAAAAGTGGTTTCAGACGATATGTATTTTACACATGACTAGTCACTTTTACAATCCACATGTATTTGCATATGTCGGTCAAAATTTTCATTTTACAGACAGTTTATAATTTTTGCTTTCAGACGTACATATGTAATTACATCTGACATAACCTCCAAACCAAAATAAACAACTTACTTTTCCTTGTTGTTGTTCTAAAAACAGCTGATGACACATGCTTCGTCAGATGAAAATAGAGCACGCTCTAATTACAAATTTGTCATATGACATTTACATATGTGTTTCACATATGCAATGTTTAAACACGTTAGACGGCAGATATCAGTTTCGCACTGCAAAATTTGACAAGTCATGTGTAAAATACATATCGTCTGAAACCACTTTAAGCAGTCCGGAAAATTTTCCTTATAGCCACCGCCACCGAATTTTTACGACGACGTGTTTCTCTGCACTGAAATAAAAAATTAAATTAACCCTTAAATGCGCACGGTCTTGTATCCTTATGAAAAAAATATTTTGTATATAAATAAGCACGAGATTAAGAACCGCGTTTGTATATTTTAAATATTTTGTTTTTTTTTTTAAGTTTATTAAGGAAAAACTGGTTGTATCTTATAAGATACACTGCGCCCTTCACACAAAAGAAGAATCGCTTAAGCAATGAAAGATTGTTTATTTGAGTGAAGTAAATTTTTATAAGAAAAAAATGAAAAATTATTGCAATTGTAAATAATATAATTTAAATTCATTCAGTTAAATTAAAGTTATTAAAATTGGATTTTTTATTTTTTTTATTTCAAAATAAATTTCATATATAAAAGTTAATAATATGAAAAGCAACAAGTATAAATTCAAGCTCATTTAGTTAAATTAAAATTGGGGTGTTTATTTTTTAAATTTTATTTATTTATTTTATTATTTATTTTTTTATTAAAAATAAATTGTTTATATATAGAAGTTTATAATATGAAATACAAAAAATTTGCAATTACATTTTCTTCAAAAATCATGTTTCGTCTCCCTGATGTCTTAACAGCAACTCTTTCATTTGTTGTCTAAAACTATGAGGGTTAGGCAGATTTATTAATGGTCTATCCTCTAAAATTTTTAACGCATAGAGCAACACAAAAACTCCACAGTTTGCTCCATCATGTTGGATATCTTCTTCAGTTATTTCTTTGTATTTCCAAAGTTTCTTACTACTGTCCAACATTGCTTTAAAACCACATGATTTCCAGAACCTGTCTGGTTTCAATAAAATTTTTTTATATATTTCAGAATGTAAAGTGACCTTACTACCAACAAAATATTGTGCTAATGTGCAAGGCAAAGCGGTCACAGGCCCAAAACATGCCTTATCCCTACCAGGTGCCGTACCAGCAGGCAGGATACCTCACTACCCTCCTCAGTACCCGGTTCAATATCCGTTGCAGTTTTATGCGGCACAGCCGCCAGCTCCTGTTACCCAGCAGCGAGGCCCGCAGTAGACGTTGCAGCCTACGAACGTCCCTTTTGATTAATAGGGTGGTTTTTTAACCGATTTGTTTTTATATAAATCAAATTTTTTTTGAACTTACTTTTTAAGACAATTTTAAATGAAATAAATTTTTAAGTTTTTTTATATATATTTCTTTGAAAATGAAAAGTATTGTTTTTAGTTTATTAAATAAGTGACTAATGTTTTATTATACATTACATTCATCAAAAGGTGACAATAAAGACTCAAAACATTTTTTTTGTTAAATTTTGTCAGAATTTTCAATTTTCCATTTGAAATGCAATTAGAAATTTCTGAAATTCAAATGAAAAATTCTGAAACACACACAAAAATTCTGATATACAAAAGGAAAATTCTGAAATACAAATTTCTGAAATGGAAATAGAATTTTCTGAAATTGAAACAGAAATTTCTGAAATTGAATTAGAAATTTCTGAAATACAATTAGAAATTCCTAAAGTTGAAAAAAAAAATTAGAAATTTCTGAAATTAAATTAGAAATTTCTGAAGTTGAATTTGAAATTTCTGAAATTGAATTAGAATTTTCTGAAATACAATTAGAAAGTTCTAAAATACAATTAGAAATGGTGTAGTTATAAATGCAAACATTAGTTGTATTTACTAACTGGTAGTCTCCGTTTTGAGTAATATAACGTACTTGTAAAATATGGTATTTTAAATTGAATAGGTGGTTTACCCTCTGAATTGTCTTCACTCTTAACACTTCGTAATCCAAAGTAAATCGATACAATGTACAAGTTATTTGTTTTAATAAATATTAACTCAGCATTAATACATACACAACGTACAATCGGCCGTTTGAAATATGGGTGTAATCATCTTCTCCTCTCCCTTTTCCATTAAAAGAGGCATGAATTTGTCAAGAAATTTGTGACCGAAACTAACCCTAAAAATTTTTTTTTCGGTCATTTGTGACCAATATTTCTATCATTTCTGAAGATGCGAGGGAGATGTAAGATCACACGTACACAAAGTTTCGGTCATTTCCTTCACATCGCCCTTAAGAAAATGATAGAAAATAATGACCGAACGACCGGTCATCTGTGTCAGTCATATGACCGGTCAAATGACTGTCACTGTTCTGGTAGGGTTGTTATATAAAAATGTTTTTAAAAGCACACTTATGAAGTAATGATTTTGAGTTATGACTATTTTTGATTTATAGTGCGATATGAGAATGGCTTTTTACAATAATCTTTACGGTAATTGAGAAATTCAATCATCGTTGGATTCCACATTTCCGGTTTGCAGGTTCTTAAAGGTGGGTACGGGAACATAAGTAGCCAAGGTGTACAACTTATTGTGTCAAGTACTTTGACAACTACCAACTGGTTCACAACCTTAATTTTGATAAGTTGCATGGTGAAATTATGTGTACCAGGTGGTATTACGAACACAACTGATCTACTTTTTTCATGCATAAATCGAGGCTGGGTAGTCAAAGTTGTTAACTTTTACATATCTTTTTTTGACAACTGAGCCAACAAAAACTACAACAAAAACAATAATTGTATTCACCAAATTTTGTTGTTGTAAAATCACCACCACCTGATACATTATTGCGCCATGATTAGTTGTTTTTGCACGCGGCCATAAAATTTTTACTAATCAGCTGATTTAACATCGGTTTATGAAGGATTCTATGTGCCATGATACAAAGAACCAGGTAGTCTCGTCGGCCCATCTGATTAGTGCCAAAATGTCAAAACTTTGCTCTCCCTGTGAAAATAAAACAACAAAAGTTATTACTCACCGTTTTTTTTCTATAAGCTTTTGTTTGACAAGTTGGTACTAATTTGTAGTTGTTGCAGTGATATCAAGAGTCCAGCCAGGGTACATTATGAACCAGTGTTCAATGATTCAAAAAATTCGCACTGGGCATTACCTTTTTGTGTTTGTAAAAGTAATGCTCTAAACACAATTGGGACGAACGACGAATTTCGCGAGAGAAAGTTCCCTTTAGAAGAACTAATACCACCTATGAAAAATTAAGTTTATGTTAATTTATAAGTTAAAAGTATAAAAAATACGAATTTTTTTATATACAAGATTTTTTTTAGTTACATAGTAGATATTGAGAAAACAAAAAAATTGAATTTTTTCGAATTACTGCCTTTAAGAAAGTAACTAAATAAATATTCCCACGTAGAAAGTGTATCATAAGTGGAACGGTTTCCCCAAAAAAAAAAGGAATTTTTGGAAAGGAAAATGATATCATATTCAATGGGCCATATTCATAGACAATATAAAATCAACTTAAAAATTAAAATATACTTTAAAATAAAAAACTAAATATACAACTAAACATATTTGCGTTTGTAATTTCTAATACCAATTTGTTTTTCTATAGGCCACATTACAAGATCATACAGAGGGTGAACGACGTCTTGAGTTGCGTACACAAATAAGGGTGTGAGAAGTATTAAATGAAGCGGCAGCGGGAATAAGGCATTTGCATCCAGTCAATTAAAGTAAGAAGTTTATAATAAGTATTTAAAATAATTTAATATTAACACGCTTCTTAATTTACTGTCCTTAGGCCCACCAGCGCAAGAGACTATAATTTCCGCAAATCAAACGGCGATTAAGATGTTGCTGAAACTGCGGATTTGCCGGTTAGCTAAACACCTGCCAACCAATAGCGGAAATGAATTGATTGATACACTTAAGATGTTCGTGGAAGCCATAGTCAATGAACATGTTAGTCTGGTGATATCCCGACAAATTTTAAATGATGTCGGTATACAACTCGGCAAATTACCTAACGAGGTATCCAAACAGGTGCCGCATTTTACTTTAAAAAAGGTACAACCTAGAGTTATTTCGTTCGAGGAACAAGTTTCTGGTATTCGTCAACATTTGGCGGAGATTTACGAGCGTGATCAGCAGTGGCGTGAGGCGGCCAAAGTATTGGTGGGGATTCCCTTAGAAACCGGACAAAAGCAGTCTACAGTTGATTATAAGTTGGAGACTTATTTAAAAATCGCCAGGCTTTATTTAGAAGAAAATGACTCTGTTCAAGCTGAGTTTTATATTAACCGTGCGTCGTCGTTGCAGGCTGAAACACAAAATGAAGAATTGCAGGTAGCTGAAATAAGTTGTATACAAAACTAAAAGTTACAAATGTTTTTTTGTATAAATTTTAGGTTATTTATAAAGTCTGCTATGCTCGCGTGCTTGATTACCGTCGTAAATTTATTGAGGCCGCTCAGCGTTACAATGAACTTTCCTATCGTACCATTGTTGATGAGGGGGAACGTATGACGGCTCTCAAAAAGGCCTTAATCTGTACGGTTTTAGCTTCAGCGGGTCAACAACGTTCTCGCATGCTAGCAACCCTTTTTAAAGACAAACGTTGTCAACAATTACCGGCTTATTCGATTTTAGAGAAAATGTATTTGGACCGCATTATCCAGCGTTCAGAACTGCAAGAATTTGAAGCCCTGCTACAGCCTCATCAAAAAGCAGCCACCGTTGATGGTTCCTCAATATTGAATCGGGCTGTATTTGAGCATAATTTGTTGTCTGCCAGTAAATTATACAATAATATAACTTTTGTTGAACTGGGGGCATTACTGGAAATACCAGCCGCTAAAGCGGAGAATATTGCATCGCAAATGATTACCGAGGACCGCATGAATGGTCATATCGATCAAATAAGTGGAATCGTGCATTTCGAAAAACGTGAAGTCCTACCATTGTGGAATCGTCAAATACAATCGTTGTGCTATCAGGTCAATTCGATCATTGAAAAAATAGCAATTTCTGAGCCCGAGTGGATGGCACATACGTTGGAAAATGTTAACTCATAATTTAAAACAGTTGAGGCAGTTTGTGTGTAACTATATATACTCAAGATGACTTCAAAGCACTTAATAGTTCACCAAGTGTTTTTATTCTGATTTGTTAAATAATTTTCTAAATTTTTTTTAAATAAAATGTTTTAAAGATTTTAATTTTTGGTGACTTTTAATAAGAAAATAAAAACAAAAATTTTCGCTTGTTTCACACAAATCTAAACTAATAAGCCTACCTAATACACAGAAACAAAATAAACAAACAAGCTGAATATTTTGGCTGCTGCTCTTTGGTGTTTTTTGAACTAAAGATTCCTTTAAAATTTATTTTTTTCTCAAATAAAACCACATCTTTTTCCACGGTTTATACAGTGAATTCTTTTATTCTTCAATTTTTTAAAATATTTTTATACCAGAAAATATAATATTTTTTGTTTATTCTACAGCTAATCTTTTTAAAAAACTGTTAGACTAATGGAAAGTATTTAATACTCAATTGTACTACATATAATCTTACATATATGTATTTTTTATATAATCAAAATGTATATTAATCAAGATTTGAAATCAAAAACAAAAAATAATTTAATTTTAATGTATAAAAATGTGCGTAAAATTTATAACTTTTAACAACACCGACGTTCAAAATGTTTTTTTTTTGTTTTTTTTTTTTTACGTAAAGCATCAGTTCATTTTTTTAGAAAAATTCATAAATGTAGTTTTAGGTGTTTGCTAATGCGAATTCAAATAATTCTTATTAAAAAAATAAATGTCTTATAATATAGATACATTATTCAATCAAGTAAATTTGATCATAGTAACAATTTTTAGATGATTTAAAAAAAAGACGTGAAGGATTAAATATTTTAAAGTAATTTAAATGGAAATTTGTTGGTGGGTGTTTTGTTGTTCATTTGTTTTGGTGTTAGTTGTGTTGCTTAATGATAAATGGAATTGTCATGCTTTGTTTAAATTGATTGTTTCCTAGACGAAAGTTTAAAAAAAAAAATTATTTTCATCTATAGACTATATAACAAAAGTAAATAATAGAAATTTAACAACAAAATAAACATAAAAGTGTTTGAACCAAACTAAAAATTATGATAATGAATTTTCCTATCATTATCATAATATCAAAATGAGGTTTTAATAAACTGTATCATCCTTGATTATTTGTCGTCCCAGCCTCTTCGTTTAGCTGCAGTTGAGCCAAAGTACGAACCACTACACCGCGATTTATGGATGAAAGATTCTGACAAAGCCCCACAACTGCGTTTAAAGCAGTGGTCTTCACCCATATTACCCAGCTAACGAAGATTTTCGGGTTTTTACTTACTCTCTTCGTGAATATTACAACCAGGGTTTTCCAAAATAAATTGTTTTCCTACCAAAAATGCTTCTTAAAATCTGCAAACAGCAACTGAATAACTAATCCTGATTAAATTGTATTTTTAAATAAATATCGTATTTTGTTTACTGATATTGCTTTTATAACTCATGGCGAGCTATTTTTATTTTATTTTTCGATCGTAAACTTAAGAAAACATAATAAATTATTAACATTACACAATCTTTCATAAATAAAAAATCCATACGCTTTGTTTTCATAATTGCAAACGTTAATCATAAACAAAACAACAATCATATGAAAATTAAAAAATTTCAATTAGTAGCTTGTTAGCTTTCAAACAGAGTAGGTGTATGTCGCATGTTTTTATTTTTCAGAGAGAGCTAAAAATGTTTTTTCTGCACTGCAGCGTTGCCAATTAGTGTGTAATTATCCAAAAATAATTTGAAGCTCTTTATGTGTGCAATATAGGTAGAGCTAAAATTTTTTTGATAATTACAGTAAGAAATTGATAGCAAGCACATAAATTTATGCAATTTAAAAACTTTTTCATAATTCAGGTAAAAACCTACGGACATACATATAAATTTTTTACAGCATTTTAGAAAAAAATATTTATAATAATTATGTGGGATATTAAGTGGGAAAATCTTTTTTGTTTTCTTTAAACATATTCAAAGAGGCTGAGTGCCTTGTATGCAACCAGTTACTAAAGAATATGTTTGCATCGCACCTTAAGCGGCATACAATGCATATTGAGTTTCATTCTGTTTCAGGAAATGACAGAAATCAAATAATAAAAAAACTAAAAGAAGATTTTCGACTCAAAAATCTTTGTATCCAAAATAGATGCTCAAATAACTCTACCAATATAGATAGCCAAATCAAGGCTTCACATATCATCAGCTTAGAATTAGCTAAAAAATATCGTTATAATAAAACAAAATATTAATAATTTTATATTTTGCCTTGAAATAAAAAAAAACTTTAGCTTACAAAACACTGATACATAAAAACAAATATAGTAAAAATAATGCTTTAATTTTTTTATAAAAATGAATTATTTTGGTTTTTATTTTTACATTTTTCAGTTAGTACTGTATTACTGAATGAGCGCGATATGTTGTGCTATGTTTTTATTTTTTTTTATATATAATTTGTTATGTTCTGTTTTTTCACTTAAAATGCAGATTTGTTTTTCCAAATTTGCAGTTCTTATAAAAAGAAAATAATGGCAACGCTGACAATAATACTCTCATTTTAAGTGCGTTTCTCTTTGTGAAGACCACTGGTTTAAAGTGACCTCAGGGCAATCCTGTTGGTTTAAAAACGATTAATTTATTTTAAATAAATATAAGTTATTAAGAAGGAAAGAAGTCAACTAAAGAACGTACTTCTAGCATTTTTGTTATGTTGGATATAATAGCATCCTTGCGAACAGCATTAATATTACGCAAGACAGTAGAATCTGATTTGGTTTGTTCCAAATACCAGTTCACCATTTGTTCATTCTTATCCCACATGTAGGACTAAAAAGAAAAAGATAGCGGTAGCAAAATATGCATTAAAGTAAAATTTTTACAGCTTTGAGGTGAATTAAATTTCATTATTCATTTTTGAATTCAGTAAATTAACATAAAGTCAATGGTAAACTTACCTCTGTTGCCCCTTATCCTCCACCAACCAACGTCTTAACATTTCCTTGGCTTGACCATCGGACAGATTATCTTGGGCTTTAACAATCTTCTTAATGAAATTATCTTCCAGCAAAAGACGATGTAGACGCCAGTAAAGCCAACTTCTAGATTCACGCCATGGTACGATTTCACGTATACAATCTTTATCCAACATACGTTCGGGTGTATCGTGCAAGTCCGCAAAATGTACAGCCACTGTATGGTAAACATGCACCAACGCATTAATACGTTCTTTGATTTTCTCCTCAAAAAGGCTGGCCTTAACTTTATCACCAGCAGCTAAGGCCTCGTCCATTTAATTTTTCAACTAAAATCAAGACAAAAACAACTAAAACAATGCCACTAAAATTATCTGCCTGTAAGAAAATTAAACAAACAAATTATACATCAAAACTACATTAAAACTTCACTTATTTATTTTACACTAAATTCTATTCAAATAGTCTTCTTAATACATGGCTTATTTTTAAATTTTTTTATAATTTTAATTCACAACTTTGAAAAATAAAATTTTGCATGTAATTTTTGACCAAAGTATTTTATTAGAAAATTAAACAAGCAAAATACACATCCAAACACATTAAAACTTAATTAACTTATCATACACTAGATTTTGATTAAATTACCTTTTTAGTGCATGGTTTAGTTTTAGTTTTTTTTATAATTTTAATTTAAAACTATGAAATATAAAATTTTGTATCTAATTTTAGGCCACAGTTTTTTCTTATTTTATTTATATTTTTTTGGAAAAAGGTAATATGTATCTGTTTTCACTTACCCACATGTTGTCGCATTTTTCCTCACATTCTCACCATAGTATTACACACAAGCGAGCCACTTAAGCACATATGAGAAATCACTTTTTCATACTTCACTTCTTACTATTCTGTGTATTCTGTGCTCATAACATTTTACAAACACAACATTAACATAATTGGCAATAGTTGACAAAAGTAAATTAAAATCTTTTAAGCTAATTTTTATAATAAAGAAACGAACAAGTATTTATCAATTTAACAACACTTTTTAAAATATTAGATAGGATTTAATCCCATATTTCTTGTTTATTTATAGGGTTTGTTGTTGGTTAAGTTTGTCTATATGCATTTCATTGGTTCTTACACCAAATCATCAGTAGACTTCAACCCAAATTCTTAAAAAACTCTGTCTTTATATAATAACCTCAATAAACAAAATGAGAATTACTATAAGCAAACCAAAACGTTCAAGTTTTTTTAAGAATCCAAGAAACCAATATACGCTATTCGCTTGTTTTGATTTTCTTTTTCCCTTTACATTTAAATAACCATTGGTTATGACTAAATGTATTATAAGGGCTACCGAAAACAAAACCTTGTTGTTTAACAACACTTTTTAAAATATTAGTTAGGATTTAATCCCATATTTCTTGTTTATTTATAGGGTTTGTTGCTGGTTAAGTTTGTCTCTATGCATTTCATTGGTTCAATTTATATAAATTTTTACGTACAAATTAATTTTTGTTTAAAAAAATTAATATCAAACTTAATTTCTTTTGCAGAGTGACCAACTAATAAGGAAATAAACAAATGTTTATCAATTAATATACATTTTTACGTACAAATAGTTTTTTTTTAGTATTAGTATAAAACTTTATTTTTTTTGCAAAATGACCAACTACTTACTGTCTGATAACAGTACTGACCATGGCGCAATAATGTATCAGGTGGTGGTAATTCTACAACAATAAAATTTGGTGAATATAATTTTTGTTTTTGTTGTAGTTTTCGTTGGCTCTGCTGTCAAAAAATGATATGTTAAAGTAAACAACTTTGACTACCCATCCTCGATTTATGCATAAAAAAAGTAGATCAGCTGTGCTCGTAACACCACCTGGAACACATAATTTAACCATGGTACTGACGATATAAAAATGTATATTTCTTAACATTTTAAATATTGTTCTTTGATAAATAAGTCTATTTTTCAAGCTTTAGGTCTACTATATTTATTTTTGCTCTCCGTAGTGTGGCAACATCAGGTTATTTCAATTAATTATTATATTTGTCATAATAGTTTTGAAATTAGCTTTTTGGTTAGCAATTTTTAAATATATATAATAATATTAACAAATTTTGTATATAAGCATAAACTTCGAAATATTTTTGTGAAATTGAAATAACCTCGTGATGATGCCACACAACGGAGTGGCGAAATATTAAAATTTTTACAAAAATAAATATAATAGACTTAACGATTAAAAAATAGACTTATTTATTAATATTAAAAAGGTCAAAAAACTAGAAAAACAAATATTGTTCTTTAATATTAAGAAAATTTAAACTGTTTTCAAAATGTTTGTATCCACCACTTTATTTGAAAATAATTAAAGTATGCATATATAAAAATAATATGCACTTAAACATCTTTTTACGTTTACTCTAAATCATTTGAATGAGCACGCCCAAAAAAGAAATCATACCATAGCACATTATAAAACGGCAAAGCTTTTTGTGCATGAACTTGGTTGCACTGATTAAAGTTATCACTCAACAAAATTTATTTCCAGAGATAATTTTTTTTGCTCTCTTTCAAAATGAGTGAAAACAAGTTTGCCAAAAAAAAGTATCTTAACTTCTCGCCGGCCTAGAAACTTGAGTATGCTCATCACATCAGAGGTGTGAAATGTTGGCATCACTTACAGCTTATAATGAAGGGGGCTACAATTGATGAAACAATCAAAATCAAAGCAGAATTTTTTCATGTTGTTTTTGTTAATATTGTAGAATCATAACCGTATGTACTTACCCCAACAGGAAACTTGCAAGGTAATAGCCGCTTTTGATTTTACCAATCTCATCAGTGTAAACATGAAAAATACTAAGTACAGATTTTTATTCTCTTTTCTTAAACACGGAGAGAATTTCATAATATTTTGATTATACAAAATCTAAATACTTTGTATTACCATATAAAGTCAATTTAAGTAAGTATCTATACCGATACTGATATAATCAAAAAACCGGTACCGAAATTATAGAATTAATACCGTTAACGATAAAATCAAAATACCGATACCGAAATGACAAATATTTTAATACCGTTACCGATATCGTTATTCGCTTCGGTTGCCAACTTTAGTTTATTCATATTCTTGTTTCATTCAAAATTATTTTTTTCGTTTCTTAAGTAAAGTTCAGAAACTTATATAAAATCTTCATATGTATCAAAAAGATTGTTAAAGTTCCAAAAAGTTTTTTAAAATAAAAAATCCTCTCCCATGAAAATTTTTGATGCTGCCATATCAAAAATATACATTTTGTATGGAAAAAGTGTGTCTATAAGCTTGGCACCACCAATTTAAATATTTTTATCAAACTTAAGCGCCATTTTTGAATTGAGAGAGGGTATCTAGTGCGCTCTCTGAGAAAATTAGTGAAACAAAAAGTTTGTTATCTTAAATGAGATGCTGACATTTATAATGGCGGACCACTACTGCCAACTTTGAATACGAGCAGTTGATCAAAATAATAATACCGAAATCACCCAAAAAAATGTGCTTTCTTTAAGCCTATATACACTTTTGCACCCGCCCGGACCCGCCTGTAGAACACTTTTTTATTTTAATGAAAATACTAAGCGTTTAAAAAAAAATCTGTCAAAATTGCTGCTAAATTTAATTCAGCGACCAGATAAATGCCATTTCAACTTAACATGGCATTCATTGCCATAAGCACCAATTGAAGGTAGCAAAACGTAGTGAGAGAGAGAGAGAGGAAGAGGGAGTGTAACGACTTGCTGTAATAAACAAGCCAATCATCCCTTAGTACTAAACAATCACAATTTTAAGGGTAGTTTTTTCCGTAATACGCACACTTTTGAGTGTGGGTTCATCTTCATGATCAACCATCGCTTAGCAATTAAAAGATAATTAGGATAATAAAAACAGTAATTTGGAAAGAAATTTTAGTTTCGTGCAAGTATTCGATTTAAAAAGGTTGATAAATTTTTTAAAAGTTTTACTTTATATCCCTTCAACAAATGCATTACTTTCAGCTTAATCAAAATATAAAACTAATGAATTGACCGAAGAATATTTCAAAACCAAAAATAGAGAATATGCTGTAAGCCATATCCAGAGAAAATTGAACCTAAAAATCATTAAAACACAATCGGAAATAAAAAATTTAGAGATAAAGCAGACAGCAAAATTGTTAACAGTTAATTCATTTACATATGTTATTATTATTCCAAGAATGTAATATAAATGTATGTAAGCTATCTTATAAGTACAGATCGAATTCATTATTTAAATACCCTACAAATACCCCCTTCATAATTTGTTAATATATATATATATATATATATATATATATATTAACAAATTATATATATATATATGTATATATATATATATATATATATATATATATATATATATATATATATAAATATATATCTGTATATACATCTGTATATGTACATATATTTCTGTACATAAGACTTAAAAACTACAAGTCCAGATACTATACAGTACCATTCACATCTAAAGGTTTTATCTAACTTTTTTTTGTTTTCTTTCTCTAAAATTATATTTAACAATTTCAATTCAACTCCGAAAGAAAATGAGTAGCCCATTTTCTTTCGGAATTTCATTCATCTTTACACTATCTTGTTTTTCGTTTTTATTTAGTTCAACCTTATCTTGAATATTTTGTTAGATACTTGGGGATATTTTCTGTAAAGGATCTGTGACGGGGGTTGGTATCTCAAATTCCTCGTTTAAAGGCTCAGCACACAAGACAATTTGATTTGCATGCCTTTTCCATATTCTGTTTTTTTTAATTCTTATTAAATAAGTTTGCCTACCAAGTTTTCTAAAAACTGAGCCTCTAACCCAAGATACCTTTCTGGGAATCGAATAATCTTTGCAGATCACATTATCGCTTTCCTTAAACAGAAACAGCATTGTCCCGATAATGTTGCAGCGCAATGGCAAAGCATTGCCAACTTCATGAAGTAAGCCGCAGTGTCCGTACTTGGGTATCAAAAGCCTTCTCCAAGGAACCCATGCTACGAACAGGAGTGTCGTAATGCTTCTGAAGCGAAGAATGCGGCATACAAGGCAACACTGCAGATAGTAGCAAGGCGTCTTGCGAAGGAAAGGTATCGGGAGAAAAGGAGAGAGGAAATCGTCTATTTCGCAGAAAGAAGAGGGAAACGGAAAGGCGTGAGTGTAAACGTACCGAGATGTTCAGGAGTCAGAATGAAGTTCGAAAATTTTACCAGAAGATAAAACACCAAACTGAAGGCTTTGGTATAAGCACATTATTCTGCAAAGATGAAGAAGGTAATTTGGTGACTGATACAGATAGTGTGCTAAGGACATGGAAAACCAATTTTTTATGGCTGCTGGTATCTGATAATAGCAACGACGAAGATCCCACAGATCCAATCCCAGAAGACGGTATTGAGTGCAAAATAGCAGTTACCCGGCTTAAGAACAACAAGGCAGCAGGAGCCGATGGGTTGCCAGCTGAACTATTTAAGACCGGCGGCGACACGCTGATAAGGAGTATGCCTTAGCTTGTCTGCACAATCTGGGTAGAGGAACGCATACCCGGGGGTTGGAACATCAGTGTTTTATGTCCTGTGCACAAAAAAGGATTAAGACAGGGCCAACTATAGAGAAATAATTTTCCTTCCAATCGGTTTTAAAATTCTATCCAGCGTATTGTGTGAAAGAAATTAAAAGTCGACGAGATAATTGGGCCATATCAATGCAGCTTTAGATCTGGCAAATTCGCTGACGATATCGACATCATGGGACAGAAATTTTTACCTTTGAAAACGTCTAGAAAGAATCAACCAAAGTAGGTTTGCCAGTTAATGCAGATAAAACCAGGTTGATGGTATTAACGCATAAGGCGTCCATCAGACTTGGGCAGACTGTGGAAGTTAAAAACTACAACTTTGAAATAGTCAACGATTTTATCTACCTCGGCACCGCCATTAACAAAGCAAACGACATCAGTTTTGAGGTAAAAAGAAGAACAATATTGCCCAAAAGATGCTACTTTGGACTAAGAAAGCAGTTTAGAAGTAAAGCCACCTCCCGACAAACAAAAATTACTCTCTACAGGACACTAATACTACTCGTGCTTATTTATTGTTCTAAAGCACGAGTAGTTACGAAAGCAAAGAGGAAGACTCTTCGAAAATTTATGGAACCCTCTACGTTGACGGAAAATATCGGTGTTGTATGAACCGTGAGCTGTTTACCGACATTGACATAGTTACACGTATCAAAATTCAACGTTTACGTTGGCTAGGTCATGTTGTGAGAATGGTCACGCAGAAGAGAAAGACCGAAACTCCAATGGGAGAATCAACTGGAGGAAGACATCTCGAAACCTGGTGCCAAAAATTGGAGAAGAAGCGCAGAAGATCGAATCGCTTGGAGATCAATTCTAAGTTCGGCTAAAAGAACAAACGTTCTGTAATAGCCATCTAAGTAAGTAAGTATAGCATTGGGGAAGCGCCGCACAGTAGGGCCAAACGCAAAAAAAAGGGTAATAAATCCGTATCTTTGAAAGTATTTGTCCAATTATAAAAAAATGTATGAAGCAAGCGTAGAGGAGGACCCAAGCTTTTAGAAAATATAAATTTTGGACTACCCTGTATATACATACGTTGAGCTACAGGGTGCCAAAGTTGACCTCCTCGAGCTTACAAAACATTTCTATGCTTATAACTTTTGCAAATATCAACCGATTTCAATGATTTTTGGATTTATTTGATGAAAAAAAAAATCTGAAAAGAAAACATGCTCACTCTTACTTGTTACCTGTTACAGTTTAAAAGATATTTGGGTTTGAAATTAAAAATTGTTGATTTTGACCTTGACTTTATTTGGTTTTTTGCAAATGCAATTGCAGACAAAAATAAAAGCCGGGAGCACTTCAAAATCTTGTTGCAAAAATTTTCATATATCACTATGCCATAGCTAATGTATATACACACCCTACAAAATAATGCACTTTCAACAAATTTGACGCAAGATAGCTGTTTTAAGGGCAGTTAATATAGTATTAACTAAATAATAATATACAAATATTACCTATTATTGAAAAGGTAAACAGATGGAGATTTGCATACATATCATATTTTTTACCTATAGAAAAAAATAAGGGGTCAGATTAAAAAATTCCAAAATATTATATTTACAGTTTTTTTGTGAAAATTTTTTATATTTGAAAGTTTATAAAATATTGTTGATTTATGATAACATAATGGATTTTAAAACTTTATAATAATATTATGTTATTTATTATTTAAACAAAAAACAAAAAGAATTAAGTAAACTTTAAGTTGTTTTCTGAGCTATTATATTACACGCATCTTAAAATTTGCCTATATAAATAACATTTACCCTCGTGACCCCATTTTGGATCGTGCGGTGAATAACTTTATTAAAACTCAAACCTCAAAGGATTAGTTATTTTAATTTTGAACTAAGTTTTCAAAAACTGGCTTGCGTTTTTTTTTCTCGGCCAATAAATTTGAAATTTCGTTGAAAAAATCCATACTTTCGACCAATGCCTGCCGTAGGGTGCACGTCTAAATCCTTTCAAGAATATACTACTAATAAATTTTGAAGCCTGCTTTTTCCAAAAACGTTAAGAAAGAAATAATTATTTTTACAAATATTTGCAAAAAAAGTTAATTAATTGTGCTCAACTTTTGTCAAAATTATGCCATTTTTGGAATCACCTTGAAAATTTTGATTTTGAATATTTTTCACGGCTAGACGAATAAAGATAATTAAATGAATTTTTTTGTGTAAGCTTAACAAACTTTTTAAAAATACAAAAATATTTTTAAAAATATTTTTAGCACAGCTACAATTGCAGACATTTGCAAAAAACCAAATAAAGTCAAGGTCAAAATCAACAATTTTAAATTTCAAACCCAAATATCTTTTAAGCTTTAACAAGTATTAAGTTAGAGTGAGCATGTTTTCTTTTCAGATTTTAATTTTCATCAAATAAATCCTCCTCTACGATTGCTTCATGCATTATTTTATAATTGGACAAATACTTTCGAAGATACAGATTTATTACCATTTTTTTGCGTTTGGCCCCACTGTGCGCCGTAAAAACAAAAATTGAATATTGGAAAAGCACTTGTTTTTTTTAATTTGAAGAATACTTTGCCAGCTATGTAAAAAATAATCGGCCAAGCCCAAAATTATGTTATCATCCTTGTGTTGGCACAACACTATAATAGAAAAACGCCTTACGTTTTTCCAACGTTTAAACCACCTTATGAAATGTTCTGCCAACGTTGGCCCGGTTGTATTTTTCTTTTTGAGTATCTTTAATGCTTTCACACTCGATTTATTCATTTATATTTGTAGGATATTTAAATAATGTACTTATAAGATAGCTTACATACATTTATATTACATTCCTGGAATAATAATAATAACAACATATGTAAATGAATTTACTGTTAACAATTTTGCTGTCTGCTTTATCTCTACATTTTTTATAATCACTTACTATTGGTCAAGCAAAAGCATACGTTGTAAATTTATATGCATTAAAATAAATACCTTTTAATTAATCTAATAAACTCTACTGTGTGTGCATTATTTAAAAGGCTGAGTTTATTACAGCGGCGACAAGGAAATGAAAAAAACAAATCAAACATTTATTTTAATATAAAAGAACCCAATTTTCAACCTAGATCGTGGCATAAAACGAGGTATGTAGCTGAAAGTAGAGATGGCGACGTCGCAGTTAATAGGAAAAGTGCTAAGCTTTGGCCATACGCAAGGCAATTGGTTCATTTTTAAAAACCAATTGGATAAATTTTTAAGTGGAGAATGATATAACCAGTAACGTCAAAAAGAAGGCAATTTTGCTTACGTCCTTATGTGACGCGTCTTATATGCTGTTACGAAATTAAGTGAGTCCGAAAAAAAATGGAAGAGGCGGCAACAACTTATGATAAATGCGTAGTGATTATAAGAAAACATTTTAAGCCGACCACGTCAGGTTTTGCAGAAAGGTACACATTTTATAATGCTTCGAAATCTGCAACGGAGACAATAATGGAATGGGCCGTGCGCGCTCGAGCATTAACAATTAATTGCGAGTTTAGTGCAAATCTGTCAAGAGCAATTCGTGATATATTTGTAATGGGGTTGGAAAAGGGTCCAGCCCGAGGCAAAATCTTTTTGGAGTCGGTGGAGTGTTCATTCGACAAAGTGGTAGAAATTGCTAACAACACCGAGTATGCAAAGCACCAATACGATACAGTGGCGGTAAAAGAAGAGCAGGTTAATTTTATAAAAAAAGAAGGCTCGCAACAACCAAAAGGAATCGACAAGTAAGCAAGGTCACAAGAAAGGCAATCAACAACAATGTGCAGTCTGTGTGTATATTAATCATACAAACGAGCAATGTAAGTTTAGAAATTATAAATGTAATAAATGTTATAAAAAGGGCATTTAAAAAAATGTGCACAGCTAAGAATTTTAACTTTTTAGAAAATGTCGATAGGGACTTAAGTCTATTTTCTTTAACAAGCCCGGACGATGGTCCAATCAAAATTAAAGTAATTATTAATAAAAAACTTTTTAATATGGTTCGGAAAATAATGTTGTTTCGGAAAGTACATACACGTGAAATAGCACTGGTATTGAAAGCTTATAACGGTACAAATAAAATATCTATAGGAGCGTGTGGCGTGTTAGTACAATACGGTGATAAGACAAAATTTATTTCAATTATTGTGATTAAAGGTGACGGGCCACCATTATTGGGCAGGAATCTTATAAGAGCTTTTGGTAGAGAAATTTTTACTATTAGGTATTCGTCTGAAATGCAATTGATTAATGGTGATGCAATTGTTAGGGAATTTGGCAAGTTGTTTCATGGAGGTTTAGGACTTTTTAAGATGGGTAAGGCAGTCCTAAAGGTAAAAGAAGACTCCGTTTCAAAGTTTTTTAGACCTTCTCCCTTGCCTTTGGCAATTATGGAAATAGTGGAAGCAGGGTTGGAGGAAATGGTAAAAATTAATATTTTGAGGCCGGTTGAGTATAGCGAGTGGGGAACACCCATAGTGCCAATATTGAAGAAGGGCGGTAGTGTGAGATTATGCGAAGATTTTAAAGTTACATTAAATCCGTATTTAATGATTGAAAAGTATCCTTTGCCTCGAATTGAGGAAATTTTTTCTAAATTGCATGGCGGGGAGGAGTTTACGAAGCTGGATCTAAGTAGGGCGTACCAACAAATAGAATTGGATGAGGAATCTCGCAAATATACCGCTATTTATGCGTCCAAGGGCCTGTTTCAGTATACTCGGCTTATATATGGGTAAGCTTCAGCTCCGGCAATGTTCCAAAGAATTATGGATTATCTTTTGGCAGGTTTAGACGGCGTGGTGGTATTTTTAGATGATATTTCGATTACCGCCCCAAATCGCAAGCTGCATTATGAGCGCCTTAGAAACGTGCTGAATATTTTAAACAACGCAGGGTTAAAACTGTCAGCGGATAAATGTAAATTTTTCTGTACTGAAATTAAATATCTAGGCCATATTATTGACCAAACCAGTTTGCATATGGAGCCGGAGAAAGTAAATGTTATTTTGAAAATTCCGGACCCGAGCAATGTGAAGGAGCTCCGGATGTCTCCACTATGCTGCATCCTTTGCATCAATTACTTAGAACCGACGCTGAGTTTTAATTGGTCTAAAGAGTGTTCAGATTCTGTGCAAAAGTTGAAAAATTGCCTGCTGTCAGACAATTGTTTAGCTCATTATAATGCTTATTTGCAAACAAAGTTAATTGTGGATGCCAGTCCTTTTGGGGTGGGGACTGTATTGTCACAGGTCGATGATAAGTGGGAGGAGAGGCCAGTGAAGTTTGCTTCAGGGACCTTGACAGAAACTGAAAAAAGGTATTCACAAATAGATCGTGAATAAACTAAAGTTGGCAACCGAAGCGAATAACGATATCGGTAACGGTATTAAAATATTTGTCATTTCGGTATCGGTATTTTGATTTTCCTGTTAACGGTATTAATTCTATAATTTCGGTACCGGTTTTTTGATTATATCAGTATCGGTATAGATACTTACTTAAATTGACTTTATATGGTAATACAAAGTATTTAGATTTTGTATAATCAAAATATTATGAAATTCTCTCCGTGTTTAAGAAAAGAGAATAAAAATCTGTTCTTAGTATTTTTCATGTTTACACGGATGAGATTGGTAAAATCAAAAGCGGCTATTTCCTTGCAAGTTTCCTGTTGGGGTAAGTACATACGGTTATGATTCTACAATATTAACAAAAACAACATGAAAAAATTCTGCTTTGATTTTGATTGTTTCATTAATTGTAGCCACCTTCATTATAAGCTGTAAGTGATGTCAACATTTCACAACTCTGACGTGCGAGAAATTAACATACTTTTTTTTTGGCAAACTTTTTTTTCACTCATTTTGAAGGAGAGCAAAAAAAAAATTCTCTCTGGAAATAAATTTTGTTGAGTGATAATTTTAATCAGTGCAACCAAGTTCATGCACAAAAGGCTTTGCCGTTTTATAATATACTATGGTATGATTTCTTTTTGGGGACACGGCTCATTTAAATGATTTTCTGCTTCCGTAAAAAGATGTTTGAGTACATATTATTTTTATATATGCACACTTTAATTATTTTTAAATAAAGTGGTGGATTTTGAAAACAATTTAAATTTTTTTTATATTAAAGAACAATATTTGTTTTTTTCTAGTTTTTTGACCTTTTTAATATTAATAAATGAGTCTATTTTTTAATCTTTAAGTCTATTATAGGTATATTTATTTTTGAAAAAATTTTCAATATTTCGCCACTCCGTTGTGTGGCGTCATCACGAGGTTATTTCAATTTCACAAATATATTTCGAAGTTTATGCTTATATACAACATTTGTTAATATTATTACTGTTATTTAATAATTGCTAACCAAAAAGCCAAAAGCTAATTTTAAAACTATTATGACAAATATAAAAATTAATTGAAATAAGCTCCTGATGATGCCACACAACGGAGTGCGAAATATTAAAAATTTGTACAAAAATTAATATAACAGACATACACACAAAAAATAATCAAGGTTATATTAACTAAGCCTCGTTAGTTAATTTCTTTTTTTATGAAAACGAAAAACTAAGTTTTACTAACTAAGTCAAATAGGTAATTTTCATTTAATTTAACAAAAAATCCAAGCTAATGTAACTAAGTGAATTAGGTACCGCCTTCAAAATTGTTTTTTACTGTTTTTTTAATTTTTTAGTTGAAAATGGTAAAAAAAATGTTTTAGAAAATGAAGGTGGGTAAAAAATTTATTTATATAAAATAAAACAAATTTTGAATTGGAGTTTTAAGCAAATGCGGAGGCAATTATTGGAGATGATTTAAAAAGTAAGTAATTTAAGACATTTGTTGTTAATCTAGGTTAAAAAAAAACGGATTTCTTATCAACAGAACTGTTCCCTTAAAATTCAAACCCTGATTCTCTGCTTCCGTAAAAAAGAAATTCAAGATTTCCGTTGGAATCTGGTCATGGCTTTCCTCTCAGGTATGTTCCAGAGGTTAAATTTGTTTCGACGGTGCCCAAAAAGTAAGAGGAAAAAAGGGCATGTAACCACGGAATTTTGTTTTTTAAAGTTTTGAAATTCTTTCACGCGTTTAATTCATTTTTCGAAACAAATTAACCTTTTGAACAACCCACATAGATAAAATATTATTAATATTAATATTACACATTTAATATACGCAATTTTCAATAAAATATTGTGGGTCAAAATTTTTTAATTTGGTCTGGAGATTAGCTAATTTAAAAAAGGTAAATTTTGCTAAAGTTATAAGAAAGGGTAATATACTTTGCTTTCATTGTCTATTATATAAAGAAGGGGTGTATGTATGTATGTATGTTTGTATTTTATAGCTGGCCACACCAGTGGATCGATTTTTGTGAAATTTTTATAGAGTGTTACTTCAAGTTTGAAAGAAACAATTGGCTACTTTTTTTTGGAAATTATTGCTGCCACGCCCACACTACGCCCATTTGTGTGGGAAGGTCAAGTAACAAAATTACCCAGAGCCATACTGCTCAAACGCGTAGAGCTAAATACCTGAAATTTACAACACGTGTTAAGCTTTACATGTTTGTTTAAAAGCAAATGAGTTTTTAAACATTGGCCCGTAAAGGGATAAAAAGGGGACAAAAAGGGAAAAATCGGTAACCTACTATCTCTTGATGTATATAAGATAGAAACAAAATTTAAAAAGTTTAGCGTTTTCCTTAAGAAATAAACAGACAGGTATCTGGAGTTTTTTTTTTAATTTTGGTCCGAAAGGCCGAAAAAAGGTGTTAAAATTATATTTTGGTACTTTTTGGTACTTTTTGTTACATTAAAACCAATAAAGATAGAAAAATTTTTCAAATTGCGTTCGATAGGTCTTACAAAAATATGATTACGTTTTGCGCACTTTTTTTTTAATTTTGGGCCCAAGGGGGAAAAAAGGGTTAAAAATATATTTTGATTTTTTTATGAGTTTTTTGTAACTTTTAAACCAATAAAGATAGGAACATTATTTAAATTAAGTGTAACAGGCCTAAAAAATATGAGTACGTTTTTAGATACTTTTTTAATTATTAGACCCTAAGGGGGAAAAAGGGTTAAAATTATGTTTTAGTACTTTTTGTAACCTTAAAATCAATTAAGATAGAAAAATAATTTAAATTCCTCTTCCAGACCGATTTTTGGAAATTAGTTCGCACATAAACAGCTGTTAAAGTTAAAATTTTGAAGGTAAAAAAGTGGGCGGTGCCACGCCAATTAAAGTTAAACTTTTTATGCTGGTACTTTTATTGCACTGATTTTTTAAAATTGGCACACATATAGAAGGCCTCTAATTCCGAAGTTCAAAAGGACAAAAATGGAGTATTGCAGCGCCCACAAAAATGTAAGTTTTCATACTGGTTCTTCTATTGTTGCGATTTCTATGAAGCTCAAAAATAGACCGACAATGTTTATTTTCGGTACAAAAATGGGTGGTATAAAGATAGACAAACGTGCAAAATTATGTGAAGATAAGGCCATATTCTAGCCAGTTAGTGCCCAAAACGCTTAATCCGGGAGGACATTTGTATGGGAGCTAGGTCAAAAAATTAACCGATCACCACAAACAACATGCTTTTTTCCTATGCGGTCTCTATTTTGTTCACAAGAATACATTAACTCCCAGCCGGACGGATGGACTGACAGGTTTTAATCGACTCAGGAAGTGATTCTGTGTCGATCGGTATAATTAGAGGTGGGTCTCAGACCTTTTTCTTTGGTGAGGTACACAAATTTCCACAAAAGCATCATAATATTTGGATATAACAATATAAGAGAAGTTTGAACTACTTTTGAAAAATATTTGATATGTGATCCCTGTATATTATATAAAGAAGGGTTGTATGTATGTATGTATGTATGTATGTATGTATGTATGTATGTATGTATGTATGTATGTATGTATGTATGTATGTATGTATGTATGTATGTATGTATGTATGTATGTATGTATGTATGTATGTATGTATGTATGGATGTATGTATGTATGTTTGTATTTTATAGATGGTCAGACCAGTGGGCTGATTTTTTTGAAATTTTTACATGGAGTTCCTCCAAGCCTAGAAGAAACAATAGGCTACTTTTTTGGAAATTATTAAATACAGATACATTTTTAGAAATTTGGCCCGTGAAGGAATAAAAAGGGGGCAAAAAGGGAAAAATCTGCACCTTCTATCTTCTTAAGTAAATAAGATGGAAACAAAACTTAAAAAAGTTTTGCGTTTTTCTTAAGAAATAAATAGACAGGTATCTGGTGTTTTTTCCAATTTTGGACCGAATGGGAAAAAATAGGTTTAAAATATATTTTGGTACTTTTGGGTACTTTTAGTTACTTTTAAACCAATAAAGATAGAAACATTATTACATTGCTTTCGATAGGTCTTAAAAATAGGATTACGTTTGTCGTACTTTTTTCAATTTTTGACCCAAAGGGGAAATAAAAGGGTTAAAAATATATTTGGTTTTTTTAGGCATTTTTTGTAACTTTTAAACCAATAAAGATAGGAACATTATTCAAATTAGGTGCGGCAGGCCTAAAAATAATGAGTACGGTTTTGGGTTCTTTTTTAATTATTGGACCCTATAAGGAAAAAGGGTTAAATTTATGTTTTAGTACTTTTTGTAACTTTAGAACCACCATTAAAAATAGAAAAATTATTTAAATTGCATTCGTCAGGTTCCCAAAATATGTTAATCTGTTAATAAAGGACTAGAATTATATGCAGAAGTTTATAAAAAAATTTTTGATAACTAAAGTTTTCTAGATATCTCCAAAACTATAAACCTCATGAATTCCCAGTTTTTACATGTTAATTAAAGATTAGGGCTGACTTATAATTTGTTGCAACTTAAGTGGGGCAACCAGTAAATTAAAAAATATATAAATGCTTTTATTTACATATTTTGGTAATTTTACTATGATTGATGTAGCGAAGCACACCGGGGCTTAGCTAGTTAGCTTAATAAAGTTTTTAAGTAACTTTGACTCATTTTTTAGTTGATTTTTCGAACATGGAAACTAACTTAAATTTAAGGCATATTACCTTAGGAACATAGTTACTGCCATTCTACCCTTTTTTTAGTTGAATTTATACTATGTTTTTAGGAAATATAACCTATAGAATTTTTATATTTAAAGGACTTTGAATAGAAAATAAGCGTCCTTCATAACAATAAAAATGACCAAAACGAAGGCGTAACAAGTCTGCCATAAATAAAGGGGTAACCCGTGGGTGCACCATTCATTTGGCCAAGCGCGCCTCCAACATTGGCTTTCAAAAACGTGCTCCCCGTGCTATGAAGGAAATCCGCAAGTTTGCTGAAAAGAAAATGGGTACAAATGATGTCAGAATCGATACCCGATTAAGCAAGCACATATGGTCTAAGGGTATAAGGTTAATAATAATAAATAATTAATCATTTTTTATTATAACTGTACTTTCTATGTAAGTTTTATTGTGTAGATGTCCTGATACATACGGGCAAAAATGAATTAAACTATTTGTTTATTTTAGATCAACTCCACTTCGTGTGCGCATACGCTTGTCACGTCACACAGTGGTATTTTGGTGGCAAAAAAGTTAAATTTGACTTATATTTTCTAAAAATCTAATAATGCTGTTTTATAGAAAAGTGTTTCACTAAGAAAAATCAATAATTTTTTTTAGTTTAAAGTTATATTTTGTCTTAGAAAAAGTTTAGTGAAGTCACTTAAGTATTGTGAAACAAAAACAGGTGAAAATGTTCATGAAACTCAGTAGCTTATGCGTGAAAAATATTTTTATTGCTAATATTTTTAATAAATTACACAGCCTTCTTTTTAATTTAAAAAAATATATATTTGGATTACATATGTAGTTTAGTAAATACAAGCAAATTAAAATAGCTTTATAAAATTCGGTGTTTTCAGTTTTCCTTGGAAAAAAAAGAAGTTGGCTCAGTCTACCTCCGTCCTCTTACTACAACATAATAAAGGGTGACAGTCTTGTCTTTGAATTTAACCAAAAAAATTCACCGACTTTCGCCGATCGTTGAACAAACTTGTAAATTTTCTAAAAAAAAAGTCAAGAATGATGCTGCTCTGAACCAATTGCGTTTTCAATTGTTATGACTATGGCGATACAGTTATGTCACGTATAATTCAACCTTTAAACCTGGCTTAGGTTTAAATAAAAACATTAATTTTAAGAGAATTTTTTTATTTTTTTTTATATACATCCATATGTATATTCAATTCGTTTTGCAGTAAAATTTTCTATGTAGTAAGACTACGAGTGTTGTTTGCATTAATTTACCGGCCAAATTAAAATTAACTTTAGTTTTTGTCAAAAATAAAAAAACTAACAAACAAAGACTACTATATCAATGCGTATGGTAAAAAAAGCCAAAATCATTACTTCATAAGTGTTCTATCAAAAACTTTTTTATATAAAAATATAAAACCGTATTAAAACAAAGTTTACTAGATGTAAACGAAGTTGTAGAATTATTAAAGATTCCGGCTTGGCTTTGGATTAGGAAAAATTAAATGATTATAGAATTTTGAGTTGTCTGTTTTTGATTTAGGGTGCAGTGCAGTGCTTGGTAATGAGAAATAGAATTTGTTTATTTTTTAAATTTAAAAAAAATCGACAAATTCATGCCTCTTTTAATGGAAAAGGAAGAGGAGAGAATGATCACACCAATATTTCAAATGGACGATTGTACTTTGTATTAATGCTGAATTAATAAATATTTATTAAAAGAAAGTATATAAACAAATTAAAATAATTATTAATGTTAAATATCGTTTATTTTTATAATTCAAAATACTTAGAATATGTAATAGGCCTAGAAGGTCTGGCATCGATAAAAAAATAGTTTTAAAACTTGGCACTACTTTTTATTGCTTATATGAAACCAAAGCGCATGCATACAGGTGGGAGCGGTTCTACAAAAACAACTAAAAAGGAAATCACTTTAAAATTAAAATCAAAGGATTTTGTTCAAATTTTTGTGATTTTAAAGCGGCCAGCTAAATGCCTACTGATTTGAAAAATCACTTGGTTATATTTGGTTTTTCATTTGGAATTTTGCAATAAAATAATTAATAAATAAGTTAAAACCGAAATTCTGATTTTAAAATTCTGATTTTATATGTTTCAGAATGTAAAGTGGAAAATGTCTTTGTTTTTACCCAATATGCAGAAAGGTGTAATGAGCGTCTTTTCTCATGTTTAGTTTTTCGAAAAAGTTGTTCGAAAAAAAAGTGGACTGGGAAAAACTGAGTATGAGGAAATGTGGCCAATACCTTCCTCTACCATGCCCCATTCTCCAATTTTTGGCACATGTCTTTGTTTTTACCCAATGTGCAGCAAGGTGTATTGAGCGACTTTTCTCATACTTAGTTTTTCGAAAAAGTTGTTCGAAAAAAAAGTGGACTGGGAAAAACTGAGTATGAGGAAATGTGGCCAATACCTTCTTCTACCATGCCCCTTTCTCCAATTTTTGGCACATGTCTTTGTTTTTACCCAATATGCAGCAAGGTGTATTGAGCGACTTTTCTCATACTTAGTTTTCGAAAAAGTTGTTCGAAAAAAAAGTGGACTGGGAAAAACTGAGTATAAGGAAATGTGGCAAATACCTTCCTCTACCATGCCCTATTCTCCAATTTTTGGCACATGTCTTTGTTTTTACCCAATATGCAGCAAGGTGTATTGAGTAACTTTTCTCATACTTAGTTTTTCGAAAAAGTTGTTCGAAAAAAAAGTGGACTGGGAAAAACTGAGTATAAGGAAATGTGGCAAATACCTTCCTCTACCGTGCCCTATTCTCCAATTTTTGGCACATGTCTTTGTTTTTACCCAATATGCAGCAAGGTGTATTGAGTAACTTTTCTCATACTTAGTTTTTCGAAAAAGTTGTTCGAAAAAAAAGTAGACTGGGAAAAACTGAGTATGAGGAAATGTGGCCAATACCTTCCTCTACCATGTCTCATTTTCCAATTTTTGGCACATGTCTTTGTTTTTACCCAATATGCAGCAAGGTGTATTGAGTGACTTTTCTCATACTTAGTTTTTCGAAAAAGTTGTTCGAAAAAAAAGTGGACTGGGAAAAACTGAGTATGAGGAAATGTGGCAAATACCTTCCTCTACCATGCCAGATTCTCCAATTTTTGGCACATGTCTTTGTTTTTACCCAATATGCAGAAAGGTGTATTGAGCGACATTTCTCATACTTAGTTTTTCGAAAAAGTTGCTCGAAAAAAAAGTGGACTGGGAAAAACTGTCTTTGTTTTTACCCAATATGCAGCAAGGTGTATTGAGCGACTTTTCTCATACTTAGTTTTTCGAAAAAGTTGTTCGAAAAAAAAGTGGACTGGGAAAAACTGAGTATGAGGAAATGTGGCAAATACCTTCCTCTACCGTGCCGCGTTCTCCAATTTTTGGCACATGTCTTTGTTTTTACCCAATATGCAGCAAGGTGTATTGAGTAACTTTTCTCATACTTAGTTTTTCGAAAAAGTTGTTCGAAAAAAAAGTGGACTGGGAAAAACTGAGTATGAGGAAATGTGGCCAATACCTTCCTCTACCATGCCCCCTTCTCCAATTTTTGGCACATGTCTTTGTTTTTACCCAATATGCAGCAAGGTGTATTGAGCGACTTTTCTCATACTTAGTTTTTCGAAAAAGTTGTTCGAAAAAAAAGTGGACTGGGAAAAACTGAGTATGAGGAAATGTGGCCAATACCTTCTTCTACCATGCCCCATTCTCCAATTTTTGGCACATGTCTTTGTTTTTACCCAATATGCAGCAAGGTGTATTGAGTAACTTTTCTCATACTTAGTTTTTCGAAAAAGTTGTTCGAAAAAAAAGTGGACTGGGAAAAACTGAGTATGAGGAAATGTGGCCAATACCTTCCTCTACCATGTCTAGATTTCTAATTTTTGGCACATGTCTTTGTTTTTAACCAATATGCAGGAAGGTGTATTGAGTGAGTTTTCTCATACTTAGTTTTTCGAAAAAGTTGTTCGAAAAAAAAGTGGACTGGGAAAAACTGAGTATGAGGAAATGTGGCCAATACCTTCCTCTACGATGTCTCATTCTCCAATTTTCGGCACATGTCTTTGTTTTTACCCAATATGCAGGAAGGTGTATTGAGTGACTTTTCTCATACTTAGTTTTTCGAAAAAGTTGTTCGAAAAAAAAGTGGACTGGGAAAAACTGAGTATAAGGAAATGTGGCCAATACCTTCCTCTACCATGCCTTATTCTCCAATTTTTGGCACATGTCTTTGTTTTTACCCAATATGCAGCAAGGTGTATTGAGCGACTTTTCTCATACTTAGTTTTTCGGAAAAGTTGTTCGAAAAAAAAGTGGACTGGGAAAAACTGAGTATGAGAAAATGTGGCCAATACCTTCCTCTACCATGACCTATTCTCCAATTTTTGGCACATGTCTTTGTTTTTACCCAATATGCAGCAAGGTGTATTGAGCGACTTTTCTCATACTTAGTTTTTCGAAAAAGTTGTTCGAAAAAAAAGTGGACTGGGAAAACTGAGTATGAGGAAATGTGGCCAATACCTTCTTCTACCATGCCCCATTCTCCAATTTTTGGCACATGTCTTTGTTTTTACCAAATATGCAGCAAGGTGTATTGAGCGACTTTTCTCATACTTAGTTTTTCGAAAAAGTTGTTCGAAAAAAAAGTGGACTGGGAAAAACTGAGTATGAGGAAATATGGCCAATACCTTCTTCTACCATGCCCCATTCTCCAATTTTTGTCACATGTCTTTGTTTTTACCCAATATGCAGCAAGGTGTATTGAGCGACTTTTCTCATACTTAGTTTTTCGAAAAAGTTGTTCGAAAAAAAAGTGGACTGGGAAAAACTGAGTATGAGGAAATGTGGCCAATACCTTCTTCTACCATGCCCCATTCTCCAATTTTTGGCACATGTCTTTGTTTTTACCCAATATGCAGCAAGGTGTATTGAGTAACTTTTCTCATGCTTAGTTTTTCGAAAAAGTTGTTCGAAAAAAAAGTGGACTGGGAAAAACTGAGTATGAGGAAATGTGGCCAATACCTTCCTCTACTATGTCTAATTTTCTAATTTTTGGCACATGTCTTTGTTTTTAACCAATATGCAGGAAGGTGTATTGAGTGACTTTTCTCATACTTAGTTTTTCGAAAAAGTTGTTCGAAAAAAAAGTGGACTGGGAAAAACTGAGTATGAGGAAATGTGGCCAATACCTTCCTCTACCATGCCCCATTCTCCAATTTTTGGCACATGTCTTTGTTTTTACCCAATATGCAGCAAGGTGTATTGAGTAACTTTTCTCATGCTTAGTTTTTCGAAAAAGTTGTTCGAAAAAAAAGTGGACTGGGAAAAACTGAGTATGAGGAAATGTGGCCAATACCTTCCTCTACTATGTCTAATTTTCTAATTTTTGGCACATGTCTTTGTTTTTAACCAATATGCAGGAAGGTGTATTGAGTGACTTTTCTCATACTTAGTTTTTCGAAAAAGTTGTTCGAAAAAAAAGTGGACTGGGAAAAACTGAGTATGAGGAAATGTGGCCAATACCTTCTTCTACCATGCCCCATTCTCCAATTTTTGGCACATGTCTTTGTTTTTACCCAATATGCAGCAAGGTGTATTGAGTAACTTTTCTCATGCTTAGTTTTTCGAAAAAGTTGTTCGAAAAAAAAGTGGACTGGGAAAAACTGAGTATGAGGAAATGTGGCCAATACCTTCCTCTACTATGTCTAATTTTCTAATTTTTGGCACAAGTCTTTGTTTTTAACCAATATGCAGGAAGGTGTATTGAGTGACTTTTCTCATACTTAGTTTTTCGAAAAAGTTGTTCGAAAAAAAAGTGGACTGGGAAAAACTGAGTATGAGGAAATGTGGCCAATACCTTCCTCTACTATGTCTAATTTTCTAATTTTTGGCACATGTCTTTGTTTTTACCCAATATGCAGGAAGGTGTATTGAGTGACTTTTCTCATACTTAGTTTTTCGAAAAAAAAGTGGACTGGGAAAAACTGAGTATAAGGAAATGTGACCAATACCTTCCTCTACCATGCCTTATTCTCCAATTTTTGGCACATTTCTTTGTTTTTACGCAATATGCAACAAGGTGTATTGAGCGACTTTTCTCATACTTAGTTTTTCGAAAAAGTTGTTCGAAAAAAAAGTGGGCTGGGAAAAACTGAGTATGAGGAAATGTGGCCAATACCTTCTCCTACCATGCCCCATTCTCCAGTTTTTGGCACATGTCTTTGTTTTTACCCAATATGCAGCAAGGTGTATTGAGCGACTTTTCTCATACTTAGTTTTTCGAAAAAGTTGTTCGAAAAAAAAGTGGACTGGGAAAAACTGAGTATGAGGAAATGTGGCCAATACCTTCCTCTACCATGCCCTATTCTCCAATTTTTGGCACATGTCTTTGTTTTTACCCAATGTGCAGCAAGGTGTATTGAGCGACTTTTCTCATACTTAGTTTTTCGAAAAAGTTGTTCGAAAAAAAAGTGGACTGGGAAAAACTGAGTATGAGGAAATGTGGCCAATACCTTCCTCTACCATGTCTTATTTTCCAATTTTTGGCACATGTCTTTGTTTTTACCCAATATGCAGCAAGGTGTATTGAGTGACTTTTCTCATACTTAGTTTTTCGAAAAAGTTGTTCGAAAAAAAAGTGGACTGGGAAAAACTGAGTATAAGGAAATGTGGCCAATACCTTCCTCTACCATGCCTAATTCTCCAATTTTTGGCACATGTCTTTGTTTTTGCCCAATATGCAGCAAGGTGTATTGAGTGACTTTTCTCATACTTAGTTTTTCGAAAAAGTTGTTCGAAAAAAAAGTGGACTGGGAAAAACTGAGTATGAGGAAATGTGGCCAATACCTTCCTCTACCATGCCGCGTTCTCCAATTTTTGGCACATGTCTTTGTTTTTACCCAATATGCAGCAAGGTGTATTGAGCGACTTTTCTCATACTTAGTTTTTCGAAAAAGTTGTTCGAAAAAAAAGTAGACTGGGGAAAACTGAGTATGAGGAAATGTGGCCAATACCTTCCTCTACCAAGCCCAATTCTCCAATTTTTGGCACATGTCTTTGTTTTTACCCAATATGCAGCAAGGTGTATTGAGTGACTTTTCTCATACTTAGTTTTTCGAAAAAGTTGTTCGAAAAAAAAGTGGACTGGGAAAAACTGAGTATGAGGAAATGTGGCAAATACCTTCCTCTACCATGCCAGATTCTCCAATTTTTGGCACATGTCTTTGTTTTTACCCAATATGCAGAAAGGTGTATTGAGCGACATTTCTCATACTTAGTTATTCGAAAAAGTTGTTCGAAAAAAAGTGGACTGGGAAAAACTGAGTATGAGGAAATGTGGCCAATACCTTCCTCTACCATGCCCCATTTTCCAGTTTTTGGCACATGTCTTTGTTTTTACTCAATATGCAGAAAGGTGTATTGAGTGACTTTTCTCATACTTAGTTTTTCGAAAAAGTTGTTCGAAAAAAAAGTGGACTGGGAAAAACTGAGTACGAGGAAATGTGGCCAATACCTTCCTCTACTATGCCCTATTCTCCAATTTTCGGCACATGTCTTTGTTTTTACCCAATATGCAGAAAGGTGTATTGAGCGACATTTCTCATACTTAGTTTTTCGAAAAAGTTGTTCGAAAAAAAAGTGTACTGGGAAAAACTGAGTATGAGGAAATGTGGCAAATACCTTCCTCTACCATGCCAGATTCTCCAATTTTTGGCACATGTCTTTGTTTTTACCCAATATGCAGAAAGGTATATTGAGCGACATTTCTCATACTTAGTTTTTCGAAAAAGTTGTTCGAAAAAAAAGTGGACTGGGAAAAACTGTCTTTGTTTTTACCCAATATGCAGCAAGGTGTATTGAGCGAATTTTCTCATACTTAGTTTTTCGAAAAAGTTGTTCGAAAAAAAAGTGGACTGGGAAAAACTGAGTATGAGGAAATGTGGCCAATACCTTCCTCTACCATGCCCCCTTCTCCAATTTTTGGCACATGTCTTTGTTTTTACCCAATATGCAGCAAGGTGTATTGAGCGACTTTTCTCATACTTAGTTTTTCGAAAAAGTTGTTAGAAAAAAAAGTGGACTGGGAAAAACTGAGTATGAGGAAATGTGGCCAATACCTTCTTCTACCATGCCCCATTCTCCAATTTTTGGCACATGTCTTTGTTTTTACCCAATATGCAGCAAGGTGTATTGAGTAACTTTTCTCATACTTAGTTTTTCGAAAAAGTTGTTCGAAAAAAAAGTGGACTGGGAAAAACTGAGTATGAGGAAATGTGGCCAATACCTTCCTCTACCATGTCTAATTTTCTAATTTTTGGCACATGTCTTTGTTTTTAACCAATATGCAGGAAGGTGTATTGAGTGAGTTTTCTCATACTTAGTTTTTCGAAAAAGTTGTTCGAAAAAAAAGTGGACTGGGAAAAACTGATTATGAAGAAATGTGGCCAATACCTTCCTCTACCATGCCCCATTCTCCAATTTTTGGCACATGTCTTTGTTTTTACCCAGTAAGTAAAATAATACGTGTGAGTAGTGTGTCATAATAATGTTATATATGTATAAATTGTATGTAAATTTTTTCCAAAATTAGTTTTTTCTTTATCAAATTCGTATTCTTGTTTCATTAAAAATTATTTTTTTCGTTTCTGAAGTAAAATTCAGAGACTTATATAAAATCTTCATATGTATCAAAAAGTTTGTTAAAGTTCTAAAAAAGTTTGTTAAAAGCAAAAATCCTCTCCCATGAAGATTTTTGATGCTGCCATATCAAAAATACACTTTTTGTATGGAAAAAGGGTGTCTGTAAGCTTGGCAGCACTTATTTAAAAATTTTACTCAAACTTTAGCACCATTTTTTAATGAGAGAGAATATCTAGTGCGCTCTCTGAAAAATTGAGTGAAAAAAAGTTTGCCAAAAAAAAAGTTTGTTATTTTCACGGAGATAAAAAAACAAATTATTTTTTTAAAATGTGAACATAAATAAAAAAAGAATATATTTTAAGGACTTTGAATAGAAAATAAGCGTCCTTCATAACAATTAAAATGACCAAAACGAAGGCGTAACAAGTCTGCCATAAAGAAAAGGGGTAATCCGTGGTTGCGCCATTCATTTGGCCAAGCGCGCCCCCAACATTGGATTTCAAAAACGTGCTCCTCGTGCTATGAAGGAAATCCGCAAGTTTGCTGAAAAGAAAATGGGTACAAATGATGTCAGAATCATTGCTAATATTTTTATTGAATTACACAGCCTTCTTTTTAATTAAAAAAAATATATATATATATATATTTGGATTACATATGTAGTTTAGTAAATACAAGCAAATCAAAATAGCTTTATAAAATTCGGTGTTTTCAGTTTTCCTTTGGAAAAAAAAGAAATTGGCTCCGTCTACCTCCGTCCTCTTACAGCAACATAATAAAGGGTGAGAGTCTGTTCTTTGAATTTAACCAAAAAAATTCACCGACTTTCGCCGATCGTTGAACAAACTTGTAAATTTTCTAAAAAAAAGTCAAGAATGATGCTGCTCAGTAGTGCGATTCAGTAACTTATTTTTACGATATTCGCATCGTTAAAATAAGTTAACAATAAATATAACAATTTTGCAATTCAGTAAAGTTTTTAACGATATTCACTTCCGTTAAAGTCAGCTGTTATTGTTAAGTAAACAGCAAAACTTTTTAGCAATTTTTACAATCGTTATACTTGATAATTTAACGGCAATAATTTTTGTGTTGTTAGTTGTATCGACAAAAGGTTATTTTGTATATTATATATTATTTTTACTATATTTATGATTTTCGCTTTCTTAAAATTTATTTTACAACTAATAAAATACAAACAAAAAACAACTTGTCCACTATCGTTAAAAACGTCTTAGTGAATCACTTAACCGTAGCAGCAAACAATAATTTATGTCGATAAATATGACGATTGTCGAATAGTTAAAAGTTACTGAATCGCACTACAGGTTTTATAATAAAATGTGTTGCATACATTAAGGCTTACACTATTTTAATGATATATGTATAACTTCGTAATTATAATAACAATTTGTTAAAATCGGCATTCTTGGGAATTTAATGGTTAAGAAAACCGTTTGAATAAAAGCAAAAATATTTTAAAATTGGTTAACATAATTGAATATAAAAATGAGTTCATTTTCTGTACCATATAGCGAATTGTGTAAGGAACTTATTAATTGCGGTAATAATGTTGATGTATTAACTGATTTTATAAAAGCAAAGAACCCAGTGCTTACAATTAATAAAATCGAAATACATAAGGAAAAAAGCAATTCAAAAGCGGTTTCTCAGTAATTTTTATAAACGTACAAAAAAATTCGTATTTTTAAGAAAAATTGTGCTTGGCTAAAGAGTAAGGTCTAAAACAAAAACCACTTATTGTAAATTTTGAATGCCACAACATTTTTTTAGATATGTATATGTATTTGAAGTATCACTTGCTGATGATCAACCTAGTTGTTCAAAGAGAAAGGGAAAACCTGTTAAGGAATTTGATGATTGCAAAGGACGTAGTAAAAGGTACAAAGCTGCTGATTTAGCATCCCAGTACACCCAACAACAATTACTAATGGCAAGTGCAGTAACGAGAGCAAAAAATTAATCACAACCATATATGTATTCCTTCGTCAACTGCGCAAGCGTATATGTTGGGGGCAGAGTTAACAAAACATCAGTAGGAGACAGTGAAATATGTTTTCCAAAAAGGGGGATATATGATATTTTACCACCTTATATTAAAGGTACTAAAAGAGAAGAAAAAATGTTATCCCAATGAAGTCCGCGTATCAGAAAATGAAGCTTCTGCAAGCTTGCAAAGTTTGATGGATCACACCACAAAGCCTTTTTTTGAAAGTTTTTCGCGCGAAAAAGGTAATCATATGCAAAAATTAAAATACACTCTTACGTCGAAGTGGGGTTGCAATGGATCTTCTGATAATGCAGAGTACAATCAGTGTTTGCCAATTAATGCAAGCGACACACAGTGGGGCCAAACGCAAAAAAATGGTAATAAATCTGTATCTTCGAAAGTATTGGTCAAATTGTAAAATAATGTATGAAGCAGTTGTAGAGGAGGACCCAAGGTTTTAGAAAATAAAATTTTGGACTACCCTGTATATACATACGTTGAGCTACAGGGTGCCAAAGTTGACCTCCTCGGGCTTGCAAAACATTTCTATGCTCATAACTTTTGCAAATATCAACCGATTTCAATGATTTTTGGATTTATTTGGTGAAAATTAAAATCTGAAAAGAAAACATGCTCACTCTTTCTTGTTACCTGTTACAGTTTAAAAGATATTTGGGTTTGAAATTTAAAATTGTTGTTTTTGACCTTGACTTTATTTGGTTTTTTGCAAATATCTGCAATTGTAGTTATGCAAAAAATTTTTTAAAAATATTTTCTTATTTTTCAAAAGTTTCTTAAGCCTATACAAAAAAATTTATTTAATTATCTTTATTCGTCTAGCCGTGAAAAATATTCAAAATCAAAATTTGCAAGATGATTAAAAAATGGCATAATTTTGACAAAAATTGAGCACTATTGATTAACTTTTTTTGCAAATATTTGTAAAAATAATTATTTCTTTCTTAACGTTTTTGGAAAAAGCAGGCTTCAAAATATATTAGTAGTATATTTTTGAAAAGATTTAGACGTGCACCCTATGCCAGGCATTGGTCGAAAATATGGATTTTTTCAACGAAATTTCAAATTTATTGGCCGAGAAAAAAAAACGCAAGCCAGTTTTTGAAAAATTGGTTCAAAATTAAAATAACTTATCTTTTGAGGTTTCAGTTTTAGTTAAGTTATTTACCGCCCGCTCAAAAATGGGATCACGAGGGTAAATGTTATTAATATAGGCAAATTTTAAGATGCGTGTTATATAATAGCTCAGAAAATATCTTAAAGTTTACTCAATTCTTTTTGTTTTTTGTTTAAACAATAAATAACATAATATTATTATAAAGTTTTAAAATCCATTACGTTATCTTAAATCTACAACATTTTATAAACTTTCAAATATAAAAAATTTTCACAAAAAAAAACTGTAAATATAATATTTTGGAATTTTTTTAATCTGACCCCTTATTTTTTTTTCTGTAGGTAAAAAATGTGACATGTATGCGAATCTCCATCTGTTTACCTTTTCAATGATATATAATATTTGTATATTATTAGTTATTTAATACTATATTAACTGCTCTTAAAACCGCTATCTTGCGTCAAATTTGTTGAAAGTTCATTATTTTTTAGGGTGTGTATATACATTAGCTATGGCATAGTGATATATGAAAATTTTTGCAACGAGATTTTGAAGTGCTCCCGGCTTTTATTTTGTTAGACTTGGAAAAAAAATACATAGGGCAAAAAATGGGGGATTTTGGTTGTGGGTAAATGGCGCCTCATCGAGGTCAAAGTTCATCGTAAAAGCAAAAAAAATCATAAAATGTCTAATAACTGCCGCGGAGTCGCTCCTAGAGTAGTAGAATGTAAGATTGACCCCCATTAAAATTTCCTCCCCAACATTTTTGTAGAACATACTTACACCCTATCTTCACTCCTAAGGGGGCTTGCCCTACAAAGGGTTAGTTTTTCATAAATTTTACGCCAACCGTCCTAAAAAGTTTTGGAGCGCCTCTTGAGGATTCAAAGGTACGACAAACCCCCATTGATTTTTCCCCTTCGACATTATTGTAAAACATACTAATCTCCTATTTCTGCTCCTTAGGGCACTTCCCCTTCAAAAAAAGATATAGAAATTTGCCTTCTCCTTCTTACTACTTTCAGGGATACTATGGAGGACTCAAATGTATACCCGACCATTGATTTTTCTCACCTGCCAACCCTAAATGCTCCTTTGTTCGTTAGGATACTTCCCTTCAAATAAGTTTTTTTTTTAAATTTGACTTCTTGCCAAACTACTTTTGGAGGAGTCAAAAGTATATACCAAACCTCTTTCTCTGCCCTTTAGGTTCCTATACAAACAAAATTTTATATCTTTCATTTTTTATTAAATTTAATTCAGTAACAAGTTTTGAGAGTTTTATATTTATTATTTTAATTGATTAATTTATTTTTGCAACAAAGTGGATACTTTTTTCTATTTTCGGCAACGACTTGCAGTAGAAATATTTGTTCTTCCTCGTTGCGGCACAAAATGTTGTTGTAGTTTTCAATGAGTTTTACACCTCTTTCGGCAGAATCGTTCACAACATGCAATTTTCGCAGTGTTTCTAGTTCACTATCAAGAAAATCTTTTGACAGTCCGAGGAGAGTGAAAATTTTTCCTGTGTCCGGTGTAACATAATGATCCAAACTTTTCTGCAGGAACTCATAGTTTACTTCCTTTGGTGTCAATAAAATTCTTTTAACACTTTCCAAGTCGCAAAAATTTACTGGAGAAACATTCACTCTACCCTCTTCTGCCACGCTATCCTCATCGTAAGATTCCTCCATGCGACTGTCCGGAAGTTCTTCGGCGTATTTCTCTATATCTGTCTCAAATGCACGAATTGAATCCGCCATTTTTCGCTCGGTATCAAAGGGTACATTTTGATCAAATAATGCAAAAGCAACAGCTTCATCACTAAGATACCAGAGATTTCCACAGAATCTCTTCACCAGCTGACGTGAATGTGTCTCATCAATTGAAGCATAACGGATAATCTCTTTTAAAAAGTTGAAGTCTTTGTAAGGGGCTTCTACAGTCTTGGCAGCACTGAACCAAGCTTTAATATAAAGTGTTACAATTAAAATAGTAACATCGCGAAGTCCGTTAGTTCATTTTTGCTTAAATCTAGAAATTTTCTGAATAAAAACATTTTTACACAGTATATGCCTTTGGTCATCCATCGCATTCATCGAGCATGACTGGTAGGTCCTGGTTGGCTAAACCTATAGTTGGGAATATTTACACCACTGAACAGCAAAACGATTTTTTTAAAATTTCTTGTAGTCGCCTCTGGGTTGTTGTTCGCTTAATTGAGCCAAACAAAATGATTCGGTATCAATTAGAACTTTTGCTGCAACTTCATCATCTTTTATACCAGGACTATATGTTTTATCTTAAATATTTTCCCACTGATCTTTAAAACGCGAATATATGGGCATCCCAGGTGCAGACATTTTTCCAAATTTGGCTTCAAACACTTCCTTCAGTTGCAACTCATAAATGTGATGTCTGCATGGAGGATAGAGCAGACCTCTTTCCAGTAATTGTTCAAGCAATAAAGATGAGCCTTGGAATTTGCCAGTGTTCGTTGAAGTGGTGTCGAAGCAAATAGCTTGAATGCGGTGAGCGATTTTCCATTCAAGTAGAAGCCCGTAAATGGCCTCCGAAATACGTTTGCCTTTTCCTTTACCTGACTTTATCTTTTGTACATCCAAGCGCTGCTCATTATCATCATGTGTTAGGAAAAGTGGAAGTCGTTCAAACTTTTTTCCACCGCCTTGATAGTCTGCCAACATTTTTCCATCCCAATGGACATTCAAACATATTGCCTTAGCCAACTACGAACGTATAAATATTTCTTTCAGCTTACAGTTGCCGAAAATAGAAAAAAGTATCCACTTTGTTGCAAAAATAAAATAATCAATTAAAATAATAAATATAAAACTCTCAAAACTTGTTACTGAATTAAATTTAATAAAAAATGAAAGATATAAAAATTTGTTTGTATAGGAACCTAAAGGGCAGAGAAAGAGGTTTGGTATATATTTTTGACACCTCCAAAAGTAGTTAGGCAAGAAGTCAAATTTAAAAAAAAAACTTATTTGAAGGGAAGTATCCTAACGAACAAAGGAGCATTTAGGGTTGGCAGGTGAGAAAAATCAATGGTCGGGTATACATTTGAGTCCTCCATAGTATCCCTGAAAGTAGTAAGAAGGAGAAGGCAAATTTCTATATCTTTTTTTGAAGGGAAAGTACCCTACGGAGCAGAAATAGGAGGTTAGTATGTTATACAATAATGTCGAAGGGGAAAAATCAATGGGGGTTTGTCGTACCTTTGAATCCTCAAGAGGCGCTCCAAAACTTTTTAGGACGGTTGGCGTAAAATTTATGAAAAACTAACCCTTTGTAGGGCAAGCCCCCTTAGGAGTGAAGATAGGGTGTAAGTATGTTCTACAAAAATGTTGGGGAGGAAATTTTAATGGGGGTCAATTTTACATTCTACTACTCTAGGAGCGATTCCGCGGCAGTTATTAGACATTTTATGATTATTATTGCTTTTAAGATGAACTTTGACCTCGATGAGGCGCCATTTACCCACAACCAAAATCCCCCATTTTTTGCCATATGTATTTTTTTTCCAAGTCTAACAAAATAAAAGCCGGGAGCACTTCAAAATCTCGTTGCAAAAATTTTCATATATCACTATGCCATAGCTAATGTACCTATATATACACACCCTACAAAATAATGAACTTTCAACAAATTTGACGCAAGATAGCGGTTTTAAGAGCAGTTAATATAGTATGGATGCTTCTGGTGAAAGAAAATTTCGTATGGTTATTGACTACAGGAAACTGAATCAAGTAACCATACCTGATAGGTACCCAATACCGGAAATAAATGAGGTACTTTCTAATCTTGGGAAAAATAAATGGTTCTCTGTATTAGATTTGAAAAGTGGATTTCACCAAATCCCTTTAAGAGACAGAGACATTGAGAAAACGGCATTTTCAGTTAATAATGGGAAATATGAATTCACGAGATTGCCATTTGGACTGAAAAATGCTCCCGCCATATTCCAACGAGCATTGGATGATATCCTTAGGGAACACATAGGGAAAATTTGCTACGTCTACATAGATGATATCATAATTTTCGGTCGTGATGAAAATTCTCATCTTGAAAACATTGAAATTATTTTTAATACCTTGCAGAATGCTAATATGAAAGTCCAACTGGACAAATGTGAATTTTTGAGAAAAGAGGTAGAATATTTGGGATTCATTATTTCTACTGAGGGCATAAGGGCAAATCCAAATAAAGTTGAGGCGATTAGGAATCTGAAACCTCCAACTACGATAAAAGAGCTTAGATCGTTTCTAGGAATGTCGGGATTTTATAGACGTTTCATAAAGGATTATGCTAAAATAGCAAAACCCCTTACGATCCTTTTAAGAGGGGAAGAGGGACGTATGTCCAAGAAGAAATCATCGAAAATTCGTATAACATTGGACAAAAATGCTTTAGAGGCATTTGAAAAGATAAAGAATTCACTTTCATCAGGCGATGTCATTTTAGCATTTCCAGATGTGGAAAAAGAGTTCCAATTGACTACTGACGCATCGAATTATGCATTGGGTGCGGTATTGAAACAGGAGGGCCGGCCAATTATGTTCATATCAAGAACATTGAATAAGACCGAGGAACACTATGCTACAAACGAGAGGGAAATGCTCGCGGTTGTATGGGCCCTTAAGGCTCTAAGGAGATATCTATATGGTCACGCATCGGTGAAAATTTTCACTGATCACCAACCATTAACATACGCGTTAAGTAGTAGGAATACCAATAGTAAACTCAAAAGATGGAAGGCCATCTTAGAGGAGTATAACTATGAATTAAGATACAAACCGGGTAGCACAAATGTGGTAGCGGATGCATTGTCAAGACCACCACAAACTTCTGAGTTAAACTCAATAACGGCTACTCAACATAGTGCCAAAACTTCACCTCAAAACCTCATTCCGTTCACGGATGCTCCAATTAACGTTTTCAAAAATCAGTTAATAATTTCAACTGGTGAAACGCCTTCATATAAATGTGAAACCATATTTCCGGGGTATAATAGACACACGATAGTGGGAAATGATTTTGATTTTGGAAAATTAACCGAGATACTGGGAAAATATTTAAGTCCAACGGTGATAAATGGGATTAAAACCGAGGACAAGATTTTAGGAAAGATTCAAGAAATCTATCCTTCAAATTTCATTCAATATAGGACAAGATACACCAGGACAATTGTAAGGGATCTGACATCCAGCACGGATCAGGATACTGAGATCATTAATGAGCATAAAAGAGCTCATAGAAATGCCAGGGAGAATAAGATCCAATTATTGCAAAAGTGCTATTTTCCCCAGATGCAGGCAAAGATAGTGAAAATCGTCAGGCAATGTCGAATATGCATCGAGAATAAATATGAGCGCCATCCGTACAGGATAATTCTGAAAAATACTCCCATTCCACAGTACCCAGGACAATTTGTTCACGTAGATATCTATCACACGAATAATAGAATAATACTGACCGCTGTAGACAAATTTTCTAAATACGCTCAAGTGAGAATTGTAAACTCTAGATCAGCCGAGGATATTAAGACTCCATTACGGGAATTACTTACTTCTTTCGGGATTCCCGAAAACATAGTAATTGATAATGAGAAATCTTTAAACTCATCTTCTATTTTATTCATGTTAAATGATCAAATGGGAATTAATGTCTATACGACACCTCCATACTCGAGTACCGTAAATGGTCAGGTTGAAAGATTTCATTCAACCCTGACTGAAATTTTAAGGTGCATTAATGCGGAAAAATTGCATAACTCCTTCGAAGATCTATTGGATAGTTCTTTGAACAGGTATAATCACTCAATCCATTCTACAACCAATAGAAAACCTATTGAAGTCTTTTTTGGGAGAATCATTGGAACTGAACAGGAACGAAAACAGACAATACGGAAGCTAACGGAAAAACAGGAAAGAGACTTAGAATTCCACAACAGGAATAGACATGAGGGAAAAACGTACAAAGTAGGTGACGAAATTTTTGTTAAGGGAAACAAACGGTTAGGGAACAAATTAACACCACGATACAAAAGAGAAATAGTACAGGAGGACAAAGGACAGACAGTTTTGACCGTTTCTAAGAAAATAGTCCACAAAAATCTAATAAAAAAATGATAATTTCATTTCAGGACATTACTTGCTTTCACAAAAACGGAGACTCAAATACTTGACTATACGAATTCACAAATTGTTTCAATAGAGACTGGTACGGCAAAACTCAAGACGGGAAATTTCAAATTGATCCATATCATAGACTTGAAACAGTACGAGTCCTTATTGGATCAGATATACGAGACTATAATACAAGACATAACCAGAAAGGACAATAACTACCAGTTCCTTGTTAACGAACTAGATACCCTATATAAAATGCTCAGAGAGCTAGGTCCTTTACGGAAAACTAGATCGATTGAGATTCTAGGGACGGCCTGGAAATGGATTGCGGGAATACCCGATCATGAAGATTTTCAAATGATTACGGACAGGGTAAACGGTTTGCTCGTGAATAATCATAAGCAAATCGTCATAAATAGAGCTTTGGAACTGAGGGTCAATGAGATAACTGAGATAACTAACACTATACTGAATAATATAGGGACTAGCGACGCACTGAAGGTAGAGATCATTAAAAATGTCGAAAGAAAACTGAAGATAATGAAAGAGGAATTGACTAATATTAATTATTCAATTCAATGGGCAAAATCAGGGATAATAAATTCTTTTATATTTTCTGGTTACGAGTTAAACGTAACTAAGAAGCTTTTCGAAGATCAAAATTTCCCTTATTCAAATCTGATCGAAGCTTTAGAATTCGGAGAAATAAAAATTAGTATGAATCAAACGACGCTAATTTATGTCGTAAATCTTCCTAGAACGGAAAAGGAAACTTGTAGAAAATTATTTATAAAACCCGTAAAACAAAGCAGAATAACAATTAAATTGAATAATGAAAATTTTATAATATGTAAAAATTCTATAATTGAAATTAAAAAACCATGCAAAGTGATTTTTGATATTAGCGTTTGCGGAAATGAAAATCTGGTAAATGTCACTTCATCCAAATGTCTACCAAACCTATTATCCGGTATACCCTCAATATGTCCAACCTCAAATGATCAACACATAGCTACAATCACTGAGCTTTCACCTGGCCTTATAATGCTGAATGGCTATGACGGCCCTATAGAAATTGACAGAAAAAATCTCTGGTTAAATGGAACTTATCTTATTAAATATCACAATGCCACGGTTCACATAGAAAACCGAACTTATTATAACAACGAAATAGCTATGTTGCAGCCATTACCGGCTATATTGAAAACCACAAATTCCATAGCTAAGTACGAAGAGATGCTATCCTTGGAAATGTTAAAGATCTCCATATAAATAATGCTGCGGAGATTCAACAACTGGTAAAAAATTATAAAACCACACTCACAACAAGCGTCTTAACTCCCAGTGTCTTTGGCGTAGTATTGTTACTGTTATTATTGAGGAAATTGGTAAAAAATAGAAAAACATATGAAGTTCCAGTAAAACTAAATGATGAAAAATCTCCTGAAGCTATTGCTAGCATTGATAATTACCCATCCAACGAGGACGTTGGAATTTAAGAGGGGAAGAGTTAACGAACTAACCCGTTCGTTCTTTATTGGGTTAATTCATTTTACTTACTTTTCATTTTCATGTGGCATATGTTCCCATTAAGAATTAATTTTTGCTTGGTTTATATTTCATTTCTATTTAATAATAAAACTGCTGACGATATGTCTGGAGTTTCACAATTGTAATATTTAAATAAAATTATAATAATAAAACTGCTGACGATTGTAATATTTAAATAAAATTATTTACCTGCTCTTATGAATTTACCTTAGTAAGCATAATTGTCTGTTGCTATTGTCTTTATTAACGTGGAAATAAAGAAATTGAATTTAGTCGTAGTCAAGTACTCGAACAAAACATAAGTTGTTTCATTTCATAAGGAATTAACTTATACTAGCGTAATTTTATGACACGTGTAAGGAGAAGTCAATGTGGCAGCAGTAACTGTTCCAAATTACGGTACTTTCCTCTTAACGGTACAAGCACCCTCCAAAAAAAAAGTCTTTTGTGTGACTAGGTTCGCGATTGCTGGCGGTGGTATTAGGCCACTTAACAAAAATAAAATTTCACTACAATGAGCACCCAAGAGAATAGTGCGAGCCTATTTAAAAAAAAACCAAAAGGGGTCCATCAGAAATCAGGGGACTGTAACCCTATAAACGTTCATATTTACCTTAGTGGGAAAAACGATAATATTAAAGGGTTTTGTTAAGGTCTCTCTGCCCAGGAAGGAATAAAAAGGAGCCTTTTGTTCCGATGGCCAATATACCATACGGCATACGGGTTTAAAGTTCCTTATGTACACGGTATGACAAACCACGTTGTTTTTTCCACTTTTTTTTCTCTATCTTCAGAGCTAACTTGAATCTTACCTCGTTCGGTGACAAACTGCAAATAACATTTTTCTGCGATTGCCACATTTATACCCATCTTCTTATTTGAGTTGTCATACACATACGCATGTTACAGGCAGGGATGGAAAACGAAAACTCTGAAAAGTGGTAGCTCTATAACTACTGATATCAACAAGGTTTATTATCCTTACGCACTTGACCTCTATTTAATTTAGAAACCAACTCTGATAACTTCGGAGCAAAAACAAAAACTAGTTAAGTTATTAAAAAAAAGTATATTATATCGAAAAATGACATGCAATAAAAATTTGCAAAGGGTTTGAGGCAAAAGAAAATTTCAGGTGAACGATTCATTTCAAGTTTCCAGGCCTGACGGTAATTATCTACAAAACTAATGGACAAAAACCACAAAAAGTATTACAACAAAAAACATTTCCATGCGTACCTATTTTTTCTATGCTTATATGAATTTCGCACGCCATGTATGTAAGTTTTAGACAAATAACCTTATATAATAACGAAAATATGCATGGCAAAAAAAGACGAAGCGAAAAAGAATAATACACAATTTTCTTACAATGGTGCAGTTTACGTATTATGACGTGGTATGTTAGTAATAGGTAAATCTGAAAGGTGAGCTGAACTAACGAAAAGTGATATGCAAATAAATGTTATGTATGATAAAAACATTCAATACGGAGTGATCAATTTATTCGTGTAAATTAACGTTCCCTATGCATAGGTCAGGATCTGTATTTCGATTTATATGAGCTTAGTAGTAAATAAAAAAAAGAAGACGTTACAGAATTTCGGACAATAAGCGCGAGTACCAAATATCATTGCGTTCACCACCTGTCGAAGCGACAAGAAGTGTTGATTAATGTGCAGAAGACAACGTGTTTGAAATAAATTATTTGTATTAACTTTATTTTTCAATAGTGATTTAGATTCAAAAAAAGTGCAAATACCAAGTGGTAACGTGTCGTGAATATTGTTAAAGCATAAAAAGAAAAAAAAACCCAAGCTTAAAAATAAAATTCATTTTATTCCGCGACCCTTAATATACCGATATTGAAATTTAATCCTAAAATTCATTTTAAAAAAATTTTTCTTTTAAAATTTCGGGTACGCGTTACACTGTGATCTATGTAAAGAGATTACACCTATAAATTTTATTACTTTATTATATTCGGTTTTATAAGAGATATCGAAAGCAAAGTGGATAACAAAAAGGTACATCAAAGACAAAGAGAACCGAAAACGTACATATGTAAACAAAATAAGAAAGATTTTCGGCGCTGCAGCTTGGAGGGCTTCAATGTTGCGGGTGAGTACAATTTATTTTCATTCTTTTGTCTTTATTCTGCCTCATTGTGATGGTGTTTACTTTGCTAAATGTTGATAAAATTTGTGGTATGTAATTATACGACAACATTTTATTTGGAAACATTATACGCTCATTAACACCTTCATAATGTTGCAGATTTATTTACTTTTGCTTCATTTAACATCAACATGGTTTTGATAGTTTTTATGTCATAAACACCCGTACGCATGGGCATGTTGCACATGTGCATACACATATGTTCGTATATATGTATATAGTTGTTGCTCGTAAAATAGTTTGGAAATTTGTTCCTTAAATGGTGTTAATAATTCAATTTAGTTTTTTTTCTCAACTTAATGAATACCACAGAGTCTATTGAATTCCATTACTTTGCAAATAAAAGAACCAAAACAGTGTTGATAATTTTATAAAACCGAAAATTCAAAATTAAAGAAAAAAAAATTGTGTAAATAAATGTGTCTCTAAGAAAATAAATAGAGAAAGGGAAAGTAAGAACGTACAACTACCTTTTCCTTATGTTACATAAAAGATCGTTTTAATTTGGATGCGTGCGAAAGAGAAAGCTACCTATTTAACTATCGTTGGGTATGTTTTTTATATATAAGGAACAACTGAGCAAAACAAACCTAATTAAACGATTTTGTTTGCTTGTTTTGATATTTTACCTTTTGTAATCAAACAAACGAAAAAGAAAAAAAAACATAATATTTCATATAAGCTCTTAACCCTTGGTATACGCACAAAATAAATTTATTTTGACTAAATTATATAGAAAAAGTTCAAAATTGTCATATTTTCCTAAATTGTGTAAATTTGATGGTAAAATGGAAAGCTTTGGAAAAAAATTTTTAATATACCTTTAATTAATTTGAACTAAAATACTATTAGAAATTAATTCTAAGAATCAAAGAATACTATTTTTCTAAATTTTTTTGAATAAAGTACGTGATACAAAATGTGCTAGAAAAATAAACTTGAGTTTTCCTATGTGGTAATGGTGACGAGATAATGTTGATATTGGGGTTCTTTTATTAAATTGTGTCTGCCACAAAAGGACCACGGTAGGGTGAGTATCGAGGCAGTAGGAGGTAGGTCCATCAACCTCCTCATTATTTGACCCGTATAATTTGCAATTAAATAACTCATAGAAATTTCCATACATGTCATAGCCCGGTTGTTTTTGGTATCACTCCCATTTTTCCCCCTTTATGAAATATTTCGGCTTCATGGACTCTTTAAATAAATTTAGTAATGAGTATTGGGTGAGAACGGTCAAAAAACCACACCAGCCGAAGTTTGTTAGTCGAAACAAATATATGAGTCCTCCCCGACCTGATTCTCCCTAGAATAAGGGTTGCATGTTTTAGATTTTTAAATTATGAATTTATTATCTTGACATACCTTTACACCTTATACCCTATTTCTACTCCGTAGAAACGACTTGTTTTACACTAAAACCATTACAAATAATTGTATTAATGCATCTTGGTATAAGCTTTGTTCGGAAGCGTAAAAGTTTAACAGTCCAGCGTGCAAGTTACATATATGAAATCTAATCCACCTGCCACTATTGACAAATTCATAGAAACAATAGGTATTTAACAATATGTAAAACTGTTGCATAAGCAAATTTGATATTAATGTCTGGTGCATTTCCGTTCACAAACAAAAATTTATTAAAAAGTAATTTAATACCATGAGCGTGCTTTTAAAATATAATAATGAAAAATCAACAAATATTGTTATATAAAGCCCTCAAGGATACCACTAAAGCAGACTTTTTGCAATACGTGTATCATGCTAAACTTACCACAAATGTAAGGACAGCTATAGGTACTTATGTTAAACCTGAAACTTTCACAGATTTGAAAAATGCACTTTCACAACGTAATAAAAGCACTAAAGCTATTACTGAGTAACAAACTAAACTAAGCACTTTCTACCAAGGTAAATTGTCGGTAAATTAATAAATTACAAATAGAAGAGAGAGATGTAACACAGCTACTGAGGCAGAAAAAAATTTTATAGTTACATCCCAGCATACCATTATCGAAGCGCTCTTATATATGAGCTCATATATGAGCGATTTTATGAGCTTTTGTGAGTGTTTCCTGCGTGCATATTTCTGAGCTCATAAACGATCGATTTCATATGCTTTTTATGAGTAATTTCTGCACTCTGACAGATAACGGTAAATTCCAGCTAAGCAGAAGCAAGAAGTTACACAAATTGATTCATTAGTAAATATTTTTGGAAGCGTAAAGACAAAATTGTGAGTTATCTTATAATTAATACAAAAATAATACATAATTAAAATAATGCTAAAAAAAGCAAATTAATAATAGTGAACTTCGTTCAAACAAATTAAGAAAATCAAGCATGAAGTATTAAAAATAATAGTGTTGTTGAAGAAAATAGTGACAGTGAACGTATTGTAGAAAGCGAGAGTGTAAACGAAAACTGGAATAAGAGCTCAAAATTCGTTTTAAAAAAAAGAGTCATAAAATACACTTTTATGCATAAAATTTAGAGCTCTTTCATGAGTGACCAGTTTAGTGGAAAAAGCCACTAAAAAATGAGCGTTTGATGACTGTTTATGATTATTTTATGAACTCTTTATGAGCGTCAGCGTTCCGACAAAAGAGTCTTTATGAGCTTATTTAGAGCGCATATGGTATGCTGGGATGTTACAGTTTGTGTCATGTATGTATGTATGCCTCAAATATTGTCTGTGCAAAGAGTGTTAAGAATAAAAGTTGAGAGAATAAAAATAAAAAACAGAGAGCGGGTTGTAATGTTACAACCCGCTATACAAAAATTTTTGTGCTGAGATGCAGCTTCTAGTTATTCATATTCTTTGGTAATACAGACGGTATTTAATAGTAGTTGAAAAGTAAGAAATTTGTAATGCCTAATCACTTCCAAGTTTTTGCTGGGTACATTAACATTAAAATTTTTTGAAATTTAATACAAAAGAGAAAAGGACGATTTTAAAAATGTTAAAAAGTATTTACTACAAATATTAAATACGCTTCAATATTTCACGTTATTGCTTCCGTTATTTGCATTTTCTTAATACGAAAATAACATTAAACTATATTATAAATACTAGCATGTTAAAATTGCATATAAAAACATGTGGTTAATCATAATTACCTTTTCCAAGGCAATTTTGATGTGTTCTCTGGCTTTAGCGATTTCGCAAACTAAACTACTCTGCTTCTGTATAGATGAATCCTTAAAAATATATTACAAATTTGAAATATATCCCTTAGAATTCCTTAAAATAGAGACACAGTATACTAAGGCACCACTGGTAAATATACATGCTAAAAAAATTTGTATGTATATAAAAATCTTTAGCAGAGGTTTTAGAGTTTTCTACTGGAGCTTGCAGAACGCCAATACCAGCACAGCAAAACTTTTCAGGAGTTGCAATTTTAGTAAAAAAGCTTCAAGCGAAAAAACCTAATGTTTTAAAAAATTTGTCTTAATTAACTTATTAATGTAAGAGGGCCATATTCGGCTGTGCCGAAACTTATATGTATGTACAAGTATGTATGTGCCTTCCGCAATGGGCTTTTTGTTTATCCAGCATCTGATCTAGGCAAGTTGTTTTCGAACTGTAAATATTATAATTATTCGTTCACTTTTTTTTTCTTTTAAACCATAAAGTTGAAAGGCAGAGGTACACAACCAAAGTGCCCGTGACAATTCCCCACATGCGAAAGTGGGACACAAAATTCCCGAAGTGCGATAAAAAGGGACGGTTGTTCTTAAAAAATAATGACCAGCGACGCACGAGCTCTTTACCTCACCAGAGCTTTTTTACGACTGTCGTAGTGGGCTTAAGGTACATAGTAGGAACTGGTAAATTGACTTTCGATTATAGTCGAAAGTCGATTTTACACCTATAAAAAGTCGAGTTTTTGTAATCGACTTTTTGTTAACGGTTTTTTACTGAAATCGAATAATGAGACCTACACCCTTATTCTGTAATTTTCTTAGCTACAGCAATATATCGATCGATAAAAGGCTAAAAATAAACGACGGCAAATATATTAGCTACATTGCTTAATTTGTATTCCGCATGGTTTATCGCTTAGCTAAAATTTTAATTTTTCGCCGTAGCTAATTTACTACAAGCAGACTTTTTCTTTGCCACTGCCTTGATTAATTGCTGCTGAAAAGAGATAAACACATGTGCTTTTGATACTTTATATAACTCAAAGGGATGATAAATTAGGAAATTAATTTCGTACTAACAACCTTCTGAATTGGTGCTTTTTCTGACCAAATAGTACTATTTTTTTTATTTCTATTTAATATTTTAATTGAAGTCTTATATTTTCGACTTTTTTCTTTATACTTTCATTATTTTGTCGAGTTTGACGTCAAAAGTTTTTTTTATTTGCCGATATTTTGGTTCCAAATAATGAGAAGCTTCTTTCGGCGGGGGGTTTTTCAAATCGGAAAATAATGAAAATAAAAAAAACGATTGACCTTAAGCTTGACAAGTTATTAAAAGTATTTAATACGAGGGTTGCCTTTTATATTTCAGAATTTGGCAACACTACTGGCGCAATTTGACAACTGACAGCTCTATCGTAAAGTTTGACATTTTCTAGGTTTCACGTACCCAGAATTTTTTGACATACGAGCGCTATTTGTGTTGTTTACAGTAACTAAAGATTCACCTCGACCCAAAAATAAAATTAAATCGTAAGATTTTAGTGCGATTATTTTTTAAAATTTTCGACGCGGACTAACTCAGAAACAGTGCATGGTTGAATTTAATTCTATTTTTCGCGATGAAGCTCCATCACGGACCAGTGTTTATCGATGGTATGGTGAATTTAATTGTAGTCGTAGTTCACTACAAGACGAATTTCGTGAAGGTCGTCCAAAATCAGTTGTTGTTTCGAAAACCATTGATGCTATGCGTGAACTTAAAATGCATTTTAAGTTTTAGCTGATTTATGGTAAAAAAAGTGAAGTATTAAAGCTTGTTAAAAACGTTCGTTTTCTACAAAGTCCTATATTTTGAGTAAAATTTGCAACTTATACTTATTAAAAATTTTTGTAAGAAAGTGCCAACCTTTGGCCCCCGTGAAATTTTTAATACGAGGGGCCAAAGGTTGGTTTTCTGAAGTACTTTGAGTTTAAAATTGATTTATTAGGCCCAAAATAAACATTATAAATAATATATGTGAACTTTTATTATAAAGTTGTAAGTATTCAAAAAATTATAAAATAACCAACATCCAAAGTTTGAAAAATTACTATTAATTAAACAATTTTAGTAAACATTTCTTCTAAATAGCCTTGGTTTTTATCTTCTAAAAGTAGTTTAGCTTCTACGTCTAATTCAATAAAGTTAGTTTTCCATTTTTGCCGGATATTGGACATATAGGGATCTGACGTGCATAATAAAATTGTAATCAGGTCCTCGTTAGTACAACATCTGGAATTTTTGGTGTTGTGCTCGTGAAAGACTACAGACCTTGTTAGCATATTGTGTTTAATTATTTGTTCCCCATGGTACAACATATTGTGAACTGTGGATGGCACATATCTCCAAGAGTATTTCTCGTTAAAAAATATAGCTGTTTTTTTTGGCATACTCTGCAATTTTTTTTGCATTTACCTTTCTGATGCATGCTAGAACTTTTAATATAATGTTGAAGCGCTTTATTAGTTCAAAATCTACACCTGTAATAGATGCTGAAGTTCCTGAATCTGACGGCTCTAAGCCGGTATAACTTTTTGTTAAGCGCAATGGAACGAAAGATACCATAAATAAATTAGTATCGGATGTATTTTTGACATTACATTGCTTGTATTGCCTCTGATCAGAGGACCCATCACATCCCCATTTAGAAATTAAAGAAGTGCTGTCATTTTAAAGTTTTTTTTAGCATTGAGGATCAAGCGTATTTAACAACCGCTCGGCAGTGTGTTCAAGAAGATATTGCAATTTTATTTATGCTGAAGTGAAAGTGACAGTTATAGCAGTTTGAGGAGGCAAATATTATTTTTGACAGCGACTAAATCTCTATACTCTGGAAAAATCCCATAATTTGTAGTGGATAGGTGTGGACGTGGTGTAATTAGACCAATAAAAAGAAACAATGTTGCCAGACCGTTGGCCGCGCTGGTATGCTGGCGTTAAGCTCACCGTCTTGGCTAGGGCTCACCGTCTTGGGCTGGTTCTTTCATAGGCATCTAGACTTAAATCTACCACCACAAAAAAAAACATACCAGCTGTTAGAAGACAAAATGAAAGAAAGAGAATGAAGCCCGAAGATGGATAAACGCGGAACAAAACGAAAAATCAAAGAAACCGCAAGATTTGTCATTGCCTACCAGTTTCTGCCGCGTCCTGCACTTGAGTTGCGCCGGCAGATGTTACGCCGACGCTTGGCCCACCAACCGGAATCCATCGGGACTCCTCCATGCCAGCGTATTACGGATGTTAGCTGTTCCAAATTCGGCTCTGTCAGAGATGTTGTCACCTCCTATTAGCTTACCTTATTATTTACATTAGCAACTCATAATAAAAAAATAATATTCAAATAAATATATTAAACATTTTAATTCCAATTTTATTAAATAGCAAAACAACTAAAAAAACTATATTACATTTGTTCAAAAGAAATAATTAAAATTTGAATTAACACAAACGAACAGAATTATCTCGAACTCAAATTAACAAATCTTTTTGTTTTTATTAAATTTATCAATTATATTTTTTTCCAGGGTTCAACAAAAATTAAAAATGAAGTGCTGGTCCCTAATCTGCCGTCAGTCCGTTTTTGTGTCCACTGTGAAGGTAAGTCACTAGTCTCAAATATATACTCAAAACTATACATATACTCTTACTTTTTTTCCCAGGAACTCTATGCGGCTTACGGGAAACTTTCCCTCAACCACCGCGAGACATTTTGGCGTGAGCTCAGCCCTAACTACCCCGACAGGTAACTGTTTATACTATAGCCTAGGTTTTCCTGTTACAAAATTAAATGTATATTTATGGTGTTTTCCAGACGTCCGTCTCTGTCCGTAAATTTTAGTTCGAGGTCTGCAATGGCAGAATTACCTGACCTTAATTTCCTGTTTTTTCCCAGGCAAAGGGCGCTTGGCTGATGGGGTACTCTCCTGGGCACGGACCAAACCTCTGAACCCCCGCCAGGGCTATGTGGGCGGATGGCTTCCTTGGCTGCTGTTGGAGATTCTGGTGCTGGGAAGATGGAGTTGCTGGGAAGTGGCTGTTGATGCTGCCGAGGTGGCCTTTTCCTTCTATTTTTTATATTATATTTTCAGCTTTCTTTTTATTTTTACTTTCAGGTTTCTTAATTTTATTTTCAGGTTTTTATATTTTATCTTTATTTTTAAGTTTTTTTTTTTTTATTTAAATTTATTTTCAGGTTTAAGGTTTATTTATATATTAATTTCAGAGTTTTTAATTATATTTTCAGGTTTTTGAAAATTAATTTACTTTTAGGTTTCTACACTTATTTTATTTTTAATTTTAAATAACTTTCTCTGTTAATAAAGTTCTGTTTTTCTTTTATTTCATATTCACTTTCACTTTTTATTTTAACTTTCTACTTTTAGCTCTTTATTTTTAAGTCCCTTTCAGGTTTCTATTATATTTTGATTTTAATTTTTGCTCTTTTAATAAAGTTCTGCTTTTCTTAAGTTTATATTTTATTTTATATTTTAATTTGAATTAACTTTTTGTCTTTAAATTTTTTTTATCTTAATATTTCTTTTATTATTGAAACTGCGCCTGTGGCGAACTAACAATAAGTATTCAAATCTTAAAACTAGGTAGTTCATATTAGTCCAGCCCGTGCCAGACTAAAATTTAAGTTCTCATATTATTTAACAAACTTCATATAAGCGCAATAGTATCCCTCTTTTTCAGACGGGTGTGTCCACTATGTTGCAGGATGCTTCGAGCGAGCGGATTTGGGTGAGTTTCCAGCTTATTTAAATACTTGTCCACATAGTTCAGGATTTCGCTTTTTACTAGTGGAACTTCTAGATCCTTGTGGATGTTGCTGTTTTTAACATACCAAGGAGCACCAGTTATCATTCTTAGGATTTTGTTTTGACGGGGTTGAATTTTTTCTATGTTAGAGGAGGAAGCAGTGCCCCATAATTGTATACCGTAGCACCAAATTGGTTTCAAAATCGATTTGTAGAGTAGAAGTTTACAATCGAGACGAAGCACAGAGTTTCTGCCGATTAGCCAATGGATTTGTGTAGCTTTAAGATTCATTTGCGTCAACTTCGCATCTATGTGTAACTTCCATGTAAGGCGACGGTCCAGGTGAATGCCTAGGTATTTCGTCTCAAATCGTTGAGGCACCATATGGTTGTTAATAAGGATTGGAGAGCACGTTTCTTTGCGTAAAGTAAAAGTTACGTGAGTACATTTTTGCTCATTAATTTTAATTCCCCATAATTTTGCCTTTACTTGGGTTACGTGTTGTTGCAGTTGGCACGAAGCCTCTTTAGGGTCTTTATGAATACTGAGAAAAGCGGTATCATCAGCAAATGTAGACGTATGCGTAAGACAGTTGGTTGGCATACCTGCCGTGTAAAACAAGTACAAAATTGGACCTAGTATACTCCCTTGAGGAACACCAGCCCCAATTGGTTGAGAAAAACTTATTTGATTTCCCTCTTTGATCATAAATTGTCGACCGGTTATGTACTTTTCTAAAAGGTTAAAAATATTAGCTGGAAGGTTTAGCTTTAGTTTGTTTAACAGGCCTTCGTGCCATACTTTATCGAAAGCTTGAGAGACATCTATAAAAAGTGCGAAGCAGTACTTTTTTCTCTCAAATGTTTTTCTTACAACCTGCACCAGTCTGTGAGTTTGTTCGATTGTGCTATGTTGACTTCTAAAGGTGATCTGGAATGCAATTGTTTTCATTCATGATCGGAGTCAGCTTATTTTTAAAGAGCTTTTCGAACAATTTTGACAAAGTTGGTAACAAACGTATAGGCCTATACGACTCCACCTTCGAAGGATCCTTACCAGGCTTAGGAATCATCTTAACTAAGGCAACTTTCCATACTGGCGGGAAATGTTCAAGCCGAATTATGGCATTAAAAATAAAAAGAATAATTCTTTTAGCGATAAAAGGTAGCTCTTAAAGCATTTTGTTGCTTATTTTATCAACGCCAGGAGCTTTTTTATCATTTAGATTAACGATAGCCTTTACAACATCTGAAAATCGGAAACGTATTTCCATAGGACGTCTAGCAATAACTGGCGGTAATTCCCCCACGTCAGTGCATGTATTGGGAGTGAACACGTTTCTTAAGTGACTTGCAAACAGATCGTATTTTTCTTTGTCATTAATAGCCCAGGATCCTCTCAGATTACGCAGTGGAGGGTTTGCGATAACGGGTCTTTTTATACGTCTGGCTGTTCGCCAACAACCCTTGTTATCTCCAAATTCAAAAAAAGAGGACAGCCAGCGCAAAAAACCCGGACTTTTCCGGACATCAACAAAAAAATAGTTTCAATCAGTTTTATATTTATTTATAGGGTTTGTTGTAGGTGGGGTTGTTAACCGTTCTCTTTTTTCCGGACACTGTCCTCATTTTGGGGCATCCGTCCTCGAAAAAAATCGGCGTCTGGAAAAATCCTACATTTTTTTAACAAACGCTAATTTAGTTATTTCGCAAAATGCAACGGCTAAAAATAATATTAATGGTATTGAAATATTTCCGAAAAGAACGTATATTTTATTGTTAAAAAAAAGTTCCAACCTCGTAAAATTGTGTTTTAACTTTTTATCATGTTTTTTTTTCTTAATTGCTTAAGGTACCCTGTGTTCAGAATTCTTATCCTACATATTTACTTCAAGTACTTTGTTACTGAATTACTTTAAAAGTATATTTTTGCCGTTAAAGCAAAAATTTTTTTTTAAAAAAGTTTATTGTGACTTAAACCTACAACAAACCCTATAAATAAATATAAAACTGGTTGAAACATTTTTTTGTCGATGTCCGGAAAAGTCCGGGTTTTTGTGCGCTGGCTGTCTCCTGTTTTTGAATTTGGGGATAACAGCCCTAGTTGTAGGTTTAAGTCACAATCACACACTTTATCAAAAAAAAATTGCTTTAACGACAAATAAATATACTTTTGAAATAATTCAGTAGCAAGGTCCTTGAAGTAAATGTGTAGGATAAGAATTATGAACACAGGATACTTCAAGTAATTAAGAAAAAAACATGATAAAAAGTTAAAACACAGTTTTACGAGGTTGTCATCTTTTTTCAACAAAAAAAGATACCTTCCTTTTGGAAAAATAAAAAAGGAATTGTTACCAAATATTTCAATACCATTAATATTATTTTTAACTGTTGCATTTTGCGAAATAACTAAATTAGCGTTTGTTAAAAAATGTAGGACTTTCCGGACGCCGATTTTTTTCGAGGACGGATGCCCAAAAAAGAGGACAGTGTCCGGAAAAAAGAGGACGGTTAACAACCCTAGCCATAGAGAATAATTTATCTGGGAAGTCGCGTCTGGGTTTTCTAAATATTTATTGAGTGATGCCATTCTGTGTACCTCCAGCAAGTTTTTTAATTGGTTTTTGCATTCTTTCAGTTTATTTTTAAGTTGAGGCGATCTATGCTTTTGTCATTCTCTCCGGGTTCTCCTTGTTTCAAATAAAAGCTTTTCAACATCTGCAGGAAAAATTTTTTTGTGTTGGCCTGATGATAAGTAGAAGAAGCATGTTCCACGGCTTTTATTATGTTTTCAATAAGGCTGTTTAGACAATCATCTATGTCTCCAGGTGTTTTTAGTGGCTGGTTTTCCGAGCAGTGGGCACTAATATATTTTTTATATTTCAACCAATCTACTTTCTTTGTTAAGAAAAAAATCACAAGGTGCTATTTGATGAGGACTGCAAATAGTGATTATTGTTGGTGAGTGGTCAAAAGATAGATCCAAAGAGGCTTGGGCCTCAATAACCTCCGGGGATATACCTTTTGCTACGCCAAAATCTATTACGTCTGGTATTTTATTGTGGTCTGATGGCCAATATGTTGGTTGCCCAGTTGAAATAACGTGAAGTCTCATTTCCGACACAGAATGATACAAGACACGACCTCTGGGACTTATTAGGCGGGAGCCCCAGTATGTGTGTTTAGCGTTATAGTCTCCAGCAGCTATAAAACGAGGACCTAATGATTTGTAAAAACGGTTGTACTGATCCTTCGTTATGGAGAATCTGGGTGGACAATAAACTGACAAAATAATTAAGTTCATTTTATTTATTTAATATCCAGTTCTTTGTTTATTTACATCTTGTTTATGTCTCTTGTTTGTTTAGTTTAATTTTAAATTTTAAAATAAACCATAAATAAAAACACTTCACCAAAAATATTGCGCACTACTCTTTTTGACCACCAAACCCCGAATCTTCATTTTTCATTTTTCCCACGCTCCAATATGTCCTCCTGGCAGGTATTCAGCTATTTGCCCCATGTCCAGGAGCCATTTTCATTCTCCATTTCTGTTCAATTAAGATTCACGTATGCATACCCCATCAGCTGATCGATACTATTTTATCGACACTAAAATAATAACAAGGTGCACATGACAAACCCAAGCACTCCTGGAGTTCACCAGTGACCACAGGATGGGAGGGAAGCACTTTCTAAGGCGTTTTGTAGTACTTGTATGCATTTATGGGATTTTGGGTATTTTTACATAAGACAAGACAATAAAAATATCTGTTCATACTACTTCCAATATAACCAAAAGTTTAAAAAAAAAATAATAATAAGCTTTACATTTCAAGTGATGGATCAAATATACCCTAGTGTTAAATTCTTTCTATGTGTAAATGAACATATCACTGTGTACTACCAGATGTTTTGTTGTTTTTTCAATAAAACGAAATTTAACATGTTTATAACGAAAAAAATTAATATTTACTTTAAGTAATTATTTCCAAATTTGTAATGCTCAATGCTTTATTTCTTTTCACAGATATTTCTTCAATAAACCTCTGTCTTCAATGCAAATCGTAGACTAAAAATTCCTCGGCTGCTTCAAACTAACTCGGTAAGTCAAAATTTCCTTTTATTTCCACTAACCCTTTATTACTAAATTAGTCTAACCGTAGTTAACTAATAGTTTAAATTTTAATAGAAAAAAAAATTAGAAACTCCAGCAATCTTTTGATCCCTTAAAAACAAAATTACTACGTACTAAAAGGAAAAATAGGTACTTCATTGTTCGAAATTTATTAAAAACAAATCCTTTACGGAATAATCCAAGTGCTCTTTACCAGAACCAATCGTAGCTATATTGACTGCCCTTTCTCCGTGTGACCCACGTATTTTATAAGAAATACTTCCTGGGGTTTCGTCGTCTACTCCTAGTATCCATCACATATGTACATAAAATTAAGTCAATCTGCTAGGTGACTAACGAATCCTAGTTCTAAATGGCACAGTTCCTCTAGAGCGTTCTAACGGATTTGCACCATATAGCATTTTGACGACCACACTGTTGGTCAATTACTAGAAGGTATACTGGTCGAGCAAGACGAAGTACTACACGCTAGAAAGACCAGTCAATCCAACTATTGGTAGATCTGGCAAAATTAAACCGCACAGCACTTGCAGTTAGGTATTTATGTAAGTAGCTATTAATAAATTGATATTACAAAATATAAATATGTAAAAACAAAAAAAAAATAAATAGAAGCGGAGTTTACAAATAAAACATGTAGACTTATTCTCAGGCGGAAATGTTGGGACTAGAACCACCAAAGATATTAAAGCTATTGCTTTAAATCTTTGGCGTGAAAAACCCCCAACAGTTTCCCCTGAAGTTCTTCTACTTCTTACAAGCTATTGCCTATCGGTCGTTCGATTCGGCATTTAAAAAATTTACGGGCTAATTTAGCGTTATACTGATTCCTAAAGTCGCTTTGCTGAAAATTGCGGCGATAAACTTTGTACCCTGGTACCAACTTAACCTGACGACAACGCGTGTTATACGACTTCTCGCCGCGTTGATAGGCTTTATGTAAGTTTTCGCGTATTTAAGTTCGTATAAGGTCCAACTTTTCGGACTTCGTGACTATATTTAAATCGAAATTATCCAAACTTTTAAATTTTCTCGCGAGTCTGTAAGCACTGCCATGACTGCAAGTATCGATTGGTTCACCCTCTCTGACGCGTTCGCTTGGGGTGAATATATCGCGGTCCTGACATATTTAATGCCAAAATTTGATATTGAGTTACTAAACTCCTTGCTGACAAATTGTTTTCCATTGTCTGAGACAATGGTTTCTGGAGTGCCAAACTTGTGAAACTCTTCAGCTATTAGAAACTTAATAACATTTTTGGTACTCGTTTTCGGCATCGCTTTAAGTAATACGAATTTCGTCAAATGGTCCAAAACGATCAAAATAAAAGTGTTGCCCTTTTTCGAGCGGGGGTAAGGACCTAAAAAGTCAACAAAAAAACGCTGAAGCAGTCGTATAGACTCTGTCTCAGCCCCATAGGTGGCCTGAACGTATTGTTGGCTGGCTTCGACTCCCTGAAAATCTGGCAATTTGCGACAAAGAAGCGAACTTGTGTATTTTGGTGTGGCCAGTAGAAATATTTCTACACACGGCGAAGAGTTTTACCAAACCATCCGTGAGACGACTGAGGCGGATTGTGGCATTTGGCAATAATCTCAGACGTCAACTCCAGAGGAACCCAACGTTTCCAAGAGAAATCCTCGCTCACTGGCACACCGCCATACGGTGTTAAACATTTATATACGAGGTTGCATACTACCTTAAGATCTGACAAATTCTTACCATTCTCTTGTACTTTGGCTATCAAATCCAGGTAATCATTCGACTTAAAAGCATCTGACTCTAAATTAATTAAATTATTTACATCCACAGAAATTTCCTCCATATTATAACGTGACAAAGTGTCAGAGACTATATTTTTCGAACCAGGTCGGTGTTAAATCGAAAACGAAAATGCCTGCAAGTGGAGACTCTACCGAGCGAGACGGCCACTAAGGTCCTTATGAGACATCAGCCATTTAAGACTACTGTGGTCAGTAATCACGGTAAATGGCATAAGCTCTATATAAGTCTAAACTTATTTATGGCTAGAACCACGGCCAAACACTCACGCTCTGTGACTGAATAATTTGCTGGGCTGATGTTAGTTGGTGTGATAAAAAGGCAATGGGGTGCTCACCATCAGTCTCATCCCTTTGGAATAAAACAGCACCAATTCCAATATCGGAGGCACCGCACTGGACGTAAAAGTGCCTCTCAAAATTCGGATGGGTAAGAATGAGAGCTGACGTAAGGGCTGACTTCAATTTGTCAAACGCCTCTTTCTCCTCCTCAGAAAAACTGAAGGTTTTGCGTTTCTTAAGGGTGTTAAAAATGGGTGTGGAGATCGTAGCGTAATCAAGGATAAAATGTCTATACCACCCAGTGGCTCCTATGATGCTCCGTACCTGTTTAGCGGTTTTCGGGTATGTATGTATATCTAAAAATCGTATCCGATTTTTCGGGATCAGGTCTTAATATTCCCCATTCCACTATACTTATATCCCAGGTAACGGAGTTATTTGAAGCAAAATTTCGATTTAACAACGGTAATGGTCAAGCCAGCCGATTCCAAACAATTTGATACTTGCGCTTACAACTCCAGGTGAGTTTTAAAGTCTAAAGATACAATCAAAATATCATCTAGATATACAAAAACTCTCTCGCGAAGTACTGAAGGGATCACTTTATCCATTAGGCGGCATAATCTCTGGGATGCATTACACAGACCAAAAGGCATGACCGTATAATGGCAAAGAGGTCTCCCCGGCACCATGAATGCAGTTTTTCTCTACTCGATGCATCTAATGGTATCTGCCAGAACGCATCTTTAAGATCGATGCTAGAAATAAAATACCTGTCTCACAACCGACTGAGCAGACCTTCAATGTGCGGCAGAGGATAGGCGTCCTTGATCGTGACGGCATTTAGCTTAGAAGCGTCCAAGCACAATCGATTCTTCTTGCCCTTGCGAACGAGAGTAACCGGATGGCTCCATGGACTTCTCGCCTTGACGAAACCGGCAATTTTATGCGGACTTCCATCTGCAGTCTTAATAAAAGAATAAAAACGGTTAATTTCTAGGCCTGCCTTCTCCACAAACTCCGTACAACCCTTAACCAGGCATGTCACAGTGGCTCCACTGTTTAACAACCCCTCCAAACTGAAACAATCTATCGATATTTTCACATAAAAACGCGAATCCTCGCCTTCATACAACGACGCGACATCTCCCTAGCCCTTTTTACACGACTTGATACATCATCAAATATTCTTAATTTCGCCTCATTGTACTCCCTAATCCGCTGGTGTAGGGGTTTAATTGTCGAACAGCTGGCTTCTCACCAATTACAGTTTCCCTGTGGGTGTTCACCAAAATTTCAATTGGCCTAGTTGGTTCGACGGGACACGGTACATTTAGTGACGGGCTTGGGTTCGAGTTGAACGAGTCTCCCCCGTTTGAGACTGGTTTAATGTCCTCTAGGTTGTGGGTAGGCTCCTCTTCCTCCTCATAGGAAATTTCATGCACCCTCGGTGCTAATGGACGTTGCTGATATTGTTGCCTCTGGTTCGCAAGTAAGTTCTCAGCCCTCTTAGCTTGCTGGCAAAAATCTTGAAAGCCCTCAAATTCGGACGGAAAACAGAAGATGCGACAGGGAAGGTTTTAAATTACCCTTCATAATCTCCACCAGATCGCGCTCTGTGTAGGGTGACCGTTGCTGGTTCCTAAGTCTGAGGATGGCGTTGTTAAAGTCCTCAAACGACTCATTAGGGGCTTGCCGGCCATTCACGATCTTCTTCTGGAGCTGAAACTCATTTTCATAGTGCCGATACTGAGTTAAAAATGCGCGCTCCAGATCTTCCCAGGATTGGATTGGTGTCAACTTTCTGACATTCCAATACCAATCAAGGGCTGCACCCTCCAGCAACAAATGAAAACTGCGACGAATTTCGTTCAACGAGCAGTTATAGTCCTGACGTAAAACGTCAAACCGGAAAATAAAATCTTCCGCAGTCATGGACTTATTGGTACAATCAAATTTTATTCCCCACTTGGACAAGTCAACCCCACTGCCAGGCAAATGGTGAAAGTCAGCCTGTGCACTAGGTGGCTGCACGAAGTAAGACGGTGATTGAAACGGCGGTGGATTCACTGGCTGCGGACGAAACATAGGCACAGGTAAATCCAATGGGAATTGTTGTTGGTAATTTAAATTCAAACCATTTTGTTGACCTACAGGTTGTGCCCCCGCTGGACTTAATATCACAGGTTGAGGTGGGGTAGGATGTTCGCGAGCTGCACTACCTGCCGGTGCTGCTGCGCTATTTGCAGTTTGTTGTACCTGCGGCCCCATTACCCTTGCAATTTTTTGTTGCATATTTCGCTGCAGCTCTTGCATCTGTCGCGCAAACTCCTCCCGAATCGCATCGACGACATCTGCTCTTGGGTCTGCATTGCCAGCTGGTGTTGGTACTGAAGCTCCCAAGCGAAACTCTCGCTGTACAGCTCTGGCTGTTATGCTACTATATTCTGGAGAGACTATAGTGCCTTTCGTTATGTGCAAGTCATTCGAAAAGTTCGAACGATCGTGAGCCAACGTCATAAATTGTTGCACTGCCAGCGTAACCGACGACGTAGTCGTGGTGACCGGTGCCTGTTCAAATGAGGCAGACATAACTGGAGCGGAAGTGGACCCCGCTGTCGTTACCGTAGTGTGAGGTATATTCTCCATATCGGACATAGAATTCAAAGAAACACTCTCGGCCAAAAGTTGATTCGTCGCCGAACGAGTTAAAACCATTACTGGTTTGCAAAAAAAAAACAAAGGAAATAAAATGTAGCGCTCTACGCCAAAACAACACAAAAAATAATAAAAAAAAAATACAATGAAAAAGTAGCGTCTTACGCAAAAATAAATAAAATTATAATAAATAGAAAAAGTAGCGATCTGGTCCAAAGCCTAAACTTAACGCTTTGCGAGAAAACAAAACAAAAATTTGCCCTTTGGGCAAAAGGTAGAGTTACAATGAAAAAAAAGCCCTTGTTAAAAAAAAGCAAAAAGAAATAATAAAAAGTAGCGCTTTGCGCAAAAAAAAAACGAAAAGTATCTCCTTTATATAAAAAGGCTAACACAAAAAGCTATATTATATCAATGAAAAAAAAAAATTAAAACTAAAACTGATGCTTTTACTAGCTTTTAGTAGTAACCCCTACTGCTAACAACTGAAATTAAAACCAAGTTGTAACTCCAAAGTAAATAATAAAAAAAAATAAGCCAATAAAAAGTAAAAACTATATCTGTGAAAAGAAAAAAGTATTATGTATATACAAAAAAATATATATAAATATGTAATTGAAGAAAATATTAATTCCAAAAAATATATTCGTGAAGGGGATGTCAATAGGATTTTCAGGTGACACCGTCTGTCAGAGTAGAATTCCAAGGTACTTATCTAAAAGACGAATACCTCTCAAGTGCAGAACAAATTTTAACGTATGTTTGTATATTTACAGGTTTCGCAGTTACGCTGGTAGTCAATAACAAATTAAAATGGAAATTTTAATGGCAAGTTTGGTTAGAGCCATGCATACCATTTAATTGTGGCGCAACTGGACCCCTGACGAAATTGCCAAAAGGTAACCCAGGGCAAGCCAGACAACTAAAACAATTAAAGCTCCAAACAAACTTCAAAGCAAAACTATTGATACTACGACAAATGCACTTCGAGTCTACAAAATGGGTTTCTGTTTGGAGCGATGAAGCTACTGCTTTGCGAAGGCAAATAGTCAGCCTCCAAGCATACTAGAATTTTGTAAAACTCTATGACTTATCAAATATACATATATCACTCAAATTCACCTGTCGAAACGCGAAAGCGGCTATAGAGCCCTTACTTCCGGGACTTACAGACAAATATAAACGAGATATCTCACTATTTTAACCAAAATAAATTAACGAAAACTCTTTTTCAAACAGATGCCTACCAGAGATCTGCTTCAAGTACTAAACTTTGCGGTGTATTCACTCATTTACTCTGATTTTTTGTGATTCATACCGCTTTTGTTTAATCACAAGAAATGCATTTTAACTAAGAGCTCATTTCAAACTCGCACATTGAGCTGTTGCACTCCAAATAAACATGCATGTTTGTGAACTTTTTTTTGCGGTATGGTACGAGCCTCAGCAAGAAAACAAAGCGGTGTTTGATTAGTCTTGTATTATTCGTTTTCAAACGAAATATAATATTCAGTCAGCTGCAGCATGTATGATTGAATCGTCTCATTCAGTAGCGCTAAAAATGGAGTACAAACCAATCATGTATGCTACAGTTTTATTCACTTTGGAGTGTGTTACAAAAAACAAGTAAGAGCGCTATATTCGGCTGTGCCGAATCTTATATACCCTTCACATTGGTCTTTAAATATACCCAGCCGAGTAATTTTGTACTGCAAATAATATAATAAAAAACATTGTGCGAGTTTTAAAGAAAAAATAACAAAATTTTAACGTTCGTATGAATAATAGAAATAGATGAAGAAGATTTGAGGTCGAGAGTTTTAAAAGTTTTCGACATTATTCATATTTGAAGGTTAATAAAACTTGTTAAATGTCTAGTCCCCCTGCTCTTCTCCAACTTTTTCTCCAAAATGTATGAATTATTTGATTATTACTTTTTGTAGAATATTCGAAGTCGATAGCTGTTATAGTTTCCGAGATATAGCGTATCGAATATTTTATAATAGTTGTCGATTTGTATGGGAGCTACCCCCTTTTTTTGCCCCCACTCAAAAAAATTTTTCTTTAAAGCGTAGCCCTTATGGCCCAATTACTTTTTGTAGAACATTTCATTTCGATATCTGTTATAGTTTCCGAGATATAGCGTATCGAATATTTGATAATAATTGTCGATTTGTATGGGAGCTACCCCTTTTTTTTGCCCCCACTCAAGAAAAATTTTCTTTAGAGCGTAGCCCTTATGACCCAATTACTTTTTGTGGAACATTTCATTTCGATATCTGTTATAGTTTCCGAGATATAGCGTATCGAATATTTGATAATAATTGTCGATTTGTATGGGAGCTACCCCTTTTTTTGCCCCCACCCAAAAAAATTTTTCTTAAAGGCGTAGCCCTTTGCGTGCAATTACTTTTTGTAGAACATTTCATTTCGATATCTGTCATAGTTTCCGAGATATAGCGTATCGAATATTTTATAACAATTGTCGATTTGTATGGGAGCTACCCCTTTTTTTGCCCCCACCCAAAAAATTTTTTCTTTAGGGCGTAGCCCTTTGCGTGCAATTACTTTTTGTAGAACATTTCATTTCGATATCTGTCATAGTTTCCGAGATATAGCGTATCGAATATTTTATAGTAATTGTCGATTTGTATGGGAGCTACCCCTTTTTTTGCCCCCACCCAAAAAATTTTTTCTTTAAGGCGTAGCCCTTTGCGTGCAATTACTTTTTGTAGAACATTTCATTTCGATATCTGTTATAGTTTCCGAGATATAGCGTATCGAATATTTTATAGTAATTGTCGATTTGTATGGGAGCTACCCCTTTTTTGCCCCCACTCAAGAAAAATTTTCTTTAGAGCGTAGCCCTTATGACCCAATTACTTTTTGTGGAACATTTCATTTCGATATCTGTTATAGTTTCCGAGATATAGCGTATCGAATATTTGATAATAATTGTCGATTTGTATGGGAGCTACCCCTTTTTTTGCCCCCACCCAAAAAAGTTTTTCTTTAAGGCGTAGCCCTTTGCGTGCAATTACTTTTTGTAGAACATTTTATTTCGATATCTGTCATAGTTTCCGAGATATAGCGTATCGAATATTTTATAGTAATTGTCGATTTGTATGGGAGCTACCCCTTTTTTTGCCCCCACCCAAAAAATTTTTTCTTTAAGGCGTAGCCCTTTGCGTGCAATTACTTTTTGTAGAACATTTCATTTCGATATCTGTTATAGTTTCCGAGATATAGCGTATCGAATATTTTATAGTAATTGTCGATTTGTATGGGAGCTACCCCTTTTTTTGCCCCCACCCAAAAAATTTTTTCTTTACGGCGTAGCCCTTTGCGTGCAATTACTTTTTGTAGAACATTTCATTTCGATATCTGTTATAGTTTCCGAGATATAGCGTATCGAATATTTGATAATAATTGTCGATTTGTATGGGAGCTACCCCTTTTTTTGCCCCCACCCAAAAAATTTTTTCTTTAACGCGTAGCCCTTAGCGTGCAATTACTTTTTGTAGAACATTTTAAGTCGATAGCTGTTATAGTTTTCGAGATATAGCGCATAAAATATTTCACCAAATTTGTGCAATTGTAGAAAAAATACCCCTTCCCCTGGTCCTATCTGAAAAAATTTTTTCCATTATTTAGGTCCCTTCTTTAGGAGTATCCGTGCCAAGTTTTGTGGCAAGAGTGACTATACTTACTGAGATATATAGGGATATATGCACTGATTTTGTCCTAAAAAAAATGGGTTACTCTGGGTTTTCGCTTATATCTCGGTCAATTGTGAACCGATTTTGCTGATTTTAAATAGCGATTGTTAGCGGGATATTTGTGATCGTTTGACACCATTAACTGGTCTGTATCTTTTTATTTGACTCCGGAAACTTGATTTCAACAGACGGACAGACGGACAGACGGACAGACGGACAGACGGACAGACGGACAGACGGACAGACGGACAGACGGACAGACGGACAGACGGACAACGCTAAATCGGCTTCCCTATCTATAAGGATCCAGAATATATATACTTTATGGGGTCGCAAATGAATAATAAAGAAATTACAAACGGAATGACAAAGTGATATATACCCTATCACTATGTGAAGGGTATAAAAATTGTATGCATATGTATGAACTGGGTTTTGTTTGCTAAAATACAAATGATAAGTAAGACATATATATACATATATATATGTATGTATTAATGTACTACCTTAACGTTATGTTTAAATTTCATCATTTATCCTAAGACAGTAACCAAGAGATTAAATATTTCTTTAATTTTTTGTTTCTAGTGAAGATTTAAGGAAAATCGTAATTTCTTTATACGAAGGCGTTTTTTTCTCTTGGCCAGCCTTAAAACTATTTTTCAATTTTTATTTTAAATTTTTAGTGGCTTTGTGCTTCCTTGTATACAATGTTTAATGTTGTGTTATTTTTTGGCAACAAAATGAACTGGTTTTCTCGATTTCCAACTCGTGATAAACCGACATATAATTGGCCATGTGAAAAACATGCTTTTTTGTTTGGTTTTTATCCCATTATAAGCTCTATTTAGTAGTACTTAGACGATTGCACAATATTTTGAGACTAAATGTATCACCCTCTGTTAAATAAAACAAATTTTTGTATGGGAGGTACCTCTTCTTCTGCCTCGAGCCTAAAAATGTGTGACTCAAATAGAAATATGTTTAGTAAAATAACTTTCACAAAATTTTAAGCAGATATTGATTATAGTTCTCGAGATATACCATCAAGTCCATTTAATTTGTATGGGAGGTACTACGCACACTTAAGGTAAAAAAATAAACTATAGCCTATGTCCTTTCAGGAAGCAAAAAAATAACAAAATCATCCAAATCGGTTAGGTAGTTCCGGAGAAAAATCAAGACATACAAAAAAACTTTTTCTCTTTATTATATTAGTATAGATTGGTATGTGAATTATGTTATGTGCTGTTTTTCGAAGCCGGTTGAGTGACCGTTTTGGACGTTCGTGTATATTTTGTGATTGTAACCAAATCAAAATACACATGAAACGTTCAAGACATTCACTTCATCGGACTCGAAAAACAGCTTTTTGAAAAACCAACAGTTTTAGGATTGTTTGATTCTTGTTAACAATTTTTAAAGAGAAATTAACAAATGAAACAAGAGAATTTAATAATCAAAAACAAGTTATTTTTATTTTAAAATATAAAAAAAGGAACACAGTTATTCAACAGAAACATAATACAATTATGGCTCTAAATAAAACAAAAAATAATTATAAATTAGTAATAGTAATAATTATAATAATAATAATAATAATAATAATAATAATAATAATAATAATAATAATAATAATAATAATAATAATAATAATAATAATAATAATAATAATAAAAATAATAATAATAATAAAAATAATAATAAAAATAATAATAATAAAAATAATAATAAAAATAATAATAAAATAATAATAATAATAATAATAATAATAATAATAATAATAATAATAATAATAATAATAATAATAATAATAATAATAATAATAATAATAATCCCGTGTGGAGTTGCTAGTTCTCCCATCGGGCGCCTCCCCAGGTGGCGGATAGGGGAACGCCCGCTAGATATAGCAGGTACCGAGGAAATAAAATACTCGGGGTGGACCAAAAAACTAGCTGGAAACGTTGATGACCCGGAAGTGACAAGGACACGCTTTGAATTATGAATTGGAACTGGCGAATTTTGGCCGACAATTGCGGCAGTCTGTTACCTTAATACACGAGAGTGACATCTCGTGGAAACGGCTTTCAGGTTAATGTCACAATTGCCTTCCGTCCCGTTAAATCTTTGGCAGGGCTTGTGGAACGCTCCATGGATCGTAGTCACTAAACTGACCATGTAGGTTCGGTTGAGACGACTCCCGTTTAATGTCTGTCCTGGCTCTGAACAAGAGTTCTCATAAAGTCTCTTGTCAACCCTCGCGAGGACCTCACTGCTTGCAAAGGGACCCTCGGGGACATGAGGGACAACTGCATGACGACCATGGATAACGACTTCAAGATGGGACCCAGAAAGAATTGAATATGGAAGCAAAAACACAAACAACAACAACAAATGTTACAACGAATGTAACACCCAGGAACGTGACCGCGCAGGGAACATCAAATCCCTTTAAACCTAGCGGGAAAATAAGGAGAAGTCCCCCAGTGAGAGGTGATGGAGCTCCACAGGTAATTTCTGTGCCTCCCAGATGTGAGTTGGATCCTGTTGTCGACATGACAAAGGAGGATCTCTTTGAGACGCCGAAGGCGGTAATGTCTACGAACGGCACTCTTCCAGGACCAGGGAGGAAAAGTGCTTCTCGCCACAACACTGCAGTAATGCAGACCCCCACTGGGACACACAGAGGGAGAGAGGAACAGCTTGCTACACCCACTATAGTAAGCGAAAAGACCTGCGCAGCAACGGCAGCCCAAATAGAGAACGAGTCACGCGCGACAACAGATGGCTCCCCACGTCTGGCACTGATCTGCAAAATGAGGAAACTGGAGGAAGATGCTATCTCTCAATGTAAATCGGTGATTGCCAGCATGCAGCGAGCTTTTAACCGCCAGAAGAACATCAGCGCCGAAGTCAAGGTCGGTGTATCCAAAATGGCTGAGCTACTGGATGTCACGCTAAACTATAGGCGTACGTGGAAGGTGGCAGAAGAGGAGGGAATGATTTCTAACCCCCGCCGGAAGGCTGCTGGACTGCATATAACAGATGCTCCCACTCCCTTGGCGACAAACACGAAGCGAGCGGCTACCAGCCCGGTCGCTCCTGAAAGCTCCAAGAAAGCCAGGGGCAAGGAACCCAGAGTTGACCGAATGGAGACTACCCAGAAGACGGAGGAAACCTGGCGAACGGTCGTCAAGAAGGCTAGTAGGAAGAGGCAAGAGGAAGGGCCACCCGAACCAGGCAGAAGAAACAAGCCGCGACCACCGCGCTCAAAGCCTGAGGCTGTACTAATAAAACCGGCAGAAGGACACAGCTATGCGGAGGTGCTGAAAGATTTGCGCAGCAAAATTACGACTGATGAATCGGTAAAGGTGAAGTCAGTCAGAAAAACGAAGGCGGGAGCCATTCTCTTGGAGCTCGGGAGAGGGGAGAAAGTTAAACCGGAGTTCGTACAGCAATTAAAGAGTACGGTACGAGAAACAGCCTCTATTGCAGAGCTCACGTCAAAATCTACGATTGAGATACGGGACCTTGATTCCTTGACTCTCAAGGAGGAAGTAGAGACGGCAATTAGAGAGGTGCTTGCTGACCCAGGAGAGCAGATACAGACGACGATCACGGCGCCGAATGCACGGGAACAAGTTCGGGCCTTTGTAGTTTTATCCGCGAAAGGAGCCGCGAGACTCAAGGAAGTTGGCCACGTAAAAATCGGATGGATCCGAGCCAAGATACGTATGTGCGAATACCCCCGTAGGTGCTATCGCTGCCTTGGAACAGGTCACACCCAAGCGAATTGCTCCGGCCCAGACAGAAGAGATACGTGCATTAGGTGTGGGAAGCTAGGGCACAAAATGAGGAACTGCAAGTCACCCCCCAACTGCGTTCATTGCACAGATGCAAAACGCGACCGGACTGATCACCTAGCCGGTTCAAGGAGGTGTCCACTAGCCAGAATATGATAAGAGTGCTCCAGGCAAATATGCACAGAAGCCGGGCAGCAGACGCTTTGCTCGAACAGATGGTTGCAGAAAACGAAGCAGATGCCGTCATCATCAGTGAGCAGTATGGACGAATGTCCCGAGACGCCTGGTTTGAGGATGAAACAGGTACTGCTGCACTTTGGCTGCCTTGTGGTAGTAGGCTTGCCGTCACGCAGCATGGGGCCGGCATCTGTTACGCGCACGTGCGAGCCAGTGGTTTCACGCTGATGAGCTGCTACCTCACTCCTAGTGATAGCATAGAGCAATTTAGAATGAAACTGGACCTAATCGAGGATAGGGTTCATGATATAGGTGGCCCTTTTATAGTAGCTGGAGATTTCAACGCCAAGGCTGTTGAATGGGGCTCCCGGACAACGAACACACGTGGGAGGTACATCCTAGACATGTCTGCCAGGCTGGGTCTGATAGTGGCAAATACGGGGAACGCCACTACCTTCAGAAGACCGGGATGTGAAAACACCACCCCGGACATCACTCTGGTGTCCGAGAGCCTGGCTGGAGCAATTCAAGGATGGAAGGTTATGGAAGAATACACTGGAAGTGACCACCAATATATTAACTTCCAAATCGTGGAGAGAGCGAATCCCAGCTTTGTGCCAAGAGCGAGAGGTACACGCAAGTGGAAAGCGGACAAATTGAACCCCGGAGCTTTTCTGTCAAATTTCGATGGAGCTGCAATCGGGACTACCACTGACGCCAGCTCCCTTGCGACCGCGATGGTGCACCGCATCACTCAGGGCTGCATCGCATCGATGCCGCTTATAACCCGTCGCACTAGAAGGCGGCCTGTGTACTGGTGGACATCAGAAATCGCCCAACTCAGACGAACCTGCCTCCGCAGCAGAAGGCGGTACACCAGAGCTAGAAGAAATGGTGAAGCGCTGCTGGAAGCCGAAGATTTCAGACGCTCACGGAAAGCGCTGAAAGATGCAATTTTCTCGAGCAAGAAATCGAAATGGGAGGAGCTCCGGAGCGATCTGAGTAGCAACCCTTGGGGACTCGGCTACAAGATCGTAACGGGGAAGTTAGGGGCAAATTCCGCCGGCCCACATCTGAACGGCGAGGACATCAGTAACATTGTGGAGAATTTATTCCCCACGCACACCCCGCTGTGTGAGGAACATGAACCCGAAGTCGGTGGAACGCTTATCCCCTTCACTGAAGAAGAGCTTAAAACCGCAGCGAGATGTCTTAAAAATGGCAAGGCCCCCGGTCCGGATGGAATACCAGCCGAGGTACTTAAACTGTTGGCTGAAAGCCGACCAGAACCGCTAATTGCAGTATATAACGCGTGCATAGCCCAAGGTGTCTTTCCTAAACAGTGGAAGATACAAAAGCTCGTGCTGATTAGTAAAGGAAGAGGTGATCCGGTGCATCCGTCATCATATCGCCCCCTTTGCATGCTGGACAGTGCCGGAAAACTACTGGAGAAGCTATTGCAACGTAGATTGGCAGAGGCTGTGGAGATAGCGGGGGGACTATCGGAAAGACAGTATGGCTTTCGGCAGGGCAAATCGACTATTGGTGCAATTGAGGATATAGTGAGACGCTTTGAGCACGCCCAATGCAGACGTTATTATCCAAAGCGCACGATAGTGCTGGCCACACTTGACGTACGAAATGCTTTCAACAGCCTACGTTGGGTGGACATAATGAAAGCACTACGCGACAGATTCCGCGTCCCCGGATACCTGCTAAGAATTCTTCAGAGTTACCTGAGAGATCGCGAGCTCCTCTTCGACACGCCAGAGGGCCAGAGAGCTAAGACGGTCACGTCCGGCGCAGCGCAAGGATCTATCTTGGGTCCTGATCTTTGGAACCTGAGTTACGACGAGATCCTGAGCATAGACATGCCTGAGGACACACAACTTGTGGGGTACGCAGATGACATTGCGGCGGTCATTTCAGCGCGAGACATGGACGATGCTAGGAGAAAGTTAAACCAAGTCATGATAAGGACTAGGATATGGCTTGAGGACCACGGTCTGGAGCTCGCTGCAAACAAGACTGAGGTCATCCTTATGACTAGGGGCCACATGCCACTTGAAGTTGATTTCCAGCTTGGCGATATTTCTTTGGTGACGCAGAAGGCAGTGAAATATCTGGGCGTGAAGCTAGACTGCAGGCTCACGTATTGGGCTCAGATTCAACACGTGGCCACCAAGGCAGCGAAAGTGACTGGTATGCTAAGCAGACTGATGGCAAATATTGGCGGCCCAACACAGGGCAAAAGAAAGCTGATCATGGCAACAACTAACTCGATATTGTTGTACGGCAGCGAAATCTGGGGAGATGCGATGAAGTCTAGAGGCAAGCGCAGGGCACTGGAGGCGGTACAGCGCACAGCGGCACTCAGGGTGGCCTCGGCCTACCGCACTGTCTCAGGCGCGGCAGTTTTCGTGATTAGCGGAGAGATACCTGTCGACCTCTTGGCCCGTGAGCGGAAGGAGGCATGGGACACAAGAGAGGACAGTGCTGGTATAAGTGCCACAGAGCGGAGATCGCAAACCATCCAGCGATGGCAAGCCAGATGGAGCGCAGAAACGGTCGGCAGATGGACGCAAAAGCTGATCCCCAATGTAGAGAGATGGACCCAGAGGAATTTTGGAGAGGTTAACTACTTCTTAACCCAATTCCTCTCAGGACACGGTTACTTCCGAAAGTACCTGCATCGCATGGGGAAGGTAGATGACGCCGGATGCATCTACTGTGGAACGCCGAACGATGATGCGGAACACACTTTCTTTGATTGTGACAGATGGCAAGCTGAGAGAGATGCCTTGAAGGAGCAGATTGGTGATTTTAACGTCACCAATATAATTGACAAAATGCTCGAAAGTGAGGACAACTGGAGCGCGGTAAGAAGGTACTCTGAGTGCGTCCTTCGGAATAAGAAGAGAGACCTCGACGCATCGCAAACCGATGCCCCCCCAAACAGAGACACAAGAAGACGAGCCAATAGCATGACGCTGGCTACAAACCTGGCGGTCCCAGACGTGGGAGAGTAGAAGATAGTCCTTTTTAGGACGTCGTTTCTGGGCCCTTCCCGAAGTAATGCAGAAAGCGGTTCCGGGAAGGGAGTCTCACCAGAAGAGGAGGAGGGATTGTTTTAGTGGATGAAATACCACATAACGCAGCTGACGACGGTCACTGTAAATGCGAAGGCATTTTAAACCCTACCTCACCTGCCAAAAAAAAAAAAAAAAAAAAAAAAAAAAAAAAAAAAAAAAAATAATAATAATAATAATAATAATAATGATAATAATAATAATGCAGAAAGCGGTTCCGGGAAGGGAGTCTCACCAGAAGAGGAGGAGGGATTGTTTTAGTGGATGAAACACCACATAACGCAGCTGACGACGGTCACTGTAAATGCGAAGGCATTTTAAACCCTACCTCACCTGCCAAAAAAAAAAAAAAAAAAAAAAAAAAAAAAAAAAAATAATAATAATAATAATAATAATAATAATAATAATGATAATAATAATAATGCAGAAAGCGGTTCCGGGAAGGGAGTCTCACCAGAAGAGGAGGAGGGATTGTTTTAGTGGATGAAACACCACATAACGCAGCTGACGACGGTCACTGTAAATGCGAAAGCATTTTAAACCCTACCTCACCTGCCAAAAAAAAAAAAAAAAATGATAATAATAATAATAATAAAAAAAATAATAATAATAACAAAATAAGAGCAATAATAAAAAAAAAATTTAATCATAATTTAAGATGCAAAATTTGTGTGTTCGATCTTGAGGACAATAATTTTATTTCTTTATTTGCTTATCTTTTTGCCAATATTTCGCTACTCTTTATGTAGCTTTTTCAGGGAAAATTGAAATTTCATACCTATATAGCTCACAAGTTTCTAAATAATCAAAAATCAAATGACAAAAAATCAAAAATTGTGCATATTAAAAAAAAAAAAAACATTTTGAACAGTACATAAAGAAAAATGCTAATTTTTTTTCAAAATTGTTGAATGTGTATAAAATAAGTGGCTCGTGCCTATAACAAGAATATGAAAACAATCGTACCAAAGAAATATTCATGTTAGTTGCGCCCACAAGTATTCATAATGATTGTTTGAAATGAGCTCTTTGATTAAAATTCATTTCTTGCGATTAAACAAAAGCGGTTTGAATCAGTTTTGTGATTAAACAAAAGCGGTTTGAATCAGTCTTGTGATTAAACAAAAGCGGTTGGAATCAGTTTGATTCAAATTAAAAATGCGGTACAGAATGCGAGCCACCGCTTTTAAACAAACGAATCAAGTCTCATTTGCAACAGATACGTACTCCTTACTGATTTTTTTGGTTCATGTCGATGTTTGGAGCAGAATAAAATTGACGAATACTTTTTTGATTCATACCGCATTTTTAGCCGTAGTGATTGAGTAGGCTCGTTCATACTCCTTGCAGTCCTCTGATGCCTACTTCATAATGTGATGTCGCAACGCGTTGAGGACTCTTGAATGACTCGAAGGGGACTTACATCACCCAGGAAGTATTTACCGGCTTGAAAAAGTACACAAAAAAATCAATAATCCATCTTCGGGCCCCACGTTGTATGCTGGCGTTAAGCTCCGGCTGCGCTCGCCGTCTTGGGCTGGTTCTTGACAACGCATCAAGGCTTTAATCTACCTCCACAAACAAATCATACCAGCTGTTAGAAGACAAAATGAAAGAAAGAGAATGGAGCCCGAAGATGGATGAATGCGGAACAAAACGAAAAACCAAAGAAACCACAATCATTGTCATTACCTACCAGCTTCTGCCACGTCCTGCACTTGAATTGCGCCGGCAGATGTTACGCCGACGCTTGGCCCACCCACCGGAATCCATAGGGACTCCTCCATGACAGCGTATTACGGACGTTAGCTGTCCCAAATTCGGCTCTGTCAGAGATGTTGTCACCTCCTATTAACTTACCCTTTTATTTACATTAGCAACTCATAAAAAAAATAATATTCAAATAAATATATAAAACATTACAATTCCAACTTTATTAAATAGCAAAAAAACTATATTACATTTGTTCAAAAGAAATAATTAAAATTTGAATTAACACAAACAAACAGAATTATCTTGAACTCAAACTAACAAATCTTTTTCTTAAATTTATGAATTATATTTTTTTCCAGAGTTCAACAAAAATTAAAAATTAAGTGCTGGTCCCTAATCTGCTGTCGCACATAGGGGTAAATTGCCATTCTAGCCGGACATTACTTTTTATTTTTTACAATAAAGCTTCTTAAAAATTACTGAGTGCTTCCAGATTGATGAAACTTGGCAGAAACATGTATTGTAGTCATAAGCATTTAAGGATTAAAAAATAATTAAAATCGAACCAAGGGGGAAAAAGTTCACCTTAGAAGAACTAATACTACCTCTGAAAAATTAATACTATTTATATGCAAATGCAGCTTTAAACGTAAGAAAAAGCTAAAAAATCTACACTTAGACAGTGTCGTCCCCTTCCCCTTTAGTGGGGGCGGAATAAAGTAAAATTTGCAAAAATAATGTATATAATAAAAATAATGGATAACTTACGCCCAAATAATATAAAAGTAAAATTTTCAAGCTTTTATGAGTAGGGGCAGAAATGCCCCGAACCCTACCCCCGAAACGCCCCTGTAAAAAAAAATTTTTTTATATGTTTTGCTAATTTTCACAAAAAATGTATTTTAAGCTTGTTTGTCGCTTTTTTTGTAATTTAATGTATTAAATTTATCTGAAAATAAGTAATTTATATATAAAAATAACTTATTTACAGAAGTAACAATTAATTTAAAGTTCACACAATTTCTTTCTAAAAATCGCAATTTCTCCTCAACAGATTTATCTTTACATTCATGTACTATTTTTAATAACTCTTATCTTTTATAAACTTTTTCCATTTTACGCTCGCAATAACCACAATATATATACACTAACAAAATAAGTTCTTGAAGTACAGATTTGTTTCTCTTTAAAAAATAATTTTTGAAGGTTTTGAAGGCAGGTACATTTATTTTTTTGCATAAAATAGCGTAATTAGGAAAGTTGTCGCACAGGTATTACCAGTTTAAGGGCGGGTAAAAACTACTGCTTCGCACAATCCTTATTATATATGCAATGTCAGTATAAAACCCAATTTAACCTATTAAAAATCAATTTAAATTAATCTGTAATAATTTAAATAAAAAACATTAAAAAACAAATTATTAATGTAATGAGACCCACAAAAAAGTTTCTTACTCATATGTAAGCACACAAGATGAGAAAAAATAGAAAAAAGGGAAATTTAAAAAAAAATGGCGCAAGAACGCGCAACGTTTTTTTTACAATCTGAAAGTAGAGATTTCAGGTTTTATTGTGATGATTATGATTTTTAGGATAATTGATGCCATCACCTTCAAAAACCTTTTAATTTTTTTTAATAAAAAAATTAACAAAAAAAACTTTTTTTAATTTCGAAGGAGTTTTTTTATGATAAAACTTAAAATTAAAAATAAAATAAGGCAGCTGCTTATATAATCTTTTGCAGAAAAAAAATCAATGTAAAATCTTTATTTGTTTAGCTACAAAAAAAATATTGTAAACCTCTCAATACCATCAAAAGTTAATAAATTGCAGGCAAATTTACTTAACTTTTCTGACTTTGACAGTGCCTCAAAACGACAAATTGCAAGCAAAAGATTTGAAAATTCACTATCCGATACAGAATTTTGTAATCTGTCGAGCTGCGCACTTAAATTTTTACATTTCTTAAATTTCCATTTTTGCTTAATGTCCGGCTAGATTGGCAAAATACCCCTATATGCGTCGGTCCGTTTTTGTGTCCACTCGAAACTATACATATACTCTTACTTTTTTTCCCAGGAACCCTATGCGGCTTACGGGAAACTTTCCCTCAACCACTTTCAGGTTTTTATATTTTATATTTATTTTTAAGTTTTTTTTTATTTATTTTCAAGTTTAAGGTTTATTTATATTTTTATTTCAGGGTTTTTATGTATATTTTCAGGTTTTTTAATTTTAATATACTTCTAGGTTTTTACATTTATTTTATTTTTAATTTTAAATCATTTTTCTCTGTTAATAAAGTTCTGTTTTTCTTTCATATTATATTAGTTTTTTTACTTTATTTTATTTATGTACTTACTTTCAGTTTTTATTTTAACTTTCTACTTTTAGCTCTTTATTTTAAACTTTCTATCAGGTTTCTATTATATTTTAATTTTAATTCTTGTTCTTTTAATAAAGTTCTGCTTTTCTTAAGTTTTTTTATTTTATATTTTAATTTAAGTTAATTTTTTTTCTTTTAATAAAGTTTATTTTATTTATTTAATATCCAGTTTTTGTTTATTTACCATTTTGTTTATGTCTCTTGTTTATTTAGTTTAATTTAGTTTTAAACTTTAAAATAAACCAAAAATAAAAAAAATAAATAATCCAAAAATATTGCGCACCACTCTTTTTGACCGCCAAGCCCCGAATCTCCATTTTACATTTTTTCCACGCTCCAATATGTCCTGCTGGCAGGTATTCAGCTATTTGCCCCATGCCCAGGAGCCATTTTTATTCTCCATTAAGATTCACCTATGCATACCCTATCAGCTGATCGATACTATTTTATCGACACTAAAATAATAACAAGGTGCACACGACAAATTATTTTCTATGGTTCGCTTCCGCAATTCCTTATAATGGTTTTTAGTTAACTTTCAATCTAAAAATAGCGCTAACGTTTCTTCCGGAGTAAATTTCTTGTCTTCATTTGGTGTAGGAATATTTTTCAAAATTCTCTTTGTGCGTCTTGGACTTGCTTCTATTACTGTTTCAATTATCTCAATTTTTGTTTTTTTTTATTATAATGCAACAAACACATTTGATGCAAAAATTAGTCTTTGATAATTACTGGAGAAATTTCTTCATTGACATTCGGAAGCTTGCGTCTTCGAGTTCTTTCGCAACACTCGTCAATTGGTTTTGCTGGTCGACCCTGTTTTCCACACTCATTGGCTTTTGTAGAAAAAATTTTGAAAAGGCGTTTCTTTGAAAACCCTTAATGGTGACGTTCGTACATCTTTTTCTTGTTATAAGAGCATTCAACGTAACGTTTTTTAATACTTTTGCAAAATTTTGAATTTTTTGTGTGTTTGGTTTAATTTTATCTGTATTACATATTTTAAAAAATTGATTGTTTAGTATATGCCACTCCACATCGCGCACCTCGTTTCGTTGAATAAAAATATCAGCGAGATCTCTATAAGTGTACTTAGCCACTGTTTAAATTGTAATTAATAGCAATATAAAAGACATTACTTTAAATACTCTTACTCAAAAAAAAGTGGCAAAAGAAGATTTCTGAAAAAAGGGTCAAAATGACACTTTAGTCGCAAAACGGTAACGCTGTAGACAGATAGCATCACTATCACAAGCAATAGACATCCACACATTGTTTTTCTAGGAATTTCCATATTAATTTTTAATGGGTTACAAAACATTTCAGGCACAAGATAATTCATACCCTATTTGATGACATTATCATAGAAAACAACAAATATTTGCAGGTCGTTTATGATTTTGTTTATTGTTTTAATAACTTATAAATTACATGCTCACAAAAGTATTATGTTTACTAAGAAGTCTATGATTTTTGGCTAATTGCGGTATCCTTTTTTATGTTGTACTTCTACCTGTAAGAACGCTAGTTACATATCAATGGTGTTTGCCATAATTAGTTGACATCTGTTATTGTGTGCAGTTGTGAATATAATCATATATATATATATATATATATATATATATATATATATATATATATACATATATCAATCTAAAAACATTCTCTCAAAAAAGCAATTTGATAAAAAAAAAACTAAAAGTCTTAAAAAAAGCACATTACAACAAAAATTTGTTTAACTCTTTTACTCAAATTTTGCAAAATATATTTGACCTTGTGTCACAAAAATTGGTCTGGTGCTCACGGTTGGCTTATATCTACTAAAAAGTGCTAATTTCTTGTTGTTCTCTGATATTCTCTAGAAGTTATTCTCTATTGAAAATGGGAATTAAGGAAAATTTGAACCTTAAAAAAAAAGAAAAAAAAATTATTTATAAACATCATAAACAATTTATTTTTCTTATACTAATAGACTAATAGATAACAAATTATAAAATTATACAAAATTTATTTCGTTTGAAAATCTTTTAAAACCAAAAAGTTATAGAAGTTTAGAAATCAAAATCTTACTAAGAAATTTCCCACTTTAGCAAAATGCAGAGAATGTCCATTTTGTATCACCCTGTTGTAGCAGCCAAAGGCCCAGTCAGGTTTCCGACTTGCTCATTGACCGGTAAGCAAAACCTCAGCGGGTCCCAACCCTGCTCACTGGGTACGCTTCTCATAAAAAAATCATTCATTCAATTCCAAATACAACATAACATAATTCGACCGAACCTTACCACACTTTGGACTCGTTTTTGGAGCTAGAAATTCTGCCCCTGTTTTGCCTACCCAACCATGTCACGATCTGGTCCCTGCCTTCAAATTTCGTGACCCAAAAACCACCCGACTTCTCCAACCTTAACTTACCACCATGCCATTACCTTTATTGACTTAAACACCACGCATTATTTCGAATTTCTCACAAAATATTTTTATACATATTTTATTCAAACACTTAATCTAGACAAAACTTTTATTCCCTTAATAAACTCTCTTTTTACTTTTTTCTTCTGAATAATATAAATAATTTTTTTATTACACTTTAAACAATTCATAAAATTACTTTTCTACACCTTCTCACAGCTATATCTTTATATATCTGATTCTTATATTAAATTCTTTTACGGGCTTTATTTGAATCTCAATCACTTAATTCTCTTTCTTCTTTTTATTTTCCTAGGCTAGATCAACACCTCTAATTTCCTCGCAAATTTTACTTTACCCTAACCTGAAGGAGCTCCTTAAGGCTAGTCAAACTCCTGCCATTTATAATCGGAGTATCAACTACACAAAATTGATCTAATCTAGTATCTTTTCTATTTCTTATTTTAAAAATTCTACTTCCGCTTTAATACCACTAGAAACAGGTTGCGCCCTCTATTTCTCAAAATACATATATACTAAAATACATTAAATACATAAACATAAGCCTATTTTAGGGATTACTTAACTTTACAGGACTGTATAACTCTAATTCTATAAGTAAAATGATAAATCTAGCACGAAAGTATTCTGACACTCAAAAAAAAAACAGGTAAATATATAAACACAGCAATTATTTTACAAACTAACATCCTTTTCTAAAATATTCTGTTTATATTAATATTTACTCCAATGATGGTTAATTTCGCTTTCATCCACTTTATTAAATATTTTGCATTCTTTTGGCTGATTCACTTTCTTTTTGCCATACATATAATTATTAAATTAAAAGGGGTAACTTGCTATATGATGTTTTTTTATCAGATTTTCTTGCCTGTCTGTGCGTCGCACCACCTTTCATGTAGCGCATACAATGTTTCACTATAGCCAGCTAAACAAAAAAAAAAAAATAACAACACTTCCCTTAGAAAAAAATTCATAATAAAAATGTTACCCGATCCTTACGTTTTTTTTTCTTATTAATCCTTTTTGAACTTTTAGGACACTAAAAGGATATTCCACCGAAAATCTGCACACCAGCAACTATTATAAGAAAGCTTTATTATCTGCACTGTACTTTTTCGATAATAAGTATATTACCTGAATCACTATATTTCTTTTTTTAAGTTTTTATTAACACCCTGTTTCACGATGTCGAACGAAAACCTATACGAAAGAATGCTAGTCACTCACTTTCGAGTCAATTTGGGTTTCACTATTTCGACAGCTTTCGTTCGCCTTTACTTACGGGCTTGTTATTGACAGAGAAAAATAAAAATAATAAAATGCTTACATACTTTGGGGCATATGCATAAATAATTTTTGAATTTGCAATAGGTTTGTTAAACGAAATTTTTATTAAAATCAATACTTCAAATCTATTTTAAATTTAAAAATTTGTTTTTCCCTTAAAATTTATTTTTTTGCTATAAGTTTTGTAATAGTGTCTATTTACGTAACAAATTTTTTTGCCTCCCAACGGTAGGCAATTACTTTCATAATTAGTCAAATTTTAATACATAAAGCAGTGATGCTAGCATTCTTAAATTGTAAAGCACTAAGAGACAGGGAAAAAATCATTTTCAATAATGTGTAAAATTTTAATGTTAAAATTAACATAAGATAATATTAACAAGTCCTAGGTTTTTGGGATATTAATACCATGGCTTAACTACAAAAATGTCGCAGTCAGTGCTTAATTTTTTTAGGAACTTATTACTTATTAGAAAAAATTTTTTATTAAGGGGACTTCTTTCTTAAGTAACATAAGATTCAACAAAGATAAATCCCGCATTTCCTATTAAAGGTATATCATTCTATAACAATATAAGTTTCATTTTGCATATTTTTAAAAAAAATGTTTTTAAGACAACCAATATCTTTTGATATGTTTTGTTTTTATATTCAAAGAAGTAATTTTTTGAAATTTTTTATGTATTTATAACCAGAATTTTGAATTATTGTTTTTTTAAACATAATAATTTACAAAATATACACATAGCTATGCAATAATGACGATATATAGAAAGAATTTGTCATTCATTTATCCTATAATTTTTTATGATTTTAGTTCATTTATAAAATATAAATATATGTATTAGAATTTATCTATGAACTATATGCCCAAAATAGTTTTATAAGCTTAAAAATCTGTAAAAATCCACATTAAAAAGTGCATTAATTTTTGGTTGATTTTGAAAAAGGGGAAAATAATATACTTAATAAGACTAATAAACTTAAAGTGCAAAGAAAACATCAAAATAATTTTGCAGATTGTCTTGAGATCATATATGCACAATATTAGTTTACAATCGTGTGTTTCTAACGGTTTTCATGAATATGTATTTAGCCCGCCCGCAACAATCACACCAGATAATCAGGAAACAAAAATACAAGAAAAGAGATGCAATCAGTTCATTTTTTGTTAAATTTAATGGTAATTTGCTATTTTTTTTAATTACTACTACAAGTGGCTTTAAATAAGTTAAAAATTCGGCATAATTGACATCACTGAAAACAATTTTTAATTAAAATTTACAAAATTATTGTAGATTTTTTTTGAAAATCAAAGTTTGTTTAATTTTTGCTTTAAGCAATATGATATTTTAATCAATAACCCTTGAGAACATATTTAACTTTGATTTTGTGGCATTTTAATACAGATTGGACTTTAATTTACATTAAAAACTGCAAACTTTTATGCCACTCGAAAGCAAAATTCCAAGTGACTGATTTTGACATTTACGTTCGCATATTTAGCTTGCGTTCGATATAGAGAAACCTAATTTTGTATGAAAACGCTTACGTTTTCGTTCGACTTGTCTTTCGAGTAAACGTTCGCTTATGTATACTTTAGTAAAACCCAAATAAGTTTTCTTTCGCCTAGAATGCGGACGAAAGCATTCTTTCGACATCGTGAAACAGGCTATAAATAAATTTTCACAAATCTGCAGTGCTTTTCTTCCATTTAGGTTTTCTCTTTTTTTTTTAAATTTATATAAGTTCTTTTCAACTTTTACTTTTTTTATAAATTATTTTAAGCTTTAATTTTTTAACACCGAAATTACTGCTGCGTTACGCACAATTCAACAGACAACTTCCTTTTGATCTCGCCCTTAACTTTTCATTTTTCCCTTAAATTTCCCTTTTTATTTTAAATTTCCCCCAAAATATCCTTGCCGCCAAGCGGACATATTTTTTTCACCTTCTTAAAAATTCTAGAAATCTTTTGCTACAATTTACTTTCATATTTTCTACTTTTCTCAAAAACTTAATTCTTTGTAATTTGCATATTTTCTCCTTTTTCTTATTCCACCATATTTTTTTATGAACATATTCTCTCTATTTTTCTCCAAAAAAATATCTGCCCTACCTTTTTTCTTATACTTGGGTCTCATAAAAATTAGTAAGTACCAATTTTCATTCATAATTTTCCACATTTTTATAATTTATTATTCTTGCTTTTTTATTGTGTTACCCATACTCTTAGGATTATTATTTTCGTATTGGTGTACCCATACCCTGCAAAAAATCTTGGACCACATGGTCCGTTTTAGCTGAAATGGACTAGTTACAACATGGTCCTTGTGTAATGCAGTCATGGACCATGCCATTGTCAAACAAGAACTTGTAGTTACTTAAGTGATATGCGTTCATGTTTTAACGATTGTGTACCGAGTTGTCGTTGTTTGTAGGTAGGATAGAGTAGTTTAGAAACTACTCCGACTTAATGCAAATCTGGGTTAAGTGATCCGGTCCTAGGACATCATAATGTTAAAAAGACCATGTTTTTTACATGCATTTGGGTTAGTTTTGGAGTAATCCTACTCCTTTATGGACTAGTCCATACACGCATATATGGACTAGTCCTGTTTTCTGCAGGGTATACTCACATCTCTGTATATGTACTGTATTAAATGTTTTGTTGGTTTTCTACCTTGTAACATTATACCAACAATCAGTACTAGCAACTGTATAGTGAGTATACAAAAATAAAAAATCTACACCAATACACAGCTGTCATTATAGCAAAAATGCACAAAAGAAAACAGGTAAGTGGTGGGGGTTTTTTAAACATAAATTCCTATTTTTATTCAATTTTCTAATAAGTTCTTATTTTTTCAGGATATCAGACTGGGACTTAAAGGACAATTTTTTCTCTTCATGAAAGGTAAGGAATTTTATTATTCTGCAAAATCCAAGGCATTTAATGTTCATTTTCTTGTTTTCTTCACCGACTACAAAAACAATACTAGGCCATAAGGTTTTAGTTTGCAGTGATGCGCAACCTACTTATGTTTTGACCTGGCTCATCCGCAACACTGTTGTCTGTAATATATGTGAAATATAGTCTTATTTTTTTGGCTCACGAGGTACACTAGTATCTACATTTGAATAAACTTTAGCATTTTTCAATCGGTGACCATAAAAAAATAAGTTTTGGCAGCCTTCTCGTAGAATGGTCCACATTGCATCGCCTTACATGGAAGCCACATATAGAAGCGAAGCTGACGCAAATGAAACTTAAAGCTACACAAATTCATTGGCTAATAGACAGAAACTCTATGCTTCGTCTTGATTGTAATCTTCTAGTCCACAAATCGATTTTGAAACCATTTTGGTGGTACAGTATACAATTATGAGGCACTGCGTCCGCGTCCAACATAGAAAAAATTCAACGACGTCAAAACAAAATCCTAAGAATGATAGCTGGTGCTCCTTGGCAACATACACCATGTTCTACAAGTTTCACAAGTTTAATGCGAAATCCTGAGCTATATGGGCAAGTATTAAATAAGATAGAAACACAAACCTGTTCGCTCGAAACATCTTGCAACATAGTGGACACACTCGTCTGAAAAGAAGTGAGACTATTGCACTTAGATAAAACTTTTGAAATTAATTTACTTTATTATGAGAACTTAAATTTTGGTCTGGTGCTGACTGGACTAATATCAATTACTTAGTATTAAGTTTTGAATACTTATGTTAGTTTGCATTAGCGAAGATTCAATAATTAAAATATGAAAAAAAACTATTAAATTGAAAACCTTCGCGGTGTGGCAACTGTTGGCAAAAACAATGAAACCACTAAACATAGAAACGAAGTGCTGAAGGTATTAAGCAGCCACATTCTGGTATGCTTTTAGTATCTTAGTCGAAGTGTAAGGTGGTGGAATAGAAAGTATTTGTCACGGGCCTAACCGCATTAAGGAGGTTTCGAGGAAAGGCGAATAAGGAATTATTACAGTGCGGTTTTTTTCCTTTTAAATTTATTCTCCTACATTCAAAAAAGGGATGGAACGAGTAAGGGTAAGAATAGTAAGTATGCTTTTACATTTTTATTTATAATTGGACAATACGCAAAACCAGATTAGGGCTAAAGAAAAGTCGAAACAATACTATGACAAGGGGACGAGAAATATACATTTTAAGATAAGGCAAATAGCGTGGCTGAAAACCCAGTCAATGAAGAATAAATTTTCACCCATATGGTTGGGTCCCTATGAAATCACGGGAATACCAACACCAGTCAATGTAAGACTTAAACACAGGAACGCGGAAAAAGTGTACCATAACAATTTAAAAAAGCTAGCGAAGTAGGAACCGCTGAAAGGTTGCAAGGTTCAAGTAGGGTAGATTTGGATTTTTTTTTTTTGGTAGCAGGTACTCCAGTTTCAAATCCTAGTCACTTTGGCTTGAATCCAAAGGTGCAGGGAGAATGGAGAGGAAAAGTCTACGGTGGAATATGAAAATAGATTATCAGGCATCCTATTTTAAAATCTTGATCTCTTTGGCTCGAAACCAAAGGTACGGTATTAGGGGAAAAAATGTGAGCGATACTCGGTAGTAAAAAGGAAATATATGAACAGTAAGAATAATATTGATTGAAAAGAGGACCAGAAGGGTCATATAGTAGAAATAATTATAGGGAAATGAACAGTAAGAATAATATAGATTGAAAAAAGGACCAGAAGGGTCATATAGTAGAAATGATTATAGAGAAATGAACAGTAAAAATAATTAATTAGACTGAAAAGGAAACCAAAAAAGTTATATAAAAAAAAGGTATAAAGAACGAAGAAAAAGGAGAGTAGAAATTATATAAATCGAAAAGAGGGTTAAGGAGGATCACTCAATCTAACACACACTGCACAAAAAAGCCGCTGGCGGTGGTCACATTGGTTCAGTAGGGACAAGCGATTTTCTACTTTGAATGTTAGGATGTTTAGGAAATTATGGACAACTCACCGTTTTTGGAAACTAAGATTTAAGATACAAGAGGGAAATTCACCAGGTAGGGAACGACACATCCGCCAGAGAGGTTACCATTCAGGAAGCTGAAAGCAGAAAAGAAATTAGCATAACCCCATAGGACGATACAAACCCAGTAGGATACGTTGGCACGGGTAAAAGGGCCCAACGACTAGGCAAGTATGTACCAGCATGATAAGGTGACGTTTATAAACGACCAATGGGCATCCCAATCGGGTTATGACGTCCTGCAAACAAACTGTATATTTTCCAAGGGCTTTGAAAGCGTGTTTGACTTGTTATTATTATTAGTGGTTTCTGATGTCAGCGTTCCTTTAATGCAGTTGTTATTGTGATTTATTTGCTCATTATTGCTGGTGGTATTTGGGTTTCCACACCCAATAGCATTGGCCATTTCAGTAAAAGTTTAAAATTTATCCATTTATTTGAAAGAAATTTCCTTTGCCAACTTGCTGGCCGACCACGCTAAGCAAAACGTCAATTTGAGATTTTGTGAAAAGACGTCAAATTTTATAGTAATTGGAATGTAGTTATCGGGAAATGTTTCGCAGCTGCGTTTCTTTGGCGAAACTCTGGTTAAGTCGAGCTCTTATATTTGCTTGTACTTATCGAACAGTTTCGACAGTAATAACTAAATTAAAGAAAAAGACAATTTATAATTTTGCAGACTCAGACAACTTTTCCATTCGTTTTTTTTTTCTAGCAGAATTTTTTTTGTTTTGTTTTAAAACCAATTTTAATGTCTGTGTCAATTGTGCAAAGCTATGCACTTAAGCACAGACATTGAAACCATAACATAATTATTAAATTTTATTTTTTTTTTTTAAATTATAAAAGGAAAAAAAATATAAATAAGTATGTATATATTTGTAAAGTACTTTATTTCTTTATAGATGTATACAATGACAACAACCGTTCCAGTAAAATTAACTTACTGAACTGGATTAAAATTTTATGTCGTCCAAAAAATTTGTTAACAGAAATTCAACACTTTCTTAATGTTTACATACATATAAACTTAATGATAATTTGTAAACCACTCGCACGTTTTCTCAATTTTGTTTTTTCATATATGTACGTTAAAGTCTAAAAATTAAACATCTACATTTGTACATATATATGTACTTAATTTGTAAACTAATTGCACGGGTTCCTAATGTTTATTTTTTCATGTATTTAGTTTAAAAAATTAAATCATCTACAAACATGCCTATATACTTGGTGATCAATTCTAGCCGACTTGCATGCCAATTTTTTATATATTTTTAAAAATCTAAGCCAACTGCATGGTCTCTAAATGTTTACTTTTCATATATTTAAGTCAAAAAATAAATTAAAACACTTACAAATATACCTAGATACTTAATTTTTTTTTCTCATATTTTTATTATTGAATCTTCGCTAACGCGAACTAACAATACGTATTCAAATCTTAAAACTAAATAATTTATATTAGTCCAGTCAGTACAAGATCAAAATTTAAGTTCTCATAATAAAGTAAATTAATTTAAACAGTGTCATCTAAGTTCAATAGTGTCCCTTCTTTTCAGACGAGTGTGTCCACTATGTTGCAAGATGTTTTGAGCGAGCGTATTTGGATGTGTTTCCATCTTGCTTAAATACTTGTCCACATAGTTCAGGATTTCGCATTTACCTAGTGGAATTTGTAGATCCTTGTGAATGTTGCTGTTTTTAATATACCAAGGAGCACCAGTTATCATTCTCAGGATTTTGTTTTGACGACGTTGTATTTTTTCTATATTAGAGGAGAAAGCAGTGCCGCATAATTGTATACCGTAGCACCAAATTGGTTTCAAAATCGATTTGTAGAGTAGAAGTTTACAATCAAGACGAAGCACAGAGTTTTTGCCAATTAGCAAATGAAGTTGTGTAGCTTTAAGTTTCATTTGCGTCAACTTGGCATCTATGTGCGACATCCATGTAAAGCGACGGTCCAAGTGAATGCCAAGGTATTTCGTCTCAAATCGTTGAGGCACCATATGGTTGTTAATAAGGATTGGAGAGTGTAGTGTGTTGGTTACATTTATCACAATTAATGGTCGGTCACATTTGTATTGCTTAAAATTCCCAATAATTAATATAAACAATAAGTTTCAATGACTCAACAATTAATGTCGGTCACTTTTGTATTGCTTAAAATTCGCAATAATATAAACAATAAATTTCAATGACCTAACGGCGCGAGGAATCAAATTTCAACATAAGTAAGAATTGACATAATAACCAAAAATGCTGAAGTAAGGGTAAATTACCACACACTACGCTTACGACGATAAGTAGGAAGTAAAATTAAGTCATAAGCATATTTAAGTTAAGATTTTTAGATTAAGAATTGGATATAAATAGCTGTAAGATTTAATTAAGAGGACAGAATAAATTGATTGACATAAACGGCTTGTTAGCTGTGAATAAAGGCAAATTTTATTATTCTCACTTTAACTGCGGCTTGTTAGCCATAGCTAAGCGGCGTGCTCGCCTGATAATAAGCAACCCAATTTTTTTTACTATACACGATATAAACCACCCCTTTTCTTTGTACATGGCGATCCTGCAAATTTCGATCCTGCAACTCATTATCCTGCCCTCTCGATCCTAGTCGTTGAAAATACTTTTAATTAATCCTACCCATTCGGTACAAATGAATTCTCTCAGTGGAGACGAAGTCTCGAAGGAAGAAATTGATAACATTTTTGAGAAGTACGAGAATTTAGCAGTGGACGAATATATTCCGGAAGCCCAAACAACAGAAGACTATCCCAAATACACACCTACGCCAAAAACAGCAGGTCCCAGACCTATCACAATAGCGGAGTATAGACAACGTCAGAGTAGGCCGGTAGTTGCGTCACCGAAAGAAGAGAGAAAACAGCATAAACCAAGAGGCGGAAGAAAGGTGAAACTGAGGCAAAAGGCTGCAGAAATACACAGGGTACTGGCAATAACTACAGACAACACCCTAAGGAAAAGTTTGAAAAATATTTTGGCAGAAATAAAAGCAGAGCAAAGAACGAAACCACAAAAAATTATTAATGGGGAATCAGGACTCAAAAAACGAGGAGATAATAATCTCTAATAATAACGACAGCACCAACAAGATAAACGTCAGTCAGACAACAGTTCTATATATAATATTAGTCTTGCTCTTATTTATAGTACTAGCTAAAATTCACAAAATTTATAAAAAATTTTTGGACAATAAGTTGAAGAACAAAATATTACTAACTTCTAACATTAAAGTCTAGTAAAACTCTATTTATATTTTTTTTTAACTTTGAAACAATATCAAAAATGCAAAACGAAAACAAAAAAAAAAAAAAAAATAAATAAATAAAAAGAAAAAGAAAAAGAAAATTTATATGTTTATAAAATACATTTTTAGTATTACCAATGGAAGAAATATACGAACTGATAGATTCTATTATAATCAATGCAAAAAAGTCACTATCAAGAGGGTACACTAATGATACCATTCAAAGTAAAAGATTGGAAATAGAAGAATTAGAAAAGAGAGTAATAAAATTATTAGAAGACAAAGTAGTAGGAGAACAACAAAGACAATTACATATCCTGAGATTTGGAGACAAAAAAGAAAGGGCATTAGAGATATTACGGAGCCACGAAGATAAAGTGAAAATTCAGCTATTAGAAGGACAATTAGAAAATTTCACCATGACAGACGAAAATTTGAACACGACAGAACTAGCATCTATTTCAAAATTGCTAACGGTTTTCAATGGTACAAGGGATGAATTAAATTCATTTGTAGCGAACATCGAAATAATTAAAGACACATTAACTCCAACAAAACACAATTCATTTTTTAATTTTGTATATAAAACCAAAATTTCAAATAAAGTGCAAACCAAGTTAAGACAAGTTTTAGTTCCTACTAACATAGACTCCTTAGTTTCCACTTTGAAAGAGACTTACAAGACAAAAAAGTCACCAAATGTTATTCTAAACGAACTGACAAAGATTACTCAGTTAGATACTATCCGGAAATTTGCTGATAAGATAGAAGCATTGACTACGGAATTAAATGAAATCCAAATAAGTTCACTTGGGGAAGACAATAGAGAAGCAATCAGTAAAACCAATGCCGTAATTGCATTTAATTCTTTTAAGAACGGACTAAAAGACCAAGATATTGTTAGGACGATTAATGCTAGTAGAGTAAAGACTCTGAATGAAGCCATTGACATAGCCATGGAAACATCAACAGACAAGAGACAAAATCAAATAATGTTCCAAACAACAGCAAATAGAAATAATTACAGAAACTACATAAATAGCAACTATTCTACAAATAGGTACAATAATAATAACAACAACAACAATTATCGAAGAAATTATAGTAGAAATATTTATGACAATAGAAGGAATAACAATAGGGCAAATTATAATAATAACAACCACCACAACAACAACAATCATAATGGCAACAGAGACAACAACTATAGTAGTGGCAATTACCGTAGTAACACCTACAATAATGGTAATGGTTACCGAAACGGGAACACTAATAATAATAATCGTAATAGTAATAATCGTAACAGAAATGGTAATAACAATTACTACAATGGTAGCAGAAACCAAAACATAAACCTTGTGGAACAAGACCAGGGAAACTCCCACGGTCCGGAGACCATAGAATACCAAGGTCCTCCGGAACAAGATCAGTAGCTTCAAGAGCAGTATTTAGCATTTCATCAGATCTAAAAAATTATGTGAAGTTAAACATAGAGAATACACACCGTGCATTAACATTTCTAATAGACACGGGTGCTGACATCTCACTGTGCAAGGAAGACTTATTACATGAATATGATGAAGATCCAGATGACTATTGCTGCTTAACAGGGATTACAAAAGAAAAAATAAGATCTTTAGGTTCCACTAACATAACTATACAGATAGGCAATACATTACTTAAGCATAAAATACAATTGGTACATGAAAATTTTCCTATTCACACCGACGGTATACTTGGACGAGACTTTCTATTAAGGTACAATTGTAATATAGACTATGAAACATTCACATTAACCATCAATACGAAAAATGAAACTTTGACATTACCTATTCACAACGACACGTTTGAGATAAATGTAATAAAAATTCCTCCAAGAAGCGAAATAGTTATACCTTTACAGATAAATATTGAGGAAGATGGTGTAATATGCAATCGTGAAATTGGAAAAGGGGTATTTTTGGCAAATTCCATAATTCCCAAAGATGGATACAAACACATCAAGTTATTAAACGTTACTGATGAAACCATAAAGTTAGAAAATTTGAAAGTTGAAACTGTTCCTTTAAGAAATTTTGATATATACAAAACAAGCAATGACAAAACTGATGCGAAATATAGTGAAGAAAGATTTGAGAAAGTAGTGAATGAATGCAATATAGAGAGGAATGACGAGAAAGCAAAGATGGAGTTGTTAGAGATATTAAAAAAATATCAACATATATTTCATTTAGAAGGTGAGAACCTGACAACCAATAATTTTTACAATCAAACTATTCAATTAAATGACAAAAATCCAGTTTATATAAAGAACTATCGACTACCACAAACGCATACAGAGGAAATAAATAACCAAGTAAAGGGTTTATTGAGACAAAGGATAATAGAGCCATCCACAAGTCCTTACAACGCTCCACTTTTATTGGTACCTAAGAAAGGCCAGGGTGATATAAAAAAATGGAGACTAGTCGTTGATTTTAGGAAACTCAATGACAAAATAGTAAATGACAAATTCCCACTAACACGTTTAGATGATGTTCTAGATAGACTAGGGAGAGCTAAATATTTTTCAACTCTGGACATGACAAGTTCCTTTCATCAAATTGAACTCGATCAACAGTCAAGACCATTTACAGCATTTTCAACAGCAAATGGTCATTACCAATATGCAAGATTACCTTTCGGACTAAAAATATCTTCAAATAGTTTTCAGAGGATGCTTACAATAGCACTGGCTGGACTAGAGTCTGAAGCATTCGTATATGTTGATGACATAATAGTTTTTGGATGTAGTTTGAAGCATCACAACAACAATCTGATCAATGTTTTCGACCGGTTATCTAAGTATAACTTGAAATTGAATGCAAGCAAATGTCATTTTTTGAAATCGGAAGTTACATATTTGGGACATTTGATAACATCAAATGGTATTAAACCAGACCCAAACAAACATGACGTAATCACCAAATATCCTACTCCTAAAAATACTGATGATGTAAGAAGATTTATAGCATTTTGTAACTATTACAGAAGATTCATCAAGGATTTTGCAAATATTGCTAATTGTTTAAATAATTTGTTGAAAAAAGGAACAAAATTTGAATGGTCGGAAGAATGCCATAATGCATTTGAAACATTAAAAAACAAGCTTATTGAACCCCCTATTTTGCAATATCCAGACTTTGACAAAACATTCATTTTGACGACAGATGCATCAGATTTTGCACTGGGCGCAGTTTTGGCACAAGGTCCAATAGGAAATGATTTACCAATATCATATGCAAGTAGATCTCTAAACAAGCACGAAAAAAATAAACCTGTGATTGAAAAAGAATTATTAGGCATATATTGGGGCATACAATTCTTTAGACCGTATTTATATGGTAGAAAATTCACAGTTGTAACGGATCATAGACCTTTGATTTCACTATTCTCTCACAAAAACCCAAGTTCTAAGTTAACGAGGATAAGACTGGAACTTTCTGACTACGACTTTGACATAGTATATAAGAAAGGAACACATAATACTAATGCCGATGCATTATCAAGGATAGAAATCAATTCTACTACACTAAAAAGTATGATACCAACGGAAAATGACGAGAAGGTAAAGAAAACACTAGTTATTACAAGAGGTATGATTAAAAAGTCATCGGAAGAAAATATTGTAAAGAATAAAAATGATATGAGTGAATCTCAAAAGGAGACTGATCAACTCCATATGTGGGATTGCACGTCAATAAATGATATAAAGCGCGCAACGAAGTTAAAATTTGTATTAGAAAAAAGGCCAGAGAATGATGTTAAAGAGTTATATAAACATATAGTAGAATATTATAGAATGCATAATGAAACACGTGTTAGATGTAGCGATAATCCAAAGTATTTAGGTACTCTTTTGGAGAAACTATCATCATATTTAAAAAATACAGGAAATAAGAAATTTGCAATCGAGAGAAATGATGCAATATTTGATATAATACCCGCGGATGAATTTAAGGCCAAATATAATGAAGCAAACAAAAATAATAAAGATGACATAATTATATTACTATATAGGAAACCTCAGAACATCACAAATGAAGATAGAAGACAGGAATTGATAAAATTATACCACGACACACCTCAAGGAGGACATTTCGGAGTGAAGAAAACTTTACTGAAATTAAAACAGAAATACATTTGGAAGAATATGAACAGAAATGTAAAAGAATATGTGACTAGATGTGATTTATGTCAACGTAATAAACAGACTAGACATACGAAGGAACAATTAAGGGTTACAGATACTCCAATAGATAGTTTTAAAACTGTAGTAATTGACACTGTAGGTCCTTTACGTCCAGTAAGCAATTTTAGATATATTTTAACAATGCAATGCGAATTGACGAAATACGTAATTGCATGTCCTATGGAAACAAAAGAGGCAAAGACAATAGCCAGAGCACTAGTAGAGAATTTAATCCTTAAATATGGTTTATTTAGCACACTAAAATCAGATAACGGCACAGAATTTAAAAATGAATTGTTGAAAGAAGTATGTGAATTATTGAAGATTGAGCAAGTTTTTTCTACACCATATCATCATGAAACGTTGGGTACGGTAGAAAGGAATCATAGGGTTCTAAATGAATACTTTTTATCATTTGTACAAAATGACAATTGGGAAAAATGGATACCTTATTATACTTTTGCGTACAATGTAACTCCTCATGTAGATACTGAATATTCACCTTTTGAACTCATTTTTGGAAAATTACCAAGTCTACCTGGAGATGAAGTCATGAACCATCCAAAGGTTTACAATTTTGAAAATTATGCTAATGAACTCAAGACTAGACTAAAACATTCTTTAGAGAATACTAAAAACTTGATAGAAACTATAAAAAATAAAAGAAGTATAGACTCATTAAATAACACAAATAATATAGAACTAAAAGTAGGCGACTTAGTTTTGGTCAAAGCTGAAAATAGAAAAAAACATGAACCACCTTATGACGGACCATATGAAGTAGTAGATATAGATGATTTAAATGTATTAATTAAAGTAAAAACAAACATAAAATCAATTCATAAAAACAGACTAAAAAAAATATAAAGTATAAAAGAAATTTGAGAACACTTATATAAATATAAATTTAACAATATATATTAACATTAAATTTAATACTTATAATAAGTAATAAAAAAAAAAAAAAAAAAAAAAAAAAATCCTCCAATTTGAATTGTATGGATTTTTCTTAAGAGCGGAGGTGTAGTGTGTTGGTTACATTTATCACAATTAATGGTCGGTCACATTTGTATTGCTTAAAATTCCCAATAATTAATATAAACAATAAGTTTCAATGACTCAACAATTAATGTCGGTCACTTTTGTATTGCTTAAAATTCGCAATAATATAAACAATAAATTTCAATGACCTAACGGCGCGAGGAATCAAATTTCAACATAAGTAAGAATTGACATAATAACCAAAAATGCTGAAGTAAGGGTAAATTACCACACACTACGCTTACGACGATAAGTAGGAAGTAAAATTAAGTCATAAGCATATTTAAGTTAAGATTTTTAGATTAAGAATTGGATATAAATAGCTGTAAGATTTAATTAAGAGGACAGAATAAATTGATTGACATAAACGGCTTGTTAGCTGTGAATAAAGGCAAATTTTATTATTCTCACTTTAACTGCGGCTTGTTAGCCATAGCTAAGCGGCGTGCTCGCCTGATAATAAGCAACCCAATTTTTTTTACTATACACGATATAAACCACCCCTTTTCTTTGTACAAGAGCACGTTTCTTTGCGTAAAGTAAACGTTACGTGGGTACATTTTTGCTCATTTATTTTTATTCCCCATAATTTTGCCCAATTCTCTACTTGCGTTACGTGTTGTTGCAATTGACACGTAGCCTGTTTAGCGACTTTATGAATACTGAGAAAAGCGGTATCGTCAGCAAATGTAGACGTGTGCGTAAAACTGTTTGTTGGCACATCTGCCGTGTAAAGCAAGTACAAAATTGGACCTAGTATACTCCCTTGAGGTACACCAGCCCCTATTGGTTGGTAACAACTTATTTCGTTTCCCTCTTTGATAATAAATTATCGACCGGTTATGTACTTTTCTAATAGATTGAATTTATTAACTGGAAGGTTTATCTTTAAATTGTTTAACAGGCCTTCGTGCCATACTTTATCGAAAGCTTGAGAGACATCTTTAAAAAGCGCGGAGCAGTACTTTTTTTCCTCGAAAGTTTTTCTTATAAACTGCACCAGTCTGCGAGTTTCTTCGATTATGCTATGTTGGCTTCTAAAGCCAAATTGGTGATCTGGAATGCAGTTGTTTTCATTCAGGATCGGAGTAAGCTTATTTTTAAGCAGCTTTTCAAACAGTTTTGACAAATTTGGAAACAAACTTATAGGCCTATAAGACTCCACCTTCGAAGGATCTTTACCAGGCTTAGGAATCATCTTTACTAAGGCAACTTTTCATATTGTTGGAAAATGTTCAAGCCGTATTACGGCGGTAAAAATAAAAAGAATTATTCTCTTTGCTGTAAAAGGTAGATCCATAAGCATTTTGTTGCTTATTTTATCAACGCCAGGAGCTTTTTTACCATTTAGCTTAGCAATAGCCTCTACAACTTCTGTAAATCGGAAACGTATTTCTTAAGGACGTCTAGCAACAACTGGCAGTATTTCCCTCACGCCTGTGCAAGTATTGGGAGTGAACACGTTTTTGAAATGATTTGCGAACAGATCACATTTTTCTTCGTCATTTCTAGCCCAGGATCCTCTCAGATTACGAAGTGGTGGTTTTGCGATAACGGGTCTATTAAGACGTCTGGCTGATCGCCATAGAAAATAACTTGTTTGAGGAGCCGCGTCTAGACCTTCCAAATAATATTTAATTGATGCAATTCTGTGTACCTCTAGCAAATTTTTAAAACGATTTGTACACTCTTTTAGCTTCGTTTTAAGTTGGGGCGATCTATGCTGTTGCCATTCTCTTCGCGCTCTCCCTTTTTAGATTAAAGCTCTTCAACATCGACAGAAAAATTTTTGTTGTATTTGACCTGACGGTATGTTGAAGAAGCATGTTCAACGGCTTCTTTAATGTTTTCATTTAGGATACTCAGGCAATCATCGATTTCTTGCGGTGTTTAAAGTGGTATGTGTTCCGAACAGTGAGTGCTGATATATTTTTTATATTTCAACCAATTTACTCTTTTAGATAAGAAAAAATCACTGGTTGCTATTTGGTGAGGACTGCAGAGAGTGATAATTGTGGGTGAGTGGTCAGAAGATAAATCCAAAAAGGCTTGCGCCTCAATAAGCTCCGGGAATATACCTTTTGCTATGCCAAAATCTATTACGTCTGGAATTTTATTGTGGTCGGTTGGCCAATAGGTAGGTTGTCCAGTAGAAATTACACAAAGGCCTATTTCAGATACGGAATCATACAAGATACGACCTCTGGGACTAATTAAGCGGGAGCCCCAGTAGGTGTGTTTAGCGTTATAGTCTCCAGCAGCTATGAAGTGGGGACCTAAAGATTTGTAAAAAACTCTTGTACTGATCTTTCGTTATGGAGTATCTGGGTGGAGAATAAACCGACAAAATAACTAGGTTAGGGAAAAATTCATCAATGCAGACGTTTGTTGCTTGGATATTTTTTTTGTCATATTTTTATTATTTAATCTTCGCCTTTGGCGAACTAACAATAAGTATTCAAATCTTAAAACTATTTAATTTTTAATATACCAGCCAGTGCCAGACTAAAATTCAAGTTCTCATAATAAAATTAATTAATTCAGTAGTTTCATCTAAGTGCAATAATATCCCTTCTTTTCAGATGGGTGTGTCCACTATGTTGCAAAATGTTTCGAGCGAGCGGACTTGGATGTGTTTCCAGCTCGTTTAAGTACTTGTCCACATAATTAAAAATTTCGCATTTAACTAGTGGAACTTGCAGATCTTTGTGGATGTTACTGTTTTTAATGTACCAAGGAGCACCAGTTATCATTCTTAGGATTTTATTTTGACGGCTTTGAATTTTTTCAATGTTGGAGGCGAAAGCAGTGCCCCATAATTGTATACCGTAGCACCAAACTGGTTTTAAAATCGAGTTGTAGAGTAGAAGTTTACGATCAAGACGAAACACAGAGTTTCTGCCGATAAGCCAGTGGATTCGGGCCGTTTTAAGTTTCATCAATGTCAACTTCGCATCTATATGTAACTTCCATGTAAGGTGGCGATCCAGGTGAGTACCAAGATATTTCTCCTTGCGTAACGTAAAAGTAACGTGGGTGCATTTTTGTTCATTTATTTTAATACCCCATAACTTTGCCCATTTTTCTACTTGGGATACGTGATGTTGAAGTTGTTTTGAGGCCTCTTTAGGGTCTTTATGAATACTGAGAAAGGCGGTATCATCAGCAAATGTCGACGTATGAGTAAGATTGTTTGTGGGCATATCTGCTGTGTATAGCAAATACATAATTGGACCTAGTATACTCCCTTGAGGTACATCAGCCCCTATTGGTTGAGAAGAACTTATTTGGTTTCCCTCTTTAATCATAAATTGTCGGCCGGTTATGTATTTTTATAAAAGGTTGAAAATATTAGATGGAAGGTTGAGCTTTAATTTGTTTAACAGGCCTTCATGCCATACTTTGTCGAACGCTTGAGAGACATCTATAAATAGCGCGGAGCAGTATTTCTTTTCCTCAAAGGCTTTTCTTATAACCTGTACTAAAATGTGGGTTTGTTCGATGCTACTATTTTGATTTCTAAATCCAAATTGGTGATCTGGAATGCAGTTGTTTTCATTCAGGATTAGAGTCAGCTTGTTTTTAAGCAATTTCTCAAATAATTTGGACATAGTTGGTAACAGACTTATAGGCCTGTAAGACTCCACCTTCGAAGGATCTTTTCCCGGCTTAGGAATCATCTTTACCAAGGCAACTTTTCATACTGGCGGGAAATGTTCGAGCCGTAATATGGCGTTAAAAATAAAAAGAATTATTCTTTTTGCTGTGCAAGGCAGCTCTAAAAGTATTTTGTTGCTGATTTAATCAAAGCCAGGAGCTTTTTTAGCATTTAAATTATTGATAGCCTCTACGACATCTGACAACTGAAAACGTATTTCCATAGGACATCTAGCAACAACTGGTGGTAATATACTCATGTCAGTGCATGTATTTGGGGTAAAGACGTTTGTTAAATGACTTGCGAGCATATCACATTTTTCTTCATCACTTCTTGCCCAGGATCCTCTCAGATTACGAAGTGGTGGTTTCGCGATAACGGGTCTTTTAAGATATTTCGCTGATCGCCATAGTAAATAATTCGTGTGAGGAGTCGAGTCTAGACCTTCGAGGTGTTCCTTAAGAGATGCCAGTCGGTGAACCCCTAGCAAATTTTTCAATTGGTTTGTACATTCCTTCAACTTGGCTTTAAGTGTGGTTGATCTGTGCTTTTGCTATTCTCTTCGGGTACTTCTTTTTTCAGATAAACGCACATTGGCTGAAAAAATTTTGTTGTATTTTGTCTGACGATAGTAAGACGGTGCATGATCAACGGCTTTTTTTATGTTCTGATTAAGGCTGCTCAGACAATCATCGATGTCTTCGGGAGTTTTTAGCGGTTTGTTTTCCGATCAGTGGGTGCTGACAAATTTTTTGTATTTTAACCAATTAACTCTTTTAAATGAAAAAATCTCACTTGTTGGTATATGATGAGGACTAAAAATAGTGATTATAGTGGGAGAGTGGTCTGAAGATAAATCCAACGAGGCTTGAGCTTCGGTATGTTCCGGGGATATACTTTTTGTTACGCCAAAATCGATAACGTCTGAAATTTTATTGTGATCAATTGGCCAATATGTCGGTTGTCCAGACGAAATAACGTTAAGTCCCATTTCAGATACGGAATCAAACAAAACACGACCCCTGGGACTTATAAGCCGAGAGCCCCAGTACGTATGCTTAGCGTTATAGTCTCCAACAGCTATGAAGCGGGGACCTAAAAATTTGTAAAAGCTGTTGAACTGATCCTTTGTTATGGAGAACCTGGGTGGACAATACACTGACGAAATAACTAAGCCATGGAAAAATTAATCAACGCAAACGTTTGTTGCTTGTATATAACATTCGGAGAGACCACCCATCCATTGGTGTTTGATTCTCGATTTGATTACTATAGCCGAGCCACCACATGATCTATCTCTGGGATCCTTTGAATCGTAAAAAGAATAACCTTTAATTTTGAAATTACTTCTAGATGTCATATGAGTCTCAGAAATCAACATGACATCAATGTTTTGGTGTGTTAAAAAATATTCGAGTTCGTTTTTGTGTTGGCGGATACCGTTTGCGTTCCAGAAACAAACCCTCAGGCAGCTCATGGCCTTTTAAGCATAGCCTGCAAAAGAGCAGACTGCATTTTTTGCATTTCTTGCATCATGCCAGCCATTTGTGCCATGATCTACGTAAATTGCTTAACCATATTGTCAATTACGGCTTCTATGTGGCTAAAATTTGAACCAGTTGGTTCATTTGTTGGCATCTCTTGATGTGTTGTTGGCTGGGCAGGCTTGCGTGCTTTGGCCTGGTTAAACTTTAATACGTTAGCGTAAGAAACTTCACTTGTAGTTGTCTGTGCTAATGGGGGCATATTTGTAGTGGGCATATTTAATGGCAAGATACTAAATGGTAACTTTTAAACGGCTTACATGTTAATTTTTTTATATTTTTAAATTTAAACCATTTGCATGGATTTTCAATATTGATTTTCATATATTTAAGTCAAAAAATTAAAACACCAACATACCTATATACTTAATGATAGTTTTTAAACGACTCGTATGTTAATTTTTTATATATACATATTTCTAAAATGTAAAATATTTGGATGGGGTCTTAATGTTTATTTTTCATATCGCACCCGTTCAACAATACTGTATTAACTCAAAAACTTCAAAGTGTTCAGGAGAGACAAAAAACTGTTTTCTTAATGATTAAGGAAAAGTTAGGCAATATTTAGAAACCCCATCAATTATTGTATTGCACCACATAACCTTTTTATTTGTTTATTGTTTGGAGATAGAAACGCGATTTTTTTTAGTTATTATCATTTTCTTGAATTATTTTTGTTAATAAGAAGTAAATATTTTGAGTTGTGTTTGTTTACATGAAATTTATTGCTGTATTTAATACATTTTTTAATAAAAGTGTTAAACATGAAATGAGAAAAGACTAAAGTAAACAAAGTTTTTTAAAGCTAAATAAATGCTAACAACTGCTAAAAAGTTTAAAATATATATTTTATTAAATTAATTCCCTATTATATTTTTGTAGTATGATTCGTAATACTTTTTAGGGATTATGTTTTTCTTGACTAGGTCCATAATATCCTTTTTTTTATTTTCCGACAGTGGCAGGTTTCCCAAATAAACACAAGATAACCTGAAATAATTACAAACATGTAAGTTTGGTATAAGAATTTGAAAATGGGTTTACAAATTACCCCAGGTTTTTCCAATAATCTGTAGACATCAAATTATCTTTATGTACAAAAATTCTTAAATAGTCTTTGTCCTTGTGTGAAGTTTTGTAAAAAAATTAATCGATGTTGTCCTTTTCTACACGGAAAGTTTTAATACTATGCCAATTTATTTTTTGGCGCTCCTCATTTACAACAAAGTTTTGCCCCACAGTTCCTGTATGGCCTTTAGATCATAAAAGTCTTCATGAGACAATTCGTGAACTTTATATGGGATTCCAGTCTTTTTTGCTGTTGCTATTTGAGCCGTATATTCACCTGGTATATATATTGGTCTGCTGACTAGATGCCGTTTTACCTGTTTCTTAATTACGCTGTGTACATTATCACCTTTGTTTTGAGTATGGCCTTGGATTAGATATTTATGTGTTATACTTCTTAAGTTATACTTTTGTAGTGCATAAAAATACATGGTGAGTAAGTACTTGTTTTTTTGCTGCCCACAACAATTGTCAGAATAAAAAATTAAATCCAAGTCCTGAGCGTTATTTAATTTTGACACCAAATTTTTTATATATTGAAGTACACAACTTCCTAGTTCATTTGCTCCACGTTTTCCTTCTACTTCCGTCCAGAAAAAGCATTCGACATGTTTTGCTTTGTGGTCACTGACAGTGAAATTATAGCAATTTATTTTGATTGTATAATAAAAGCTTGATGCCATCCCTTTTGGAAGTGAGAGAACTGCTTGCAGGTCGTAAACAGCTGCTGTGGAATTTTTTTAATCAAAATCTTTTTCCTTTCTGCATAAGTTCTTTTCTTCTTGGTGTATGTTATAAACCTCGTTTAAGTCTTTCTTTTCATTCTCATCTGAATTCAAGAATGATTCGCAAAGATCGCATTGATCCTTTTTTGGTTTAAAAAGTGAAAGATTAAATTCGTTCTTGAAAATTCTGTAGAACATACTTTTATTACCAGCTCGCAAATTTTCGGATTCTCGAAGCTCTTTTTAATCACTGTATAGGTCTCTTAGGCTTTTGCCACTCTCAATGTATTCACGCATTGTTTGAGCACGTAAGTAGTGACTCTCGACCCTTGGAATATTGTTAATAAATTGTCTTATGCTTTTTTTAACTTCAGGTTTAACGGTTAAATGGTTACTATGCTTTCCACGATAGTCTATATCTACAAAACCACCTTTGTCCTTCTTTTTAATAACCGTTGCTATGACCGTATCGTTTATGCCAAGTGTTGCTTCAAAAAAGAACTTACACACTCTTACTTGTTCTGAGTTAATTTCGAAGAAAAATGCGTTGTTCAATCTGCGTTAATTTTGAGTGCAGTAGTATCTGTACTTTGGATTAATTAGTTTCATATTGTTGGCAATAAATTCTTTTTGTCTCTGCAAGGTACTCATATTCCAATATTTATGAAATATTTCATATCGCGATGATCCTGTTATTTTCTTACTACATTGAAGGCGACACTTTTCTCCACAAGCTTCTTGTAAACGCTTTGCTTTTATTGTCTTTGACGAATTATAAATCGATTTATACAAATACCCTGAGTTTCGTAATTTTTTTTGCCGCTTTTGTCGTTTATTATCATGTTTTCTTTTTTCGCATTTCCTTTTTCTTACCACTTTCTCATTTAAATGTAACTCCGAAGAACTGCTATCATTCACTGTACGTGGATCAAAATCATTGTCCGAATTGTTACTGAACGGATCTGGAGAGCTTCTGGAGAGCTGCGGATCTGGGGAGCTGCTTGGGAGCTGCGGATATGGAGAGCTTTCATTGCGTAATAATGCAGCGTAATATCTGCTGGAGAGCTGCGGATCTGGAGAGCTTGATTTGCTTAATAATGAATAGTGTTCTTCATTTGGACAACTCATTTTGTTAATTGAACCTATTACATTTTTTGATTTCAAGCATTCACTACTATGTTTAATAAACCTAATAATAAAATTTCTAGCTGATCAAAAATGCAATGCTATATAGCTGAAATGCAAAAAAATAAAGTGATAATATTACAAAGTTTCATCAAAACTATTTAATCAAAACAGTAATAACTCAACAAAAAACACAATAATTTCACGAAAACAGTAAGAACTCAAAGAAAAAGTTAAGCATTATTTCATGAAAACAATCATATTTCGAATTAAAAAAAAAATACTTAGCCGGAATCAATTAAACAGTTGCAACTCAAAATACTACCTGACTAAAATAAACTTTTATTATTAGAATAACAACATAACTCAAAATACTACTCTTTATAGCAAAAAACAATCATTTGTTAAGGCCAATCACTTCAAATAACTCAAAACAATTTTGTTTTCTTGATTCACAGAAATAAACCATTCCACCAGCAAAAAGGTCACAACATGTAATTTTATTAAGAAAGAATAGTCAGAACTATGGGAATTTTTAACCATAGGTAGACATAAGTGTTATGTATTGTTTTTTGGCAAAAAGATAAAATAAAAAAAATTTAAGTTAATACAGTATTGTTGAACGAATGCGATATAATAAAGCTTAAAAACGAAAACATCTACAAACATGCCTAAATACGTTCATTGTTTCTTAATGTTTAGTTTTCATATATGCCTTTATACTTAACGAAAATTTTAACCGACTTGTTTGTTCATTTTTTATATATTTTTAAATTTAAACCAGTTGCAGGGTTTCTTAATGTAAATTTTTCATACATTTAAGTCAACATACTATACTTAATGATAGTTTTTAAGCGATTTGCATGCTAGTTTTTATATAACCACTTGCATAGTTTCTCGAGTGGTGTTCTTCAACATAGATATGTGTTAACGTGGCAGATCCACAAACGGCATCAAGGCCTGTGGATATTAACTGATACTCTGCTCCCTTTCCGATCCAACCAAAAAGGGTGTAGCCACTCCTGAAAGAGGATTCTATGAAGCCGCGACATATGAACGCAATCGAATAGTAGCAACAGTTGTCTGTAAGCAGCAATTGTTTATGTAAATCCTATGATACACCTTTAAAGTCTTTGACTGTTGTCAAGAACTAAGCAAACACTCATTAATTCTTTAGAAATAACATCCGTTAACTAGTGCCGTTGTTTTCCCTACATAAATACTGGGGCCACAGACGTCATTTTTCGGAGTCGTGTGCTAATTTTACAACTGCTGCTACAAAAAGAACACATAATTTGACGCTACAACTGCCCAAAACACATCAACACAACTAGCAAGTTCACTGTGAAGAATAATGGTTTTGGATCTTTAACTTCACAGCAGTGATGTTATAAGTAGGGAAAAATCCCTATTCGTAGGTATTTTCGTTTAAAAAAATCGAGCGTGGGGAAAAAAAGACGGATTTTTTAAAATCGTCAATATGTAGGGATTTTGCAGAAATATATTAAAATGGCACTCTTTTTCAATTTCTGCAAGCAATGCGTAAAATTGTTGTAACGGCAACATTGCATATTGTCATTTCTTTGGAGTATTTCCCGCCATTTGAGCAGTGATATTGAATTAATATACGTTATGTTTTTGTAAAATGAATTTATCATCTTCTTTGGACTCCTCGGCTTGCTTTAAGGAAACAAATCTTTAACTTCAATATGTAATGTCCGATCTTTTTACAAGATGAATCTAAAAATTTTTACACTTTCCAGAGTAACGAATTGCATTTAAAATAAATGGCTTTACAACTGTACAACCCAAAAGTACAAAGTACAAATTTCTGTTTCGTTTAATTGACGGTTTGTGACTCGTATGAATTTATATCCTTTGCTTTTATGTTTATTATTATTTTTCGTTATTTTATTTTAGTTATATGAACAGACTGATTTATGTACAAGGCAAATTCATACAAGGTAAAATAAAAAATGCCTAGTTACATTGTCAAAACCAGGGTACACGTATATCAGGTAGCCTCAGATAAACAGCTGAGTAATGGTATTTCATATTAATGTCAAATTTTGTTTATGTTTATGTATTTTCTTTCTTTTATACAAACAACAACTGTAGTATCGTAAGAAAAGCTCAAAAAGAAGAAGACAGATTTTGTGAGTTTTTGTTATTTGTCTTTGACATTCTTATGACGGTTTTAGTTGTTTTTGCAGAATCGCTCCTACCTGATAAGTGTACCCTGGTCAAAACCCAAAGCAAATTCGCACAATATAAAACACACACTTGCAAAAAAAACTATTTTATTTATTCAAGAAGCCTTGTTTATGTGTTTATTTATATGCGTATATAGTATGTACGTACAAAAACTTTAAATACATTTTACTTGTATAAAACCTAAATACATACGTATGTTCCCTTTTATTTGTGTTTATTTATGTTTGTATTAAAAAGTAGGGATTTTTGTAGTGACAAATTTTTGAGAGCGTAGGGAAAAATAGGGATTTTTTTCCGACTACGCAAAGACTTTTTAAAAAAGTGTATAGCATCACTGCTTCACAGCAACAACCGCTGCAATTAAAAGAGTAAAAATGAGGTTACTCTTCAGCCCTTACCTACTTAATCAGGTCTCAATTATTAAAATCTTCCTCCACAGAATCCCTTGCACACAAAATTTAATTAGTTATTTTAGATCCAAAAACGTCGGAAAATTGTTTAAACTATTTTACGTAAGAAACATGATCCAAAATACAATTTAAAAACAATTTCGTCAACGACAACAATTAACAAAGGCCGTGATAAAAGATCCACACTTTTCTACAAAGGAGGGAGGGATGTTGAGAGCCACCCTCATATTACTTCATATTGAGAGCCACCCTCGTATAGATCTAGTTTAATTTAAACAAACAACAAGTGTGCTGACCCGATAATGCAATTCAGCACTTTCACAATATTGTTGACCCGATAATGCGAGTCAGCACTTTCACAATGTTGTTGACCTGATAATGCGAGTCAGCACTTTCACAACATTGCTGACTTCTACGAATATAATATAATTAGTAGATAAAAATAGTAATAAGTCAGTTTGTGTTTTATAGTTAAATAAAGAAAAACATAAAGAATACAAACACAACAACTGAAAATCAGCTATGATTTGGATTTCGGATCATCAGGATCAGTTAAAAATAATGACACCAACAAAGAGCAGAGAAAATTAAAAATTAAACTGATTTAAGATGCATTTATTAAACACGGATTAACTATAGATCAGCCAAAGCAAGGATCAGGCAATACAAATGATGGCAATACCGCAAGGTTCCTTTTAGATCCCGAAGCTGCATCTAATAAAACAGGTGCTGATATACATAGATCTTATTTCAAGATATAAAAAAATTACTGAAGTACTTGCTTGCAATGATCAATTTAATGCTAGAAAATTTCGTGATTATGCCAAGAAAGATTCTACTATATATACATTCAAATACCCATGCAGAAATATGTCTGCAACAGTGCACAAAGTTCTTTATCGTGAAGAAGTCATATCAATTAAATTGCCTGAATCTGAAGAATTTTTTATAAAACCACTAATTTTTCCGGTAAATTTAACATCTATATACATATACAAAAGAACAGCGTTAATGACTGACTAAGTGTCTGATTTATCATCGAACAGCCCAAACGTGTAGAACTAGAAACTGGAAATTTGGACTATTGGGTATCACTCCATATGTATAGATTAACTAAGACGGGATTTTGGTTAATACGAATATCTGAAAGTTAATATCTCTCAAACTATTGTATAAAAATTGAAATAAATTTTGTATTTAACTCAAAAAATAAGTGGACCCTTGTCTGACATTTTTTTTTAAATTTTGAACCATAAGGAGTAAACTAAATTCTGATAGTGCCTAGGTTCACTTTGTAACTTCTGAACGCAGAAAGATAGAAATAAAATTTAAATTGAATTCAACTGGCTTTAAGAAATACAGATATATTTTTGCGCCTCAATAAGCTCCGGGAATATACCTTTTGCTATGCCAAAATCTATTACGTCTGGAATTTTATTGTGGTCGGTTGGCCAATAGGTTGGTTGTCCAGTAGAAATTACACAAAGGCCTATTTCAGATACGGAATCATACAAGATACGACCTCTGGGACTAATTAAGCGGGAGCCCCAGTAGGTGTGTTTAGCGTTATAGTCTCCAGCAGCTATGAAGTGGGGACCTAAAGATTTGTAAAAAACTCTTGTACTGATCTTTCGTTATGGAGAATCTGGGTGGAGAATAAACCGACAAAATAACTAGGTTAGGGAAAAATTCATCAATGCAGACGTTTGTTGCTTGGATATTTTTTTTGTCATATTTTTATTATTTAATCTTCGCCTTTGGCGAACTAACAATAAGTATTCAAATCTTAAAACTATTTAATTTTTAATATACCAGCCAGTGCCAGACTAAAATTCAAGTTCTCATAATAAAATTAATTAATTCAGTAGTTTCATCTAAGTGCAATAATATCCCTTCTTTTCAGATGGGTGTGTCCACTATGTTGCAAAATGTTTCGAGCGAGCGGATTTGGATGTGTTTCCAGCTCGTTTAAGTACTTGTCCACATAATTAAAAATTTCGCATTTAACTAGTGGAACTTGCAGATCTTTGTGGATGTTACTGTTTTTAATGTACCAAGGAGCACCAGTTATCATTCTTAGGATTTTATTTTGACGGCTTTGAATTTTTTCAATGTTGGAGGCGAAAGCAGTGCCCCATAATTGTATACCGTAGCACCAAACTGGTTTTAAAATCGAGTTGTAGAGTAGAAGTTTACGATCAAGACGAAACACAGAGTTTCTGCCGATAAGCCAGTGGATTCGGGCCGTTTTAAGTTTCATCAATGTCAACTTCGCATCTATATGTAACTTCCATGTAAGGTGGCGATCCAGGTGAGTACCAAGATATTTCTCCTTGCGTAACGTAAAAGTAACGTGGGTGCATTTTTGTTCATTTATTTTAATACCCCATAACTTTGCCCATTTTTCTACTTGGGATACGTGATGTTGAAGTTGTTTTGAGGCCTCTTTAGGGTCTTTATGAATACTGAGAAAGGCGGTATCATCAGCAAATGTCGACGTATGAGTAAGATTGTTTGTGGGCATATCTGCTGTGTATAGCAAATACATAATTGGACCTAGTATACTCCCTTGAGGTACATCAGCCCCTATTGGTTGAGAAGAACTTATTTGGTTTCCCTCTTTAATCATAAATTGTCGGCCGGTTATGTATTTTTATAAAAGGTTGAAAATATTAGATGGAAGGTTGAGCTTTAATTTGTTTAACAGGCCTTCATGCCATACTTTGTCGAACGCTTGAGAGACATCTATAAATAGCGCGGAGCAGTATTTCTTTTCCTCAAAGGCTTTTCTTATAACCTGTACTAAAATGTGGGTTTGTTCGATGCTACTATTTTGATTTCTAAATCCAAATTGGTGATCTGGAATGCAGTTGTTTTCATTCAGGATTAGAGTCAGCTTGTTTTTAAGCAATTTCTCAAATAATTTGGACATAGTTGGTAACAGACTTATAGGCCTGTAAGACTCCACCTTCGAAGGATCTTTTCCCGGCTTAGGAATCATCTTTACCAAGGCAACTTTTCATACTGGCGGGAAATGTTCGAGCCGTAATATGGCGTTAAAAATAAAAAGAATTATTCTTTTTGCTGCGCAAGGCAGCTCTAAAAGTATTTTGTTGCTGATTTAATCAAAGCCAGGAGCTTTTTTAGCATTTAAATTATTGATAGCCTCTACGACATCTGACAACTGAAAACGTATTTCCATAGGACATCTAGCAACAACTGGTGGTAATATACTCATGTCAGTGCATGTATTTGGGGTAAAGACGTTTGTTAAATGACTTGCGAGCATATCACATTTTTCTTCATCACTTCTTGCCCAGGATCCTCTCAGATTACGAAGTGGTGGTTTCGCGATAACGGGTCTTTTAAGATATTTCGCTGATCGCCATAGTAAATAATTCGTGTGAGGAGTCGAGTCTAGACCTTCGAGGTGTTCCTTAAGAGATGCCAGTCGGTGAACCCCTAGCAAATTTTTCAATTGGTTTGTACATTCCTTCAACTTGGCTTTAAGTGTGGTTGATCTGTGCTTTTGCTATTCTCTTCGGGTACTTCTTTTTTCAGATAAACGCACATTGGCTGAAAAAATTTTGTTGTATTTTGTCTGACGATAGTAAGACGGTGCATGATCAACGGCTTTTTTTATGTTCTGATTAAGGCTGCTCAGACAATCATCGATGTCTTCGGGAGTTTTTAGCGGTTTGTTTTCCGATCAGTGGGTGCTGACAAATTTTTTGTATTTTAACCAATTAACTCTTTTAAATGAAAAAATCTCACTTGTTGGTATATGATGAGGACTAAAAATAGTGATTATAGTGGGAGAGTGGTCTGAAGATAAATCCAACGAGGCTTGAGCTTCGGTATGTTCCGGGGATATACTTTTTGTTACGCCAAAATCGATAACGTCTGAAATTTTATTGTGATCAATTGGCCAATATGTCGGTTGTCCAGACGAAATAACGTTAAGTCCCATTTCAGATACGGAATCAAACAAAACACGACCCCTGGGACTTATAAGCCGAGAGCCCCAGTACGTATGCTTAGCGTTATAGTCTCCAACAGCTATGAAGCGGGGACCTAAAAATTTGTAAAAGCTGTTGAACTGATCCTTTGTTATGGAGAACCTGGGTGGACAATACACTGACGAAATAACTAAGCCATGGAAAAATTAATCAACGCAAACGTTTGTTGCTTGTATATAACATTCGGAGAGACCACCCATCCATTGGTGTTTGATTCTCGATTTGATTACTATAGCCGAGCCACCACATGATCTATCTCTGGGATCCTTTGAATCGTAAAAAGAATAACCTTTAATTTTGAAATTACTTCTAGATGTCATATGAGTCTCAGAAATCAACATGACATCAATGTTTTGGTGTGTTAAAAAATATTCGAGTTCGTTTTTGTGTTGGCGGATACCGTTTGCGTTCCAGAAACAAACCCTCAGGCAGCTCATGGCCTTTTAAGCATAGCCTGCAAAAGAGCAGACTGCATTTTTTGCATTTCTTGCATCATGCCAGCCATTTGTGCCATGATCTACGTAAATTGCTTAACCATATTGTCAATTACGGCTTCTATGTGGCTAAAATTTGAACCAGTTGGTTCATTTGTTGGCATCTCTTGATGTGTTGTTGGCTGGGCAGGCTTGCGTGCTTTGGCCTGGTTAAACTTTAATACGTTAGCGTAAGAAACTTCACTTGTAGTTGTCTGTGCTAATGGGGGCATATTTGTAGTGGGCATATTTAATGGCAAGATACTAAATGGTAACTTTTAAACGGCTTACATGTTAATTTTTTTATATTTTTAAATTTAAACCATTTGCATGGATTTTCAATATTGATTTTCATATATTTAAGTCAAAAAATTAAAACACCAACATACCTATATACTTAATGATAGTTTTTAAACGACTCGTATGTTAATTTTTTATATATACATATTTCTAAAATGTAAAATATTTGGATGGGGTCTTAATGTTTATTTTTCATATCGCACCCGTTCAACAATACTGTATTAACTCAAAAACTTCAAAGTGTTCAGGAGAGACAAAAAACTGTTTTCTTAATGATTAAGGAATTTTCCAACAACAAAAGTTAGGCAATATTTAGAAACCCCATCAATTATTGTATTGCACCACATAACCTTTTTATTTGTTTATTGTTTGGAGATAGAAACGCGATTTTTTTTAGTTATTATCATTTTCTTGAATTATTTTTGTTAATAAGAAGTAAATATTTTGAGTTGTGTTTGTTTACATGAAATTTATTGCTGTACTTAATACATTTTTTAATAAAAGTGTTAAACATGAAATGAGAAAAGACTAAAGTAAACAAAGTTTTTTAAAGCTAAATAAATGCTAACAACTGCTAAAAAGTTTAAAATATATATTTTATTAAATTAATTCCCTATTATATTTTTGTAGTATGATTCGTAATACTTTTTAGGGATTATGTTTTTCTTGACTAGGTCCATAATATCCTTTTTTTTATTTTCCGACAGTGGCAGGTTTCCCAAATAAACACAAGATAACCTGAAATAATTACAAACATGTAAGTTTGGTATAAGAATTTGAAAATGGGTTTACAAATTACCCCAGGTTTTTCCAATAATCTGTAGACATCAAATTATCTTTATGTACAAAAATTCTTAAATAGTCTTTGTCCTTGTGTGAAGTTTTGTAAAAAAATTAATCGATGTTGTCCTTTTCTACACGGAAAGTTTTAATACTATCGCCCATGTTCTGACTCTCACGCGATTGTCAAATCACATGCGATTTGTAAATCGAAAAAATTTTTTTTGCATGTTCTGTAGTTCACGCGTTTTCTTTGCGTTTTGTTATTTTTCGGTGATGTATTTGAGAATAAAAACATGTTTCTTTTAAAAATACAAAACAAAAAACCAATGAATATGTAACAAGTTGTACCTATTTCTGCAACAACATTTTTATTTTCTTGTTTTTCAATAAAGTTCATACATAAAAAAAGTAAACAATTGAAAAAAGAAAATGTGCATAACCAACAGATTTCTAAAATTGAATTTTTATTGAGACTTTTTACAAAAAATAAAACAAATTGTGAAAATTATAACAAAAACCCCATATATTATAATTGTTTATAGTTTAAATGGCTGTTTTTAACTTAGTTTGGGCAAAATACATCAGTTCACCTCATTTACCTCTTACGATTTTAAGTCGCAAACTTTCTTGCGATTGTGAACTTCAGAACACCTGTCATGCGATTTCAAATCGCATCGCCAATATTTTGCGAAATGCGATTGTCAGAACATGGGCGTATGCCAATTTATTTTTTGGCGCTCCTCATTTACAACAAAGTTTTGCCCCACAGTTCCTGTATGGCCTTTAGATCATAAAAGTCTTCATGAGACAATTCGTGAACTTTATATGGGATTCCAGTCTTTTTTGCTGTTGCTATTTGAGCCGTATATTCACCTGGTATATATATTGGTCTGCTGACTAGATGCCGTTTTACCTGTTTCTTAATTACGCTGTGTACATTATCACCTTTGTTTTGAGTATGGCCTTGGATTAGATATTTATGTGTTATAATTCTTAAGTTATACTTTTGTAGTGCATAAAAATACATGGTGAGTAAGTACTTGTTTTTTTGCTGCCCACAACAATTGTCAGAATAAAAAAGTTAATCCAAGTCCTGAGCGTTATTTAATTTTGACACCAAATTTTTTATATATTGAAGTACACAACTTCCTAGTTCATTTGCTCCACGTTTTCCTTCTACTTCCGTCCAGAAAAAGCATTCGACATGTTTTGCTTTGTGGTCACTGACAGTGAAATTATAGCAATTTATTTTGATTGTATAATAAAAGCTTGATGCCATCCCTTTTGGAAGTGAGAGAACTGCTTGCAGGTCGTAAACAGCTGCTGTGGAATTTTTTTAATCAAAATCTTTTTCCTTTCTGCATAAGTTCTTTTCTTCTTGGTGTATGTTATAAACCTCGTTTAAGTCTTTCTTTTCATTCTCATCTGAATTCAAGAATGATTCGCAAAGATCGCATTGATCCTTTTTTGGTTTAAAAAGTGAAAGATTAAATTCGTTCTTGAAAATTCTGTAGAACATACTTTTATTACCAGCTCGCAAATTTTCGGATTCTCGAAGCTCTTTTTAATCACTGTATAGGTCTCTTAGGCTTTTGCCACTCTCAATGTATTCACGCATTGTTTGAGCACGTAAGTAGTGACTCTCGACCCTTGGAATATTGTTAATAAATTGTCTTATGCTTTTTTTAACTTCAGGTTTAACGGTTAAATGGTTACTATGCTTTCCACGATAGTCTATATCTACAAAACCACCTTTGTCCTTCTTTTTAATAACCGTTGCTATGACCGTATCGTTTATGCCAAGTGTTGCTTCAAAAAAGAACTTACACACTCTTACTTGTTCTGAGTTAATTTCGAAGAAAAATGCGTTGTTCAATCTGCGTTAATTTTGAGTGCAGTAGTATCTGTACTTTGGATTAATTAGTTTCATATTGTTGGCAATAAATTCTTTTTGTCTCTGCAAGGTACTCATATTCCAATATTTATGAAATATTTCATATCGCGATGATCCTGTTATTTTCTTACTACATTGAAGGCGACACTTTTCTCCACAAGCTTCTTGTAAACGCTTTGCTTTTATTGTCTTTGACGAATTATAAATCGATTTATACAAATACCCTGAGTTTCGTAATTTTTTTTGCCGCTTTTGTCGTTTATTATCATGTTTTCTTTTTTCGCATTTCCTTTTTCTTACCACTTTCTCATTTAAATGTAACTCCGAAGAACTGCTATCATTCACTGTACGTGGATCAAAATCATTGTCCGAATTGTTACTGAACGGATCTGGAGAGCTTCTGGAGAGCTGCGGATCTGGGGAGCTGCGGATATGGAGAGCTTTCATTGCGTAATAATGCAGCGTAATATCTGCTGGAGAGCTGCGGATCTGGAGAGCTTGATTTGCTTAATAATGAATAGTGTTCTTCATTTGGACAACTCATTTTGTTAATTGAACCTATTACATTTTTTGATTTCAAGCATTCACTACTATGTTTAATAAACCTAATAATAAAATTTCTAGCTGATCAAAAATGCAATGCTATATAGCTGAAATGCAAAAAAATAAAGTGATAATATTACAAAGTTTCATCAAAACTATTTAATCAAAACAGTAATAACTCAACAAAAAACACAATAATTTCACGAAAACAGTAAGAACTCAAAGAAAAAGTTAAGCATTATTTCATGAAAACAATCATATTTCGAATTAAAAAAAAAATACTTAGCCGGAATCAATTAAACAGTTGCAACTCAAAATACTACCTGACTAAAATAAACTTTTATTATTAGAATAACAACATAACTCAAAATACTACTCTTTATAGCAAAAAACAATCATTTGTTAAGGCCAATCACTTCAAATAACTCAAAACAATTTTGTTTTCTTGATTCACAGAAATAAACCATTCCACCAGCAAAAAGGTCACAACATGTAATTTTATTAAGAAAGAATAGTCAGAACTATGGGAATTTTTAACCATAGGTAGACATAAGTGTTATGTATTGTTTTTTGGCAAAAAGATAAAATAAAAAAAATTTAAGTTAATACAGTATTGTTGAACGAATGCGATATAATAAAGCTTAAAAACGAAAACATCTACAAACATGCCTAAATACGTTCATTGTTTCTTAATGTTTAGTTTTCATATATGCCTTTATACTTAACGAAAATTTTAACCGACTTGTTTGTTCATTTTTTATATATTTTTAAATTTAAACCAGTTGCAGGGTTTCTTAATGTAAATTTTTCATACATTTAAGTCAACATACTATACTTAATGATAGTTTTTAAGCGATTTGCATGCTAGTTTTTATATAACCACTTGCATAGTTTCTCGAGTGGTGTTCTTCAACATAGATATGTGTTAACGTGGCAGATCCACAAACGGCATCAAGGCCTGTGGATATTAACTGATACTCTGCTCCCTTTCCGATCCAACCAAAAAGGGTGTAGCCACTCCTGAAAGAGGATTCTATGAAGCCGCGACATATGAACGCAATCGAATAGTAGCAACAGTTGTCTGTAAGCAGCAATTGTTTATGTAAATCCTATGATACACCTTTAAAGTCTTTGACTGTTGTCAAGAACTAAGCAAACACTCATTAATTCTTTAGAAATAACATCCGTTAACTAGTGCCGTTGTTTTCCCTACATAAATACTGGGGCCACAGACGTCAGTTTTCGGAGTCGTGTGCTAATTTTACAACTGCTGCTACAAAAAGAACACATAATTTGACGCTACAACTGCCCAAAACACATCAACACAACTAGCAAGTTCACTGTGAAGAATAATGGTAATATTAAAAACCATTTTGGATCTTTAACTTCACAGCAGTGATGTTATAAAATCTTCCTCCACAGAATCCCTTGCACACAAAATTTAATTAGTTATTTTAGATCCAAAAACGTCGGAAAATTGTTTAAACTATTTTACGTAAGAAACATGATCCAAAATACAATTTAAAAACAATTTCGTCAACGACAACAATTAACAAAGGCCGTGATAAAAGATCCACACTTTTCTACAAAGGAGGGAGGGATGTTGAGAGCCACCCTCATATTACTTCATATTGAGAGCCACCCTCGTATAGATCTAGTTTAATTTAAACAAACAACAAGTGTGCTGACCCGATAATGCAATTCAGCACTTTCACAATATTGTTGACCCGATAATGCGAGTCAGCACTTTCACAATGTTGTTGACCTGATAATGCGAGTCAGCACTTTCACAACATTGCTGACTTCTACGAATATAATATAATTAGTAGATAAAAATAGTAATAAGTCAGTTTGTGTTTTATAGTTAAATAAAGAAAAACATAAAGAATACAAACACAACAACTGAAAATCAGCTATGATTTGGATTTCGGATCATCAGGATCAGTTAAAAATAATGACACCAACAAAGAGCAGAGAAAATTAAAAATTAAACTGATTTAAGATGCATTTATTAAACACGGATTAACTATAGATCAGCCAAAGCAAGGATCAGGCAATACAAATGATGGCAATACCGCAAGGTTCCTTTTAGATCCCGAAGCTGCATCTAATAAAACAGGTGCTGATATACATAGATCTTATTTCAAGATATAAAAAAATTACTGAAGTACTTGCTTGCAATGATCAATTTAATGCTAGAAAATTTCGTGATTATGCCAAGAAAGATTCTACTATATATACATTCAAATACCCATGCAGAAATATGTCTGCAACAGTGCACAAAGTTCTTTATCGTGAAGAAGTCATATCAATTAAATTGCCTGAATCTGAAGAATTTTTTATAAAACCACTAATTTTTCCGGTAAATTTAACATCTATATACATATACAAAAGAACAGCGTTAATGACTGACTAAGTGTCTGATTTATCATCGAACAGCCCAAACGTGTAGAACTAGAAACTGGAAATTTGGACTATTGGGTATCACTCCATATGTATAGATTAACTAAGACGGGATTTTGGTTAATACGAATATCTGAAAGTTAATATCTCTCAAACTATTGTATAAAAATTGAAATAAATTTTGTATTTAACTCAAAAAATAAGTGGACCCTTGTCTGACATTTTTTTTTAAATTTTGAACCATAAGGAGTAAACTAAATTCTGATAGTGCCTAGGTTCACTTTGTAACTTCTGAACGCAGAAAGATAGAAATAAAATTTAAATTGAATTCAACTGGCTTTAAGAAATACAGATATATTTTTGCCACTTTTTAGAAATTCGGACTTGACCCAAAAAAGGGTAAAAATATATATTGGTACTTTACGGTATTTTTTTTTAAATTATTTACATTAAAGGGTTAAACTAATATATTGGTTCATTTCGTAACTTCTAAGCCATGGTAAAATTAATTGTCAGGTGAACGCATGGCAGAGAGAATTTTTGACTCTTACTTTTTATATTTTATATATGGAGTTTGACAATACGGTGGTGAAATAATTTAAACCGTATTGTCAAACTGCGTACATAAAAAAGAAAAAAGTAAGGAGTCAAAAATTCTCTCTGCGGTGCGTTTACCTGATAATAAATTTTGCCATGTTCTAAACCAGTTAAGGTAAAAACATAATTTAAATTGCTTTCGAAAGGTTTTGATAAAATACGAACATGTTTTTAATACTTCTTTTAAAAATTTTAGAACTTAGTGGACAAAAAAGGGTATTAACTACATATTGGTACTTTTTAGGCACTTTTTTAACGACTAAAGAGATAAAGGTAGAAAGAAACATAATTTAAATTGCGTTAGAAAGATCTAGACAAAATTTGAATATATTTTTGATACTTTTCAAAAACGTATAGCCCTTACAGACAGAAAAAAGAGTACTTGTTATAAATTGGTACTTTTTGTGAATTCTAAAACAATAGTCCCAATAGCGTTTCAACGGTAAGGGTAGAAAACAGGATACTAATTACATATAGGTACTTTTTGTAACTACTAAACCAATAAAGGTAAAAAAAAATTAAAACTTCGTTTGACGGGTCTCAAAAAATTAAGAATATTGTTTTGATACTTTTTTGAAATTTTGTACCTTGAAGGGTAGAAAAAAGGTACAAATTATATGTTTGTGCTATTTTTTAAACTGTTTGTAATATCTCATAATTACGTTTATTTATTTGACTTTAAGTTCATTTTTAAAAATGTGATAGCTAAGAATGGAAATTTTATTAAAAATTAAGTAATTCCGATACTAGCCGAGTGTAATGCATTTTCGAAATAAGCTACGATTTCTCTTCAGCACTCTTTCTATTTGGTACTACTGTAAACTGAACGTTAATGTGTTCTATTTAAACAAACTTTAATTAGAATTTTAATACTGGAATTATATTCATAGTCTTTATTGCTTAGACCTAACTAAATCCCCATACAAACCTATGTTCTCTTATTATCATTCTATTCGCATTTATCACTAGTAATTCTGATAACTTAATTTTTAATGAAATTTCCATTCTTAGCTATCACATTTTTAATAATGAACTTTAAGCCGAATAAATAGATAAAACTATAAGACATAAAAAAGTTCAAATAAATAACCATAAAATGTGTTTGTAATATATAAATCAACAAAGGTAGAAACATTACTTTATTTCAAATTGAGGTGTAAAAAGCTACTTTTTCACATTTTTTGGTATATTTTTCTATGTTTTAAGATTTTGAGCTAGCATATCGTCAAAAAAAGAGCAAAACGCCCTATCTAAAAAACAATTCAAAATTGACTTTTTATTAATTTTAGCCTATGAAATACGTAGGTCATCTCGCAAATTATTTTTTCCAGCATAAATAAATTTTTGATCCCTTCCAACTAACATATATTGCAAAAATTTGTGTTATTTGTAAATATATTTTTCATTTAAATAAAAATTATTGTCTCTTCTGAAAATTGTTTAAATATTAGATAAAGCGTATTGCATTTTCTGTTACGATATATAAAATTAGCGACTTTTAATTCATATTGAAGTCCAAAGTGAATAAAGTGGTCATAGAACTTTTTTCCAAATCAATGAAAGTAGACTCATAACTTGATTTCAAATTGAAGTGAAGAAAAATTACTTTTTTCACATTTTTGGTGCATTTTCTTATGTTTTGGGATTTTGAGTTAACATATGAAATGAACGACTTTTAATTCAGATTGAAGTCCAAACTGAATTAAGTGGTAAAACAGTACTTTTTTTCTTATTTGTTTCTTTTTTTTTGAGATTATGAGCCTGGAAGTATGAAATTAAGAGGCGTTGACCCAGATTGAGGTCAAAAGTCAGTTAAGTAAACAAAAAGTAACTTTTTCACATTATTGGTATTTTTTGCATGTATTAAGAGAAAACCAAATTTGGTATCTTAAACTCGTAAAAATTGGTTATAGAGATAAGAACACCGCTAATGTAAATATATTGCAGCTAAAAAGCCTTCAAACGAATATGAAGATAAAAAATTCTTATAATTTCTTTTTGTTTTTTTTTAGACACACAAATATTTAATTCTGTTAATTCTTTTTTTTATAATTAGGGTTTTTTTATTTTTTTTATTATTTTACATACAAAGCGTGTTTCTAGTCAGACTATATTTATTTGATTGATTTTTGTTAGTACATTTATAAACGGGGGTCTTGAATTTCAGGACAACTCAATAATAACTAGTTATTCGGTCCAAAAGTAAGAGCTTCTTCTTTTCCAATGTTACATGCTAACTTACTAGGCTAGCAAAGGTATTGCTGAGCTATTTGAAGAATTCAGTAAGGTTAAAGTTTTAGAAATTTTCTTGACGACAGCTTTTCGGAAATGCCCACTTATTTGAGAAATAATTGTAATAAAATCCAATTGCTATTTTCCAATTATGTCTACATTAAGTGGAAGCAAATCATTAACATAGCTTTCATTTGAAAAAAATTGCGACCAATATGTGAATATATACTTAGATACATTGTAAGTGTCTCCATGCGGAACTTTGGGATACTGTTTATTTCGAAAAACAAATGGTTTCTCTACTTTAAGAAAAACCATCCTATTAAATGCCGTTTTATTGAAAGGTTCGTCACTGTTTAAGCTTCTTTGTAAGCACTGTAGGAAAAGAACCCATCGAGGTTTAAAAAAGTCTGCAACTATGCCGGACCATTGCTTAGTTGCATAATCTATTATTTGCCCAGCAGGTCCCCAAAGCGTTATTTGATTTCTTGCATTTAATTCGAATTGATTTTTTTCCTCGGCAGAAGTTCCCAAATTTTTAGCATTCTCAAGCCAGACCCCTAGTAAATAGTTCTCATGTGTAGACAAAATCAATTCCATATGATCTAATACTTTAATAAACAATTGTGAGAGTTTAACATATGATTCAATTCGCTCTTCCTTAAAGGACTGCATTAAATTAAGATAAATTCGGTCTGACGTTGCTTGCAAAAATTGTCTTGTTGTATCTACGAGATCATTTTTATATATATTATAGTGCGTAATCAAAACAGTTGAGTTTGCCTCCAAAAATTTAAACCATGCATTATAAACATCGAAAATATTATACCATATCCATATATTTAAGCGCGTCGATGGCCGTCGAGCTATCGTATATTTACCACTAATTTTATTTAAGCCATAATAAGAATACACTGATTTTCTGAGTAATTGCCACGCATCGCGAAGCATAGCATCCGAAATTCCGTATTGTACTAAGGAGTATTTGTTAAACCACATCGTTAGATTTATATTATTTTTAAGCCAAGCACGTTCAAGTGTCAAAGCGTACATTACATAGTTTTGATTAATGCCCTCTGGTGTAATTCCAACTCCAATCATAGTACTGTTTTTCATTAACCGAGCTGTTCCAATTTCTCTATTTACAATGTTAACTGAGCCATGCATTCCCAAAGTACCTCCAAAGTTATGAAGCATACACCATATAAAGGGTTGACCATAAAAAGAGTGTGTTCTATTGTATTGCGGGAATTGTTCGCTTTGTAAGTCCAGCACCACCATTCGGCCTATTGGCACAGCTTTAAGAAATGACCTTACTAAATTGTCCGACCAGAAAAAATTTTTTACAAACATCCAACCTTGCAATAACCATATTGCTTCACTGTCAACTTTACGCATTGATTCATATATATGATAAGCTGTCATATTCAAATACGACGCGTCAGCGTATTTTGGCTGGATTTCATTAAACGGGTCTGCAAAATATATGTGATCCGAGCCATAGTTATTTATTACTTTTCTCAAAAAAATTTTTGTTATGTTCTGAAATAAATAATCATTTGGATTGAGGAAAAGCCCACAGCAAAACGTGTCTGGGAATTTATTCCAACGTTCAATCGTTGTAAAGTTTGCTCTTGGATAAATTTTTTGCATAACAATAGGTAAGTGACCCGAAAAAGTGGGCACTGCAACTATCATACCAAAATTTCGTTGCCGTTTTATTATTTTTTGTTGTAAAATCATTTGGCATCTTCTATATGTTGGTCCAAGACTACCACCCCAGCCACGAATATTTCCCATACGTAACCTGTCGATTAAGAAGCAAATTTTTTTGTGTTAAATAATATTTTTTTAAATTTTAATTGAGAATCGTTAAGAGAGAGAGAGAGCACAAATTTGAGAGAAAAATCTTGTAAATTTTGCAGGAATGATAATTAAGAAAACCTTTTACGTACCTACGACCTTCTTAAATAGTACTTTATTATCAAGCCCCAAACTTTTTTCATATCAATAAGTCCCAATTCGCACTATGCAAGAAAATAAGACTGCATATTTTTATTTTCTTCTTTGAACTCTAATTGGAGTTCGCACGGTACAAGTCTTATTGCCTAATTTGTTTTGATTTTTTCATGAATCACACACACACTACTGTGTTTTTTTACTTTTTCTTTTGTCCATCCATTTTAGGCAAGCTGAATTGCAAGTACAAGCAATTCTGCACTCATTTAATTTTACCTCACCCCGTTGCCAACAACTTAAATACTTGCATCGTGCGAACAAAAATTGTTTGTTCTTTATTAGTTAAATCCTTAAAACTTAAAAGTTTTATTTAAAAACTTAAAGATTGTTTAAAATAAATGGCAGTGTGTACGTTTTCCAAAAAATATACATACCAAATTTTATCCATCGTTTTCTTAAAAAAAGTTTGGATGCGCCATGAAACAAATAAAAACCACACGACAATATGTTTGAATAAGTATTTTATTATTTACGACCTTGTTTTAAATAGCTAATGTACGTACGTATGTGTTCACAAAACAAGTCAAACTGTAAATAAAAAAATTTGGTATTTTTATGCTGTCATTTTGATATACGGAGCTTGACATATACCTCGTAATCACGTACATTTAAGTAAGAAGTAGAAGCTCATCCAAAACACTAAAAGTCAAAAATAATGCTGGGAAATTTATCCAATTTTTTTTACTCGATAGGTATTTAATACTATTAATATTTAGAACGTCCAAGACAGTTACTCAATCTGCGTGTAAAAACAGCACATTAGTTATAGTTTTAAAGGGCTGTATTTAATTTAATTTTCTTTTCTGAGGTATCATGCCTCCTTTTTCCAACCTTTTGACATTTAAAACAAGTAGACGCGCGAACCTTATATACCTTTCACATTGGCCTTTCGAAACCCCAAATTTTTTTTTTATTTTTATCCATTTTTTTATGAACAGTTTTTAATTTTTAAATAGGGGTAAGTGATATATTTTACTACAGTAATTTGAAGCTTATTTTAAAATTGTTATATGATTATTTTGCCTAGAATTTGTTGTTTGAAAAACTTTTGTAAAAATTGAGTTAGTTAAATTTTTGAATTTGAACATATTAAAAATTTAATAACTAATACAAAAAAAAAACATATTATTGGCGACAAGGAAACATGAATAGATCAATTGAACAAATTTTAGAGCGTCAACATGTATGGACTCAACAAATGTTTGCACAACAGCAGCAGTTTTTTGCAGAGATTATAAATCAACGCAATGCAAGTCCCGTAACGAGTATAACTTCTAGTGGGATTGTGGTACCAAAGTTTCAGCAATTTGATGAAGATTCGAATGATTTTGACACGTACAAAAGGCGATTGGAAAAACATTTCAAAGCATATGGCGTTGAGGAAGATAACAAGAAGCGATCATTTTTCTTGTCATGGATTGGTGACAAAAGCTACCGGTTGTTACAAAAAGTAATTGGAAAACATAGTCTACAAGTTTTGTCATATTGAGAATTGATCTCAAAATTAGATGACTATTATAAAAGAAGGGAGCATATTATTAAATCAACAAAAGAAGTAAACGAGAAGGTGAGAGTTATAAGCAATGGGTAACAGAATTAAAAGGTATGGCTAGAGAATGTAAATTTTTATGTAAAAATGCAAGTTGTTGTTGTGATTTCTCGGACACACTAATTCGAGATATTTTGATTTTGTATACGACTGATGAGTCCGTTAAAACTGCAGCGTTGCATAAAGATGAACCAACATTAGAGGAGGTGTTACAGATTGCAGCAACATTTGAAGCTACACAAAATACCGTTAAAAGTATTAAGGCTAATCAAGCTGACGACACTGAGGTATACGCTATACAGCAAAGCTCACGCAATCAAAAATTTAATCAGTATAATTAAACCCAAATCCGTCAAAATATAAGTGAAAAAGCAAAACCTCAATGGCCGGCATGTTTAAGAAACATGACAAGTCAAGCTGCAGGTATTTAAAAGCAAAATGTTTCTTTTGCAAAAAAATAGGACATATTTCATCAGTATGCAGATCAAAAGATAATTCAAAAAATTATATAAACGCAGTAGAAAATGAACATGCAGTTGAGATAGATAGCTCTATTGAAGCAGATAGTGTTGTAGAGGATGATACCACAGTTTTGACTTGCGAGGCTATTGACAATATCATTTCACGATCCGAAAATAAAATGGTTTTAAACGTAACGGTAAATAATCAAGAGATGAAATTTAAGTTTGACGCGGGTTTTATGCGATCGGTTGTTGGTATAGAAATTTATAAGGCATTGAATAGTCCGAGCTTAAAGCCAACATCTGTTAAACTTTTTGGTTATGGTAAATCCGAAATTCAAGTTTTAGGGGCAATAGAAGTTGAGGTACAAATTCAGAATAAACGAAAAACTATAGAGCTTATTTTTGCTGATTCTAATGAATGTAGTTAAATGGGTTAAATTGGTATGATGGATTCAAATATTTCAAGTGAAAGAAGATCTTAGATTAAAAACCATATGTGATGATTTAAGAGACTTGTTCTCGGAAGAATTAGGCTTGTGTACGTCTGTAAAGGGTCATATTTACATGAAACCCGATGCTAGGCCAAAGTTTTGTAAGTCAAGACCTATACCGTACTCCATATATGAGTCTTTTAAGAAAGAGGCAGAGCGGTTAACTCAGTTAGGAATATGGAAGCCTGTAAAGTTTAGTCAATGGGCATCACCGTTAGTTATTGTACCGAAACCTGATAATAAAATACAAACTTGTGCAGATTTTAAAGTTACAATAAACCCCAATATGGTTGTGGAGCAATATCCAATTCCACGTATTCGTGATCTATTTCATAAACTAAAAAATGGCTAATTGTTTTCTAAGATAGACTTGTCAGATGCATATCTACAGATAGAAAAGGATAAATAATCGAAAAAACTGCTTGTTGTTAACACCCCTTTAGGGCTTTTTGAATATCAGAAATTATCATTTGGTGTAGCAAGTGCACCAGCTATGTTTCAGCGTTTGATTGAGCAAACGATTACCGGAATTCCAGGATGTGTGAACTACTTAGACGATATTATATGTACTGGTGTAACAGAAGAAGAGCATTTTAACAATCTTTGTTTATTGTTTCAAAGACTAATGGATAGTGGCTTTCGCTGCAACTACTCGAAATGTCCTTTTTTACAGTCAGAAATTGAGTACTTGGGACATGTTATAAATAGCCCTGGTATTTTGCCTTCTGAATCAGGAACAGAGGCGATCAAAAATCTTCCGAGGCCTAGAACAATAGTCGAACTTCAATCTTTTATGGGGAAGGGTAATTTTTACTGCTCTTTTATAAAAAAATTACTCTACAGTCTGTGGTCCACTGAATATTCTTAGGAAAAAAAATATGAATTTTATGTGGGGTATGGAATAAGAAAAGGCTTTTCTGGAATTAAAAAGACAGTTAGTTGAGTTGGCTCATCTTGTACATTTCGATGAACAATTACCCGTAGTGCTAGCCACAGACGCATCGTCATATGGTATTGGAGCTGTAATTTCACATATTTGTTCTGACGACTTAGAACGACCTATAGCGTATGCTTATAAGACTCTAACTGCTCATCAGAAAAACTATAGTCAGATCGAGATTATTTTTGGTGTTCAAAAATTTCATCAATATTTGTATAGTCGGAAGTTTATATTGGTTACTGACCACAAGCCTTTAGTAGCGATATTTAATCCTACAAAAGGAATTCAAAGCACTACAGCACATAGGATTCAGAGATGGGCCTGGCTCCTTTCAAATTGTAATTATGAAATACGGTATAAGAGTACTAAACAACATGGTAATGCGGATGCCTTATTCAGGCTTCCTTTCAAAGGTGATTCTGATTTTGATAATTCAATTGAAATAAACGACATATCTGCAGATGAACAAATTGATGAGTTTCCAATAGACGCAAAACAAATCGCTGAGTATTCAAAGAAAGATAAAGTTCTTAAAAAGGTTTTGAGCTATGTTATGAATAGCTGGCCAGATAAAGTGGCAGAGGAAGAAATGGTTCCATTTTTTCGTCATCGATTTAATCTTACACAAAACAAAGGAGTTTTGGTTATGCAGACAGACTATAGTCGAATCGTTATTCCCATCCAGTTGAGAGGAAAAGTTTTACAGCTTATACATCAGGGCCATTGGGGAATTGTACGTATGAAGCAAATTAGTAGACGTTATTGCTGGTATTGATGAGGGCATAGCTGGAATTACCTCTACGTGTGATGCATGCAATATGTGTAGTCCTGATCCACCTAGACAGTTTCAATCTTGGCCGGAGCCTACGTTGCCCTGGCAGCGAACACATGCAGATTATGCTGGTCCTTTAAAAGGTTACATGTAGCTAATAGTAGTTGACTCGTATTCTCAGTTCCTATATGTAGCTAAGATTAAAAATGCTACATCAACGTCCACAATTCAGTCATTGCAAAGCATATTCGCTATTGAAGGTTTACCTGAAACAATCGTAACTGACAATGGTGCTCAGTTTAGTTCAGGAGAATTTAATTACTTTTGTAGAAAGAACGGAATTCAACACCTTACAACAGCACCGTTTCATCCTGCATCAAATGGTTTGGCAGAAAGATTTGTTAGATCGTTCAAAACTTGCATTAAAAAACAATTAGTTAGTGGTATTGGTTTAAATTCTTCACATTTAGCTTATCTTACTAAATACAGATCAACCCCAAATAAAGATGGTAAATCTCCGGCAGAACTTATTCATGGGCGCCAACCTCGTAGCATACTTTCACTGTTAAAGCCCTCAACTGTTATCATAAATAACAACACGAATAACTTTTCCAGTCAGCATCAGTTTAAAGTAAATGATAATGTTTTATGTAGAAATTATGGTTCAGGGGAGAAATGACTTCAGGGAACTATTTTAGAGCAGCATAGAAGGGTTATGTATCTCATTCAAGTTGGTAATAAATCCATTAGACGTCATCAAAATCAGCTTAAACTTTTTAAAGAAGAATCTAAGTACATTGATGTTAATTAAGCAGACAGGCACTTGTTGGAAACCTGCGTTAAGCCGGATGCTGTTACTGCTTCAAACTCAAAGCGACAGTTAGTTACAGAAGAACAACCTTCAACTTCCCCCGGAGAAAATATCATTCCAGGAAACTCCATTGAACTGCCGTCTTCTTGTAGTCGAAGTTCTCCAACTCGTAGGGGTCAGAAATTTGTGGTTTCTACGCCACCCAGATTAAGAAGATCTGTGCGAACGAAACGTAAACCTGAGAGGTTTACACCTGCAGTAAATCAAAAATTGGCAAGAAGGAAATGATATATTTTATTACTGTAATTTGAAGTTTATTTTAAAATTGTTATATGATTATTTTGCCTAGAATTTGTTGTTTGAAAAACTTTTGCTAAAATTAAGTTAGTTGAATTTTTGAATTTGAACATACATATTAAAATTTAATAACGAATACAAAAAAAACATATTAGTCGGTGTCATATTTTAACCCTCTTAGGGTGACTACGGGAAAGTTGTAGGGGTTTTTATTCTAATTTTTTCAAATTTTGTATGACAACCTCCTTAGGGGGTGGAGACAGGGGGTAAATATGTTTTACAAAAATGTTTGGGAGGAAAAATTAATTCAGGTCGGTCTTACATTTGACCTTTTAAGGAGCACACTGGAAGCTGTGGGAGCGAATTAAAAAAGTAAAAAAATTAAACTTTGTCAACCCTCATAGGGGGCGAAGATAGGGTGTAAGTATGTTCCACAAAACTGTTTGAAATGAAAAATTGATGGAAGTTGGTCTCACATTGCTACCGTGTAGGGGAAACTCCGAGGCAGTTTTAGAGGTTGTTATGTAACAATTTTTTGAGAAAAAAAAACAGATGTAGTCGTAGTTACAAATTTCACTTATTTTTATTTAAAATGCATTAAATTGAAAATTTTTTTACATTTCAAAATTCTTTGTTCTTCTTCGACTGATTTTTTTTGCAGTGATTCTGAAAAAGTTTCTAATTATGTATAAATATTAATTAAAAACAATATTTATACTAATATTTTTGAATAAGAAATTTAAGATAACAAAGCAATGACAAACTTCATGTAAAGGGCATAACAATCAAATTGGCAACACTGTCTACTAGAGGTTTTATTAAGGTACGCCTTCCCAATCACTAGGTTTACCCGGTTAAAAAATTTTTTGAAAGCCAGTGGAGCCGGAGGTGTCTGCCTTTATACCCGAAAATTTACGTTATAAAACTATTTTTTATGGCAAACAGTATGTTAGTCTTTGTTTGTTGAAATTTTTGGTAATGATTCTTCAAAGATAGTCGGTAGATGTTGACTTGTTTGAAAGCCTGTATATTGATTTGTTTGATCGTGATTCAAATATTCTAGTTATAAGTGACTTTAATTTCAACCTTTTCAATACTGCTAAATCATATAATTTTCGCTCTTGAACTTCTAGATGTGGTCTTACATGTACACACAATTGTTTGCCAACCCATATTCCTTTACCAACTAATACTAAATTTTTGATAGACTATTTCCTTTTAAGTTAACTGTCTCCTGTGACCTATAGAAGTGAAATTCAATTCTCATTTTTTCCTTCTACCACAGCTTTATTTGTTTCTATGAAATTTTATTTTCTAAAGCGTAGTGGGTGGGTTGAGTTCAATGATTATAACCGAAAAAATTATGAGGAATTCCATCAGCATCTTGATGTTTTTTATTAAATTAAACAGCTATGTTAGCACATCTAGGGTAAAATTAAAGTCTAATGATTCAAACTTTAAGAATTCAAGGGCTTGTGGTACTTATCTCAGGGAGCGCTATCAGGCTAATTAGAGAGTTTATTACAGACTAATGGTGTTCTCCATTCTAAAAAAAAATGTTACAACAAGTATGTGCAATAATTTTTTTATCAGTTTACACCCACACTTATAAAGTTGTCCATTTTTTTTTGTTTCAATGGAACAGAATAATGTCTTTATTTTAATAAAAACTGCACTCTGTGTTAAAAACTCGTCTGCATAAAAAAGTATTTACTTACATAACACAGTTGTAAAAAGTGGTACTTTCTTACACTGCAATATAATTGGGGGTAAGATATGTTACACTTTTGCCAGTTATATGTGCAACATGTTCAGAAAGGAAAACGAAAACTGTTTTCACTCTTGCATGTATTTTTAGAATGGAACATAAACCCGCTCGAATGGTAGCATTAATGTAACATTTTTGCCAGAAAGGAAAACACCATAAGAAACAAACTAAATTTATCGTAAGAAAGGCTCGTGGAGAGTATGGCATGAACATGTTTTCTGGTGTTAATAACACTGACTTGACTGTGTTGGTAGAATAATTCTAACATCGATCCATCCAGAGTTGAAGCTATAGCTACTAGTTTTTTGAATAATATGCACCTGAATCTTCTAAGCTCTAATTTTTTTCTTGTGACCCTGCAACAGAATATGACCTGGTGCTTGCCATTAACTCAATTAAATTGAATTCTACGGGTTATGATAAACTTTCAATTAAATTCATTAAACTAGTCAACCCACTTGTCAGTAGACTGATTCTTCCTTGTATTAATACGATATCTACCTCGTACAAATTTCCTTCCGCTTGGAAGCTAGGTCCGATTGTGCCTATGTATATTGAAAAATAATGCTTTAGATGACTTGAGACCTAAACCAATTTCGTTATAAAATTAAAATTTAATTCTCCGCGCTTTTATTTTTGCAAAATCATTTATTTCTATTTTGCAAAAAATAAATGCCATTCATATGCCGTTATTAAATATGTATCACTATCTAGTAAGTTCTTTTGTAAAGGCCAGCAAAAATATTTTGTTAATATGGAGTAGGAAGTTGTCATGAAAAATGTGCGTGCGTGTGTGTGCAAATTTTGTATTTTTCTCCACATAAAAAAATAAAGAGTAAGAGAACGACTCTCTTAATTTTTTTCTTGCGGCCACCTTGTATGATATGTCTTGGCACAGTAAACAAATATTGTTCATATGGAGTGTATGCAGATTTGGTATTTTTCTCAATTGTTGTTGCTTGCAATAGAATTAAGACCAGTAAAAATATATTGTGCATACAAAATGAGAGGATATTATGAAATATATGTGGTGTGTGTGTATATGATGTGTTTTAATTAAAAGGTCATAGAACATTAAAAAAATCACTGTTTGTTGCTACTTTTACGACGCATGTGGGGTTGTGTGTGTTTTGTGTTTTCGTTATTTGGTTTTATTGTTAACATTAAAAATATTTTGTTCTAACCTATGTTAATAGATAACATTTTGTGTTAATATTTTTTTTTTTTTGAACATTTAAATTTATAAAGATCATCAAAAATTAATTTGCCGCCCTATAATTTCGGCGCTCGGTTTTACTGTGCCAACTGTGCATATGAAAGCGCCGTCCCTGCGTATTAGAATGATTGTATTCCCCTTATAACAGCAACTTTTGTCAGCTGTTTGTTTTTGCTGACGATATTTTGCTTTTGCGCACTTCTAATTTTTATAATTTTAATTTAAGCAACTTTAAGATCTGCTTGAACAACCATTTGAATTGAGTATCTAATTGGATGTCCCAAAACTGCCTTGAGATTAATTATGCTAAGACTAAGGCGATGAGTTTAGGTTCGCCCATCCAGAATTTTTTTTTATCCTAGGCTATGTATAAATGATAAAGTTATTGCTTATGTTGAGTGTTTAAAATGTCTCGGCATCTTTTTAAAATCGTGTATAAATTTTGAAAGCCAAATTAATTATCTTGCCAATAAAGTTTGTCTTACCTTAATAAGATTGCACTCCCTAAAACCATATACACCTAGACATGTCAGGTATAACTTGTATCATTTTATGATTATGTCTCAGTTAAATTATGTTCTGGAGGTTTTCTCGGGTTCCTGTGGGTATATGGATATTTTTAATAGAATCCTACGGAAGGTGTTTCGTTATGTTTTTAATGTGAAAATTAATGAACATGAGGGAGTCAGGGATCTTGTTTCATAATTTTTGAAATGGAACTTTACGCACTCTACTTAATTTTTATAAAACTATGAAAACACAGCAACCTGTTATCTTAGTGAGTGAATTTTCTTGTATTAATTCGACACGTAATATTGAGATAGTTGTGCCTTCCAGCACCTTTCAATATATGAGCGTTCAATTTAAGTTCGCGTCTATAAAGTTTGGAATTTACTACCTAATGACCTTAAGCTATTTTCTTTTTCATTTCTAACTCATAAAAGTAAGCTTATTGCTCACTTTAATAAGGCTGTGAGTTCATATATTGTAGTAACTCTTATTCAAATAAATACTTCTCTGTCTCTGCTATAGGTGCCCACTTATCCTTTTAATTATTTTTCCAGTGTTCATATGGCTAGACAGCTACTTTAACCAACTGAATAACTTTGTATAGATTATTGATATTTTTAGTTTCTTATATGTATTTTACTTAGTGTACATAGTGGATTATCTACAATGCATAAATAATTGGCCATGAAGGCTTTCTTTGTATAAAAATAAATGAATAAATAATATGGTCAGAGGTTCGAGCGATTTCGAGAGAGAAAAAGATTTTTTTTCATTTTTATGTTTATATTTTTAAAAACTATATAACTTACCAGGGTAAAAATGCTGGTCCTGACATGTGGATATTTATTTCATCATTCGTTAAGCCAATTTCCAAATAAGTCTCATACCACAGTTGCTCTTGTATCGGAGCAATAGTAAAACTTATTCCCATCATAGCCATCCAATCAATGTGATCAATCCATTTTGACCAGTTCCACCATACGAAACTGTAACCCCAAGTACAAACATTTTGATAATAAATAACATCACTAAATGATTTTGATGTTATGTTGACATAAGGCAGGTTGATGTTATCTTCAATATAAATAAACTTATTGTACCAATAAACAGTCTTGTTCAAGTAATACTTAAGGTAATGATGAAATCCTTTGGCTGCAGACACTCCATCGTAGCCAATGATACGAATTTTATTTGCATTTATTTTATATATCTAATTTTGAAAAAAAATTTAATTAAGACATAATTAGTATTATATGTATTGATATGTACACATGTATGTACATAAGGGTGCGCGTTATTTTTCAAAAGCCATATAAAAACGTTCTCCATGGTAAAAAAAAAACGTTTATACCACTTTTGCATAAAACAAGGTGTTTAATTCATGTAAAATTAGCATATTTGTATGTTTGTTACCGCGCTACGAAAAAAATGCTGCGCAGTTTATAAGGATTTTCTATGAGCTGAACTTGAATCCGACAAACAATTACGATAATACATCGTTTTTTTAAGTTATGGCATTTATTGTCCTTCCAATGCATTAACTGATATTTGTATGGGGTCTACGTCAAAAAATGGACTAATCATAACGACAAACAATCGGCTTTGTGTCAGTGTCAAAAAACTTATCTGTTTCAAATTTCTACTAAGTATCTTCTTCAAAATTGCGACATGTACTTTGAATACATGGTCACCTAGTTGGACGGACATGCTTAAGTCGACTCAGGAAGTGATTATGAGTTGATCGGTACTGCAAGGGGGTCTCAGATCATTATTTTTAGGCGTTACAAACATCTACATAAGCGCAAAGTACCCCTACCACGTATATGGTGTGGGTATAATTATCAAAAGAAATTTAAGTTTTTCCTCCCTTCACCTAGTAATTAGGGTATAAATCAGTTTGCCATTCCGTTTTTAATTTCGTTATTGTCCATTTGCCATAAATAAAGTATATTTAAGTTTGAATCCTTATAGATAGGGAAGCTGATTTAGCCATGCACGTCTGTCTGTCTGTCCGCCTGTTGAAATCAAGTTTCCGGAGCGAAAAAGCGTCGGACCAAAAAAGTTTTTGTATCAAACTTTTAAAAATATTCGTATGTAGAACACTATTTAAAATAAGCAAGATCGGTTGACTACGGACGGAGGTATAAAAAAAAATCTAAAATAACCCATTTTTTTCGACAAAACCAATGTATAAATCCCTTTATGCCTTATAAATTATAGCCATTGTTGTCTTAAAACTACTCGCGTCTTGTATGATGCCGTGTCTGAAATAGGACTTGATGTTAATTCAACTGGATAACCAACCTTCTGGCCAACGGACCACAATAAAATTCCAGACGTAATTGATTTTGGCGTAGCAAAACGTATATCCTCGGAGCTAATTGAGGCTCAAGCCTCTTTGGATTTATCTTCTGACCACTCACCCACAATAATCACTATTTGCAGTCCTCTTCAAATAGCAGCTAGTGTGTTTTTCTCATCTAAAAGAATAAATCGGAGAACCAACCGCTAAGAACTCCCGGAGACATCGATTATTGTCTGAGCGTCCTAAATGAAAACATTAAAAAAGTCATTGAACATGCGTCTTCTACCTACCGTCAGGCCGATGTGGAAAAACTTCTATCTGAAAAAAGGAGAGCCCGAAGAGAATGGCAAAAGCATAGATCACCCCAACTTAAATCTAAGCTAAAGGAATGTACAAGCCAATTAAAAAGCTTGTTGGAGGTTCACAGAATGGCATCACTGAAGGAGTACCTGGAAGGTCTAGACGCGACTCCTCTGACAAATTATTCCTTATGGCGATCAGCCAGACGTCTTAAAAGACCTGTTATCGCAAAACCACCACTGCGCAATCTGAGAGGATCCTGGGCAAGAAATGACGAAGAAAAATGCGATATGTTCGCAAATCATTTCAAAAAGGTATTCACTCCTATACATGAACAGACGTGAGGGAATTACCACCTGTTGTTGTTAGACGTCCTTTAGAAATACGTTTCCGATTTGCAGATGTTGTAGAGGCTATCGCTGACCTAAATGGTAAAAGAGCTCCTGGCGTTGATAAAATAAGCAACAAAATGAAATGCTCATAGAGCTGCATCTTACTGCTAAAAGAATCATTTCTTTTATTTTTAACGCGATAATTCAGCTTGAACATTTTCTGCCTATCTGGAAAGTTGCCTTAGTAAAGATGATTCCTAAGCCTGGCAAAGATCCCTCGAAGGTAGTCTTATAGACCCATAAGTTTTTTACCCACAATAACAAAATTATTCGAAAAACTGTTAAAAAAACAAGCTGAATCCGATACTGAATGACAACAACTGCATTTGGCTTTAGAAGTCAACATAGTACCATCGAACAAGCTTACAGGTTGGTACAGGTTATAAGAAAAGCCTTTGAGGAAAAGAAGTACTGCTCCGGGCATTTTATCGATGTCTCACAAGCTTTCGACAAAGTATGGCATAAAGGCATTTAAAACAAACTAAAGCTCAACCTTCCAGCTAATACTTTTAACTTTTTAGGCCGACAATTTATGATCAGAGAGAGAAACCAAGTAAGCTTTTCCCAACCAATAGAGGCTGGTGTACCTCAAGGGAGTATACTAGGTCCAATTTCGTACTTGCTTTACACTGCAGATATGCCAACCAATAGTTTCACACACAAGTCGACATTTGCTAACGACACTGCTTTTCTTAGTATTCACAAAGACCCTAAAGAGGCTTCGAACCAGCTGCAACAACACGTAACCCAAGTTGAAAAATGGGCAAAGTTATGGGAAATAAAGATAAATGAACAAAAATGTACTCACGTAACTTTTACCTTACGCAAAGAAACGTACCCTCCAATCACTATCAACAACCATAATGTGCCTCAACGATCTGAAACAATATATCTTGGTATTCACCTAGATCGCCGCCTTACATGAAAGCCTCATATAGATGCGAAGCTGACGCAAATGAAACTTAAAGCTGCTCAAATCCACTGGCTAATAGAAACTCTGTGCTACGGCTTGATTGTAAACTTCTACTATACAACTCGATTTTAAAACCAATTTGGTGCTACGGTATACAATTATGGGGCACTGCTTCCGCCTCTAACATCGAAAAAATCCAACGCCGTCAAAACAAAATTCTAAGAATAACTGGTGCTCCTTGGTATATTAAAAACAGCAACATCCACAAGGATCTAAAAGTTCCTCTTGTAAAATACGAAATCTTAAACTATGTGGACAAGTACTTAAATAAGCTGGAAACACATCCAAATCCGCTCGCTCGAAGCATCCTGCAACATAGTGGGCACACCCGCCTAAAAAGAAGGGATACTATTGCTCCTAGATGAAACCTTTTATTTAAATTTTAGTCTGGTACTGACTGGACTAGTATTAATTACTTAGTTTTAAGATTTGAATACTAATTGTTAGTTCGCCTAAGCGAAGATTAAGTAATAAAATATATGAGAAAAAAAAAGTTTTGAGCCCGGAAACCAAGTAGTTCAAGTATATTGCAATTATTAGTTCGTTAGGTGTACACAGAAAGAAAAAAACGCATTCTAAAATCAAGAATTTTATTCTTGATTTATTTTTGGATTAGCCCTGTTTACGCTTGAATCAATCATTTTAGGATTACATCAAGTGCGGTTTCAAACTTAAATCAATCTTATTTTGACTTAGATGTGGCTTAAGGTGAGAAATTCGTACTAAAAAAATCGAGCTTGGTTAAAGAAATTTAGTACTTGGTGTAAGAAAAACCGTTCTCACCGTACTTTTGACACCGATACGGCTTGATTTAATTAAAGTTTACTTAGTTTATATTTTGTGCGGTCGCCCCATCCAAATAGACTATTTTTACATTTTAAATGACTACAATATAACAAATATTTAAGGTGGTATGTTTTTATGGCAAATGATTTCGTTTAGTTACAGCATACATTTCTTCATCCTCATCTGACTAAAAAGAGGAGCCCAACAATTAGGATAGACACAAAATATAATATTGATAACATAATAAATAAACACGTATACTTTTTAATAAAAGTTAATTTTTTACTTGCATTTAAATATTTTATTACAAAAATTTATTTCCTTCAAAGCGAACTTGTTTAAAGGTGCAAAATGTAACATTTCACAAAATAACAAAAAGGAGGATACAGTCAGAATTAACGCAACGTTTTTGCCAGAAAAGGAAACATTAAATAAACTCTTGGTTTAATGCTCTTTCTGCAATAGCATTAAAACTAACTTACATATCGTTACCTTAATATAGAAAGGCCGTAACTCGCATTTTTATAAACCCAAATTTTCGTTTTCTAAATGGTCTGTTTGTATATCATAATAAGCCAAAAAAATTAAAAACTTTCTAAAACCTAAATTATGTTTTCGTAAGACGGCAGCAAACATACAAATGTGCTAATTTTACATACATTTAACACCTTGTTGCCCGATGCGGCACACCGTCCCCAATCGCTCTAAATTTCCCAATTTTTTTTACTGCGGTAAATATTTCGTGGGGGAGTTGCGGCGCAATTTTGCACTATTGAAAAATAAGGCGTACCCTCAAGTCCATAGATCATTTCACTAAATATATAAGAATGATGTACTTTGTTATATTATTAAATACAATTGGGTGCTGGTATGTAAACAACACAGAACGAAAATCAAAGACCAATATTTTTTATATTAAATGCCACAGGCAAGTATTTATTGTTCCTTTATTGATTAATAGTTGCAAATAAAGTTTCATTTCTCTTTACATTCTATTTGTCTCGTATACATTTTATCCAAAGTATTACTAACAATTCACTTGCCGATTAAATTTTTACTTCTAACAAAGGTTGACAATATTTTACGATAATAAAAAGATTTAGAAATCGTTAAATTTTAAATTTCATGATATTAAAAATTTTATTAGTTTTAAATTATTTTTTATGAAAATAAATATTTGTCCAAGCCGAGTTTGGACATGGCGCCCGCCTTGCAATCAGGAAACATTAGAAGGTTTTTCGGTTGCGCATAGGATATGGGTAGCCGGGTCAGCTAGTGGTGTAGATTGGTAGCATGTTGTTACTGGTGGTATCGCTGTTGATGGTTTTTGCATTATAGCTGATTGCGTTCTTGCCTAGTTACGTCGTCACAACTCTCTTATTTTAATGCCTTTAGGTTGGTTTTGTCGTGTGTAGTTTTTTGCGGGTTTAGTAACGTGTGGTGGTTCTTTCTGCAGGTGTTCCTCGGTCATGGCCTCTTAGATAATCGCTTCTTACCAGACAGTTTTTGCACAAACGACATCTTTTTACTGCATCTACCTTTTTTCGTACTGTCATTCTTTAAAACGAACTTGTATGAGCCTCTTGACCTCTGGTGGCGACTGGTTTGGTTGCTGTTGCCACTTGGGCGAGTTGGTGCTAGTCTTCTGTTAAACCTAAAATGGAAAGAAGAAATGGTACTTAAGGGTGGCGTAGTTAGTAGTCAAAGAAGTTTCTTTTATAGTTTCATACCTATGTATGTTAAGATAGACAAACGCTAGAGCTAGTTACAAAAAAACAGCGTAGATTTAGGTGAGATAAAGAATTTGGTTTATCATTTAAAGGAAGATAACATCACTTTAGGATTAGGCGGGTAATAATTCCAAACGCTATGAGTGCATCAGCCATAAGTATGTTGTTACCCGCGCCGGGATAGGTTTTCTCCACTCACCCTAAGCGCAATTCATATGGATGTTGTAACTCGTCGATTACTAGAACTAGATCCCTAATTTGAACGCTTTGAGTAGACTTCTTCCATTTATAATGTTTGGGTAGAACTTTAAGACAGTGCTCTTTCCATTGAATATAAAATTTATGGTGGAGTGCTTTTAACTTTTCGCATCTGTTGATTAGAAATATACTAGTGATGGTTTGATCTGGGAATGCTATTATTGGAGATTCTCTTTAAAATGTCCGGGAGTTACTGCGGTTAGTTCCGAGAGTCTACCGAAAATGCTGAAATAGGCCGAAAGTTAAAAACACCCGCAATTTTAGCGATTAGTTGAAAACTCTTCAAGTTAAATTTCTGAGCTCCAGCTATACGTTAAAAGTGCCATTTAAAACTTTTTATGGCGACTTCCCATTTAAAAGCAAGAGCAAAAATAATTACAAACAATCTAAGTTCAAGTGCGCCTAATTTAAATAACTGTACTGAACAAGGGACTAACTCTATTTCAAAATTTTAAAAAAGTTCTGAGGGAACATCTTTGTCGCGGTCATCGTTATCAACTTCGGGAGTTGAACTTGCAGCTGCTTAAGTCGCATCAAGCTTAATTTCTGCATCTGCACCTAAGAAGATGCAGAAGAAAATTTATGCCATGTTGATTTCAGAGATTCATATGACATCTAGGAGCACTTTTAGAATAAGTGGATATAATTTTTATAATTCAAAAGATCTCAGGGATAGATCCTGCGGTGGCTCTGCTATATTAATCAGATCCAAAACGGGTTTTTATGGTTCTTTGTAGTTAGCATTGAGGTCCTCTCCGTACTCCATTTACCCATTTCTCTATTGATTGGACTACATAGTATTAATTGCTGTGTAACTGCACAACAGAGAGGTATGGCACTGGATGTTGTCCGGTCTAGTTAACAGTGATTATTATCGTTTTTGTCTATTTTTTTAAAAGGGGTTTTGATTTGACTTTTTCCTCTATTTTCAATGACAGGACGTTTTAAAATACATTTTTGTAACATACGTGGATTGAGAACAAAGTTGTTCTCTTTATATGCTTACATATGTCTCCATCGGCCAGATTTTCCGCAGGTGGCTGAGAATGCTGGCCCTCAGGATTTGCATAAACCTGGGTATCAGCTACTATCACTCTTCTCTCTTCATCGGGGCATTGCGGTTTATATTGGAACAAACGTTGTGTACCAGTGCCAGCAACCACCCGACACGTTTAATGCAGAATTTAGCTGTCTTTGGGTTAAATACAAAATCAGTTCGCATACTCTTTACTTCGAATTTCTTAATAGAATCCCAAACGCAGAAAGGGACACCACTAAGGACGGCCTCGACTCTCTTTCCGATTCCGTGACCATAATCTTTGGATAATGTTCACAATTCTTCTTGGCTTCGCCATTCCGACCATACGACTCCAGAAGGCCGCTACGTTGAGTTATTCGCCGCGCATAATAATCTTGTGCCCTTAGTAAAAGAACCAACACACACCTCGTGTTGAAGGGCACCAAAAAGTACGAAGTTACTGTTCTTGCACCTCTCGGCAACTCGGACCATTGCGTTTCCGGTGCTTTTCGTTCTTCGGACTTCGACAGCCCAGAAGCGTTAAATTTTTGTTTACTAAAAGGGTTGTTAGGCAGATCTCAATGACTTTTTCCGGCAATTTAACTGGAAGTTATGCTTCTTGGACAATGCCATTGCGAAAATGGTTGAAAGTATAATTTTGCTCGAAATGAAATCCTTAATTCCGGTTAGAAAGATCTCCGACAGACCTGTCCAGAAGTCTTGATTTAATCAGGCTTGCAGAACTGCAGTCAGGTCCAAAGAGAAAGCATTCCGTATCTGGCGTGCTGAAAAGAACGCCGCAGACATCCGGGATCTTCGTGTGGTAAAGTACTCAGATGTGAGAAGGCTTAATTTAAGCAGCGTTTGCGTGCCAAGGTTCTTGCTGCCCCAAAAGATAGGAATAGCTTTGGTCCTTTGTTAAAAGAGTAAGTGATAACACTGGTTCTTCAATCCCTGCGTCATTAAAAAATGACACATTAATCACTGACCCGGGTTATAAAGCTAACGTTTAGGCTAATATATTTGAATCTCAACATTAGTAAGCCTCCTGGGCCGGATGGTATGCCAGCACTGGTCTTAAAGCAATGATCTTCGACGTTGGCGCGTCCATTAGATAGCTTTTTTGGCAGTATATACCGTGCCGGAGTATTCCTCATATAATGGAAGGCAGTTAATTTAACGCCGATTCCCAAAAACGGAAAGGCGGAAAACCCTAAAAGCTACCGCCCGATAGCCATTCGTTTAGCTTTCTTCAAGGTTATGGAAAGTGTGGTTAATTTTCACCTTGTCAGCTATCTAGAGCCTAACGGTTAATTAAGTGACTGCCAGTACAGCATTCGTAGACGACGTTCTACGGGAGACCTACTGGCCTTTCTAACAGAAAAATGTTGTAACTCTATTCATAATTTTGGAAAAAGTAAAGTAGTGGCTCATGATTTATATCGAGTTTTCTCAGAGATGGGATCTTTTCCAATGAGTTTAGACTCAATTCAGGGGTGCCGAAAGGCTGCGTCCTCCTACTCCATTTATTATCTTTCTTAATGAACTTCTGTGTAACAGACTTCTAATCTTATATATTTCTTTGCAGGCGACAGAAGCATATGCCATTCATTCTCATTTGGCTTTGAGAAAGAATATAATTTACACCCTCAACCGTGATCTGGCGCACATTTCTATCGATACCATAATGAAATGTGCCACGAGGGAATCAGGGAACTTGTTCCTGAAACCTATGGTTTTTTGCGTAATACGGGTCTTTTTAAGAAGAGCACACCCATTTGTAGTCGACTCGCCCGTGAATCGCACTACGTATTACAGAGAGATTTTGTTCTTTAGTCGTACAGTCCGTATGTGGAATAAACTACGTAAATATGTCTTTTCTGTCACAGTTAATATCGATATTTTTAAAACAAATGTCAACCTATATAATCGATCCATTTTTGGATATAGCCTCAGTACAGATTTCCTCCCGGAATAAGCATTTTTGGTTATAAATGGTAATATTCGAGCCTTTTTAAAACTTTGCACATAAGTATGTTTTTTTATGCCACCAATTATTATACCCAATACAATCATTATCGGTTTATTTCTTCATAAAGCCCCAATACAGATGTGGTTTAGGGTATAATACAATCGGGCTTGAACGGCAACAACTTTCTTACTTGTTTAAATAAAACACATAGTGAAAAAGCAACCATTTAATTATTTTTTGCTTGTGGTTTTCATGATAGCTAGCTGTCAAAATACATTGATCAAAAAGTTAACAATGTTATTTTTATGTAGATTTCATGACAAATAAAAAAAAACGAAATTTCGTTGTTGCAGAATTCTTGGTTAAACCTATTTCCATTTAAGTGTACTTTAATACATTGGGGGAAAAGAGACTTTTGGAATATGTACCTGTTTACCTCAGCAGCTATATTCGCTGGTTTCGGATAAAGAGGGCTCTTGTGCCAACGCGTTGCGGACGGCAGCAACGTTTTCCAAATAGAACACGGTTTCTTTTTTTTTTTTAATTTCACTTTATTTGACTCTTTTATTAAACACTAACTTATTTTTATTACTTTTACTGTTATAAATCAGTTGTCCTTTATTTCAAGAGAGTTTTACGACTATTTTTTTAGGGGTTTGAATTAAATAGGCAACCATTAGGTTATACTGCCAGGGTATCTTTCGTTGATTCAGGGTAAAACCCGCAAAACACAATACAGTAAGCTGGAACTCCCAAACTTGATATATTTTCCTCACACTTTAAATGGTGCTCACCAGCTCGATTTCCAGTCGATATATGCATAGATATATATAGATTTTTAATAAAAATTTTAATGAACTTCTCCAGGATATTCTTCTCTTTTTTTGTTTGAAGTATAAATGGACATTTCCAGATTATTCAGCTTTAAGTATTTATCGACTTCTTCAAGATAATCGCAAAAAATCTTCTCTCCTTATTTATCACTTTTTTATTATTTCTTCTGTACATCCAAAAACCGTATATTTACAATACTTAAACGTTGTCACAACAAAAGCGATTGCATATGCTTTAACATATCAGACCATACACCAAACAGTTATACGAACGGTACATTAAAACAATGCGAATGAGGCAAAATTTTCTCGAAGGTAAAACACGAAAAACAAGCTTGACTTGACGCGACTTCGCGGCAGAATATTTGTTAAAGTAAACACAAAAACTGTTTTATATACATATGTATATTTATTTCATTTTTTATTTATTTGCGACTAAATTGTGGTACAACGACAAACAAATTATTTACAATAATTTATTTATATATGTTAATATACGAAAATTTATTTAAATAATACTTGTATAAGCAAACATGTGAAAAAACGAAAATATATAAAAAAAATAACTAAAAACAGTTGTTTACTCGACCATTAAGTTGAAAGGCGACTTGAATGGAAAATTTGAATGTCGAGTTGCTTTCAGTCTCGTAGTGTACGGACGTGTCTACTCGAGTTTTATTTAAAACGAAATTTTTTTTTTTCATATTTTTATTATTGAATCTTCGCCTTTGGCGAACTAACAATAAGTATTCAAATCTTAAAACTATTTTTTTTATTAGACCAGCCAGTGCCAGACTAAAATTAAAGTCCTCATAATAAAATTAATTAACTCAGTAGTTTCATTTAAGTGCAATAGTATCCCTTCATTTCAGACGAGTGTGTCCACTATGTTGCAAAATGTTTCGAGCGAGAGAATTTGGATGTGCTTCCAGCTTGTTTAAATACTTGTCCACATAGTTCAGGATTTCGCATTTAACTAGTAGAACTTGTATATCTTTGTGGATGTTGCTGTTTTTAATGTACCAAGGAGCACCAGTTATCATTCTTAGTATTTTATTTTGACGGCGTTGAATTTTTTCAATGTTGGAGGCGGAAGCAGTGCCCCACAATTGCATCCCATAGCACAAAATTGGTTTCAAAACTGAGTTTTAAAGTAAAAGTTTACAATCAAGACGTAGCAAAGAGTTTCTACCGATTAGCCAGTGGATTTGGACCGTTTTCAGTTTCATCTGTGTCAACTTTGCGTCTATATGTTACTTCATGTGAGGCGGCGATCCAGGTGAATGCCAAGATATTTCGTCTCAATTCGTTGAGGCACCGTATGGTTGTTAATAAGAATTGGTGGGCACGATTTCTTGCGTAACGTAAAAGTAACGTGGGTGCATATTTGTTCATTTATTTTTTTTCCCCATAACTTTGCCCATTTTTCTACTTGGGATACGTGATGTTGCTTTGAGGCCTCTTTAGGGTCTTTATGAATACTGAGAAAGGCGGTATCATCAGCAAATGTCAACGTATGAGTCAGATTGTTTGTGGGCATATCTGCTGTGTAAAGCAAGTACAGAATTGGACCTAGTATACTTCCTTGAGGTACACCAGCCCCTATTGGTTGAGAAGAACTTATTTGGTTTCCCTCTTTAATCATAAGTTGTCGGCCGGTTATGTATTTTGCTAAAAGGTTGAAGATATTAGATGGAAGGTTGAGCTTTAATTTGTTTAACAGGCCTTCATGCCAGCGCGGAGCAGTATTTTTTTTCCTCAAAGGCCTTTCTTATAACCTGTACCAATCTGTGGGTTTGTTCGATGGTACTATGTTGATTTCTAAATCCAAATTGGTGATCTGGAATACAGTTGTTTTCATTCAGGATCGGAGTCAGCTTGTTTTTAAGCAATTTCTCAAACAATTTGGACATAGTTCGTAACAGACTTATAGGCCTGTAAAACTCCACCTTCGAAGGATCTTTTCCGGGCTTAGGAATCATCTTTACCAAGGCAACTTTCCATACTGGCGGGAAATGTTCGAGCCGTAATATGGCGTTAAAAATAAAAAGAATTATTCTCTTTGCTGTGCAAGGCAGCTCCAAAAGCATTTTGTTGCTGATTTCAGCAATGCCAGGAGCTTTTTTAGCATTTAAATTATTGATAGCCTCTACGATATTTGACAACTGAAAACGATATTTGTTAAATAACTTGCGAGCAGATCACATTTTTCTTCATCACTTCTTGCCCAGGATCCTCTCAGATTACGTAGTGGTGGTTTCGCGATAGCAGGTCTTTTAAGATATTCCGCCGATTGCCATAGTGAATAATTAGTCTGAGGAGTCGAGTCTAGACCTTCGAATTGTTCCTTAAGAGATGCCAATCGGTGAAATTTTAGCAAATTTTTCAATTGGTTTGTACATTCCTTCAACTTGGCTTTAAGTAAAAATTTGTAATAAGCTTTTTTTTTTCTTATATATTTTGTTATTGAATCTTCGCTGAGGCGAACTAACAATAAGTATTAAAATCTTAAAACTAAGTGTGTTTAATATTAGTCCAGTCAGTACCAGACTAAAATTTAAGTTTTCACAATAAAATTAATCAATTTAAAAAGTTTCATCTTAGCGCAGTAGTATCCCTTCCTTTTTAGTCGGGTGTGCCCACTTTGTTGCAAGATGCTTCGAGCGAGTGGATTTGGATCTGTTTCTAGCTTATTTAAATACTTGTCCATATAGTTTAAGATTTCGCATTTTACTAGTGGAACTTCTAGATCTTTGTGGATGTTGCTGTTATTAATATACCAAGGAGCACCAGTTATCATTCTTAGAATTTAGTTTTGACGGCGTTGGATTTTTTCGAAGTTAGAGGCGAAAGCAGTTCCCCATAATTGTATACCGTAGCACCAAATTGGATTTAAAATCGAGTTGTAGAGTAGAAGTTTACATTTACGTCAGCTTCGCATCTATATGAGGCTTATATGAGAGGCGGCGATCTAGGTGAATACCAAGATATTTTGTCGCGGTTCGTTGAGGCACCATATGGGTTTTAATAGTGATTGCAAGGCACGTTTCTTTGCGTAAAGTAAAAGTAACGTGAGTAAATTTTTGTTCATTTATCTCTATTCCCCATAACTTTGCCCATTTTTCAACTTGGGTTACGTGTTGTTGCAGCTAATTCGAAGCCTCTAGGGTCTTTGTGAATACTAAAAAAAGCAGTGTCGTCAGCAAATGTCGAAGTGTGTGTGAATCTATTGGTTGGCATATCTGCCGTGTAAATCAAATACGAAATTGGACCTAGTATACTCCATTGAGGTACACCAGACTCTATTGGTTGGGAACAACTTATTTGGTTTCCCTCTTTGATCAAAAATTGTCGGCCTGTTATGTAATTTTCTAAAAGTTCCAAAATATTAGTTGGAATGTTGAGCTTTAGCTTGTGAGACATCGATAAAAAGCCCGGAGTAGTACTTCTTTTCCTCAAAGGCTTTTCTTATAACCTGTACCAACCTGTGAGCTTGTTCGATGGTACTATGTTCACTTCTAAAGCCGAATTGGTGATTTGGAATGCAATTATTGTCATTCCGGATCGGATTCAGCTTGTTTTTTAGCAGTTTTTTGAACAATTTAGGCATTGTGGGTAACAAACTTGTGGGCCTATAAGACTCTACCTTCAAGAGATATTTGCCAGGCTTAAGAATCATCTTTACTTATGCAACTTTCCATATAGGCGGAAAATGTTCAAGCCGAATTATCGCTTTAAAAATAAAAAGAATGATTCTTTTAGCAGTAAGAGGTAGCTCTATGAGCATTTTGTTGCTTATTTTATCAACGCCAGGATCTTTTTAGGTTAGCGATAGCCTCTACAACATCTGCGAATCGGAAACGTATTACTAAAGGACGTATAGCAACAACAGGCGGTAATTCCCTCACGTCTGTGCATGTATTGGGAGTGAATACGTTTTTGAAATGATTTGCGAACAGATCGCATTTTTCTTCGTCATTTCTAGCCCAGGATCCTCTCAGATTGCGCAGTGGTGGTTTGGCCGTAACAGGTCTTTTAAGACGTCTGGCTGATCGCCATAAGGAATAATTTGTCTGAGGAATCGGGTCTAGACATTCCAGGTACTCCTTCAGTGATGCCATTCTGTGAACCTCCAACAAGCTTTTTAATTGCTTTGTACATTCTTTTAGCTTAGATTTAAATTAGGGCGAACTATGTTTTGCCATTCCCTGCGGGCTCCCCTTTTTTTCAGATAAAAGCTTTTCCACATCGTCAGAGAAAATTTTGTTGTACCTCGCCTTCCGGTAGGTTGAAGACGCATGTTCAACGGATTTTAATGTTTTCATTTAGGACGCTTAGACAATCATCTATGTCTCCGGGAGTTTTTAGCGGTTGGTTCTCCGAGCAGTGGGTACTTATATATTTTTTACATTTTAACCAATTGACTTTTTTAGATAAGAAAAAATCACTAGTTGATAATTGTTGAGGACTGCAAATAGTGATTATTGTGGGTGAGTGGTCAGAAGATAAATCCAAGGAGGCTTGAGCCTCAATAAGCTTCGAGGATATACCTTTTGCTACGCCAAAATCAATTACGTCTGGAATTTTATTGTGGTTCGTTGGCCAGTAGGTTGGTTGTCCAGTTGAAATAACATAAAGTCCCATTTAAGACACGGCATCATAAAAAACCCGACGTCTGGGACAAATTAGTCGGGAGCCCCAGTACGTGTGCTTGGCGTTATAGTCTCCAGCAGCTATGAAGCGGGGAACTAAGGATTTGTAAAAACTGTCGTACTGATCCTTCGTTATAGAGAATCTCGGTGGACAATAAGCTAACGAAATAAGTAGGTTATGGAAAAATTCATCAATGCAGACGTTTGTGGCTTGCATATAACATTCAGATAGGCCACCCAACCATTGGTGCTTAATTCTTGATTTGATTAATATTGCAGAGCCACCACAGGATCTATCCCTGGGATCTTTTATATCATAAAAATTGTATCCACTAATTCTAAAAGTGCTTCTAGATGTCATATGAGTCTCGGAAATCAGCATGGCATCAATTTTTTGGTGTGTTAAAAAATATTCGAGCTCGTTTTTGTGTTGGCGGATGCCGTTTGCGTTCCAGAAACAAGCCCTGGTCTTTTTTTAGCATGGCCTGCAGAAGAGCAGACTGCATTTTTTTTGCATCTCCTACATCATGCCAGCCATTTGCGCCATTATCTGCGTGAATTGTTTGACCATATTGTCAACTACGGCTTCCAGGCGGTTAAAATTGGGACCAGTTGGTTAACTTGTTGGCACTTCTTGTTGTGTTGTTGGTTGGTTTGGCCTTTGTGCGTTGGCGTAAGAAATTTGACTTGTAGTTGGCTGTGCTAACTGGGGAATGTTTGTTGTTGATATATTTAACGGCTGGCGAGGGGCAGGAACTACCTTCGGCTTAGATGAGCGCCTAACTAAATCAAAGACAGGACAACCTCTGTAGTTGGCAGTGTGGTTTCCACCGCAGTTGCTGCACTTCTTCACCCTTGGGTCATCTTTTGGTTTGTCGCACTTGTTTGTACCATGCAGGTCCCCACACACTACACAAGCAGAAGGAAACTTACAATAAGTTTTTGTGTGGCCATATTCCTGACAATTTAAGCACTGCACAGGCTCAGATCGCTTATGCGGAACATTCACTGTAACTCTACGGTGCATAATATATCTTAAATCATAAAAGGGGTGAGTTTCATTTTTCTTTAATTTAGCATCACCAGGCTCAAGTTCAATTCGGAACAATGGTTGAGGGTATTTTTACCTGTTTCTAATATTTGTCACAGTCCTGACATTAAAACCTTCGCTGCACAAACTGGTCTTTATCTCCTCCGGGTCAAAATTTGAGTTAATACCTTTTATGACTACCTGGAGGCCTTTTGCGTTTTTTAAGCTGGTAAGTGTAAAAGTTTTTTTTAGTTTTTCAAATTCCGACACCGTGGCGCAGTAAACGTTCTCGTGATTCACTCGCCGATTAGTCCAACTAAAAATTTAATAAGGTCGTTCGAGTTTTTTTCTCTTAAATAAAAACGAACGGTTAATGAGGAACAGTAATCGTCGTGACAGTGGGCCTAATATCCGCAATATCCGAATACGTACATTGTGTTAAGCTCCACAAGCGTTAGCAATGAAAATATTAGATACCCTGAATACAAAAGAAACTATTTAAGTGCAAAACCAAACACAATTGCAAACAATTTAAGAGCAAGTGCACCTTAATTAAATAAGTGTACTAAATAAGGGACAAACCCAGACCAATCTCTTTTAAAAATAACAAAAAAAAAAAAAATACCGAGGTACCATCCTCATCACGCTAAACTTTATCAAGTTCTAAAGGCGCATTAGACCAATTTCTGCTCCTAAGATCCAGGTAGAGATGAAACGCTACGTTACAGTTCTTAAAAGGGGAAGAAGCCGGAAGTCGACAGAAACAACTCAACCTGCTAAAATTTTAAAAGACGATGAAAGGCCAACCTCATCGAAAAATCATTTTGCCATTCTGCAAGAGGATAATGATGTCCCCGTTCCTGAACAGGCCTTAAATCAACCTCTCATTTACGTAAGAAAAAACTCTTATGACTTTATTAAGTTTTTGGTTAATTAATTAATCGGTAAAAAAAATAGTATGCGTCGAACATTAAACGTTGTAATATATACGAAACCAAAATTCAAGTGAATCACGAGAACGCTTATCGTACCACGAAAACAGAAGTTGAAAAACTTTTATACTAACCAACTTAATAAAGCAAAAGGCCTTCAGGTAGTTATTAAAGGCATTGACTCAAATGTTGACCCGGATGAGATTAAAACCAGTTTCAGCATCAAAGGCTTTAAAGTCAAATCTGTATCAAACATAAGAAATAGGGAAAAATACCCTTAGCCATTATTCCGAGTTGAGCTTGACCCAAAATAAAACAAAAATGAGACTCACCCAATATATGATCTAAAATATATTATTCAGCGTAGAGTTACAGTGGAAGTGCCACATAAGCGATTCGAGCCCGTGCAGTACTTGAACTGACAGGAATAGGGCCACACTAAAGCCTATTGTTAGTTGTTTTCTGTTTGTGCTGTGTGTGGGGATCTGCATGTTACAGCCAAGCGCGACAAACCAAAAGATGATCTTAGGGTGAAGAAATGCAGCAATTGCAGCACAAACCACACTGCCAACTATGTAGGTTGTCCTGTTTTTGATTTAATTAGACGCTCATCTAAGTCGAAAGTAGCTCCTGCCCCTCCCCAGCCGTTAAATATACCAACTACAAACATGTCCCCATAAGCACAGCTAAGTCCAGTTTCTTATGCCAGCACATTAAAGTACAACCATCCCTACGTACGTAAGTCAAACCGGAACACAACACAACAAGAGGTGCCAACAAACGAACCAACCGGTCCCAATTTTAGCCGCCCGGAAGCCGTAATTGATAATATGGTCAAACAACTTGCACAGATCATGGCGCAAATGGCTGGCATCATGCAAGAAATGCAAAAAATGCAGTCTGCTCTTTTGCAGGCAATGAACTCCCTCAGGATTTGTTTCTGGAACGCAAAAGGCATCCGTCAAAACAAAAACGAACTCGAGTATTTTTTAACAAACCAAAAAATTGATGTAATGTAAAATTCTGAGAATCAAGGCATCTAGAAGCACTTTAAAATAAGTGGCTATACTTTTTATGAATTGAAGGATTCCAGGGATGGATCATGTGGTGGCTCCGCTCCGGTGGCCTCTTGGAATGTTATATCCAAGCAACTAACGGTGCATTGATTTTTTTTTTATAACCTAGTTATTTCATCAGTTTACTGTCCACCCAGATTCTCCATAAGAAAGGATTAGTACAACAATTTTTACAAATCATTAGGTCCCCGCTTCATAGCTGCTGGAGACTAAAGCGCCAAGCACACGTACTAGGGCTTCCACTTAATTAGTTTCAGAAGTCGTGTCTTGTAAGATTCCGTGTCGGAAATGGGACTTTGTGTTATTTCAACTGGGCAACCAACCTTTTGGCCAACGGACCATAATAAAATTTTAGACGTAATAGATTTCAGAGTAGCAAAAGGTATATCCCTAGAATTTCAAGCACCGCTGGATTTATCTTCTGACCATTCACCCACAATAATCACTATTTGCAGTCCTCACTAAATCGCAACTAGTGACTTTTTCTTATCTAAAAGAGTAAAATGGTTGCAGTATAAAAAATATATAAGCACTCACTGCTCAGAAACCATACTGCCTACAACTCCCGAAAACATCGATGACTGCCTGAATAGTCTTAATGAAAGCATTTAAAAAGCAGTTTAACATGCTTCTTCTACCTACCGTCAGGCTAAGTATAACAATATTATTCTGCCGATGTGGAAGAGCTTTTACCTGAAAAAAGGAGAGCCCGAAGAGAATGGCAAAAGTATTGATCGCCTCAACTTAAATCTAGGCTAAAAGAGTGTACGAACCAATCAAAAAACTTGATGGAGGTAAACGGGATGACATCACTAAAAGACCACTTGGAAGGTCTAGACGCAACTCCCCAGACGAATTATTACATATGGCGATCCGCCAGGCAGCTTAAAAGACCCGTTATCGCAAAACCCCCACTGCGTAATCTAAGATCTTGGGCAAGAAATGACGAAGCAAAATGCGTTCTGCTCCATATAAGGAACGTGTTGACTCCCAATACATGCACTGGCGTAAGGGAGTTACCAACTGTTATTGCTAACCGTCCTATAGAAGTCGCATACGATTTGCAGATATCGTAGAGACTATCGATAACCTAAATGAAAAAAGGGCTTCTGGCGTTGATGAAATAATCAACAAAATGCTTTTATAGCTTTCTTTATCTTTATTCTAAATGCCATTATGCGGCTTGAACATTTTCCACCAATATGGAAAGTTGCCCTAATAAAGATGATTCCTAAGCCTGTTAAAGATCCTTCAAAATTGAAGTCTTTAGGCCTATGAGTTCGTTACCAACTGTATCCAAACTGTTCGAAAAACTGCTTTAAAATAAGCTAACTCCGATCCTACATGACATCAATTTGGATTTAGAAGTCAACATAGTACCATTTAACAAACAGGTTGGTACATTTTATAAGAAAAGCCTTTAAGGAAAAAAAATACTGATCCGCCCTATTTAATGATGTCACTCAAGCCCTTAATAAAGTTCGGCATAAAGGCCTGCTATGCAAGTTAAAGCTAAGCTTACCAGTAAATATTTTTAACCTGTTAAAAAATTACATAAACGGTCGACAATTTATTTAAGTTATTCTCAACCAATAGGGGCTGGTGTACGTCAAGGAAGTATACTAGGTCCAATTCTGTACCTGATTTACACAGCAGATATGCCAACAAACAATCTTACACACGCGCCAACATTTGCTGATGATACCGCTTTTCTCAGTATTCAGGAAGACCCTAAAGAGGCTTCGAACCAACTGCAACAACACGTAACCTAAGTAGATAAATTGGCAAAGTTATGGGGAATAAAAATTACACTGTGTGTGATTTTTTAAGTCATGGAAAAATAACCATATTCGGACATCACTACGTGAAAGAAGACCAAAAAAGAAAAGACCCGTGTCTCCCAGTTTTGCCCAAAGTCATGCACTTTTTTTGTTATGGGCCCCCAAAGATTTGGGGCCTTTTTGCCATTTTTGCAAAAAGTGATAATTTTCTCAGGCTCATATCTTTCAAACCGTTCGGAATTTTAATTTACTCTTTGAGGCAAAGTTGTAGCCCTTTTTAAAAGGAACAAAAGTAACGAACATAAAAAATTAAAAAAATAATAATTTTAAACCAAAATCGCAAAAAACTTTAAAAAATTCAATTTTTTTTTACCTTTTTTCCCCTGTTCAGGTCCATAGGTAGCAAACCGTTCAAAATTCAAGGAAACAGTCAACTACAAAAATTTACCTAACATCCCAATAAACAACTTTTAAGAACATATAAACTTCCGAGGAATGATTCTTAACACCGTTTAGGTAGCGCTTAGGTAGCCGCAAAAGTTAAAAATTTTACGAAAATTTTGGAATTTCATTTGTTTTTTATTTTTTTCAACATTGAGATACTGTGCTGTCAATTACAAAAAAATAATAAAAAAAAAAATTCGTTGATGTCCCTGTACTTGCAAATCGCGCTATCTTAAGTTGAGGATCCAAATCGTCGTCCGAATCTGACGCTGATTCAGAACTTATGGTGTCCACAGGCACGTTGCTTCCAGACTGCTTTCCATCGTTGGCTTTTTCTTTTTCACATACCTAATTAACATCATAATGGGGTAATCTTGTGACTCCACCAACATACCTAAAATGAATTAGAAAAGAAATCAAAAATAATACAAGACCATGCAACAATAAAATTGATATTACCTCTGCAAGCAATGCGTCGAATTTTTTGCCTTTGTACCGTTTTTCCATGGGCATTGTGGTTTGGTGGAACCGTTCTCCTCGCTCATCGGATTCGGTAGGGAGTCCTTTAATAAAGTCGTCAGAATAAAAATAAAGAAAATGCAGCTTTAACGTCATCGATATGCCGATTTTCTCAAAATAATACAGCATTTCTTTCACCCATTCTCTTGCTTGCGGTTCCGCGTCTCGATCCCCACCACGCTGAAGGTTAATCCATGCCATTGAATGATTTTCATCAAGCGATGAATCAAATTTGCTCTTGAATAGCTTCTAATGTCAGGGCCATTAAATACGCCTATTAAATGAAGACAGAAAAGAAAACATTAACATCGTGTAAATAGCTATAGTACAACGAGGTGAACAAAAAATCGTTCTAAGTTTACTGCAATAGATTTGTTAATTTTGTCATCGCTTGAACAATTTACAACGGCCACTTCAATGAATTTTTTAACAATTCCTAATTTTATATGGAGCAAATGCAGCAAAATGTCTTGAGTATTGTCAATTAAAGGTGCATTCTTAAGTCTATGTTGTTTCATTTGTTCCTGCACACTTCCTCCTTGGGCCCATGAATTACATTGGAATTGATTTACAGGTGAGCGCAAATCCCAATTACAAAGAAAACAAAAGAATTTTGGAAAGCCGCCCTCATCGATGATTCCTTGCAAAATTTTGATGACCTTCATATCACAGCAAATCTTCCATTTATTTTCGTAGAATTTGATTTTTTTATTAGTTTTGGTCCATCTCTTTCCTGTTGGGGCTCATATTTGGTATCAAATCGATCTTGATTAGTAACACCACTTGCTGTAGTCATTTCTGTAAATTCTGTCCTACGATCTGGAGTTTGCGGCCTTGGGAATACAAAATTTTCAGGTGCAAGTACTGGAAGTGTGGCTGTTACAGTTGCTTTATAAATTTTGTTCTTCTCATCATGTCTATTTAATCAAGATGTTCCACCATGATCACCTGGGCGATTAATACAGTTTACCGGCTTACAATATTTCATACTACGTTTGCCTCCATTCAATCATGCTATGAGATTATTATAACATTGGCGACACACTGCGTTAGGTGTGCAATTTTCACCGGTCAAATCTATTTCGTCCAAAAATAACTTATATGCTCTTTTAAATTCACCTGTTAAAAGATTCTTTTCCTTTTGAAATCTTGTAGAATTATTTTTTCTGATTTGGTGACCGCAAATGTAGCAAAAGAAATAAATCTTTTTACACTGCATATTGAAATTGTCAGTTGCCAATGTTGTGTGCGAATTATGCTGTAGCACTTTCTCTATAACTTTCACCGCTGAGATCTTGTTGACGTCGCGCTGTGTAATGCCTCGATGTGGGAGTCGCGTCGCTTTTATATTGTGATCTGCGTTCCTTGATGCGTGGGCGGTCGGTGCGTGATCGCGTGAGCTGTTTACTGAAATGTTAGGTAAATTTTTGTAGTTGATTTCTTGATAAGTTTGGGTGCAATAATTTCTTCTTTTTAAATTTATCCAATTGCTATTTCATTTTGGATTGTCCTCGCTTATTAAAAAAATTGGTAGTAGGTACATATGTAGGTAATTTATTGTTGGTATAAACAATAGTTATTAAAAAGTAATAACAAAGAAAAAAAAATATGTACATAATTTAATTAAAGGCCGTTAACGATCATTATTGCGATTTGTGAATGATGTATTTTGTTGTTTAGAGTTTCCAGCAATTTTAATGTTTGCCTGCCTGTTTAGGTTGCAAGACTTTTCAGGGCTATCTCACATGCATATACACATATTAATATGCACTAGAGTTCTCTATTACACAAAAGACAGATACAATATATGCAATTAAGGCAATTTGATTAAACGTAAGGAAGAGATAGCTTCATAACCACATGTATGTACACACATACATTTTGGGGAAATTTTTAACTTTTGCGGCTACCTAAGCGCTACCTAAACGGTGTTAAGAATCATTCCTAGGAAGTTTATATGTTCTAAAAAGTTGTTTATTGGGATGTTAGGTAAATTTTTGTAGTTGACTGTTTCCTTGAATTTTTAACGGTTTTCTACCTATGGACCTGAACAGGGGAAAAAAGGTAAAAAAAATTTGAATTTTTTAAAGTTTTTTGCGATTTTGGTTTAAAATTATTTTTTTTTTTAATTTTTTATGTTCGTTACTTTTGTTCCTTTTAAAAAGGGCTACAACTTTGCCTCAAAGAGTAAATTAAAATTCCGAACGGTTTGCAAGGTATGAGCCTGAGAAAATTATCACTTTTTGCAAAAATGGCAAAAAGGCCCCAAATCTTTGGGGGCCCATAACAAAAAAAGTGCATGACTTTGGGCAAAACTGGGAGACACGGGTCTTTTCTTTTTTGGTCTTCTTTCACGTAGTGATGTCCGAATATGATTATTTTTTTTCGTGTTGCACTCTGTTATTGAACAAAAATGTACCCACGTTACATTTACTTTACGCAAAAAAAAGTGCACCCCAGTCCTTATTAACAACCATATGGTGCCTCAACGATTTGAGACAAAATACCTTGGCATTTATCTGGACCGTCGCCATAGACGAAAGCTAAATATAGATGCGAAGTTGACGCAAATGAAACTTAAAGCTACACAAATTCATTGGCTATTTGGCAAAAACTGTCTAATTCGTTTTGATTGTGAACTTCTACACTACAAACCGGTTTTAAAGCCAGTTTGGTGCTACTGTATACAATTATGGAGCACTGTTTTCGCCTCCAATGTAGAACAATTCCACACCGTCAAAATAAAGTGTTAAAAATGATACTGGTGCTCCTAGCACGTCAAGAACAGCAACATCTACAAGGATCTACAAGTTCCGCTAGTTAAATGCGAAATCTTAAACTATGTGGATAAGTATTTAAATAAGCTGAAAGAAAACACATCCAAATCCGTTCGAAAAGTTTGAGTGTGTTAGTTAAAAGAATTGAGTTTATTGCAACTTGAAAAGCAAAAATTTTACGTCTGGCGCCTACCTAACAGGTGGTGTCTCACACCAGACTTTTTATGGCGTAAATTGTGCAGATGTAGACAGTATCTATTGTGTAGGATCGTGATTCCTAAAACCAAAAGATAGCTCTGGATAGCTGGGTCAATGCTCTTGGTTTTTTAATCCCTCGGGGTTTTTTTTTTACTGGAAAACTGATTTAATACATATTTGCTTTTTTATTTAAAGATAATTTAATTTTAGGAATGTTTTAGATTTTGTTTTCATATTCAATCTAAAGTAATTATGTAAAAGCCAGTGGGAAGTTAGGGAAGGCGCTAATGTCTGCGGAATGAGCTGCCTAACCAGGGAAACCGTTGGAAAAAGGTGAGGTGGCCAAAAGAGCTAGGCCCGAAGAGGAGCAGCCAACCACTTCAAAGAAGGAAAAATTGATGGCAAGCCAGCCGCCCTATTCTATAACTCGCTAAAGCTAAACCTCTATCGCCAAATATCTAAAGAAGCTTTCTGGCAATGTTTAGCTACGAGTGCAGTTCTGTTTTTTATATCGCCTAATTTAGCATCGTTTAAAATTTAAATTCGCCGTATACAAATCTTTTATTTCTGTCGCCTAAATTTTCTAATATCAAATTCTCTTATTTAAAATTAGCAATTTGAACTCTAAAAAATTTTAATTTATAGCATCAAATATTTTTTTGTGCTAAAATGTGAGCAGAATAGATAAAAATTGTGATGGGTTGGGTAATTTTACTTGCGTTGAACCTAAAATCCGTTATTAATAAAACGGCTATAGTTTTCAAAATGATAAGAATTTAAGTTTTGAATAACAGGTAGACACTAAAAACATTGTTTGTCTAGTATAGACTTTCTAATTTTGAGATTTAAAAAATAAAATTTTGTAATTATAATCGGTAAAAATTTTTAGAGATCCCGAACAATTGCTTAGTTAAATTAATTGCCTAAAAAAATAAATTATTTCCCTAAATATTTGTATTATCTTTTAGAAAAACTGATTGGCCATTTTTGTGCCGTTTTACAGTAATATATAATAAAACATATTTTTCGGCACCTTTTTGTAATGACATATAATATTAATTCCTAGAAAACACAGTACATACATACATACAAAGACCCTACTAATTGTTTAAGGTACCTTTACACGGTAATACATATATTACGATACGTCAAAAAATGTTGTGGGATAATACAAAATCTCATCATGTAAAAGCATAATGTATTGGGTAGGAGAGAATACGGATGCAAAATTTGACAAGTGTTCGGTAAATGTTTATTTTCTAAACCATTTTAGAAACTTGTGTATTCTCATCACATCAGAGGTGTGAACGATTGGCAGCACTTACAGCATCTAATGAAGGTGGCTACACTTAATGAAACAATACACAAACAATCAAAATAAAAGCAGATTTTTTTCATGTTGTTTTTGTTAATATTGTTGAACGTTAACCATATGGCGTTACCCCAAAAAGAACTGGCAAGAATCAACCGATTTTGATTTTACCAACCTCATCCGTGTAAACATGAAAAATAGTTAGAATAGATTTTTATTTTCTTTTTTTTTAACACGGAGAGAATTTCATAATATTTTGATTCTACAAAATCTAATTACTTTGTATTACCGTGTAAAGGTACCTTTACTAATTGCAATTATACACACATATGTGCAAACAATCAAAGCTGCCATCATATATATATGCCGCCATGATTTCCACGATTACAACCACATTTAAGTTTATACTTTTTCTTAAAATACATAAATATGTAAGTCTGTACGCAGCAAAAATTAATAAATGTTTAAGCACATATTTTAAAATAAGTTATAAAAAAATATTTTTTAATATATTTTATAACAAACTTAGATTAAAGTGGATTAATACTGCAACGAACTTTTTTCTCAGCTAGGATATAACTCACCGTTGCCAAGAGTTCTATCACGAAAAATTTATTTTCTTGTGACCGCTTAGAGAGAAAAAGCAGGATATTTGGTAAGGAATTCACAAATTTTTATTATTTTATTTTCTTAGGCTTATTTTTACACACTACGCTGTACAATACATTAACGACGGAGACTGAACGTTGGCGTGATTACGGCTTTGGGCAGGTGCAACGAACGTAGTCAGACAATCTGTAGGACACCCTGAAGTCCTGTCACGATTCAATAAGGTGCGTCGACGAATCTGAGGGATTACCACTGAAAAGTCGACCACTTTCACACAGTTACTGGCCTCTACCTTATCTAACCTACGCACAGTGGGGCCAAATGCAAAAAAATGGTAATAAATCTGTATCTTCGAAAGTATTTGTCCAAGTATAAAATAATGAATGAAGCAGTCGTAGAGTAGGACCCAAGGTTTTAGAAAATAAAATTTTGAACTACCCTGTATATACATACGTTGGGGTACAGGGTGCCAAAGTTGACCTCCTCGGGTTTGCAAAACATTTCTATGATCATAAATTTTGCAAATATCAACCGATTTCAATCATTTTTAGATTTATTTAATGGAAATTAAAACCTAAAAAGAAAACATATTCACTCTTACTTGTTACCTGTTACAGTTTAAGAGATATTTGGGTTTGAAATCTAAAATTATTGTTTTTTACCTTGACTTTATTTGGTTTTTTGCAAATGTCTGCAATTGTAGTTATGCTAAAAATATTTTTAAAAATATTTTTGTATTTTTAAAAAGTTTGTTAAGCCTATACAAAAAAATTTATTTAATTATCTTTAACCGTCTAGCCGTGAAAAATATTCAAAGTCAAAATTATCAAGGTTATTCCAAAAATGGCATAATTTTGACAAAAATTCAGCACAATTGATTAACTTTTTTTGCAAATATTTGTGAAAATAACTATTTCTTTCTTTACATTTTTTGAAAAATCAGGCTTCAAAATATATTAGTAGTATATTTTTGAAAGGAGTTAGACGTGCACCCTACGCCATGCATTGGTTGAAAATATGGAATTTTTCAACGAAATTTCAAATTTATCGGCCGAGAAAAAAAACGCAAGCCAGTTTTTGAAAACTTAGTTCAAAATTAAAATAACTAATCCTTTGAGGTTTGAGTTTTAATAAAGTTATTCACCGCACGATCCAAAATGGGGTCACGAGGGTAAATGTTATTTATATAGGAAAATTTTAAGATACGTGTTATATAATAGCTCAGAAAATATCTGAAAATTTACTTAATTTTTTTTGTTTTTTGTTATAAATAATATATAACATAATATTATTTTTAAGTTTTAAAATCCATTACGTTATCTTAAATAAACAATATTTTATAAACTTTCAAATATAAAAAATTTTCACAAAAAAAAAAACTGTAAATATAATGTTTTAGAATTTTTTTTAACTGACCCCTTATTTTTTTTCGATTGGTAAAAAATATGATATGTATGCAAATCTCCATCTGTTTACCTTTTCAATGATATATAATATTTGTATATTATTAGTTATTTGATACTATATTAACTACCCTTAAAACAGCTATCTTGCGTCAAATTTGTTAAAAGTTCATTATTTTGTAGGGTGTGTATATACATAAGAGCATATAAAGTACGTATCATGGTGAAATAATCGTACCAGGTGGTGTTACAAGCACAGCTGATCTACTTTTTTCATGCATAAATCGAGGCTGGGTAGTCAAAGTTGTTTACTTTTACATATCTTTTTTTGACAACAGAGCCAACGAAAACTACAACAAAAACGAAAATTATATTCACCAATTTTTGTTGTTGTAGAATCGACACCACCTGATACTCATAATTGCGCCATGGTACGTATCACACAATTTTCATCGCCTACATACATACAAAAATACATACATACATACGTACATATGTACGTAATGTTTATAAAATTTTCCTCTAAATTATTATTTTATTATTGATATAAGAGTTTAGGATTTCTGATTTTTATATATGTGCCATATATATATAATCCTTGTCATTGGCGTAGATAGCCTGGTCTGGAGGGGGGGGGGGCTAAGCCCCTCCCAGGAAAAATTTAGCCCCCCCCACCAGAATTTCTGATGTTTAGTTCCATTAGTTTTACTAAAATTCTGAATTGAAAATTATTTGTTCTGTTTTCTGATAAATATTTTTGTTATGTAGCTTAAGAACACTTCCAAACAAAAATTTTGTAAAGTGTTTAGCATGTGGCTAAATGAAAACTTTTCAGTGTAATTAACAGCTGATTAAACAGATGATCGTAAACAAAACGTGAAAACAAAAAGCAATGCTTGCCGGCTATTAATCAAATTGAAAAAATTGTATAAATTTCAATAAAAATTCTAGTAAAGTAATAACTCAGTATGTAAAAAACCCAGTATAAAAGCCCTGTGCCTATGTTCTGTAACTTTGGTGAGAACTTCTCGCATCGAAAAGTCATGAAACAAAATTTCCAATCGTTTCTCGACATGTGAGAAAAAAGTGTTTCTGTAACTATTGGCGAGAAATACCTAAAATGTTTATGTCATTACGTTAGAACTGTCAGAAAGTTGAGGAAAATTAAACAAAACCACGAAAAAAGAATAAGAAAACCAAATATAAATTGTGCGCCAGAAATAATAAAAAATTAAGAAAATTAAAGAAATTTACAAATTTAAACCAAAAAATATAAATAATTAAAAAAACTTGTTGAAAAAACTACATCAAAGGTATAGTGTAGCTTTAGTGACGGCGGAGTTGACATAAGCTCCAATAATTTTTCTTTTTGCTGCTTCAAAACTCTAATGTTTTCTAAAAATCACAAAATTTTAATAATTTTCGAATAACAGAAAACATTTATACTTACCTTTTCTATGTTTTTTATTACTCATTTTATATATTTTAATGCTTTTTTTCTTTAAATGTTGTTATCTCATGGTCTTTTTATTTGTGAGTATTTTTGACAGTTTAATGTGAAAACTTCTAGCTTTAAAACTTTACAGAAACACTATCTCTTGTGTTTAACGAGTAATTGCCTTACGTGACAGATAGTTCTCGCATGAAAAGTTACAGAAACAGTCTGGTGAGAAAAGTCAGCTGTTTGTGTCGATTTTAAGCGATTTTGTTTCATTTTGCATGTTTCAAGTGAAAAGTTTCTCGAGGCGAGAGTTACAGAACATGGGCACTAGATTTTTTTTATTTGGATTTTGACATTTGTCTGGGCATGAATTTGTCTCGTCAAGACGTACAATGACTGATACAAATTTACAAATTAATTTTGGTGTTTTATTACGTTTTTGTTTTGTTTTTATGTTTGTCTAATAACGAATTTTATGTTTTGTTAAACAATGTGGTGATAAAAAGTCTGAAATATTTTTTTTTAGTTTTATACGAAATTAAAATAACCTTGTTATTTTTTATGCTTTTTTTTAACAATATGTAAAATTAAATATAAAAATGTCAAATAAAAATAACAAAAAAATCCTTACCTAAAAGGGCTATAGCACCCCCAGGAAAATGACCTAGCTACGCCGATGATCCTTGTAGGCGAAAGCAGGGCACAATATTGCACTAATGTACTGATGTATTTCTCGCAACTTTAATTTCCAACTGTATATTAACTTATTTTAGTTATCAAAATTTCACAAAAATGCTTCTTTAAAATCACTCAATTTTTTGTAAAAGTATTTAATAATATTGTGTTTGATTATAATAGTAGTTGATACAATTACGAAAGTAATTAAAATTTATCAACTTCTAATAAATAAGTCTATTTTTTAAGCTTTAGGTCTATTTTTATGTTTATTTTTTTGCAAAATTTTTTCAATATTTCGCCACTGCGTTGTGTGGCATCATCAGGAGGTTATTTCAGTTAATTATTATATTTGTTATATTGGTTTTTAAATTAGCTTTTGGCTTTTTAAATAACGATTATAATATCAACAAATTTTTTATATAAACTTCAAAACAAAATATTTTATCGTTATTCAAAAAGCCAAAAGGTAATTTAAAAACCAATATAACAAATATAATATTTAACTGAAATAACCTCCTGATGATGCCACACAACGAAGTGGCGAAATATTGAAAAAATTTTGCAAAAAAATAAACATAAAAATAGACCTAAAGCTTAAAAAAATAGACTTATTTATTAACATTAAAAAGGTCAAAAAACTAGAAAAAATAGATAATTTATTAACTTCACATAATTTGTATAGTAAAAAATTTTTACAAAATATTGTTTTCTCTGTATGTATATTAAAACTATTAAATATAAATATGTTTTATTTTAGCCTTTTGTTTTCCAAAGTATATCATTAATTTTAAACTTAGGTATGGATAAAGCACAAATTAATTTAAATTTAAACAATATTAATGATTTTCTACAAAATAATCAGAAAAGTCAAATGTTAATAGATTTTTCATATCTGTGGATTCGGAATGTTCTGTTTCGATATCAAGACAATTATTTGGTAGCCATCTTGTTCTTATAGAATACAAGACTGGATCTGATGATATTACTAAATATTCCATGAGGTCCGTATTTTGGGCTATTTTTTAACTTTTGCAGGTATTATGAAGTCTGATTTTTTTTACATCTTTATTTCTTGCTTCCTGTGCTTCCTCTGTGAGTTCCCCCAAAGCAAAATACTGTTTTGTATTATTTCTTGGCCATGAGCCAGTACGCTGTTTTTTGTTGATGTTATTGATTTCCAGGGATACATGTTATTGAGCAGTTCTTTCGTTTCGTTCGTGAATAACTAAAATAAGTCAATATGCAGTTGGAAATTAAAGTTGCCAGAAATACATCAGTACATTAGTGCAATATTGTGCCCTGTTTTCGCCTACAAGAATTGTAGATAAATGGCACATATATAAAAATGAGAAACCCCAAACTCTTATATCAATAATAAAATAATAATTTAGAGGAAAATTTTATATACATTACATACATATGTACGTATGTACGTATGTATGTATGTATTTTTGTATGTATGTAGGCGATGAAAATTGTGTGATACGTACCATGGCGCAATTATGAGTATCAGGTGGTGTCGATTCTACAACAACAAAAATTGGTGAATATAATTTTCGTTTTTGTTGTAGTTTTCGTTGGCTCTGTTGTCAAAAAAAGATATGTAAAAGTAAACAACTTTGACTACCCAGCCTCGATTTATGCATGAAAAAAGTAGATCAGCTGTGCTTGTAACACCACCTGGTACGATTATTTCACCATGATACGTACTTTATATGCTCTTATGTATATACACACCCTACAAAATAATGAACTTTTAACAAATTTGACGCAAGATAGCTGTTTTAAGGGTAGTTAATATAGTATCAAATAACTAATAATATACAAATATTATATATCATTGAAAAGGTAAACAGATGGAGATTTGCATACATATCATATTTTTTACCAATCGAAAAAAAATAAGAGGTCAGTTAAAAAAATTCTAAAATATTATGTTTACAGTTTTTTTGTGAAAATTTTTTATATTTGAAAGTTTATAAAATATTGTTTATTTATGATAACGTAATGGATTTTAAAACTTAAAAATAGTTTTATGTTATTTATTATTTAAACAAAAAACAAAAGGAATTAAGTAAACTTTCAGATATTTTCTGAGCTATTATATAACACGCATCTCAAAATTTTCCTATATAAATAACATTTACCCTCGTGGCCCCATTTTGGATCGTGCGGTGAATAACTTAATAAAAATTCAAACCTCAAAAGATTAGTTATTTTAATTTTGAACTAAGTTTTCAAAAACTAGCTTGCGTTTTTTTTTCTCGGCCGATAAATTTGAAATTTCGTTGAAAAATTCCATATTTTCGACCAATGCATAGCGTAGGGTGCACGTCTAAATCCTTTCAAAAATATACTACTAATATATCTTGAAGCCTGATTTTTCAAAAAATGTAAAGAAAGAAATAGTTATTTTCACAAATATTTGCAAAAAAAGTTAATCAATTGTTCTCAATTTTTGTCAAAATTATGCCATTTTTGGAATAACTTTGATAATTTTGACTTTGAATATTTTTTACGGCTAGACGATTAAAGATAATTAAATAAATTTTTTTGTATAGGCTTAACAAACTTTTTAAAAATACAAAAATATTTTAATTTTTATTTATTGTTGAACTAATTGTTTTTAATACAAATTTTTGATTTTTAGTTTGGCTTTAGTTCATATAATTTCTTTTTATTAGAAGAAATTATTATTTTTCCGTTAATGTTGAAAGAAACTTTCAATTTGAAAAAAGCAGATTTTTCTACCGATACTAGCCGAGTAGAATGCATTTTCGAAAGCAGCTACGCAATTTCATCATCAGTACTCTTTGAACGGTAGTAGTGTATTTGGTTGTAAACATCACCTATTTAACTTATATGTAACAGAGAAAAGTATACGGTATCAGTGTTTTTCCTTCTGTTTTTATTCTGTAAGTTAGGACGAAGTTTACTTTTCATATACACTATGCTTTTTTCCATTAAAAGTCTCTTTGGCAACACTTGACTAACGGACAAGCATTAATCCATCTCTCAGATGGAACGAAACGCTTTTTGTTATTGTATATCATACAATAGGGGTAATCACCTTTTAATTTCTTTTTTTGTCAACGACAAATTGACAGAAATTATTAAAGATCATTTTGCACCGTGCCATGTGTGAGTTATATGTTAATTTTTATTTATTGTTGAACTAATTGTTTTTAATACAAATTTTTGATTTTTAGTTTGGCTTTAGTTCATATAATTTCTTTTTCCTAGAAGAAATTATTATTTTTCCGTTAATGTTGAAAAAAACTTTCAATTTGAAAAAAACCTGATTTTTCTACCGCTACTAGCCGATTAGAATGCATTTTCGAAAGCAGCTACGCAATTTCATCATCAGTACTCTTTGAACGGTAGTAGTGTATTTGGTTGTAAACATCACCTATTTAACTTACATGTAACAGAGAAAAGTATACGGTATCAGTATTTTTCCTTCTGTTTTTATTTTGTAAGTTAGGACGAAGTTTACTTTTCATATACACTATGCTTTTTTCCATTAAAAGTCTCTTTGGCAACACTTGACTAACGGACAAGCATTAATCCATCTCTCAGATGGAATGAAACGCTTTTTATTATTGTATATCATACAATGGAGGTAATCACTTTTTAATTTCTTTTTCTGTCAACGACAAATTGACAGAAATTATTAAAGATCATTTTGCACCGTGTCATGTGTGAGTTATATGTTAATTTTTATTTATTGTTGAACTAATTGTTTTTAATATAAATTTTTGATTTTTAGTTTGGCTTTACTTCATATAATTTCTTTTTATTAGCAGAAATTATTATTTTTCCGTTAATGTTGAAAGAAACTTTCAATTTGAAAAAAGCTGATTTTTCTACCGCTACTAGCCGAGTAGAATGCATTTTCGAAAGCAGCTACGCAATTTCATCATCAGTACTCTTTGAACGGTAGTAGTGTATTTGGTTGTAAACATCACCTATTTAACTTACATGTAACAGAGAAAAGTATACGGTATCAGTGTTTTTCCTTCTGTTTTTATTTTGTAAGTTAGGACGAAGTTTACTTTTCATATACACTATGCTTTTTTCCATTAAAAGTCTCTTTGGCAACACTTGACTAACGGACAAGCATTAATCCATCTCTCAGATGGAACGAAACGCTTTTTATTATTGTATATCATACAATAGGGGTAATCACTTTTTAATTTCTTTTTTTGTCAACGACAAATTGACAGAAATTATTAAAGATCATTTTGCACCGTGCCATGTGTGAGCTTTTTTCAAATTGCAAGTTTCTTTCAACATTAACGGAAAAATAATAATTTCTTCTAATAAAAAGAAATTATATGAACTAAAGCCAAACTAAAAATCAAAAATTTGTATTAAAAACAATTAGTTCAACAATAAATAAAAATTAACATATAACTCACACATGGCACGGTGCAAAATGATCGTTAATAATTTCTGTCAATTTGTCGTTGACAAAAAAAGAAATTAAAAAGTGATTACCCCTATTGTATGACATACAATAATAAAGCGTTTCGTTCCATCTGAGTGATGGATCAATGCTTGTCCGCTAGTCAAGTGTTGCCAGAAGACTTTTAATGAAAAAAAGCATAGTGTATATGAAAAGTAAACTTCGTCCTAACTTACAAAATAAAAACAGAAGGAAAAACACTGATACCGTATACTTTTCTCTGTTACATGTAAGTTAAATAGGTGATGTTTACAACCAAATACACTACTACCGTTCAAAGAGTACTGATGATGAAATTGCGTAGCTGCTATCGAAAATGCATTCTACTCGGCTAGTAGCGGTAAAAAAATCAGCTTTTTTCAAATTGAAAGTTTCTTTCAACATTAACGGAAAAATAATCATTTCTTTTAATAAAAAGAAATTATATGAACTAAAGCCAAACTAAAAATCAAAAATTTGTATTAAAAACAATTAGTTCAACAAAAAATAAAAATTAACATATAACTCACACATGGCACGGTGCAAAATGATCTTTAATAATTTCTGTCAATTTGTCGTTGACAAAAAAAGAAATTAAAAAGTGATTACCCCTATTGTTTTGTTTCGTTCCATCTGAGAGATGGATTAATGCTTGTCCGTTAGTCAGGTGCTGCCAAAGAGACTCTTAATGGAAAAAAACATAGTGTATATGAAAAGTAAACTTCGTCCTAATTTACAAAATAAAAACAGAAGGAAAAACACTGATACCGTATACTTTTCTCTGTTACATGTAAGTTAAATAGGTGATGTTTACAACCAAATACACTACTACCGTTCAAAGAGTACTGATGATGAAATTGCGTAGCTGCTTTCGAAAATGCATTCTACTCGGCTAGTAGCGGTAGAAAAATCAGCTTTTTTCAAATTGAAAGTTTCTTTCAACATTAACGGAAACATAATAATTTCTTCTAATAAAAAGAAATTATATGAACTAAAGCCAAACTAAAAATCAAAAATTTGTATTAAAAACAATTAGTTCAACAATAAATAAAAATTAACATATAACTCACACATGGCACGGTGCAAAATGATCTTTAATAATTTCTGTCAATTTGTCGTTGACAAAAAAAGAAATTAAAAAGTGATTACCCCTATTGTATGATATGCAATAATAAAAAGCGTTTCGTTCCATCTGAGAGATGGATTAATGCTTGTCCGTTAGTCAAGTGTTGCCAAAGAGACTTTTAATGGAAAAAAGCATAGTGTATATGAAAAGTAAACTTCGTCCTAACTTACAAAATAAAAACAGAAGGAAAAACACTGATACCGTATACTTTTCTCTGTTACATGTAAGTTAAATAGGTGATGTTTACAACCAAATACACTACTACCGTTCAAAGAGTATTGATGATGAAATTGCGTAGCTGCTTTCGAAAATGCATTCTACTCGGCTAGTAGCGGTAGAAAAATCAGCTCTTTTCAAATTGAAAGTTTCTTTCAACATTAACGGAAAAATATTAATTTCTTCTAATAAAAAGAAATTATATGAACTAAAGCCAAACTAAAAACCAAAAATTTGCATTAATACAAAAATATTTTTAGCATAACTACAATTGCAGACATTTGCAAAAAACCAAATAAAGTCAAGGTCAAAAACAACAATTTTAAATTTCAAACCCAAATATCTTCAAAACTTTAACAAGTAGATCTTTTTAGATTTTAATTTCCATTAAATAAATTTAAAAATCATTGAAATCGGTTGATATTTGCAAAAGTTATAAGCATGCAAACCCGAGGAGGTCGACTTTGGCACCATGTACCTCAACGTATGTATATACAGGGTAGTTCAAAATTTTATTTTCTAAAACCTTGGGTCCTCCTCTACGACTGCTTCATATTATTTTATGATTGGACAAATACTTTCGAAGATACAGATTCATTACCATTTTTTTTTGCATTTGGCCCACTGTGCTACACTGCGATTTTGTGCACAAAAAAAAATTCACATTTTTTTCAAACAAACATTTTTTAAAATTTGAATTTTTTTCAGGCAATATTTTATTAGACCCTAATAAAATTGTTATCTGATTTTTATGTCAACCAAAATAAACGAAAAATCAAAAAACTGTTTTGCTCAATAGCAACAATTTTTTTATTAAAAATAGTAGGTTTTTTTTTAAAAAAATTTTTCCAGAAATCTAATAAAATTGTGTATTTGATTCTACAATTTTGTTTTTAAGACCGATTTTAGACAAACAAATTTTTGACTCAGTTAAATACTTTACTGATTTCGGTCCTATAAACAAAATTGTAAAATCAGATAAACAATTTTATTAGATTTCTGAAAAAATTTATTTGGAAAAAAATCCCTACTACGCCAATTTATACTTCTCATATCGGCTGCACATACACACAAACCCACATCAACATACACTGCATTGGCCGAGAGGTGCTGTGTTTGTCAAAGTGTAAGCGGATCTGTGTTCAATTGGATGTGAGAACCGACACGGCCATGCACGATAAAGAAGTGTTTTATATTAAATCTTATAAATATAATTGGCGAATTCACAAGGTACGATACAATAGCATATTGTATTATTGTCATATAATTTCACAATAGCATAAAAATTTTGTTGTTGCTTTTCATACAAAACTTGTTGTGAAACAATACAACTTTGTTTGATATGTTTATTGTGATGTCGTATTATATACAAAGTCATGCGCCAAGCGCCTAAAACGAAACGGCGAGTTTTTTAATTTAATTTTAAGAGCCGCTAGCACTCGCATCCGTTAAAAATGTCTATACTAAAAACTTAGACAAAACCGCCAAAGAAGATTCCTTAAGCCGCCTCCGCCGGCAAAAATAGCCGGCACTGCTCTCTGACACATCAGCTGTTTTTTGTTTACGTAAAAAATAACAAAATTCTTGTGATTTTTTATTAAAACTTTGCTTATTTTAATGGATTTTAGTGATTCTAACCAGGTTAGATATAGACCATTTTGTGTTTTCATGGGTCTTATTTCTACAAATTATTAAGTTAAGCCAAGAGCAGCACCAGATTTATATACATACATATGTGTTTGTTTTTTTATCGTTTGGTCGTATCAGCTGATTTGTATTTTAAATACGACACCTACAAATATACGAAGAGTTGTTCACAACGGTCATATTTTTTGGTTCTATTATTTCACAATATATGATTTCACAAGACCTTGTGAATTCACCAAATGTTTTTTCTTTTTTACAATTCAAACTAATAATTCAATTATTATAATGTCAGTCATTTCAATAAGAATATAATTAAAGCGATTAGTAAGTATAATGCAAATGTGTAGGATATACAATATAAATGTTTCTGAGAAAAACAAACAAATATTTACAAATGACCACAGTCCGGAACGTAAAAAGGCGGTGCTATTGTAATGGTGTGCCATAAAAATGAGGCACGATTTTAATGGCGTCACACGCCTTCCCTACTTCACTGAGGCTGCTTCTGACAATAATGACGCGGTATGACCTGATGGAGGAGTTTCTTACGCTTACCGATATTGTTTCTTTGGGCCGCTTCGATGGCTGTTTGTAGCTCTTTTGGCCGTGGTCTGCTTGCCGAAGAGGAGCCAACGATATCCGCTTGCGCTATGGGGACTACATTTGAACTGGAATTCTATACAGGTGGCGGTGTTGTCGCCGGGATGGTTGTTGTTGTTGGTCCATGTCAATCTTGGTTTTTCTTTTTGTTTCTTATGTTGGATTGAACAAAATAAAAATATTATTTCACTAATATGAGCGATTTTCTTTTCTTTATTTAAAGTGTGTTCCAATTCTATAATAACAGGTGATTTAAAAGATTTCACAGTGTAGGGGCCTTCAAACTTTGGAGCCAATTTAGCTTTAAACTTGTTGATCGCTTTCGATAATGGATTCTGCAGCAGCAATACTGTATCTTCCACTCGCGGCTTCCAGTGACGCCGTCGAAAGTTATAGTGGCATTTCTGATTTTCAGAGGACTTAACTAGATTTCTTCTGACAATGTTGAAGATTTCCTGCCGTTCTGTAAGGCGATCTTCTGAACCTACTATTGCTGCTCCTGTGCCTAACGTCACCTCGTCGTACAGGGTTTTTGGTAGACGGGGTTTCTCTACCCTGCGTGAGGAAAGCACGCGAATACCCAGTGGATTCTGACGCACTCGAGTTTATAGCTAGCATTATCTCGGATAGATGTTCGTCTGACGTTTTGTTACGCTGATTTGACAGTTCGGCGATTATGGTTTTCACAGTACAGTTGGTGCACTCGGTGGGATTTTCCTGCGGCACATATGGTGCGATTAGCTGCTGCTGAATCCCCGTTTTCTGCAGGTACCGTGTGACCAGCCGCATGAGTGCCATTATCGGAGATCAGGACCTTGGGCACCCCATACCGCGCCAAGATAACATCTCGTAACGCCTTGATGACTTCTTCGGCGGTGGCTTTGCGCATCGGCGCCAATTCTGTCCACTTTAAGAATTGGTCGACGAAAACAAGTAGCATTGTGCAACCATGCTTTGATCGCGGCAACGGTCCCACGAAGTCGGCACACACGGTGGCTCATGGCTCCTCTGGGACTCTGAAAAGCATTTCTCTAGCTGGCTTTACTTGGCTTACTTTAAATTGCTGGCAGGACTGACACTTTCGCACATAACTTTTTATGTCGCGGAACATCCCTGGCCAGTTGTATCGACTAGCGACCCGATGTACCGTTTTACGGACGCCTTTACCAGAAGGCGATTCCCAAAAATTGCCGGATCTCTTTGACGTGTTTTGGTGTGGGTATTTGAGCACGGATGCTTCCTTATCCGGGTCTGTTTTAATGCCTTGGTCGCTCACAATGTGACCGAGATAATTCGTCTCTCGAGTAAAGAACTTACGCTTTTCTAAATTGATTCGAAGGTTAGACGCCTTCGAAAAACCTGTCGCAAATTTTTCATATGATCCTCTAAGCTGTTTCCCATTACGAGTATGTCATCCAGGTAAGCGAAGGCATAGGGTTCCATTTCTAGCCCAAAAATCGGCGGCCTGGTGCCGCAAAAGTTGTGTATTGTTTGCTACCTGAGTCCATGGGGATTTGCCAATAGCCATTCTTTAACCCTGGAGTACTATTGTTAGTCATTTCGACTAACACTTATCTTCTTTTCGTGCATAGCTTTTTTTTGTCACACCGATCGCTCTCATTTTTCTTGTAATTTAAGTCGATGGTGCGATTTAATTTTAACAGTAGGTATTGTTATTTTTTAGTTCTAAGGGTCATGTTAGTCAATTGGACTAACAATTAGTAACAACGTAACTTTTTGATATATATAAACAAATTTTAGTTTTAGAATCAAAATTGCTATTTTGTTGAATGTTTGATTACAGACAACAAAATGAGTTTAAAAAAGGATTGAGTGATGATTTTATTACAAAGTTTTTCGAAAACTGTAATGAATCTGACGAAGATGAGCAAATATTAGGAAAATGATTTTTTTTATGTGATTATTATTTACGCTGTTATATTTTATTTACAATTGAACTTTTTATTTTAGTTATCGTACTCTTGAACTGATTTATTAATTTTAAGATAATTTTGACATTAATTTTTTTGATTTCTTTGTTGATTTGTTTTAAAAACGTACTTTTATTTACCATGGATTCTAAGCGTCTGACAAATTGTAGTAAAATTAAAAAAATAAACCAGTATTTATATAATAGTATTTTAAGACATCTTTAATTAAATATTAATGGATTTTGAAATGTTATACTTATTTTTTTTTTATATTTTTTTAAATAATGTGAAGCATGTATCCACAACAATGCCTAAAAACTGGGTTTTATAAAACAATATTGAATGTAACACTTTTTACAAAATATTAATTTTTTTTTAATTTTTATGCGTGTAGAAGACGATAAGGCTTCGCCCTTAGCAAAAAATTTTCAAACTATCGCACATAGATCTGAAAAATTTGGAAAAATACTTATGTTAGTCGATTTGACTAACAATTAGTATTAATGTACACAAAAAATATATTAGTACTCTAGGGTTAAGTCTATGCTCCTTTTAAACTTTGCATGACGTAATTTATTTAATATTGTATCAATACAAAGGAGAGGATAAGAATCGGGTAGTCACCTGAAATTCATGCACGTTCTTCATGTGCCATTCTTTTTCTTGACCAAAGTGATGGGGAAACAGTAGGGTGTATGGGACCGCTCAATACACCCCTGTGCGGTCAGCTTATCCACTTTTTTGTTGATGATTGCCTGCGTGGCTGGATTTCGTGGCACATATCTGATTTTGATGCGTCTGTCGTCGGTGAAAATGACTTTATGTGAGGTGAAGTGTGACACTCCGTGTAGGTACTGAAATATTGGAAGTTCTTCTTTTAAAAATCTTTGTTTCGCTGCTTGCTCTGTTATTTCCGGTAAATCACTACTGATTTTTTTTATCCCCGACTGTTAGAGGTTTCTTGGTATACACAGGTTGTCGGAATCTGCTGCGAAAGAACACTAGATGTGGACGATTCGTCGACTGCCAGTCTACGGGCTTCGGCTCTGAAGCAGTCCAATGTCAATCCCGAGATTTGTATGGCGGTGTTAAATTGCCGTAAAAAATCGAGGCCTACGATGATGTCTTCACTAGCCTCTGGTAGAATAAGGAATCGAGATTTCTTTCTAAGATTTCCAAGCTGGATCTGTAGTTCCACTGCTTGCGAAACCTTACAGGTGGAGTTGTTGGCAAAAATGACGTATAGCTGCTCGGACAACAACCGTGGTGGCGGCCGCAATTGACGGATGAAAGCATGATGGATAAAATTGCGACTGGCTCCGGTGTCGATGATGGACGTTGCGAGTGTATCCGCAATTGGCATTCATGCGGGTAACCTGGTCTCTTCGCTGCGTAGATGTGTCGGGAGTGATAAGGGTTTACATTTTTCTGGGGAGACCCGACCATCCTCAATTCTGTTGGCCTCCGTTGGAATTTCCCGCCTGGCGGTTGTCGCTTTGAGGGCAAAGATGGCATCAATTTTAATTGTTAGTTGGCACCTTTGGCTTCGCAGGGAGTCATGACCCAGGAATGCTTTTCAGGTCTTCTGCCATCCGAATCAGTTCCACGATGTACACACTGGTACTCTGCGCGCGCATTTTGGAAAATACATTGTAACTTTTGGCCATCTCTGAATGCCTCATCAAGTCCTTAAAACATTCTCCAGAAAGCTGCAACCTAGCGCGGGTGTCGTTCTCCAGTTTCTCAAAGTATCTACTAGGCAGAAAGAAAGCGAAAAAGTCAGATTTAAACACTTTCCATGACGCCCAGTAGGCGTTTTTGTTGCGGTAAGCCCCCCGATGGACGGAATATTCTTTGCTGGTGTTTACTTTTCGACGGGGATGTACTTGTGGTGCTACCACCTGGCACTTCTAGTGTACTTACAGTTTTAAATTTCTGCTATAATTCCTGGAGCCGGGTGGTCGTGTTCGCTACCGATAAATTGCGCAAATTTACGCCGTTATTCTTAAACCGTACCGGTGGTGTCGAGCGCGAACTCGCTCATATAGGCCAGCAACTCGTCTTCTTTAAGCGGGTATATCCAGCCCGTTCGTAACATCTTATTGTTCATGCCCAAACCTTTACGGGCCTCCGTCATCCTGCTCAACAATATCTAAATGAATTTATTTATTATGCGATATATTGTTTCCTCGTTTGCGAATATAATAACTTATAAACGACAGAAATAAAGATTAGAAAATTAAATGATTTATATGAAATAGTCACTGTCACTGTGTGTCTATCAGAAGCTTTTTATATTTTTTGTCCAGAACTTTCCCGACGGCACTGACACGTTAATTATATAGCAAGTTTTTTTTCTATTGGTTTTGTTTTTTTATGTATATATTTTCGACCAGTTTTTCTTCTCATTTTTCTTTTTTCCACTCCTGAGCACACTTTTTGTTTTTATCTTCCCTTTAAATTCAATGAATTTTCATTAATTTAAGATTTGTCTGATATAAGTTTTTTTTAAATTCTTTTGTTTCAATTTTTAAATTTTTTTTATTTAATCACATTTATTTCTGAGAACGTTTGGTTCTTTTTTTTTATTCCTTTTATAAATAATTTTTCCCTATATTTTATTTTCTTTTCAACATGGTTTTTTTTCGTGTTTTTTCTTTTATTTCAACACTTACTTATCACTGCTTTTCTAAGCGGTCCCTGCTCGGGCGCCATTGCACAATGGTTTTCAAGACCCATTTTTTTGGCCAAAACGCAAACCTTTTTTTCTCTTTTTGTTATTGGAATATTGTAGCAAACACTTCAGTTAAACAAAAGAAGTTATTTGTTTTTGCAAACTTTAATTAACCGTTATTGTATGAAATGAGCAGTGATGCTATACACTTTTTTAAAAAGTCTTTACACAGTCGGAAAAAAATCCCTATTTCTCCCTACGCGCTCAAAAATTTGTCACTACAAAAATCCCTACTTTTTAATGCAAATACAAATCAACACAAATAAAAGGAAACATACGTATGTATTTAGGTTTTATAAAAGTAAAATTTATTTAAAATTTTTGTAGGTACATTCTCTGGCCAAATTATTAGACGCACTGCAAGATTTCATGTAAAATATTAATTACCTAGTGAAATTAAACCGTTTTGTTATTTTAAATTGATTTGTTTTTTATTTTTATATTATCCAATCAATTAACGATTTATTTGACATAAATAAAACAGCATAAATTTAGAAAAGCAAAAGTTTATTAAGTTTTAAAGAAAAGTGAAATTAGTGTTGGTAAAAGTCAATATTTAGTTGAGCCACCTTTAGCCGCTATCAAAGCTTTAATTCTGCGCGGCATGATATCAATGCAAGACTGTACTATCTCCTGCATTTGAGGATGATGATTCCACACATAAATAATCTTTTTTAGGAGCTGGGTTTTGTTGGTAATCACATCTTTAGCCACTTCTCTTTTCATCAGCTCCCACACATTTTCAATTGGGTTCATATCAGGGCTATTACCCGGCCAGTCCAACAGAGGGACATTTTTTTCTGCCAAAAAAGCTTTAACAGACCGAGCAGTGTGGCAGGGAGCTCCATCTTGCATAAAAGTGAATGGTTCCCCATTTGGAAACCATTCTCTGAGCTGCGGAATCAAACGATTTTGTAATACTTCTTTGTATTGATCTTGCCTCATTATTCCATTGACGACGTACAGCCGTCCAGTGCCCTTGCCGCTGATGACTGACCAAATCATCACTTTGGTGGGATGTTTTACCGTCGGGACGACACAATCAGTGTGAAATTTTTCACCATGACGACGACGCACATACTGAGCTTTATTCTGCAAAATTTCGAATGTGCTTTCGTCACTGAAGCAGATCTGTCAAAAATAGGAAAAATATATAAACTTCCATGTTTATTTGCTTTAGTTAACTGAAATTGACAAAAATGTATAAATTTTTGATTAAATTGCTGTATCTTACCGATCTCCAGAAGTCCACATCTTTGTCTTGAGATTGTTTGGCCCACTGCAGGCGCTTTGTTTTCATTACTTCTGTTAACTTCGGCTTCCTGGCGGGGCGATAGGCCTTGAAATCTAAATCTTTCAACTTTCTGCGAACAGTACGCTCAGAAACATTTACGTTGGCATACTGGAGTTGGGATTTGATTGCCTTTGTGGTAGCAAATCTGTTTTTTAGACAATTTTCTGCAAACATCTCTCTGCCCGTGAAGTGAAAATTGGTTTCCTACCGCATATTTTCTTTCTTTTCGGGCTTAATTCCTCCCCTAACTTAATTTTCTTTTTTATTCTTCGTACACTCGTTTCAGAAACCTCTAATCTTCGCGATATTTCTCTGTTTGAAAAAGTTTTCGCAGTCACAAGGGCCTTCACTTCAGCTTTCTTACGTGGTGAGAGATCACCTCTTCTACCCATAACTAAAGTATTACAATTATTTTTTTTAACACTGCGTACAAAACAAAGTAATAACTGTTTAGTATAAAACAGTTAAGCGATCAATCACAGTTTAATAAGCTACAAAGACACGTCCGTACCTGACTCGATTCCGATAGCGACTGATACAGGTTTGTACTTGTTTACGTTTGTGTATCACTTTGTCAACACAGTGTTGCCATATATTCAAAATTAATAAAAATATGTAGTCTACAACAATTCTTTTAAATAAAAATCAACAATATTATAGTTTAAATATACCATAATTTGATTAAAAGCACTTAAAAACATAAAATTACTAAAAAAAATACAGTGCGTCTAATAATTTGGCCAGGGACTGTATATACGTACTTATATAAACAAACACATAAACAAGGCGAATTAATAACAGGTAGTCTCGACAGCTCAGGTGTCTTTCTTTCGCTTCTTGATTTTGATCAAGTTACTTTGTCAAAGTGGTTTATTTTCGTGTCTAATAAATTTGGTTTGTTTTTAATTGTCTTAAATTTTGTAAAAACTGTTTTAAATTATTTAAATTTTAAAATTAAATTTATTAAAGTGCAATTTATACATTTGCAAGTGTGTGTTTTATATTGTGCGAACTTGCCTTGGGTTTTGACAATATAACTTGGTATTTTTTCAAAGCGAATTGAGGCAAGACTACCTTCTATGAATTTGCCTTGTACATAAATCAGTCTTTTCAGATAATTAAAATAAAATAACGTAAAATAATAATAATAAACTTAAAAGCAAAGGATATAAATTCATACAAGACACAAATCGTTAATTAAACGAAACAGAAATTTGTACTTTGTACTTTTGGGTTGTGTTTTCTTATAAAAAATAACGCTAGCTTTAACCGATTTGATTGGGGAAAATAACTTTTATGTTTCAAACGTTAAACGCGGTAACATATTTGAGACAAAAATTCAAGTGAACCATGAAAACGCCTACCGCGCCACGGTTTCGGAGCTCGAAAAACTCAGAAAAAACTTCTATACCTACCAACTCAAGACCGCAAAAGGCCTTCAGGTAGTTATTAAAGGCATTGATTCTAACGTTGACCCAGAAGAGATCAAGACCAGTTTGTTAAACAAAGGGTTTATGGTTAGGACGGTATCGAATATGAGAAATAGGGAAAAACACCCCCAACCATTATTCCGAGTGGAGCTTGAGCCTGGTGATATCAAATTGAAAAAAAGTGAAACTCACCCCATCTACGATTTAAAATATATTATGCACCGACGAGTCCCTGTGGAAGTGCCACATAAGCGATCTGGGCCCGTACAGTGCTTAAACTGCCAGGAATATGGCCACACTAAAACTTATTGTAAGTTGCCTACTGTTTGTGTTGTGTGTGGGGATCTGCACGATACGACCAAGTGCGACAAGCCAAAAGATGATCCTAGGATAAAGAAATGCAGCAACTGCGGGGGAAACCACACTGCCAACTATAGAGGTTGTCCTGTTTTTAACTTAGTTAAGCGATCAACTAAGCCGAACATAGTTCCTGCCCCTCCCCAGCCTTTAAATATACCAACTACAAATATGCCTCCATTGGCACAACCAGCTACAAATCAAGTTTCTTACGCCGCCGCATTAAAGTCTAACCAGCCTAATTCACGTAAGTCTACCCAGCCTACAACACAACAAGAAGTGCCAACTAGCGAACCAACCGGGCCTAATTTTAGCCGCCTGGAAGCCGTAATTGACAATATGGTCACACAATTTACGCAGATTATGGCGCAAATGGCCAACATGATGCAAGAAATGCAAAAAATGCAGTCTGCTTTTCTGCAGGCTATGCTTAAAAGACCATGAACTGCCTCAGGGTTTGTTTCTGGAACGCAAACGGCATCCGCCAACACAAAAACGAGCTCGAATATTTCTTGATGAACCAAAAAATCGATGTTATGTGTATTTCTGAGACTCATATGACATCTAGAAGCACTTTTAAAATTAGTGGTTATTCTTTTTACGATTCAAAGGATCCTAGGGATAGATCATGTGGTGGCTCGGCTATTCTAATCAAATCAAGAATTAAACACCAATGGTTGGGTGGCCTCTCGGAATGTTATATCCAAGCTACGAACGTCTGCATTGATGAATTTTTCCATAACCTTGTTATTTCATCAGTTTACTGTCCACCCAGATTCTCCATAACGAAGGATCAGTACAACAGTTTCTACAAATCATTAGGTCCCCGCTTCATAGCTGCTGGAGACTATAACGCTAAGCACACATACTGGGGCTCCCGCCTAATTAGTCCCAGAGGTCGTGTCTTGTATGACTCAGTGTCGGAAATAGGACTTTTCGTTATTTCAACTGGACAACCAACCTATTGGCCAACGGACAATAATAAAATTCCAGACTTAATAGATTTTGGCGTGGCAAAAGGTATATCACCGGACCTTATTGAGGCTGAAGCCTCCTTCGATTTATCTTCTGACCACTCACCCACAATTATCACTATTTGCAGTCCTCACCAAATAGCAACTAGTGATTTTTTCTTATCAAAAAGAGTAAATTGGTTAAAATATAAAAAATATATCAGCTCTCACTGCTCGGAACACATACCACTAAAAACTCCCCAAGAAATCGATGATTGCCTAAATATCCTAAATGAAAACATTAAAAAAGCCGTTGAACATGCTTCTTCAACATACCGTCAGGTCAAATACAACAAAATTTTTTCTGTCGATGTTGAGGAGCTTTTATCTGAAAAAAGGAGAGCGCGAAGAGAATGGCAACAGCATAGATCGCCCCAACTTAAAACGAAGCTAAAAGAGTGTACAAATCGCTTAAAAAACTTGCTGGAGGTACACAGAATTGCATCAATTAAGAAGTATTTGGAAGGTCTAGACGCAACCCCTCAAACAAATTATTCTCTATGGCGATCAGCCAGTCGTCTCAAAAGACCCGTAATCGCAAAACCACCACTGCGCAATCTAAGAGGATCCTGGGCTAGAAATGATGAAGAAAAATGCGATCTGCTCGCAAGCCATTTAAGAAACGTGTTCACTCCTAATACATGCACTGACGTGAGGGAATTACCGCCTGTTGTTTCTAGACGTCCTATAGAAATACGTTTCCGATATTCAGATGTGGTAGAAGCTATTTCTAACCTTAATGATAAAAAAGCTCCTGGCGTTGATAAAATAAGCAACAAAATGCTCATTGAGCTACCTTTTACAGCAAAAAGAATAATTCTTTTTATTTTTAATGCCATAATACGGCTTGAACATTTTCCACCAATATGGAAAGTTGCCTTAGTTAAGATGATTCCTAAGCCTGGTAAAGATCCTTCTAAGGTGGAGTCTTATAGGCCTATAAGTTTGTTACCAACTTTGTCAAAACTGTTTGAAAAGCTGCTTAAAAACAAGCTTACTCCGATCCTGAATGAAAACAACTGCATTCCAGATCACCAATTTGGCTTTAGAAGTCAACATAGCACAATAGAACAAACTCACAGACTGGTGCAGGTTATAAGAGAAACTTTCGAGGAAAAAAAGTACTGCTCCGCGCTTTTTATAGATGTCTCTCAAGCTTTCGATAAAGTATGGCACGAAGGCCTGTTAAACAAACTAAAGCTAAACCTTCCAGCTAATATTTTCAACCTACTAGAAAAGTACATAACCGGTCGACAGTTTAAAATCAAAGAGGGAAACCAAATAAGTTCTTCTCAAACAATAGGGGCTGGTGTACCTCAAGGGAGTATACTAGGTCCAGTTCTGTACTTGCTTTACACAGCAGATATGCCAACCAATAGTTTTACACACACGTCGACATTTGCTGATGATACTGTTTTTCTTAGTATTCATAAAGACCCTAAAGAGGCTTCAAACCAATTGCAGCAACACGTAACCCAAGTTGAAAAATGGGCAAAGTTATGGGGAATAAAAATAAATGAACAAAAATGTACCCACGTAACTTTTACTTTACGCAAAGAAACGTGCTCTCCAATTCTTATTAACAACCATATGGTGCCTCAACGAACCGAGACAAAATATCTTGGTATTCACCTAGACCGCCGCCTCACATGGAAGCCTCATATAGATGCGAAGTTGACGCAAATGAAACTTAAAGCTACACAAATTCATTGGCTAATCGGCAGAAACTCTGTGCTTCGTCTTGATTGTAAACTTCTACTCTACAAATCGATTTTGAAACCAATTTGGTGCTACGGTATACAATTATGGGGCACTGCTTCCGCATCCAACATAGAAAAAATTCAACGCAGGCAAAACAAAATCCTAAGAATGATAACTGGTGCTCCTTGGTATGTTAAAAACAGCAACATCCACAAGGATCTACTAGTTCCACTAGTTAAATGCGAAATCCTGAACTATGTGGACAAGTATTTAAATAAGCTGGAAGCTCACCCAAATCCGCTCGCCCGAAACATCCTGCAACATAGTGGGCACACCCGCCTGAAAAGGAGGGATACTATTGCGCTTATATGAAGCTTGATAATTAATATGAGAACTTAAATTTTAGTCTGGCACTGGCTGGACTTATATTAACTACCTAGTTTTAAGATTTGAACACTTATTGTTAGTTCGCCACAGGCGAAGATTCAATAATAAATATATGAAACAAAAAAAAAAAAAAAAAAAAAGCTTTAACCGATTGTTTCCTCATAACCGTACAGTTGGAAAGCCATTTGTTTTAAATGCAATTCGTTACTCTGGAAAGGTTAACAATTTTTAGATTCATTTTGTAAAAAAATGGACAATGCATATTGAAGTTAAAGTTTTGTTTCCTTAAAGCAAGCCGAGGAGTCTGAAGAAGATGATAAATTCATTTTACAGAATACATATGTATTAATTCGGTAGGTCAGTGGTAAGTGCACTAGTCTACCAGTCTTGGGGTTGTGGGTTCGATTCCCACCAGAGACCCTGGTAAGTCTGCTTCATTCCTCTATTCTTGCTTTCTTATCCATTCTTTTCTAAATTTCTTCTTTCCTTCCATCTCAACGTATTCTATTTACCTCTCCAGGTAACACAAAGGGACCGAATTAAGAGGACCCAAGTGAGCTGTAATCCTTTCTTTCCTTCAACGGCTGCCTGTTCTACCTAACCTAACCTAAGTGAAACCGTTTCTAAAGTTTCTCTACAACAACTTTTAATACACACTGCCCCAAGGTTAATTGAATTGCAGAAAGATGTAACTTCATCAGTAATTAATAGAAACAAAAGCAACTATGTAGATCTCAGCAGAGTTAATTTTAAGTTATGGATTTGATAATAGCACGGGCCAAGCTCAATTCAAGCAATCTTTTCATGAGCCAAATTCATCCCGTTACGCAGATTCATCTCTTTTACCAACAGTAATTCCTTTGAGACTTGTTGATGTCTCAGGAAGAGTGATTTGGTTCAATAGAACTGCCCAATCTAGAAGGTTTTGTCGACCATTAAATCTGGAATTTGTAAAGGAGACAAAAGAAGTTGTATTAAATGAATGTGCTGAATTAAGCAAACAGATTAAAGAGCTGGAAAACCTTACAATACAAATAGAAGAATTCAAGGCAGTGGAAATAACCTTCAGGATGAGTTTGACCCTGATCGATGGAAAAGCTTTAAATATTCTGACAGGAACCAAATCAACACAATCTTGTCCCATATGTGGAGCGTCTTCTACGGATTTTATTAAAATCAGAGATTATAAGTCCGAAAGATTCCAAGCAAAAGAAACAAGTTTTAAATATGGTAAAAGTCCACTACACTGCCACATTAGGTTTTTTGAGTTTATACTACACATTGAGTATAAAAGCGATGTTAAAAAGTTGAGAATTACAGACAATGACTATAAAAAGAATGTAAAGGTAAGAAAAGAGCGCATTCAGAGCAAGTTTTGGTCCTAGCATGGACTCCGTGTTAATATGCCAAAGTTAAAAGGATTTGGATCAAAAAACGATGGCAATACCTCCCAACGTGCATAAAAAATTTTCTGAAGTAACTGGGATTGACATTCAAGTCATTTTTAGTTTAAAAATTATTCTTATTTGTTTATCCAGTCAATTTCCCCTTCAGTTAGAAATGTTCAAAAACTATTATTTTGAACCGTTGCAACTTATCCAAAATATTTATGCCTGGTGCCCCATGACACCAACGGTTCATAAGGTCCTTATTCGATCTAAGGAAATAATGTTAAACACGTTGCTCCCGGTGGGTTGTTTTGGAGAGGATGCGGCTGAGTCTAGATATAAGGTATACAAGAGCGACAGATTATGCTACGCTCGCAGAACTAGCCGCACTGACAATATTTTTGATGTATTTAATAGAGCTTTAGATTCCTCAGATCCGTTAATATCATCTTTTCGTGTACACATTCGCATAAATCAAAGAAAGCGCTTAACATTACCACCAGAAGTTATTGCTTTATTAAGTTGCGAGGATCTTCCTGAAAATTTACCTCATGAAAAAAATATAGATAGTGTAGAAAATTCAGACGATGAACTTGAAGAGCAAAATAAAAAAGATAATTTAATTTTGGGAAATGAACTAATTGACTATGTTACAAAATATGTAACTTACATGTACTATAAGTATACTTCTTACCTTATAAAACATTTAAACATTTAAGTGCAATTCAGGAATAATTCAAGCCCTAATTTCACTTGTATTTTAAAACCGCATATACGTAAGTATATAATTTTAATATACATTATCTTAATTGTCATTGTAATCAACAAAAAAGTACAAATATTATTAGTAATAATAGTTTTAAGAAAAATTAAAAACATGAAATAAATGAAAGGTTCCTTTGGCTCCAGATGGGTTAAAAAATTTATTTAATTTAATAAAAACTTAATAAAACTTATGCTTTTTTTTTTATTAATTGTGTTTTTCATTTGAATTCATGTATATAAGTGAATATTTTAGTTTTGGCCAAAAAATGTGGCACGCCAGACCAATGTGCATTGTAACGAACCTTTTTTTCTCTCTAAGCGGTCACAAGAAAATAAATTTTTTGTAACAGAAGTCTTGGCAACGGAGAGTTATACCCTAGCCGAGGAAAAACGTTCGTTACAATACACAAGGTGGTGTTAGCTGATTGTTGTGTACTTTTCTTGCTGCAACACCCCAGACATCAAAGGCTGCGTTCTTAACGTTTGTTTGATTGTTTCTATTTTTTTTTATTGGCTAGGTGTTCGACCACGGATTTACAATGTAAAAATTACACATGGTTGTTTGTTCTGCATTAATAGTACTAACGCTACCACCTTGTATAGATCTAGCTTGACTTATATAAAGTATCAAAAGCTCCCACATGTGTTTGTCTCTTTTCAGCAGCAATTTATCAAGGCAGTGAGAAAGAAAAAGTCTGCTGATGGTAAATTAGCTACGGCGAAAAATTAACAATTTTAGCTAAGCGATAAACCATGCGGAATAACAATTAAGCAATGTAGCTAAAATATTTTCCGCAGTTTATTTTTAGCTATTTAGCGATCGAGATTTAGCTTTATCTAAGAGAATTACAGAATAGGAGTGCGGGGAGGCATTCTTAAGCTGTCATAGACCATGACGATCTGAACAGAAGGATAGATGTGGATCTATGGCAGCTGGTTGAAGGTAGGCTAATAGACGATATTGCCTCCTACGTAGGTAGCTCAAAGGGCGTATCCTTCAATGGTGCGCATTGATCATAAGGTGCTAAGGTCATCAACTGTGGAAATAAGAAGTCTGTCAAATTCTTAAGGTACACAATCGACTGCTATGGCAGTCAATTTTGTCCAAGGGCAAAAATTGAGGTAATAAGAACCTCTGGGCTGCCGCTTAGGCCAATCGCGACCGTATGGATTCACCGCCTGTAATATTAGTGGAAACCATACATTTGCCAGGAATAGAACACCACAGGCAGCGCTAGATATCATGCTACTTCTTCGCATTAAGGATTTCGTTGCTGGGCTGGCGGCAAGGAGCTTGTTAAGGCTCAGTAAGTCGGGTATGCTTAGGGCAGATTCTGACGGACACGACGGCATTCTAGGAATGGTCGACTTCTGCGTCAATCAGGCTTGACGGACTATACGGTAGCGAAACTTGGGCTCTTGCCCCAGGTAGTGTTTCCAGATAGGAATGCATGGAAGGGATCCGAAAGGCTGTGTGAGGTGTGCAGTCTTCACAGATGGATCGAAGATGGAGGCGGGATGTAAAGATGTCATACAGACTTTCGGACGAGTGACGCGTTTTCCAGGCTGAAATTCTGGCGGTGACGAGAACCGCGGAATTGATAAGGGAGGACGCCGATAGAAGAGGGGACGTGACAATATACGTTGATAGTCAGGGCGCGCTCAAGGCTCTACAGGTACATTATGTCAGGCCTAGACTTGTGGACGACTGTAGACGTGCTCTTAGCGCGATCATGACGACACGCTAAGTTAGGCTCTGTTGGGTTCCGGGTCATTGTGATGTTGCCGGTAATGAGACTGCCAAACAACTGGCAAGGAGGGAATCGGCTCGGGCTGATAGATATTTAGGTAATGGACAAGATGGACCAAACCTGGAGGGACAGGGCTGGTTGCGTGATTTCCAGACTTCTGTAGCCCAGGATAGGCACTGACCTGCTGCTCAAGGTGGTGGTTATGAGGTGTATTATTGCGACTCTCATAGGGCACTGTGATTTGATATATGACGAGTAAATGGGATAGGAACAATCCGGATTTCTGCAGGTTATGCCTGAGGAGGAGATAGAGAATGTGAAACACCTTGTCTGCCACTGCCCTGTGCTAAAGATCCGCCGACAGAGGGGGTTGGTAGGATGCTTCTTAGATAGACTTGGTGAAAACCCTGGCTGTGCGCAGCGTAACATCATAGGATTCATCAAAGGAGTTGGATGAATGGGTAGATAGATGATTCAGCGCCTACGCGCGATTAACTAACACGGACTTCTTGCTAACGGAATTCTTGCTACCTTTTCTTATTTCTGTATCGTTCTACCTATAAATTTATTTGTATTTCCTGTTTTTCTTTTCGGCCCTTCTGAAGGGATTCACAATGGGCCATCGGGCCTCTGGGTGCAGAGGTAGCCGATTGCACTCGCTACTACCCCTTGGTAACCTAAGCCATATAAAGTATGTAAATTAGAAATTGACACAATTATAAACAATTTTTAAAAAAGAAAAAACGGAAAAATGACCTTATCTCTTGGGTATGAAAATTCTTCTTTTTCTATTATTATTGTATGTAGATAAAAAAAAATTCTCATTAGGTAGAAAACAGCTTTAGTGGCGACATTTCATTGTTTATATTTTCCTGCTAGAATTCGCCTTGATTAGAAAGTTCATCACACACCAAATCACTTACAAGTTCCATGTTGTTCTTTTTATAGTTGTTGCAAAAGTAATGCTATATGCTGTTCAATTTGCATTGTTAGGCCATTTTATATATATTTACCTGAAAACTTCGAAACTCAATATTTACGTCTATGTCGATTTCAAAAAGACTTTCTTTATTCTGTAGTGTTCGACGAACAAGTTCTTGAACAACTTTTAGCTGAGGCTGCTTGGGTAATTTCTTCACCAATTGTTTCGGAATTTGAACTGAAAATACTAAAAGATTAATATTGAATGAAAGAACAAGGCATTAGTCGGTGTGTATGTATGTATGTATTATGTATATAAAGGTAATTTAGAACTTTTAAAAACACATCCCTGTGCGTACGTATGTATAGGTCTGTTCGTAAGTGCAACACTGCGCTGCATAATAATATTTGGCATTGCAAAAGTTACACATATGTAGCTCTACAGTTTTACCTTAAACATGTTGTCGTTACTTCAATACTTTATCTTGTGCAATTGCAGCTAAAAACATAGAGCCTGTTAATTTTGCGTGTGTTGCGATTGAAAATGTGCAGAATCGACTAACTCTTTTTTTGATTTTTTTCTATTTTTACTATCGTTAATTGTTATGGGTTACGGTGGACCTAATAATTATTCCCAGAAAGACATTTAGTATATCGTTGCCTAGTGTTAAAAGTTCATTTTACCAGAAAACACTTGGTTAAAAAACTATATTTGAAACATAGCATTAATAGATTTTAATATTATAATTTGTGATATTTTTTTTTGTGTATGGTTTAAAATTTCAATAAACGAATAACAGTTTTTAAATTTATCAAACGCAAATTTGTGCTTTTTGGAAAATATTTTTGGGGAGTAACATAACAACGCCTGGTAGTTATAATTTACGCTTAACTCGATCTGTTCAGTCTGAGCCTGGTTCTCCTTTGCCAATGTAAGTAATTAATACTAGTTCAGTCAGTACCAGACTAAAATTTAAGGATTTACAATAAAATTAATTAATTCCAAAGGTTTCATCTAAGTGCAGTAGTATCCCATCTTTTTAGACGGGTGTGCACACTATGTTGCAAGATGTTTCGAGCGAGTGCATTTGGATGTGTTTCCAGATTATTTAAATACCTGTCCACATAGCTTAAGATTTCGCATTTTACTAGTAGAATTCCAGATTCTTGTGGATGTTGCTCCTTTAATATACCAAGGAGCACCAGTTAGAATTCTTAGAATTTGGTTTTGACGGCGTTGAATTTTTTTCTATGTTACAGGCGGAAGCAGTGCTCCATAATTGTATACCGTTCACCAAATTGGTTTTAAAGTCGAGTTTTATGGTAAGTTTTCAATCCAGATAAGGCACAGAGTTTTTACCCATTAGCCAGTGTATTTGAGCAGCTTTAAGTTTCATTTGCGTCAACTTCACATCTGTATGAAACTTCGATGTGAGGCGGCGATCCAGGTGAACACCAAGATATTTTGTCTCGGATCGTTAAAGCACAATATGGTTGTTAATAGTGATTAGTGAGCATGTTTCTTTGGTAAAGTAAAGTTACATTTTTTCACTTATTTTGTGTTCCCCATAACTTTGCCCGTTTCTCAACTTGAGTTACGTGTTGTTGCAGTTGGTTCGAAGCCTTTTAGGGGTCTTTATGAATACTAAGAAAAGCGGTGTCGTCAGCAAATGTCGACGTATGTGTAAAACTGTTGATTGGCATATCTGCTGTGTAAAGCAAGTACAGAATTGGACCTAGTATACTCCCTTGAGGTACACTAGCCCCTATTGGTTGAGAATAGGGTTGTTATCTCCAAATTCAAAAAAAGAGGACAGCCAGCGCAAAAAACCCGGACTTTTCCGGACATCAACAAAAAAATAGTTTCAATCAGTTTTATATTTATTTATAGGGTTTGTTGTAGGTGGGGTTGTTAACCGTTCTCTTTTTTCCGGACACTGTCCTCATTTTGGGGCATCCGTCCTCGAAAAAAATCGGCGTCTGGAAAAGTCCTACATTTTTTAACAAACGCTAATTTAGTTATTTCGCAAAATGCAACGGCTAAAAATAATATTAATGGTATTGAAATATTTCCGAAAAGAACGTATATTTTATTGTTAAAAAAAAGTTCCAACCTCGTAAAATTGTGTTTTAACTTTTTATCATGTTTTTTTTTTCTTAATTGCTTAAGGTACCCTGTGTTCAGAATTCTTATCCTACATATTTACTTCAAGTACTTTGTTACTGAATTACTTTAAAAGTATATTTTTGCCGTTAAAGCAAAAATTTTTTTTTAAAAAAGTTTATTGTGACTTAAACCTACAACAAACCCTATAAATAAATATAAAACTGGTTGAAACATTTTTTTGTCGATGTCCGGAAAAGTCCGGGTTTTTGTGCGCTGGCTGTCTCCTGTTTTTGAATTTGGGGATAACAGCCCTAGTTGTAGGTTTAAGTCACAATAAACTTTATCAAAAAAAAAAATTGCTTTAACGACAAATAAATATACTTTTGAAATAATTCAGTAGCAAGGTCCTTGAAGTAAATGTGTAGGATAAGAATTCTGAACACAGGATACTTCAAGTAATTAAGAAAAAAACATGATAAAAAGTTAAAACACAGTTTTACGAGGTTGTCATCTTTTTTCAACAAAAAGCGATACCTTCCTTTTGGAAAAATAAAAAAAGAATTGTTACCAAATATTTCAATACCATTAATATTATTTTTAACTGTTGCATTTTGCGAAATAACTAAATTAGCGTTTGTTAAAAAATGTAGGACTTTCCGGACGCCGATTTTTTTCGAGGACGGATGCCCAAAAAAGAGGACAGTGTCCGGAAAAAAGAGGACGGTTAACAACCCTAGTTGAGAAGAACTTATTTAGTTTTCAAATTAATCATAAATTGTCGGCCGGTTATGTATTTTCCTAAAAGGTTAAAAATTTTCGACGGAAGATTAAGCATTAGTTTGTTTAACAGGCCTTCATGACATACTTTGTCAAACGCTTGTGAGACTGCGCGGTGCAGTACTTCTTTTCCTCAAAGGTTTTTCTTATTACCTGTACAAACCTGTGAGTTTGTTTGATGGTACTATGTTGACTTCTAAAGCCGAATTGGTAAGTTGAAATGCAGTTGTTGTCATTCAGAATCGGATTCAGTTTGTTTTTAAGCAGTTCTTCTAACAATTTTTACACTGTGGGTAACAAAATTATAGGGCTATAGGACTACACCCTCAAAAGATCTTTTCCCGGCTAAGGAATCATCTTTACTAAGGCAATTTTCTATATAGACAGGAAATGTTCAAGCCAAATTATGGCATTAAAAATTAAAAGAATAATTCTTTTAGGGGTAAAAGGTACCTCTAAAAGCATTTTGTTGCTAATTTTATCAACGCCAGGAGCCTTTTTATAATTTAGGTTAACGATAGCCTCTACAACATCTGAAAATCGAAAACGTATTTCTATAAAACGTCTAGCAACAACTGGCGGTAATCTCCTCACGCATGTATTGGGAGTGAACACGTTTTTGAAAGGATTTGCGAACAGATCGCATTTTTCATCGTCATTTATATCCTGGGCTCTCAGATTACGCAATGGTGGCTTTGCGATAACGGGTCTTTTAAGAAGTCTGGCTGATCGCCATAGGGAATAATATGTTTGTGGAGTCGCGTCTAGACCTTCGAGGTAGTTTTTAAGTGATGCCATTTTCAGATAAAAGCTTTCCCACATCGTCAGAAAAAATTTTGTTGTACGTGGCCTGACGATAGGTAGAAGACGCATGTTTGACGGCTTTTTTAATGCTTTCGTTTAGAACGCTCAGACAATTATCTTTGTATCCGGTAGTTTTTCGCGGTTGGTTCTCCGAGCATTGGGCACTAATATATTTTTTATATTTTTACCAATTCACTCTTTTAGATAAGAAAAAACACTAGTTGCTATTTGGTGAGAACAGCAAATACTGATTATTGTGTGTGAATGGTCAGAAGATAAATCCAAGGAGGGTTGAGCCTCCATAACCTTTTGCTACGCCAAAATCAATTACGTCTGGAATTTTATTATAATCCGTTGGCCAGAAGGTTGGTTATCCAGTTGAAGTAACGCAAAGCCCAATTTCCGACACGGAATCATACAAGACACGACCTCTGGGACTAATTAGGCGGAAGCCCCAGTATGTGTGCTTAGCGTTAGTCTCCAGCAGCTATGAAGCGGGGACCTAATGATTTGTAAAAACTGCTGTATTGATCCTTCGTTATGGAGAATCTGGGTGGACAGTAAACTGATGAAATAACAGGGCTATGTAAAAATTCAGCAATGCAGACGTTCGTTGCTCGAATATAATATTCCGAGAGGCCACCTAACCATTGGTGTTTAATTCTTGATTTGATTAGAATAGCCGATCTCCAGGTAACACAAAGGGACCGAATTAAGCGGACCCAAGTGAGCTGTATCCTTTCCTTCAACGGCTGCCTGTTCTACCTAACCTAGAATAGCCGAGCCACCACATGATTTATCCCTGGGATCCTTCGAATCGTAAAAAGAATAGCCACTTATTTAAAAAGTGCTTCTAGATGTCATATGAGTCTTAGAAATCAAACTGGTTTTTGTCTTGGCGGATGCCGTTTGCGTTTCAGAAACAATCCTTGAGGCAGTTCATGGCCTTTTAAGCATAGCCTGCAGAAGTGCAGACGGCATTTTTTGCATTTCTTGCATCATGCTAGCCATTTGCGCCATGGTCTGCGTAAATTGTTTACCTATGTATATTGTCAATAACAGCTTCCAGGCGGCTAAAATTGGGACCGGTTGGTTCGTTTGTTGGCATCTTTTGCTGCGTTTTTGTCTAGTTAAGCTTACGTGCGTAGGGCTGGTTAGACTTTAATGCGTTGGCGTAAAAAACTTGACTTGTAGTTGGGTGTGCTAATGGCGGCATGCTTGAAGTTGCTATATTTAACGGCTGGGGAGGGGCGGGAACTACTTTCGACTTCGATGAGCGCCTAACTAATTCAAAAACAGGACAACCTCTATAGTTGGCAGTGTGGTTTCTACCGCAACTGCTGCCTTTCTTTACCTTAGAATCATCTTTCAGCTTGTTGCACTTGTTCGAATCATGCAGATCCCCACACACAACACAAACTGAAGGCAACTTACAATAAGCTTTGGTGTGGCCATATTTTTTGAAGTTCAAGCACTGTACGGGCCCAAATCGCTTTTGTGGCACTTACTCAGTAACTCGTAGGTGCACAATATATTTTAAATCTTAGATGAGATGAGTTTAACTTTTTTTTTAATTTGATATCACCAGGCTCAAGCTTCACTCGGAATAACGGTTAGGGGTATTTTTTCCTGTTTCTTATATTAGATACCTTTCTAACCTTAAACCCTTGGCTAACTAGTCTTGATCTCTTCCTGGTCAACATTAGAATCTATGCCTTTTGGGAAGTTGCTTTAAGGACTTTCTTTCAGTAACGAGGGCCTCATTATCCTCTTCAAAATTGCAAAACGATTTTGCGATGAGGTTGGCTTTTCATCGTCTTTTAAAATTTTTTCAGGTTGTGATGCTTCTGCCGATTTAGGGCTTGTTTCCCTTTTAAAAACTGTTACGCAGCGGTCCATCCCTACCTTAGGTGATGATGCAGAAATTTAGCTTGATGCGACTTTAGCAGCTGCAAGTTCAACTCCAGAATTTAATAACGATGACCGCGACAAAGATGGTACCTCAGAATTTTTTTTATAATTTTTAAATAAAGATTAAGCTAAGTTAGTCCCTTGTTCAGTATAATTATTTAAAGTAGACGCACTTGTACTTAGATTGTTTGTAATTATTTTTGGTCATGCAATTAAATAATTTCTTTTATATTCAGGGTATCTTATGATCTCATTGCTAGCACTTGTGGAGCTTAACGCAATGTAAGCATTTCGGCTATCAGGCCCACTGTCACTACGAATACTGTTACTCATTAACCGTTCGCTTTTTTTTATTAAGTTTGTTTTTGTTTTTCTTTTCTCACTATTATGTGCATGTATGTATATAAAAAAATTCGTTTGCCACTTATTACTTATATCACCTATTGCCAATATTACACTCGCGTAGACACGTCCGTACACTACGAGATTAAGAATCCAGATGACGTGCCGAATGCTATTGAAGAGCTTGAGTTTTGATTTGATCGCCCAGATATTTTGGTACAATCATAACTTCAAAAAATACAACAGTTTCCATATAAATCGTAAAAAAGTAGACCAAATCACAATATTTTTATTATTATTATTCTTATTATATTATTATTATATTATTATTTTCTTGGTGGCATTTCTAATATCGGCTGGATGTAGCCATCATCTAATGAGTACAACCTTGTTAGAAGAAAAATAATTTACAAGCTTCCTGAAGATCAGCAATTTCAATAGGTGTTAGAGGAAAAAATGATTTACAAGCTTCCTGAAGATCAGCAATTTCAGTGGGTTAAGAGTGCAGTGAGTATAAAGCCTTATCCTACGGTAATCGATTTTTTAAAATGGCTTTGACCAGAGTTATTAGTATGATGCCAAACTATGGGTCGCCCCTAGAAAGCCAACCTGTTAAGCAAATGGTACTTCTGGATTGTAAGAAAGGGTTAAAAGGTAAATTCGAGGTATGTGACGGAGATCACATGTTGCCAGCTTGTAAAGAATTTACTGAGATGTCATTGCCAATGCGCTGGAAAAAGTTAAGCGACTACAACTATGCTTTAGTTGTCTGCGTAAGGGTCATGCCCTTAATAGTTGCAATTTTAATAAGTGGTGCTATATAAATAACTACAAAAATATTATCATAAGTCTCTACACAAATTTGAGGAAACAAGAAATGAGGTTACTGATTCGAGAGATGTGAGCCAGGCCTCAAATCAACTTTTAAATTGCAGAAAACATATACAGGCAAGGATCGTCTATATCTCTCATTGACGAAAACACGACTGAAAGGAAAGTCATCAGATCTGACGCTCCAGTGGTATAGAGAAAACACAGTAAATGAAAGTCCACATTTTTCACATTTTCATCGTAAGCTTGGGTGGTTGGCATATGACTTAGCTGACAATAATGCAGCTCATCCTACAGTGTTATTTGTCAAAGATGATCTTAATAATATGGTTACTGATTTCCTAGCTGCTGAGAGTGTTGGTGTTAATCCTCGTATAAAACCGCTTTTATCTGATGATCAAGTTGCGAAGAAAATTATGGAGACCAATATAAAGCGTATTAGAAAGCGTTTGAAAATAGGCTTGCTATGGAAAAATTATCCTCCATCTTTGCCTACAAGCTATCGCATGTCTAAAAATCGTTTAAGGTTAATTGAGAAGAAAATGTCTCAGAATGCTGAATACGCAGAGAAATATAATGTTGAGATTAACAAATATGTTAATAAAGGCTATACGCGTAAACTATCGGATAAAGGGGTAAAACAAACAAAATTACCGCTGTGGTATTTACCTCCCTTTGGGGTTACTAATCCCCCAACTATGAAAGATGAAGCTATTAGAATATGCCAGCAAGTCTCTGAGATACATTCTGAAGGCAGGTTTGAGGTAAGAGGTTTTATATCAAATAGTAAGAGCCTTAAAGCTGCAATAAATAGCTCTCTAGCTAAAAGTTCAGAATTGGTTAATATGGAGAAACAATCTACTGTTCAAAAAGTTCTGGGAATGTTTTGGGATAAAACAGCAGACTTTTTCAAGTTTCAAACAAAATTTCATACCCTTGTAAGATGGTACTCGAGCTCCCACTAAGCGAGAATTACTAAAAATTCCGATGGCATTTGACATTTGATCCATATTGTTTGATAGCGGATTTTTTTCTGCATTCCAAGCTACTTATACAAAGGACCTGAAAGCATTAAGTCAGCTGGGATGATCATATTCCAGTTCAGTTGCATAAAAAGTGGAAGTTATGGTGGAACGAGTTAAGGAGTATTGTCAATTTTGAAGTACCGCCTTTTCTATCTTTAAATCAATATTGTGCAGATGCTAAGATGCATGTATTTATAGATAATAGTCAAAATGCTTTTGCAGCAGTGTGCTATTTTCTCATTCAGTATGGAATGAAGTTAATGTTTCTTTTGTGATACAAAAAGTTAGATGTGTTCCGGTTAAGTTAGTAAGTATACCACGCTTAGGGTTGCATGCTGCGGTCTTAGGAGCTCGCCTAAGCGAAATAGTTCTGCAAAATCATTAAGTCAACATTTCGTCAACATATTTTTGGCCAGAGTTGCATTCTTAATCTTGTAGTGTACGGACGTGTGTACGCGAGTGTAATATTGTTAATAGGTGATATTAGTAATAAGTAGCAAACGAATTCATTAATATACATATATACACAAAAAAGTGAGAAAAGAAAAACAATAACAACAAACTAAATAAAAAAAAAGCGAACTGTTAATGAGTAACAGTAATCGTAGTGACAGTGGGCCTAATAGCCGAAATGCTTACATTGTGTTAAGCTCCACAAGTGTTAGCAATGAGAACATAAGAGACCCTGAATATAATAGAAATTACTTAAATGCAAGACCAAAAATAATTACAAACAATCTTAGTTCAAGTGCGCCTAATTTAAATAAATGTACTGAACAAGGGACTAATTCAGCCCAATCTCTATTTAATAATTATAAAAAAAATTCTGAGGTGCCATCTTTGTCGCGGTCACCATTATCAAACTCTGGAATTGAACCTGCAGCTGCTAAAGCCGCATCAAGCTTAATTTCTGCACCAGCACCTAAGATCCAGGTAGGGATGGACCGCTACGTGACAGTTCTTTAAAGGGGAAGAAGCCCTAAATCGGCAGAAGCATCTCAACCTGCAAAAATTTTAAAAGACGATTAAAAACCAACCTCATCGCAAAATCGTTTTGCAATTTTGCAAGAGGATAATGAGGCCCCAGTTAGTGAAAGAAAGGCCTTTAAGCCACCTCCCATTTATTTGAGGGAAAAAAACTCAAATGATCTCGTCAAGTTTTTAGTCGGTTTGATTGGGGAAAATAACTTTTATGTTTCAAATGTTAAACGCGGTAACATATTTGAGACCAAAATTCAAGTGAACCACGAAAACGCCTACCGCGCTACGGTTTCGGAGCTCGAGAAACTCAGCAAAAACTTCTATACCTACCAACTCAAGACCGCAAAAGGCCTTCAGGTAGTTATTAAAGATATTGATTCTAATGATGACCCAGAATAGATCAAGACCAGTTTGTTAAGCAAAGGGTTTATGGTTAAGACTGTATCCAATATAAGAAACAGGGAAAAACACCCCCAACCATTATTCCGAGTGGAGCTTGAGCCTGGTGATATCAAATTGAAAAAGAGTGAAACTCACCCCATTTATAATTTGAGATATATTATGCACCGACGAGTTACTGTGGAAGTGCCACACAAGCGATCTGGGCCTGTACAGTGCTTGAACTGCCAGGAAGCTTATTGTAAGTTGCCTTCTGTTTGTGTTGTGTGTGGGGATCTGCACGATACGACCAAGTGCGACAAGCCAAAAGATGATCCTAGGATGAAGAAATGCAGCAACTGCGGGGGATACCACACTGCCAACTATAGAGGTTGTCCTGTTTTTAATTCAGTTAAGCGCTCAACCAAGCCGAAAATAGTTCCTGCCCCTCCCCAGCCTTTAAATATACCAACTACAAATATGCCTCCATTGGCACAACCAACTACAAATCAAGTTTCTTACGCCGCCGCATTAAAGTCTACCCAGCATAATTCACGTAAGTCTACCCAGCCTACAACACAACAAGAAGTGCCAACTAGCGAACCAACCGGGTCTAATTTTAGCCGCCTGGAAGCCGTAATTGACAATATGGTCAAACAATTTACGCAGATTATGGCGCAAATGGCCAACATGATGCAAGAAATGCAAAAAATGCAGTCTGCTCTTCTGCAGGCTATGCTTAAAACACCATGAACTACCTCAGAGTTTGTTTCTGGAACGCAAACGGCATCCGCCAACACAAAAACGAGCTCGAGTATTTCTTGATAAACCAAAAAATCGATGTTATGTTGATTTCTGAGACTTATATGGCATCTAGAAGCACTTTTAAAATTAGTGGCTATTCTTTTTACGACTCAAAGGATCCTAGGGATAGATCATGTGGTGGCTCGGCTATTCTAATCAAATCAAGAATTAAACACCAATGGTTGGGTGGCATCTCAGAATGTTATATCCAAGCTACGAACGTCTGCATTGATGAGTTTTTCCATAACCTTGTTATTTCATCCGTTTGCTGTCCACCCAGATTTTCCATGACGAAGGATCAGTACAACAGTTTCTACAAATCATTAGGTCCCCGCTTCATAACTGCTGGAGACTATAACGCTAAGCACACTTACTGGGGCTCCCGCCTAATTAGTCCCAGAGGTCGTGTCCTGCATGATTCCGTATCGGAAATGGGACTGTTCGTTATTTCAACTGGACAACCAACCTATTGGCCGTTGAACATGCGTCCTATCGCCAGGCCAGGTACAGCAAAATTTTTTCCGACGATGTGGGAAAACTTTTATCTGAAAAAAGGAGAGACCGAAGAGAATGGCAAAAGCATAGATCGCCCCAAATTAAAACTAAGCTGAAAAAATGTACTAACCAATTAAAAAGCTTGTTGGAGGTTCACAGAATGGCTTCACTTAAAGAGTACCTCGAAGGTCTAGACGCGACTCCTCAGACAAATTATTCCCTATGGCGATCAGCCAGACGTCTTAAGAGATCCGTTATCGCAAAACCACCATTGCGTAATCTGAGAGGATCCTGAGCTAGAAATGACGAAGAAAAATGTGATCTGTTCGCAAATCATTTCAAAAACGTGTTCACTCCCAATACTTGCACAGACGTGAGGGGATTACCGCCAGTTGTTGCTAGACATCCTTTAGAAATACGTTTTCGATTTACAGATGTTGTAGAGGCTATTTCTAACCTTAATGGTAAAAAAGCTCCTGGCGTTGATAATATAAGCAACAAAATGATCTTAGAGCTACCTTTGACGGCAAAAAGAATAATTATTTTTGTTTTTAACGCAATAATTCGGCTTGAACATTTCCCGCCTATATGGAAAATTGCCTTAGTAAAGATGATTCCTAAACCTGGCAAGGATCCTTCAAAGGTGGAGTCTTATAGGCCTATAAGTTTGTTACCCACAATGTCAAAATTGTTCGAAAAATTGCTTAAGAACAAGCTGACTCCGATCCTGAATGAAAACAACTGCATTCCAGATCACCAATTTGGCTTTAGAAGTCAACATAGCACAATCGAACAAACTCACAGACTGGTGCAGGTTATAAGAAAAACCTTTGAGGAAAAGAAGTACTGCTCCGGGCTTTTCATTGATGTCTCTCAGGCTTTCGATAAAGTATGGCACGAAGGCCTGTTAAACAAACTAAAGCTAAGCCTTCCAGCTAATATTTTCAACCTATTAGAAAAATACATAACCGGTCGACAATTTATGATCAAAGAGGGAAACCAAATAAGTTCTTCTCAACCAATAGGAGCTGGTGTACCTCAAGGGAGTATACTAGGTCCAGTTCTGTACTTTCTTTACACAGCAGATATGCCAACAAATATTTTTACACACACGTCGACATTTGCTGATGATACTGCTTTCCTTAGTATTCATAAAGACCCTAAAGAGGCTTCAAACCAACTGCAGCAACACGTAACCCAAGTTGAAAAATGGGCAAAGTTATGGGGAATAAAAATAAATGAACAAAAATGTACCCACGTTACTTTTACCTTACGCAAAGAAACGTGCTCCCCAATCACTATTAACAACCATATGGTGCCTCAACAAACCGAGACAAAATATCTTGGTGTTCACCTAGATCGCCGCCTCACATAGAAGCCTCATATAGATGCGAAGCTGACTCAAATGAAACTTAAAGCTGCTCAAATCCACTGGATAATTGGTAGAAATTCTCTGCTACGTCTGGATTGTAAACTTCTACTCTACAACTCGATTTTAAAACCAATTCGGTGCTACGGTATACAATAATGGGGCACTGCTTCCGCCTCTAACATAAAAAAAATACAACGTCGTCAAAACAAAATTCTGAGAATGATAACTGGTGCTCCGTGGTATGTCAAAAACAGCAACATCCAAAAGGATCTAGAAGTTCCACTAGTAAAAAGCGAAATCCTAAACTATGTGGAAAAGTATTTAAATAAGTTGGAAACACATCCAAATCCGCTCGCTCGAAGCATCCTGCAACATAGTGGGCACAACCGCCTAAAAAGAAGGGATACTATTGCTCTTAGATGAAACTTTTATAATTAATTAACTTTATTATGAGAACTTAAATTTTAGTCTGGTACTGACTGGACTAGTATTAATAACTTAGTTTTAAGATTTGAATACTTATTGTTAGTTCGCTTAAGCGAAGATTCAATTATAAAATATATGAAAAAAAAAATATATATTTTTGGCCAGTATAAATTTTCGTAAAAGGTGGTTCAAAGCTTTTGTTAGTCATTATATTACAGATATAGTCTTTAGTTGTTGTAAATGGTTACCGCTCTAGCGTTTAATATTAGGGGCGTTATGAAATATTTATAAAACTATCATATTTTTCTGAAATTTAAACTGTAGTGGAATAGAACTTCTAGGGAACAAAAGGGGACAAGAAACGTATACCACCCGAAGAAATGTGAAAGTGTTTTCTTTAACCCTATATATACTTTTGCACCCGCCACGACCCGCGGGTAGAACACTTTTTTAATTTTAATGAAATTACTCTTAAAAAAATTTAAATTACGATAATTTGGTGTATTCAATTTTTACCTTTACGCTAGAAGGTTTATGTTTTTTTTACTTTTGACTACGTAAAACTAAAATAATTAAATATAATACCTGCGAAAGGGTTTTATGGCTTTGTTTTGATCAGCAAAAAAAATAAGTCATAAAAATATCACAAACACATTTAGGGGATTCACAAGGTGTTCTATTTGTCCTATTGTCATATTGTCATGAAATTTCCACAATGGTTTAAAAACATTTGCCAACTATTGGATACTCGGCGCAGGTGTATTTGGAGTTGTTGTGACAATTTAATAAGCATATTAAGCGACGTGATATTTTTTAAGAACTATTTTTGTATAAAAGACAAAAAAAACATTTGTGAAATTTTATAACAATATGACAATAGGACATAATAGGACACCTTGTGAATCCCCTAATTATCTCTTTCTAATATACCTGGTATTAACTGTAAGGGTCAACCAATGTAATAAACAATTTTATAATAATAATCGCGACTTTAAACTTATAAAGATAAAAAACAACCCCATTTTGGCGAGATACTAAATAGTGTTACCTGATGTTAATGTGTGAATAACATATCATCTAAAAATTTATAAAACTACGGATTCGATAAGGGATTACTCAACAATAAGTTCATCGTTTACGTGTACAAACGTACATTTATTTGCAAGTTATTAAACATAACAGACACAAATAAAACTATTCAGAAAAATATGGAGAGCTTCAGTTATAAAGAACTGGCCGAAGAGTATTTGAGAAATAAAAACCAGAAAGAAGTTCTTAGTTACGTTAAAATAAACTTAAATTCGTGTAGCACCAAATTATCTTACTTTTTAAAGGTACTAAAAAAACGCTACAAAAAAGTTAGCTACAGAAAATAAAAGTTTTATATAAAAAGTGAAAAGTGGTTATTAGGCCAACTTACTGTCGCTGCAGAAACAGCAAACCAAGATAAGGTTGAAACGGTACCGTGAAATAACTCCCAAATGAAATAACTCCCAATGGAAAAAATGAAATAACTCCCAAATGAAATAACTCCCAACGAAAATGAAATAACTCCCAATCGAAAAAAATGAAATAACTCCCAACGGTAAAAATTAAATAACTCCCAATGTTTGGGAGTTATTTCATAAAAGTCACAAAAAAGTGAAAAAACTCCCAAATGAAATAACTCCCAACAAAAATAAAATAACCCCCAATTACAAAAAAAATTATTGTTTTATGAAATAAGTCCCAACGGAAATGAAATAACTCCCAACAATAATGGAATAACTCCCAACGAAAATGAAATAACTCCCAACGAAAACGAAATAACTCCCAATTAAAATATATATAATGCGAAAACCTTTTGTATCCATAAATAAGATGTTAATAACGTAAAATTATTTTCTAAACAAACAAACCAAATGACTGCCGGCCTCCGTCTGGACGCAGGATAAGTTAACTCACGTGGATCGAACCGCCGGTTTCGTTACAGCTTTAGGACAGGCTCGTGGACTTGAGACACCTTTTTGGTTAAATAATTTTTTAATAAAAAGAGTTATTTAGATAGCCGCAAGGAAAGAAACATCCAGTGGATTCGATCCGCCGGCTTCGCAGTAGCCTTCGGCCGAGCAATGGACTTTAAGCTCTACTGCTTTCCATATAAAGCTTCGCCAAATAAAATATGAATTTAATGACACTTTAGTTATGAAGCTGCAAGTACTTCCGATGCACTACAGTTTAAAGTATATTCCCCGGCCGAAGGCTACTGCGAAGCCGGCGGATCGAATCTACTGGAGTTTTTTTCCTTGCGCCCGGCCGAAGGCCGGTTATATATGCCACTTTTTTTTAAACCCAAAATTTTCAATTCATTGTCACCTTTTGTATCCATAAATTAGATATCACTAACGTAAAATTATTTTCTAAACAAACAAACCAAATGGCTGGGGGCCTCCGTCTGGACGCAGGATAAGTAAACTCTCGTGGATCAAACCGCCAGCTTCGTTGCAGCTTTAGGACAGGAGCGTGGACTTTAAGCACCTTTTTGGTTAAATAATTTTTTTAATAAAAGGGAGTGATTTAGATAGCCGGCCTTCGGCCGGGCGCAAGGAAAAAAAACTCCAGTCCATTCGATCCGCCGGCTTCGCAGTAGCCTTCGGCCGGGCAATGGAATTTAAGCTCTACTGCTTTCCATATAAAGCTTCGCCAAATAAAACATGAATTTTATGACACTTTAGTTATGAAGCTGCAAATACTTCCGATGCACTACAGTTTAAAGTATATTCCCCGGCCGAAGGCTACTGCGAAGCCGGCGGATCGAATCTACCGGGGTTTTTTTCCTTGCACCCGGCCGAAGGCCGGCTATATATGCCAGCTTCGTTACAGCTTTAGGACAGGCGCGTGGACTTTAAGCACCGTTTTGGTTAAATAATTTTTTTAATAAAAAGGAGTGATTTAGATAGCCGGCCTTCGGCCGGGCGCAAGGAAAAAAAACTCCAGTCCATTCGATCCGCCGGCTTCGCAGTAGCCTTCGGCCGGGCAATGGACTTTAAGCTCTACTGCTTTCCATATAAAGCTTCGCCAAATAAAACATGAATTTTATGACACTTTAGTTATGAAGCTGCAAATACTTCCGATGCACTACAGTTTAAAGTATATTCCCCGGCCGAAGGCTACTGCGAAGCCGGCGGATCGAATCTACTGGAGTTTTTTTCCTTGCGCCCGAAACTCCAGTCCATTCGATCCGCCGGCTTCGCAGTAGCCTTCGGCCGGGCAATGGACTTTAAGCTCTACTGCTTTCCATATAAAGCTTCGCCAAACAAAACATGAATTTTATGACACTTTAGTTATGAAGCTGCAAATACTTCCGATGCACTACAGTTTAAAGTACATCCCCGGGCCGAAGGCTACTGCGAAGCCGGCGGATCGAATCTACCGGGGTTTTTTTCCTTGCACCCGGCCGAAGGCCGGCTATATATGCCAGCTTCGTTACAGCTTTAGGACAGGCGCGTGGACTTTAAGCACCGTTTTGGTTAAATAATTTTTTTAATAAAAAGGAGTGATTTAGATAGCCGGCCTTCGGCCGGGCGCAAGGAAAAAAAACTCCAGTCCATTCGATCCGCCGGCTTCGCAGTAGCCTTCGGCCGGGCAATGGACTTTAAGCTCTACTGCTTTCCATATAAAGCTTCGCCAAATAAAACATGAATTTTATGACACTTTAGTTATGAAGCTGCAAATACTTCCGATGCACTACAGTTTAAAGTATATTCCCCGGCCGAAGGCTACTGCGAAGCCGGCGGATCGAATCTACTGGAGTTTTTTTCCTTGCGCCCGAAACTCCAGTCCATTCGATCCGCCGGCTTCGCAGTAGCCTTCGGCCGGGCAATGGACTTTAAGCTCTACTGCTTTCCATATAAAGCTTCGCCAAATAAAACATGAGTTTTATGACACTTTAGTTATGAAGCTGCAAATACTTCCGATGCACTACAGTTTAAAGTATATTCCCCGGCTGAAGGCTACTGCGAATCCGGCGGATCGAATCCACTGGAGTTTTTTTTTCTTGCGCCCGGCGAAGGCCGGCTTTATACCCACGATTTTAAAACTCCAAAACTTTTAAATAAATGTCACCTTTTATACTAGCGTGATTAAATTTTTTTAAATGCTCTGGTATATACACTTGCTTTTAGTAAAATGAAATAACTCCCAATAAAAATGAAATAACTCCCAACAAAAATGAAATAGCTCCTAATAAAAATGAAATAACTCCCAATAAATATGAAATAACTCCCAATGATAGAAAATGAAATAACTCCCAACAAAAATGAAATAACTCCCAACACTTCGAAAAAATGAAATAACGCCCAACAAAATTTCATTGGGAGTTATATCATTTGGGAGTTATTTCATTATGAAATAACTCCCAATGAAAAATAATGAAATAACTCCCAACGCATTGGGAGTTATTTCATAATGAAATAACTCCCAATTCGTATGGAAAAAAATTGGGAGTTATTTCATTTTTTCATTGGGAGTTATTTCATTTGGGAGTTATTTCACGGTACCGGTTGAAAGACCACACAAATCATTGGACAACTGCAGCGATATATCTAAGGCGAAAACCTTAAGATGTTAACGATGCAATTAGTTGTATAAATATAAAAAAATCTTTCCTACATCAATTACAATAACAGAACCAATTAACAAAAGTGGATATCATTGAAAAATTTGTTAAAGATAGTCCAGTGAGAACAAAACGAATTCTTAAAATTATACCAACTCCGAGCGATGCAAAACAGTACAGAAATGAGAAGGCATTAGCCTTATTTTTGGATTTGAAATTCACAAAACAGCAATATATTAAGCTCAGATTGCGTGCGATTGAAAAGGACTCAAATATCTGTCCAGCATATCATCACATAACCGCTGCTAAAATGGACTGTTTGCCATCAAAGGACACTATTACAACCACAACAATTTCGGCAGAGGTACAAATACAATTCCTACTTGATCACACAGCCGAACGCTTGCTGCAATCAATACCAAGAAATGGAAACACAAAGCTAATTCTTTTTTTGCCAATGGGGATGTGTTGGTTTTTAGGAACAAAAACAATACAAACAAGTTGTATGTGAAAATATTTCGGACTCAGATATGTTTATGGTATCATTTGTACCATTGCGATTGAAAAATATTTTGGAAGATTTAGAGCCTTCGACTAGTACAACGCAAACAATGGGTATTTGGGAAAATGAGACACCATCTTCTACGAAATACTGCAGGCCAAACAAATTTGAATTAAAAAAAGAAACTCGTGATGCGATTAACAAAGAAATTAGTGATATTAAGGCCAAAATTGCAACACTACAGCCATTACAATTACAAATTGAAGTAAGCTACCAATTATTCCTTACAACAATAGATGAAAAAGTAGGTCAGGCTTTGACTAACATGAAGGCTGCATTCATCTGCATTATTCCGACAAAATCATAAGATAAATCCGATGCATATGAATTTGGTTTATCACAACTACATGCAAGAATACGACTTATGGAACATATACTAAAAATCAGTTATGATCTGGATTTCGGGTCTTTAGGATCCAAAGCAACAATGAAGTTCAAAAAAGAAACATGTTCAAGATGAATATCGCAAAATTGGATTTATTATAGATCAGCTAAAACAAGGGTTAGGCAATACAAATGATGGCAATATCGCACGAAGATTCTCTTTAGATCCAGAAACAGCATCTGAAATAACAGGAGTGGATTTAAACCTTATTTTCAGATTAAAAATAATCTGCGTGCAATGAAGAAATTGACTCTAAATAATTTGAAGATTATGCTAAGGAAACTGCAAAAATATATACCCATGGAGAAATATGTCTGCAGCAGTTCACAAAATCCTTTATAATGGAGAAGATATCATTATATATTACTTGGTGACATTTGGAGATATATTAGAGGAGGGTCAGAAAAAAAGGAACAAGGATTACAGATTTTATAGAAAGCACAATACTAGAAAAATTTCACGAAATTCCACAAATGAAGGATCTATTTAATATATTATTGGCAACGTCAGATCCGTTTATCTCCAATATTCGAAATCAATAGAAAGTGCAACATCGGTATGTACACAAAAAAGCCAAAAAACTACTAAAGAACAGAAATAGCACAGAACACAATATATAATATTTGCAATCAATATTTGAGTCAAATGAATAATAATTATAATTGCCTTTCATAGTTATTTTAGTACGAAAAACATAGTTGGTGAATTCACAAGGTCTTGTGAAATCATATATTGTAAAATAATACAACCAAAAAATATGACCGTTGTGAACAACTCTTCGTATATTTGTTGGTGTCGTATTTAAAATCTAAATCAGCTGATACGACCAAACGATAGAAAAACAAACACATATGTATGTACATAAATATTGTGCTGCTCTTGGCTTAACTTAACAATTTGTAGAAATTAGACCCATGAAAACACAAATTGGTCTATATCTAACCTGGTTAGAATCTCTAAAATTCATTAAAATAAGCAAAGTTTTTCTAAAAAATCACAAGAATTTTGTTATTTTTTACGTAAACAAAAAACAGCTGATGTGTCAGAGAGCAGGGCCGGCTATTTTTGCCGGCGGAGGCGGCTTAATGAATCTTCTTTGGCGGGTTTGCCTAAGTTTTTAGTATAGACATTTTTAACGGATGCGAGTGCTAGCGGCTCTAAAAATAAATTAAAAAACTCGCCGTTTCGTTTTAGGCGCTTGGCGCATGACTTTGTATATAATATGACATCACAAAAAACATATCAAACAAAGTTGTATTGTTTCACAACAAGTTTCGTATGAAAAGCAACAACAAAGATTTTATGCTATTGTGAAATTATATGACAATAATACAATATGCTATCGTATCGTACCTTGTGAATTCGCCAAGTATTAGTAAAAAATAATAACAAATATAACCTACCATTGTTACAAATGCTATTAAAATATGTGTATTGCAGTTTTTATTTTTAAAATGTTTTTTAAAATTATCAAATTTGACAGCAAAAAATAATACATTTTACTGTAGTAACAGCAAAATCTCTAGTTAAATATATAATTTTTTTTTTTTTGAGTGTAAACATTTTTTTGAGTGTAACGTTAAAAAAATTCCATTATCACGAAAAATAATTAAAATTGTTATAAAGTTTCTAATATTAAGTTTTTTAATATGTAAATTAAAAAAATAAACCCATATTTCACTCCAAAAGTTTAAAAAAATCAAAAGTTCAACTTTGACCAGGAAGTCCTTAAAAAGTCCTCAGTCAATTTTAATGTAAATAAAACTAAGTCAAGCTGAACTAAATATCTACCCATTAAAACTTCAATATTTTGATCGGTTCAAAAGTTACAGAATTTTAGCCAATGAAAAACGATTTTCAGCCACTGTGTGCCGTAGAAGAGAAAAGAGGTAGGCAGTCATTTCGACATGTCTGACAGTACGTGCTGTTCATATGGAACTAGCTGATGAGTTGCCCACAGAGGCATTCATTTTATGTTTTCGTAACTTCATAAATCGTCGTGGTAATCTCCACTTAGAATTAGCAGCGATAATGGCACTAACTTTATTGGAGCTTAAAATTTCTAAAAAAAGAAGAAAGATTGTTCGGCATATCCAAAATCGAAGAAGAAGCAACAAACGAAAATATGGAATTGATGTTTAATTGCCCCGGCAATCCAAGTTCAGAAGGAGCATTGGAACGCTTAACTCGAGTAACCAAGCGGATTCTTGGTAAAACCGTAAGAGATAGTTCCATAAATGCATTGATTGAAGCGGAAAATATAATAAATTCTAGGCCCCTTACAGAAACTCCTCTTGGTTTAGATGAGGATCACCCATTTACTCCTAATCATTTTATTGTCGTTTACGTAAACTCAACACAAACATTATAATTTTGAAGAAAATATTTTTCTCCGTAAACAGTGGAAGATTGCACAAAACTTAAAAGATCAGTTTTGGAACAGGTGGATCAAAAAGTACCTTTCACAGCTTATTCAAATGCCAAAATGGAAAGACATGCATCCCCCGTTAAAAGTTAGTGATATCGTGATTGGTTTTGATAAAACATTGCCCAAAAATCAGTGGTTAAAAGGGCGTATAGTAAAAGTTTTTCCTGCTAAAGACGGAATAATTCGTTTTGCTTAAATTATAACCCATAGAGGCATAATACGCCGCCCCACTTCAAAGCTAGCTGTATTGAGAATCGAAAATTGTGAATCAGGTTGATGCTGTAATTAACGCCTGGATTTTATACAATAGACATCATGCAGCGACAAATCAAATTGAGCGAAAGTATACACTACATGAATTTGTATCAGAAGTTGCTTATTGTTTGCAAAACGTCAACGGCCAATGTCTGCTTCTTTACCTCCCAGTGATATTCGCTTGGATAATGTTGGGCATCTACCTGAATTTATAAAAGAAGGAAAACCACGATGCAAATATCCAAAATGTTCATCCCGCACGAAAGTTCGATGCCAAAAATGTAGGGTACACTTATGTTTTTCGTCAGAAAAAAATTGTTTTTCTGAGTTTAATCAAAACTAAAAGCTTTGTTGAGTTTTTCTTTATTATAATTTTTATATCGTTGAATAAAATATTTTAAGTTTTTCTTTGAAAAATATTTGTGGCAGAAACTAATCATATTTAAATTTTTAACTGTGGTACCGTCAGGAACCAACCAGGTATTTTTCGAATTTTTCAGGTAAATATCACTTCTGAAGAAACCTGTTAAATAAAAGTTGCTTAGAAAAGCAAGTTTTGTAACATTAATTTTTTTCAGCTAATAAAAAAAAATCAGGATATTAAGGGTTAAATCTTTTTAATGATTTTGTAACTACGAATTAAACAAAAATAGGAAATTTTTATTCAAAATTGTACACTAACTTGTATTAAAAGCTTTTTCTTTCTCCTTATTAGTTTTAGTTTGCTAAATATGCTGTTAACCGCAGATTCGGCCCTGTATTTTTTAAATCCACTTTATTTAAAATCTGTCACAATCTTAATTGTATTTTTGTTGCTTAAAATATTAACTGTAATGCGTACATACATACATATTTACCTACATGCAAGCATACATATTTGCGCTACACAAAATCGTTTGCTCTTACTTATGTATTTATTTTCGGGCACATAGTTTTGTAAAAATATTTATATGCTTGTATCAAAGACTATAGATTATAAAGATGGTTCACTTAGAACAGGGATTGTCAAAATTCTCATTTAATGAAATGCGTCTGTATTGGATAAGAGAAAATTGCCCAGCAAACAAAAAACTAAGCATTGCCAATGTGATGAATTTTACTTTTTAAAGCAAAATGGAAATGAACTTAAAAAAAGTTATTAAAATTAAATACAAAATATGACTCAGTTATTACAGAATAAGACAATTTTTTTTTCACACATATTCCATTGGGCGAGTTTAATTTACAGTTAAAAATTAAAAAATTAAGTGTATTTAGGTATTATAAATTAAGTTTTTCTTGTTTTCTTTGTTTTAAATGTTTGGTAACATAAAATGTATTGCATGTTACCAAAAGCATTTTTAATGACGAAACAAAAATTTTTATCTTCCATTATACTATTTTGTTTGCTGGTTTATTTTGAAATTAAATCAAAGCTGAAAAAACAACAAAGCTGAAAAAAAAACAGTAAGCATCCGCCCATGTGCACTCGTTAACACTCAATTAACGACTGAAATCAAACTGAAATAAAAGAGAACAAGCGTCGGTGTGAGTTTGTTTTTATTGTTTTTGTAGCACAATTGTGCACTAAAAATGAATTTTTGACAACCATTGACTTAGAACATCTTATATATAAAAGAACAATTTTTTTTTGTTAGTGACACCGCTTATAACTCAAGAATGGCTGGACCGATTTTAATGAAACTTGAAAAAAAGACATACCCGATACCTGGGAATGCGTTTTAGGCTTATTTGTTTTTGGAAATTCCGACTGGGCGTGGCACCTCCCATACGAATTGAACAGTTTTTTTCACATATCTCAATACCTATTATAGCTGAAGTCTCCAAATTTGGTACAACTAAATTATTTATTAATGTGCATAATTGAGCTTTTTATGGGCGGGAAAAAATAAATAGGCGTGGCACCTCCCATACAACGAAAATAGTTTTTTGTACATATCTTAACAACTGTAATAGCTAAAGTCTTCAAACTTCATACGGATGTTTATAGTGCTAATATTCATAATTGAGCTTTTTATGGGCGGGAAAAAATAAATAGGCGTGGCACCTCCCATACAACGAAAATAGTTTTTTGTATATATTTCAACAACTGTAAGAGCTAAAGTCTTCAAACTTCGTACGGATGTTTATAGTGCTAATATGCATAATTGAGCTTTTTATGGGCGGGAAAAAATAAATAGGCGTGGCACCTCCCATACAACGAAAATAGTTTTTTGTATATATCTCAATAACTGTAACAGCTGAAGTCTCCGAACTTCGTACGGATGTTTATAGTGCTAATATGTATAATTGAGCTTTTTATGGGCGGGAAAAAATAAATAGGCGTGGCACCTCCCATACAACGAAAATAGTTTTTTGTACATATCTTAACAACTGTAATAGCTGAAGTCTTCAAACTTCGTACGGATGTTTATAGTGCTAATTTGCATAATCGAGCTTTTTATGGGCGGGAAAATATAAATAGGCGTGGCACTTTCCATACAACGAAAATAGTTTTTAGTATATATTTCAACAACTGTAAGAGCTAAAGTCTCCAAACTTCGTACGGATGTTTATAGTGCTAATATGCATAATTGAGCTTTTTATGGGCGGGAAAAAATAAATAGGCGTGGCACCTCCCATACAACGAAAATAGTTTTTGTATATATCTCAATAACTGTAACAGCTGAAGTCTCCGAACTTCGTACGGATGTTTATAGTGCTAATATGTATAATTGAGCTTTTTATTGGCGGGAAAAAATAAATAGGCGTGGTAGCTCCCATACAACGAAAATAGTTTTTTGTATATATTTCAATAACTGTAACAGCTTAAGTCTCCAAACTTTGTACGGATGTTAATAGTGCTTATATGCATAAGTGAGCTTTGTATGATCGGGAAAAAATAAATAGGCGTGGCACCTCCCATACAACGAAAATGGTTTTTTGTACATATCTTAACAACTGTAATAGCTGAAGTCTTCAAACTTCATAGGGATATTTATAGTGCTAATATGCATAATTGAGCTTTTTATGGGCGGAAAAAAATAAATAGGCGTGGCACCTCCCATACAACGAAAATTGTTGTTTGTATATATTTCAATAACTGTAACAGCTTAAGTTTCCAAACTTTGTACGGATGTTAATAGCGCTAATATGCATAATTGAGCTTTGTATGATCGGGAAAAAATAAATAGGCGTGGTACCTCCCATACAACGAAAATAGTTTTTTGTATATATGTCAATAACTGTTACAGCTGAAGTCTTCAAACTTCATACGGATGTTTACAGTGCTAATATGCATAATTTAGCTTATTATGGGCGGGAAAAAATAAATAGGCGTGGCACCTCCCATACAACGAAAATAGTTTTTTGTAGATATTTCAATAACTGTAACAGCTTAAGTCTCCAAACTTTGTACGGATGTTAATGGTGCTAATATGCATAATTGAGCTTTGTATGATCGGGAAAAAATAAATAGGCGTGGCACCTCCCATACAACGAAAATAGTTTTTTGTACATATCTTAACAACTATAATAGCTGAAGTCTTCAAACTTCATACGGATGTTTATAGTGCTAATATGCATAATTAAGCTTTTTATGGGCGGGAAAAAATAAATAGGCGTGGCACCTCCCATACAACGAAAATAGTTTTTTGTATATATTTCAATAACTGTAACAGCTTAAGTTTCCAAACTTTGTACGGATGTTAATAGTGCTAATTTGCATAATCGAGCTTTTTATGGGCGGGAAAAAATAAATAGGCGTGGCACCTCCCATACAACGAAAATAGTTTTTTGTATATATCTCAATAACTGTAACAGCTGAAGTCTTCGAACTTCGTACGGATGTTTATAGTGCTAATATGTATAATTGAGCTTTTTATGGGCGGGAAAAAATAAATAGGCGTGGTAGCTCCCATACAACGAAAATAGTTTTTTGTATATATTTCAATAACTGTAACAGCTTAAGTCTCCAAACTTTGTACGGATGTTAATAGTGCTTATATGCATAATTGAGCTTTGTATGATCGGGAAAAAATAAATAGGCGTGGCACCTCCCATACAACGAATATAGTTTTTTGTATATATTTCAATAACTGTAACAGCTGAAGTCTTCAAACTTCATACGGATGTTTATAGTGCTAATATGCATAATTGAGCTTCTTATGGGCGGGAAAAAATAAATAGGCGTGGCACCTCCCATACAACGAAAATAGTTTTTTGTATATATTTCAATAACTGTAACAGCTTAAGTCTCCAAACTTTGTACGGATGTTAATAGTGCTAATATGCATAATTGAGCTTTGTATGATCGGGAAAAAATAAAAAGGCGTGGCACCTCCCATACAACGAAAATAGTTTTTTGTACATATCTCAACAACTGTAATAGCTGAAGTCTCCAAACTTCGTACGGATGTTTATAGTGCTAATATGCATAATTGAGCTTTGTATGGGCGGTAAGAAATAAATGGGCGGGGCACCTCCCATACAGCGAAAATAGTTTTTTTTATATATATCAATAACTGTATGAGCTGAAGCCTCCAATCTTCGTACGGATGTTTATAGTGCTAATATGCATAATTGTGCTCTGTATGCATACAACTAAATTTTTTTTATATATATCTCAATAACAGTAACAGTTGAACTCTCAAAACTTTGCAAAGATGTTTATAATGGTAATATGCATAATTCAGCTGTGTATGGTTTAAAGTCTCCAAATTTTGTGTAGGTGTTTATACAATGTTGATGTTTACAATTAAGCTGAGTTTGAGCGTGAAGAAAATAATAGGCGTGGCATCTTCTTTACAAGAAAAAATCTTTGACATATATATGTCAATAAATGTAACAGCTGAAATCTCCAAGTTTAATATGGGTATTTATTATGCTAATATGCATAACTAAGATGAGTATAGACAGCAAGTGAACTATGGGTGTGGAACCTCTAATTGCATGGAAATATATATGTGTATCTCATTAACTGTGACAGCTAAGGTGTCCAAACTTTTTGGTGTGGCACCTCCCGTACAATTGGATTTTTTTTACATGTTCTTCAATAATTCTTATAGCTAGAGTTTTAAAATTGTCTATGGATGTTTATGTTTGCTAATATACATAATTGAGGTGGGTATAGTTAAGAGAAAAGGGAAAATAATACTTTCTTATATAAGTCTTAATAACTGTAAAAAAACTTCAAAAAACGTGTTCATATTTTTCTTAAACCAGTTGAACGCAATTTAAATTATTAGTTTAAAAGTAACAAAATTAACCCAAAAATTACCAATAAAATGTTCATCCCTCTTTACCCCTTAGGATCAAATTTATCAAAATTTTATATTCATATTTTTTCGAGACCTGTCGAACGCAATTTGAAAATATAATTTGAGCCCTTTTTATCTTTTTCAGTTCCGAAGGTACAAAATGGATATAAGTAGTTAGAAAATATTTTTTACCCTGTCTCGCCTCTAATAATATTTCAAAAAAGTACGAAAAATGCATTCATAACTTTGAAACCTGTCGAGCATAAATTAAATTACAATTCTATCTTTTTTAAGTTCAGAAGCTACAAAATTAACCAATATATATTTCAAGTCTTTCCCTAAGCATTTAGGCTATGCAATGATTAATCTGTATGTCAGTTAGTGAGTTATTAACGCAATTTTTTTATACATTGTTTTGTAAGCACAACAAACATTTAAAAAAATTAAAAAAATTATTGGCGGATAGGGCTACAAAATAACGAAGCCATTATAAACTGAACTGTTTGTGAAGTTTTTACTTGGTAATAGCTTCCCATCATGAAAAATGCGATAGGCTACAGCTTTTCTATTCACGCTTTATCAGTAATTTTCAGTAAAGAAACAAACAAACATGTTTATAACGTTATTGACATGCTATTAAGGAAAATATTTTGTGAATTGTGTGTGTTTAGACAAAAAATTTGCTTGTTTTTATATATATTGTTAGGCAATACGTGTTCGGATATACTTGATGCTGGATGTATTCAATAAAATGGCAAAAAACGAGGCTTGCCGCATGCACACATTCTTATTTGGTTAGTCGAAAAAGTTCGACAAGACCAGATAGATGATATTATAAGTGCCGAGATCCCTGATCCCGAAACAGATCAAGAACTACATGATGTTGTATTTACAAATATGATTTATGGTCGACGGCAAGTGTTCCAAGCATTATCCATGAAAGTTGAAGGCGAAAACTATCACTGGCAATTGCGGTTATCTACTGTATCGGTGTTCATCGCCCAATGACAGCGAACAAACTATTACAAAGAAAGTAAAAGGAAACGATTTTGTAATTGACAACAGTTGGACTGTGCCATATTCGCCACTTCTTTCCAAATCATTTAAGACACATTGCAATGTTGAATATTCTAATTCAGTGAAGTTGATCAAGTACATCTGCAAATGTCACGAAAGGCAACGATATGGCTGTTTTAGCATCCAAACCTCCAATGGCAACGATGAAATTACGCGTTATTAAGTTGGGAGAAATGTGAATTGCAATCAGGTGGTTTGGCGTACAGTTAGCAGTGCATCTCGATGATGGCCAACGAGTATATTTCACTGCGACAAATGTTGTTCAACGTGCTGAAATACCTCCAGTGACAACATTGACAAGTTTCTTTGCTGTTCGTCAAAGCGATCCGTTTGCAAAAACTTTACTTTACTCGGAGATGCCACGGTATTACACTTGGAACGCTTCTTCAAAAAATTTTTAACGTCGAAAGAAAGGCACTATGGTTCCTGGGCCTCCAGATGTGCATTCAAGTGATGGTCTTGGTCACATTTATACAGTTCATCTGAAGAATATTGAATGCTTTTATTTGCGGTTGTTGCTGGTGAATGTTCGTGGTCCAACATCATAGTCTGCCCAACATTTTGTGCTGCATGCCAAGAACTCAATTTGCTTGAAAACGATACTCATTGAGATACGAAAATCACTGAAGCATATACGAACATTATTTGCTATTGTCATTATTTGCTATTGACATACTTCCCGTCAAGTCCAAGTGACCTGTGGAACAAATACAAGGACAATGTGTCAGAAGACACTTTACATCAATATCGTGTCAGCTCGAGAAATCCAAATATCGAAGTCAATGCGAAGATGCATAACCTTATTAACCTTATTATGAAAACTTAAATTTTGGTCTGGTACTGCTGGACTATTATCAATTACATAATTTTAAGATTTGAATACTTATTGTTAGTTTGCATTAGCGAAGATTCAATAATAATAATATGGAAAAAAAAAATATTTATAACAGGGCCTTGCTCTTAATTGAAGACATGTGTTACCTTATTTGCGGCAGTTTGTTAGTCAGGTTAGGACTGCTAGCACCAGAACATGAAATGAATGAGCTACTAAATCGAGAATTTAAGCGTGGACGTGAATACGATCTACTTGAGTTGAACCAATTAGTTCAAACTAATGATTCCCTCTTAAACCTCCAACAGAAGGAAGTCTATGATATAATATTGAAGGCAATTGATGGCCCCGGTGGAACTGGGAAGATATTCGTCATGTCATTGATTTTAGCCACTGTTCGTGCGAGATCCAACATTGCTGTAGCGGTAGCTTCATCTGGAATAGCGGCCACATTATAAAAAGGTTGCCGCACAGCTCACTTAGCGTTAAAATTGTCATTAAACCTTCAAAATATAGAGCAACCGACATGTAACATTGCGAAAAAGTCCGCCATGTCCAAAGTTTTAGTAGCGTGTAAAATCATTATCTGGGACGAATGCACAATGGCACACAAATGCGCAACAGAAGCTCTAAAAACAGCACTATGAGACCTGCGCAGTGACTCAAGATTTTTTGGAGGTGCAATGATTTTACTGCCTGGGGATTTCCGCCAAACACTGCCAGTCATTCCAAGATCAACAGCTGCTGATCGAATAAGTGCTTGCGTAAATCCTCAATTCTGTGGCGTTTTAAAAAGATAGTGCCGTTGACAGAAAACATGAGAGTTATATTGCTCAACGACTTATCAGCTCAAGATTTCTTCAACCAATTGTTGACTATCGGTAATGGCCGTATTCCTGTCGACGAATTAAACGGATTGATTTCGTTTCCTCAAAATTTTTGTAATTTTGTATCGTCAAAAGAACAGCTCATCCAGAAAGTTTTCCCCAACATAATTGCTAATGGGAAAAATTGTGACTGGTTGAGTGAACGGGAAATTTTAGCAGCTAAAAATATAGATGTTGATGATTTAAACTATATAGTTCAAAATCAAATCGTTGGTACTCTGCATTCTTTTAAATCAATTGATTGTGTAACAAACGAAGATGAAGCCACCAACTATCCAACTGAAGTTTTAAACTTCTTGGATGTGCCTGACTTACCACCGCACAACTTATAACTGAAGGTTGGCTCGGTAGTTATCGTCCTTCGAAATTTAAACCAACCAAAACTTTGCAATGGAACGCGCTTGGTAATAACAAAACTGATAGTCCATGCTATTCACGCAATTATACTTAGAGGAAAATTCAAAAGTGAAGAAGTTCTCATACTGAGAATTCCGATTATACCAACCGATATCCTTTTTTAGTTTAAGATAATTCAATTTCCTATTCGTCTTGCATTCTCAATGACTATTAACAAATCAGAAGGACAATCCATGAGTATTTGTGGTCTTAGTTAAGAAAATACATGTTTTTCTCATAGCCAAATATACGTTGCATTTTCACGTGTGGGCAAACCATCTGCTTTATTTGTACTTGCACCTGATAACAAAACAAAAAATGTCGTATATCGCAATGTACTGCACTGAAGGAAATTAACCTAAACATAACCCATGCACGAAAATACATAGCTTCCTTAACAGCTTTTACCTGAAACGCCATATTTTTGAAATCTTTTTGAATTTTTGTTTTCTTTATAACTATTCGACTAAACAAACTTTGTACTCTTTTAAAAAAATCCATATATTCAATAACTGTTAGGTCGTACGAAGTTCACCGGGTCAGCTAGTATTTCATAAACAGAAATTTTGAGTTTGCAATGGGAGGTTACGGTAAAGGCAAAGGGAAAGGAAAAACACTCTCTTAATTTGAGAGAAGACAGAAAATAAAAAAAAAGATCACAAACAATTTTCGCCAATTTTTAAGAATAATAACAGCCAAAAAAATATGAATGGTGCATGTACATACATACCAACATATACATATGGATGTATGTACATACATACAATATAAACATTGTTTTCCATGTTTGTTTTTTTTTATTTTGCTGCTTTTTGATTTTACGTTCATATATGTATACGTGCATATGTATGCCTCTATGTATATTCAAAAAAAAAGACACCTTCTTTTAAGCAAATTGATGGTTTTGTTTAAAATTTGCCAAAGAAGTATTGTTAAAAAGCAGCTCATATTCAAAAACAAACGCGAAAGTTGTTGATAATCTAGTTGTAGGGTAAAAATACGTACATATTTTATTGCTGTAAAAATGAAATCATGTCGATTCGAGTTGAATTAAAATACCCTTATTTTGATATGTAAAGAGCTGTACAAATAAAGCGCCTTTTAACATTTCTTAGAAGTTTTAAATTATTAATGGTATGCATAAAACCTCAAGGTATTTATTTTATATATAATTTATTTTTTTTTTTTTTTGACAAAATAACTTTTGTCTTCAGTTAAAAAAAAAAATCATCAGTGTGACTGTTAAAATCATGTTTCCGGATCCAAATAGTGGCGCACATAAAACGTTTTGGCATCGAACAATCAGAAATATCCCTGTGTCAATCGCTATCTAAGTCAGCATATGATCCATTTTTAGGACAAAATAATGTATATATCTCAGTAAATGCAGCCACTCTTGCCACAAAACTAAGCACGGGTACTTTAATGATAGGGACCTAAATTAGGGGAAATCATTTTTTTAAAAGGAGCAGGGGAAGTTATATTTCCCCTTAAATTGCAATATTTAGAGTGCTTAATCTGAGAAACATAATAGCAATAGAATTAAAATGTTGTACAAAAAGTAATTTTACAATAATGAAAAAAAAATATTGGGATCGGAGCAGGGGACGCGGTAGCCCTCATACAAATTTACAGTTTTTGTAAAATTTTCGATACGCTATATCTAGAAAACTTCAAATGTTCTGCTTTTAATACAAAATATGCTGAAAACAGTTAAAACTCTCGACCTTTAATCTTTTACATGGTACAAACTTTAAATTTTGTAAGGTTTTCTATTTCAAAAACTAGGACAGCTATCGACCTCAAACGCGGCACAAAAAACTTTTTTTAATTACAATATTCGCAGTATGAAATAAATCAGCTAGATCAGGGGCCAAATTACGGCATCCGTGATCAAGTGAAATTGTTCGTAATATTTGCTTTTGAGATTACCGCATTCGTTATCGAGTAAGAGCTATCGTAATTTCTGATGAAAGCATTCGTTAACGAGTACGCTATCGAGTGCTGGCTAACGAAAAGTTTTTCGTGAGGTAAACAGCATTCGAAATTTATTTTATGTGCAACATTAGGCAGTGAAGGTAGACAAAATGTAAGTTTTTATACAAATCATAGTTGAAGCTATAAATAAATAAATAAAATAAACATTGTAGGACCAATATAAACTCAATAAATGGAAAGCAAAAGGATATGGTTGATTATCCTAACTTGGCCAAAAATAAATTACCAAACATACGTTAATTTTGAGATGGATTTTGCAACCCAAAATGAGTCCCGTTTATACAACCCATCCCTAAGAAATAAAGGAAATGTTACATAAAGCTAGCATTATATTGCGATTTTATATTTACCGCCAGGGAGTCTAAATTTCTGCATAAACGCTTCCGAGCATAAAGCAAACTGTTCTGAATTTAATAAATTTTGCATACAGCTTATTCATCATTTTGTTAACCTTTTTGCAAACTCTGCTCTGACTTATTCCAATTAAGTAGTCATTTTCAGTGGTATGTTGAAAAGATCCACTGGCTAAAAGTGATAATGTTACGGCCAGCTGCAGGTTTGGTGGTAAGGCAGTAGACATATGTCCTTCAAAATTTAGCTCACAAAGAATAAAACTTTTGAAACTCTAAAACGCTTAACAAACCTTAAATGATAAAGTTTTAAACGAAATCCAGTAGCTGACAATGACAGTGGATCACTTTTAACCCGTATTTGTCTTCTTATACGCATAGTATTAGATTCATCCTCTGAGTCAGAAGATAAACACAACAAAACTAATGTAATCATTTTTATTTTGCTTTTTTTTTATTAATTAATTAAAAACAATATAACAGCAAAACTTTGTGTTTCCTTTCTTAACAAAGTTGTAATTTTTTACTAAAACATGTTTTCATTCAATTACAATGCAAAAAAAAAAAATCTGTTACATTCTATTTTAATTTCGATACGTGAGCTATCGAATGCGGTAATCCATTCATTCGATACGTGACGAAATTTCATTCGATACGAAAGTCTACTCGTTCACGAGTGCCGTAATTTGGCCCCAGATGGCTGGGTATATAAGAAGACCAATGTGAAGTGTAAATATATAAGATTCGGAACAGCAAAATATAGCGCCCTTGTTTTATTTATTTGTTTTTTTTTCATATTAAAAAGTACCTATTGAAAATCCAACTGAAATCCAATTGAATCCAGTTGGAACCCAATCGGAAACCAATTGTATTTTCAATTCTTATGGCTATGGCGTTACGGTTATGTCACGTACATATAATTCAACCTTTACAAAATACGATATTTAAGAAAAATTTTTGAAAACTAAAATTTGTAAGGTTACATTTAAAATAACAGTTTTTTAACTTAGAACTTGATGTTTGCACTGAAATAAACACAATGTGAGTAAAATAGCCACACCTCTCACAATAAAATTGCAAATATGTACCTGTACATATAAAAAAATAAAACGATCTGAAAACAAAAGATATTCTGCGCAAATAAAACAAACACAAATTTTATATTAAAAAATAAGTTTTTCAAAAAAAATCCTATCACAATAAAATTGAACCAATTCGCCTGTAATGAAAATTTAACAAAGTAATATTTTTTTATCTATTATATAAAGAAGGGGTGTGTGTGTATGTATGTATGTATGTTTGTATTTTATAGCTGGCCACACCAGTGGATCGATTTTTGTGAAATTTTTACAGAGTGTTACTTCAAGTCTAAAAGGAACAATAGGCTACTTTTTTTTTGGAAATTATTGTTGCCACGCCCACACTACGCCCATTTCTGTGGGAAGGTCAAGTAACAAAATTACCCAGAGCCATACTGCTCAAACGCGTAGAGCTAAATACCTGAAATTTACAACACGTGTTAAGCTTTACATGTTTGTTTAAATGCACATGAGTTTTTAAACATTGGGCCCGTAAAGGAATAAAAAGGGGAGAAAAAGGGAAAAATCGGTAACCTACTATCTCTTGATGTCTATAAGATAGAAACAAAATTTAAAAAGTTTAGCGTTTTCCTTAAGAAATAAACAGACTGGTGTTTGCAGTTTTTTTTTTAAATTTTGGTCCGAAAGGCCGAAAAAAGGGGTTGAAATTATATTTTGGTACTTTTTGTTACTTTTAAACCAATATAGATAGAAAAATTTTTCAAATTGCGTTCGATAGGTCTTACAAAAATATGATTACGTTTTTCGTACTTTTTTTTAATTTTGGGCCCAAAAGGGGAAAAAAGGGCTAAAAATATATTTTGATTTTTTTATTCGTTTTTTGTAACTTTTAAACCTATAACGATAGAAACATTATTCAAATTAAGTGTAACAGGCCTAAAAAATATGAGTACGTTTTTAGATACTTTTTTAATTTTATAGACCCTAAGGGGAAGAAAGGGTTAAAATTATGTTTTAGTTCTTTTTGTAACTTTAAAATAAATTATGATAGAAACATAATTTCAATTCCTCTTCGAAACCGATTTTTGGAAATTAGTTCGCACGTAAACGGCTTTTAAAGTTAAAATTTTGAAGGTAAAAAAGTGGGCGGTGCCACGCCCATAAAACTTAAACTTTTTATGCTGGTACTTTAATTGCACTGATTTTTTAAAATTGGCACACATATAGAAGGCCTCTAATTCCGAAGTTCTATAGGACAAAAATGGAGGATTGCAGCGCCCACAAAAATGTAAGTTTTCAGATTGGTTCTTCTATTTTTATGAAGCTCAAAAATAGACCGATAATATTTATTTTCGGTACAAAAATGGGTGACATAAAGATAGACGAACGTGCAAAATTATGTGAAGATAAGGCCATATTCTAGCCAGTTATAGCCCAAAACGCTTTATCCGAAAGGACATTTGTATGGGAGCTCTGTCGAAAAATAACCTGATCATCACCACAAACAACACGCTTTTTTCTTATGCCAAAAAACTTATCTGTTCCAAATTTCATCGTAATATCTGCAAAAATGCGGTCTCTACTTTGCTAACAAGAATACATTAAGACTGAATTCCAAAGCGCAGTTTGCTTTGCATTAAAAATTTTCAACTTCTTCCCTTATTTACTCTTTACAATTTGGACAACGTTTTTTGCGTCCAGGACATTAATATAGCTGCAAGCACTCATTTGGAAGTAGAAGATATTATCAAAAACATCATCTTTGCTTTCAGGAAAAACTTGAAATTTCATGATGCAAGGCAAACTGCGTTTTGGAATTCAGCCTAACTCCTAGCCGGACGGATGGACTGACAGGTTTTAATCGACTCAGGAAGGGATTCTGTGTCAATCGGTATAATTGGAAGTGGGTCTCAGACCTTTTTCTTTGGTGAGGTACAAAAATTTGCACAAAAGCATAATAAAATTTGGATATTACAATATAAGAGAAGTTTGAACTTCTTTTGAAAAATATTTGATATGTGATCCCTGTATCTATATTATATAAAGAAAGGTTGTATGTATGTATGTATGTATGTATGTATGTATGTATGTATGTATGTATGTATGTATGTATGTATGTATGTATGTATGTATGTATGTATGTATGTATGTATGTATGTATGTATACTTGTATGTATGTATGTATGCACATTTAATAATAATAATAATAATAATAATAATTTATTTAGTAGTATGTAACATACTTTAAAAATTTCATATACATTAAATATTCACATATTAATTTTTTTCTTTATAAGATACTTAAAAATTTTATAATTTCTTTTCTAAATACATTAATATTTCTTTCATTTCTAATATAAGGTTGTAATTTATTATATTCACTTAAGCCTTTGTAAAATAGCGATCTTTGCATTGTGTTGTTTGATATTTGTTGTATCCTAAAGTGTTCAGAATTTCTCAGGTTATATGGTTGAACATCTCCAACATATACAAGTTGTTCACATAGGTATTGTGGCGCATCTCCCATCTTCATTTTTTGGATAAAAACCAGAGTATTTAATGTGAGTCTTTGTCGTATATTAAGCCATTTAAGACAATTTAACATATAATTTATTGGTGCATATCGGTTGCATCTTAGTATACAGCGCATGGCCCTATTTTGCAGTTTTTGCAGTCTACTTAACTGCTGATCTGTACAGCATGTATAAATTATTGTTGAGCCAAATTCAAAATGAGGTTTAATTATTGTGTTGTATATATTTATGGCAGTTATTATTGATATTTTGCCTCTCAGTCTTTTGAAAAACCCTATCTTTTTACCAATCTTTTTAAGTTTTAATTTCCGATCTAGTATAAATCCGAGATATTTAATACTATTTACTTTTTCTATTTGCTCATTATTCATTTTTATTTGTTTATTACTAGTCATGTTTATTTCAATAATTTTGGTTTTACACTCATTTAATTTTAATTTGTTCATTTTTAGCCATTTGTTTACTTTATATAAATCATTTTCTAGGTTGTTGTAACATATTTGATCATTTTCTGCTTCAGTAAATATTAGTGTGTCGTCGGCGTATAACATTATTTCACATTTTTCTAACACTTTTGGCATTTCATTTATATATATTATGAACAATATTGCTCCCAGAATCGATCCCTGTGGAACACCGTACTCATTATTAATATTCGTCGATTTTACTTTGTTAACTTGAGTTTTTTGTCTTCTTGCGTTCAAGTATGATTCAAACCATTTCACTTCTTTACCTTTACCTTTACTTCTTTACCTGTTGATGTATTTATTTTTTTCTTCAATTATTTTGTTCTTGTAGATATTCCTAATTATTTTGTATTCATTCCATGCGAGCTGGGTGTTATATATTTTGGCGATCCTATATTTTTGAATTTTTTCATGCTTTAGGTTCCTTATTTCACTATTAAACCATTTATTCGTGTTGTTTTGATCTACTCTCTTTTTTATTGTGAATTTCTTTACTGCTCTTTCAATGCAATTATCTAATATTTTTACATTATTATTTAATTCGTTGTTTGTATTTAAGTTTACTATTGGTATTAACTCATTTCGAAATTTTCTCTTATTATATTTAAAATATTCTATTTCTTTGCCTTGACTTTGTTTATCGTGTCTGCATTTAATCCTGATCTCAATTGTTTCATGATCGGTTATCTTCTTATCGTTGTCATTTTTTACACATATATTATCCATATTTGTTATAACGTAGTCAATTAAAGTCTTTGATCTTTCTGTTATTCTAGTGTAATCTTCAACAATTTGTTTTAGATAATTATCATTTAGTATTTGTTTAATTTTAGTTTTGTACACTCCATCTTTGGACCAGTCTATATTAAAATCGCCTGCTATTATTATGTTACATCTATTCTCAATGATCTCTTCAATTGTTTCTTCAAATATATCACAGAACTCACTTTCTCTACTGTTAGGTGATCTATATACCACTACAATTATAAATTTTATATTTTTATATTCCACAATACTTGCGTTTATCCAATAATTGTAATCTTTTATTTTTTCTAAAATTTTTTTAATTTTCTATTTATCTTTAGCATATATACTGACACCACCTGTTCTTTTTGAGTTAGAATATGTTGTTATTATTTCGTAACCGTTTAATTTAATTTCAGCTTCATTTATCTCTTCTGTTATATGCGTTTCTGACATTATTATAAATTCTGGTTTATCGCTTGCAGCTATATATTCCACTTGCTCAAAATTATTTATTAGTCCTTGTACATTTAAGTATATGCCTTTGATGTACTGTAGTTGTTAAAAGTTTATTCCACGCTGTTTCTTTTTAAAGTTCAGTTTATTTTGATAAACTGGGCAAATTTTACTACTTGTATAGTGGTTATCATCGAGTCCAAGATTTAATTTTTGGTTATTTCGAATACAATTTATACATTTTTTTATTAATTCTTTACTACATTCCTTACTTTTATGTGGACCATGGCATTTCACACATATCTCATTATTCTTACACTCCACTGCTTTATGATTATACCCTCTACATTTAAAACATTGTATTATTTCAGTCCCGTCGAATATTCTACACTTTTCCCATCCGATATTTATTTTTCTCTCATCCATTAGTTTATGATATGATTCACTGTCAATTTTTAGTCTCGCGTTATATATTGTTTTATTAAATTTTTTATATTCGAACATTTTTATGATACTATATTGTCCATCTGTTATTGTTGGGTTCTGCTTTCTAATTTTTTGTAATAATTCCATCTCAGTATGTTTAAATGTCATATCAGATATAATTATTTTCTTTTCATTTGTATTAGGAATCATGATATCATATCCGTCACTCATTTCTTTTTGAATTGCTATTTTTATTTTTTCTCTTTCATTTTCATTATCAGTTTGAATCACGACAGTCCCATTTTTTCTATTCTCAATATTTTTTATTTTTAAGTTCACGGGATCGACCTTATTATTTAATGCCTCTTTTGTTTTTTCTATATTTTGTTTTTCTTTTGGCTTTATTATTAAGGGCACTTGTTGTTTGACATCCGGCATCACTTTATTTTTTACTGCCTGAGCATATGATATTTGGTTTGTTTTTTCATTTGTACTTTTTATAGCTTTCTTAATTTCATTGCACATTTTCAGGTTGTTATCATTAATTGTATTACTCATTTCTTTATAATTGTTTTCAAATTCTGTTATTCTACCACTGAGGTTTATCATTTCTTTTACATTTTTTTCACAGTTTTTAGTAGCAAAGTCTAGCTTTTTTATTCTTTCTTCATATCTTTTTTCAATTGCTTCTAGCAGTTCTTTTATTTCATTTTCATTGTGTTTCAATGTTTCTTTAAATTCATGCTTATATTCATTTAGTTGTTGTTTATTTTTTTCAACGCCATCATGAATTTCTCTTAATAATTCCTCAATATTATGTATATAATAGACACAATTATCACAAATAAACCTTATAAAATTCTGCTTATTTAAAATTCCAATTGAATATTGATCTATATTGGAACATTTTGATGCACTATGATATATCTTTCCGCATATTCCCTCGCATTTAATACCACTTTCACCTCTAATTGCAGATTTGCATTTGTTGCACTCAGCCATCACTTTGGTATTTTTTCTTTTTTTAAATTTTTGTTTTAATGTTTGTATTATATATTAATATTTTTATTTGCACACATAACAAAATATTTATTAATCGATTTTTTATAGTCCTGTCTATTTTTACAACTGATTAATATTTTATTTTATTTTATTAACTCGGCACTCGGAAAATTATACTCTCCTCTTCAATAATATCAAATCACAGGTATGTATGTATGTTTGTAATTTATAGCTGTCCACACCAGTGGATCGATTTTTTGAAATTTTTACAGCGAGTTACTTAAAGTCTGGAAGAAACAATTGGCAAGTTTTTTTTGGAAATCTTTGCTGCCGCGCCCACACTACGCCCATTTGTGTGGGAAGGTCTGGTTATGAATTGCCTAACCAAATTACCCAAAGCCATACTGATCAAACGCGTAGAGCTAAATACATGTTTGTTTAAATACATACGAATTTTAAGAAATTGGGCCCGTAAAGGGATAAAAAGGGGACAAAAAAGGAAAAACCTGTAGCCTACTATCTTTTGATGTATATAAGATAAAAACAAAATTTAAAAAGTTTTGCGTTTTCCTTAAGAAACAAACAGACAGGTATCTGCAGTTTTTTTTTCATTTTGGTCCGAAATGGGGGAAAAAGGGGCTAAAATTATCTTTTGGTACTTTTTGGTACTTTTTGTTACTTTTAAACCAATAAAGATATAAACATTATTCAAATTGCGTTCGATAGGTCTTAAAAAAATATTATTACGTTTTTCGTACTTTTTTAATTTTGGACCCAAAAGAGGAAAACAGGGTTAAAAATATATTTTGATTTTTTTATGTGTTGTTTGTTACTTTTCAACCAATAAAGATAGAAACATAATTCAAATTGGATGCGACGGGCCTAAAAAATATGAGTACGTTTTTGGGTCTTTTTTGAATAATTGGACTCTTAGGGGGAAAAAAGGTTAAAATTATGTTTTAGTACTTTTCGTAACTTTGAAACCAATGAAGGTAGAAACATAGTTTAATTTGCATTCGTCAGGTTACCAAAAAATGTTAATACAGTCAAATCCCGTTAATTCGTACCCCGATAAATCGTAATTCCCGATAATACGTAATAAACTGTCGGTCCCTTGAAAAAATCTCGTTAATTCGCAAAATTTCCATACATTTTGGTCCCTTCGCTAATTCGTAATTTTTTTTGAAAATAAAATCTTCTTTACCTCTTATAAATCGTATTTGTTTGCTAACTACCACTAATAATTCGTAATAAAAACAACAGAAACATGAAAAGAATGATTTTTTTTACCGCTATTTTTTTGCGTAGGTTTTTACTTTTGCTTGTGTGTGTGTTTATTTTCTTAAGATTAGTTTGTTACATCAGTGTTTTTTATGTTTTTTCATCGTTTTATTAAATAAATTAAAAAACCCCGTTAATTCGTATTTATTTTATTTTAATCCCGTTAAATCGAAATCCCGCTAAATCGAAAACCCCTATAATTCGTAAGAAATGGCCGGTCCCTTGCGATTACGAATTATCGGGATTTGACTGTATGTTAATAAGGGGCTAAGATTATATATAGAAATTTATAAATAATTTTTGCTTATTAAAGCTTTCTGAATATCTCCAAAACTGTAAGCCTGGTAAATATCCAATTTTTATGTGCTAAGTAAATAGTAGGGCTGACTTATTATTTATTGCAACTTATGTGGGGCAACCAATAAATTAAAAAATATATAAATTCTTTTGTTTACATATTTTAATAATTTTACTACGATTGGGGTAGCGAAGCACACCGGGGCTTAGCTAGTAAGAGTATAAATGTAGAATAAAAAATTTAAAACTAAAAACTTTAAATGAGTAAAATTATCCTTAAAGATTTTTTGATATTGTTTATAAATTCAATATATCAAAGTAAACGAACAATAATTATATTTAGGGCGGTATTTTAGTACTCTCTACTTAGAATAATGAATTTAAAGTTTTCAGAAAAACTATTTCTTTCTTCAGTTATTTTCATTTTGATAATAATGGCATTTTAATCATTGCGAATCGACTTGGTTTCATTTATACAACAATAAAATACGTATTGTTGCCCTATAACTAACTATGCATTGAAATTTATTCGCTACTATCACGGCTTTTTGCACATAAACTGTATTGAAACATAACTTCTTTTACCTTAATTCATATATAAAAACAAACAAAAAGAATAACAATGTGAATATGTACACCCAAATGTATTAATGTTTGTATGGACGTGTACGATGTACGTATGTTTTTGTTTTTATTCAAGGCATATCGATACAAGGTGGCCGCATAAGGGTGTCGTTATCTTTCTATTTATTTTTTATATGGAGTTTGAAACTATAACTGAAATTATTTTTCAATTTTAGTGTCAAGCTCCATATAAAAAATAAAATAAGGTTCAAAAGAACGACTCTCTTATTTTTTTTCTTGCGGCCACCTTGTATCGATATGCCTTGGTTTTAATTCTTAAAATTTGGTGGCCATTTTTTTGCCTTTACTTTTCGTCTTCTCTTTTCATTAGTTTTTGTATGTAAGTATATCGTCATAAAACATGCAAAATGCCTTAGCTTACATGTTAAAACTTTTACATGGAAGCAAAAAACTTGTTTAAATAAAAAATATGTTGAGAATAAACACAAAATTTTTTAATATAAGTTAACCAGAATTAACAAATTAATTTCTGCTGGAAAAAAGAATTTTGCGAGATAATGTTCATATTTTGACTTTACGGATCAAACTTAATAAAAAAAGTAAATTTAATATGTTATTTAAGATAAGGCGTTTCGCATTTTCTGTGACGATATATTCTTTGGCAATATTTACACACGTACATACACTTACAAATTGTTTTGCTGAGAGCTTATTTTCTTTTTGTTATTTCTATCGCCATTTATATTAACTCTCTCTCTCTCTCTTTCAATAAATCCCAAATATGATAAATCCCACATCAATTTAGCAGTCATAAAACAGTGTATAGAAGTGCAACATCTTTATAAATATATAGTCTGCTTGTACGTATGTTTGCATTAGCATGAGTATTATTAACGTAGTTATGCATGTATGTATGTACGTTCATCCAACTCATTTTGTAATAAAAGGTACATGTGTACTTAATCTCTTGTGTGCCACTCTTGCATTACTTTCCAGTATTAAAATTTTTAGTCGTTTTAGAGATTAATAAAATGTATAATTAAAACTGAATAAAATTATTTGTTTTTTTTATTAATTTCGATTTCATTTGCCTTTTATCACAGATTTTAATCTTAGAAACTATTGACTTATAATACTGTCTAAAACAAATTAAGCTTTTTATGTACATATACACTATATTTTAATTAGGGTTTATAAACCTTTAAAGTCAAGATAATTACACATTTTCCAGATAAATGGAATTGTATATATTTTCCAATGGTAAAATAGCAAAAAACACTAAATATTTTACTGCCTAAAATTTTAACGAATTTAAAATTGTACCATGATGGAAATTACCAAGCCTGGTGTATGCATACAGCCGCCGCCTTCAATATAATTGAGTCGCTAACTGCATAGCAATAATTCAGCCAGCTGCATTTGTAGTCGTGTTGCTTTGTTGCTTGCTGTCGTCTATGTGTTCAAGGCATTATTCCTCTTCTGGTTTTAGGACTTAAAGTAAGTGGTTTGCAATCGGATATTTTTCCGAAAGGGACTAGGAATCCCTAATTTTTTTTACGTTGGCGGCATTAATTTTCTTTCGGTACTTAAGGATGGTTGATGGGTCGATTACTAATATTTTTCCATTATTATCATTTAATTTTTTTTTATAATTTTTTTGGGTAACTCTTATCTAAGGACTTGACGAAGTAGCACAAAAGAAAAAGAGAACCTAGTTTTTATATCTTTCAGATTAGTGATAAGGGTATACATATGTATATAAATTTGTCATTCCGTTTGTATTTTCTTTATCCATCTGCGACCCCATAAAGCATATATATAATTTTTGAGCTTTTTGCTAGGGGAGTTGATTTAGCGATGCCCGCCTGTACCTGTTATGGCTGAAACTTTTCAAAGCCCCCCAATGTCGCATAGACCCGTTAGTGGTATCAAAAATATCTGCGAGCAAATCGCTTTTGAAATCCAGAAAAATCGCCGATAACTGACCGAGATATAAGCCTACCTCTGTATATATTTTTTTATTTTTTACATAAAACCTCTAAAACTGGACCGGAGATGTCCTGTACAATGTGCAATATAAGCCCTAATCCCATTAATTTTCCCTCACGAACATTTTTGTGGAACATATGTATGTAAATAACATACATAACACCCTACCTACTAATGGGATTGCCCACAGCTTCCACAGCTTTCACGGTGCTCCTATAAAGGTTAGTGTAAGACTGACCCGAATAAATTTTTTTACAAACATATTTTCCTAACATACTTACCCCCTATTTACATCTCCTTACATGGTTGCTATACAAAATTTAAAACAAAACAGGGTAAAAACCCTTGCAACAGACCCCCATTAGTTTTCCCGTCCAAACATATTCCTAGAACATACTTACCCTCTATCTCCATCATCTAAGGGGCTTGCCGTACAAAATTTACAAAAATTATGTAAAAACGCGCATAACTTTCCCTAGAGTCGACCTTAGAGAAATAAAGTGTACGACAAACTCCTATTAGTTTCACCTACCAAACATATTCCTAAAATATACTTACCTCCTACCTCCAGCGTCTAAGGGGGCTCCCATACAAAGTTTGGCGAAATTGTAATAACACCCTCTCCTACAGCTTCCAGGGTTCCTGCGCATAGGTCAAATGTATGACTGACCCCAACTCATTATTCCTTGCAAACATTTTACTTAAATATACTTACGCCCTATCTCCATCCCCTAGGATGGTTGCCATACAAATTTTGAAAAAAATTAGGATTGAAACCCCCACAACCTCACTAGTCAGCCTAAGAGGGTTAAAATATGACACCCCTCTTTTTAAACATTTTACATAATTCATAAAAAAATGGATAAAATAAAAAAATTCAGGGTTTCGAAGAGCCAAAGTGAAGGGTATCTAAGATTCGGCACAGCCGAATATATCGCTCTTACTTATTTTATTGTGTTTTTGTGAGTTTTGTTTCGTTGTTAAATTTAATTGAAAAAGAGACATTCTAGCTAGTATTGAGCAGGAAGAGGGAGGAGGCGGAGTAGAGATTGGTACCCATTCGGGAGGAATACCAAAAACATTTTTTTTTTCATATATTTTATTACTTAATCTTCGCTTAAGCGAACTAATAATAAGTATTCAAATCTTAAAACTAAGTTATTAATACTAGTCCAGTCAGTACCAGACTAAAATTTAAGTTCTCATAATAAAGTTAATTAATTATAAAAGTTTCATCTAAGAGCAATAGTATCCCTTCTTTTTAGGCGGGTGTGCCCACTATGTTGCAGGATGCTTCGAGCGAGCGGATTTGGATGTGTTTCCAACTTATTTAATTACTTGTGCACATAGTTTAGGATTTCGTTTATTACTAGTGGAACTTCTAGATCCTTGCTCTTTTTGACATACCACGGAGCACCACTTATCATTCTCAGAATTTTGTTTTGACGACGTTATATTTTTTCTATGTTAGAGGCGGAAGCAGTGCCCCATAATTGTATACCGTAGCACCAAATTGGTTTTAAAATCGAGTTGTAGAGTAGAAGTTTACAATCCAGACGTAGCACAGAGTTTCTACCAATTAGCCAGTGGATTTGAACAGCTTTAAGTTTCATTTGAGTCAGCTTCGCATCTATATGAGGCTTCCATGTGAGGCGGCGTTCTAGGTGAACACCAAGATATTTTGTCTCGGTTCGTTGAGGCACCATATGGTTGTTAATAGTGATTGGGGAGCACGTTTCTTTGCGTAAAGTAAAAGTTACGTGGGTACATTTTTGTTCATTTATTTTTATTTCCCATAACTTTGCCCATTTTTCAACTTGATTTACGTGTTGCTGCAGTTGGTTCAAAGCCTCTTTAGGGTCTTTATGAATACTAAGGAAAGCAGAATCATCAGCAAATGTCGACGTGTGTGTAAAACTATTGGTTGGCATATCTGCTGTGTAAAGCAAGTACAGAACTGGACCTACTATACTCCCTTGAGGTACACCAGCCCCTACTGGTTGAGAAGAACTTATTTGGTTTCCCTCTTTGATCATAAATTGTTGACCGGTTATGTATTTTTCTAGTAGGTTGAAAATATTAGCTGGAAGGTTTAGCTTTAGTTTGTTTAACAGGCCTTCGTGCCAAACTTATCGAAAGCCTGAGAGACATCAATGAAAAGCCCGGAGCAGTACTTCTTTTCCTCAAAGGTTTTTCTTATAACCTGCACCAGTCAGTGAGTTTGTTCGATTGTGCTATGTTGACTTCTAAAGCCAAATTGGTGATCTGGAATGCGGTTGTTTTCATTCAGGATCGGAGTCAGCTTGTTCTTAAGCAACTTTTTGAACAATTTTGACATTGTGGGTAACAAACTTATAGGCCTATAAGACTCTACCTTTGAAGGATCTTTCCCAGGCTTAGGAATCATCTTTACTAAGGCAATTTTCCATATAGGCGGGAAATGTTCAAGCCGAATTATTGCGTTAAAAATAAAAAGAATTATTCTTTTTGCCGTAAAAGGTAGCTCTAAGAGCATTTTGTTGCTTATATTATCAACGCCAGGAGCTTTTTTACCATTTAGGTTAGCAAAAGCCTCTACAACATCTGTAAATAGGAAACGTATTTCTAAAAGACGTCTTGCAACAACTGGCGGTAATTCCCTCACGTCTGTGTAAGTATTGGGAGTGAACACGTTTTTGAAATGGTTTGCGAACAGATCACATTTTTCTTCGTCATTTCTAGCCCAGGATCCTTTCAGATACCAAAAACATGTCTTCAAAGTCGGAAAAAGTCTTCAGCACAAAGTAGGGATATACATTGTAACGAACCTCCGGTTATTCCGGGCTTAAAGCTGGGGTATGCTCAGTTCGGCCAGGTTCTTACAATAAAAAAAAAACACACAAGTTTATTAAGTTCTCCGTTTATTCTCGTTTCTTTAACAAAATTTCCTTAAACCAAATAACAAATGACACTCGCTTGTCCTGCAATCCCTGGCTAAGCCGTGGCCACAAGCTCTTCCTACTTTGATTCCTAAAATTAACCAGCAACTCGAATATAATTCGAGTTGGTCTACCCACCTGGATGTTATCCAGTCCCTATCAATTCCAGATGTTATCCAGAACTCCTAACCACTTGTTCCCTGCCTTCTATCCGGGTGAATGTAATCCACCGGACAAGCCGAATATTATTCAGCTCTTACTCCTAATAGTTAAATTGCCGATTGTAAACCAGCAATTAAAATAATAACTTGTGCCACGTCCTACCACTACGGCGTCGATCGCAGAACTCCCTCAATCGTCAACATTCGCCCCTTTTATATTTTCCACGGTGTGTGTTGTCGTGGTTGTAGTTTTGTTGCCTTTATCAGCTTATTGGTTTTCTCCTCTCTTTCTCTGGATGTTTGGTTTACTCTTACTTGTTTCTTATCTCTCTTTCTCTTTCTTCCCTTTAGCCACGCTCTTGTTTTTCTTCAGCGTTCCATTCCCTGGAAAGACATTGATTATGATTGGCCTACATGATGAGTGTTAGTTATTGTTTATTTTATTTTATTTTTATATATATATATATATATATATATATATATATATATATATATTCTCTTTTTATTTTGTTTCTTTTACATATGTGTTATATAAATTTCAACAATATAATTAGGTATGTAAAGATGTATGTGGCCTTAAATTTGCTCCAAATTTAGGTCCTCACATCCTCCTCTTTCTTCGGAGAGTACGCGAATACCAACGTTTCCGGACGGGGATATTCGAATCCGATAAGATACTCCCTCCACCGTTCGCCTAAAACACAATCTCTTATGCCTTTTCTTCGCTTCATCAATTTCCTGACGTAAGCTTTCTGGAATTTGGGGTTGGGGCTCCTGCTCTTCTTGTGGCCGTTGTTGCATTTCATCAGCGATTGCTTGTTGTATAATCTCTTCGATACTGCCAATGCTGATACCTCCCAAGGATAAGATGTCCTTGTCCATATCGCTAAATAGGGGCTCCATAATCTCCAACGGGTCTGCTTGTTCGGCTTCCGACAGGGGGCTCTCAGCTCCGTCCATAATGGCTAAGCGTTCAGGTGAGATCGGCTGCTCTACTAGCGGTCCTGATTCCTCGACCTCACTGTCGGAAGCTACCACCGTCCACGTGAACCCCAGCTGCGCTATATATTGGGTGTGTTTGCGTTCCCGCCTGACATATCTGTCAATTCTTCCCGCAAATAAAACCTTGGGGCCTTCTAGGTCTGTGGAGCTGATTGTCGACTGCGACAGGTTCATGTCCTCTTCCGACTCGCCTCCTCCGGGAGCATTGGAGCTTTCTTCTCCCTGCGTGGTGCTCCTCTCATCCTCGCCGTCAGAAATCACGAAATAGTCACCGTTCAGCATGTTGGCTCTTGTAGGTTGTTGTTGATTGATTTTATCTCACTTGAATGTTATTATCTACTTGCAGACTAATACTTAATGTTAGGGCTGATTATTTTGTAATGAACGTGCACTTATCAATCACTAGATCTTGATCTTATTGTTTGTGTACATATTTTTTTTTTTCAGTCTCTTTTCCTTCTTGACATTGTTAGTTTATTCGTCACTCCGTATGTAAGTCCGGCTCTTTTCATGGAGTTGTTGCGTTTTATTGGCCTTCCCTCTACGAATTACTTTTGCTTCGCTGGTTGTAGTTGTTGCAATCCATGCTTAAGTTCAGTTTATTCTTAACGTCTATCTTCACTGTATATAATATTTGCTTATGAGTTAGGATTATTAGAATCAGTATTATTATTTTAACCTGATTATTATTATTTTGTTATTGTTATTATTATTGCATTTTAACATGGTTATTATTATTATTATTTATATTATTATTATTATTATTATTATTATTATTATTATTATTATTATTATTATTATTATTATTATTATTATTATTATTATTATTATTATTATTATTATTATTAGTATTATTGTTATTATTATTATTATTATTATTATTATTATTATTATTATTATTATTATTATTATTATTATTATTATTATTATCATTATTATTCTTATTATGATTATTATTAGTATTATTGATATTATTATTATTATTATTATCATTATTATTATTATTATTATTATTATTATTATTATTATTATTTTCGTCAGTATGAAATTTCTTTACCTCACTCAGATGCGCTGTGCGCCTAGACTTCTCTCCATCCTTCCGTAGTTGGAGAATTACGGGCGAAATTAGCCGGTGGATCCTGTATGGGCCCTCGTATTTTGGGGCGAGCTTAGCAGCAAAATTTTCGGCAGCATTAGATAGGTGATATTTCTTTACCAGCACTAAACTCCCAATTTTTGGTTTCCATTTCCTGTGGCGCAAGTTATAATATCTAGCTTGATCCCTTGCTGCCTTACTTAGATTTTGTCTCACTAGGCTGAACACTTGCTTTAGCATAGCCGCTTTTCTTACGGGGCAGCAGTCTGTCGTTCCAGTTCCGTGGTGCACTTCATCAATCCATGCCCCTGGTAGTCTTGGTTCTCTGCCTTGCACAAGGAATGCTGGACTGTAGCTTGTGGAATCGGACCTTGCGGTATTCAGGGCCAATTGTAACTCGGGGATAATCTCGTCCCACATTTTCTGGTTTGATCCCGTGTATTGCGCAATCATCGTCTTGACCGTTCTGTTGACGCGTTCGGTGGGGTTCTCTTGTAAGGTGTATGGTGCCGTCAGCTGTTGCTGTACCCCGACCTCCTGGAGGTATTTTTGGAAGGACTTAGAGGTAAATTGTGATCCATTGTCCGTGATCAGGATCTTTGGGACACCAAAACTCGCCAAAATACGTTCTCGAAAAGCCTTCTGTAGGGTTTCTCCCGTTGCTCTTCTCAACGGCACCAGTTCCGTCCATTTCGAGAATTTGTCTGTAAAGACTAAAAGCATGGAATTACCATGTTTTAATCTAGGAAGTGGACCAACGAAATCAGCGCATACTATTGACCAGGGTTCCTCTGCAATGCGGGACAGCATAAGGCCGGCAGGTCGTCGCTGCCTTGGTTTGTATTTCTGACACTCTATGCACCGTCTGACGTACCATTTGACATCCCGATATAGTCCAGGCCAATAGTAGCGGTTAGAAATCCTCGCGATAGTCTTGCGTATGCCTAGGTGCCCTGCGGTTGGAGAATCGTGGTTTTCTTCTAAAACTCTACGCCTTTGATATGAGGGAACACAAAGCTTCCATGGCACACAATGTTCGTCATCGTCAGTTGATGATAAGTGGCGATAGAGCTGGCCTTCGTGAATGATAAAATCTGGATACTTCTGTGGATCCTTTTCTACTTGCTCGCACTTAGTCCTCCACCATTTGCACTCTTGGGATTGCTCCTGAAGGGCCTGACACACATTGACAGGGTCACGGGATAGGGCATCAGCGATTACGTTCAGCTTACCACGCCGATATTGCACATCGTAGCTATATTGTTGAAGCTCTAGCGCCCATCGGGCTATTCTGCCAGTGGGACTCTCAATTGAGTTGAGCCACTTGAGAGCCAGGTGGTCGGTGACAACGGTGAACCGGTATCCCTCTAGGTAGGGCCTTAATTTTCTAACTGCCCAGACGATTGCCAGGCATTCCTTTTCAGTTTCCGAGTAGTTCATTTCGGCTGGATTCAGTCTGCGGCTGGCATATGAGATGACCCTTTCCTGACCCTCGATTTCTTGGGTCAGTACTGCTCCTAACCCATAATCGCATGCATCGGTTTGTAGGGTGAACTTCGAAGAAAAATCTGGGCAAGCTAGCACTGGCGCTTCTGTTAATTGTCTCTTTAGCTTTTCGAATGCCTCTTGTTGTTCATGGTTCCAACGGAAGTGCTTCCCCTTTTTTAGCAGCGCAGTCAATGGGTAAACGGTCTGTGAAAAATCGGCCACGAATCTTCTGTACCATGAAGCGATCCCCAGGCACCTTCTTAGTTCCCGTATATTGGTTGGCGGTTGCAACTCCTGTATTGCCTTGATTTTTTCTGGATCTGTGTGTATGCCATTCTCGTTTACGATATGACCCAGATATTTTATTTCCTTCTGGAAGAAATTACATTTTTCTCTATTTATCATTAACCGTGCTTCATGCAGTCTCCTGAACAGCTCTGCTAAGTTCGCCATGTGCTCCTCTAGGGAATTACCCAGCACCACAATGTCGTCCAAGTACGAGAACTCATGTGGCTCCATATCCGCTCCGATGACCTGGTCCAGTGCTCTCTGGAATGTCGCTGGGGCTGAGGTTAACCCAAAGGGCATGACCTTTCACTGGAAGAGTCCCTTACCTGCAACCGTGAAGGCCGTATACTCCTTGCTGTCCTCGGACATTGGGATCTGCCAGTACCCGTTCTTGAGGTCTATGTTGCTGATAAACTTTGCATTTCTCAACCGGTCTAAAATAGCACTTATCCTTGGGAGCGGGTACGCATCCGCCACTGTTTTGGCGTTGAGTTGCCTATAATCCATACACAATCGGAGCGTGCCATTTTTCTTAGGTGCCATGACGATCGGGGCACTATACGGGCTTTTTGATGGCTCTATATGACCATTTTTCAGTAACTGGTCTACCTCCTCGTTTATCTTTCTTTGCATCTCTGGATTGCGTTGGGCGTATCTTTGTCGTACCGGCCTGGCATCCTTTAGAATTATCTGATGCTCTGCAATGGTTGTTGGACCCCTGACCCCGTTGAACTTCTCTAGCTCGCGTTCTAAAAAAACGTCAATTACTTTTCTTCCCTTTTTATCGTGCTGGGTCAGGTTTTCGCACCCTGGCTCTTCTATGGCCGACAGTACCTGGTGTGAGACGCCCTTAAATTTTATCTGCTGATCACCGCAGCGCAAATTACACTCTAGCGCTCTTAGAAAATCCAGACCTAATAGTACATCGTCCATCATCTGCGGCATCACTCCTAACTGTAGACTGCAACTTTTGCCACCTAACTGGACCAGAACCTTCAGCACCTCTCTTACCTCCACTGTCGTCCCATTTGCCAAACTGATCTTGTTTTTTACGGTCACGACTTCGCTGCATCCTCTAAGCTCACTTGCCATCCTCTTACTAATATAACTTTTGGAGGCACCTGTATCGATGGTGGCCTCTTTGCGTAGATGGCCCAGTTTAACTTGGGCCAACAGACGCGTTTCGGTTTCTCTAAAAGCGTTTATTGTGCGGGGTTTTGACTTCTCGGGCCTGCCGCCTCCCCCTGCTCTAGGCGTGGTCCTCTGACATTTCCCTGATTCCTGCGACAGCATTCACGAGTCCTCACTCCCCTCCTACCACACTGCCAGCAGAACAACACGCTTTCGTTTTGACAGAAACGGTAACCATGGCCTTCTTGCCCACATCTCCTACAGGCCGTCAAGGGATTTATTGGTTCTTCGTTGACGGGTACAGCTTGTCGCATTCCTTCGCCTCTTCGTTGTGGGTGCAACCTCTCGCGGCCTCTATCATTAGTCCCGGCGCATGTTAACTGTAAGACCTCGAAATCTTCTGCAAGTTTCATCAGCTCATCAAGGGAATTAAAGTCTTTTCTTCTAATGTATAATTGGTACTCTACCAGGCAGTTACGGAAGATCCGCTCCAGTTGTTGCGCCTGTGTGTATCCTGCATGGCGCATCAGATTTTGAAGTGAGACCACAAAATCCTTAAAAGGTTCTCGAGGGATTTGTTGCCTCCGGCGTATTTCATCTTCAAGCCCTTGAAAATATTGGGGTGGCAAAAAAAAACTGTAGGAAGTCCTCCCGGAAACCCTGCCAGGACGTCCAATGACGATTGTTATTGCGATACCATAAAAGTGCCTTGTCCTTCAACAGTTCGGGCATTGTTCGTGGGAGCATATCTTTCTCCAGCTCGTACACCTCTGCCAGCTCCTCCACCCTTTCGATAAAAGAAATGGGGTCCTTGCTGCCTTCGTAGCGGAACGACCACTTTCTGACAATTTCTATTACAGCTGGATAGCGTGACCCAAAGGGTTGTTGGTGTCTAGCGTTATCATGTGTGCCAAAATCCATTTGTTGTGGCGGAGAACGAGCCACTGCTCCGGAAGTTGTGAAAGACCCGGAGGGTAATTCTAAGTGAGGTGCCCTGGTTAATGCCGTGGGGGTAGGACAACGCGCATGTTTGTTTTCTAGCTCTTCTAGTCTAGTAAGCACCTTGCCTTCGTTGTTACTTGCAGCAAAACTGGACAGCCGCTTTCTCATCTCTTCAACAGTGCCGCTAGTGTCTATTTGGAACTCCTCCAAATAAAGTACCAGCTCCTCCTTACGTAGTAAATAAATCCAAGATGTACGGACCATACTTATGCCTTCTGTGTCCCTGCTCGGGCGCCAATTGTAACGAACCTCCGGTTATTCCGGGCTTCTTGCAATAAAAAAAAACACACAAGTTTATTTAGTTCTCCGTTTATTCTCTTTTCTTTAACAAAATTTCCTTAAACCAAATAACAAATGACCCTCGCTTGTCCTGCAATCCCTGGCTAAGCCGTGGCCACAAGCTCTTCCTACTTTGATTCCTACAATTAACCAGCAACTCGAATATAATTCGAGTTGGTCTACCCACCTGGATGTTATCCAGTCCCTACCAATTCCAGATGTTATCCAGAACTCCTAACCACTTGTTCCCTGCCTTCTATCCGGGTGAATGTAATCCACCGGACAAGCCGAATATTATTCAGCTCTTACTCCTAATAGTTAAATTGCCGATTGTAAACCAGCAATTAAAATAATAACTTGTGCCACGTCCTACCACTACGGCGTCGATCGCAGAACTCCCTCAATCGTCAACATTCGCGCCTTTTATATTTTCCACGGTGTGTGTTGTCGTGGTTGTAGTTTTGTTGCCTTTATCAGCTTATTGGTTTTCTCCTCTCTTTCTCTGGATGTTTGGTTTACTCTTACTTGTTTCTTATCTCTCTTTCTCTTTCTTCCCTTTAGCCACGCTCTTGTTTTTCTTCAGCGTTCCATTCCCTGGAAAGACATTGATTATGATTGGCCTACATGATGAGTGTTAGTTATTGTTTATTTTATTTTATTCTTATATATATATATATATGTATAGATGTATATATATATATGTATAGATGTATGTGGCCTTAAATTTGCTCCAAATTTACGTCCTCACAAAATGACCAAATTCAGCGTATGTTAGAGGAATTTTTGGACGGATTTAAGAATGAGACCGAATAGATTGAATAGCGCAGGAAAACAGAATAACTTGGATCACAGGGGTCAGGCAAGAGAAGATAACAGAAGTTTAAGTTTTCAGAATTCAGGAAAGGATGAAAGGAAACAGGTCTTCCCGCAACAATAATGAATATACTGACCTTAATACAGGGAGGGTGCTAAAATAATTAGGAATTGGCGCATTAGATTCACTGGGGATACCTCCGAATTCACAGTCAATGAATTAATGTAGCAAGTTGAAACTCTTACAGATGCCAATTTGCATCGAAATTACGGCCTTCTATGTAAAATGGTTCTGGCACTATCATCGCAATAGTGGTCATTGAATATTTTTACACTTGTGTTATAAAATTTCTTTTCGACGCTTTACCTGAAAGCGGGGGAACAATATATCTAGGGAAAGTTCTTTTGATTTACTCGATCAGCAGTAATTATAAAGGTAGGATGGGAAGTGAAGAAAGTAGATTGTTACTTCTTTTGTTCGAAGGTACGCTTTAGATGCTCACTTTTTTGAAGGGTGTTCAAAAAAACAAGAACCAGTGGGGTAAGTTATTTATTACAAATTGATTAGGATAAGTCGCAAAGCAACAGTGCGCTTCTCGATAGTTCAACGATAAGTGAAGTTCAAAAAAAAATTTTACAGTAAGTGTTAGCGATTTAAGTTTAGCAAAGCATAACACTGTTTGTAATTTTTTAAGTCATGGAAAAATAACCATATACGGACATCACTACGTGAAAGAAGACCAAAAAAGAAAAGATCCGTGTCTCCCAGTTTTGCCCAAAGTCATGCACTTTTTTTTTATGGGCCCCCAAAGATTTGGGGCCTTGGTGCCATTTTCGCAAAAAGTGATAATTTTCTCAGGCTCATATCTTGCAAACCGTTCGGAATTTAAATTTACTCTTTGAGGCAAAGTTGTAGCCCTTTTTATAAAGAACAAAAATTGTGAACATAAAAAATTAAAAAAAGAATATTTTTAAATCAAAATAGCAAAAAACTTTAAAAAATTCAAAATTTTTTGACCTTTTTTCCCCTGTTCAGGTCCATAGGTAGCAAACCGTTTAAAATTCAAGGAAACAATCAACTACGAAGATTTACCTAATATCCCAATAAACAACTTTTTAGAACATATAAACTTCCTAGGAATGATTCTTAACACCGTTTAGGTAGCGCTTAGGTAGCCGCAAATGTTAAAAATTTCCCCAAAATGTATGTACATATGTACATACATGTAGTTATGAAGCTTTCTCTTCCTTACGTTTAATCAAATTGCCTTAATAACATATATTGTTTCTGTCTTTTGTGTAATAGAGAACTCTAGTGCATATAAATATGTGTATATGCATGTGAGATAGCCGCGAAAAGTCTTTCAACCTAAACAGGTAGGCCAACATTAAAATTGCTGGAAACCCTAAACAACAAAAAACATCATACACAAATCGCAATAATGATCGTTAACGGCCTTTTATTAAATTATGTACATACTTTTTTTATTGCGTTGTTATTACTTATTAATTTATTATTGTTTATACCAACAATAAATTACCTACATATGTACCTACTACCAATTTTTTTAATAAGTGAGGACAATCCAAAATAAAATAGCAATTGGATAAATTTAAAAAGAAGAAATTATTGCACCCAAACTTATTAAGAAATCAACAACAAAAATTTACGTAAGATTCCAGTAAACAGTTCACGCGATCACGCACCGATCGCACACGCATCAAGGAACGCAGATCACAATATAAAAGCGACGCGACTCTCACATCGAGGCATTACACAGCGCGACGTCAACGAGATCTCAGCGGTGAAAATTATAGAGAAAGTTCTACAGCATAGTTCGCACACAACATTGGCAACTGACAATTTCAATATGAAGTGTAAAAAGATTTATTTCTTTTGCTACATTTGCGGTCATCAGATCAGAAAAAATAATTCTACAAGATTTCAAAAGGAAAAGAATCTTTTTACTAGTGAATTTAAAAGAGCATATATGTTATTTTTCGACCAAATAGATTTGATCAGTGAAAATTACACACCTAACGCAGTGTGTCGCCAATGTTATAATAATCTCATAGCATGGTTGAGTAGAGGCAAACATAGTATGAAATATTGTAAGCCGGTAAACTGGATTAACCGCCCAGGTGATCATGATGCAACCAGTTCTTATGCATGCGTTAATTACACATCTTGCCTAAATAGACATGATGAGAAGAACAAAATTTATAAAGCAACTGTAACAGCCACACTAGCAGTGCTTGCACCTGAAAATTTTGTATTCCCAAGGCCGCAAACTCCAGATCGTAGGACAGAATTTACAGAAATGACTACAGCAAGTGGTGGTACTAATCGAGCTCGATTTGATACCGACTATGAGCCCCAACAGGGAAGAGATGGACCAAAACTAATAAAAAATTAAATGCTACGAAAATAAATGGAAGATTTGCTGTGATTTAAAGGTCATCAATATTTTGCATGGAATCATCGATAAGGGCGGCATTCCAAAATTCTTTTGTTTTCTTTGTAATTCGGATTTGCGCTCACCTGTAAATCAATTCCAATGTAATTAATGGAGCCAACGAGGAAGTGTGCAGGAACAAATGAAACAACATAGACTTAAGAATGCACCTCTAATTGACAATACTCAAGACATCTTGCTGCCACCGCTCCATATAAAATTAGGAATTGTTAAAAAATTCATTGAAGTGGCCGTTGTCGAATGCGCTTGAACAATTTTCAAGCGCATTCGACTATTTGAAAAGCGTTTTCTCAAAGTGTAGCGATGTCAAAATTAAAAAAGCTATTGCAGTAAATTTAGAACGTTTTTTGTTCAATTCGTTGTACTATAGCTATTAACACTATGTTAATGTTTGCTTTTCTGCCCTTATATTTGTCTTCATTTAATAGGCGTACTTAATGGCCCTGACATTAGAAAGCTATTCAAGAGCAAATTTGATAAAAATCATTCAATGGCACGGATTAACCTTCAGCGTGTATGCACCAGAGTCTTGGGAGGGAATCGAGACGCGGAACCGCAAGCAAGAGAATGGGTGAAAGAAATGCTGTATTATTTTGAGAAAATCGGCATATTGATGACATTAAAGCTGCATTTTCTTCATTTTCATTCTGACGATTTTATTAAAGAACTCCCTAGCGAACCCGGTGAGCAAGGAGAACGGTTTCACCAAACCACAATGCCCATGGAAAAACGGTACAAAGGATAAAAATTCTACGCATTGCTTGCAGAGATAATATCAATTTTATTATTGCATGGTTTTACATTATTTTTGATTTCTTTTCTAATTCATTTCAGGTATGTTGGTGGGGTCAAAAGATAACCCTTTATGATGTTAATAAGGTATGTTAAAAAGAAAAGCTAATGATGGAAGGCAGTCTGGAAGCAACGTGCCTGTGGACACTGTAAGTTCTGAATCAGAGTCAGATTCGGACGACGATTTGGATCCTCAACTTAAGAGAGCGCGATTTGCAAGTCCAGGGCCATCAACTTTATAAAAATAATACGAATATTTTTTTTTATTATTTTTTTGTAATAGACAGCACAGTATCTCAATGTTGAAGAAAATAAAAAACAAATGAAATTCAAAAATTTTCGTAAAATTTTTAACTTTTGCGGCTACCTAAGCGCTACCTAAACGGTGTTAAGAATCATTCCTAGGAAGTTTATGTTGTAATAATGAATTAGTGTTTTAACTCATTTATAAATCTGTATTATTTGTCACCCTGTTACATATCATTATCTTTAATCACAAACTCTGTTAACAGTACAACACTGGTTTTAGTACTTAGTTATACCTATTTTATAAGTAGATAATTGGAAAAGAGATCATTGAATAAAGAACATTTCAACTTAAAACATGGTGTCAGAAGTGGGGTGATTTTTCTTGTGCATATATAAAAAAAAAAGTTTTTTGAGGTTAAAATCGCACGTGAAAAAGGACTTGTAAGATTAAAAGATAAAATTATTGAAAAATCTTATTGTTAAATAAAAATCTTTTTGAAAAAAATAAAAAGATTGTGAAAAAAAAATCGCATTTTTAAAATTTTATTGGAAATCATTGTAAGTGAAAATGGCGCCGCCAGTAAGTGATCCAATACAACCTGTTGATGTAAGGGAGACGTCGTTGGCCATTTCAACATCGATGGTGCCGCTAAACACAAATGCACAAAATTTATGCTTCGAGTGGAAAAATTGGAGCAGAAATCTTAGAATTTTTATGCGAGCCTCAGGGTTGGAGACACAACCAGACCAACGTAAGGTAGCACTGCTGCTACACCACATTGGATGTGGTGATATCGTTAATTCTTTCAACATAGACATTGACACAATAGTGTATAAAGTGCTATGGGAAAAATTTGAAAATTATTTTGTTCCGAAAAAAAATACGGCCATGGAGCGCCACATGTTTTTTACCCGTAAACAGGCAATTGGTGAAACCATCACTCAGTACTCGACGGTGCTGCAAAACCTGAGCATCACGTGTGAGTTTGGGGACATAAGGGAGTCCTTGGTTAAAGACATTTTTACGTGTGGGTTGTCACAGAATTTCCAGAAAATTAAAGAAAAGTTATTGAGTGAAGGTGAGATAACATGGGACAAAGCACTTCAAATAGCGAAGGGTATGGAGGCTGCACGTGAAAATGCTACGGCAATCGAGCAGGTGTCTCATAGCAGTTCCAACATATGTGGTTTAAAGAAAAGCAGCTACAAATCAAAAAGTAAAAATTCCAACAACAACAACAAATCAAATTTAACAAACCATCAACAACAAGCCAAGTGCAACAAATGTGGCCAAAGCCATAATAATAAATGTCCGGCTGATGGCATGAAATGCCATGTATGTGGCAAGTTAAATCATTTTGCAAAAATGTGTTTTGCAAAAAGTAACAACAACAACAAGAATAATCACAACAACAAACATAACAATAGATATGTAAAGGCCATAGAAAACGAGGATGAAAATTTGTTTATTGGATCCGTATTCGATAGGAAAAGAGATGCCAATAAAGAGTGGAACGTTGAAGCAGTAATAAACAACAAGAAGGTCCAGTTTCAGGTGGATACCGGCGCGCAAGCCAATCTGTTATCGGAGCAAACCTTAAGTATTTTAAATATATGTAAGATTAATAACAAAATTTATAATAACATACTAACTTTTAGTGGAGAAAAGCTCCCTGTAGTAGGTTCTATAGATTTGAATTTAGATTACAAAAATGTTAAATATTTTACAAAATTTTATGTATTACAAATGCAGTGTAAGAACGTGATTGGGCTTGAGTTAGCGATTCAAATGAATCTAGTTAAAACTGTTAATGCTTTGAATATAGATTCAGTTTTTGAAAAATATGAGGAAGTTTTTAATGGTCTTGGTCAGCTTAAAAATGAATGTCACTTGAAAGTTTTGGAAGATAGTGAGCCTATAGCGGAAGCACCACGTCGTGTTCCAATAGGACTTTTCGAACCTTTGAAACAGGAGCTACGTAGAATGGAAAATTTAAATGTGATTGTTAAAGAAGTTGAGCCTACCGAATGGGTTAATTCTATAGTTTTGGTTACTAAATCAAATGGTAGCTTGCGGTTGTGCCTTGACCCAAGAAATCTAAACAAGGTCATTGTAAGACCAAGGTTTAGTTTTCCCAACATTGATGAGTGTAGGGCACAATTGACAAATTCAAGATATTTTAGTAGCCTTGATGCTAACTCCGGATTTTGGATGATACCTTTAGATAAGGCGTCATCAAGGTTATGTACTTTTAATACACCAATGGGTCGGTATCGTTTTTTGCGTTTGCCATTTGGTAATAACGCTGCCCCGGAAATATTTCATTCTGAAATGGTGAGGTTATTTGGGGATATAGATGGTCTTATCATCTATATGGATGATTTTTTGATTCATGCTGAAAACTTAGAAGAACATAATCAAATTTTAGAAAGGGTTTTAAATAGAGCCAAAAACGTTGGGTTAAAGTTCAATAAATCAAAATCGAAAATCTTAAAATCAGACAAGATAAAGGCAATTTCGGAGTTGCCAATACCGGTAAATGTTTCGGAACTTCAACGATTTTTGGGAATGGTGAACTATTTAGGTTCATTTATAGAAAATCTTTCAGCTAAATCTAAAAATTTAAGAAATCTTCTTAAAAAGAACGTTTTATGGCAATGGAATGCTGAACAAAATAATGAATTTTTAAATTTGAAAAAGGAGATAACTAATTCACCGGTTTTAGTGTATTTTGACCCTAAGAAACCAGTTAAATTGTCAGTGGACGCATCAAAATTTGCTGTGGGAGCCACAATTATGCATGACAATAATCCAATCGCTTATGCTTCGGCTCTATTGACTGATTGTCAGTCTAAATATGCTCAAATTGAAAAAGAGCTTTTTGCGATTTTGTTTGGTTGTACTAGGTTTCACCAATACGTATATGGTTTAAATGTGACAGTCGAAACTGATCATAAACCATTGGTAACTTTGTTTGAAAAACCACTTTATAAAATTCCGGCTCGTTTACAACGATTTATGTTACGTTTATTAACATACAATATAAAAGTTATTTACAAACCGGGTAAATATCTTTTTATTGCGGATACGCTTTCAAGAGCTCCTCTTAAATTGATTTACATTGTAACTTTATTATGTCTCAGAATAGCTTACCGGATATTACTATTGAAAGAATAAAGGAAGCATCTAAAACAGATGAAATCTTAGAAAATTTACTTAAATGTATAAAGGATGGGTGGCCAAAGGATAGGAAGAAAATTGGTGCAAAATTGCTTCCGTATTATCCTGTTAAAGATGAAATATCACACTTAGATGGTATTATACTAATGAACAATCGGATTTTGATACCGAGAGTTCTTAGGCGTGAAATGTTGTCATACTTACATGAGGGTCACATGGGTGTACAACGCTGTCAAAATTTGGCTAAAGAGTCAATTTATTGGCCAAACATTAATAATGATATAAACGTAATGGTATCAAATTTCGTGATTTGTAAAAAGTATCAGAATTCTAATCCGAAAGAGGAATTATTACCACATGAGATTGTTACAATTCCATGGTACAAAATTGGTTGTGACCTATTTGAATTTAACAAATCAATGTATCTATTAGTAGTAGATTATTACTCTAAATACGTGGAAATAGATGTTCTTAGTTCAGGCTATAATAGTAACCAGGTTATAACTAAACTTAAGTCCATATATGCCCGACATGGTATACCGGCTATTTTTGTTTCAGACAATGGACCTCCATTCAACTCAAGTGAATTTTCAAATTTTTGTAGGAACTGGGGAATAGAACATGTAACCTCAAGTCCTTATTTGCCTAGGTCTAACGGTCTAGCAGAACGTACAATACAGACGATCAAGAAAATGTTATACAAATGTAAAGACGATTCGACTGACCCTTAAGCATTAAATACATTCCTCGCTACAGGCTACCGAACACAACCAGCCAAAAATAGAATACACGTGTGCTTATGAGAATAATTTTTTAATTGCTACAAGGCAACACAACTACGGGTTGCTGTCAATGCTAATTTTATGGCGTGGTCGAAATTAAACTAATTTCTTATACAGCATTACTGCAATTAAGGACAACAAAAAAGGGAAATTTTCCAAGTCCATCGGAAATGCTAATAGGAAGGGTTTTGAGAACAAAAATACCGTGTCTTTTAGAAAATTTAAAACCAAAATTTATTAACACAAAAGATATTTCTAATCAAATTGTTATACAAAAAGAGAAAATGGCAAATAATTTTAAAAATTCAGCTGTTAATCTAAAGCCAGTAGATATAGGTGAACGCATAATGTTTAAAAGAACACCAACATCAATTTGGTATCCTGGTACTGTAGTTGATAGAGCCAAAGAGCCTAGATCGTTGATTATACAGGATCAAGGAGGTTCAACCTATAGGAGAAACAGACAACACATAAAGAAAAATTTTGAAATTGAAGATGAAAATGTAAATGAAAATTTATATGAAAATAACAATGTTAATGAAAATTTTAATGATATTAAAAATGTTAATAAAAATTTAAATGAAAATGTTAATTTTAATGAAACTAAAAATGTTAATGATAATTTAAATGAAAATGTTAATTCAAGTGAAACTGAAAATATTAATGTAAAATTAAATGAAAATTTAAATAATAATGCAAATAATGGTAATGAAAATGTAACTAAAAGTGGTAGAGTAATTAGATTACCAACAAGATATCGTTAGATAATTTTTTATATAAAAAAAGGAAGATGTTGTAATAATGAATTAGTGTTTTAACTCATTTATAAATCTGTATTATTTGTCACCCTGTTACATATCATTATCTTTAATCACAAACTCTGTTAACAGTACAACACTGTTTTTAGTACTTAGTTATACCTATTTTATAAGTAGATAATTGGAAAAGAGATCATTGAATAAAGAACATTTCAACTTAAAACAGTTTATATGTTCTAAAAAGTTGTTTATTGGGATATTAGGTAAATTTTTGTAGTTGACTGTTTCCTTAAATTTTGAACGGTTTGCTACCTATGGACCTGAACAGGGGGAAAAAGGTAAAAAAAATTTGAATTTTTTTAAAATTTTTTGCGATTTTGATCTAAAATTATTTTTTTTTTAATTTTTTATGTACATAATTTTTGTTCTTTATAAAAAGCGCTACAACTTTGCCTCAAAGAGTAAATTAAAATTCCGAACGGTTTGCAAGATATGAGCCTGAGAAAATTATCACTTTTGGCAAAAATGGCACCAAGGCCCCAAATTTTTGGAGGCCCATAAAAAAAAGTGCATGACTTTGGGCAAAACTGGGAGACACGGGTCTTTTTTTTTTGTCTTCTTTCACGTAGTGATGTCCGTATATGGTTTTTTTTTCGTGTTGTACTGTGTAATTTATTACAATTCATTATATTACAATAGGCTTATTCTTTTATTTAAAAAAAAAATGGTGATTGGCAATGGTAATGGTTGTGTGGTTTGCTGGCTGCGAGGTTGTTGAAGTGGTTGGATTTGAATGTGTGATTTTCCTATTCCTAGAGCGTCGAAGACCTTGATGTATGTGTCCTTTGAAGCACAGGATCGTACGTCGTGGCTTTTTGCTACACAATTAGCACAGTAGCGATGTCTATCCACTGTTTTCTGTCTTTGGCTGACCGTCATTTTAAAATATTTGTAAGACAAGTGCAATGCGTGACACTTCTTTCAGAGTGTACACTTATAAAAATCTTAATTTCGATCAGGTGAACCAAAGCTGTGACTTCGCTTAGAATTGTGAAAATTGAGAAAGAGAGAGAGAGAGAAAGAAGAGAAAAAAAATATATATAGCCTTATCCTAAAAGGCCAGTTGAAAATTAAACAAAATGCCGCTTTGCAAGAAGTAATAGGGTAGACTGTGTTATGGCACTGTTACAAAATGAAATATTGTTAATGAAAAAAGTTTGCATATATATAAGGTACATCATTTTGAAGGGGTAGATAGCAAAGTTTCGTGATTGGCCGAGTAACAGTTCCAGTAGTGAGGCGCACGTCCGCAACACATACGTGACTGCCCGCCCCCTGATAGTCTTTCCAATTCGACCTAATCTCCATTCGTGCAAAGCCTGAAAATCATCCATAACCACTACAAGATCCTCAACTTTGAGACTTGGGGAAGAGTCTTTCTATTTATATCGTTTATGTAGATTAAGAAGATAATCGTTCTTCCAGCGTAGAGAGAACTGATGATGTATTGCCGTAAGTTCTTTCCACCTATTCATTAAGGAGATTATTTCAAAAATTCAGGAAAAGCCATAAACGGGGCACCCCTTAAAAACTGACCCGGAGTCAACCAAGTACAATTTAAAAGAGAACACTTTTGATTCGAGCTAGGAGGTAAACAATTCTTCAGAAGTAAACTTTGGCGCCCTGGCGACACGTTTTAGATGGAATGTAAAACTCTTCACGGCAGCCTTCCACGAACCACACATGTGAGGAGCCATGTATGATGTATTTCTGAGCCACATAAATGAGGAAAATACACGCAGAAGTTCTCGACTGGCACCTAGAAATTTCTGACCGTTGTCAGATACTACCCTTTGTGGTAGTCCTTGCCTCCCAATAAAACGAGCAAATACGACCTGAAATGCTGTTGAGGATAGCCCTGAACACGCTTCTAAATGTACAACCTTTGTACTAAAACAAACAAAGATGTTAACATCTTTAACATCTATTAACAGATATAGACTGCCGTGAGGGTGATGTTTTAATCTCAAACGGTCCGGAAAAATCAATACCTGTTACCTTAAATGAAAGTGACAAATTGCATCTCTCCGGCGGAAGAGGTGACATTACTTGAGAACACGGCTACTGTTGGTTAATAATACATGTTTTGCATTGTCAGATTATACCCTTCACCCGAGGTTTGAGCGCAAATATAAAAAATTCGGTCTGTACCATCCTGAACACTTGATCGCGTCTCGCGTGAAACAAAAAATTAATGCAAATACAAAAGATAAAGTTTGCAAAATCTCGAGTTTCCTGGCAAAATATAATGAACGGTACATTATAGGGCAGACTTGACCGGGACAATCGACCATTCACCCTTAGAATTGCGTTTATATCGAGAAATAATTTGACAGCATTAAGAGAACTTTTATTTGGAACAATTCGGGAATTGCTGGGACATCTATATTCCTCTCCGTAAAAAGTGTTTTGAGATAAAATAATAAGTCTAAATTTAGTTATTCACCAGATCTGGAGGGTTAAAGCCGCGTGTACCAGGATCTGCGGAATTATCGTGAGTTCGGACATGTTGCATTTGGCATTAAGTTGTTAACCTTAGCCGGCCTATTTGCCACATAGGTTTCCGATGATGTGGGTGGTTTGAAAAGCCAACCCAGAGCAATAGAGGAATCGGTCCATATAATAATTTTGCCGTGAAATAACCTAAGAGCTTCGATAACATAAGGCTTGCCAATAATACTGCACCTTTGAGTTCTATGCGCGGGAGACAAACTGCGTTGCTAGTTTGGCAACGAATGTAAGTATACTGTGGCACAATAAGCTGCCTTTGAGGCATTAAAAAAGCCATAAATCTGTATTGCGTCGGTAGGGGTATATTGAATCTAACGAGGAATAGAAATTTTTTCCAGCTGAGATAAATCTTAAACAAAATTTTTCCATTTTTAAAGAGACTCCAAAAAAACTTCATCCCTATCTAGACCCTCTAACCATAGCGCTTGTATGAGAATTTTCGCCCTGATGACTACAGGAGCAAGCCATCCAGCAGAATCAAATAGCATGGCCAATGAGGATAGAATTTGGCGCTTTGTAACTTTGGCTAACTTGTCAATAGGTGAGAAACAATAAGTAAATGCATCGCTAAAAGCATTCCACATAAAGCCTAGAGTTTTCGTTAGGATTGCTTAATAAAAATTGAAGAAAATCAACGTCAAGATCTATATGTAAGCCAAGATCTATATCAGTTAGCTAATATTCGTTATTTTCCTTAGAGGAAATCCAGCAGTAATTTCGTAGAAATTAAGCGAATTATAATAGGGTGCAAACTTTCTACTTGTACGCCAAGAGTTCTAAGGGTAGCTAAGAAATCGTTTACTGAAAACTGTATCCTCCTAATTATTTCACTGCTCTCATTTTCTGTCCGTGGAATGCCAAAGGGTAACTTCATCTGATTATTAACAAGGGCTCGAAATTATCATTAGACAGTGGATAATGGTTCCCAATGCCACCAGCTTCTTCTTTGGTTTTATTTCGTAAATGATACAATTTCGTCCCTGGCGAAAGCCTTAAGTGATTTATGTATAATGCTGTGAACATGTGTCGAAATGAGGGGCACTGTTCATAGTTGGCAGTAACTACTTTAGTCTCGAAGGGAGGGAGTTTTATACAATCTCCTGAATTTAAATGACTGTTCTGCGCGAAAGAAGTATCTGCTCGAACCCATCTTGCGTCTAAATCCTTAAGTTTTACTTCACAGAATGGCTCGCTCTGATCCTCCACCGGGGTTCTGTCAAACTTCTCACAGAATTTAATTTAGTGGTCTGAATCAAATTGGAAATGGTCCCTGGCAGATAGACTATTACGGGATTGGGAAGTCATGTTCATAACGGGACTAACTTCCCAAATCGTTCGAATAGCTTTTCGTAGTTATATGAATGGGATACTATCCAATATCACTCGCCACCTTTCCGAAGATATTGAGTTTTTTCCCTAAATATTTTGTATGAAACACGACTGTAAGGAAAAAGAGCTAGATATCTGTTATCTAGTTAGCGAAAATTAGTTATAAAAGTGGAAATTTTGGCTCTTCACGATCTAAGACGCTATGTACTATATTACCTTTTATATGCTAAAGGGGCTACGAAATAGCACTAGTCTAAAAAAATTTAAATTTTTTCGAATTATTGCCTTTCAGAAGTAACTAAATAGTCTCATTAAGTAAGTATTAAAGTAGTGGAACACTTTTTCCCGAACTAGGACACTTTTATGATAAAAAATGTATATCATATTCGATGATTTTAAACTTCCTTTTGTATCGAATAATTATCATTTTAAATAGAAATTGCTTGAAGGGTATGTATGTATGTATGTATGAATGTATGTAAATAATTATGTATATTAGAAAAAAATTGCGGGTTTTTATATATTTATATACATATTTCGATTTGTAATGATTCTTATATAACCATATGTGTAATTTTTATACCCTTCACATAAGCGATAAGGATCTATATCAGTCTGTCATTTCATTTGTAATTTCTTTATTATCCATTTGCGACCCCATAAAGTATATATTCTGGATGCTTATAGATAGGGAAGTCGCTATAACCATGTCCATCTGTCACTCTGTACGCCTGTTAAAATCAAGTTTCCGGAGTCAATTTAGCACAACGGACCAGGTATTGGTATCAAGCTATCAGAAATATTCCTGAGATGATCGCTATTTAAAATGAACAAGATCGGTTTACCACAGACCTAGATATGTATAGGCAAAATACTGCGATTGCCTCAGTTTTTTTTTGAACAATCACACAAACTTCATACAAAATAGATATCAAATGAAAACTGGCAACGCTGGTAAACATGTATTATGGATGGGCATTACCAAATACGAAAAAAGTTTATAATATGCTTGTATGTATGTATCAGAGAATAGCATAATCACGTTTTCTCTTGATTTAATCTGATGCTAAAATTTGAAGTGATTTGAGTGGGTTGAATAAAAATCTGCCTTTAATAAAATCAGCTTCGTTTGGTCGACGCATCATGAATTTATTCATTGTGTGAGTTTTACTCACATGATTGAATTGAATAAATAAACAGTTGCTTGTGAATAAATCAGAGTAAATAAGACTGTGCAAGAACCAGAGTTGCCGTCGTATAAGTTTTGAACGACACATATATTAAGTACATTTTTTAGGTACTTTTTTATACAAATAACAGCTAAAATAAATAGTTATAATGCTAATTTTTATTTATGTTGAACTAATTGTCTTTAATACAAATTTTTGATTTTTAGTTTGGCTTAAGTTCATATAATTTCTTTTTATTAGAAGAAATTATTATTTTCCGTTAATGTTGAAAGAAACTTTTAATTTTGAAAAAATACTAGCCGAGTAGAATGCATTTTCGAAAGCAGCTACGCAATTTCATCATCAGTACTCTTTGAACGGTAGTAGTGTATTTGGTTGTAAACATCACCTATTTAACCTACACGTAACAGAGAAAGGGATACGACGTGACTGCTTTCTTTCATTTTTACTTTTTTAATTTGGACGAAGTTTACTTTTCATATACACTATGCTTTTTTCCATTAAAAGTCTCTTTGGCAACACTTGACTAACGGTTGAGCATCATCCATCTCTCAGATGGAATGAAACGCTTTTTATTCTTGTATATTATATACAAGGGGGGTAAATCATTTTTAATTTCTTTTTTTTTTTTGTCAACGACAAATGGACAGAAATTATTTAAGATCATTTTGCACCGTGCCATGTGTGAGTTATATGCTAATTTTTATTTATTGTTGAAATAATTGTCTTTAATACAAATTTTTGATTTTTAGTTTGGCTTAAGTTCATATTATTTCTTCGTATTAGAAGAAATTATTTTTTCCCGTTAATGTTGAAAGAAACTTTTAATTTTAAAAAAAGCAGATTTTTCGAAAGCAGCTACGCAATTTCATCATCAGTACTCTTTGAACGGTAGTAGTGTATTTGGTTGTAAACATCACCTATTTAACTTACACGTAACAGAGAAAGGGATACGGCATGACTGTTTTCTTTCGTTTTTACTTAGTAAGTTAGGAAAATGCATTCTACTCGGCTAGTATCGGTAGAAAAATCTGGTTTTTTCAAATTAAAGATTCATTCAACATTAACGGAAATTAATAATTTCTTCTAATAAAAAGAAATTAAATGAACTTAAGCCAAACTAAAAAGCAAAATTTGTATTAAAAACAATTAGTTCAACAATAAATAAAAATTAACATAATAATTAAATTTTAAAAAAAAATATTCTTACTTTTCTTTTGCCATGAATGATGTTGTAAAATGTATATACAAAGCAGTAACAAAATTAGTGATACACAGTTTGCTTTTGTTTGCGCATCGATAACTTTTTTATACATTTAGGGATGTGTAACATTGCCAATGTTTACATGGTTGCGTTTATGGAATGCATGACTTTGTTAAGTTGCATTGCAAATGACGTTTTGGAACTCACCCTAGTTTGCAAGATCACTTCATGATGCGGAAGGCAAAATAGAAAGAAGATATGCACAAATTATTTATTATTTATTTATTTATTGCGAATTAACTTACATTTAAAAAAATTATAAGCTAATTGAATATGATCAGCAACAGCATCTAAGGCCTTCAGCTTTAAGTATTTACATTCAATGTGTTAATCTAAGTAAGTTATAATACTATATTATATTATAATTCTAGATAACTTATATATTTTAATTTTTTTTTTTTTTTATTTAAATTGAATTATATAACTTTATAGATTTTAAAAATTTAATTAGTAAATATATATGCTCTTCTTTTGGGTCACCAAGTAGTTCTATTGGGTCCTTGTTGTTGAAGCATATGGTTCTTTGTGGTTGATGAAGTGGGCAGTCATTTAATATGTGAGATAGATCCCATGGGTATCTCATGGGACAGTTGCATAGCTGAGTAACGTGAATATTAAGCAGATGACCGTGAGTAATTAAAGTATGACCGAGCCTTAACCTTATAATTTTGATTTGATCTCGCCTGTTGGTGGTTAAATTTCTGCACAAGCTGAGTGTTATTCCGATATCTTTAGGGTTAACCTTTTTGTACCAATCAGATGTCTTGTGGTATGTGTCGTTATGACTTTTGTGGTACTCGGTTGCAAATTTTAAAATGTCTTTGGTGTTTAAGTTTTCCGTAGTGAAAAGTGGAGACTTTAAGGCATATTTTGCTGCTGAATCAGCGAACTCGTTTCCGGCAATGCCGCAGTGGCTGGGAATCCAGATTATGTTAATGTTCGGAAATCTTTTCATAATAATGTTGCGAATTTTAGTGGTGTAGATGTTATCTTTAGAAATGTTTAAAATGGATTTTATCGAGGAGAGAGAGTCGGTGCAAACCACAAAATTTCCTCTCTTATTTGCAATGTGGTCTAAGGCTTTTGTTAATGCTATAATTTCAGCAGAGAAAACTGAGGTATGTTGTGGTAAGCTTCCTACCTGAATGATCTTATTTTCCGTTGTGACGCTAAAACCTGTGCAGTTTTCGTTTTTAGATCCATCTGTGTAAATGAAGTGAGAGTTTTCATATTTTTGTTGTAAGTCCTTGAATAAAGAGTTGAAAACAGCGGGACTAAGGTCTCTTTTCGCAAATTCATGTATTGACAAGTCAACGCATTTTTGATCAAGCAGCCAAGGGGGGTAAAATTTACCCCTGATTTGTGGGAAAGTCAGGGGTATACTAAGATCGTCGCAGAAAGTTTTCACTCTGGTAGTACTGGAGTCAATCCGAGCTTTTTTCTTCGATCTCTTAATTTTTGCCATAATATGGTAAAGCGGTGTTTTCTTATCATAAAAACACTTAATTAATTTCGTTGTTAGTATGTCCCTCTGATATTCTAGTGGCAAGATTTCGCCTTCAGCATAGAGATTACTTATACGGGTGATCCTGAAGGCGCCCAAGGAGCACCTTACTGCAGAATTAATGATCTTCTTTACTTTTTCAAGCAGAGATTTGGAAGTATACCCATAAATTGGTAGACCATAATTAACTTTGGATAATATTAGGGTTTTTACTAATCTTAGAAGTGTAGCCGTGTTACAGTTGAAGCTAAAACTGGAGAGGCATTTAATAGCATTTAGTTGTTGTTGTAAAGATTTAACTAAATGTTCTATATGTTCGTTCCATCTGTATCTCTTATTAACATATAGCCCTAATATTCTAAGATTTGCAGATTCGGTAAGTTGTATTTGGCTAGAAAAAATTTCACAACGACACTGTTTTTTCCGACAAATGTGAATGAACTTGCATTTATTTGGCGATAACAATGCCCCTGAATAGTTTCCCCAGTTTAAAATGTGTTCGAAGAGATTATTAAGGTTTAAAACAGGATTTTTTGCCTTTCCCGCTTTAATGATTAAGTTGAAATCGTCGGCGTAGGATGAAAAATCAATTTTTCGATGGAGAGAAATAGTTTTGAATAGCTTATTATAAGCGATAAGGAACAGAATTACTGATAACGGTGATCCTTGAGGGATGCCATTGTAAAGGGGGAATGGGCTCGAGATGTGGGATCCTACTCTTACCTTAAAATGACGGTTTTTCATAAAATTAATAACGAAATTTATCATCTTTGAGCCGACTTTCCAGGTTATAAGCTGGTCTATTATAGTATGTACTCCAATCCTGTCGAATGCCTTTTGAAAATCTAAGGAAATAATTGTGACGTGTTTTCGACTAGATAAAGACTCAATTATTCGATGATCTAGGTAGAGTAAGTTGTCTATTATAGATTTGCCTTTTGTGAAGCCGAATTGCCTGCTGTCTAAAAGGTTGTGATTTGATGTTAACCACCAAAGCCTATTTGCTACCATTTTTTCTAGTACTTTGGATAGACATGGGTTAAGTGATATAGGTCGGTACGAATTAATGCTTGTTTTGTCGCTACCTTTTTTGTGTATAGGTATGGTTACGCTTATTTTAAATTGTTGTGGGATATAGGAGTTCCATATATTATTATAAAGTGTCAATATTCTTTGCTTCAATCTGGGTGGAAGTTGCTTTATCATTTGGTAAGAGACTCTATCAAGACCTGGGGTCTTACCTTTAAGATTGTTTAGTACAGAGTTTAGTTCCAGTATATTGAAATTGTATTCCAGTTCTGGGGCTTCCGGGTTATAGGCAACTATTGGGCTGGCTAGAAGGCAATTTGCTTTTTTGATTCTGAACTCATGTGGAAAGTTGGTGTCTGAAGAGTTTTGTGACCAGAATTTTCCAAACTCAGTTGCAATTTCTTTTTTATTTATTATAAGATTATTGGCTGGTCCTTGCGGAGCAATTCCATGTATTGTTGTTGTACAATTATAACCGGTAAATGCCCTGATATTTGCCCAAACGTTTTCTATTCTTGTTTGAGGATTAATTGTAGAAGTGAAGTCTGCGATGGCCTTCTTTTTGGTGATCTTTATTTCCCGTTTTAATAATGCGTTTGCCCTTTTGTAGATAACAAGATTACAACTTGTCATGTTACGTTTAAATGCGCTCCATGATTTACTTTTGCTCTTTTTGAGACTTTCTAGGCGTTGGTTCCACCAGGGGACTGTTTTAGGGGTTGAAGGATGGGTTTGAGGTATAGCTACATTGGCAGCTTGGTGTATAATTCTGCATATATTCGCAGTCTCTTTGTTAATATTCTCACTAAATAAACGTTGTGCTTCAAAATGTAAACTCTGAGCTTGATATAACGGCCAATTGGCCTTGTTGATCTTATATTTGGGATAGAAGGAAGAGCTGGGGCAATTCGGTTGACGAAACAGGGAGATAATTATTGGAAAGTGATCACTTCCATGAAGGGCATTTACTGTTTTCCATTCGATATGTGGAGTGAGTACTGGTGAGCAGAAGGAGAGATCTACGTGGGAGAAGGTGGAGTGTGTGTTGAACAGTGCAGCGGATGAGTCGTTTAAAAGCGTGAATTGATTGCTGTTTATAAAATTAGAAAGAATATTACCCTTTCTGTTGTTGGTATGGGAGCCCCAGGATATATGCCAGCTGTTGAAATCTCCTGTTATTGATACTGGATGGTTAATATTACAAAAAACGTTACTGAGGTTTTCATAAGAAAAATTATTATTGGGAGAAATATAGGACGAGGCAATTTTAAATTTCATTTTAGAACATATTTCGACGCATATGGTATCAAAGTCGGTTCTAACATCTATTATTTTATGCTGTAGAGAGTTGTGTATAAGCAAAGCAACACCTCCGTATCGGGTGTGGGATGTGTTCGCTGATATCATTTTATAGTTGATTGGAATAGGAACAGTATTATTATGTACATGGGTTTCTTGTAGGGATATAATTTTCGGTGCGTATTGTCTAATAAGTAGCAAAAGTTCATTGTAGTTGTTAGCAAAACCATTAATATTCCATTGGAGAATAACTAAAGCCATTTAAAATTAATAAGAGTTATAAGTGTGGTAACAACATAAGTTTACGATTTATAATTTTATATTGAACTAAGCCATTGTGCGGGATATAAGAGATTATTTTGGTATTTTGCTACGCACGTTGTTGTTATTGCCGTTTTTTAATTTTCGTTTTGTTCTTTTTGATGTTTTAATTGGAATAATCATTGTTTTGTTATTGTTTTCGGTATTAGTTTGTGAAGATGTACTATTAAAGTCGGAAAGTTCTGTTTCAGACATTGCATCTGAATTTAGTTTGTTAGTTGTTGTTATTGCTGTTGTGATATCAGTAACGTTATTGTTGTTTAAATTTACCTGAGGAGAACTAGATTCGTTGGTGGGATTTGTCGACTGGGTTTTTGGAGAGTTATCAATGATGTTATTATCTTTAATTGCTGATGAGTATGATGATGCGGTGGGATGACGCTCTTCATATTTTTTTATTGCTATTTTTCTGTTTGTTTTTTCCAAGGTGATAATCGCTTGGATTTCTTTTTCTTTTAAAAATATGGGACATGTTTTTGCATTAGCCGAGTGGTTGTTGTTTTGATTGTTCTGTTCTTTACAATTTATACAACTTTGGGTTTCGGAGCATAACTCGCTCTCTTCATTTACATGGTAGTCAAAAGAGCAGTTAAAACATATTTTTTTGTTTTTACAAAACTTTGCCAAATGACCGTACCGGAGACAATTTTTGCATTTTAGGGGAAGAGGTATGTATGGCTTTACTCTTACTTTCTCATATCCAATAAAAAGTTCAGAAGGAAGAGAAGTGGAGGCAAAAGTAACAATTACTAAACCGGTTTCTACTAGTTCGTTATTTGTCTTTTTTAATATTTTATTTACTTTATGTACGTTTTGTTTCTTAAGTTCCAATAATATTTCGTCCTCTGCTATGCCTCTAAGGTCATTTGAATAGATTACACCTTTGACATAATTCAGAGACTGATGTTCACTTAATTCTACTTCAATATTAGTTGAAAGAGAGCGTAATTGAACTAGACTTCTAGCTTGTATAAAGTTTTTTGTTTTAATTAAAATTGTACCATTAATCAGTTTTTTACAAATTTCTACTTCACCACAGATTGTACTGTCTATCACCTTTTTAATAAGAAAAGGTGATACCTCAGAAAGTGTCTTATCACTATTCACTCTTTTCATCAAAAGATATTTTGGTCCAGGGGTTAAGATAGTTAGCATTTTTTTATTGTCCAAAGTAATGGGGGGTTTAATGTCCTGACCCCGATCCGGCGGGTCCCCCATTTTTATAGTTAAATTAAATAATGCGTCTGTGCTTAATAAACAAAATTACGATGTGTAAAAGGGGAAAAAGAAAAGTATGTATGTAACAATTTTTTTTTTTTTTTAGTATTTGCAGACAGTAATGCGATCACTGGTAAAATACGTCTTTTGTGAGCGGCTTTACGACAAACACTGAAGATATGCACAAATTAGTTTATTTATAATATTTAAATCATTTGGCCAATGTGAAGGGTACATAAGATTCGGCACAGCCGAATATAGCGCTTTTACTTGTTTCTCCTTTTTTTCTTACACAATTTAAGTTGTATATTCCGAACTTTATTTGCGTTTAACTATCTAAGTGCCTGCATATGGCCATTTTCTTTTTCTCGTAACTGTTAGGGGTTTAAAAATTCGGATTACCTTACTTATTGTTGGTTTATGATTCACCTCATTGTATGTTTGCCTAATGATAGTTTACTTTTACATTAACTACTCCAAAACGCGAACAAACATTTAAAGTTTTAAAACGTGAACAAATTTTTCTAAGTTTTTTTTTGTTTACATTAATTTCATAAATTTTGGGAGTCCCCGAATTATGTTTTTTTAAACACACTATTTTGTCTATGGTTTTTCTGTGTTGGTTGCAATGAAAGGATCTATCAGCGATATACATAGTTTTATTTGCAAAAGGTTGATTGTTGTGGTCAAAATAATAAGACAATTATGTATTACACAAAAAACTTAATTTTTAAATTGGACTTTTCGGGTTAAAGCGTTGTTAAGTTTGGACTAGATTTGGATGTTTTTGAACTAGTAACAGTAAATTGATAAAAAAAAAGAAATTAAATTCGTTAGAAAATAATTAAAACATGCCCAATCGGAAACGTGAACAAAATCGAAAACATGAACACCCTTGGTAAAAATTAGTTCACGTTTCCGCGAGTTCATTGTAATATAAATTTATTTAGGTAAGTCGCAAAGCTTCAGTGCGCTCCTCGATAGTTTAAAAAAAAATATGTAGTTTAACACATTAACAGTTGAAATTTTTAACGAAACGTAATCTATTACAATTCGTTATATTACAATAGGCTTATTCTTAAAAAAAGGGTGTTAAAACTTGTTTGGACAGTCATATAGACTAGGAAGAGTTCTGTGAGACATTAAGATGACAGTTTAAGGACTACCACACTGATTTTAACAATAGGGATGAGATATTACCTACAATACCTAATCACCACCAATGCTTAAACCAACACATGCCGCTATGAAATTGGTAGGGTAAATAAATATCAAATTTTTTTACTTGCATAAAATAAATACAACCACACAAATTGGTATACGTGGTGTCAAGTGTTTTTACTTGCACTAAATGAAAGTGTGTCCTATTGATAATATACGTATTTGGGTCAATGGGAATACTATTATTAGTACATAGTCCTTTTTACACAATTTTATGACGGTATGCAATTGACAACTTTATGTGTTAAGTTATTTGTAGAAATATTATAAAGAAGAAAAATTTTTTCAATAAAGTAGAGATTATTCTTTACTTAGTACGAGCTCCTATTGTAGCTCCATAGAAAAATATAACCATCGTTTTTTTGTTTTTCTAAAACCTAAGAGGTTACACCACATGGTGATCCTGCCAGCTTTAGAGAGCTAGAAAAAATAAGAAGCACCTAGAAGAAGACCAAGTTTGAAGTGCGACTACTGAAAAGTGCACACTAGTCCTGACAGCCAGCCATTGACAATGGAAGTGTTGTCGCCGATATAATCGAATATAACTAAATTTTAACATTCCTTTAACCTTTTCAACTATTTGTTATTGTTTTAAAAGAAATGATTTTAAATTTAATTTAAAAATTATTTTCAATTTAATAATAGGTCTGTCTGCGTACACATATTTTGTATCATTTTGTGCAAAATGTTACAAAATCTTACAAAATGTTGTCTGCGTACTCCAAATCTCTTGCAGCGAGAGAGCCAAAAAGAAAATTTTTTGACAGTTGGAAGTAAGAGAACTTGCAAAATGTTACTGGAGAAATTTCTTCTTGCAAGATTTTGCAACTAGTTTGAACAGCTGTTTTTATTTACTAATTGAATGAAATAATTTTTGTGAAACGAAAAAAGAAATTGAAATTTAACAATAGTTAGAATTGTGTTGATTTTTAACGTTTATAACAATTTATAATAAACATAACATTTAACTTATTGCTAGAAACGTCCAAATATGCAAATAATTAACCGCGTACACATATGCTAAAATTCTTTTGCTTTGTTATTTGGATTGTTTATACACCATTCAGCTGTTTTCTTGCAAAATTTTACTGGATACTGTCTGTGTACTTTTTGGTATATTTTTAGCCGACAGAGAAAAATTGGTCTTACTCTCCCAAAAAATATTACTGAGTATTTGCTACTGGAAAAGTACGCAGACAGACCTAATGGGAAACTTCCCATTCAATTTTTAAATTTTCAAATTGTAAAATAATTACTTACAACTGTAAATATTTTTTGGTGTTTAATACGTGTTCGCATACATTTAGGGATACATATGTACATATGTACATTATTTCTTCTTTAAAATTTGTACTAAAACTAGTTGTTTATAAATTATAACGGACTTTGTTTATATATCACGGAGGCATCTATGGCCACTAGCAAACATAAAGGGATTTTTAAAATTTAGCCAGTGTAAAACAAAATTATTTTAAAGCGGTCCCGTTTATAAAAATATATAATAAAAATAGTTATATCCATTTATTCGGCTTTAAGTTCATTATTAAAAATGGGATAGCTAAGAATGGAAATGTCATTAAAAATTAAGTAATTCCGATACTAGCCGAGTGTAATGCATTTTCGAAATCAGCTACGATTTCTCGTCAGCACTCTTTCTATTCGGTAAAACTGTAAGTTGAAAGTTGATTTGTTATATTTAAACAAACTTTAATTAGAATTTGAATACTGGAATTATATTCATGTTCTTTATTGCTTTAACCGAACTAAATCCACATACAACCCTATGTTCTCTTATTGTTATTATTTAATTTATTTTTATTTTGCTTTTGGCCATCCATTGGATGACACAAAATTTATTTAAATTTTATATATTTTATTTTTCATTCTGTTATTCGATTGCTTTCAATAATTTTTCTATTCATACTTTTTACATTGAGCCATGTGTTTGTAATACATTTAATGGTTATTTGTTTGAACTTTTTATGTCTTATAGTTATATCTAAATAAATTATCGAAACCAATCGAATGACCGAATGATAAATAAAATATATAAAATTTAAATGCAACTTCAACTGCTTAAGTAGATTTACAGATAAAATTACAGAAGAGCAGCAACGTATACAACGGAATTTCTAGAAAGAAAATATCGAATTTTGTCACAAGTGAGTGATGGTGATCAGTTGTAACAAAATCATTTTGATGCCACTGGTAATTGGAGTTTTGTTTTACTTTAACACAGTTGGCTGCACGACAAGCTATTCCCCGCGATTTAAATTAAATTGGGCAATGTACCCAAAAGATGATCGTGTGCCAATAGTGAACATTTTTAGTGATTGGATTTTTCAAATTGCTTACGCTGCAAGCGCAGTTGTTTCAGCTGTACTAACAATTAAAAACTCAAATGTTAATACACATACCAAAGAGAGATCGACATTTAAAGTGAAAAACGTGTGGAATTAATGGCTGCAGGGTAAAGCACCACAGCTCGCTTCATAAATATGACAGCGAACCAGCATTACCGTCTACAAGACAAAATAGCGCTACATAAACAAATAACACTACAAGTGGGGCAATTAATTCGCATTCTACAACTGATTAAAATCAATCGAAAATTTTCAGATTTTACCCAATTCTTCTACATAACAAAATGGGTTTATAAACACCTACGCGTTCCTTAATAAAGAGTCTTTTATATCTTTAATAGAAAAAGACATTTTTGATCTACCTGATCTCGATGGCGTGAAACAATCATTATGCTTAAAATTGACTGGTAATACTATTCGTCAAGAAAATTCGTCTATAAAGAAATCAATATACATATATTTAAAATGTGTTAAATTAAATTTTGCGTATAATACGGAAAATTTAGACTTACTCAGGCAGATATTAAATATGAAGGAAATGGTTAAAAAATATCACTACTTGAAAGGACATACAGGACATAAACCCGGTATTCGATCGGTTTGAACAATTGGAGCGTCGCAGTTGGACTGAGGATTCGTGAAGGGCCATGGATTGCCACAAAAACACAACTAGGCTGGGCCATTCAGGGCAATAGAAGTGCTTGCCAACGCGAATGGCCACTGTGAATGCAAAAAGCAATACAAAGAACTGCATAAAATGGTCAAAGACAATTTAAACCTAGAAGAATCGACAAAGAAATCCACAATATCTGCTGAAGATTGATGGCAATTACACGGTAGGTGGCAAAAAGATATTCGTGTTTTACCTAAACGCTGCAATAACGCTTATAAGCTCCTTGTATGTATGTTTAAAGAAATGCAGAAGAAACAAATTAAAAAAAATATGCTACAAAATCAAATTGATAATCTGCTCTTTAAAGGTTATGCCAAAAATTTAGGTGATGATGAAATAAATGAAAGATTAGAACGCGTATGGTATTTACCAATGTTTATCATCAAAAATCCCAAAAAACCGCCGCTAAATCAAATAATTATATAAGCAGTGAACCCGATTTATTAAAGCCCTTATTTGATGTCGTGTTGAGTTTCCGTGTGGGAAAAGTTGCCGTCTGCGGTGATATTACAGAGATGCTCTACCAGGTGAATGTATTAGACCGTGATTTACTTGCTCAAAGATTTTTATGGTGAAACAAAAACGATGGAGTTTACAAGCCAAGTGCTTATATAATGCAGGCTTTAACGTTTGAAATTTCATGTGCTCCATGCCTTGGACATTATGTGCGTAACTTTTACGCTGAAAATTTTAAAGAAAAAGTTCCACGAGCAGTAGAAGCGATTCAGAATAATCACTATATACGACTTCATCGACAGTGTAGACGATCATCGACAAGCAATCGATTTGGCGACGCTGCAGCTGGGTTCTAAATCAGAAAACTATAACAGTTATCGACATCAAATGTTCTACAAAAAGTGATTAGACAACAAAGCCTACGCTATGAAGAAAATTTTTTTTGGCGGGGGAGGAAAAAGGGGTAGCTCCCATACAAATTAACAATTTTTATGAAATTTTCGATAAGCTATATCTCGGAAACTATAACAGATATTGAAATCAAAGGTTCTACAAAAATAATTGGACAACAAAGCCTACGCTATAAAAAAAATTTTGGGTGGGGGGGGGTGAAAAAGGGGTAGCTCCCATACAAATTAACAATTTTTATGAAATTTCCGATAAGCTATATCTCGGAAACTACATATAACAGATATCGAAATTAAATGTTCTACAAAAAGTAATTGGACAACAAAGCCTACGCTATAAAGAAACAATTTTTTGGGTAGGGGGTGAACAAGGGGTAGATCCCATAGAAATTAACAATTTTTATGAAATTTTCGAAAAGCTACATATATGTATCTCGGAAACTATAACAGCTATCGACATCAAATGTTCTAAAAAAATAATATGACAACAAAGCCTACGCTTTAAAGAAAAAATTTTTTGGGTGGAGGGTGAACAAAGGGGAGCTCCCATACAAATTAACAATTTTTATGAAATTTTAGATATGCTAAATTTAGGAAACTATAACAGAAATTGACTTCAAATGTTTTGCAAAAAGTAACAGGATAATAAGACCTACAATAAAAAAAGTTTTTTTGAGGAAGGGGCAGGGGAAGGGGTAGCTGTAACACAAACTAACAATTTTTATGAAATTTTCGATACGCCACATCTGGGAAACAATAACAACTATCGATTTTGAATATTCCACAAAAAGTAATAATCAAATAATTCATACATTTTGGAAAAAAAGTTCGAGAGTAGCAGGGGACTAGAACATCCCATAAAAATTAGCAACTTTTATTAACCTCAAACGTTCCTCATCTATTTCTATTAGAGATGAGCGATCCCGTGATTTTTAACTTATAGTCTACACGAGACAAAAGTTTGGAAATTTTTATGTTCGCAATTGTCAAAATCTGTTGCCAACACAAAAAATTACCGTGTGGACCGCAAATTTTAGTGTTAGAAAATAAGTTTGAAAATAAGTTTTCCAACACAGAGCTGAGCAATTATGTTAGGACACAAACTGTCAAATAACGTTGTTGTTGTTGTATAAATTTGAGTAAATAAAAAATTAAGAAAAAAAGAAAAATTTTAACAAAAATGATAGATAAACAAAATAAATTAATAAAGAAACATCTTTAATTAAATAATAAGTGACAAAAATGTTAATAACAATAAATATTATGCGTTTTTTGTTGTTGTTTACAGCAACCTCTCTCAACAAAAATTTTTAATTTGTGTTCTCTCTCGTTTACGTTTTCCCCACTCTGAACACAAGCGTGAACACAAAACATTTTTGTGACGTCATCCTGCCGACGTTATTGCTTATGTTCAGAAATAAAAAAAGCACGTCTAGCCCCAGCGTAAAGAATACTGTAAACAGTGAAAGCGATTTTTAAATAACAGTTATTTTAAACAGTGACGGTAATCGCTGTTTATAATTTTTCACAAACAAATATGTTAATAGTTACTTCACACATAAATACCCAAAAACGTTACTTTAAATAACATACCAAATTTTAAATATCAACACTGCAGTTACCAGTTACTACTCAGCAACATTTATTTTTACCACGAACCACAATGTAATTTATGTATATATATGGGGTTTAAATATTGAATAAACGAGGTTGTTGCCAAAAATGAACTTAGTCTGGTAACAACATGGCACTTAATAGTTACTTCACAAGAAATCACAAATATATTTGTTTTCAAAGTAACTACATCGCAGTAACAGTTACTTCACAGTTTATGTCACTGTCGTTACCAGTGATTTTCAAGTCACAGGTATAAAATCACAGGTACAGAAATATCGCTCATCTCTAATTTCTATTATCCATACGAGCGTTAAAATTTTGTTAAGTTTTCTATGGGCTTTTAAACTCACACAAGGTATTTTTAATATATTATTTGCAGTACAAGATAACTCTACTTGGTATATTAAAATACCAATGTGAAGGGTATATAAGATTCGGCACAGCCGAATATAGCGCTCTTACTTGTTATTTTTTTTATTAAAGTCATAAAAAGTTTGTAATTTTATGTAGCCGTAGTTAACTCTTGCTTTACCCAAAACATGTAAAATATGTTATGCGTTTAAATAAGTGTGTCAATTTGCCCCTAAGTATGCGCCTCAAGTGTTGGTTTTTATGTTTTTTTATTTATGAAATATTTCTAACTTTCAAATAAGGGTCGGTTTCATATTTCAACCCTCTTAAGGTGATTAGCGCAGCTACAGGGTTCGTATGGCAGCCCCCTTAGGGCGTGGAGACAGGGGTTTAGTATTTTATAGGAATATGTTTGGGAGGGGAAACTAGTGGGGTCGGTCCTACACTTCATTGCTCTAGGGTCGACTCTGAGGAAGTTGTGGGCATTTTCACATAATTTTTGTATGGTGACCCCATTAGAGGATTGAGATAGGGGGTAAGTGTACGCTAGAAATACGTTTGGGAGAAAAAACTAATGGGGGTCTGTGAGAAGAAGAGAAGTTGTAGGGGCTTTTACCCTATTTTTTCAAATTTTGCATTGCAGCCATGTTAGGGGGTGGTTATAGAGGGTATGTTTCACAAAAATGTTTAAAAGGAAAAATTATTTGGGATTGGACTCACATTTTGAAGATTAGCTAATTCAAAAAGAGGTACATTTTGCTATCGTTGTTAGTTTGTAAGAAACTTCGACAAATTTTTTAGTTGATTTTTTGAACATGGGAACCAACTAAATAATAGTAATAGCCTAAATCACCTTAAGAACATAGTTACTGCCATTCTACCTTTTTCTTATTTGAATTTATACTGGTTTAGAAAATATAACTTATAAAAATTTTTGGGTGTACTTTAAGATGGAGCACTTTTGACTTAACAAAAATTGCTCAAAGTTAATTGTGCAACTTAGTCAGAATAATGTAATTCAATGAATTATGTATATTTAAAATGTTTCGTCCAAAACCCAGCTCTTTATAATTTAGTTTCTTTTTCCTAAATGTAACTTTTTGGATGAAAAAAACATATGTAACTTTTCGCTACCCAGCATACCATATGCGCTCTAAATGAGCTCATAAAAACTCTTTTGTCGGAACGCTGACGCTCATAGAGTTCATAAACAGTCATAAAACGCTCATTTTTGAGTGGCTTTTTCCACTAAACTGGTCACTCATGAAAGAGCTCTAAATTTTATGCAAAAATGAGTATTTTATGACTTTTTTTTAAAACGCATTTTGAGCTCTTATTCCAGTTTTCGTTTACACTCTCTCTTTCTAAAATACGTTCACTGTCACTATTGTCTTCAACAACACTATTATTTTTAATACTACATGCTGGATTTTCTTTTCTTAATTTGTTTGAACGAAGTTCACTTATTATTAACTTGCTTTATTTTTTAGTTTGCTCTTTTCATTATTTCAATTATGTATTATTTTTGTATTTATTCAAAGATAACTCACAATTTTGTCTTTACACTTCCAAAAATATTCACTAATAATTTAATTTTAACAACTTCTTTCTTCTGCTTAGCTGGAATTTACCGTTATCTGTCAGAGTGCAGAAATTACTCATAAAAAGCACATAAAATTGATCGTTTATGAGCTCAGATATATGCACGCAGAAAACACTCACAGAAGCTCATAAAATCGCTTATATAAGAGCGCTCCGATAATGGTATGCTGGGTAGCTACCCTGGCAACTGATACATATGTATCTACATACATACCTATGTATGTATTATTCTTGGCAGATAACGGGCCTTTAATTTTATTTATATTCATCTACAAAATTACCAGAAATAGCGGAAAATCCGATTAAACAATAGGTAAGCACTCTTGGAATTATCATTATGTAAAATGCTTAAAGCAAAATAACACACGATTATAATATAAAAATTACTTTCATTCAGAAAATCACAAATCCCAAAAAGCAAAATCATGGTACAATTACCTTACAAGGTATTATCGCTGCGGCAACAACTACAACCATGGCGCAATAATTTCACCATGACAACAACAAACTCGATACCAAATTTATGAAGTTGTAAAAGCATTCCCGTCAGTGATGTTGTACATTTTTTTAAAAAGTCTGCACAGTCGGAACAAAATCCCTATTTTTCCCTATGTGCTCAATAATTTGTCACTACAAAAATCCCTACTTTTTAATGCAAACATAAATCAACACAAATAAAAGGAAACATACGTATATATTTAGGTTTTATACAAGTAAAATGTATTTAACGTTTTTGTACGTACATTCTATATACCCATATAAATAAACACATAAACAAGGCTTCTTGATTTTGGTCAAGTTACTCTGTCAAAGTGGTTTACTTTCATGTCTAATAAATTTGGTTTGTTTTTAATTATGTTAAATTTAGTAAAAATTGCTTAAACTGTTTAAATTTTAAAATTAAATTTATACTGAAGTGCAATTTATACATCTACACACATTTTCATAGCAATAAAATAGTTTTTTTGCAAGTGTGTGTTTTATTTTGTGCTAATTTGCTTTGAGTTTTGACAATACAACTAGGCATTTTTTCTTTTACCTTGTATAAATTTGCCTTGTACATATATCAGTCTTTTCATATAATTAAAATAAAATAACGAAAAAGAATAATAAACATAAAAGCAAGGGATATAAATTCATACGATTCACAAATCGTTAATTAAATGAAACAGAAATTTGTACTTTATAGTTTTGGGTTGTGTTTTCATATAAAAAAATAACGCTTGTTTTGAACGATTGTTTCCTCATAACTGTACAGTTGTAAAGCAATTAATTTTAAATGCAATTCGTTACTCTGGAAAGTGTAACAATTTTTAGATTCATCTTGTAAAAAGATCGGATAATGCATATTGAAGTTAAATGTTTGTTTCCTTAAAGCAAGCCGAGGAGTCTGTTGAAGATGATAAATTCATTTTACAGAAACATAATGTATATAAATTCAATATCACTGCTCAAATGACGGGAAATACTCAAAAGAAATGACAATATGCAATGTTACCGTTACAACAATTTTACGCGTTGCTTGCAGAAATTGAAAAAGAGTGACAGATTAATATATTTCTGCAAAATCCCTACATTTTGACGATTTTAAAAAAATCCGTCTTTTTTTCCCCACGCTCGATTTTTTTAGACGAAAATCCCTACGAATAGGGATTTTTCCCTACTTATAACATCACTGATCCCCGTTTATATCAAAAAAACGTACTGTGTGACACAAGGCGAATTCATGAGAAAGTTGGTCTTGACAGATCAGCTGACTATTTTTTGCTCGTGCAATTTTCCTCGTAATGTGTCAAAAGTTTGTATATGTGCTTCTTCTTGATTTTAAAAAAATTACGCGTCGGTTAGATTTTTAAACTAAAAATTTTAAAAAAGTGTTTTTAATTAACAAAAAATAAAACCAAAAGATGCGTTCTTGTGCTTTGTGCAAAAAAAACATTGTAAAATTAATTTTATTCACGTTTTTCTTCTGCAAATAATTTGTGTTTTTTTTCTAATGATGCCATATTTGTGTTTGACATTTTAGGTACGAATTTTTCGCCTGCGTCCACCTTGTATGAATTCGCCTTGTGTGTGACAGATATAACGAGTGGAAAAACTGGAGCAAAAAATTGTCAACTTTTTAAACGACACTACCTTGTAAGGTATTTGTACCATGAGCAAAACGATTAAGACCATGGTACACGTATATCAGATAACCTCAGATTAACACCTGAGTAACGGTATTTCGTTATATATATATGTCAAATTTTGTTTGGTTTAAAGTATTTTTTTCTTTTTATACAAACAACAACTTTAGTATCGTAAGAAAAGCTCAAAAAGAAGAAGAAAGATTTTTTAGGTTTTAGTTATTTTTCTTTGACATTCTTATTACGGTTTTAGTTGTTTTTTGTAAAATCGCTCCTACCTGATATGTGCACCCTGATTAAAAGTTTTCAGCAGCGGCGGCTTAGCCTCTTCCGCCGATGCTTCATCGGCTCGCCAAATTCCATGGCGCATTAATGTATCAGGTGGTGGTGATTCGACAACATCTAAATTTAATGAATAAAATTTTCGTTGGCTCAGTTCTCAAAAAAAGATATGTAAAAGTAAACAACTTTGACTACCTAGCCTCCATTTATGCATGAAAAAAGTAGATCAGCTGTGCTTGTAACACCACCTGGTATTTAAGCGGCACTTAAATGGTTTTAATCAAGGCGAATTTAATAAGCTGAATTCGTCGCGGCAACAACTACAACACTGAAAAAACTGCAGGCATTTTGTTTGTGTAAAATTTACCAAAATTTCAAAACTTTTTTGTTTTTATGAAAATAAAATTGGCTGAAGATAAATAAACACAATATAAAAACAAGTGTTCATAGTTTGATTTTTTCCCCTAGAAATATTTTTTTGCACAGCGAGCAGTTTGGCATTTTCCTTCACTTTTCAAACAATAAATTTTTCGCTCTTACACTTTTAGCACTCGTTTTGAACAACAAAATGTATATCTTAAAACAATTTGTTAAGTTTTAACACTTTTAATACAATTTTTTTCAAATACAACTTTTGATTTAAATGGCCGGTATAAACAGATAAAAACACACAAATTTTGACAATTTGGCAATAAATGTTTTAAACAGCTGACGATCAGCTGAGCTAAAGAGTTCACCTTATTTAAATTCGCATTGGTTTTAATTTACTAACAAACGAGTTCATTTACTATTTTAACATAAATCTGCATTATTTATTCTCCACGGTGTATTTTGACAAAATAGGATTTGTTTGTAGTTTTTTTCTTTATTTAACTGTACGGATGTTTCGCGCTCTTCCCTATTTATTTTGATCCAAATAAAAATTTTTAACGGTAACCAGGTAGTTTGCTCAAATTGATAGCGGCATTAAAAATTTTTTTATCTCAAATTTAGTTTTTCATGAAGGATACTTAAAATTTAAAGTCGCTTTTTTATTGCAAGAAAACGCAAAAGACGATTATTGCCCAACAATTCACAAAAAGCCTGCAGCTTATCGTGTGGCTAGTAAATAGCAGTCTCTTAGGGATCGTTTGAATGTTCAAACGACGACACCGGTTACAAAAAAGGCGCCGCACAATGTTGCTGAAAAATATGAATTCAAAAATTAAGTACGATTGTTGCTTAATAACAATGGTCCAATGATCTCAAAAACAAAGAGCCAAACAGCAATCGCCTGGGAGATAAAAATAGTCGGGCAATAATCGCTCGTGTTAAATAAACACTTAAACTTCAGCTGGTTCATTTCATGCATATATGTATGTTGGGTTAACTATCTATTTTGGTGGTAACTTACAATTTTTTTAAGAAAAAAATTTTAAATAGCATCTTATTTTAAAAAATCAGTACAATCAGTACATTTTCTCAAATATCAGTACATTTCAGTACACAGATTTTAATTCAGTACACTAAACCAAAAATCAGTACATGTACTGATGAAATCAGTACGAATGGTCACCCTACATATATGTACATATGTATAATTATATTTGCATACCCTCACATAAGTGACAAGGGTATATATAAGATATGTCATTTCGTTTATAATTTCTTTATTATCCATTTGCGACCCCATTAAGTATATACATTTTGGGTCCTTGTAAATAGGGAAGTCGATTTTGTCAGCGATTTAGAAGGTGTGCAAGACAAAGTTTCATTTTTCTTAAAATCGCTCCCACAGTTTCCCGGGTTCTCCTACAAAGGTAAAATGCAGAGTACAAATTTTCTCAAGAGTGAGCGATAAAAAAACACCATTCATGAAAAATCTCGAGAGCGAAAAATCCTAAAAAAAATTTTTTCTTCTCACGTTCATAAAAGAGCGTGAAAAAATTTTTGCCAACCCTCACTCACTTATGAGAAGTTTGTCGTTTTTTTTTCACGCTCACAAATCACAAATGAAAAATAAAAACCAAATTTTATTTCTCACTCACAAATGAATGAAAAATTTCTTCTTTTCACTTTCGATTCATTCTTTTATTAGTGCGAGTGTTGCTTTAATATTTTTCACGCTTTGTAACAGAGTTGCCGGAAAACAATTTTTTAAGCGTGTGAAATTTTTACTCCCAATAAAAGTAAAAAAATTCTTGCATTTACATATTTTTTTTTATTTTGCTGCTTGTATATACTTATATGTTGTTAAATTTAAAAAATACTACACATCTATATTTTGATCAGTCTTTTGAGTATATTTTTAATTAAGTGACTTTTAATGCTATTTGAAAAAAATAAATATATTTTTAAATAAAATAACAACCACAAATTTATGATAAAAATTACGTTTGTTTTCCAGAGTAAGGCAAAAAAGCTATTTTAAAAGAATTGCGTTACTTCATTTTTATACTGAGAAATCGATAATTAGGTTTTTAAACAATAATAAATAAATATTAACATAAAGGATTACTTATAGCAGTATTTATTGTGAAAAAGTCATATTTATAAAAAAATTGTTTTTGTTAAGAAACTTAAATAATACATTATATTTTATGTTGTGATTTTTTAGAAATATTATAGTCTTCACTGACACAAATTTTCATAGCAATCTTTAAAAATATTTTTGAACTGTTTTCCTAAATTTTTAATTGACGTTTTCTAATAAAAAAAAGTATTTCTTGTGTATTGTGTTCAAGGTCGTAACTGCTCTTTTTTTTAATTTACCTTACTTTTGCTAATGGAACTACTTCAAACTCTTAGGTTCTATTTAATTTACCTGAAAGGTAAAGTTTTAAATTGTTGTACATAAAAAGATTTGCGTGTGTATTGTATAATAACCACCACAATTTTTTGTAACAATATACCCAATACCTAAAAGGATGACAGACAGGCAGGTACTAAATACTTTCCAAATTAGTGGAAAATCCCAAACAAAATTAAATGATGAACAATTATCTCTAATGGTGGTAAAGCCGAATGCAATTTTTTCCAATCCTTTTAAAATGTGCATGAGTGTGTGTAACAGCTCTATGTTTATTGCAATATAAACATTAAACGTTTGTAAAAGATCCTTATTTGGATTTTAAATAGCGTGAAGTTAATAACAAACAATGCCTAAAAGACAATTTAATTTTGAAAAATATGTGTTGCACGATGCATCTTCAAAAAAAGTATTTGCGTAATAGAATCGTGCAAAAAGGAACTTAGTTAGAAAGTGAAGGGAAATATCAAAAGACATTACAAGCTACTTCACAAACAAGATATACAAAGTAATGGTGACGATGCTTTTGTTTGTCACTGGAGTAATGCTCCCCTTTTTGTGAAACCTTAACCGCATATTTTTATTACTAAAATCATTCAATCGGATTCATTAAAAAATTTAAATGAAATGAAGTTAAATAAATGCAAATAAACCACAACGTATAACAGTGCCGGGTTTTTTAATTAATTAAAAACATGTTTTTAAAAAAAAAATTATTCCTACTTTTTTTAAGCATTTCAAAAACTATGCAACAAATTTTTACATATGGCAGCACCAGTAACATGACCAAAAAATTTTATGTGTACACATTTATGAATGCTTCGCGAAAAAATTAATTTATGATTTCTCACTTATGAGAAGTACTCGAATTTGATGCTTTTCATTTATGTTCGTGAAAAGAAAAAAATATTTTTTCTTTTCACTTCTCATTTATGACTGGTGAAAAAAAATTTTTTTTTTTCTCGCTCGAGAGTGAGAAGGCACAAAATGTTTTTTTAAAACTCATTCATTAATGAAAAATTGCTGCAGTAAACACAGCGCTCACACTCGTTCTCACGAATGAGAAGTGAGTGAGCAATTTTTAACTCTGGTAAAATGTAAGACTGACTCCAATTAAATTGTTCTCCCAAAAACTTTAGTGAAACATACTTACCCATTATCTTCAGCCCCTAACATGGTTGCCACACAAAATTTAAAAAAAAAATATGGTAAAAACCCCTGCTCTGGAGTCGCCCCTGGAGGAATAAATTTTATCACAGACCTTCATAAGTTTTTTCCTCCCAAACGTATTCCCAGAGTATACCTACCCCATATCCCCTTCACCTAAGGGGGCTGCCATTCAAAGTTAACAAAAATGATATAAAAACTATCGACCAGAAGAAAACGAACCCTAGCAACCTTTATTTTTCTTCCCAGCAGCATTTTTTTTGTGGAAATGTAAACAAATCATGAAAAAAATGCGAGTTTTTATATTATTATAAATATTTGAATTTTGAATAAAAAAACGTTAAAAAATTACAAACTATAGTTTGAAGTCCCTAGTATCTAATTTTTTGGTTGTCAGTTACGACATTTTTACCTAATGGAGTGTATGACGAGGTAAATTTGACTTTATAAATTTTCAAGTTTTTCCTTGTAAAAAGTTAACTATCCCAAGTACACTTAGGGTCTTATTCATAAACGTACAATAAAGTTTATTAAAGGCTTATTTGACAAGTATATATGGAATAATTGTTAAATAAGCCTTTAATAAAGACTATTGTATGTTTATGAATAAGGCCATTAATATTTATACATCGATCAACAAGGAGTTTAATATAAATCTTCTGCAGTATCACACACTTCCTGACAGACTTAATATCGGGTGTTATATTGCGAAAGAGTTATCAAAAGCATACAAAAAAAACATAGATCTAGTTTTTCGCCTATAACTCGAAAACGGTTTTGGGTGCGCATATGGCACCTATATCAGTTGATAGTAGACTTGCGATCAAAAGATATCGATTAACAAGCTTTTGAAAATTGGAAAAAATCGCTTGAAATAGTTGTTTTACTTTTTCTTTTATAACTGTTCTGGGTGCGCATATGAGGCCTATATCAGTTGATAGGGGACCTTAATGCGCATCTTTTGATATTTAGGTATAGACCCAAAAGTCTTGCGATCAAAATTTATCGGCTAGCAAACTTTTGGAAAAATGGTAAAAATCGCTTGAGAAAGTTGTTTTAGAATTGAAAGAACTCGCTGTTAATTTAAAACCATTTAATCCAAAAAAATTTGCACTTTAGCGGTTTTAAAAAAAATAATTACACTTTGATGGATTGTTGAATATTTTTCTTTGTTTTTCTATTTTTATAATTAAAAACAAACAATTTTTAATATTCTTTACTTAAGTTTTTTTAACAATAGTTGGGCTCCGTTGAACTTTTGTTTTTTTAAAAGGGCAGCATAGCCTTAACAGTTCCTTGACTTTTGTCTGCACTTCATAGTTATTATTTCCCACGACATTAAGTAAAATAAAGAAGCCACTATTTATACTCAACTATAACTTTAGAGTGTCTTCGGTGAGTTCTTCTTTTAAGAAGTTGCTGAAAGTTTCAATGCTATTGTTTTGATATAAACGTTCTTTGTCACTTTTAATAATTTTATTCAGAGCAATATGGAGCCCAGCCTCTTCAATGCCTAAAATGGTGACAGTACAAATCTAGAAACGAAGACCAAAAATATTAAACTTAATATACTTTTATGATAATTTGCTAAACAAACCTCTTCTTTATTTTCGGTTTCTGAATCGACATCTTTGTCTTCTTCTGTAGCTTCTTCCATTTTTTTAAATTATATCAAAACAAATTTTACATTATTTTAATATTTCTGCTGTGACCAAACCGATATGTTTGTCCGATACCCAAAATTCTGGATTTTCTGCAATAGTTGTAGCCATAGGCCCTTCAATTTGTTCAAAAATTTCCTTGGGTCTCACATCTTTATCTTTTTTTACCATATTGGAGTCCCTCCTCTATGGAAGATATAAAGGTAGGATGAAAACGGTTTGTATCCCCAGGTGACAAAAGCCATTTAATAATATGACGACCCCATTGATTTCAAATTAGAGTTTGTAAATCAGTGTGTATGGTGTCAAATATTGCCTTTGTATCATCCAAAGCATTTAGCACGGCAATGGCATATATGTATATGACCATGTTCATGGGTGTTTATTTTTTTAAATGTTCTTTTATGTTTTTAATAACAGCCTATGTATGTTGAAAAAAAAGATAGCTGGAGTTTGCTTAAAAAGCGGTTTAAATTAGGCTTAAAATAGAAAGTTGGTTGATTTTAAGAATTAAAAATTAAATTTTCTTAACACAGAAGTACAAGCACATATGTATATAAAATAAAATGGCAGCCGGTTATTTTACGTCTTGACTAGACAAATTCATGCCTAGACAAACGTCAAACTCAGTATATAAAAAACCCAGTATAAAAGTACCGGAAATTATTTATTTGGATTTTGACATTTGTCTAGGCATGAGTTTGTCTCGTCAAGACCAAGGCGAATTCATAGAAAAGGTGGTCTCAACAGATAAGCTGACTATTTTTTGCTCGTGCAGTTTTCGTCACAATATGTCAAAAGTTTGTCTATGTGCTTCTTCTTGATTTAAAAAAAAATTACGCGTCGGTTAGATTTTTAAACTTAAAATTTTAAAAAAGTGTTTTTAATTAACAAACAGAAAAAAAAACAGTGTGAAATTAGTTTTATTTACGTTTTTCTTTTGCAAATAATGTGTTTTTTTAAATGATATTGTGATATAGACCCAAAAGACTTGCGATTAAAATTTATTGAAGAGCAAACTTTGGAAAATTGAACAATATGTATACGTATGTATATATTACTAAATTAGTTTATGTTAAATAAATCATCGTGGTGAGCTCCATTATTATGCGTTCCAGAGTTATTGTGGCAACGCCCTTACGTTTTAATTATAGTGCAGTACGGAAGCATGATTAATTGTACGTCTTGACCAAGGCGAATGCATACAAGGTGAACGCAGGGCGAAAAATGCGTACCTTTAATGTCAAACACAAATCATTAAAAAAAAACACAAATTATTTGTATATGTTTGATACGGTTCACCAAATAAAACAGCATTACTTTATTTCTCACCTAGAAAGTAAAGTCAATAACATTATAAAAAATTGTGTTATGTGCATTCTCTACAACAAAAAGCAAGAAAAACTTGAAGGTTTTTTGCAGTGTATCGACAAGGGCGAACAGTCATTATGCACAGTTTATATTGACCATTTTGGGCCGATTGATGCTACTTCCAAGATGTATAACTTCATTTTTGATATGGTGGATGGCTTTAGTAAATTTGTGTGGCTCTACCCACACAATAGGGCGAAGCTCACGGGGAACGAAGCGGATTGGGAAAGGTACAGGGTGATCTCAGGAGGGCGAAAAGGGATTCATGGGCGAAGTACTGTGAGTCCATTGACTCCATGAACGAAATGTCAAGATTTAGGAGAATACTATCCAAGGGTTCTAGCGGACTTGGGTACATTCAGAGAACGAATAGCTCGTGGACGGAGTCTAGCTCGGAGACCCTTGAATTGTTGATGAGTACCCACTTCCCAGGGTGCAGGGAACCGGTTGCAGAGGAGCTATCCGGGGGCGTGGTTGTACGTCCTGGGGGGTAGCGGACATGACAGGGGTGGCAAAGGACCTTGTAATGCTTGATAGGGTAAAATAGGCGGTGGATACCTTTCAGCCCTACAAGTCACCGGGGCTGGACGGTATTTATCCGTATATGCTACAGAATCTTTCGACTCAGGGATTGCTCTTCCTAACGAGCGTGTTTACTGCTAGCATCACACTCGGCTACATACCCTTAAAGTGGAGAGAGTTAAGGGTGATTTTTAAACCCAAGGCTGGAAAGGCCAGCCACTCGAAGCCAGGGGATTTTAGACCGATCAGCCTATCGTCTTTTCTGCTGAAGACGCTGGAACGGCTGATCGATCTCTATCTTAGGAACACGATTGATACGCACGTCATTAGTAATGCCCAGCATGCTTACCTTAGGGGTTAATCTGTTGAGAGTATGCTTCATGATGTGGTGGGGTTCATAAAGCGCGGGTTGTACAGGAAAGAGTACACACTGGGCGCGTTTCTGGACATTGAGGGGTCCTTTAACAAAGTTTTGTTGGAGGCCATTGAAAACTCACTGAGGGAAGTAGGGGTTCAGGGCATCCTCATTGAGTGGATCTGTTCTGCGCTCGGTAGAAGAATAATCAATTTTGAGTGGGGAAATGAACGTCTGAAAAGGAGTGCGGTTAGAGGAACGCCACAGCGAGGGGTATTGTCGCCACTACTGTGGATTTTGGTAGTCAACGGGGTATTGAGACGGTTTGACTCAAAGGGAATCAAAGTAATGGCTTACGCAAACGACATCGTGGTTTTAATGACAGGGAAATTCGTGTCCACTACGAGCGAGGTAATGCAGAGTGCATTATCCGACTTGTCTGCTTGGGCCAGGGACAAAGGGCTAAGAGTAAACCCAGGGAAGACAGAGCTAGTTGTTTTTACCAGGTGGCAGAGTTTGAGTTGCCAGAGCCTATCCGCTGGAACTAGCGGATAGGGCCAGGTATCTGGGTATTGTCCTGGATGGCAAGTTATCTTGGAGGGCGAACGCAGAGGAGAGGGTTAGGAAGGCTCTCAATGCCTATTATGCCTGTAGGAACGCCATAGGTAGGAACTGGGGGTTGCAGCCGGCCATGGTAAATTGGATTTACACATCCGTTGTAAGACCAGTTCTTACGTACGGTTGCCTTGTGTGGTGGAGAGCCCTGGAAAGGGGCGACATAGGAAGGCTCTTGACAAAGGTCCACTCTTCTGAGTCTGAATCCTCCTTAAAATCAAGCACAGGGGGGAGCATTAAAAAAACTGCTTCTTTCGTAAAGGGCAATGACTCCTTTTTTGGAGTTGGTATTATGCTAGTCATCAGTGGGTCAGAACTGAGCAAAAATCTATTAATAATATCTACGTTATACTGAACTCTTGAAACTTTCTTGCAAAATTCTGCCTGTAAATCCGAAAATGTTTTTTGTTAACCGCACAATAGGCAATTGATTTATGTATTAAAATCTTGTGCATTGTATATTGAAAAATTTTCTGAAACTGTATAAACACCGTTTCACACCTGTACAAACTTTTTCCATTTTACTCAAAGGGTTCTGAAAACTTTTCCGTGCAATAACCACTATATATGTACACCAGGGTTGGGCAGTATTTCAAATACTTGTATTTGAAATACGTATTTGAAATACAAATACGTATTTTGTATTTGTATTTGAAATACCACCTTCTAATGTATTTTGTATTTGAAATACCCAACACTGAAGTATTTTGTATTTTGTATTTCAAATACTTTTGATGGCAAAATACATTTTTGCAAAATACATTTTTTTGTTATACAAAAAGGTGTCATTAGAAAAATTGAAAAATTTTACAACATAAAAAAATTTTTTGTTTTAAATTAAAAAAAAATTTAAACACATCAAGTAAGATCGCTATATTTGCTTCTGCCGAATCTTATATACCCTTCACATTGCTCTTTTAATATACCCAGCCGAGCTATTTTGTACTGCAAATAATATAATTAAAATACCTTGTGCCAGTTTAAAAGTCCATAGAAAACTTTACAAAGTTTTATCGTTCGTTTGGATAATAGAAATAGATGAAGAAGATTTGAGGTCAAAAGTTATAAAAGTATTAAAAGGTTAATAAAAGTTGTTAATTTTTATGGGATCTTCCAGTCCCCCTGCTTCTCTTCAACCTTTTTCTCCAAAATGTAGGTCTTATCATCGAATAACTTTTTGTAGAACACTAAAAGTCGATAGCTGTTATAGTTTCCGAGATATAGCGTATCGAAAATTTCATAAAAATTATTAATTTGTATGGAAGTTACCCCTTCTTCACTTATAGTTTCCTAGACATAGCGTTTCGAAAATGTCATAAAAAGTTTTTATTTGTATGGGAGCTAACCCTTCTCCTGCCCCTACCCAAAAAATGTTTCTTTTTTCAAAGTGTAGGCCTTATCATACAATTACTTTTTGTAGAACACTAGAAGTCGATAGCTGTTATAGCTTCCGAGATATAGCGTATCGAAAATTTCATAAAAATTATTAATTTGTATGGAAGTTACCCCTTCTTCACCCCCCACCCAAAAAATGTTTCTTTAAAGCGTAGGTCTTGTTGTCGAATTACTCTTTGTAGAACATTTGATTTCCGCAGCTGTTATAGTTTCCAAGATAAAGCGTATCGAAAATTTCATAAAAATTGTTAGTTTGTATGAAAGCTACACTTTCTCCTGCCCACACTCAAAAAATTTTTTTTTCAAAGTGTAGGTCGATAGCTTTTATAATTTCTAAGATTAAGCGCATGAAAATTTTTACAAAATTTGTGTAATTGCTGAGAAAAAATCACTTTCCTTGATCCTATCTGAAAAAAAGTTTTTCCTTTTGAGGTCCCTATTTTCAGAGTATCCGTGCCAAGTTTTGTGGCAAGAATGACTATATTCACTTAGATATATACGGATGTATGCACGGATTTTGTTCTAAAATATGGGTTATTTTGATTTTTTGTTTATATCTCGGTCAATAGTCAACCGATTTTGCTAATTTTAAATAGCGGTTATCTCCAGGATATTTACAAAAGTTTGACACCAATAACTGGTCCGTATCACTTTATTTGACTCCGGAAACTTGATTTCAACAGACTGACAGACGTACATGGCTGTATCAACTTCCCTATCTATAAGGATCCAGAATATTAATACTTTATGGGGTCGCAAATGGAAAATAAAGAAATTTCAAACGGAATGACAAACCAACATATACCCTTATCACTATGTGAAGAGTATACAAAAGAAATGAATAGGGCGAATTTTTTGAATTCGTCTTGGGTTTACCTTGTTGAATATGCCTTGCAGAGAACTGTTTTCATAAAATTTAACACCAGTCTGTTTCCATCAGGACTTGAAGAAAGATTGTTTTTTTAGGAGAATTTATATGTATATTCTTCAACAAGAGGCTGCTTATCTGATTAAACTTTAAAAAATCTTGTGTTCATGATTAGTGGTTATAAATGTATTTTGTATTTTGTATTTCAAATAAAAGATACTAAAATACTGTATTTTGTATTTGAAATACTCGACTTGAAAGTATTTGGTATTTTGTATTTGAAATACAAGCGGAAGAAGTATTTTGTATTTCAAATACAGCAAAGCATGTATTTTGCCCAACTCTGATGTACACCAAAAAATGTGTACTTGAAGCACAGCTTTGCTGATCTTTAAAGAATAATTTTGTTTTAACAATTTTTAAGGTTTTTGAGACAGGTACAATTATTTTTTTGCATAAAATAGCGTCATTAAGAAAGCTGTCGCACAGGTATACATTACCAGTTTAGGGGTGAGTAAAAACTACTGCCACGCAAATTCCTTTTTATACATGCAATGTCAGTGTAAAACCCAATTTAACCTGTTAAAAATTAATTTCAATTTACCAGTAACAATTTAAATAAAAAACATTAAAAAAACAATTAATAATCAAAATTTTTTTGACCCACAAAAAAGTTTCTTACTCATATGTAAACACACAATATGAGAAAAAACAGAAATAAGTGAAATTTCCAAAACATCGCCAAAAAAAAATGACACAAAAACGCGCAACTTTTTTTTCGTCTAAAATTAGAGATTTCAGGCTTTATTGTGATGAGTAAGATTTTTAGGATAATTACAGCCATCACTTTCATAAACTTTTTGATTTTATTTTTTTTAATCAAAAAGTGAACAAAAAACCTTTTTTTTAATTTCAAAGGAATTTTTTTATGGTAAACTCAAAACAAATAATAAAAAAAAATATAAAGTAAGGCAGTTGCTTACATAGTCTTTCGCAGAAAAGAAAATCAATGAAAAATCTTAATTTGTTTAGCTACAAAAAAATATATTGTAAACTTCTCAAAACCATCAAAAGTTAATATATTGCAGGCAAATTTACTAAACTTTCCTGACCTTGACAGTGCCTCAAAACGACAAATTAAAAGTAAAAGATTTGAAAATTCACTATCCGATACAGAATTTTGTTATTTGTCGAGCTGCGCACTTAAATTTTTACATTTCTTAAATTTCCATTTTGGCTTAATGTCCGTCCAGATTGGCAAAATACCTCTATATGCGTGGGAAAGAATTCATGTTGATTTTGCGGGGCCATTTTTTTCTAGGATGGGGTTAGTGGTGGTAGATGCGTTTTCCTTATGTATTTTGTTGAGACGTCAAAATCCACGTCGTCTACAACTATTAATGCTCTTAAAGATATATTCTTAGTTGAATCTCAAGGCGAATTCATACAAGGTTAACGCGGGGCGAAAAATTTGTACCTATAATGTCAAACACAAATATGGCATCATTAAAAAAAACACAAATTATTTGTATATGGCATCATTAGAAAAACACAAATTATTTGCAGAAGAAAAACATAAATTAAACTAATTTTACACTGTTTTTCACAAGAACGCATCATTTGATTTTACTGTTTGTTAATTAAAAACACTTTTTTAAATTTGTAGTTTAAAATCCAACCTACGCGTATTTTTTTTAAATCAAGAAGAAGCACATAGACAAACTTTTGACAAATTGTGAAGAAAAACATTTTTTTTTCTCATATTTTTATTATTTAATCTTCGCTAATGCGAACTAACAAAAAGTATTCAAATCTAAAAACTATGTAATTTATATTAGTCCAGTCAGTACCAGACCAAAATTTAAGTTCTCATAACAAAGTAAATTAATTTAAACAGTTTCACTTAAATTCAATAGTGTCCCTTCTTTTCAGACGAGTGTGTTCCCTATGTTGCAAAATGTTTCGAGCGAGCGGATTTGGATGCGTTTCCAGCTTGTTTAAATACTTGTCCACATAGTTCAGGATTTCGCATTTAACTAGTGGAACTTGTTAATCCTTGTGGATGTTGCTGTTTTTAATATTCCAAGGAGCACCAGTTATCATTCTTAGGATTGTTTTAACGACGTTGTATTTTTTTCTATGTTAGAGGCGGAAGCAGTGCCCCATAATTGTATACCGTAGCACCAAATTGGTTTCAAAATCGATTTGTAGAGTAAAAGTTTACAATCAAGACGAAGCACAGAGTTTCTGCAAATTAGCCAATGAAGTTGTGTAGCTTTAAGTGTCATTTGCGTCAACTTCGCATCTATATGTGTCTTACATGTAAGGCGACGGTCCAGGTTAATGCCAAGGTATTTCGCCTCAAATCGTTGAGGCACCATATGGTTGTTTATAAGGATTGGAGAGCACGATTCTTTGCGTAAAGTAAACGTTACGTGGGTACATTTTTGCTCATTAATTTTTATTTCCCATAATTTTGCCCATTTCTCTACTTGGGTTACGTGTTATTGCAATTGGCACGAAGCCTCTTTAGGGTCTTTATGAATACTGAGAAAAGCGGTATAGCCAGCAAATGTAGACGCGTGCATAAAACTGTTTGTTGGCATATGTGCCGTGTAAAGCAAGTACAAAATTGGACCTAGGATACCCCCTTGAGGTACACCAGCCCCTATTGGTTGGTAACAACTTATTTGGTTTCTCTCTTTGATTTTAAATTGTCGACCGGTTATGTACTTTTCTAGTAGGTTGAAAATATTAGTTGGAAGGTTTAGCTTTAGTTTGTTTAACAGCCCTTCATGCCATACTTTATCGAAAGCTTGAGAGACATCTATAAAACAGCGCGGAGAAGTACTTTTTTTCCTCGAAAGTTTTTCTTATAACCTGCACCAGTCTGTGAGTTTGTTCAATTGTGCTATGTTGACTTCTAAAGCCAAATTGGTGATCTGGAATGCAGTTGTTTTCATTCAGGATCGTAGAAAGCTTGTTTTTAAGCAGATTTTCAAACAGTTTTGACAAAGCTAGTAACAAACTTATAGGCCTATAAGACTCCACCTTCATATTGGTGGAAAATGTTCAAGCCGTATTATGGCATTAAAAATAAAAAGAATTATTCTTTTTGCTGTAAAAGGAAGCTCTATGATCATTTTGTTGCTTATTTTATCAACGCCAGGAGCCTTTTTATCATTAAGGTTAGCAATAGCTTCTACCAAATCTGAATATCGGAAACGTATTTCTATAGGACGTCTAGAAACAACAGGCGGTAATTTCTTCACGTCAGGGCATGTATTGGGAGTGAACACGTTTCTTAAATGGCTTGCGAGCAGATCGTAGTTTTCTTCATCATTTCTAGCCCTGGATCCTCCTAAATTGCGCAGTGGTGGTTTTGCGATTACGGGTCTTTTGAGACGACTGGCTGATCGCCATAGAGAATAATTTGCTTGAGCAGCCGCGTCTAGACCTTCCAAATAATCCTTAATTGATGCAATTCTGTGTACCTCCAGCAAAATTTTTAAAAGATTTGTACACTCTTTTAGCTTCGTTTTAAGTTGGGGCGATCTATTCTGTTGCAATTCTCTTCGCGCTCTTCTTTTTTCAAATAAAAGCTCTTCAACATCGGCAGAAAAAATTTTGTTGTATTTGACCTGACGGTATGTTGAAGAAGCATGTTCAACGGCTTCTTTAATGTTTTCATTTAGGATACTCAAGCAATCATCGATTTCTTGGTGAGTTTTTAGTGGTATGTGTTCCGAGCAATGGGCGCTAATGTATTTTTTATACTTCAACCAATTTATTCTTTTAGATAAGAAAAACTCACTAGATGATATTTGGTGAGGACTGCAAATAGTGATTATTGTGGGTGAGTGGTAAGAAGATAAATCCAAGGAGGCTTGAGCCTCAATAAGCTCCGGGGATATACCTTTTGCCACGTCAAAATCTATTACGTCTGGAATTTTATTGTGGTCGGTTGGCCAATAGGTTGGTTGTCCAGTAGAAATAACACAAAGACCCATTTAAGATACGGAATCATACAAGATACGACCTCTGGTACTAATTAAGCGGGAGCCCCAGTAGGTGTGCTTAGCGATACAGTCTGAAGCGGGGAGCTAAAGATTTGTAAAAACTGTTGTACTGATCCTTCGTTATGGAAAATCTGGGTGGAAAATAAACCGACGAAATGACTAGGTTAGGAAAAAATTCATCGATGCAGACGTTTGTTGCTTGAATATAGCATTCGGAGATGCCACCTAACCATTGGTGTTTAATTATTGATTTGATTAGTATAGCCGAGCCTCCGCATGATCTATCCCTGGGATCCTTTGAATCGTAAAATGAATAGCCACTTATTTTAGAAGCGCTTCTAGATGTCATATGGGTCTCCGAAATCAACATTACATCAATGTTTTGATGTGTTAAAAAATATTCGAGCTCATTTTTGTGTTGGCGGATGCCGTTTGCGTTCCAGAAACAAACCATCAGGCAGTTCATGGCCTGCAAAAGAGCAGACTGCATATTTTGCATTTCTTGCATCATGCTAACCATTTGTGCCATGATCTGCGTAAATTGCTTAACCATATTGTCAATTACGGCTTCTAGGCGGCTAAAATTTGAACCAGTTTATTCGTTTGTTGGCACCTCTTGATGTGTTGTTGGCTGGGCAGGCTTGCTTGCTTTGGGCTGGTTAAACTTTAATACGTTAGCGTAAGAAACTTCACTTGTAGTTGTCTGTGCTAATGGGGGCATATTTGTAGTAGGTATATTTAATGGCTGGGGAGAGGCAGGAGTTACTTTTGGCTTGGATGAACGTTTAACTAAGTCAAAAACAGAGCAACCTCTATAGTTGGCGGTGTGGTTTCCACCGCAAATACTGCATTTCTTCACCATAGGATCTTCTTTTGCTTGTCGCAGTTGTCGCACACAACACAAACAGAAGGCAATTTACAATATGCTTTGGTGTGGCCATATTCCTGGCAGTTCAAGCACTGTACGGGCCCAGATCGCTTATGTGTCACCTCCACTATAACTCTACGGTGCAAATTTTATCTTAGATCATATATGGGATGTGTTTAATTTTTTTTCAATTAAATATCACTAGGCTCAAGCTCCACCCGGAATAATGGTTGAGGGTATTTTTCCCTGTTCCTTATGTTTAATACATATTTGACTCTAAAGCCCTTCATGCACAAATTGGTTTTAATTTCCTCCGGGTCAACATTAGAGTAAATACTTTTTATAACTACCTGGAGGCCCTTAGCGTTCTTAAGTTGGTAAGTATAGAAATTTTTCTTAAGTTTTTCGAGCTCCGAAGTAGTGGTGCGGTAAGCGTTTTCGTCATTCACCTGAATTTTTGTCTCGTATATGTTACCACGTTTAATATTAGTAACGTAAAAGGTGTTTTCCCCAATCAAACCTACTAAAAACTTTACAAGATCATTAGAATTCTTTTCCCTCAAATAAATTGGAGGTGGCTTAAAGGACTTTTTTTCAGTAACGGGGGCATCATTATCTTCTTGCAGAATGGCAAAACGATTTTGCGATGAGGTTGGCCTTTCATTGTCTTTCAACATTTTTGCAGGTTGAGATGTTTCTGCCGATTTCGGACTTCTCCCCCTTTTAAGAACTATTACGTACCTGTCCATCCCTACCTGGATCTAAGGAGTACACGCAGAAATTGGGCCTGGAGCGCCTTTAGCAGCTGTAGGTGCGACACCAGAACTTGGTAAAGAAGACCGCGATGGAGATGGCACCTCGGTATTTTTTTTATAATTTTTAAACAGAGATTGGGCTAAATTTGTCCCTTGTTCAGTACATTTATTCAAATTAGGCACACTTGCACTTAAATTATTTGTATTTGTTTTCGGTTTTGCACTTAAATAGTTTCTATTATATTCAGGGTCTCTAATGTTTTCAGTGCTAACGCTTGTTGAGCTTAACACAATGTATGCATTTCAGCTGTTAGGCCCACTGTCACGACGATTACTGTTACTCAATAACCGTTTGGTTTTTTTTTTTGTTTTGTTTAGTTTGTTTTTATTTTCGATTCTCACTATGTCTTGTTGGTATGTTTATTAACAATTTTTCTGTAACTTATTACAAATATACACTCGCGTAGAAACGTCCGTACACTACGAGATTAAGAGAGCAACTGAATTTTAAGTGTACAAATATACTTTGGACATGTGAGGAAAATTGCACGAGCAAAAAATAGTCAGCTCATCTGTCAAGACCACCTTCTCTATGAATTCGTTTGGTTGAAGGTATTACTTACACAATTGTAAGTGATAATGAAAGTAAATTTTCTTCAAAAGAATTTAATGAATTTTGTCGAAGGAATTGCATTGAACATATTACAAATGCACCATTCCACCCTACGTCAAATGGATTACTGAAGCGAGCCGTTCTTACGTTTAAGAAACCTTTAAAAAAACATGTGCGATAATTAAGATAAGTCTAGAGCAGTTTTTAAATTCCTAGCAACATACCGATCCACGCCAAACACTCTACCTGGTAAGTCGCCGGCGGCGCTTCTTAATGGGCGCCAACCGCGTACAACTTTATCCGCGTCGTTTCCTTCGGAACATGTTGCCGTTGAAAACAAAACTAAGTTTAAGGTTGCTGACCTCGTGTATGCTAGAAATTTTGCTGGGGGGGGAAAAAGTGGATAAAAGTATAGTAACGAGTGCTAAAGGTAAGCTTATGTACACCATAAGGAGTGAGTTGGGCGATATAAGAAGACATAAAAATCAGCTAAAAAGCCGAATATCTAAGGGCGCACCAAGTTTAAAAACAAGTGCAGAAATCGATATAGATGTTCGAATTTGGGAATAAACGCAACCGCTCAAAATAAAGCGCAAGCTCAGGCAACCCTTTAGATAGAAACCTCTTCAAATCGCAAAAAATTTAATACATATTAAGTCCAAGGGAATGTTGAACCTGTTTTAAAAAGAAACAACCTCTTGATATTTTTGATATAAAATCAAGTTAGCAAACGTTATACTTCATAATTTTTATTAGTTCTCCTTGCTTTTCTTGTTTTCATATTTTATTCATTCACCTAAAATATTTTGAAATAAACGAGTTATTAAGTTTTGTTTTGTATTTGACCAATTTGATGATATTAATTGTTTCTATGAGGGTTTCCCACGGGATATATAAGGTCAATTGCTTTTATATATAAATAAAAACGAACTATATATTCATTTTAAATTTTAGTTTTATTTTCCCGACGTTTCGTTTGTTTTTTCAAACTTCTTCAGGGGTTCTTGCTGTTGTTTTTTGAAAATCTGGCTTAAGTACAATAATTTAATATAATTAATTATTCTAATTCACAGTCAACAATTACAATTCGTCTTACATTGCACAATTATGTATTTTATATTATTCTAAAAACTGGACTTCACAACACAGATACGAATAATAAATAATTAAATAAACATGTAAACAAACTGGTAGTCAGACTTAATGCTAGTATCACAGAGCTTTAACTTATTAAATTATCGCAACAGAGTATTGAAGCTTTGTTTTGTCCTTATCCTCTTTCGTGTTCATAGTCTTGTGTATTTTCTGTTGTATGCGTAGACTCTCAATAGTGTATCGTTTATTTTCTTTTTTTTTTCCTTGTCAAGTATTTTTACCTCTTTAAAGTTGATTGTGTGATTGCACTCTTTTTCATGCTGGGAAAGTGCCGTCGTTTCTTTGCCTTTTGTTATGTCTGATTTGTGCTCTTTAATTCTTGTTTCCAATGTTCTCTTTGTTGTCACATACCTCTTTTTCATTGCCATCACATTTGATTTCATATACCACATTATCGATCTTTAGTTTATCTCTTTTTGATTTATTATTCGTAAATAGATGCCTAAGATTTCTGTTTGACTTGTATGCCATAGTTGTTTTTTGTTTGGCGAGAGTGTTCTTCAATGTAGTTGTATTGCTTTATTTTGGTATGTAAGGTACACTCAAAAAAATTTTGTGTCATTTTGTCTTGGTGTTTTTTTGCTTTTGTGTTTTATTAATGTTTTACCAATCAAATTGTTGGTTATAAATATTGGATAATTATTTTGGCTTAAAAGCTTTCTTATTTTATCAATGTCATTTTTTCTATATTTTTCGTCAGTTATTGTTAGGACTTTGTCAATTAAGTTTTTGGCTGTGTTTAGTTTAATATTGAGTGGTTGTGTTGAGTGGTAGTTAATCATTCTATCTGATGCCACTTCTTTTGTGTACCTTTTTGTGAAAATGTTTCCGTTGTTATTGATTAGCTTCATATCTAAGCATGCGATTTCACCATTATTTTCCTTTTAAATTGTATTTTGAAGATTATTATGCTAATTGTGAAATGTATTTAATATTATGGTTTTGTCAGATTTTTTATTTACTGCAAATAAATCATCAACATATTTTGATATAAACTTGATTTTTATAACTTTTGATTTTAATTCATCGATCACTTCGTCCAAAGGGTCGTCAAGTACAATATCAGCAATCGTTGGGGATAATGGATTTCCCATTGGCATTCCATAGAGCTGTAGATAAAATTTATTGTCAAAAGTAAAAAAGTTGCTTTCTGTTAAGCAAATTTGAATAATTTGTAAAAATTGGCGTTTTGGTATTGTTGTAATTTCCATTAACTTGTCCAATTTTTTAAGTATATTTCTTATAGCTAGGTGAGTCGGAATGTTGGTGAATAGTGATACCACGTCAAAGGATACAAGAATTTCATCACTGTCTAAATTTATGACCTGTAGTTTGCGTTTTAACTCTTCTGAATTTTTAATGTTACATGTTAGGGAGATCAAGTTTGTGAGAATTTTTCCAATGTACTTTAGTACTTTGGTGGATGAAAAAATCGGTCTAAGGGGGACGTCTGTTTTGTGGATTTTGTGTAGGCCATATAGTTCGGGCGCGGAAGATGAGTGCATAGTCATTTGTAATTTTTCGTATCTGATTATAATTTTTTTTTGTATAATTGTGTTATAATGTCGTCGGGTCTTTTGTAATTGTTTTATACGTTTTCTTACCTTCTAATAATTTATACATTTTCCTTCTATATTCATCGACGGTAGTAATGTATACCGTTTTAATTTTTTTTGTTTGAGAACATTCGTGGGTTACACGTTATCTCAGAAAGGCTTCAATATAGCTCAACAATTGTTTTTATCTGAAATTGCTTTGAAAAGCGAAACCCGTTTTGATGAAAACATGCACAGCCTGAGTTATCTTTAAATGGGTGCAAAAAAGGCCTTGGCAAGACCACAACGGAAACCCATACAATAGACACTGGGAACTGGGAGGCTTATGGTGAACTTGATCGCATGCTAGAGCTTAGGGTGATAAAAGTTAATAATAGGTCTCATTGTAGTCCGATTGTTCTGGTTAGAAAACCAGGCAAGGTAAGGCTTTGCTTAGACTCACGGAAGTTGAACTTTAACAAAAAAAGACGCTTACCCATTGCCCCACAGCAACGGACTTCTAAGCCCATTACAAGATACACATTACATAACAGGTATTGATCCTAAAGATGCCTTTTGGCAAATACCGCTGAATAAGCAGCCTAAAGAAAAGACGGTATTTGCCGTACCTGGTCGGCCTTTGTTTCATTTTACAGTTATGCCTTTCGGGCTTTGTAACGCCGCACAGAGAATAAGCCGACTCCATGAGAAAGTTTTTGTCTACTTGAACGACCTATTAGTATGCACACCAGATTTTGATAGTCATTTGGAAATTTTACGGGATGTCGCCAAATGTCTGAGGGAGGCAAAGCTTACTATTAATATTGAAAAGAGCCGGTTTTGCTAGAAGAAAATCAAATACTTGGGCTATATTGCTGAAAACGGATAAATAAAAAATAGAAGCCATAGAAAATTTCCAATGCCTAGAAGCGCTAAACAACTCAAAAGATATATTGGCATGACGAATTGTTCTAGGCAATTTATTCCGGATTTCGCTGACCTAGCAGCTCCTCGGACAGTCTGCCTGAAGATGTCAAAGATTTTTTTTAGTGTGATTGTCGAAACGCACCACAACTACCTAAAACAATGTGTATGACACATTAATAGTAACAATAAATAATTTTATATTGTTTTCTTTTTGTAAACTAAATGTATGACACATGAATGCAGTATGTGCAATTTGAGATTATGAATAAAAACCCAAAATTGTGGCTCACCAATGGTAACACATTAGTACGCTGACTAAGTAGATCACACAAATTTGGTAATTAAATGTGTAACAAGAAACTTCTTCTGTGTTTTGCATATTTTTTTCATGTATTTTATTATTGAATCTTCGCTTAAGCGAACTAACAATAAGTATTCAAATCTTAAAAACAAGTAGTTAATACTAGTCCAGTCAGTACCAGACTAAAATTGAAGTTCTCACAATAAAATTAACTAATTTCCAAGGTTTCATCTAAGAGCAATAGTATCCCTTCTTTTTAGGCGGGTGTGCCCACTATGTTGCAAGATGCTTCGAGCGAGCGAATTTGGATGTGCTTCCAGCTTATTTAAGTGCTTGTCCACATAGTTTAGGATTTCGCATTTTACAAGTAGAATTTCTAGATCCTTGTGAATGTTGCTGTTTTTAACATACCAAGGAGCACCAGTTATCATTCTTAGAATTTTGTTTTGACGGCGTTGGATTTTTTCGATGTTAGAGGCGGAAGCAGTTCCCCATAATTGTATACCGTAGCACCAAATTGGTTTTAAAATCGAGTTGTTGAGAAGAAGTTTGCAATCAAGACCTAGCAGAGAGTTTTTACCAATTAGCCAGTGGATTTGAGCAGCTTTAAGTTTCATTTGCGTCAGCTTCGCATCTATATGAGGCTTCCATGTAAGGCGGCGATCTAGATGAATACCAAGATATTTTGTTTCAGATCGTTGAGGCCATTATGGTTGTTGATAGTGATTTGAAGGCACGTTTCTTTGCGTAAGGTAAAAGTTACGTGGGTACATTTTAGTTCATTTATCTTTATTCCCCATAACTTTGCCCATTTTTCAACTTGGGTAACGTGTTGTTGCAGCTGTTTCAAAGCCTCTTTAGGGTCTTTGTGAATACTAAAAAAGCAGTGTCGTCAGCAAATGTCGACGTGTGTGTGAAACTATTGGTTGGCATATCTGCCGTGTAGAGCAAGTACAAAATTGGGCCTAGTGTACTCCCTTGAGGTACACCAGCTTCTATTGGTTGGGAACAACTTATTTGGTTTCCCTCTTTGATCATAAATTGTCGGCCTGTTATGTATTTTTCTAAAAGGTTGAAAATGTTAGCTGGAAGGCTGAGCTCTAGTTTGTTTAAAAGGCCTTAATGCCATATTTTTGTCGAAAGCTTGTGAGACATCGATAAAAAGCCCGGAGCAGTACTTCTTTTCCTCAAAGGCTATTCTTATAACCTGTACCAACCTGTGAGTTTGTTCGATTGTACTATGTTGTCTTCTAAAGCCGAATTGGTGATTTGGAATGCAGTAGTTGTCATTTAAGATGGGATTCAGCTTGATTTTTTTTAACAGTTTTTCGAACAATTTTGTTATTGTGGGTAGCAAACTTATGGGCCTATAAGACTCTACCTTCGAGGAATCTTTGCCAGGCCTAGGAATCATCTTTACTAAGGCAACTTTCCATATAGGGGAAAATGTTCAAGCCGAATTATCGCGTTAAAAATAAAAAGAATGATTCTTTTAGCAGTAAGAGGGAGCATTTTGTTGCTTATTTTATCAACACCAGAAGCTTTTTTACCATTTAGGTTAGCGATAGCCTCTACAACATCTGCAAATCGGAAACGGATTTCTAAAGGACGTCTAACAACAACAGGCGGTAATTCCTTCACGTCTGTGCATGAATTGGGAGTGAATACGTTTTTAAAATGGTTTGCGAACAGATCACATTTTTCTTCGTCATTTATAGCCCAGGAACCTCTTAGATTGCGCAGTGGTGGTTTTGCGATAACAGGTCTTTTAAGACGTCTGGCTGATCGCCATAAGGAATAATTTGTTTGAGGAGTCGCGTCTAGACCTTCCAGATACTTCTTCAGTGATGCCATCCTGTGAACCTCCAACAAGCTTTTTAATTGGTTTGAACATTCCTTTAGCTTAGATTTAAGTTGGGGTGATCTATGCTTTTGCCATTCTTCTCGGGCTCTCCTTTTTTCAGATAAAAGTTTTTCCACATCGTCAGAAAAAATTTTCTTGTACCTAGCCTGACGGTAGGTAGAAGCCGCATGTTCAACGGCTTGTTGAATGTTTTCATTTAGGACGCTCAGACAATCATCGATGTCTCCAGGAGTTTTTAGCGGTTGGTTCTCCGATTTATTCTTTTAGATGAGAAAAACTCACTAGCTGCTATTTGAAGAGGACTGCAAATAGTGATTATTGTGGGTGAGTGGTCAGAAGATAAATACAAAGAGGCTTGAGCCTCAATTAGCTCCGAGGATATACGTTTTGCTACGCCAAAATCAATTACGTCTGGAATTTTATTGTGGTCCGTTGGCCAGAAGGTTGGTTATCCAGTTGAATTAACATCAAGTCCTATTTCAGACACGGCATCATACAAGACGCGAGCGGTTTGTTTTCTCAGATTAACCGCATGAAAAATTTCACAAAATTTATGCAATATGAAAAAAAAAAATCTATAATATAGGCCCGTATAGTAAATATAGTAGTTTTAAGACAACAATGGCTATAATTTATAAGGCATAAAGGGATTTATACATTGGTTTTGTCGAAAAAAATGGGTTATTTTAGATTTTTTTTATACCTCCGTCCGTAGTCAACCGATCTTGCTTATTTTAAACAGTGTTCTACATACGAATATTTTTAAAAGTTTGACACAAAAACTTTTTTGGTCCGACGCTTTTTCGCTCCGGAAACTTGATTTCAACAGGCGGACAGACAGACAGACGTGCATGGCTAAATCAGCTTCCCTATCTATAAGGATTCAAACTTAAATATACTTTATTTATGGCAAATGGACAATAACGAAATTAAAAACGGAATGGCAAACTGATTTATACCCTAATTACTAGGTGAAGGGAGGAAAAACTTAAATTTCTTTTGATAATTATACCCACACCATATACGTGGTAGGGGTACTTTGCGCTTATGTAGATGTTTGTAACGCCTAAAAATAATGATCTGAGACCCCCTTGCAGTACCGATCAACTCATAATCACTTCCTGAGTCGACTTAAGCATGTCCGTCCAACTAGGTGACCATGTATTCAAAGTACATGTCGCAATTTTGAAGAAGATACTTAGTAGAAATTTGAAACAGATAAGTTTTTTGACACTGACACAAAGCCGATTGTTTGTCGTTATGATTAGTCCATTTTTTGACGTAGACCCCATACAAATATCAGTTAATGCATTGGAAGGACAATAAATGCCATAACTTGAAAAAACGATGTATTATCGTAATTGTTTGTCGGATTCAAGTTCAGCTCATAGAAAATCCTTATAAACTGCGCAGCATTTTTTTCGTAGCGCAGTAACAAACATACAAATATGCTAATTTTACATGAATTAAACACCTTGTTTTATGCAAAGGTGGTATAAACGTTTTTTTTTTTTACCATGGAGAACGTTTTTATATGGCTTTTGAAAAATAACGCGCACCCTTATGTACATACATGTGTACATATCAATACATATAATACTAATTATGTCTTAATTAAGTTTTTTTTCAAAATTAGATATATAAAATAAATGCAAATAAAATTCGTATCATTGGCTACGATGGAGTGTCTGCAGCCAAAGGATTTCATCATTACCTTAAGTATTACTTGAACAAGACTGTTTATTGGTACAATAAGTTTATTTATATTGAAGATAACATCAACCTGCCTTATGTCAACATAACATCAAAATCATTTAGTGATGTTATTTATTATCAAAATGTTTGTACTTGGGGTTACAGTTTCGTATGGTGGAACTGGTCAAAATGGATTGATCACATTGATTGGATGGCTATGATGGGAATAATTTTTACTATTGCTCCGATACAAGAGCAACTGTGGTATGAGACTTATTTGGAAATTGGCTTAACGGATGATGAAATAAATATCCACATGTCAGGACCAGCATTTTTACCCTGGTAAGTTATATAGTTTTTAAAAATATAAACATAAAAATGAAAAAAAATCTTTTTCTCTCTCGAAATCGCTCGAACCTCTGACCATATTATTTATTCATTTATTTTTATACAAAGAAAGCCTTCATGGCCTATTATTTATGCATTGTAGATAATCCACTATGTACACTAAGTAAAATACATATAAGAAACTAAAAATATCAATAATCTATACAAAGTTATTCAGTTGGTTAAAGTAGCTGTCTAGCCATATGAACACTGGAAAAATAATTAAAAGGATAAGTGGGCACCTATAGCAGAGACAGAGAAGTATTTATTTGAATAAGAGTTACTACAATATATGAACTCACAGCCTTATTAAAGTGAGCAATAAGCTTACTTTTATGAGTTAGAAATGAAAAAGAAAATAGCTTAAGGTCATTAGGTAGTAAATTCCAAACTTTATAGACGCGAACTTAAATTGAACGCTCATATATTGAAAGGTGCTGGAAGGCACAACTATCTCAATATTACGTGTCGAATTAATACAAGAAAATTCACTCACTAAGATAACAGGTTGCTGTGTTTTCATAGTTTTATAAAAATTAAGTAGAGTGCGTAAAGTTCCATTTCAAAAATTATGAAACAAGATCCCTGACTCCCTCATGTTCATTAATTTTCACATTAAAAACATAACGAAACACCTTCCGTAGGATTCTATTAAAAATATCCATATACCCACAGGAACCCGAGAAAACCTCCAGGACATAATTTAACTGAGACATAATCATAAAATGATACAAGTTATACCTGACATGTCTAGGTGTATATGGTTTTAGGGAGTGCAATCTTATTAAGGTAAGACAAACTTTATTGGCAAGATAATTAATTTGGCTTTCAAAATTTATACACGATTTTAAAAAGATGCCGAGACATTTTAAACACTCAACATAAGCAATAACTTTATCATTTATACATAGCCTAGGATAAAAAAAAATTCTGGATGGGCGAACCTAAACTCATCGCCTTAGTCTTAGCATAATTAATCTCAAGGCAGTTTTGGGACATCCAATTAGATACTCAATTCAAATGGTTGTTCAAGCAGATCTTAAAGTTGCTTAAATTAAAATTATAAAAATTAGAAGTGCGCAAAAGCAAAATATCGTCAGCAAAAACAAACAGCTGACAAAAGTTGCTGTTATAAGGGGAATACAATCATTCTAATACGCAGGGCCGGCGCTTTCATATGCACAGTTGGCACAGTAAAACCGAGCGCCGAAATTATAGGGCGGCAAATTAATTTTTGATGATCTTTATAAATTTAAATGTTCAAAAAAAAAAAAATATTAACACAAAATGTTATCTATTAACATAGGTTAGAACAAAATATTTTTAATGTTAACAATAAAACCAAATAACGAAAACACAAAACACACACAACCCCACATGCGTCGTAAAAGTAGCAACAAACAGTGATTTTTTTAATGTTCTATGACCTTTTAATTAAAACACATCATATACACACACACCACATATATTTCATAATATCCTCTCATTTTGTATGCACAATCAAGAAGAAGCACATAGACAAACTTTTGACAAATTGTGAAGAAAAACATTTTTTTTTCTCATATTTTTATTATTTAATCTTCGCTAATGCGAACAAACAAAAAGTATTCAAATCTAAAAACTATGCAATTTATATTAGTCCAGTCAGTACCAGACCAAAATTTAAGTTCTCATAACAAAGTAAATTAATTTAAACAGTTTCACTTAAATTCAATAGTGTCCCTTCTTTTCAGACGAGTGTGTTCCCTATGTTGCAAAATGTTTCGAGCGAGCGGATTTGGATGCGTTTCCAGCTTGTTTAAATACTTGTCCACATAGTTCAGGATTTCGCATTTAACTAGTGGAACTTGTTGATCCTTGTGGATGTTGCTGTTTTTAATATACCAAGGAGCACCAGTTATCATTCTTAGGATTGTTTTAACGACGTTGTATTTTTTTCTATGTTAGAGGCGGAAGCAGTGCCCCATAATTGTATACCGTAGCATCAAATTGGTTTCAAAATCGATTTGTAGAGTAAAAGTTTACAATCAAGACGAAGCACAGAGTTTCTGCAAATTAGCCAATGAAGTTGTGTAGCTTTAAGTGTCATTTGCGTCAACTTCGCATCTACATATATGTGTCCTACATGTAAGGCGACGGTCCAGGTTAATGCCAAGGTATTTCGCCTCAAATCGTTGAGGCACCATATGGTTGTTTATAAGGATTGGAGAGCACGATTCTTTGCGTAAAGTAAACGTTACGTGGGTACATTTTTGCTCATTAATTTTTATTTCCCATAATTTTGCCCATTTCTCTACTTGGGTTACGTGTTATTGCAATTGGCACGAAGCCTCTTTAGGGTCTTTATGAATACTGAGAAAAGCGGTATAGCCAGCAAATGTAGACGCGTGCATAAAACTATTTGTTGGCATATGTGCCGTGTAAAGCAAATACAAAATTGGACCTAGGATACCCCCTTGAGGTACACCAGCCCCTATTGGTTGGTAACAACTTTTTTGGTTTCTCTCTTTGATTTTAAATTGTCGACCGGTTATGTACTTTTCTAGTAGGTTGAAAATATTAGTTGGAAGGTTTAGCTTTAGTTTGTTTAACAGCCCTTCATGCCATACTTTATCGAAAGCTTGAGAGACATCTATAAAACAGCGCGGAGCAGTACTTTTTTTCCTCGAAAGTTTTTCTTATAACCTGCACCAGTCTGTGAGTTTGTTCAATTGTGCTTTGTTGACTTCTAAAGCCAAATTGGTGATCTGGAATGCTTAAAAAGCTTGTTTTTAAGCAGATTTTCAAACAGTTTTGACAAAGCTGGTAACAAACTTATAGGCCTATAAGACTCCACCTTCGAAGGATCTTTACCAGGCTTAGGAATCATCTTTACTAAGGCAACTTTTCATATTGGTGGAAAATGTTCAAGCCGTATTATGGCATTAAAAATAAAAAGAATTATTCTTTTTGCTGTAAAAGGAAGCTCTATGATCATTTTGTTGCTTATTTTATCAACGCCAGAGGAGCCTTTTTATCATTAAGGTTAGCAATAGCTTCTACCACATCTGAATATCGGAAACGTATTTCTATAGGACGTCTAGAAATAACAGGCGGTAATTTCTTCACGTCAGGGCATGTGTTGGGAGTGAACACGTTTCTTAAATGGCTTGCGAGCAGATCGTAGTTTTCTTCATCATTTCTAGCCCTGGATCCTCCTAAATTGCGCAGTGGTGGTTTTGCGATTACGGGTCTTTTGAGACGACTGGCTGATCGCCATAGAGAATAATTTGCTTGAGCAGCCGCGTCTAGACCTTCCAAATAATCCTTAATTGATGCAATTCTGTGTACCTCCAGCAAAATTTTTAAAAGATTTGTACACTCTTTTAGCTTCGTTTTAAGTTGGGGCGATCTATTCTGTTGCAATTCTCTTCGCGCTCTTCTTTTTTCAAATAAAAGCTCTTCAACATCGGCAGAAAAAATTTTGTTGTATTTGACCTGACGGTATGTTGAAGAAGCATGTTCAACGGCTTCTTTAATGTTTTCATTTAGGATACTCAAGCAATCATCGATTTCTTGGTGAGTTTTTAGTGGTATGTGTTCCGAGCAATGGGCGCTAATGTATTTTTTATACTTCAACCAATTTATTCTTTTAGATAAGAAAAACTCACTAGATGATATTTGGTGAGGACTGCAAATAGTGATTATTGTGGGTGAGTGGTAAGAAGATAAATCCAAGGAGGCTTGAGCCTCAATAAGCTCCTTTTGCTACGCCAAAATCAATTACGTCTGGAATTTTATTGTGGTCCGTTGGCCAGTAGGTTGGTTGTCCAGTTGAAATAACATAAATTCCCATTTCAGACACGGCATCATACAAGAAACGACCTCTGGGACTAATTACTCGGGAGCCCCAGTACGCACAGTGCTGTGTCCCATAGACAAAAATACAATAAAAAAAAAATTTATATTGTAGATAAAAATATATAGCTCGACAGATAACAATAATTTTTAAATAAATTTTAAAGAATTTTTTAGATTAAGCTCTTTTTGGTGGCGCCAAAGAATTTAAAGTAAAAATAGCTAAACAAATACCCGAGTCTTACATGCTTAAGGAAAACAGTTGTAAAAAAATCATTTTTTGGAGTATGAGAACGAAATTTTTTTCTGTAGTAACTTACTATATTTGCAACTAACTGTAAAAAAATTTCTTGTGATTTCTTTTTTTATAAGTATTTTTTATTGGTTTGAAAAATGCTTATTATTCACTTAAGATCTAAAAATTTTTTAACTTTGATGGAAAATTAAAAAAAAAAAGAAAAATATGGTCTATGGGTTTTTTTCTGTTTTCAAAAATCCATACTGTTTTCTAATAACAACATGCAAAAAATTTTAAAAATTTAACCACAACTTAAAAAAAAAGTATTTTTAAAAATGGCTATTTTCGTGATTTTTTCTTAAATTTCAAATAAAAGCTCTTCAACATCGGCAGAAAAAATTTTGTTGTATTTGACCTGACGGTATGTTGAAGAAGCATGTTCAACGGTTTCTTTAATGTTTTCATTTAGGATACTCAAGCAATCATCGATTTCTTGGTGAGTTTTTAGTGGTATGTGTTCCGAGCAATGGGCGCTAATGTATTTTTTATACTTCAACCAATTTATTCTTTTAGATAAGAAAAACTCACTAGATGATATTTGGTGAGGACTGCAAATAGTGATTATTGTGGGTGAGTGGTAAGAAGATAAATCCAAGGAGGCTTGAGCCTCAATAAGCTCCTTTTGCTACGCCAAAATCAATTACGTCTGGAATTTTATTGTGGTCCGTTAGCCAGTAGGTTGGTTGTCCAGTTGAAATAACATAAATTCCCATTTCAGACACGGCATCATACAAGAAACGACCTCTGGGACTAATTACTCGGGAGCCCCAGTACGCACAGTGCTGTGTCCCATAGACAAAAATACAATAAAAAAAAATTATATTGTAGATAAAAATATATATATAAGATAACAATAATTTTTAAATAAACTTTAAAGAATTTTTTAGATTTAGCTCTTTTTGGTGGCGCCAAAGAATTTAAAGTAAAAATAGCTAAACAAATACCCGAGTCTTACATGCTTAAGGAAAACAGTTGTAAAAAAATCATTTTTTGGAGTATGAGAACGAAATTTTTTTCTGTAGTAACTTACTATATTTGCAACTAACTGTAAAAAAATTTCTTGTGATTTCTGTTTTTATAAGTATTTTTTATTGGTTTGAAAAATGCTTATTATTCACTTAAGATCTAAAAATTTTTTAACTTTAATGGAAAATTAAAAAAAAAAAGAAAAATATGGTCTATGGGTTTTTTTCTGTTTTCAAAAATCCATACTGTTTTCTAATAACAACATGCAAAAAATTTTAAAAATTTAACCACAACTTAAAAAAAAAGTATTTTTAAAAATGGCTATTTTCGTGATTTTTTCTTAAATTTCGACAGTTTTCTAAAATTTAAAAGAAAAAAATACTACAAATACTGTAAAATATAAATTCAAATTATACTGTTAAATAAAAAACAGCAAAAATAGTAAAGTTTTTGCGTTTGTATGAATTTTACGCTATAAAATGACACTAAAATCCCAAATTACCTTGGTTTTTTATTGTTTTAAAAAAATAACTGTAAAAATTTTGGACTAGGAGATTAAAATTTTTTCCTGTAATAGCTAACTATATTCGAAACCAACTGTTAAAAAATTTTTAGTATATTATTCTCTTATACATATTTTTTATTGGTTTAAAATATGCTTATTATTCACTTAAGCTCTAAAAATTTTTTAACTTTGATGGAAAATTAAAAAAAAAAAAATATGGTCTATGGGTTTTTTGCTGTTTTCAAAAATCCATACTGTTATCTAATAACAACAAGGAAAAAAATTTTAAAAATTTAACCACAACTTTAAAAAAAAAAAAATTATTTTTAAAAATGGCTATTTTCGTGATTTTTTCTTAAATTTCGACAGTTTTCTGGAGTAAAAATAATAAAAAAACTTACAATATAATAACATATAAAACCAAATTGATACCATTAGATTAGATAAATTAACGATATATTAAATTAAAAAAATAAGTATAAAATTGTGTTTGCCTCTTTTTAACGCTACAAGATGCCGCTAAATTAACAGATTGACGTTGGTGTTTCATTGTTTACCTCCCACCGCTGTTGCTAACTTTTTTCTCAAAAATATAGTTAGTATAAAAAGTCGCTAGAAGTTAGCTAAATTTTTAAAGTGTTTAAAATGTAAGCTATGAACTGCCAAAAAATTTGTTTTTTCCAGGTATGTTGTGACTACTTATAACAAAAACTAGAACTTGACTCCCACCTACAAATATTATTTACCGTTATATTTTATTTAAATTGGAGATGGCTACGTGACAGAAGTTTTTTTTTGCAACATCCTTTGTTTGTAGTAAGCAAAATTGTACGGTGGAGTGTTCGCAAATATTGCGCACAGACATTTCAGTTAAAGAAAAAATTAAAATTTTTTAATAAAATGTTCAATAAATTTATGCTTATAATTAATTACTTTTACAAACGAGTAAAAGTGAGGGCGCGTGCTTGAATAAATTAACGCGCACATCTCAAGATTTTAATAAAACATCAAGTAATTGGTCAAAACAAATAATTTAAAGTGATGGATTTTATTTTATATAATTCAGATATAGTTGACTGCTGAATAAAAGCAACTTCTGAAGAAAAAAAACCAGAGGTATATAAATATGTTGAAAGAAAAAAAGGCGAGTCATATTTTGACAAAAATAAATTATTACAAAGTGTTTATTTCTTTCACATCGATATGAAAAATTTTTGGAAAGAAAGCAGGGGCAACTTAATGCATTTAAAAAAGAAACATTCTTCGTGGGTAAACAATATTTTTTGATGTTGATGAGGTAAGTTTTATAATATTTAATTGTTATTGTAAAATAAAGATATTATTAAATATATTTAATTTAAATTCTTAGCAACCAAGCACGAGGAAAATTGCTTATGAAAATTTGCTGCTTCCAACTCAAGAATGTGATACAACAGTGGCTTTACATGGAACAGAAACTTCATGTAAAAAACGTGGTAGACCGACGTAAGATTTTGATAGCACCACAGTCAAAACTAGACACCGAAGAGTGGCAGAGCTGCAGTGGAAAATTTAAAACGGGAATCTCATTCTGTTTTGCAAAGCCTAATGTCGAATTCAAAATGCTTATCAGCAACAAAAGCTTTGGCGCTATATGTATATGAATTTAGATTTGACCGAAAGAAAATATAGTGTGCTACGTAACACAATAAATGAAATACACCCAAATGGTTTTCAGTCTCTGTATGCGTTACAAACTGAGAAAAAAAAAATTTATTCCGTCTATTGTGGTATCTGGAAAAAAAATTTAGGGTGCCTTTTCTGAAGAAGCATTGGAAGCCAACCACAAAATCGTGAGAAAAGCAAGACTGTCCCATACGAGGAAAACGTCACGAAAATACACTCATTTAGATTTAATGACTTTTTTAATACTATCATTAGATCCGTTTTTGACTTCAAAAAGGAATCCAAAAACCAAAAAAATTTATGATATGCAGAAATTGGTAAATATATACTTAAGAGAAAATGCATGCTAATGAGCCAGTTGAAGGCGACGAGACAAATGTTTCACTTAGCGGCAATATTTTTTGGGAAGAGTCCAACACTGCCCAACAAAAACTGCTGCTTCGCTGTAGGTAGGTTTGTAAGGGAATATCAAGACAGCAAAGCTTACAAACCTGCTTACGTATGGCATGATATTTGTTCGCGATGTCCCACTTAGTTGCATTTCATGTTAAGTGCTTATTTCGGCGCTATAAATATTCTGTTAATTCATGTTGTTTTGGTGCTTCTTTAGCTGTTTAAATTTATTGCGTCATCGAAATAAATGTTTTGCCGTGTTATTATGTTCGTTACTTGACGAAGAAGTAGTTTTTTTTTACTCACTGCCTTACAATAGTGCTTCTTAGTATGCACTTGAGTAAGCGAGTGTGTAAAACGGTAAAAGTTTTACATTTGCTGCCATACGCTATTGCATTTAATAAGGGAATAGATAAGAGCTTGCTGCGAAGCGCATTAGTATACTAGAAAAAGTATGTACTGCTTACAAAATCTCGATTATTTTTTGCTGGGTGAAGATGCTTTATTGTAAAATAAAATTTACATATATATATTATATTAAAAAATAAAAATTATAATTAAAAAACGTACTTATACGTATTTTAAATTTAATTTTAATTTAGAAAGATTGTAATTTTGTACTTTCACGTTGTCGTCAAAATCATAATGTAGAAGATTTTTGGCCAATTTAATTTTTATTTTCTATTTTTATAAATAAATTTTAATGTAAGTTGGAACTAACATTTGTTAAACACATAATAATAACCATACCACCCAATTTAATGAGAATCGGATAACTTTTGTAACAGTCTTAGCATTTTTGCGAAAAAGGATATATGACAGGACCTAGAGTCCTTGCGTTAATCCCAATAAAAATTTTCACACAAGTTACTAGCACGGGATGTAAATAATCTACGGACTATTGTAACTTTCTGTGCAGTTATGTAGTCAAAATTGAAAATTTCGTCCTTTCTATATATGGGCAGCAGGCGTGTCCTTTGCCCGATTTTTTCAAAAAATTTAATTTTTCTTAATTTAAGTATTTTATACAAGTGTACCAAATTTCAAAACTCTGAGACCACTCCTTCTATTTTTGTCCCATCACAATATGGGATCAAAGCAATGTGGTACGTGTGGTTGGCGTTATAGTCTCCAGCAGCTATGAAACGGGGACCTAAAGATTTGTAATAACTCTTGTACTGATCCTTCGTTATGGAGAATCTCGGTGAACAAAAAAATGACGAAATAACGAGATTATAGAAAAATTCATCAATGCAGACGTTTGTGTTGGTGTTTGATTCTCGATTTGATTATTATAGCCGAGCCACCACATGATCTATCTCTGGGATCCTTCGAATCGTAAAAAGAATAGCCACTTATTTTGAAAGTGCTTCTAGATGTCATATGAGTCTCGGAAATTTGGCCTGTAGTTGGCTGTGCTAACTGGGGAATGTTTGTTGTTGGTATATTTAACAGCTAGCGAGGGGCAGGAACTACCTTCGGCTTAGATGAGCGCCTAACTAAATCAAATACAGGACAACTTCTGCAGTTGGCAGTGTGGTTTCCACCGCAATTGCTGCACTTGTTCACCCTAGGATCATCTTTTGGTTTGTCGCACTTGGTTGTAACAGAAGGCAACTTACAATAAGTTTTTGTGTGGCCATATTCCTGACAGTTTAAGCACTGAACAGGCCCAGATCGCTTATGCGGAACTTCCACTGTAACTCTACGGTGCATAATATATCTTAAATCATAAATGGGGTGAGTTTCATTTTTCTTTAATTTAGCATCACTAGGCTAAAGTTCAACTCGGAACAATGGTTGAGAGTATTTTTCCCTGTTTCTAATATTTGTCACTGTCCTGACCTTAAAACCTTCGCTGCACAAACTGGTCTTTATCTCCTCCGGGTCAACATTTCAGTCAATACCTTTTATGACTACCTGGAGGCCTTTTGCGTTTTTTAGCTGGTAAGTGTAAAAGTTATTTTTTAATTTCTCAAATTCCGACACCGTGGAGCGGTAAGCTTTCTCGTGATTCACTTGAATTTTGGTCTCATATATGTTACCACGTTTTATGTTCTACATATAAAAATTCTTTTCGCCGATTAGTGCAACTAAAAATTTAATGAGGTCGTTCGAGTTTTTTTTTCTCTTAAATAACTTGGAGGAGGCTTAAAGTTTTTTTTCTGTAACGGGACCATCATTATCATCTGTTTTCAGAATGGCAAAACGATTTTGCGATGTGATTGGCCCTTCATCGTTTTTAAGAATTTTTGCCGGTCGATTTTTTTCCGCCGACTTCGGGCTTCTTCCCGTTTTAAGAACTGTAACCTATTGGTCCATCCCTACCTGGATCTTGGGAGCACACGGTGCAATTGAGCTTAATGTCCCTTTAGCAGATTTTGGTAAAAACCCAGAACTTAGAAAAGGTGAGCGCGATGACAAAGGTCCCTCGGTATTTTTTTTATAATTTTTAAAAGGAGGTTGGGCTAAGTTTGTCCCTCGTTCAATACTTTTATTTAAATTAGGTGCACTTGAACTTTAATTTTTTGTTACTATTTTTGTTTTTGCGTTTAGATAGTTTTTATTATACTCAGGGTCTCTGATATTTTCATTGCTCACACTAGTGGAGCTTAACACTATGTATGCATTTCTGCTATCAGGCCCACTGTCACTACGATTACTGTTACTCATTTACCGTTCGATTTTTTTTATTTAGTTTGTTGTTATTATCTTTTCTCACTTATATGTTTGTATATTATTAAATACGTTTGCCCCTTATTACTAATATCACCTATTACCAATATTACACTCGCGTAGACACGTCCGTACACTACGAAATTAAGAATGCAACTCGTGTTTTGCCTATGGGGCTAATAAAAATAGTTGACAAGGGTTAAAGCATTATTTACAGAGAAAAGATGGGAAACTTAAAGTAAATACATAGAACATAGGAAAGTACAAAGTATGTTTATAATATAGTAAATAAAGATAAGTATAAATAGAAGAGATTTTCGAAAAATAAAGGGCAGAATTACTGCAAGCGTTAAAACTCACGATTGTTCTCACTATTTTAACCAGGCACCTTATACAGTGCTAGGAATAATTAAAACGTGCTGCGGCTAGTCGCATCATACACAAATCCTAGCAAGACCACTGGTAACGCGGAAACTGTTATAATTACAAACATACAATATGGCGATCCTGCCAAATTGCGATCCTAACAATTATTTTCCTTTTATTGTAATCATAAAAATTTTATGTCCATAGAGAGTAGTAGTGAGATTCCCTCCAAGAAGGAAGAAATAGATGAAATCTTCGCAAAATACCACGTAGAGGAATATATTCTTGAAGGACAAACAGAGAAATATCCAGAGTATGTACCAACACCACGAAGTTGTGGACCTCAACCTATATCAATAGAAAAAATATCTAAAGGGAAAAGGCACAAAATAGTAAAAAAAGTACAGCCAATAAATATTAAGCGCAAACGGGGAGGCAAAAGACTACAAACTAAAAAAAGGGACATACTAAGGATCATGGAATATAGAATTAAAGCGTATCAATGGGGAACCAAGAATCAAAAAAGGAAGAGAAAATAACTATAAATGAGAAAATCAACGGTGGCACCATTAAAGACCTGTTTGGAAGCACCGTTAAAGTGGATGCATTTTTCCTAATATGCATTGCAATTATCGTATTTATTATTTATAGATTAAACAAATATTTTAAAAATTATGTACAAAAGAAAGCTGTTATACAGGTATAAAAATTTTTTTTTTTCAGTTTTAGCAATTTAATATATTCATGAATAAAATAAATATTTAAATGACACTCTCCCATGGAAACAATATTCAGTAGATAAGAAAAATTAATTATAAATTTTAAGAAACCAGGAGTTAGAGGATATCAAAAATCAACGTTATTTATTAAATTAGAAGAGTTAGATCTACTAAGAAAGGAATTTATTGACTTGGTGGAGGAAGTAACAGCGGACACAGAAAGGAATACCGAAAAATTTGATAAATAATACTATAAAGCAAAGACGCTGTTTGAACAATCCCTTGGTATATAAAAACCTATTTGTATAGAAAACCCTATATGTCAAAGACAGAATTTAGTAAATATGGCAAATTTTAATTTAGAAACCGCGATAAAAGTAATACCTGAGTTCACGGGAAATTACAAAGAATTTAATACTTTCCTTACGATTGTAGAACTAGTTAACAATACTTTGACATCAAAATTGACCAATTTAGTAAGAACATCATTAGGGAAATCTGTACCGACAACATTTGAGGAATTAAAGACGCTGTTTTCTGGCAGATACAAAACGACAAAAACCGTTTCACATATACAGGCTTCCCTTAGAACTTTTTCACAGAAAAACATGAATGTATAAACACATACCATGAGAAACTTTTAGGTCTAATAGCCGAACTAAACGAGCTCCAAATGATAGAGAAACAAAATTGTAATACTGTGCAGGCGAACACTATCAAACAACTGAATGAAAGTTATGCTTTAAATGTAAATATTTAAAAACAAACTGAATGGGGAACTTAAACAAACCATTTTTGCATCGAGACCTAAGAATTTCAATGAAGCCCTACAACTAGCCTTAGAGTTAGAAAAAGAATTCTCTAGCAACAAGGAACATGTGCTGTATTTTTTAAATTATAGAAATACAAAAGATGACAGAGGAAATACAGACAATACCGATAGAAATAATAACAATAATCATAGAAACAATACCAATGGGAATTATTACCAGAGCAATAATAACAATAACAATTATAACAGGAGAAATGGTTATTATTCGAATAACAATTCTGGTAGGCTAATAAATAATAATGGACCGTCTAAAAACAATAACAATTACAATAATGACGATTGAAGTAATTACAGCAGCAATAATCGGAATATAAATAACAATCAAAATAACCGCAAAAATATACACTTCGTACAGGAAAACTACCAAGGTCCGGATGGGAGTCAAGGAATACCCACCATCCGGAAGAACAACAGGAAGATTAAATAATGTTTTCCAAATATCAAGTAACTTAACCAATTTTATAAACTTAACCTTAGGCAAAAATGTAATACTTACATTCTTAATAGACACGGGAGCAGACATCTCTTTCTGTAAACTAAACAAATTAAAGGAAGATTCAATAAACATAGATAGGAAACGAACAAATAGTTTCACAGAAATAACACCAGAGAAAATTATATCAATAGGTATGAAAAATATAAAGGATGGACCTAAAGATGGTACCATAGAAAATAAAGATAACAGCTTTGTAATGAATATTGATGAAGATCTAGCATAAAACGTTTTGTCACTGAAGAAGTTAATAATTTACATGCACAAGCAGAATATAAAAAATCTCGCTTTATCATGCGAATATAAGATTTTTGAGCTCATATTAATTAAATATTTGAATAAAATTTATGAAGAGGTATACCAGAAAACATTAAAAGCAAATAAATATAGAAATTTAGAATCATATTATATAGACCTTTGCAACATATTAAGAACAAAAAATTACAGATGAGAATAATAAAAGAATTCCACAACTCACCATTATCAGGACACTTTGGTATAAGGAAAACAGTCCTTAAACTAAAACAACGTTACGTATGGAAGAACATGCGAAAAATGGTTAGGGATTACATTATCAAATGCGACAAATGTCTTAGAAATAAGCAAGCTAAACGTATTAAGGAAGGGATGGTTGTAACAGAAACACCTAGCACTAGTTTTGAGACGATACAAATAGATACAGTAGGACATTTGAGAATGTCAAATGGTCACAGGTATATACTGACGGTGCAGTTTGAGTTGACCAAATATGTAATAGCACACCCAATCGAGACGAAAGAAGCTAGGAACGTTGCTAAAACATTGGTTGAACAGTTTATCTTAAAATTTGGATGCTTTAAGATCTTAAAATCCGATAGTGCTGAATTTACCAACGAGTTATTAGGGGAAATTTGTGGTTTACTTCAAATAAACCAAAAATTTTCAGTACTATATCATCACCAATCCATAGGCGCTGTTGACCGAAATCATCGTGTGTTGAATGAATATTTACTTCATTTTGTAGATGACTATGAATGGGACAAATGGGTACTTTTCTATACATTTGCTTATAACACAGTACCACACAACGACACTAATTACTCACCTCATGAGTTAATTTATGGTAAACTTGCAACGTTACCTACAAACATATTAAACGACACCAAGAAAACTTATGACATTGAAAATTACGCTAATGAAGTCAAATTAAGATTGCAAAAATCCTAGGAAAACGCTAGAAAACTAATAGAAATATATGATAAGAAAGTAAACATTAGTAACTTTAATACAGGAGATCTAGTATTAATAAAACTGGAGTCCAGAAAGAAAGAACAAAACCCATACAAGGGACCATATGAAATAATAAAAAGACTAGGAGTAAATTCTTTATTAAAAGTAGATAGTTTGGAGAAAATTTATCATAATAATATACTTAAATTATATAAACCTAATGTAATAAATAGACAATAAGAAATATAATGATATGACAATAATAAGACATTTTACATTTAACTAAATATGTATATTAATGATTATAACAAACACAAGTATTTTAAAGATTTAATTCATTTCATTTCAATCATAAATTCAATCTTAAGGGCAGAGGTGTAGTGTGTTTGTCGAAACGCACCGCAACTACCTAAAACAATGTGTATGACACATTAATAGTAACAATAAATAATTTTATATTTCTTTTTGTAAACTAAATGTATGACACATGAATACAGTATGTGCAATTGGATATTATGAATAAAACCCAAAATTGTGGCTTACCAATGGTAACACATTAGTAGGCTGACTAAGTAGATCACACAAAATTGGTAATTAAATGTGTAACATAGAGCCTAAGGTCCCAGTAACCATGGCCTCAATATCATTAGTCCCTAATTTGTAATTATGTACTGATGCTAAATAAATAAAAATAAAAATAAATGTGTAACAAGAAACCTCTTATGTTTTTTGCATATGTGGCTAATAAAAATAGTTGACACGGGTTAAAGCACTTCAAATATTTACAGAGAAAAGAGGGGAAACTTAAAGTAAATAGATAGAACATACGAAAGTACAAAGTATGTTTATAATATAGTAAATAAAGATAAGTATAAATAGAAGAGATTTTTTGGAAAATAAAGAGCAGAATTACTGCAAGCGTTAAAACTCACGGTTGATCTCACTTTTCTAACCAGGCACCTTAAACAGTGCTAGGAGGAATTAAAACGTGCTGCGGCTAGGCGCATCATACACATATCCTAGCAAGACCACTGGTAGAACGGAAACTGTTACAATTACATACATACAGTGCTTAAAATTTACTTCAGAGGCTGAAGTTTCTTTCCGAAAATTAAAAGAGGCTTTTTTGACGGCACCAGTTTTAGTACAAACTAATTTTAGCAGGCCTTTTACAATTCAGTGCGATGCTTCGCATGTGGGGGTTGGTGGGGTTTTAACACAGACAGATGATAAGGGTAAAGATCACCCAATAGCATTTATATCATTTATATTTCAAAAGCTTAATAAAATTAAAAAAAAGAGTGTTTAGCCGCAATAATTTGCCTTAAAAAATTCCGTCCGTTTGTTGAAGGATTACCATTTAAAATAATTACAGATTATTCGAGCATAAAGTGGCTGATGCCCCAGAAAGATCTGTCGGGCAGGTTGGGGCGATGGAGCCTCAAATTGCAGTCGTTTGATTTTGAGATAGAGCATAGAAAAAGCTCGGCGAACATAGTACCAGACGCTTTATATAGAACGGACGTAGACGAACTTTCTAACATATGTAAACCCGTGATAATGGAAGTGGTCCTTAACCCCCAATCACGATATATTTTCATGCCATGGGTATTTTGTTAAGACTTTGCACCATATCCGGCAAAAGTATTTCTGACTAAATATGGCTTGAGATATTGGAATTGTTAGGCAGTGAAACCCTCGAATCGAACCTTATGGCCTCCTATGGGTCAGGCGATGATAACTGAACGTCCCTTTCAGAGAATTTACGTGGACTTACTTGGCCCCTATCCCAGAACGAAGAGGGGAAATTCAATGGTGTTCGTGGCTGTTGAACACTTTATCAAGTATATTTTCTTAAAACTTCTAAAGAAGGCAACTGTGCAGCGATACTAGAATTTTTCAGAAGAACATTTTTGATCAATTTGGTATCCCCCAGTATATTCATTCTGATAATGACAAGCAGTTTGTTTCTACGGAAATGGCAAACTTTTTGACTTCTAATGGAGTAAAACTTATTGGGACCGCATATTACTCTCCACAGGCTAACGCATCTGAAAGGACTAATAGAGAATTTTTAATTGAGCTGCGAGTAATGTTGAAGGATAAACAGGATAAGTGGGATCAACATGTTTCCAAAATGGCCTGTATTCTAAGGAATGATTTTAATGACGCTATAAAATGTTTTCATTATTTCTGCCTATTCGGATATAATATGATCCAACATGGAACAGCCTATCCTATTATTCAAAAGCTAGGTTGCCTGACTGAAGGACAGTTCAATATTGTATAATCTGAAGCTAGAACTTCAAATTTACATATAAAAGTTAGGCAAAATCTGGCGGTTGCACATGAGAAAGCATCGAAAACTTACAACACAAAGTGTAGAGATATACAATATAAGATTGGGCAGGAGGTTTTTGGAAAAACTTCCAACAGTCAGAATTTAAAAAGGGTATTAATTATAAATTACTCTCACCATATGTTAAGTGCAGAGTCAGAAAAAGAGTAGGATCATCTTGCTATGAGTTGGAGACACTTAACAGCAAATATATCGGCGTGTATCATGCAAAGGACATAAAAGCTATTTAATTGAGGATTGCCTGGCTGGCTTCTTCCTCAGGGCGTGGTCGAGTCCCACGTTTATATTATAATCTGATTTCCTTTTTTTTCGAGCAGATTATTTTATATAGTATATTTATGTATGAAAAGAAAATTTTTTAAAATTATTCCAACATCTCCATAAATACCTATATCTTAACATTTATGTTTACAGATTAGCAATGTTTAAATAGAGGATTAAGTAACTGAAAGAAAATAAAAGAAGGAAAATATAATAAAACAGAAAGATTTATAATTTGCTAGTAACTGAATGTTATGTTAATGCAAGTAGTTCAGTTATAGGTATTAATAGCTAGTATTGCAAGAGCTATTTTTTATAAATTTGATTCGGATTTATTTTATCCGATTTACAGCTATTTATATTAATTTCTTAAATCTAAATTTATATTATATTCATTACTATGACCTAATTTTATATTTTTTTATTTGTTTTAACTTAACTAGGTGTGTAGTCAAAATTTTGCTAATCTGCAATTTTGCTAAAAATTTATGCAATGTAATTTGATTCCTCGCGTCGTCACAATTTGTAGGTCATTGCTAATGATTGTTTATTATTTATTATTGTTTACTATTGTTTATATTTTTGTTATATATATAAATATACTTTTAAGTAGTATAAAAGTGACCAACACACAACGGTGGATAAGTGTGACCAACACACTACATCTCCACTCTTAAGAAAAATCTATACCTACAATTCAAATTGGATGGTTTTTTTTAATACTTAATATGAATTCTAAATTTAAGGTTAGTATACATTATTATGTTTATTTAAGTGCTCTAAAAACTTTTTTATACTTTATATTTTTTTTAAGATTGTTTTTTTTAAATTGCTTTTATGTTTGTTTTTATCTTAATTAACACATTTAAATCATCTATGTATATTACTTCATATGATCCAGCTCTGACCAAAACTATGTCGCCCACTTTTAGTTCTATGTTATTCGTGTTGTTTAATGAGTCTATACTTCTTTTGTTTTTTATAATCTCTATCAAGTTTTTTGGCATTTTCTAACGCATGTTTTAGCCTAGTCTTGAGTTCATTAGCATAATTTTTAAAATTGTAAATTTTAGGATGATTCATGACTTCATCTCTAGGTAAACTTGGTAATTTTCCAAAAAAAAGTTCAATAGGTGAATATTCAGTATCTACATGAGGAGTTATATTGTCCGCAAAAGTATAGTAAGGTGTTCATTTATCCCAATTGTCATTTTGTACAAATGACAAAAAGTATTTATTAAGAACCCCATGGTTGCCCTCTACTGTACTAAATAAACCATACTTAAGTATTAAATTCTCTACTAGTTCCTTGGCAATTTTTGCCACTTTCGTATCTATAGGACATGCAACTACGTATTTCGTTAGTTCGCATTGCATAGTTTAAACATATCTAAAATTGTTTATGTTACGTAAAGGACCTACAGTGTAAATTACTATACTTTTGAAACTATTCATTGAAGTATCTGTAACCTTTAATTGTTCCTTCCTATGCTTAGTCTGTTTATGACGTTGGCACAAGTCACACTTAGACACATATTCTTTTACATTTTTGTTCATATTCTTCCAAATGTATTTTTGCTTTAATTTTATTAAAGTTTTCTTCAGTCCAAAATGTCCTTCTTGGGGTGTATTGTGGTATAATTTTATAAATTCTTGTCTTCGTTTGTTATATTCTGAGGTTTTCTGTATAGTAGTATAATTATGTTATCGTTATTATTTTTATTTGCTTTGTTATATCTGGCCTTAAATTCATCTGCAGGTATTATATCAAATATTGCGTCATTTCTCTCGACTGCAAACTTTTTATTTCCTGTATTTTTTAAATATGATGATAGTTTCTCCAAAAGAGTACCTAAATACCTTGTATTATCGCTACATCTGACACGTGCTTTATTATTCATTTTATAATGTTCTACTATATGCTAATATAATTCTTTGACATCATTCTCTGGCATTTTTTTATACAAATTTTAATTTCGTTGCCGCTTTATATCACTTATTGATGTGCAATCCCACATATGGAGTTAATCAGTCTTTTTATGAGGTTCACTCATAAAATTTTTATCTTTTATAATATTCTTTTCTGATGCCTTTTTACTTACACCTGTTGTAATTACTATTGTTTTTTTACCTTTTCGTCATTTTCCAATGGTATCATACTCCTCAGTATAGTAGAATCAATTTCTATCCTTGATAATGCATCGGTATCACTGTTATTTGTTCCTCTCCTTTATAATATGTCAAAGTCGTAGTCAGAAAGTTCTAGTCTTATCCTTGTTGACTTAGCGTTTGGGTTTTTATGAGAAAATAGTGAAATCATGATATGTTACAACTGTGAATTTTCTACCATATAAATAAGGTCTAAAGAATTGTATGCCTAATATACATATTCATAATAATTCTTTCTCAATCACGGGTTTATTTTTTTTATGTTTGTTCATATGATATTGGCAAATTATTTCCCATTGGACCTTGTGACAAAACTGCGCCTAGTGCAAAATCTGATGCATCTGTCGTCAAAATGAATGTCTTTTCAAAGTCCGTATATGCGTTTGTATCCATCTTTAGGAATTAGCAAAAAATACACCTTTTTCCATTTTCACGGTTGCATATTACACCATCTTTCTCGATATCTATTCGTAAAGGTATAATTATTTCGCTTCTTGGAGGAATTTTTATTACATTTATCTCAAATGTGTTGTTGTGAATAGGTAATGTCAAAGTCTCATTTTTGTACTGATGGTTAATGTAAATGTTTCATAGTCTATATTACAGTTGTACCTTAATAAGAAATCTCGTCCAAGCATACGATCGGTATGGATAGGAAATTTCTTATGTACAAATTGTATTTTATTTTTCAGTAATGTATCGTTTATCTGTATAGTTATGTTAGTGGAACCTAAAGATTTTATCTTCTCTTTTGTAATCCCTGTTAGACAGCAATAGTCATCTGGATCCTCATCAAATTTATGTAATAAGTCTTCCTTGCATATTTAGATGTCAGTATTTATTAAAAATGTTAATGCACAGTGTGTATCTTTTATATTCTCACATAATTTTTAAGATCTGATGAAATGCTAAATACTGCTCTTGTAGTTACTGATTTTGTTCCGGAGGGCCTTGGTATGCCTCCGGACCATGGGAGTTTCCCTGGTTTTGCTCCATAAGGTTTTTGTTCTGGTTTCTGTTACCATTGTAGTAGTCATTATTACCGTTTCTATTACGGTTAATAGCATTACGATTACCATTATTAGTATTCCGGTTTCGGTAACTATTACTATTATTGTAGGCATTAGCAAGATAATTATTAAACTGTTGTTGCCTCTATTGTTATCATAATTGTTATTGTTAATATTATAATTAATTTTCCTGTTATTATTTCTTCTTTGGTCTTTTCTGCTGTAACTCCTTCGATAATTGATGTTGTTGTTATAATTGTTGTACCTATAAGTAGAATAGTTGTTATTCCTGTAGTTTCCGTAATTATTTCTGTTTGGTGTTGTTTGGAACATTATTTGATTTTGTCTCATGCTTGTTAATGTTTCCATGGCTATGTCATTAGCTTCGTTTAGAATAACATTTGGTGACTTCTTTGTTTTTTTTTTGTTTTTTATTTGAAATTTTAGTTTTATATACAAAATTGAAAAATGAAATGTGTTTAGTTAAAGGCAATGTGTCTTTCAGCACTTCGATATTTGCTATGAATGGGTTTAATTCATCTTTTGTGCCATTGAATACTGTTAGCAATTTTTAAATTGATGCTAGTTCTGTTGTGTTCAAATTTTCTTTAGTCATGGTGGAATTTGCTATTACTTTACATGTTTGCTTAAATGCAAATGAATTTTTAAACATTGGGCCCGTAAAGGGATAAAAAGGGAACAAAAAGGAAAAAATCTGTAACCTACTATCTCTTGATGTATATAAGATAGAAACAAATTTTAAAAAGCTTAGCGTTTTCCTTAAGAAATAAACAGACAGGTATCTGGAGTTTTTTTTTTTTAAATTTTGGTTCGAAAGGCCGAAAAAAGGGGTTAAAATTATATTTTGGTAATTTTTGATACTTTTTGTTACTTTTAAACCAATAAAGATAGAAAAATTTTTCAAATTGCGTTTGATAGGTCTTACAAAAATATGATTACGTTTTTCGTCCTTTTTTTTTAATTTTTGGCCCAAAGGGGGGAAAAAAGGATTCAAAATTTATTTTGATTTTCGTATGCGTTTTTATAACTTTAAAGCCAATAAAGATAGGAACATTATTCAAATTAAGTGTAAAAGGCCTAAAAAATATGAGTACGTTTTTAGATACTTTTTTAATTATTAGACCCTAAGGGGAAGAAAGGGTTACAATTATGTTTTAGTACTTTTTGTAACTTTAAAATCAATTATGATAGAAACATAATTTAAATTCCTCTTTCAGACCGATTTTTCGAAATTAGTTCGCACGTAAACGGCTTTTAAAGTTACAATTTTGAAGATAAAAAAGGGGCGGTGCCACGCCCATAAAAGTTAAACTTTTTGTGCTGATACTTTTATTGCACCGATTTTTGTTAAACTTTGCACACATATAGAAAGCCTCTAATTTCGAAATTCTAAAGGACAAAAATGGAGGATTGCAGCGCACACAAAAATGTAAGTTTTCAAACTGGTTCTTCTATTGTTGCGATTTTTATGAAGCTCAAAAATAGACCGATAATGTTTATTTTCGGTATAAAAATGGGTGGCATAAAGATAGACAAACGTGCAAAATTATGTGAAGATAAGGCCATATTTGAGCCAGTTATAGCCCAAAACGCTTAGTCCGGGAGGATATTTGTATGGAAGCTCTGCCGAAAAATTAACTAATCATCACCACAAACAACATGCTTTTTTCTTATGCCAAAAAACTTATCTGTTCCAAATTTCACCGAAATAGCTGAAAAAATGCGGTCTCTACTTTGTTCACAAGAATACATTAACTCTCAGCCGGACGGATGGATTGATAGGTTTTAATCGACTCAGGAAGTGATTCTGTGTCGATCGGTATAATTGGAGGTGGGTCTCAGACCTTTTTCTTTGGTGAGGTACACAAATTTGCACATAAGCATAATAAAATTTGGATATAACAATATAAGAGAAGTTTGAACTTCTTTTGAAAAATATTTGAAATGTGATCCCTGTATATTATATAAACAAGGGTTGTATGTATGTATGGGTACCGTGAAATAACTCCCAAATGAAATAACTCCCAATGAAAAAATGAAATAACTCCCAATTTTTTCCTAATGCGTTGGGAGTTATTTCATTATTTTTCATTGGGAGTAATTTCATAATGAAATAACCCCCAATAAAATTTTGTTGGGAGTTATTTCATTTTTTCAAAGTGTTGGGAGTTATTTCATTTTTGTTGGGAGTTATTTCATTTTCTATCATTGGGAGTTATTTCATTTTTATTGGGAGTTATTTCATTTTACTAAAAGCAAGTGTATATACCAGAGCATTTAAAAAAAGTATTTGCAGCTTCATAACTAAAGTGTCATAAAATTCATGTTTTATTTGGCGAAGCTTTATATGGAAAGCAGTAGAGCATAAAGTCCATTGCCCGGCCGAAGGCTACTGCGAAGCCGGCGGATCGAATGCACTGGATTTTTTTTTCCTTGCGCCCGGCCGAAGGCTGGCTATCTAAATAACTCCAAACATTGGGAGTTATTTCATTTTTACCGTTGGGAGTTATTTCATTTTTTTCGATTGGGAGTTATTTCATTTTCGTTGGGAGTTATTTCATTTGGGAGTTATTTCATTTTTTCCATTGAGAGTTATTTCATTTGGGAGTTATTTCACGGTACCGTATGTATGTATGTATGTATGTATGTATGTATGTATGTATGTATGTATGTATGTATGTATGTATGTATGTATGTATCTATGTATGTATGTATGTATGTATGTATGTATGTATGTATGTATGTAGGTATGTATGTATGTATGTATGTATGTATGTATGTATGTATGTATGTATGTATGTATGTATGTATGTATGTATGTATGTATGTATGTATGTATGTATGTATGTATGTATGTATGTATGTATGTATGTATGTATGTACATATGTATGTGTGTATGTATGTATGTTTGTGTTTTATAGCTGGCCAGACCAGTATACCGATTTTTTTGAAATTTTTACAGGGAGTTCCTCCAAGCCTGGAAGAAACAATAGGCTACTTTTTTTGGAAATTATTAAATACAGATACATTTTTAGAAATTTGGCCCGTGAAGGGATAAAAAGGGGGCAAAAAGGGAAAAATCTGCACCATCTATCTTTTTAAGTATATAAGATGGAAACAAAATTTAAAAAAGTTTTGCGTTTTCCTTAAGAAATAAACAGACAGGTATCTGGTGTTTTTTAAATTTTGGACCGAATAGGAAAAAATAGGTTTAAAATATATTTTGGTACTTTTGGGTACTTTTTGTTACTTTTAAACCAATAAAGATAGAAACATTATTACATTGCTTTCGATAGGTCTTAAAAATAGGATTACGTTTGTCGTACTTTTTTAAATTTGTGACCCAAAGGGGGAATAAAAGGGTTAAAAATATATTTTGATTTTTTAGGCGTTTTTTGTAACTTTTAAACCAATAAAGATAGGAACATTATTCAAATTAGGTGCGGCAGGCCTAAAAAAAATGAGTGCGGTTTTGGGACCTTTTTTAATTATTGGACCCTATAAGGAAAAAGGGTTAACATTATGTTTTAGTACTTTTTGTAACTTTAGAACCACCATTAAAAATAGAAAAATAATTTAAATTGCAATCGTCAGGTTCCCAAAATATGTTAATCTGTTAACAAAGGACTAGAATTATATAAAGAACTTTATAAAAGAATTTTTGATAACTAAAGTTTTCTGGATACCTCCAAAACTATAAACCTTATGAATTCCCAATATTTCATAAAAGTTAAAAAAAATATTTAGAACGTTTTGTTAAACTTTGTTGTTTGTAGTTAGTACACGCCTTATTTTTAATCTATTATTCAAAAACCTCTTATACGTTTTATGAAGCTTCGTTATTTTCAAAAATAATTGCAAAACTAATATTATGTATATTACTGTCGTCTGGCTGATGTTTATTTTGTTGGCGCTGTCGTTGTTATTATCTTTTCGTTTGTTACGCGCCGGTGATAAGATGAATAATAAAAATTGGTGTATCTTAGTTGGATTCAAATCGTTATACCAAAATAAAATTATCGGTCAAGAGGCATGGTTGAAGATTGTCCGGCTAGCTCTATAAGCGGTAAATTTGGTCCTTAACCCATATATTCTATTGCGCGTAGACATATAACGCACTACCCATGCCAACCAGTATACCAGTAGTGCGCAAAAAAATATATGTAAACACATATAAAATAATGTCGGTCATTAAAACTGTCAATTACTGAAACATTTCATGGCAAGCTGTAGGGCCATGTGGGGTACAATATTTCCCTCCCTCCTGACTTAGTCAGACGCCTTAACAAGAAAGATACCCGAATTTTGTATGCCTGTCCCTTTGCCAGACACGACTAGTACTTACGTTTGTTTATTATTTGCATAAGCCATCATTCCCATTTGAATTATTTAAAATTGCATTATAGTTGTTTTATATTAACCAAAAGCAAAAATGAATACATTTATTATTTGTAATTAAAAAAAAGAAACACCTTCATTTACTACATAAGCTTAAGTTAAATAATTATGTAGGTTTATAGCTATATTCACGTTCTTCTAATATAATTTAAGTCTTATTTCAATTTAATAGTACTACGTAGTACGTACGATATAATAATAACCAACGTTTTAATGGTCATTATGTTAATAATAATTAAATAAAATACAAAAGATTTTTAAAGGTTACTCACATACATAACATTTGTTTGTAGGGTTGTACTTGCATGTGGTTGTTGGCTCCTTATATACTGTCTGCAAAACGAATTGATGGGCCCAGCAATTATTACATAATGATGTTGTTGTTGTTTTGAGTGCTTGATTTTTCTAAATTACTCTCGACATAATATGCACCAAACAGTATTCGATTTAACAATTATTTATGATATTTCTGTTTACAAGTTGAAAGAAATTATTAACAAAAGTTTAGAAGATTTTGGTTCTTCAATATTTCAATGCAAATTACACTGGTTTTAAAATTCTTATTTTCAGTTGTAATCTCACACTTTATTTTAATATATATGTATGTAGTTCTAATATTCAAAAAAGATACTAGTTATAAGTAAATTTTGTATTAATATCAATTTGCATTGAAATGTGTAATTTTGTAAAATCATTGGTTTAATATACTTATATAATACTTTATAAGTGGTCTTAGAAGTTTTTCGTTGTAGGAAATCTTTAACGCCTTTGTCCTACTTATTTAAGCTCAAGATCTTTTGTTTTTTGTTTTTTTCGATATTTCGCCACCACAATGGGAAGCTTCGTCAGGAAAATTTTTTATTTTTAATAAACAAAAAATTTTAAATATTATTAACAACAATTTCAAAGGAAACGGAAACAGAAATATTTTGACATACTAGTACATACATTAAACAAATTATCTAACTAACAAAAAATTGAAAACATATATAGTACATAGTATAAAAACATTACATAATTGTGAGGATATTAATTAAACTAATATTCAGATCTTATTTACAAAAAGTCTATAATTTTGGGCAACATTAGCTGTGTCTGTTTTATATTTAATTCGTTTTGTAGATAGAAGTTTTATAATTTGTAACATTTCTAACATATACCTTCGTTTATAGTTGTTCTCTATATTCAAAATTGAAGTGTTTTTGAAATCTGGATAAGGATCTGAATTAGTGCAATGTAATGATAATGCTGTTTTTTGTGTTGTGGTACTGTCTCTATATTTCTGATCTGATTTGTGTCCGGCAATTCTGGTTTTTAGTTTATTTTTTGTTGTACCTACATATACCTTATTACAATTGTCATTTTCACTACCCTTACATGGTATCTTATATACTAAATTGGACATTTCAAATTTATCTATTTTACCCTTTGTCTTGCTAAAACGTGTTAAATGTTTTATGTGCCATTTTGTATTTCCTATTATCATAAATTGTCGAGTTTTCTAATCTTTCAGATAAAAGAGGAACATAAGTAAGTGATTTGTAGACCTTAGGTTCAGTTTGCGTTTCCCTGTTCAAATTAGTACGGTTCCTATATTGTCTTATCAATCTACAAACTAGTGCAATTGGAAAATCATTGTCAATCAAAATATTTTTAACCTTCTCCATATTCTTCCTATGAAATTCCATATTACCAATCTTCGAAACTTTCTCAATTAAATTCCGTGCTGTATTAATAATAACTCTCTTAGGATGTTTCGAATGATAATTAATAATTCTTCCCGATGACGTTGGCTTTTGATACCAATCTATTAATAAATTTCCACCCCTTCTTATAACTAATGTATCCAAATATGGAATCCTAGAATCACATTCCTTTTCAATAGTAAATTTTATATCCCCATGGAACGAATTAAAAACCATTAAAACATTATCAATCAAATGACTCGGAACAATACAAAATAAGTCATCCACATATTTCGTTATAATTTTCGGTTTTACATCTAATCTATCAACACAGAAATCTAATAATTTCTCCATAACAATATCTGCTACTACCGGAGATGCTGGAGATCCCATTGGAAGTCCTTTCCGTTGTATATATATTTTATCGTCATATTTGAAATACCTATTATCAAGTAAACAGAATCTAAGAATGCATTAAAACAGAAGATCGAAGAAAATAGGTGAAAAATATTGGAAATCTTTAACATTATTTATTTAAGTCATACTTCTTTTATATTTCTATGGTATTTAATTTAAAGCATTAGTTAATCGAAACAAACATTTTTTTTTGCTTTTTCTTTTTTTTATATAAATTACAAAATACAATGCCGTTACATTGCTTTTAAATTTAATTTTCCTTTTTTTTTTATTAGTAAGGTATAATTATTAAAAAATATTTTTATCAAATATTTTTCTGATTATTTTATTGACAGTTTTCCTTATATGTATAAAAGAATGTTAGATTTAGATGTCTTTTGTAGTCATATAATAGTTTTTAATAAATTTACTTTAATTCATGTTGTATCTGTTTTGAAGCAAATGGTTAAATGATTCAATGTCTACAAAATTTATAAAAAAAAAATGTTCCCTTAATAAATTTTTTCTGAATTTTCTTGTATTTTCTTCATTCTTCTATTTTTTTTTGCCATTTATCAAAAAAAAAATTTTGTTTCACTTCGGGAATATTTAAAAATTTTACATTGGGAGAAAAATATATTATTTAAGATTTAAAAATTTTCCAAACATTAATAATTCACGAAATGATTAATTTGAGGTTTCCTTATGGACAATTATTAATCTTTGTAAATTAATTTACCTTCCTGAAGTTAAAATAGGTGGTACCTGTGAGGTGACTTATGCCTTTTGGGGTTAGGCCACGTGGAATTAGTTGATAGGCTCGTGATTCGAACACGCGCAAGCAAGCAAGTTACGCGATGTAACGGTACTTGTTGAGGTTAGGACACGTGGAACTTCTTAATGAAATAAGTGTGTTGAGATTCTAAAACACGTGGAATTTACCCAATGTGATGGTACCTGTTGGGGTTAATTCATGCGGACTGTACCCTCAGCACGTGTGTTTCAATAGCATTCAAGGTTCGCCTTCTTCGGGAATATCTCACCCAAGGTGACGCAAGTAGAAAGTTACCCTCTAAAGTATGGTCCAATTTAATATCCCAAGAATTAGCTCACGAAAAAAAATAAGAAAATCCACCAGAATCTTCCAATTAGTGGTTAACACTAATTATTAACTTCTATGTCACTTCAGTGACAAAAATACACACTTTATATAAAAATTCAAAATAATTCAATATTTTATGGTGGTATTATTATTTCTCCGATACTAAAGTTTACTCCACGAAATCAACCTTAACAATCACCGTGTGTGCAAAAATTATTCCCTACCATCTTTTTGTTCCATTACAAAAAAAATTTCTTGCCGTTAGATTTCGGCAACCTTCTGATTCAATAGGAACACTGGCACTGAAACATAATTTATATGCTTGTAATTAAAACGAGACAAAAAGTAGACACTTCATACACATATATATATGTACATATTTGCAAAACAACCAAAAATTAAAGAACAGTAAAAGTCACTTACAGAGAAGCAAGTGAATGGTATTCCAGGTATGGTAAATTAAAGTCTAAGACAATCATGTAAAATTGGTTTCATAAAACCACATTACTTCTCAAAGAAAAAACAACCCCATGGAGAATGCTTTTAAAAGTAACAAGAGTCAACCGTGTTTGTCAAAAAAAAAATGCAACCAATTAAATAAAAAGATTACTGAGTGGAGTTGTACTATTTATTGCGAAATGACATTCCAGGTCTAAAGCTTCCATCTCCGTCCTAAATGTTTCAACAGAAATACCAAATTAATAAAAAAAAACAACCGCAAAAATAGTAAAGAGCGCGAGCGTAGTATAAATGAGCGCAATCTATGTCGTTTGTTCCCTAGTAATGATCATTAGCAGATGTAAGAAAATAGAACACGCATGTGTACATATGTAAACATACGTAGAAATGTTTAAATAAGAGAAGTGCTAAAAGATGGCCTTGAACTTGAACTTAAATAGTTCGGAGAAGTATACCTTCGTACACTATCAGTGCTTCAAATCAAATTAACTTTTTTTTCGATAGTATTTTCACGTATGTACATATGCATAAAATATATATACATACATATGTACGTGTAAACATGAGTATTGTTTATGGGTTTCTTGTCCAATTTCAAAGCTAATTGAAAAAAAAAGGTCTTTAAATGTGCATGTAACATCACACAGTATACATATACTGCGAAAACAAAAGCCGTAGTTACATGATCATAAAAAAAAATCGTAACAAACCTGCTTCGAACAAGGATTTCCATAATCAATGTTTCAAACAGGAGACGATTTTACCTAATTTTCCTTTCCTTTCTTCTGTGTCTAGATGTCGCAATTTTTATTATTGCTGTCAAACGTGTGGCTCGACCCACGAAAAGCCGGGCAAGAAAATAGCTTTATGGTTAGTATATTAAATACCGCACCAGATAAATGCTTAAAAGCAAGTGTTGCCGTTCCTATTATTCTAGACAAAACAGTGATTACTTACTAAGCGCCAGTCAATAAAAAAAATTGATATATAGGGGTTAAATGGTAGCAGTTTTCAAATACGTAATCTATCTTCTTTTTCTTTTCGAGTTGAACTTTCCAAAACAATACATGTGTGTGATCTTTCCTGTAAATTATAACGATTATATTATAATCTGCTCCGGTATATGTATGTTTAAGCTTTTAAATCAGAACCATGATATTTTCCAACGTATTTTCCATTTTTATCCTCTATAATATATAAATTGTTGCCAATTTTTTCTCTGATTTTGCACTTTATGTATTTTGACATAAACTTCCTGTTTATACGTTTAGATGTGTTACTTAGTACGTGGTTTTTCCTAAACACAATTTGGCCTTTATGATATTCAATTCGCTTGCTCCTAAGGTTATACGTTTTAGCTGCCTTGGTGTGTGCTTCCGCTAGATTTTCGCGAATCTTATCTCGTACTTTTGCCAATTTGTCACTATTGTTCAAAACATTTACATCCTCCCCAGATAAACAACCAATTTTGTCAAAAACTTTATATGTAGAACCATGTTGCACCATATTTTGCCCAAATGTCGCGTAATAAGGAGAACATTTTATTGCCGTATGAAAGTCGCTTCTTAGAATCGACAATATTTGCGGAATATACTTATCACAATCCCTGTGGTCCTTTTGGTCTTGTAAAAAACACCTAATTTTTGTAATTACCTCCCGGTTCGCGCGCTCAGAGGCATTTGATTGGGGTGCATAAAATCCCGTCGTAATATGGGATATTTCATAAAATTCAAAGAAGTTTTGCATGTCCTTCGAAACAAACTGTTTAGCATTATCGCTATGTATATATCTGGGAACCCCAAAAGTTGGAAAGATTTCAGATTCAAAAAACAAAGTTATGTTCGAAGTAGTAGCTGCTTCAAAGGTTTTAGAAACACAAACTTTGTCAAGTGGTCTAAACATATGAATATCACAGAATTGTTGGCTTTCGTGTAGGGGTACGGACCGAGGAAATCACCATACAGTCTCTCAAATGGCCTATTTGTTACAACTTTGTTACCCATTTGAGGTCTTAGAATTGCATTTGAGGATTTTACGCTTTTGCATATATCGCAATTACTTACATATGCCTTCGTGTCCTTTACCATCGTAGGCCAAAAATATTTTCGTCTAATTCGAGTCAAGGTCTTTTCAACACCACTATGGCAAGCGATGCTAGAATCATGAGCTGATCTTATGACTGATTGCGTTAGAGATTTTGGGATCCATATACGCCAAAAAGAGGCTTCTTCATCCTGTGAACCGTTTCTAAAGCTTACGCGCTTCAATATTTTGTTTTCTGATATACAGAGATTTGGCAATGATAATTTATTTTCGGTGATGACTTTTCTAAGCTTCTGGTATTCGTCCGATTCAAACTCTGACGATGAAAGGTCAATCTCATAAGGTACCTTTGTAAGGTCCAAGTCTTCAACCTCCATTCTAGATAAGCAATCAGGTACGACGTTTAAAGAGCCTTTTCTATGTTCGATTCCAAAGTTATAACGCTGAAGTTTAAGGCTCCAGCGTGCCAAACGTCCACTCAAATCTTTTTGCAACATAAGCCATTTTAAAGATGAGTGGTCAGTGTTAATACGGAAACGCAAGCCTTCAACATGCGGTCGAAACCTATTAACACTAACAATTGCGGCTAAGCACTCTAACTCGGTTACCGTATAGTTCTTTTGAGCCTTGTTTACCTTTTGCGACACGTACGCAATTGGGTGCTCATTTCCTTCATCGTCGTGTTGAAATAATACGCCTCCTACTCCAACTTTAGATGCGTCGCACTGTATGACAAACTCTTTCGTAAAATCCGGTTTTGCCAAAACTGGAGCAGAGGAAAGGGCTAGTTTTAGTTTCTCGAAGGATAATTTTGCCCCATCGGTTAAGGAAAATGTACCCTTCGACTTCTTTAGGGAATCTGTTAAGGGTTCTGCAAGGTCTGCGAAGTTACTTATAAACGAGCGATACCAGTTTGCCATACCTACAAATCTACGCACTTGTTTGGGAGTTTTGGGTAAAGAAAAATTTTTGATACAATCGACCTTAATGGGATCAACCTTCAGGCAACTGTTTCCAACTATATAGCCTAGATAGCGGATCTCCTTCTGACAAAATTTGCTCTTACCCACGTTGATAGTTAATATGGCTGCTCTAAGACATGAGGCTACTTCTGATAAGAGATTGATGTGCGACTGAAAATCTGAACTGCATACAAGCAAGTCGTCCAAATATATAAACACATTTTCCCGTAATCGCGACGGAATAACCTTGTCCATGAGACGACTCATGGTCTGGGGCCCATTGCACAAACCGAAAGACATAAATTTGTAGTGGTACAACGGTTTACCAGGTACGACAAATGCGGTCTTTTCCTTAGAAGAGTCAGTCAACCTAATCTGTAAAAACGCATCCTTAAGGTCTATACCACTTATATAAAACGTGTGCTTAAGCCTACTGAGTAAACCATTTATATGTGGCAAGGGATACGAGTCTTTCTTAGTTACCTCGTTAAGTTTTCTTGAACCAATACACAATCGTACCTTTCCTGGCTTTCGAACTAGAACCGCTGGGGAGCACCAGGGGCAATTTGATTCTTCGATGACACCTAGACTCAATAATCTCTCGATCTCTTTAAAAGCTTCTTCCTGTCTCGGCGGGGAAAGAGGATAATGCTTACACTTTATCGGCCCAGCGTCACCAGTTTCAATATGATGTTGTAGCAAGTCTGTACTTCCTAGCCCCAGCTTCTCGAAAGTAGGAAATTTTAAAATAGTTTTCTCCAAAATAAGTTTCTGCTCCGGACCAAGTTCATGAAAATTCGGATCCTCAGTTGAATCAGAAAGGATTTCTGAAACTCTGTATTGGTCTTGGGGAATAACATCCGGGGCGAGGACAAAATCACGCCAAAAGTTGATTCCAAAATAGGCATTTTGACTCAACGAGGGTACTAAATAAAACAAAATTTTTCTAGTAACGCCCTTAAAATATATTGGTAAATTACAGAAACCTATAACTTCTTGCCTGGCGCCATTTGCAGTATGAACCGATGAATGAATAGGAGTAAATTGTTTTCCATTTCTTTCTAGAAAAACTAAACAGTCCTTACCCAAAACACTGACATTGGCACCTGAATCCAGTAGACCCTCCAAAGTGTCTTCCATCACTCTCACCCTAGCAAATGGTCTATCATCCGGTCCATTCAATATAGTAGACTAACAGCTTCCGAAAATATTTTCGTTTCCTAAAACGTATTCTGCATTTTGTGATGCAAAAAGTTGGACTGTTTCTCATTCCAGACTTTGGTGTCATGGCAATGTCTTTGTTGTCGTCTATTGTCTGAGTAGATTTATTTGCAGTAGACTTATTAATGGAGATATCGTCAACTAAATCCAGCTTAAGTTTATGGGAGTTACAAAAACAATATGTTTGTGTTGAGTTATCTTTTAAAGTAAGTTCATTTTCCGAACCGCGTTGTTGAGAAGGTATTAAGTTTACGGAATCAATATTGCAATTTAATTTAAACTCGGGGTCTGTTGGGGTGTCTCCGGTAGCCAATTCGCCCACTTTCCGATTTCCCTGGATACCGTGTTTGTTTGGACACTTTGGTGTTAGGACATCCTTTTGCCCACACTTGAAACAAAACGGTTTCTTAATTTCCTCGGAACAATAAATATATATATGTCCATATTTTTGGCAATTCCAACATTGATTGGCAGATTAATTAGACTTGACTTTCCGGGAATGTACCTGTATTGCCTCTATTTGAGGATCTGCAACTTCCGTATCCGATACTTCTGGGGTGCATTATCAACTTCACTGACGTTACGAGGTGCACTCATATTTGTCACTGGAAATTTGGAATCTTGTAATACTCTCTCGGCTTTCCGCGCAATGTCACGAATATCGTTGAGATCCCGTGGTTGTGAATTAAACAATAAAAATTTCAAATTCTGGTTAAGGTTTCTCTTTATGATAACAATAAGGGTAGTGTCAGGTAATGGATTTTGTAGCCTCAAATTCATGGTCACGATTATGTTATGGAAATCGTCATAAGTTTCCTTATAATGCTGCCTTCGCAAGGAAATTCTTAATAATACTTCGTGATCTGACTCTAAATTTCCAAACTCCTTTATCAACGAATGTCGCAGAATTGGATAAGAGATATCACGGTTCTGCTTTGCAAATAGCCAGTACCATTGCTCGGCACGACCTGCTAGCAGAATATGGAAGTTTGCCAATAGGGTATCATTTGAACATTCGGTACGAGCACAGAGGGTCTCAACCGTAAAAAGGAAGTCTGTTACCGAGCGGGAGCCATCATACGATATCTTCCACTTTTCCAGCTTAACACTCGAAGCATCACTTGGCCTTGGCCGTTCAGGGATGTGGTAAGAGTTCGGTATGTTAGGGGGTGCAAGATTAGAAAAGATTTCTGGTGGTTGATTTACTGACGCGCAATGAGCCCCACCTAAATGAGAAATACTTTCCCTAATTGAAGTCAATTCTCTTCGGAATTCATCTTGGGTACTACGCATAGCCTGTTCCATCAACGCTACAAGAGAATTAAACGCTTCCGGATTAGGGGTCATGTTGTTAACATTAGAAGCCAGTGGGGCACAGCTGCGTGAGGTGCACGGGCGTTCAAAAGGGTTTAGTGTTTAGGAAAGATCGGTGTGGGGCGTCCCCGGAGACTTCAACTAAAGGTGGTTGTGGGAGCAAGTTTTGGTTATCCATTCTATCAGTATTCCGAAAATGACTAGGAGACGGCAAGGGACTCAAGTTCAGAGGTGTCGCAACCTGCGATGGCATTGCCGTTTTGCCAACAGGAGCGTATTGTCGAGTAGTTTTATGGAAATATTATTACTTGAGGCTGGTGGAACTCTACTGTTCGAACTTTTCCTAGTAATTCCAGAAGAGCTCCTAGTGTTCATAACTAGGTATAGAATCGAAAATTTCCCAATGAAAAATTAATTTCAACCAAAATGTTTATAGAATGGTATCAAAACCCAATTAATTCAAAAAAAAAATATATATGTATTAAAAGTTTGAATTTTTTTCTTTGTTTCTTTTTTTTTTAAGATAGAAAGAAGATAAACAAGAAAATATCAATGCGAGTATTTATATAGGGAATGATAGCTTTAACAAACGTAAACGTTGTAAGATTAATCGTGTCGTGTAGTTGAAAATTTTTTTTATAAAATCTTCTGAAAAAAAATATATATAACTTAACTGTGTCAAGATATCATACTGCAACATAATTACCTAAGAAAAAATGGACTCTTATAATCTCTTTAACACATACTTTTTTTCATTTTCTCCTCCAATGCAACTAAAACCAAAAAAAACAAACTCCAGTGTTAGGACTCTTGGGAAGAAAAGAGAAAACTGGTGAAACTAATTTCCAAGTTACACTGTCTGCAAGATTGCAATTAGATTCCGGAAATATTTATTTCTATTAAATTCTAAGACTTAATTAGTAAACAATGTAACACGAACATGTATCATACATGTTTAATTAACTAGTCTCCCGCTATACATATCCAAATTAAAAAAGTTTGTAGTAATTGCAGCAAGGTTAAAAGAAAACGTTATCTTGCTTTGGCCTGTTTGTTGGCGTATCCAATAAAAGTGCCAAAACTAAGGTAGATCAGACGTTATTTTCGTTGGGCGCCATATATGTTACGCGCCGGTGATAAGATGAATAATAAAAATTGGTGTATCTTAGTTGGATTCAAATCGTTATACCAAAATAAAATTATCGGTCAAGAGGCATGGTTGAAGATTGTCCGGCTAGCTCTATAAGCGGTAAATTTGGTCCTTAACCTATATATTCTATTGCGCGTAGACATATAACGCACTACCCATGCCAACCAGTATACCAGTAGTGCGCAAAAAAATATATGTAAATACATATAAAATAATGTCGGTCATTAAAACTGTCAATTACTAAAACATTTCATGGCAAGCTGTAGAGCCATGTGGGGTACAATATTTCCCTCCCTCCTGACTTAGTCAGACGCCTTGACAAGAAAGATACCCGAATTTTGTATGCCTGTCCCTTTGCCAGACAAGACTAGTACTTACGTTTGTTTATTATTTGCATAAGCCATCATTCCTATTTGAATTATTTAAAATTGCATTATAGTTGTTTTATATTAACCAAAAGCAAAAATGAATACATTTATTATTTGTAATTAAAAAAAAAGAAACACCTTCATTTACTACATAAGCTTAAGTTAAATAATTATGTAGGTTTATAGCTATATTCACGTTCTTCTAATATAATTTAAGTCTTATTTCAATTTAATAGTACTACGTACGATATAATAATAACCAACGTTTTAATGGTCATTATGTTATTAATAATTAAATAAAATACAAAAGATTTTTAAAGGTTACTCACATACATAACATATGTTTGTAGGGTTGTACTTGCATGTGGTTGTTGGCTCCTTATATACTGTCTGCAAAACGAATTGATGGGCCCAGCAATTATTACATAATGATGTTGTTGTTGTTTTAAGTGCTATTTTTCTAAATTACTCTCGACATAATATGCACCAAACAGTATTCGATTTAACAATTATTTATGATATTTCTGTTTACAAGTTGAAAGAAATTATTAACAAAATTTTAGAAGATTTTGGTTCTTCAATATTTCAATGCAAATTACACTGGTCTTAAAATTCTTATTTTCAGTTGTAATCTCACACTTTGCTTTAAAATATATGTATGTAGTTCTAATATTCAAAAAAGATACTAGTTATAAGTAAATTTTGTATTAATATCAATTTGCATTTAAATGTGTAATTTTGTAAAATCATTGGTTTAATATACTTATATAATACTTTATAAGTGGTCTTAGAAGTTTTTCGTTGTAGGAAATCTTTAACGCCTTTGTCCTACTTATTTAAGCTCAAGATCTTTTGTTTTTTGTTTTTTTCGATATTTCGCCACCACAATGGGAAGCTTCGTCAGGAAAATTTTTTATTTTTAATAAACAAAAAATTTTAAATATTATTAACAACAATTTCAAAGGAAACGGAAACAGAAATATTTTGACATACTAGTACATACATTAAACAAATTATCTAACTAACAAAAAATTGAAAACATATATAGTACATAGTATAAAAACATTACATAATTGTGAGGATATTAATTAAACTAATATTCAGATCTTATTTACAAAAAGTCTATAATTTTGGGCAACATTAGCTGTGTCTGTTTTATATTTAATTCGTTTTGTAGATAGAAGTTTTATAATTTGTAACATTTCTAACATATACCTTCGTTTATAGTTGTTCTCTATATTCAAAATTGAAGTGTTTTTGAAATCTGGATAAGGATCTGAATTAGTGCAATGTAATGATAATGCTGTTTTTTGTGTTGTGGTACTGTCTCTATATTTCTGATCTGATTTGTGTCCGGCAATTCTGGTTTTTAGTTTATTTTTTGTTGTACCTACATATACCTTATTACAATTGTCATTTTCACTACCCTTACATGGTATCTTATATACTAAATTGGACATTTCAAATTTATCTATTTTACCCTTTGTCTTGCTAAAACGTGTTAAATGTTTTATGTGCCATTTTGTATTTCCTATTATCATAAATTGTCGAGTTTTCTAATCTTTCAGATAAAAGAGGAACATAAGTAAGTGATTTGTAGACCTTAGGTTCAGTTTGCGTTTCCCTGTTCAAATTAGTACGGTTCCTATATTGTCTTATCAATCTACAAACTAGTGCAATTGGAAAATCATTGTCAATCAAAATATTTTTAACCTTCTCCATATTCTTCCTATGAAATTCCATATTACCAATCTTCGAAACTTTCTCAATTAAATTCCGTGCTGTATTAATAATAACTCTCTTAGGATGTTTCGAATGATAATTAATAATTCTTCCCGATGACGTTGGCTTTTGATACCAATCTATTAATAAATTTCCACCCCTTCTTATAACTAATGTATCCAAATATGGAATCCTAGAATCACATTCCTTTTCAATAGTAAATTTTATATCCCCATGGAACGAATTAAAAACCATTAAAACATTATCAATCAAATGACTCGGAACAATACAAAATAAGTCATCCACATATTTCGTTATAATTTTCGGTTTTACATCTAATCTATCAACACAGAAATCTAATAATTTCTCCATAACAATATCTGCTACTACCGGAGATGCTGGAGATCCCATTGGAAGTCCTTTCCGTTGTATATATATTTTATCGTCATATTTGAAATACCTATTATCAAGTAAACAGAATCTAAGAATGCATTAAAACAGAAGATCGAAGAAAATAGGTGAAAAATATTGGAAATCTTTAACATTATTTATTTAAGTCATACTTCTTTTATATTTCTATGGTATTTAATTTAAAGCATTAGTTAATCGAAACAAACATTTTTTTTTGCTTTTTCTTTTTTTTATATAAATTACAAAATACAATGCCGTTACATTGCTTTTAAATTTAATTTTCCTTTTTTTTTATTAGTAAGGTATAATTATTAAAAAATATTTTTATCAAATATTTTTCTGATTATTTTATTGACAGTTTTCCTTATATGTATAAAAGAATGTTAGATTTAGATGTCTTTTGTAGTCATATAATAGTTTTTAATAAATTTACTTTAATTCATGTTGTATCTGTTTTGAAGCAAATGGTTAAATGATTCAATGTCTACAAAATTTATAAAAAAAAAATGTTCCCTTAATAAATTTTTTCTGAATTTTCTTGTATTTTCTTCATTCTTCTATTTTTTTTTGCCATTTATCAAAAAAAAAATTTTGTTTCACTTCGGGAATATTTAAAAATTTTACATTGGGAGAAAAATATATTATTTAAGATTTAAAAATTTTCCAAACATTAATAATTCACGAAATGATTAATTTGAGGTTTCCTTATGGACAATTATTAATCTTTGTAAATTAATTTACCTTCCTGAAGTTAAAATAGGTGGTACCTGTGAGGTGACTTATGCCTTTTGGGGTTAGGCCACGTGGAATTAGTTGATAGGCTCGTGATTCGAACACGCGCAAGCAAGCAAGTTACGCGATGTAACGGTACTTGTTGAGGTTAGGACACGTGGAACTTCTTAATGAAATAAGTGTGTTGAGATTCTAAAACACGTGGAATTTACCCAATGTGATGGTACCTGTTGGGGTTAATTCATGCGGACTGTACCCTCAGCACGTGTGTTTCAATAGCATTCAAGGTTCGCCTTCTTCGGGAATATCTCACCCAAGGTGACGCAAGTAGAAAGTTACCCTCTAAAGTATGGTCCAATTTAATATCCCAAGAATTAGCTCACGAAAAAAAATAAGAAAATCCACCAGAATCTTCCAATTAGTGGTTAACACTAATTATTAACTTCTATGTCACTTCAGTGACAAAAATACACACTTTATATAAAAATTCAAAATAATTCAATATTTTATGGTGGTATTATTATTTCTCCGATACTAAAGTTTACTCCACGAAATCAACCTTAACAATCACCGTGTGTGCAAAAATTATTCCCTACCATCTTTTTGTTCCATTACAAAAAAAATTTCTTGCCGTTAGATTTCGGCAACCTTCTGATTCAATAGGAACACTGGCACTGAAACATAATTTATATGCTTGTAATTAAAACGAGACAAAAAGTAGACACTTCATACACATATATATATGTACATATTTGCAAAACAACCAAAAATTAAAGAACAGTAAAAGTCACTTACAGAGAAGCAAGTGAATGGTATTCCAGGTATGGTAAATTAAAGTCTAAGACAATCATGTAAAATTGGTTTCATAAAACCACATTACTTCTCAAAGAAAAAACAACCCCATGGAGAATGCTTTTAAAAGTAACAAGAGTCAACTGTGTTTGTCAAAAAAAAAATGCAACCAATTAAATAAAAAGATTACTGAGTGGAGTTGTACTATTTATTGCGAAATGACATTCCAGGTCTAAAGCTTCCATCTCCGTCCTAAATGTTTCAACAGAAATACCAAATTAATAAAAAAAAAACAACCGCAAAAATAGTAAAGAGCGCGAGCGTAGTATAAATGAGCGCAATCTATGTCGTTTGTTCCCTAGTAATGATCATTAGCAGATGTAAGAAAATAGAACACGCATGTGTACATATGTAAACATACGTAGAAATGTTTAAATAAGAGAAGTGCTAAAAGATGGCCTTGAACTTGAACTTAAATAGTTCAGAGAAGTATACCTTCGTACAATATCAGTGCTTCAAATCAAATTAACTTTTTTTTCGATAGTATTTTCACGTATGTACATATGCACAAAATATATATACATACATATGTACGTGTAAACATGAGTATTGTTTATGGGTTTCTTGTCCAATTTCAAAGCTAATTGAAAAAAAAAGGTCTTTAAATGTGCATGTAACATCACACAGTATACATATACTGCGAAAACAAAAGCCGTAGTTACATGATCATAAAAAAAAATCGTAACAAACCTGCTTCGAACAAGGATTTCCATAATCAATGTTTCAAACAGGAGACGATTTTACCTAATTTTCCTTTCCTTTCTTCTGTGTCTAGATGTCGCAATTTTTATTATTGCTGTCAAACGTGTGGCTCGACCCACGAAAAGCCGGGCAAGAAAATAGCTTTATGGTTAGTATATTAAATACCGCACCAGATAAATGCTTAAAAGCAAGTGTTGCCGTTCCTATTATTCTAGACAAAACAGTGATTACTTACTAAGCGCCAGTCAATAAAAAAAATTGATATATAGGGGTTAAATGGTAGCAGTTTTCAAATACGTAATCTATCTTCTTTTTCTTTTCGAGTTGAACTTTCCAAAACAATACATGTGTGTGATCTTTCCTGTAAATTATAACGATTATATTATAATCTGCTCCGGTATATGTATGTTTAAGCTTTTAAATCAGAACCATGATATTTTCCAACGTATTTTCCATTTTTATCCTCTATAATATATAAATTGTTGCCAATTTTTTCTCTGATTTTGCACTTTATGTATTTTGACATAAACTTCCTGTTTATACGTTTAGATGTGTTACTTAGTACGTGGTTTTTCCTAAACACAATTTGGCCTTTATGATATTCAATTCGCTTGCTCCTAAGGTTATACGTTTTAGCTGCCTTGGTGTGTGCTTCCGCTAGATTTTCGCGAATCTTATCTCGTACTTTTGCCAATTTGTCACTATTGTTCAAAACATTTACATCCTCCCCAGATAAACAACCAATTTTGTAAAAAACTTTATATGTAGAACCATGTTGCACCATATTTTGCCCAAATGTCGCGTAATAAGGAGAACATTTTATTGCCGTATGAAAGTCGCTTCTTAGAATCGACAATATTTGCGGAATATACTTATCACAATCCCTGTGGTCCTTTTGGTCTTGTAAAAAACACCTAATTTTTGTAATTACCTCCCGGTTCGCGCGCTCAGAGGCATTTGATTGGGGTGCATAAAATCCCGTCGTAATATGGGATATTTCATAAAATTCAAAGAAGTTTTGCATGTCCTTCGAAACAAACTGTTTAGCATTATCGCTATGTATATATCTGGGAACCCCAAAAGTTGGAAAGATTTCAGATTCAAAAAACAAAGTTATGTTCGAAGTAGTAGCTGCTTCAAAGGTTTTAGAAACACAAACTTTGTCAAGTGGTCTAAACATATGAATATCACAGAATTGTTGGCTTTCGTGTAGGGGTACGGACCGAGGAAATCACCATACAGTCTCTCAAATGGCCTATTTGTTACAAATTTGTTACCCATTTGAGGTCTTAGAATTGCATTTGAGGATTTTACGCTTTTGCATATATCGCAATTACTTACATATGCCTTCGTGTCCTTTACCATCGTAGGCCAAAAATATTTTCGTCTAATTCGAGTCAAGGTCTTTTCAACACCACTATGGCAAGCGATGCTAGAATCATGAGCTGATCTTATGACTGATTGCGTTAGAGATTTTGGGATCCATATACGCCAAAGAGAGGCTTCTTCATCCTGTGAACCGTTTCTAAAGCTTACGCGCTTCAATATTTTGTTTTCTGATATACAGAGATTTGGCAATGATAATTTATTTTCGGTGATGACTTTTCTAAGCTTCTGGTATTCGTCCGATTCAAACTCTGACGATGAAAGGTCAATCTCATAAGGTACCTTTGTAAGGTCCAAGTCTTCAACCTCCATTCTAGATAAGCAATCAGGTACGACGTTTAAAGAGCCTTTTCTATGTTCGATTCCAAAGTTATAACGCTGAAGTTTAAGGCTCCAGCGTGCCAAACGTCCACTCAAATCTTTTTGCAACATAAGCCATTTTAAAGATGAGTGGTCAGTGATAATACGGAAACGCAAGCCTTCAACATGCGGTCGAAACCTATTAACACTAACAATTGCGGCTAAGCACTCTAACTCGGTTACCGTATAGTTCTTTTGAGCCTTGTTTACCTTTTGCGACACGTACGCAATTGGGTGCTCATTTCCTTCATCGTCGTGTTGAAATAATACGCCTCCTACTCCAACTTTAGATGCGTCGCACTGTATGACAAACTCTTTCGTAAAATCCGGTTTTGCCAAAACTGGAGCAGAGGAAAGGGCTAGTTTTAGTTTCTCGAAGGATAATTTTGCCCCATCGGTTAAGGAAAATGTACCCTTCGACTTCTTTAGGGAATCTGTTAAGGGTTCTGCAAGGTCTGCGAAGTTACTTATAAACGAGCGATACCAGTTTGCCATACCTACAAATCTACGCACTTGTTTGGGAGTTTTGGGTAAAGGAAAATTTTTGATACAATCGACCTTAATGGGATCAACCTTCAGGCAACTGTTTCCAACTATATAGCCTAGATAGCGGATCTCCTTCTGACAAAATTTGCTCTTACCCACGTTGATAGTTAATTTGGCTGCTCTAAGACATGAGGCTACTTCTGATAAGAGATTGATGTGCGACTGAAAATCTGAACTGCATACAAGCAAGTCGTCCAAATATATAAACACATTTTCCCGTAATCGCGACGGAATAACCTTGTCCATGAGACGACAGTAAACACGTGGAACTTCTTAATGAAATAAGTGTGTTGAGATTCTAAAACACGTGGAATTTACCCAATGTGATGGTACCTGTTGGGGTTAATTCATGCGGACTGTACCCTCAGCACGTGTGTTTCAATAGCATTCAAGGTTCGCCTTCTTCGGGAATATCTCACCCAAGGTGACGCAAGTAGAAAGTTACCCTCTAAAGTATGGTCCAATTTAATATCCCAAGAATTAGCTCACGAAAAAAAATAAGAAAATCCACCAGAATCTTCCAATTAGTGGTTAACACTAATTATTAAATTCTATGTCACTTCAGTGACAAAAATACACACTTTATATAAAAATTCAAAATAATTCAATATTTTATGGTGGTATTATTATTTCTCCGATACTAAAGTTTACTCCACGAAATCAACCTTAACAATCACCGTGTGTGCAAAAATTATTCCCTACCATCTTTTTGTTCCATTACAAAAAAAATTTCTTGCCGTTAGATTTCGGCAACCTTCTGATTCAATAGGAACACTGGCACTGAAACATAATTTATATGCTTGTAATTAAAACGAGACAAAAAGTAGACACTTCATACACATATATATATGTACATATTTGCAAAACAACCAAAAATTAAAGAACAGTAAAAGTCACTTACAGAGAAGCAAGTGAATGGTATTCCAGGTATGGTAAATTAAAGTCTAAGACAATCATGTAAAATTGGTTTCATAAAACCACATTACTTCTCAAAGAAAAAACAACCCCATGGAGAATGCTTTTAAAAGTAACAAGAGTCAACTGTGTTTGTCAAAAAAAAAATGCAACCAATTAAATAAAAAGATTACTGAGTGGAGTTGTACTATTTATTGCGAAATGACATTCCAGGTCTAAAGCTTCCATCTCCGTCCTAAATGTTTCAACAGAAATACCAAATTAATAAAAAAAAAAACAACCGCAAAAATAGTAAAGAGCGCGAGCGTAGTATAAATGAGCGCAATCTATGTCGTTTGTTCCCTAGTAATGATCATTAGCAGATGTAAGAAAATAGAACACGCATGTGTACATATGTAAACATACGTAGAAATGTTTAAATAAGAGAAGTGCTAAAAGATGGCCTTGAACTTGAACTTAAATAGTTCAGAGAAGTATACCTTCGTACAATATCAGTGCTTCAAATCAAATTAACTTTTTTTTCGATAGTATTTTCACGTATGTACATATGCACAAAATATATATACATACATATGTACGTGTAAACATGAGTATTGTTTATGGGTTTCTTGTCCAATTTCAAAGCTAATTGAAAAAAAAAGGTCTTTAAATGTGCATGTAACATCACACAGTATACATATACTGCGAAAACAAAAGCCGTAGTTACATGATCATAAAAAAAAATCGTAACAAACCTGCTTCGAACAAGGATTTCCATAATCAATGTTTCAAACAGGAGACGATTTTACCTAATTTTCCTTTCCTTTCTTCTGTGTCTAGATGTCGCAATTTTTATTATTGCTGTCAAACGTGTGGCTCGACCCACGAAAAGCCGGGCAAGAAAATAGCTTTATGGTTAGTATATTAAATACCGCACCAGATAAATGCTTAAAAGCAAGTGTTGCCGTTCCTATTATTCTAGACAAAACAGTGATTACTTACTAAGCGCCAGTCAATAAAAAAAAATTGATATATAGGGGTTAAATGGTAGCAGTTTTCAAATACGTAATCTATCTTCTTTTTCTTTTCGAGTTGAACTTTCCAAAACAATACATGTGTGTGATCTTTCCTGTAAATTATAACGATTATATTATAATCTGCTCCGGTATATGTATGTTTAAGCTTTTAAATCAGAACCATGATATTTTCCAACGTATTTTCCATTTTTATCCTCTATAATATATAAATTGTTGCCAATTTTTTCTCTGATTTTGCACTTTATGTATTTTGACATAAACTTCCTGTTTATACGTTTAGATGTGTTACTTAGTACGTGGTTTTTCCTAAACACAATTTGGCCTTTATGATATTCAATTCGCTTGCTCCTAAGGTTATACGTTTTAGCTGCCTTGGTGTGTGCTTCCGCTAGATTTTCGCGAATCTTATCTCGTACTTTTGCCAATTTGTCACTATTGTTCAAAACATTTACATCCTCCCCAGATAAACAACCAATTTTGTCAAAAACTTTATATGTAGAACCATGTTGCACCATATTTTGCCCAAATGTCGCGTAATAAGGAGAACATTTTATTGCCGTATGAAAGTCGCTTCTTAGAATCGACAATATTTGCGGAATATACTTATCACAATCCCTGTGGTCCTTTTGGTCTTGTAAAAAACACCTAATTTTTGTAATTACCTCCCGGTTCGCGCGCTCAGAGGCATTTGATTGGGGTGCATAAAATCCCGTCGTAATATGGGATATTTCATAAAATTCAAAGAAGTTTTGCATGTCCTTCGAAACAAACTGTTTAGCATTATCGCTATGTATATATCTGGGAACCCCAAAAGTTGGAAAGATTTCAGATTCAAAAAACAAAGTTATGTTCGAAGTAGTAGCTGCTTCAAAGGTTTTAGAAACACAAACTTTGTCAAGTGGTCTAAACATATGAATATCACAGAATTGTTGGCTTTCGTGTAGGGGTACGGACCGAGGAAATCACCATACAGTCTCTCAAATGGCCTATTTGTTACAACTTTGTTACCCATTTGAGGTCTTAGAATTGCATTTGAGGATTTTACGCTTTTGCATATATCGCAATTACTTACATATGCCTTCGTGTCCTTTACCATCGTAGGCCAAAAATATTTTCGTCTAATTCGAGTCAAGGTCTTTTCAACACCACTATGGCAAGCGATGCTAGAATCATGAGCTGATCTTATGACTGATTGCGTTAGAGATTTTGGGATCCATATACGCCAAAGAGAGGCTTCTTCATCCTGTGAACCGTTTCTAAAGCTTACGCGCTTCAATATTTTGTTTTCTGATATACAGAGATTTGGCAATGATAATTTATTTTCGGTGATGACTTTTCTAAGCTTCTGGTATTCGTCCGATTCAAACTCTGACGATGAAAGGTCAATCTCATAAGGTACCTTTGTAAGGTCCAAGTCTTCAACCTCCATTCTAGATAAGCAATCAGGTACGACGTTTAAAGAGCCTTTTCTATGTTCGATTCCAAAGTTATAACGCTGAAGTTTAAGGCTCCAGCGTGCCAAACGTCCACTCAAATCTTTTTGCAACATAAGCCATTTTAAAGATGAGTGGTCAGTGATAATACGGAAACGCAAGCCTTCAACATGCGGTCGAAACCTATTAACACTAACAATTGCGGCTAAGCACTCTAACTCGGTTACCGTATAGTTCTTTTGAGCCTTGTTTACCTTTTGCGACACGTACGCAATTGGGTGCTCATTTCCTTCATCGTCGTGTTGAAATAATACGCCTCCTACTCCAACTTTAGATGCGTCGCACTGTATGACAAACTCTTTCGTAAAATCCGGTTTTGCCAAAACTGGAGCAGAGGAAAGGGCTAGTTTTAGTTTCTCGAAGGATAATTTTGCCCCATCGGTTAAGGAAAATGTACCCTTCGACTTCTTTAGGGAATCTGTTAAGGGTTCTGCAAGGTCTGCGAAGTTACTTATAAACGAGCGATACCAGTTTGCCATACCTACAAATCTACGCACTTGTTTGGGAGTTTTGGGTAAAGGAAAATTTTTGATACAATCGACCTTAATGGGATCAACCTTCAGGCAACTGTTTCCAACTATATAGCCTAGATAGCGGATCTCCTTCTGACAAAATTTGCTCTTACCCACGTTGATAGTTAATTTGGCTGCTCTAAGACATGAGGCTACTTCTGATAAGAGATTGATGTGCGACTGAAAATCTGAACTGCATACAAGCAAGTCGTCCAAATATATAAACACATTTTCCCGTAATCGCGACGGAATAACCTTGTCCATGAGACGACTCATGGTCTGGGGCCCATTGCACAAACCGAAAGACATAAATTTGTAGTGGTACAACGGTTTACCAGGTACGACAAATGCGGTCTTTTCCTTAGAAGAGTCAGTCAACCTAATCTGTAAAAACGCATCCTTAAGGTCTATACCACTTATATAAAACGTGTGCTTAAGCCTACTGAGTAAACCATTTATATGTGGCAAGGGATACGAGTCTTTCTTAGTTACCTCGTTAAGTTTTCTTGAACCAATACACAGTCGTACCTTTCCTGGCTTTCGAACTAGAACCGCTGGGGAGCACCAGGGGCAATTTGATTCTTCGATGACACCTAGACTCAATAATCTCTCGATCTCTTTAAAAGCTTCTTCCTGTCTCGGCGGGGAAAGAGGATAATGCTTACACTTTATCGGCCCAGCGTCACCAGTTTCAATATGATGTTGTAGCAAGTCTGTACTTCCTAGCCCCAGCTTCTCGAAAGTAGGAAATTTTAAAATAGTTTTCTCCAAAATAAGTTTCTGCTCAGGACCAAGTTCATGAAAATTCGGATCCTCAGTTGAATCAGAAAGGATTTCTGAAACTCTGTATTGGTCTTGGGGAATAACATCCGGGGCGAGGACAAAATCACGCCAAAAGTTGATTCCAAAATAGGCATTTTGACTCAACGAGGGTACTAAATAAAACAAAATTTTTCTAGTAACGCCCTTAAAATATATTGGTAAATTACAGAAACCTATAACTTCTTGCCTGGCGCCATTTGCAGTATGAACCGATGAATGAATAGGAGTAAATTGTTTTCCATTTCTTTCTAGAAAAACTAAACAGTCCTTACCCAAAACACTGACATTGGCACCTGAATCCAGTAGACCCTCCAAAGTGTCTTCCATCACTCTCACCCTAGCAAATGGTCTATCATCCGGTCCATTCAATATAGTAGACTAACAGCTTCCGAAAATATTTTCGTTTCCTAAAACGTATTCTGCATTTTGTGATGCAAAAAGTTGGACTGTTTCTCATTCCAGACTTTGGTGTCATGGCAATGTCTTTGTTGTCGTCTATTGTCTGAGTAGATTTATTTGCAGTAGACTTATTAATGGAGATATCGTCAACTAAATCCAGCTTAAGTTTATGGGAGTTACAAAAACAATATGTTTGTGTTGAGTTATCTTTTAAAGTAAGTTCATTTTCCGAACCGCGTTGTTGAGAAGGTATTAAGTTTACGGAATCAATATTGCAATTTAATTTAAACTCGGGGTCTGTTGGGGTGTCCCCGGTAGCCAATTCGCCCACTTTCCGATTTCCCTGGATACCGTGTTTGTTTGGACACTTTGGTGTTAGGACATCCTTTTGCCCACACTTGAAACAAAACGGTTTCTTAATTTCCTCGGAACAATAAATATATATATGTCCATATTTTTGGCAATTCCAACATTGAATGGCAGATTAATTAGACTTGACTTTCCGGGAATGTACCTGTATTGCCTCTATTTGAGGATCTGCAACTTCCGTATCCGATACTTCTGGGGTGCATTATCAACTTCACTGACGTTACGAGGTGCACTCATATTTGTCACTGGAAATTTGGAATCTTGTAATACTCTCTCGGCTTTCCGCGCAATGTCACGAATATCGTTGAGATCCCGTGGTTGTGAATTAAACAATAAAAATTTCAAATTCTGGTTAAGGTTTCTCTTTATGATAACAATAAGGGTAGTGTCAGGTAATGGATTTTGTAGCCTCAAATTCATGGTCACGATTATGTTATGGAAATCGTCATAAGTTTCCTTATAATGCTGCCTTCGCAAGGAAATTCTTAATAATACTTCGTGATCTGACTCTAAATTTCCAAACTCCTTTATCAACGAATGTCGCAGAATTGGATAAGAGATATCACGGTTCTGCTTTGCAAATAGCCAGTACCATTGCTCGGCACGACCTGCTAGCAGAATATGGAAGTTTGCCAATAGGGTATCATTTGAACATTCGGTACGAGCACAGAGGGTCTCAACCGTAAAAAGGAAGTCTGTTACCGAGCCGGAGCCATCATACGATATCTTCCACTTTTCCAGCTTAACACTCGAAGCATCACTTGGCCTTGGCCGTTCAGGGATGTGGTAAGAGTTCGGTATGTTAGGGGGTGCAAGATTAGAAAAGATTTCTGGTGGTTGATTTACTGACGCGCAATGAGCCCCACCTAAATGAGAAATACTTTCCCTAATTGAAGTCAATTCTCTTCGGAATTCATCTTGGGTACTACGCATAGCCTGTTCCATCAACGCTACAAGAGAATCAAACGCTTCCGGATTAGTGGTCATGTTGTTAACATTAGAAGCCAGTGGGGCACAGCTGCGTGAGGTGCACGGGCGTTCAAAAGGGTTTAGTGTTTAGGAAAGATCGGTGTGGGGCGTCCCCGGAGACTTCAACTAAAGGTGGTTGTGGGGGCAAGTTTTGGTTATCAATTCTATCAGTATTCCGAAAATGACTAGGAGACGGCAAGGGACTCAAGTTCAGAGGTGTCGCAACCTGCGATGGCATTGCCGTTTTGCCAACAGGAGCGTATTGTCGAGTAGTTTTATGGAAATATTATTACTTGAGGCTGGTGGAACTCTACTGTTCGAACTTTTCCTAGTAATTCCAGAAGAGCTCCTAGTGTTCATAACTAGGTATAGAATCGAAAATTTCCCAATGAAAAATTAATTTCAACCAAAATGTTTATAGAATGGTATCAAAACCCAATTAATTCAAAAAAAAAATATATATGTATTAAAAGTTTGAATTTTTTTCTTTGTTTCTTTTTTTTTTAAGATAGAAAGAAGATAAACAAGAAAATATCAATGCGAGTATTTATATAGGGAATGATAGCTTTAACAAACGTAAACGTTGTAAGATTAATCGTGTCGTGTAGTTGAAAATTTTTTTTATAAAATCTTCTGAAAAAAAATATATATAACTTAACTGTGTCAAGATATCATACTGCAACATAATTACCTAAGAAAAAATGGACTCTTATAATCTCTTTAACACATACTTTTTTTCATTTTCTCCTCCAATGCAACTAAAACCAAAAAAAAACAAACTCCAGTGTTAGGACTCTTGGGAAGAAAAGAGAAAACTGGTGAAACTAATTTCCAAGTTACACTGTCTGCAAGATTGCAATTAGATTCCGGAAATATTTATTTCTATTAAATTCTAAGACTTAATTAGTAAACAATGTAACACGAACATGTATCATACATGTTTAATTAACTAGTCTCCCGCTATACATATCCAAATTAAAAAAGTTTGTAGTAATTGCAGCAAGGTTAAAAGAAAACGTTATCTTGCTTTGGCCTGTTTGTTGGCGTATCCAATAAAAGTGCCAAAACTAAGGTAGATCAGACGTTATTTTCGTTGGGCGCCATATATGTTACGCGCCGGTGATAAGATGAATAATAAAAATTGGTGTATCTTAGTTGGATTCAAATCGTTATACCAAAATAAAATTATCGGTCAAGAGGCATGGTTGAAGATTGTCCGGCTAGCTCTATAAGCGGTAAATTTGGTCCTTAACCTATATATTCTATTGCGCGTAGACATATAACGCACTACCCATGCCAACCAGTATACCAGTAGTGCGCAAAAAAATATATGTAAATACATATAAAATAATGTCGGTCATTAAAACTGTCAATTACTAAAACATTTCATGGCAAGCTGTAGAGCCATGTGGGGTACAATATTTCCCTTCCTCCTGACTTAGTCAGACGCCTTGACAAGAAAGATACCCGAATTTTGTATGCCTGTCCCTTTGCCAGACAAGACTAGTACTTACGTTTGTTTATTATTTGCATAAGCCATCATTCCCATTTGAATTATTTAAAATTGCATTATAGTTGTTTTATATTAACCAAAAGCAAAAATGAATACATTTATTATTTGTAATTAAAAAAAAAGAAACACCTTCATTTACTACATAAGCTTAAGTTAAATAATTATGTAGGTTTATAGCTATATTCACGTTCTTCTTATATAATTTAAGTCTTATTTCAATTTAATAGTACTACGTACGATATAATAATAACCAACGTTTTAATGGTCATTATGTTATTAATAATTAAATAAAATACAAAAGATTTTTAAAGGTTACTCACATACATAACATATGTTTGTAGGGTTGTACTTGCATGTGGTTGTTGGCTCCTTATATACTGTCTGCAAAACGAATTGATGGGCCCAGCAATTATTACATAATGATGTTGTTGTTGTTTTAAGTGCTATTTTTCTAAATTACTCTCGACATAATATGCACCAAACAGTATTCGATTTAACAATTATTTATGATATTTCTGTTTACAAGTTGAAAGAAATTATTAACAAAATTTTTGAAGATTTTGGTTCTTCAATATTTCAATGCAAATTACACTGGTCTTAAAATTCTTATTTTCAGTTGTAATCTCACACTTTGCTTTAAAATATATGTATGTAGTTCTAATATTCAAAAAAGATACTAGTTATAAGTAAATTTTGTATTAATATCAATTTGCATTTAAATGTGTAATTTTGTAAAATCATTGGTTTAATATACTTATATAATACTTTATAAGTGGTCTTAGAAGTTTTTCGTTGTAGGAAATCTTTAACGCCTTTGTCCTACTTATTTAAGCTCAAGATCTTTTGTTTTTTGTTTTTTTCGATATTTCGCCACCACAATGGGAAGCTTCGTCAGGAAAATTTTTTATTTTTAATAAACAAAAAATTTTAAATATTATTAACAACAATTTCAAAGGAAACGGAAACAGAAATATTTTGACATACTAGTACATACATTAAACAAATTATCTAACTAACAAAAAATTGAAAACATATATAGTACATAGTATAAAAACATTACATAATTGTGAGGATATTAATTAAACTAATATTCAGATCTTATTTACTAAAAGTCTATAATTTTGGGCAACATTAGCTGTGTCTGTTTTATATTTAATTCGTTTTGTAGATAGAAGTTTTATAATTTGTAACATTTCTAACATATACCTTCGTTTATAGTTGTTCTCTATATTCAAAATTGAAGTGTTTTTGAAATCTGGATAAGGATCTGAATTAGTGCAATGTAATGATAATGCTGTTTTTTGTGTTGTGGTACTGTCTCTATATTTCTGATCTGATTTGTGTCCGGCAATTCTGGTTTTTAGTTTATTTTTTGTTGTACCTACATATACCTTATTACAATTGTCATTTTCACTACCCTTACATGGTATCTTATATACTAAATTGGACATTTCAAATTTATCTATTTTACCCTTTGTCTTGCTAAAACGTGTTAAATGTTTTATGTGCCATTTTGTATTTCCTATTATCATAAATTGTCGAGTTTTCTAATCTTTCAGATAAAAGAGGAACATAAGTAAGTGATTTGTAGACCTTAGGTTCAGTTTGCGTTTCCCTGTTCAAATTAGTCCGGTTCCTATATTGTCTTATCAATCTACAAACTAGTGCAATTGGAAAATCATTGTCAATCAAAATATTTTTAACCTTCTCCATATTCTTCCTATGAAATTCCATATTACCAATCTTCGAAACTTTCTCAATTAAATTCCGTGCTGTATTAATAATAACTCTCTTAGGATGTTTCGAATGATAATGAATAATTCTTCCCGATGACGTTGGCTTTTGATACCAATCTATTAATAAATTTCCACCCCTTCTTATAACTAATGTATCCAAATATGGAATCCTAGAATCACATTCCTTTTCAATAGTAAATTTTATATCCCCATGGAACGAATTAAAAACCATTAAAACATTATCAATCAAATGACTCGGAACAATACAAAATAAGTCATCCACATATTTCGTTATAATTTTCGGTTTTACATCTAATCTATCAACACAGAAATCTAATAATTTCTCCATAACAATATCTGCTACTACCGGAGATGCTGGAGATCCCATTGGAAGTCCTTTCCGTTGTATATATATATTATCGTCATATTTGAAATACCTATTATCAAGTAAACAGAATCTAAGAATGCATTAAAACAGAAGATCGAAGAAAATAGGTGAAAAATATTGGAAATCTTTAACATTATTTATTTAAGTCATACTTCTTTTATATTTCTATGGTATTTAATTTAAAGCATTAGTTAATCGAAACAAACATTTTTTTTTGCTTTTTCTTTTTTTTATATAAATTACAAAATACAATGCCGTTACATTGCTTTTAAATTTAATTTTCCTTTTTTTTTTATTAGTAAGGTATAATTATTAAAAAATATTTTTATCAAATATTTTTCTGATTATTTTATTGACAGTTTTCCTTATATGTATAAAAGAATGTTAGATTTAGATGTCTTTTGTAGTCATATAATAGTTTTTAATAAATTTACTTTAATTCATGTTGTATCTGTTTTGAAGCAAATGGTTAAATGATTCAATGTCTACAAAATTTATAAAAAAAAAATGTTCCCTTAATAAATTTTTTCTGAATTTTCTTGTATTTTCTTCATTCTTCTATTTTTTTTTGCCATTTATCAAAAAAAAAAATTTTGTTTCACTTCGGGAATATTTAAAAATTTTACATTGGGAGAAAAATATATTATTTAAGATTTAAAAATTTTCCAAACGTTAATAATTCACGAAATGATTAATTTGAGGTTTCCTTATGGACAATTACACAAGTTTACAAATTTCGGTCAACTTTTGGAGCTGAGCCGATGAGAACAAATCTGAACGTTAATTGAGGCGCTGAATTCGAATCCGGTTTTTGTTTTTCAAGATTGGTTTTAGTTTTCGGGCTCTTGCATCTTGGCTGCACTGCACTGTAATTACGGCAATCAGCTGTTGACATCGGTGGAAACGCCAATTCAATTGTAAACTTAAAGTTTTTTTTTTCAAAACATGTGAAAATGGAAAGAAAAAAGGGCAAAGTTGATTCTAGGCGTTTTTGTTGTGTTTGGGGATGTTATATTATCGGAAAAAGTGGCAGAAATATATCAAAAGCGCTGAGAGATGCATATTCTTATTATTTTGGTATCTGTGTGGAAAACACACGCCGTGGGTACCGAAATGATTTTGTAAAGCGTGTATCACAAAACTGTACAACTGATCACTTGGGCAAGAAGCATACTTTTTATTTTAAATGCCAATTTTATGGAGACAGCCGAAAAATCATGTAGATGATTGTTATTTTTGCTTGATGAGTGTGATCGGTCTTAATGCAAAAAAAACTATCAAAGTATAAATATGCTAATGGCATCAGTCTCCAAGCTAGTTCCCCGTACGAACAATGACCCTTTGCCAATTTGTCCAGGTGTGAGTGCAAATGCTAGGTGAACTTTCAGTTTGTCACCGACGAACTGTTCGTCACCGACCGAAGATTTTAGCATGGAAGAAACACACATAATATCGCAAAGTATGATAAATGACTTGATTCGTGATTTAGATTTATCGAAACAAGAAGCAGAATTGCTCGCATCACGGTTGCAGGAGTGGGACTGTCTTCACACTAAAACAAAAGTCACTGATATATAACCGCCAATCATTTGGAAGCAAAAAGTGGGTTAATTTACTAAATCTTCTGTAGCTTTGTCATTTTTGCACCAATCTGGGTCTTGTTCGGCGCAAAATGTGCGTATTGAAATAAACTAATATCTTATGTAATAAAATAGCAAAATTTTTAATTGTCTGGTGTAAAAAAATTAGTTGAAAAGAGCAAAATTTCAAAATATCATAAAATGTTTCATGAATTTTGAAACTGTGTCCACTGTAACACAATCATTTCTTGACTAATCTTCACAAACAACCCATAGTTGTTTTAACAATTTTATTATCTTTCAATAAAAAATAATAATTGCATTAACCGACGAATACTTTTGAAGATATTTGCATATAAGTAACATCATCCTTTTAAAAAACGCAAATAACGGTAATTATGCAATATCTCGAAAACTAAAACCAATCTGGAAAAACGGAACCCGGATTCGAATTCAGCGCTCCAAATAGCTTTAGGAATAACTTGTAGTTGCTCAGCTCCAAAACCGTGTATACTTGTGTTATTAATCTTTGTAAATTAATTTACCTTCCTGAAGTTAAAATAGGTGGTACCTGTGAGGTGACTTATGCCTTTTGGGGTTAGGCCACGTGGAATTAGTTGATAGGCTCGTGATTCGAACACGCGCAAGCAACCAAGTTACCCGATGTAACGGTACTCGTTGAGGTTAGGACACGAGGAACTTCTTAATGAAATGTGTGTGTTGAGATTCTAAAACACGTGGAATTTACCCAATGTGATGGTACCTGTTGGGGTTAATTCATGTGAACTGTACCCTCAGCACGTGTGTTTTAATAGCATTCAAGGTTCGCCTTCTTCGGGAATATCTCACCCAAGGTGACGCAAGTAGAAAGTTACCCTCTAAAGTATGGTCCAATTTAATATCCCAAGAATTTGCTCATGAAAAAAATAAGAAAATCCACCAGAATCTTCCAATTAGTGGTTTACACTAATTATTAACTTCTATGTTTCGGTAATAGCAACACTTCAGTGACAAAAATACACACTTTATATAAAAATTCAATATTTTATGGTAGTATTATTATTTCTCCGATACTGAAGTTTACTCGATGAAATCAACCTTAACAATCACCGTGTGTGCAAAAATTATTCCCTACCATCTTTTTGTTCCATTACAAAAAAAAATTTCTTGCCGTTAGATTTCGGCAATCTTCTGATTCAATAGGAACACTGGCACTGAAACATAATTTATATGCTTGTAATTAAAACGAGACAAAAAGATGACACTTCATACACATATATATATATGTACATATTTGCAAAACAACCAAAAATTAAAGAACAGTAAAAGTCACTTACAGAGAAGCAAGTGAATGGTATTCCAAGTATGGTAAATTGAAGTCTAAGACAATCATGTAAAATTGGTTTCATAAAACCACATTACTTCTCAAAAAAAAACAACCCTATGGCGAATGCTTTTAAAAGTAACAAGAGTGAACTGAGTTTTGTCAAAAAAAAAATGCAACCAATTAAATAAAAAGATTACTGAGTGGAGTTGTACTATTTATAGCGAAATGATATTCCAGGTCTAAAACTTCCATCTCCGTCCTAAATGTTTCAACAGAAATACCAAATTAATAAAAAAAAACAACCGCAAAAATAGTAAAGAGCGCGAGCGTAGTATAAATGAGCGCAATCTAAGTCGTTTGTTCCCTAATAATGATCATTAGCAGATGTAAGAAAATAGAACACGCATGTGTACATATGTAAACATACGTAGAAATGTTTAAATAAGAGAAGTGCTAAAAGATGGCCTTGAACTTGAACTTAAATAGTTCAGAGAAGTATACCTTCGTACAATATCAGTGCTTCAAATCAAATTAACTTTTTCTTCGATAGTATTTTCACGTATGTACATATGCACAAAATATATATACATACATATGTACGTGTAAACATGAGTTTTGATTATTATGGTTTCTTGTCCAATTTCAAAGCTAATTGAAAAAAAAATGTCTTTAAATATGCATGTAACATCACACAGTATACATATACTGCGAAAACAAAAGCCGTAGTTACATGATCATAAAAAAAAATCGTAACACGTTCTTTAATTCCCGATTTCCCATTTTACCTTAGTGTTTTGATGGCCTTGTCCTTTGTTCTTGGCGTTGGTGTGTACCGCATGGGCAGGATCAAAAAATTCAATAAGAGGATTAAGAGGGCATATAGTTATATTGAAATGAGAGTATGTCTCAGAAAAATCAGGATCTTTTCAAAATGGGCAGGATCGCCATGCAATTTTATTGTAATTTTCTTGTTCTGTTTGTAGTCCGGCTTGCTTATTATCAGGGCGATGATTTAAGTTTTTCATCAATTTCATTCTGATTTATTTTATCCAATTTACAGCTATTTTTATTAATTTCTTAATTCTAAATTTTTTACATACATATTCATTATTATGACCTAATTTCATATTTAATATTTTTTTTTACTTAACTAGGTCTGTAGTCAAAATTTTGCTAATCTGCAATTTTGCTAAAAATTTATGCTGGTCATTGATAATTATTGTTTAAATTATTGATACATATAAATATACTTTTAAGTAGTATTAAACAACACTAAACGATGTGTTTTGTATAAAACTTATTTATTGAATGAAAAATATTTTTCATTATTTGATTAACAATTCAAATATAAATTATTTCTAAAACAAACTAAAATCAAATAAATAAAACAAGTATATTTGTTTATACAACACGCCTCCTCAAGTTATATTGTTTTAAATTGTAAACCTATAGCTTGACCACAGTAAAAATTTTTGTTTCTAGGAACTGGCTTTGTAAGATAATCTGCAGGCATCTCATTAGTTAAGATATATTTGATGTCAACAACTTTGTTTGTAGTCAATATGCTTTGTTCGTGAGTGATGCGATCCAAATTTTGCCATTTGCTGTGCACTTTGGGAATCACAGTATATTTCCGTCGGATGAGAGGGTGGACAACCAAGTTCACTTAGTATATACCTCAAATATATATGTAGCTTCTTTTGCTGCCTCACTGAGAGCTACATACTCAGCCTGCGCACTTGATGTAGCAACTGTTGAATACAATAATGTTATGTTATAGTTAACACTCTATATTTAAAATAATATTTATGTCTAATCACATATGCTTTGTATTTTTAGTTTTAAAAAAACTATTCTTGAATTTTCGTTTTGATATATGTTTTTAGTTAGTTCAATAAATAATTAAATGCAATAGGTTATGGGCCCAGGCAACGACAGTGATAATTTAAATTATTATGGATTTTTCTAAGCATATAAAACCTTTAGTGGGGGTTACCGATTGGCCAATTTGGAAAAAAAAAAATTCGTGATTTATTGGATTACCATGAAGGAGCATTAGATGTAATCGATAGAAGATTAGTTAAGCCCGTAGCATTGCCAGATTCTGCAACAAACAATGAGGTTAAAGAATACAAGGAGGTAAATGATCGCTTTCGAAAAGCAAATAGCTTTGCAAAATCCATGATTACAAGTGCAGTATCTGATGATGTATATCAGAAGATAATGGATACTGAATTAGCTGCTGATACATGGGAGTCACTGAAAATTTTATTCGAAGCCTCATCGAAAGATCAAGTTTTTAAAATATGTACCGATTTTTTTTCGTTTAGTTGGTCACATGATCAAGATGCATCAACGCATGTTGCAAAATTAAAGAGTTTGTGTATTGAGCTAAATAACGGACTAAAAAACAGAAATGAGCCGTTGTTACCAGAATTGTTATTGGTTTGTAAGAAAATGCAAATTTTACCTGAACAGTTTGAAAATTTCAAGAGCAGTTGGATGCTGTTAACTAAAAATGAAGAAAGATCGTTTGATGAAATGACAAACCAGCTCTTTATGTTTGAAAGGAATTTTCGTAAATTTGATGACAACAAAGAACAGCAAGAAGCTTTAGCTCTAAGAACGGAGAAGAAAAAAGAGTCGTGATTTTAAAATATCTAAAAATTATGATAATAAGCAAGTTTTTCCTTGCAACTATTGTAAAAAAAAAGGACATTGGGTAAAAGATTGCAAGAAATGGAAAGCAGATAGACGTCCCCCTAAAGAGAAACAAACAACTAACGAAGTTAGCCTGTCATTGATTCCTGATGAACTTAATACGGTGAGTTCGAGTAATGATTGGTGGATTGATAATGGTGCCACACAACATGTGACCAATTCATTAGAGATGTTTGCAGAGTTCGAAGAGTTCAAGACGCCTTGTGATATTAGAGCTGCTGGGAGTGAATCATTAAAAGCTATAGGTAAAGGAGTTATTGAAATTTTATCGAATATAAACGAAAGGAGAATAAAATTAAAGCTTACTGATGTTTGGTACGTACCTGGAATTTCAAAGAATTTATTTTCAGTATTGGCTAGTCATGACAAAAATAAAGATTGTGTCTTTATGTCAACCAAAACAAAATGTACATTAAAAGTAAATGGCGATGTTAAGCTTTATGGCTATCGACAAGAGAATGGTGGTTTATTTAAAGCTGATATTAAACCAATTCACCCAGAAATTCTTAATGTTGGCTTTGATAAATCAAATCTACAATTATACCATGAAAGATGGGGTCATCAAGATAAGAGGCATGCGAGAGATATGATGGAAAACTTATTAGGTGTTAAAACAAAATGTGATTCGGAAGTATGTGAACCGTGTGTATATGGAAAAGCACATAGATTTCCATTTGGAACCAGATTAAAAGCAACTACACCAGGAGAACTAGTATCTACTGATGTTTGTGGACCATTTCCTGCATCGTATCAAGGAAAAAGGTATTTAGTTTTATATAAAGATCAATTTACAAAATTTCGTTATGGATACTTTGTTGCTCAAAAATCGGAAGTAAAAGAAACATTAAAACTTATGATTGCTAATGCTAAAACGCAAGGTCATACAATAAAAGCATTATTAAGTGACAACGGCGGTGAGTTCAATAACAAAGATGTGAAAGCTGTTTTGGATTTGAATGGAATATCCCAAAAGTTAACTGCACCGTATACTCCGGAGCAGAATGGTGGTTCTGAAAGGGAGAATCGTACAATTGTTGAGATGGCTAGGACGTTTATGTATTCGAATACTGATTTTAAATTTCCGGTGCTTTATGGGCGGAGTTTACTAACAGTGCCATTTACATTTTAAATAGAACAGGAAAATCCTCATTAAAAAATATAAGTCCTTATGAACTTTGGATTGGAAAGAAACCTAGAATAAAACATTTAAGAATCGTTGGTTCAACCTGTTTTTTCCATGTACCAAAACAGAAAAGGAAAAAATTGGAGAAAAAAGCTATAAAAGGGTTTCTGGTAGGGTGAAGAACGATACAGGATTTACAACCATAATGTAGCATCTAATCAAAATAACGCTGAAGAATCAGAAACTGATGAAGAATATTTTGAGATATCTGAAGAAGTTGTAGCTGAAGATAGCAGCTTAAATCAACAAGAATGTGGAGAAGAAGACACAATTTCCAAAGAATGCTTACCGTATTCAGAACGTTTACGAGATAGAGCTATGATAAAAAACCGCTACTATGAGGATTTTATAATGACAATGTCAGATTTTGTTAGTAAAATTAAGACACCTTTAACATATAACGAAGTTTTAGTTAGTGATGAGAAACAGTTATGGTTGAATGCAATGGATTCTGAAATGAATTCATTAAGAGAAAACCAAACGTGGGAAATGGTGAGTTTACCAAAACAGGGAAAAGTTTTACCATGTAAGTGGGTTTTTAAAGCTAAAACTAATCCAGATGGTTCTATAGACAAATTTAAAGCTCGTTTAGTAATTAAAGGTTTTAAGCAACGTGCTGGAATTGACTATGGTGAGACATTTAGCCCAGTTGCTAAGATGAGCACTGTTAGGGCTTTATTAAGTATTGCTGCAAGTGAGGAAATGGAACTTGAACAATTTGATGTTTCTACAGCATTTCTTTATGGTGAGCTAGAAGAAGATCTCTATATGAAACAGCCTGACGGGTTTAAAGATGGAACTAATCGAGTTTGTAAACTAAAAAGAAGTCTTTATGGTCTTAAGCAAAGTCCAAGGTGTTGGAATAGGCGATTTGGGAAATATTTGGTAAATCATGGATTTAAGGCGAGCGAGGCAGATCCATGTTTTTATATCCGAGAAATGAATGCTAAAAAGGTACTTATAGTATTATACGTAGATGATGGTTTAGTAGCTGCAAACGATGTCAAAGATCTTAAACAATTCTTAGACGAATTAAAAAAAAGAGTTTAAAATTGTTAATAAAGAAGCAAATTATTTTCTTGGCATCCAAATAAAGAAACAAAATAATAAAATTAAAATAAGTCAAGAAGCATATGGAAGAAAAATTTTAGAAAGATTTAATTTTTGTGGCTGCAAACCTGTGAATACACCAATATTGAAATCAAATAATCAGGGAAAGGAACAAAAATTGGAAGAAAATAAAGAAGTTAATTTTCCGTATCGACAAGCTGTTGGTGCATTAATGTATCTAATGCTTGGTACACGGCCAGATCTTGCGTACTCAGTTGGTTTTCTTTCAAGAACTCTAGAGAATCCCACATCAGAGGACATTGTTCGTGTGAAAAGAGTTTTTCGATATATTGCTGGTACTATTGATTTTGGTATTGTATACAACAAAAATGTTAAACGTGAATTAGAATGCTATAGCGATGCAGATTTTGGAGGTTGTTTAAAAACAGGAAGATCAACATCAGGTGTAGTTATTAAATTCTCTGGTGGATCAGTTTCTTGGATGAGTCAACGTCAAACAATTGTTGCTACATCAACAACTGAAGCTGAAATTGTCGCTGCGACAGAAGCTACTAAGGAAATAATATGGCTGAGTCGCTTATATTCAGAAGTATTACATCTTACAAAGATTCCGATTTTACAAGTTGATAATGCTTCCGCAGTTCGACTTTCGCAGAACCCCGAGTTTCATCGCAGAACCAAACATATTGCAATAAAACATTTCTTTATAAGGGAAAAAGTAGTTGAACATAAACTAGAAGTTCAACAAATATCTACAACAAATCAATTAGCTGATATCATGACAAAGCCACTTCAACCCATAAGGCTAAAATTTCTTTGTTCAATGTTGGGTCTAAAGAGTGATAACTCTATATAACAAGGGAAAGTGTTGAATACAATAATGTTATGTTATAGTTAACACTCTATATTTAAAATAATATTTATGTCTAATCACATATGCTTTGTATTTTTAGTTTTAAAAAAACTATTCTTGAATTTTCGTTTTGATATATGTTTTTAGTTAGTTCAATAAATAATTAAATGCAATAGCAACAACTTTTTGCTTTTTGGATTGCCAACTAATAGTACCACCAGCAAGTACAAAACAGAAACCAGATTGTGATTTTCGATCGTTAACGTCTTGTGCCCAGTTTGCGTCAACAAAGCCTACTAGCGGTAAACCTGTCTTTCTGTAAGTTAATACTGTATCTTTTGTTGTTTTTAAATATTTTAATATTTGCATTGAGCAGTTCCAATGTTGTTCTCTAGGATCTTTTGAAAATTGTGACAGCATATTTACACAGCAAGCAATATCTGGTCTATTGTACAGTGCAATATGCAAAAACGATCCTATAAGTTCTTGGTATTTCGCTTCACCTACTTTTCCAGCTTCCCCAGGAATACTTGGTTCTTTTTCAAGAGTCAGTTTGGCTTGCATTGGGATTTTTGTAGGCTTGCATTTTTCTAAACCATATTTCTTAACCATGTTTTTTATATATCCTGGCTGAGAAATTGAAATCATTTTATCTTCATATTCTATTTTTAGTCCAATACAATGTGTCGGTTTTTGTAAATCTTTGATATCGAAATTCTCCTGCAATGTTCTTAAAAGTATTTCAAAAGAGCTTTCATCATTGTTTGCACTTACAATGTCATCAACATATAAAGTAACACTCAGTTTTGGATTCTCATGTTTATAATAGACGCATTGTTCATATTTTGACTGCGTTAACCCATATTTAATAAATACATTGTGAATCTTTTCGAACCACTGTCGTCCAGCTTGTTTTAGGCCATATATTGCTTTCTTTAATTTGCAAACCTTGGTACTGTTTTGGTCATTAACAAAACCTTCAGGTTGCCTCATGTAAATGTCCTCGTCGATGTATCCATTTAAAAAAGCAGTTGATACATCCAGTTGTCTAAGTTTTACATAGTTTTCAACAGCCAATGCATAAACCAATCTAAGAGATTCTTGACGTACAACTGGAGCATAGGTCTCCATATAGTCAACTCCAAACTATTGTGAATAACCTTTGGCAACTAATCTTGCTTTGCGCTTGTTAATAGTTCCATCTGCATGATTCTTTGTAGTGAACACCCATTTGCAGCCTACAGTTTTCTTTCCAGGTGGCAAATATAACAATTCCCATGTTCCATTCTTAATTAAGGAATCGTATTCATCCTTCATCGCACTTATCCATTGGTTCTTATTTTCAGATTTTTCAACGCCATCTAAATTTTTTGGGTTTGGTTAAAATGATATTTAGGCACTTTCTTGACCTATAAACTTCCACGATCTAAGGCGGGATTTTATTTAATCAAACTCTGTTTATCAACGTTATCTAATTGCTGCTCAACAGAGTCTTCAAAATTGTCTTCTTCTACTGTACCATGGACACTGTTCTCTGGTCCATTATTAACCTGGCTGAAATTTAACTGAAACTTTATAAAATCCTCATTCTCTTTAAAATTCATTTAAATGTTGTTTCTCTTCGTGAATTTTTCTTCCAAAATTTTTAGATCTCGGCTTTTAGTAACTTTTTATCACCACTCTTCCACAATATGTACGCTTTTGACTCTTCTCAGTAGCCCACTAAAATATATTCTTCACTTCTGGGATTCCATTTGTCTCTCCTAGGTCTTTAATTTAAAACATACGATCTACTTCCAATTTGGCGCAAATGATTAACATTCGGTTTTCTTCCGGTCCAAATCTCAAATGGTGTATTATTCTTGTTTAAATTGGTTGGATACCTATTTCGTATATAAGCGGCAGTGTTTATTAGCTCCGCCAATAGAATTTCTGGCAGGTTTGCTTCTAGCATCAGACACCTTGCCATTTCGACAAGAGTGCGGTTCGTGCGTTCCGCAACTCCATTTTGTTGTGGCGTATATTCTACAGATAATTGATGTTTTATACCAAATGATCTTAAATAATTTCCTACCTCGCTACTAATCATTTCCTTAGCATTATCTGTTCTTAAAATTTTGATGCGATTACCAGTTTCCAGTTCGGCAGCTGTTTTAAAAACTTTAAAAGCTTCCAAATAATCAGATTTGTTTTTCAAAAACGTGACGGCTACACGCCTAGAAAAACCATCTATGAAGGTTGCAAAATAAAGCTTCTTACTCAAGGATTCGGTTTTCATTGGACCACAAATGTCCGAATGAATCAACTCCAAAACCTGACTTGAAGATTTTTCATTGTTTTTTGGAAATTTATCACGAACTTGCTTCCCTCTAATACATATGTTGCATTCAAGTGGAAGTGAGTTAATATTCGGCAAACCATTTACCATATTAGAATAACTTAATTGTTTCAGGGAATTACTATTCAAATGACCAAATCTTTTGTGCCATAGCTCTACTGTATCCTGTTTTCTTGTATCCACACTTAAACATGTCTGAATTTCAACTAGGTCTACCATATACAACCCATTACGTTTACAAGCCTCAACTAGAACTTCATTATTTTTTACAATCTTTGCCATTTCGCCTTCCATTTTTATTACGCACCCATTATCTGTAGCCTTGCTAGTTGACATTAAGTTGTTTTTTAATTCAGGAACCCATAATGTATTGAAAAGTCTAATCTGTTTACTTTTTCCTTCAACTAAAGCATTTAGTATCACAGCTCCCAACCCTTTTACGCTGATTTAATTTTCATCAGCAAGTTTAACACTACTAGTGTAGTTTCTGTCAAGATACTCAAAAATGTTCCCAAACGATTCGACAATTGTTATATTTAACAACTAAAATCATTGTTTGCACTAACGATTGAGTGATTCACTAAATACTTTATAACGACAATCGACAAGAAAAATATTGTATACATTTCAATTTCATAAAGTTGGCAGCACTGGAAAAACAAATGTCAAAATAATTGAAAAGCACAAAAAGGAATTCCAAAAAAACAAATAAATTGTGGCAGAAAAGTTGTGTTTTTTTAAATTTTTAGTAAAATAATCAAATTTGCAAAAGGTAAGTAAAAAAATTAGTTAGTTTTATTGTTAATATGTACATGCATATGTATTTATATATATAGATATTTTTGAAACATATTTTTCTAGTGTTTTAGAATGTCTACCAACGCTGCTTCTAAAAGAAGTCGGACTGCTTCCGAGCAATTAGGCAAAATGGTAGATTTTTTATTGGAGTGTCCGGGACTAGCTGGAGGCAAGTTTCAAAAACTTCACGGGAAGTCCGAATCCGATAAAAAGTGGGTGGAACTGTCGGAAGTTTTAAACAGTCTTGGAGGAGCCGTAAAAACAAAAGAACAATGGCAAACGGTAAGTTAACACTCCTTAGATATAATTAGTGATGTGTTAATAAATATTTTGCTTACACACAGGTATGGAGAGACTTAAAAAGCCGTACAAGCATTAAAGTACGAGACAGAAAAAGGCAGCAGGCTTTAACCGGCAACAGAGAAATACTACAGGGGCCTGTAACGGAGCTGGAAAGGCGTGTTGTTGCTCTTATTGGCAACAGCTACGTTGAGGGGCACGAGGGAGTTGCCGAAAATATTCCAATGAATGAAGTAAGTTACAGTGACTTAAATTTTATTAGGTGCGATATTTTAAAGCTTGTTTACAATTAGGAGCTACAGCTACGTTTTGAAGACGAAGATTTGTCCATATCATCGGACTTGCCGTCTTCAAGTGTGCCCAGCAAATCGAACGAGTTGCGCGTTGGTACTCCCACAACTGGAAGGAAGACACCACAAAGAGGCTCAAAAAGAAAACGTGAAGAGGAAGAAACAAGAATGAAATTCTTAGAAATTGCCAAAACTCAAGCAAATGCCTTAAAGGTAATTGTGTTTTTATGAAGAAATTTGATTGTGTTATTTTTTTTTATCATATTTTAACAGATGCTTGCCGAAAGCAGTGCAGCTAATGCCGAGGCAAACAAAGTGATGGCGGAAGCTCTAAAAACTGTGGGAGAAGGGTTAAAAGCGAGCGCTGATACCCTCAACAATATTGCTGATACAATTAACAGATTGTAAGTACCTTGTTTTTGTTTTCGCTTCATGGGTACCTTCTGTATGTTGTTATTATGTAAATATTAGTTTAACATGCTCTAACAAAAAACTAATGCCCATACTCATAACACCTATAATTAGTTTATTAAAGGCTTTTTGACAGATGTCTTTTGCACAATTGTCAAATAAACCCTTAATAAACCCATTATAAGTGTTATGAGTATGGGCATTAGTTTATTTTTTTACATATTGTCATCAATATTTAATAGTTCATTTTTATTTATTATTTTATTAATTAGAAACGCTTTTTTTTTTTAAACGGTGGCGATTATTGTCATTTTTTTATTTTTTAACTTGAAAAAGTATTTTTATTTTTTTTTTTTTGTGTATTTTTAAGTTTTTTATTAACACTTGCTTATTTTTCGTTTTCATATACATACATAGATATGTACATAGATTAATATTTTTGTTATATGCTTTATACTTTTGTACATATTAAATTTTAACTTCTTTTTTTAGTTACTTTTTTATGTATCTTTTTATGTTTTAAATCGTTGCTGCTTATTTTTTTTTATTAATGTAAATATTTTATGTTTTGCGAAAAGTTTGTTTTTTATTCTTTTGTTTGCCTTTTTTTATCTTCTTTTTACAATAGTATTATATTTGAAAATAAAAGACTGCATTTTTAAAAAAAAAAAAAACTACCTATATTGTGTTTTATTTTTTATTTAGAAGGATGTGTTTTATTTTATTGGTTTGTATTGCTAGGTTATAATATTGGTATAAAAAAAAATAAGAAATATGTTTATGTAAAAAAGTTGGCTATTATTCTATCTTGAACGCGTTTTGCCGTAGTGGTTGGTGTTTCTTGGGAGGCAAAATGATCAGTTGGCTCAGATTGTGGAAGCTCATTTTGGATTGGGTAAATTCGTGTGGCTAAATTAATATTGTGTAACACCGCACACGCGTTTACAACTTTTCCAGCCAATTCGGGGTCATACAGAAGCATTCTTTGCTGCGAAAGACATCTCCAAGTTCCTTTGAGCACACCAAAAAGTCGTTCAATTGCGTTGCGAGCTTTACATAATGCCTCGTTATAACGAAATTTGGGAGTTCCCTCTGGTTGATTTGGTAGAGGGGTCATTAACCACGGCTCCAATGGGTACCCAGAATCTCCTGTAGATTTTTGGTAAAGCAATTTTTATTAGAAACTATCATAACATTCGTAATCTAAATTTAATTTCAAAATAAACTTACCAATTAAAAACATGTTGTGGTTTCCATTTTCAAAGCTTCGCTGCATAACTCTTCGGACTGCTAATGAGCTCCAAATGTATGAGTCGTGCCGTGCACCTGGATACTTGGCATTTACATTTATTATTTTAAGATTTGGATCACATATCTACAAGTAAAGCAAAAATAGTTTATTATCGATTACCTCTTGTTATTTTTTGCCTACCATTTGAACATTTATTGAATGGTACCCATGATGGTTAACGTATGCTTCTTCATGACTTTTCGGGGCTAAAATCGAGACATGTGTACAATCGATTGCTCCAATAGATCCCCCTACAAAGGGTGAAGCTGCTGAAGCAAAAATTACTTTTGCAGCTTCACGTTCAACTCGGGTCATTGGAAACTTAACATTTTCATAAAACATGGTGTTGTTGATTGCATTCGTTACACGATGAAGGATTCGGCTTATAGACGACTGGCTCATCGATATTCCCCACTGCTCTCCTACCGGCCGTTGGTAGCATCCAGTTGCAAAGAAACGTAAAGCAGCAAGAACCTACCAATATTATAGAAAATATTTGAATTGTAATAAAATATTTAATATATAAATTGAATTACTTGTTTCTCAGTTGGTATTGCAGTTATTCTTGAACCTCTTAATTGGCCATCAAGTTTAAATATTAAGTTTTCAGCCAAGTCAGGAGTAAGTCGATAAAATTTCTGAAATTCTACTGCTGTGAGGTTAAAAGGATTGTCTAAATCTCGAAGAGCACGCCGATCAATCGTAAGATCACTAGTTTGTTCGTCCCGCATTAAGCTGTATGCTAAATATTCAAACGCCATTCTAATTTACAAAATTAATTTCTGTCGATAAAATTAACTACCAAAAAATTATTGTTGATAAACTAACCACAACAGCTGACTTTAACGATTGTGAATATCACTAAAACATGCCACTGTTTACTTAAACATAACAGCTGATTTTAACGTTAGCGAATATCATTAAAAAACTTTACTGAATCGCAAAAACGTTATTTTTATTGTTAACTTATTTTAACGTTGCGAACATCGTTAAAATAAGTTACTGAATCGCACTACTGGTTTGCTTGCATTATTATATTTTTTACCATACTTTGCTTTGAATGCTTCGTTTGGAGGAACATCATTAGAGTTTTCATGCAACTCTAAAAGTCTTGATCTCAAAGTTTTTATATTTGGGAACTCATTTGCTGTATTGAATGCTGATTTAATCTCCTTGTAGTCATTTGATAAACCATCCAATAATATAATAGCTTGCAGCTCTTCTTCAATTTTACCATTCATTTCTTCCAACTGCATGTAGTATTCATCAAACTCTTCCATATATTTTGAAACAGTTTGGTCAGCGCCCATTTTATGATTCAAAAGCTTTCTGTATAGTTCTGCCTTTTGTCGTTTTGATTTTCTCTTATAGGTTTCAGCAAGAAAATCCCAAATTTGTTTTAAGTTTTAAAAATTTTTACCAGCATCAAAATTTTTGGTCCTAATGCAATTAGGATATCAGCTCTTGCATCTTGATCTTTTCAATCCACAGATCACGTAGCTCTGGCTCAGATGGACTAACTATTTGCCCTTTGACTATCTGCAGCAACCTACTCTTATGCAGTAGAGCTTCCATTTGGGTTTTCCATGTGGCATAATTAGACCCATCAAATATTGGTATTTTACTCGCAAACGTTGTTGATGCCATACTTATGTATTGCCAATATCACTTTTAAATTTTATGCACAGAATCTCTCGACTTGGAGTTCTGGGCCCCTAACCTATTAAACAACACTAAACGATGTGTTTTGTATAAAACTTATTTATTGAATGAAAAATATTTTTCAGTATTTGATTAACAATTCAAATATAATATGTTTCTAAAAGAAACTAAAATCAAATAAATAAAACAAGTATATTTGTTTATACAACAAGTAGCAACAACGTGACCAACACACAACGGTGGATAAGTGTGACCAACACACTACACATTGATGGCTTAGTAAAACTGTTTCATGTAAATTTTTTATTATTATTCTAATTGCTATATGTATATAAAATGTTTAAGTAATAGTGTTAGTATTGAAAGTTATAGTAGGTAATGTCTAGTATCGCAAGATACCTAAATGATTTTATATTATTATTTTGCTCCATATGCATTCTGAATTACAGCGTTTCTGGTGATTTGAGCTCAAACATCTCTGACGTTTATTAAACTAAAAGAAAAAAAAGGAGGTGACCATACGCATTTTTAAAAAGACAGTAATCATAGCCTAGTATAAAATTTTCTTTTGTTGAAAAAAGTATTTTTTTTATGGTGTTGTTTATTTTTTTGTTGGCCAAGACCCTCCATAATCCGACTAGCGTAGCCTTTTCAAGCTTTCCAAGCAATGGCCAATATTAAACCAAAACATATACAATATTTTTTGTAGATTTGCTGCATGAGCACGTCAAACGCAACACATAGAAATGGCGCCTTATCTCAATACTTTCGTTGACAAAGTTTTTTTTTACTTCGCCACAATATTCCTTTACGGAGTTTTAACTTAGTTTTATTTTTTAGATTTTATCAGCACCTAAAACCCTGTCTGTTGGTCGGTAATGTTCATATTAGTATCAAATTATTAGTAGAAAGATAATTTTTTTTAATAATGAGCAGCTTTTGCTTAGTTCTGTTTTACTTCTACCTCTGTAATTCGGTTGTTAAAGTCCTTGTACTAACCTTGCTACAGATGGTGATGTAAAGCTTTTATAAAATTAGTTTTAATAGGCTTGATTTTAATTTTTGTAAGTCATAAAATAATCTATTAAATAGCAACTTTATATGCGACAAATGTTATATCAAGAACTTTAGTGTAAAATATGGAGGGTTTAGATCAGTGATGCGCAAAAATAAAAATGTGTTTGTATTGGTGAGAAAAATTGAATTTACTGCACAATAGGTAATTTTAATGAAAAGGCAAAAGGAATATTGTAAATTTTTAATGGCATATTTGTTGTAAAAAAAAATATTTTTAATTTAAAGATAGGACGAACTAAGTAGAAAAATTAATTATTAAAAGTTGTACAATAAATTTATTTAAATATTTTGTAAAATTTATTGTTTTTTAAGAAAAAAAAACATATTTTTTCCTTTTTAGCAGAAATAAAAACAAATGTTTTTATTTATTAATGGTATAAAATATTTGGCTCAAGAAAAATATATTGAAAATAATAAATCTAAAATTTTAACATTCTTTGGTCCAGTGTGCAAAAATAAAAAACAACAAAACAGCGCGTACACCCGCTCACATGTTTATTAGTCGCCTTCTCATTGACGACTAAATTAAAAGATCATAAGAATACGTGTATTTTTATTTTCCACAATTGTGGTATGGGCTGCGCATCAATGGTTTAGATTCTACCGGCTAATGGTGTTTATCAAATTTCGTAAGTGAACCTCAGTCAACATTCCCAAGCAGTGACGTTCCTTCTAATGTGCTCAGGTGTTCTCTGCACAGCCTAAAATATTTACGTCTATTTAGGTTTTTTTGTAATTATTAAATATTAAGAATTCTTTATTATTGGCTTTACAATTTATATATACATAAATAAGTGGAAGTGAAATAAGTGTATACACACATACATACATATGTATGTATATTGAACCAACATTTTATTTTCATCTTGCATATGGACAATAACAATAATAAAAAAGCAAAATGTTTGATAGCAAACATAAAAAGAAAACAACACACAATTAAAATCTACTAGTTGTTCTTCAAATATAAGAGCACCAATTTACTAAAGAAACAAAACACTTCATGAAAAAAATTTAGATCACCTATACAAGTAAAGCGTTCGCCAATTTAACCAGCACGAAGTGGCTTGGTTGCTGTAGGTTTGAAACTTTTCTTTTTTTTTTGAAAACACAACAGAAAATAAAGCCGCGGGTATTTCAGTTGTTCTTCAAACTTAAGCGCACTCATTTAACAAGGAAAAGCAAAAAATTAAAAAAAAAAAGTACCACAATTTATATGCAGCGAGGGTGCGCTAAGTAAGTGAGCACCTGCTTGATTGTTTCTTATTTCAAACTTTATGTTTGAGTTGTGTGTTGCAAAGAATGAATAACGAAAAGAAATCAATCAATAAGGAAGACTCTTATAATAGTGACTCGCAAGTTGGTTACACGGTTGATGAAAGGACAGAAAACCCTTTTACAACCAAACCAAAAATAAAGAAAATTCCTATAATAACCAGGTCTCGATTAGCAGCATTATCATTAAAATCAGTTGTTAGCATAGAAACAAGTAATAGCAACAGTAACTAGCCAAGTGGTAGTGGTACTCAAGTCGATTTTGCACAATCAAGTTACAATTCTAGTAAAGAGAATTCAACTAATAGTTTAGAAAGAGTGCTAACCCTGAACCGCACTGTCTTTATGAAAGAGTTACCTAGTTTAAAACAGGCCTTGTTAAGGAACGAAAATTCGAGTTTTAGTAATATAATATGCCTCAGAGTTCCTCAAATAACCAAAGTTTAATAAACGAGATAGTCCACAACAGAAGTTTTAATTCAGAGTGCAGCATCATGTAGAATAGATAAGTGAAACAAAACATATGATGGCTCGCAGGATGTAAGTGATTTTTTGTATTATATTGATACCCTTAAAGCTCGATGAAAATGCTCATCAGAGCAAGATGTGGCAAGCTTTCATACTCTTGTTAAAGGAAAGGCTGAAAGTTGGTTTAGGGGCTATCCTAGGCAAAACCCTGACATAACCTTCGATCAACTGAAAAAAGAAATTAGAAAACAGTTTGGTCAAAGTGAAAATAATTGCGAGAAGAAAGTAAGAATGAAAGAGAGGAAAAAGATGAAAAAAAACGATTGATGATTAATAATTCGCAGAAATAATAGGTACGAATGCTAAGTTATCACAGCCAATGAATAATGATAAAATTATTGATTTGATCAAAAATTACGTAAAATAATCGTTTGGGACACTTCTTTTCGCATATGATATATTAAGTTTTGACCACTTAAGAGAAGCAGCGAAAAAAGCGGAGAAATTCCTAGCTAAGCAGCGGCAGGCTAAATGTCAAAAAAAATGTCTCAGAAATAGAAAAGCCGGCGATAGAAGTTTTAAAAGAGGAACAAAGTGAAGTAGCTGCACTACAGCACAGGAGGTTTCAACAGAAAGCTAGGCAAGAAATTGACACTCGTAATTATAAATGCTGGAACTGTGACCAAATTGGTCATTCCTTTTATGACTGTCTGTCTGAGCACAGAAATTTATTTTGTTTTCGTTGTGGGGGAAGAAATATGTGAACACCTCAATATAAGAAACATCAGAAAACAGGAACTCGAACGAGTAGAAGACGGATGCTCGTTCCGGCCTGCAACGAAAAATTCGGCGTTCGTTCCAGTTGTGCTTAGGGCATAAGCCGTGAAGTAACTGTTTCTACTATAGTGTTACTTTTAATTTATTATGTTACTCCAAGAATGATGGACAATTAGATCGCGACTTGCGCATGTTTGCCTCTCTGATGACGTTGTTTAACCCATGCAAGGGTTGCCTATTCTTTGTATTTTTAAATCATTTAGGGCTTTATTTGTATTGAAAACTTTAATTTGCATGACTAATATCAATGGTCCAAATGAGAATATTTTAAATTTGAAATATGAATATGAGCGTAATAAGTTTAAATGCGTTAATTTTAATGAACTAAGGATGTATGCATGCATGTCTATATAGGAAAAATGGATATAATATATTTGGAACCAATCAACAATATATTGAGCTGAAGATACCCCAGAAATTAAAATAACACATTCCCGAAGCCGGTGTCAACCTCGCTACATACTCAATATTGAATTTATAAAAAGCTCTTTTGGAAGCCAAGAACAAATGTTAGATATAATAGGTTTGTTCATTTTTTGCTGTAAATGAGAAAATTTATATTGAACTTGAGAATTTGCATTTGAAATTGTGAATATATTTTGATTGGAAATGAGAAAATTCCAAAAAAAATTTTATTTAAAATTAGTATGAACGTACATACAATACGTACAACATAAATGCATTCATAACGCAACATAAATAAAAATATGGAAAGGTAAATACAAATCTATGCAGGCAATTTTATTAAATATGTAGCAGGGATATATTCTGGCCTATCTTCCAGATCCAAATTAAACTAATTTAATGTTGTGATATGCAATCTGTGGTAATAACACACGTTTTTAATTTCTTCTAAAAAGCGAGCCTATGATATCCCACATTGGAGAAGATTGACGTGTGGTACATTTATCTTTGCCTAAACATTGTTTTTTTCTCCAACCATATAATATTATTAAATTAAACACTGCATGAATGCGCTTTATTTTTAACGCGTGGATGAAGCGTTTTAAAAATTAGTTGAATGCGATGGTGGTAGAAGGCATTGTCTAAAAACAAATCTTGATTTAAAATAAAATTTTCTTAATTTCAAATTTTTTTTTTTTTTTTGTTTTTTTCTCAATATCATGTAAAAATTTCTCATTTTCAATTGGAATTTTCTCAATTACAAATAAAAATTCTGAATTTCAAATGAAAATTCCCAATTTCGTTTGGAATTTTCTCATTAACAATGAAAAATGGCGTAGTAGTATGTTTACGTACCAGAGAATTGCATAATTAGGTTTTATCTTGATTTTATCTGGTGTTAAACTCTTAAGCGATTTGAGTGAGTTGAACAAAAATCTGCCTCGAATAAAATTATCTTCGTTTGATCAATGCATGAATTTATTCAGTGTGTGAATACTTTTGTCAAAGCTATATCAGTGTTGTCATAAGTTGATATTACAAAGTTTCTAATTGCTTAAAAACAAAGCGCTAGATATTTGAAAAACAACTAAATCACACTACATCATCAAATTTAAATTTTTTGTATGCATAAACGTTTAAAATAATATAGACAGGCTGTTAATTATGCATAATGCTGAATCAATTTTAACACAATTATTTAAGCATTTATAGCCACAAGAAAACCAGCACTTAGCACTGTTTTTAAACCTTTAGTGCCAAACAAGAAATATGACAAGAACTATAGCAAGTCTTGTTATACACGGCTGGCAAAGTTAAAGAGAAACAACTACATCACCTAACGTTAAACCATGAGCATGGCGCCAATTTTTGTCTGTTTTTCTCATTAGGTGAAACATCCCTAAAAAATTAAGACAGTCATTCTCTTACTCTTTGCTTTTTTTGTATGGAGTTTGAAACTAAGATTGAAATTATTATTGCTCTAGATTAATTTCTAATTTTGCCGGAAAAGGTTTATATGTTATGTGAGATTTGACAACCCTGCACTAAAATCGCTTTGACAGTTCTCCAAAAAATTAATTTGTCGAATTTCGTTAATTAAAAAGAATTTTTGATTTAAATTTATAAAATATAGTGCAAAAAAATAATAGTTATTATTAAAATTGTGTAAATAAAAGCTATAAGAGCAGAAAAAACCTATTTAAAGTTTTAAGCAAATCGTAAACATAAAGTGTGCAGTGGGGAAATGCATGCAAAACAATAGGAAAAAATCAAGTGAGAAATTGTGCTAAAACTAATTGTGAGCGTGTTTTAAACAAATCTTATTTTAGCTGTGTCCTTTTACTCTTTCCCATAAAACAATGAACAACAAAAAAGCTTTTTTGGATAAAATTTTGCAATCGGCCGGACAGCAATAAAATTTTTTTTGGTTAAATTAAAAAATCTTTTAATATATTGCTCAAAAATGTAAAAACTCTTATGTCTTTCGTTGAAACAAATTATTATATTAATATTTTTATTTAATAAGAATTTTAAAGTGTATTTTTGTCAAAAAATCAAATCAAACAGGACCGAAATAATTTTTCAAGAAAAAAGCAGGCACAATGAAACATCGTAGGGTCAAGTAAAGCTCACCATTTTGATAGTATTAACCTATATTTGTTGAATATCATGTTCTCTGTAAACTTTGTTTTTTTAGTAGGACGATCATTTTTTTAATTTTGATAAAAACGGTTAATAACGATAATTATTATTTTTATAGATAGGTTTAAAAAAATAATAATATTTTTTATTATTTGATTTTCATTTTAACAGTCATTGGTTTTAAATACTTATTGAGGCACACATGTAAAAATACCTTTATAAATGCTTTCTTACAGTGTAACTTTTTACATTAAAGATTATATTTTAATAGTTATTATAAAAATTGTGTGCGAAGTATATTTAAAAGCTATAAGAGCAAAAAAAACTTATTTTAAGTTTTAAGAAAATCGTAAACATGAAGTGTGCAGTGGGAAAATGCATGCAAAACGATAGGAAAAAATCAAGTGAGAAATTGTGCTAAAACTAATTGTGAGCGTGTTTTTAACAAATCTTATTTTAGCTGTGTCCTTTTACTCTTTCCCATAAAACAATGAACAACAAAAAAGCTTTTTTGGATAAGATTTTGCAATCGGCCGGACAGCAATAAAAATTTTTTTTGGTTAAATTAAAGAATCTTTTAATATATTGCTCAAAAATGTAAAAACTCTTATGTCTTTCGTTGAAACAAATTATTATATTAATATTTTTATTTAATAAGAATTTTAAAGTGTATTTTTTCCAAAAAATCAAACGAAATAATTTTTCAAGAAAAAAGCAGGCAAAATGAAACATCGTAGGGTCAAGAAAAGCTCACCATTTTGATAGTATTAACCTATATTTGTTGAATATCATGTTCTCTGTAAATTTTGCTTTTTTAGTAGAACGATCATTTTTTTAATTTTGATAAAAACTGTAACGAACCTTTTTCTCAGCTGGGGTACAACTCACCGTTGTCCAGCGTTCTGTCACAAAAATTTATTTTCTCGTGACCGCTTAGAAGGAAAAAGCATGATATTTGGCAAGTTCACAAATTTTTATTCTCTTATTTAACTTACTAAAGCTACTTTATACTGTACGATACATTAACGATGGCGGCTGAACGTTGGCGTGATTATGGCTTGGGCAGGTATAACGACCGTAGACAGACCATCTTTACACGATTACTGGCCTCAACCGTATTCAACCTACTTACACTGCGATCCTGTGCGTTGACGAATCTGCGGGATAACCACGGAGACGTCAACCACATTACACGCACGATCACACTAGTGTATTTGTTAGGTAGGCGAGTCTGCGGGATAACCACGGAAACGTCTACTTCACAAAGAGGCTAGCGTCTCTACTACCTAACTATGATACGGCACTGTGCGTGGACGAATCTGCGGGATAACCACGGAGACGTCAACCACATTACACGCACGGTCACACTAGTGTATTTGCTAGGTAGGCGAGTCTGCGGGATAACCACGGAAACGCCTACTTCACAACGACGCTAGCGTTTTTACTACCTAACTTCTATTACGGCACTGTGCGTAGACGAATCTGCGGGATAACCACGGAGACGTCAACCACATTACACGCACGGTCACAGTAGTGTATTTGCTAGGTAGGCGAGTCTGCGGGATAACCACGGAAACGTCCACTTCACAACGACGCTAGCGTTTTTACTGCCTAACTTTTATTACGGCACTGTGCGTAGGCGAATCTGCGGGATAACCACGGAGACGTCAACCACACTACACGCAAATACAATAGTTTCTTTATTAGGCAAGAGACTCTGTAGTATAACCCCGGAGGCTCTTACTTCACAAAGCAACTAGTTAACTACTACTACTGTTCTACTATATGATCTTACCTGCTCGACCGCCAGCCAACAATTAAATTCTTTCTACCGCGAGGCCGCCTTTTTATACTCTTCATATCGGTTGCACATACACACAAACCCACATCAACAAACACAGCATACACGCTAACAAACAGCGTGTTGCTGTATCTGTCACCGCATTGGCCGAGAGGTGCTGTGCTTGTCAACGTGTAAATCGAGCTGTGTTTAATTGGATGTGCAAACCGACACGGCCACGCACTGTTTTATCTATTTATACTATATACATGATAAAGCCGTGCTTTATATTAAATACTTAAACTTGTAAATATAATGTTTTTTTTTATACAATTAAAATTAATAATTTAATACTTATAATATCCATCATTTATATAAGAATATAATTAATTCGATTAAATAATATATTGTCAATGTCTAGGATATACAATATAAATGTGTCTGAGAAATATATACATACAAATTTTACAAATGTGTTATTGGTTGTGTTCAATAACTTTCCAGTAATTACCAGCAACGAGAGAGTAAAAATAAATATTTTCAAAATTGCTCTCAAAAATATTTAAAAGTAAATGAACACTTTTACAGTCAAAACTTGCAAGCAAATGTATTTTGTTATTGTAAACTTATAAAAATTTTAAACTTAAATTTTTTTTCAAAGCATAATGACAGAAAGACTGTTTGAATAATTTCTGATAGTAAAATTTTTACTAGCAGAAATTATCAGAAACATTTTTGTTTCTAAACATTTTACGCTCTTTTTGGGCTCTCTAGCTGCTAATTTTTTGTGTACGTGAACACTTACTAGTAATAATTATCGAAAATAAGTGATAATTTTCTGTAAATGAACACACCTATTGTTATGGTGTGCCATAAAAATGAGGCACGATTTTTAAGGTACGTTTAGACTATGCTAATATTTGCCCAAACACAACAAATAATGGTTTGGGCTAATAGTATGGTTTGTGACTAATATTTGGGCATGCGTTTAGATTACACTAATATTTGTTTGAATTTTATTTGCACAAATAACAGAAGATTTTGTGTCAGCCATGTTTGGTACAAATATTTGTATACCCCTTTACACTGCACAAATAATTTTATTTGTCCGGTGTGTATGACAAACATCTGTCAAATAATGTTGTTGTTATGTTTATGAAATCCATCTGCCAAATAGTATCAAATTGTGTTTGTGAAGCAACGTGAAAAGTTAAAATGTTTAGTGACAGTGATATTGAAGATTTATTATTAATAACTGCTGGAGCTATAGCAGTTTCAGAAAACCAGTAAAAAGAAAAAAAAGAAGATCCAGAAGAATGTGGGTTCGAGCTTGGGTGCAGCGGAAGGATGTTGCCAAAAACTTTTGAAGGAACTACGTTTTGAAGAACCTTCGCTGCATAAAAACTTCATGCGCATGGGTTCAAATGACTTCGATTACTTGGTAACTTGATTACAATATTCAGCATATTAACATTAAGTATATGTTAATGTTTTTCAAAAAAAGCTGTATCTAGTGGCACCGATTATAACAAAGAAAACCACATATTTGAGGGAACCAATATCTGCGTCTGAAAGATTGGCTCTGACTTTGCGATACTTGGCCACTTGCGAAAGTTTCTCGTCGCTGCAATATGTTTTTAGATTTCCACCATTCACGATATCAGAAATTGTGCTAGAAGTGTGCGATGCTATTTACAATGTTTTAAAAGCAGGTTTTATGAAAGTAACAGTATTTTTAGTTGCAATGTTTCAATTACGTTTTCTTTAATTTAAAGGTTCCATCGAACGAAGAGGAGTGGAAAAGAGTTGCAGATGAGTTTCTGGAAAAATGGAATTTTCCAAACTGCCTTGGCGCCGTTGATGGCAAGCACGCTGTGATGGTGGCTCCTAAGAATCCAGGAAGCGTATTTTATAATTATAAAGGTGGTGCAAAATTTACTTACCAATCTGTCAAACGTATTGACCAGTATTGCAATTTCAATTTATTTCATTTTTTATATGTTAAGCACTGTCAAAAATAACTGTTGGCAAACCACGCACAGTGGGGCCAAACACAAAAAAAATGGTAATAAATCTGTATCTTCGAAACTATTTGTCCAATTATAAAATAATGTCAAGGCAGTCGTAGAGGACCCAAGGTTTTAGAAAATAAAATTTTGGACTACCCTGTATATACATACGTTGAGCTACAGGGTGCCAAAGTTGACCTCCTCGGGCTTACAAAACATTTCTACGCTTATAACTTTTGCAAATATCAACCGATTTCAATGATTTTTGGATTTATTTGAGGAAAATTAAAATCTGAAAAGAACACGTACTCACTCTTTCTTATTACCTGTTACAGTTTAAAAGATATTTGGGTTTGAAATTTAAAAATTGTTGTTTTTGACCTAGACTTTATTTGGTTTTTTGCAAAAATATTTTTGTATTTTTAAAAAGTTTGTTAAGCCTACACAAAAAAATTTATTTAATTATCTTTATTCGTCTAGCCGTGAAAAATATTCAAAGTCAAAATTTTCAAGGTGATCCCAAAAATGGCATAATTTTGACAAAAATTTAGCACAATTGATTAACTTTTTTTGCAAATATTTGTAAAAATAATTATTTCTTTCTTAACGTTTTTGGAAAAAGCAGGCTTCAAAATATATTAGTAGCATATTTTTGAAAGGATTAAGTCGTGCACCCTACGCCAGGCATTGGTCGAAAATGTGGATTTTTTCAACGAAATTTCAAATCTATTGGCCGAAAAAAAAACCCAAGCCAGTTTTTAAAAAATTGGTTCAAAATTAAAATAACTTGTCTTTTGAGGTTTCAGTTTTAATTAAGTTATTCACCGCCCGCTCAAAAATGGGGTCACGAGGGTAAATGTTATTAATATAGGCAAATTTAAAGATGTGTGTAATATAATAGCTCAGAAAATAACTTTAAAGTTACTTAACTCTTTTTGTTTTTTATTTAAATAATAAATAACATAATATTATAATAAAGTTTTAAAATACATTACGTTATCATAAATCAACAATATATTATAAACTTTCAAATATAAAAAATTTTCACAAAAAAAACTAAATATAATATTTTGGAATTTTTTTAATCTGACCCCTTATTTTTTTTCTAAAGGTAAAAAATATGATATGTAAGCAAATCTCCATCTGTTTACCTTTTCAATTATATATAATATTTGTATATTATTAACTATTTAATACTATATTAACTGCCCTTAAAACAGCTATCTTGCGTCAAATTTATTGAAAGTCCATTATTTTGTAGGGTGTGTATATACATTAGCTATGGCATAGTGATATATGAAAATTTTTGCAACGAGATTTTGAAGTGCTCCCGGCTTTTAATTTGTAAGACTTGGAAAAAAAATACATATGGCAAAAAATGGGGGAGTTTGGCTGTGGGTAAATGGCGCCTCATCGAGGTCAAAGTTCATCGTAAAAGCAAAAAAAATCATAAAATGTCCAATAACTGCCGCGGAGTTGCTTCTAGAGTAGTAGAATGTAAGATTGACCCCCATTAAAATTTCCTCCCCAACATTTTTGTAGAACATACCTACACCCTATCTTCACTCCTTAGGGGGCTTGCCCTACAAAGGGTTAGTTTTTCATAAATTTTACCCCAACCGTCCTAACAAGTTTTGGAGCGCCTCTTGAGGATTCAAAGGTACGACAAACCCCCATTGATTTTTCCCCTTCGACATTATTGTAGAACATACTAACCTCCTATCTCTGCTCCTTAGGGTACTTCCCCTTAAAAAAAAGATATAGAAATTTGCCTTCTCCTTCTTACTACTTTCAGGGCTACTATGGAGGACTCAAATGTATAATCGACCATTGATTTTTCTCACCTACCTACCCTATCTGTTCCTTTGTTCGTAAGGATACTTCCCTTCAAATAAGTTTTTTTTAAAATTTGACTTCTTGCTTAACTACTTTTGGAGGAGTCAAAAGTACATACCAAACCTCTTTCTCTGCTCTTTAAGGTCCTATACAAACAAAATCTTACATCTTTCATTTTTTATTAAATTTAATCTAGTAACAAGTTTTGAGGGTTTTATGCTTATTACTTTAATTGATTAATTTATTTTTGCAATGAAGTGGATACCTTTTTAAAAATTTTGACTTTGAATATTTTTCACGGCTAGACGAATAAAGATAATTAAATAAATTTTTTTGTGTAGGCTTAACAAACTTTTTAAAAATACAAAAATATTTTTAGCATAACTACAATGGCAGACATTTGCAAAAAACGAAATAAAGTCTAGGTCAAAAACAACAATTTTAAATTTCAAACCCAAATATCTTTTAAACTGTAACAGGTAATAAGAATGAGTGAGTATGTTTTCTTTTCAGATTTTAATTTTCCTCAAATAAATCCAAAAATCATTGAAATCGGTTTATATTTGCAAAAGTTATAAGCGTAGAAATGTTTTGTAAGCCCGAGGAGGTCAACTTTGGCACCCTGTAGCTCAATGTATATATATACAGGGTAGTCCAATATTTTATTTTCTAAAACCTTGGGTCCTCCTCTACGACTGCCTTATACAATATTTTATAATTGGACAAATAGTTTCGAAGATACAGATTTATTACCATTTTTTTTGCGTTTGGACTTACTTTACCACGTTTCTACAATTATTTGTCGCTATTTGTTCCGCCAAAAATATTGTGTGAACAAACAAAATATCGAGGCAAATATTTGTAACGACGTGCTGACAAAGTGTTTACACTATGCAAAGCTTTATTCACAAACAAAGATTTTTTTAGCCAACAAACAGTCAAAAAATATTTGGTGGCTAACAAATTCGACTGTTTACACTAGGACAAACAAAACTTTTATGATTTTGCACAAATATTAGCACAGTCTAAACGCACCTTTATGTCGTCACACGCCTTCCCTACTTCGCCGAGGTTAGCGTAGCTCGTACCTTTTGGGTGGTAGCCTGAACGTTAGCTTTTGCTGTTTGCTCGCCGAAGCGGAATCAACTATATCCGCTTATGCTATCGAGACTGCCTCTGGTTTGGAAGTCTATACAGGTGGCGGTAGTTGTTGTTGCGGAAAACTAGGGATGTGCTGACTGTGTTATAGCTGTATGACTTACTGATGAGGATGGGAGGCTGGAGCTGCCACTGTCGGATCTGGGCTTTCGTCTTTTTGAATGTTGTTGGCCCATGTCACTCTTTGTTGTTCTTTTTATTTCTTATCTGGGAATGAATGAAATGAAAATTATTAATTACCTAATTGTGAATGGTAGGATTTAATGTCACTAATGTGAGCAATTTTCTTTTTATTGAAAATGTGTTCTAATTCTACAATAACAGGTGATTTAAACGATTTCACAGTGTCGGCGCCTCCAAACTTTGGAGCCAATTTAGCGGCGAACTTGTCGACCGCTTTTGATAGGGGGTGCTGCTGCAGCCATACGGTATCTTCTACTCGCGGCTTCCAGGAACGTCGTCGCAGGTTATAGTGGCGTTTCTGATTTTCAGAGGCCTTAACTAGATTTCTCCTGATAATGTTGAAGACTTCCTGCCTTTCTGTAAGGCGATCTTCTGGGCGTATTATTGGTGCTCCTGTGCTTACCGTGACCTCGTCGTACAAGGTTTTTGGTAAACGGGGTTCCCTACCCTGCGTGAGGAAGGCAGTTGAATACCCAGTGTATTCTGGCACACTCGAGTTTACGGCTAGCATTATTTCGGGGAGATACTCGTCCCACGTATTGTGACATTGATTTGGCAGTTGAGCGATGATGGTTTTCACGGTACAGTTGGTGCGCTCGGTGGGATTTTCTTGCGGCATATATGGTGCGGTTAGCTGCTGCTGAATCCCCATCTCCTGCATGTACCGTGTGACTAGCCGGGAGGTGAACTGGTGCCATATTCGGAAATCAGGACCTTGGGCACCCCATACCTAGCCAATATGCGTTCTCGTAACGCCTTGATGACTCCCTCTGCGGTGGCTTTGCGCATCGGCATCAATTCTGTCCACTTTGAGAATCGGTCGACAAAAACAAGTAGCATTATGTTACCATGCTTGGACCGCGGCAACGGTCCCACGAAGTTGGCACACACGGTGGCCCATGGCTCCTCTGGGACTCTGCTAAGCATTTCTCCAGCTGGCTTCACTTGGCTTACTTTAAATTTCTGGCAGGACTGACACTTTCGCACATAGCCTCTTATGTCTCGAAACATCCCTGGCCAGTAGTATCGACTAGCGACCCGCTGTATCGTTTTGCGGACCCCTAAGTGTCCTGAGGCGGATCGATCATGGTTTTCTTCCATGACACGTTTTCGATCTGCAGTTGCCACACAAATTTTCCACGGCGTATCTTCTTCATTGTTGACTTGCCGGGGAAAACGTCGATACAATTGGCTGTCGATAACAGCATAATCGGCGTATTTATGTGGCTGATCGTCCACCTCTTTGATTTTTTTCTGCAGCCACCCGTTTGGCGCTGCTTCGCATAAAGCTAGGTTTGCGGCTTGCTCTGATATCTCCGGTGAATCACTACTTATTTTTCTATCCCCGACTGTTAGAGGCTTCCTGGTATCTGCAGGGTGCATCTGCCTGGTTGGAGGAATCTGCTGGGAAGGAAAACTGGATGTGGACGACTCGTCGACTGCCAATCTACGGGCTTCGACTCTGGAGCAGTCCAATGTCAATCCAGCGATTTGTATGGTGGTGTTGAATTGCTGTAAAAAATCGAGGCCTATGATGATGTCTTCAGTATTTGGCTTTGGTAAAATAAGGAATCGAGACTTTTTCGTAAGATTTCCAAACTGGATCTGCAGTTCCACGGCTTGCGAAACCTTACAGGTAGAGCCGTTGGCTAAGATGACGTCTAGTTGCTCGGATATTAACCGCGGTGGCGGCCGCAATTTGCGGACGAAAGCATGATGAATAAAATTGTGAGTGGCCCCGGTGTCGATGATGGCCGTTACGAGTGTATTTGCAATTCGCATTGATGCGGTTAATCGGGTCACTTCGCTTCGTAGATGTGTAGGGCGTGATGAGGATTTACGTTTTCTCTGGGGAGGCCCGACCATCCTCAATTCGGTCGGCCTCCGTTGGCAATTTCCGCCCGGCGGTTGTCGCTTTGAGGGCAACGAGCGGCATGATGCCCCTGGTTTCCGCAGCGATGGCAACGATTTTGGCTGTTGGATGTTACATTTGGCGTCTGGCGACCGGCACCGGGCTGCGCAGGGAGTCCGAACCCTGGAATGCTCTCCAGATCTTCTGCCATTTGAATGAGTTCTTTAAGGGAGACAAAATCTTTTTGGCGGATGTACCACTGGTACTCCGCGCGCGAGTTACGGAAGATACGTTGTAACTTTTGGCCCTCGGTCATCTCTGAATGCCTCATCAAGTTCTGGAGGGCGAGTGTGTAGTCCTTAAAACATTCGCCAGGGAGCTGCAACCTAGCACGGATGTCATCTTCCAGTTTCTCAAAGTATCTACTAGGGAGAAAGAAAGCGAGAAAATCAGCTTTAAATACTTGCCATGACTCCCAGTGGGCGTTATTGTTGCGGTACCAAGCCAGAGCTCGCTCGGATAAGAATTCGGGCATCACTCGGGGCAGGTGGTCAAGTGTGACCTCGTAGATTAGCGTCAGTTCTTCAAGGCGTTCAATAAACGCCAGCGGCTCACTGCCGCCAATGTACGTGAGACCCCACTTTCGAACTTGGTCGAGGAGTTTGATTCGTGCTTCTACCCCTGAGCCAATAGGAGCTGGAACGCCTCCTGATGGGCGGCGTACTCTTTGCTGATGTTCACTTCTCGACGGGGAGGTATTGGTGGTACTACCTCCAGGCACTTCTAGTGTACTTACGGTTTCAAATTTCTGTTGCACTTCCTGGAGCCGGGTGGTCACCTTGCAGTCGTGTTCGCTACCTATGAATTGCGCAAATTTACGGCGTAGTTCCTCAACCGTACCGGTGGTGTCGAGTGCGAACTCGCTCATATAGGCCAGCAACTCATCTCGTTTTAGCGGGTATATCCAGCCTGTTCGCAACATCTTATTGTTCATTTCTAAATCTTTACGGGTCTCCGTCATACTGCTCAACAATTTCTAAATAGATTTATTATTATTATTATTTTTTTTTTCTTTTAGGTGATAGATTTCTTCGTTTGCCAATATAATAATTATAAACGAGAGAAATACCAATTAAGATAATAAAAAGTTTACAATAAATATTTTTTTTTTTTTTTACCAGATTATATCAAAATCAAACTATGATTTAACTTATTTTTTCGATTTACGATTTACCGACGGCAACCGCACGATTATTTTGTCGACTGACCGATTTTATCTATTAGCTAAAACTGTATTTCTCTGGGTGCCTACCAGAAGCTTCGTATTTTGTCTTTAATTTTTTTTTGAACTTTTCCGACGGCACGGACACGTTTATAAAAAAATTGTTTTATCTTTTTCTTTTCTTTTATTGGTTTTGTTTTTTTTTTTTTTGTATATATAGTTTCCACAAGTTTTCTTCTCTTTACATTCAGTTCTTTTTTTTATAGTTTTCGGTTATTTAATCTTTTTTTCTCAAAATTTTGTTTGTTTTTTTTTTTTATTCTCTTAAAATTTCTTTTTCAACAACGTTTCTTTTTTGTGTCAAAAATTTTTCACAATTATTTTCATTTTAATTAAAATTCCCCTTTATTTTTTTCTTACACTTTTTTTTCTCAAAATTTTGTTTCACAGTTTTTTTTTATATTTTCTTAAAATTTCTTTTTCAACAACGTTTCTTTTTTTGTGTCAAAATTTTTTCACGCTTTTTTTATTTTAATTAAAATTCCTTTTTTTTTCTTACACTTTGTTTTATTTTTATTCCGACGGTATATTTAATTATTATTTTTTTTTCACTCACTGATCACTGCTTTTCTAAGCGGTCCCTGCTCGGGCGCCATTGTAACGAACCTTTTTCTCAGCTGGGGTACAACTCACCGTTGTCCAGCGTTCTGTCACAAAAATTTATTTTCTCGTGACCACTTAGAAGGAAAAAGCAGGATATTTGGCAAGTTCACAAATTTTTATTCTCTTATTTAACTTACTAAAGCTACTTTATAGGGTACGATACATTAACGATGGCGGCTGAACGTTGGCGTGATTATGACTTGGGCATGTATAACGACCGTAGACAGACCATCTTTACACGATTACTGGCCTCAACCGTATTCAACCTACTTACACTGCGATCCTGTGCGTTGACGAATCTGCGGGATAACCACGGAGACGTCAACCACATTACACGCACGGTCACACTAGTGTATTTGCTAGGTAGGCGAGTCTGCGGGATAACCACGGAAACGTCCACTTCACAACGACGCTAGCGTTTTTACTGCCTAACTTTTATTACGGCACTGTGCGTAGGCGAATCTGCGGGATAACCACGGAGACGTCAACCACACTACACGCAAATACAATAGTTTCTTTATTAGGCAAGAGACTCTGTAGTATAACCCCGGAGGCTCTTACTTCACAAAGCAACTAGTTAACTACTACTACTGTTCTACTATATGATCTTACCTGCTCGACCGCCAGCCAACAATTAAATTCTTTCTATTAGGTTTCAGTTTATTTCAAAAAATTTATGTTTAACAATGTTTTATATGACTACTTTCTAAGCTAAATTTTTCCTTACATACTATGTATCTTTTAAGGACTATTCTTATTAGGTACTAAATAAAATGTTTACATTTTCTTATAAAATAATACTTAAGATAATAGGTAACCGAAAAGTTTTCTCTTAGTACAAAAAATTTATATTCCCCAAAAAATTTAAAATAAAAATGGGAGGCGTTTGTTTTTTTTTTTTAATTTTAATACACACTAAAGACTAATAACTTAAAGCTAGTGAAAAGATATTTACAAAAGTTGTAGAGGAGTAGAAAAGGGGAGCTATTTATAAAAGATATGTCCTATGGACTATTGTGCAATGTTATACACAATGTCACTTAAATCTAAAGAATTTATTCTCCTATGGTAAAATAAGAGATTTGCACCATTGTAAAGGAGATTACCCTCATGAAGCGTGAGAAGGTCTATCGGGGATAAATATTTGAGGATCCGCACAGTCCCCAAATCTAACGCTCTACTAAAACAACCCTGTATAAGATCATTTCCCAGCGATCGTGCCCTCTCAAGGCAAGCTAGGCCAGTTCTCATCAAGAAGGCGTCTATCCTTTCAAAGTCAATTGCATCGTAAATTGACCTACAGGAGGGTCTACGGTAGATGCCATCAGGGCCCAGGCGACGCCTTAGACCAAGACACGCCACCAATATCCTCCTTTCCCACTTTCTAAGCCTTTCCATCTGTGCAGAAGATATTCCGGACCACACTGGAAAGGCATAGGACATAAGAGGTCGAATTACCTGGCGATATATCAGTAGCCCAATTCTCTTATCGAGGCCCCCCCGTCGTGTGAGAAGTGAGCGGTAAGTTGCGAATGTACGTTTCGTATTCTCTAGAACGTAGTCTATGTGTCGATAAAATTCGAAATTCTCATGAAATATTACCCCGAGATATTTCATCCTATCTGACGTAGGGATTATATTCCCGCCAATTCTAAGACACGGAATAAAGGACCTACAGTTCGGATACAAATACTTCCGCCTTCCCTTTATAATAACAGAAACTGACTTGGAGATATTCAGGCCAAGCCGCCATTTCGTCAGATAGGGTCCTAAAACACCCAAGTAGTCATTCACCTGGGCATTCAATGTCCTAGCCCGGGGGCCAGAAAAAGCAATCAATATGTCGTCCGCATACATCAAAATAATATTGCTCCCAGGAGGCCTGGGAATGTCACATATCAATATATTATACAAAATTGGACCCAGGAGTGACCCTTGCGGCACTCCTGCGCTTAATACTTTTTCCTCGGATCTTGCCCCGTTCAGTTTAACACTAAAGCTGCGCTCGGACAAAAAACTACCAACCATTCGGCATACAGACCTGTCAAATCCCATCTGCATCATTTTAAACGTGATGGCGTCCTGCCAGGCAGTGTCAAAGGCCCTGGCTATGTCCAAGCTCACCGCAATTGTCGGACTCCTCCTGTTGAGGCCCCTAGACACAAAGTCCGAGAAGACTGTCAAGGCATGAGTGGTAGAAAGACCCTTTCTAAAGCCAAATTGAGAATCAGTCAGAACATACCTACTTGAGATCGTGGCGTTGATCCTATTTAGAATGAAGTATTCTAGCAGTTTGCCAAATGGAGAAAGGAGGGAGATCGGTCTATAACTGCCACACCTTTGGGGATCAGAATGGGGTTTCAATATAGGAACAGTAAGAGCTCTTTTCCAGGCGCATGGAAAATAGCCTATGTTCAGGCAGTGGTTAAAAAGTATTGCCAGGAATCTCCAGGTAAAACCTGAAGTTCTTTTCAGGACTATATCAGGGATACCATCTATACCAGTCGATCTCTTACTCGGCCTTCCCCTCAAGGCATCTCTAATCATATCCTCCCGAACAAAATTCTCGCCACTCTGCATTAATCCGTCAGCTGTCAATGTATCACTGAATGTCACCAGCGGTATATTATCACGTAACGTGTATAGCCCATCCCGCACCACCCTAGAGAATTGATCAGTATCTGATCCCAGTCTGTTCTGCTGTACGCAAGAGAAATGGTCTGCCAATAAATTAGCCATTCCGACCTCGTCCGTCACAAGAGAGCCGCTTGAGCTCAAGAGATCCTGTACGCCCCTCTTCCTGTTCAGGCCAGCAGCAGCCCTGACGTTCTTAAACGTCCTATTGTTGACCCTTATATTCGACAGAAATTTCTCCCAGTGCCGCCGCTCAAATTCGGAAATGGCCCCTTGTATAATTTTGTCCAGATTCCTGACATCGGCCTTCAATATTGCGGCCCGACCCGGGTCCCCGCATCTTTGCAAGATCCGACGAAGTCTTTTCTTCTCTGCTATAAAACGAAGAATATTAGGTGGCAGCCGCAAAAGCCCCCTATTACCTAACAAGATCCTAGGCGTCGTCAACTCAATGGCATTACGAAAGGCACTTCCCATAGCCTCAACACAATTATCGATTTCAGTCCCCGAAACATTGGCGCCAATCGGGAGGATGCATCCCGCAAGCTGCCTATCTAGGGTCTCATTAAATCTACGCCTATCCATCCTATCATAGTCGAAAATAGTTGGGCGTATCCTACCGATGCAATCGCCAATACCTGTAATTATCTCAACCGCCCTGTGATCAGATTCAAAGTCAAGGGTTCTAAGACCAGTCCCTGCCACTAGTCTACTCATGTCCACAGAGGTCATTATGATGTCAATATATGACGAAATTCTCGTCGGGATATCAGTTGGATGAATATCCAAATCTGGACTTGAACGAAGCAAATCATGCAAAACTCGGCCGTTTGCATTGAGTACGGTGCCACCCCAATAAGGGTGCTTAGCATTCAGATCTGCACCGATAATAACTCCCCCATTACGTGCCATATCCATTATCCCTCGAAGGTCTGCGCCCGATAGCACATCCCGTGGCCTAAGATACAAGGAAACTACCGTTAGTGAGCCACCACCTACCCTTTTTATACGCACAGCGGTGCTCTCAATGGCCCCGGTGTCAATAATAGCCCTCTCACAAGAGAGACTGTCTCTTACTAAAACAGCAGTCCCACCTCCTCTCCCAGATAGTCTATTCTGACGAAAAGTCAAATACCCTGTTAAATCGAATCTGTGCCTAGGGCTCAGCTTGTGCTCAGCCATAAGCAACACGTCCGGTTTATGTCTGTCCAGAAAAAGTCTCAGATAGTGTCTCCTCTGCCTAGAAACAACTGAGTTTACGTTCAGAAAAATGCATTTAATACGTCTATCCATCATGCTGCAACATCATTAGCATCCCAAGCAATGCCCGGGACTTACCCTCGTCATCCTCAAGCGCACGATATTCTCGTGCAAACCCACCAATTTTACCAAGGGCGCTAAGTAGACCGTTACCGAAAAAACGCCTACAGTCCTTGTCAATAGTTTCAAAAGCCGATGTCGCATCCCTTAGGGAAGGACCAGTGGCAGGTGAAGACCCTAATGTTGCAGCGGCTAAATTCTTTCTACCGCGAGGCCGCCTTTTTATACTCTTCATATCGGTTGCACATACACACAAACCCACATCAACAAACACAGCATACACGCTAACAAACAGCGTGTTGCTGTATCTGTCACCGCATTGGCCGAGAGGTGCTGTGCTTGTCAAAGTGTAAATCTAGCTGTGTTTAATTGGATATGCAAACCGACACGGCCACGCACTGTTTTATCTATTTATACTATATACATGATAAAGCCGTGCTTTATATTAAATACTTAAACTTGTAAATATAATGTTTTTTTTTATACAATTAAAATTAATAATTTAATACTTATAATATCCATCATTTATATAAGAATATAATTAATTCGATTAAATAATATATTGTCAATGTCTAGGATATACAATATAAATGTGTCTGAGAAATATATACATACAAATTTTACAAATGTGTTATTGTTATGGTGTGCCATAAAAATGAGGCACGATTTTTATGTCGTCACAAAACGGTTAACAACGATAATTATTATTTTTATTGATAGGTTTAAAAAAATAATAATATTTTTTTTTTTTTGATTTTCATTTTAACAGTCATTGGTTTTAAATACTTATTGAGGCACACATGTAAAAATAAAAATACCTTTATAAATGCTTTCTTACAGTGACGTTCCTTCTAATGTGCTCAGGTGTTCTCTGCACAGCCTAAAATATTTACGTCTATTTAGGTTTTTTTGTAATTATTAAATATTAAGAATTCTTTATTATTGGCTTTACAATTTATATATACATAAATAAGTGGAAGTGAAATAAGTGTATACACACATACATACATATGTATGTATATTGAACCAACATTTTATTTTCATCTTGCATATGGACAATAACAATAATAAAAAAGCAAAATGTTTGATAGCAAACATAAAAAGAAAACAACACACAATTAAAATCTACTAGTTGTTCTTCAAATATAAGAGCACCAATTTACTAAAGAAACAAAACACTTCATGAAAAAAATTTAGATCACCTATACAAGTAAAGCGTTCGCCAATTTAACCAGCACGAAGTGGCTTGGTTGCTGTAGGTTTGAAACTTTTCTTTTTTTTTTGAAAACACAACAGAAAATAAAGCCGCGGGTATTTCAGTTGTTCTTCAAACTTAAGCGCACTCATTTAACAAGGAAAAGCAAAAAATTAAAAAAAAAAAGTACCACAATTTATATGCAGCGAGGGTGCGCTAAGTAAGTGAGCACCTGCTTGATTGTTTCTTATTTCAAACTTTATGTTTGAGTTGTGTGTTGCAAAGAATAAGTAAATGTGTGAATCATTGTTGCCAGCCCACAGCTTAGGTTACACTTTCCAAAAGTGAAAAATACCCAATTTTAATGATAAAGAACATAAAAAAAATATATTTAAAAATAGCTCAAGTCTATCGGCTGTATTCATAATAACTATTGCAGTTCTATTAGAGGGGTATTTGAATGATATATATGGAATAATTGCCAAATAAACCCTTAATAAACCTACAATAATTATTATAAATACAGGCATGTGTTTTTTTTAACATAATTATGTTTAAATTTACAACAAAAACCCCCAGTTCATAAAACGTTTGCACAACAAATAATACAAGTTCTTATGTATGCCCAATTTTTAGTGTTAGTAAAAAAAACTTTTTAATTTAGCCAAAGGTGGCAACAATGGTGTGTATGAAGTTATGTGAGTGTGAGGAACTTCAACTTGTGTTGTTTAAGTCATAAATTCTTCATTTTATGAATAACATTGACGAAGAGCAGACGTTAATTTTAAAATGGAATGTAATTGCGTAATTGAGAGTTTATTAAACAAACCCTTTTCGCAATTAAAAACTGAAGAAAAATCCAATTTTATTTCAAAAGGTAGACCAACACCACCTTTGCCAAATCTCACTTGCACAGTTAATTCAAAAAACCGGACTTTTACTAGGCACTTTTTTGTGTCTAGTTATAAAGAAAAATCTTGGCTATGCGGTTGTCCCGTTATAAATAAGTTATTTTGTTGGAACTGTTTGCTTTTTGCCAAAAATAGCGAAAAGGGTGTTTGGACTGCAGGTTATAATGACTTAAATCATTTAACATCGGCAATGACAAAACATCAAATGAGTCAAGCACATATTAATAACAGCATATCCTTAAAAACATTTGGAGATGTGCGCGTTGATTTTTTACTTGATGAACAAAAACGAATTTCAGTTTCAAGACATAATGAACAAGTTTCAGAAAACCGTCAAGTAATTCAACGACTTGTAGATACTGTATGCTTTTTAGGTACACAAGAGCTAGCTTTTAGAGCCAACGATGAAACTGAGAAATCAGAAAATAGAGGGAATTATATTGAATTACTGCACCTAATTGCCAAATATGACAGCAAACTAGATCGTCATTTATCTTCATCACAATATTTCAAGGGCACTTCTAACCACATTCAGAATGACTTGATTAATGCAATTGGTACTGTAGTTTTAAATAATATTGATATAGAGATTAACAAAGCTACGTTTGTTTCTGCAATGTTAGATGAAACAACAGATATAAATAAAAAGTCCCAATTGTCGTTCGTTTTTAGATACGTTGATTGCAAAGGTATTGTGAGGGAGAGATTTTATAAGTATTTGGATGTAAGTGATGGTCGTACAGCCAAAGCCATTTCTGAAAAGCTTATTGACTTAATAAAAAGTAAGAATTGGGGAGCAAAACTAATAGCTCAGACTTACGATGGTGCACCTGTTATGTCAAGTGATTTAAATGGTACTCAGGCTAAGGTTAGAGAGGTGTTCCCAAGTGCTATGTTTATACACTGCAATGCACATGTTTTAAATCTAGTCCTTTCACAATCAGTAAGCTATATTCAAGAAGTGAACATATTTTTTACCACTTTGAACGGATTGTCAGCATATTTCTCCCACTCAACTAAGAGATCTCAATTTTTTGATCAGGTTCTAAAACGGAGACTTCCTACTATTGCTACCACGAGATGGAATTATTCATCTCGACTTGTTAATATAGTTTTTGCATACCGTCTTGATCTCATATTATTATTTGAGGAGATAATAGATGATCCAGACACTTGGGGCGCGGATGCGATTCAAGCTAGAGGATTTCTTCAGTTTTTAAGCACTTTCAACACAGTTTTCATGTTGGAAACGTTTCATGACATATTTGCATCTACTGACATTCTATTTAATATTCTTCAAACGAAATCATTAGATATTCAATATTGTTTTGAACACATAAAAATAACTAAAGAAAAAATATTGGAGTACAAGTCAAAGTTTGATGACCTTTTTAGTCGGACAAAAAGCTGTGCTTGTGCAATTTTCAAGCGGGGTGAAAGTTCAGATGGTTTCCAATTACGATACAAGTCCTTATTTAATAAAGTAATTGATACTTTATTCACTCAAATGGATACCAGGTTTAGATCTTTTGAAAATATGAAATTTATGGAGCTATTAAATTCAAAGAGATATATTGATTACCAAAGTGCATTTCCCCATGAAGCTTTCGAAAGTCTTCAGAAATCCTACGGATTGTTTTTTGATTTTATTAAACTCAAAAATGAATTAGTTGTATATTATTCGCATTTACAGTTCCGTGAAATATTTATTAAAGATATTCCTGGAACCTTAATATATTTAGATTTAAGAGACACCTTTTCTGAAATTTTCAATTTGAGCACATTAATACTAACAATTCCTGCATCAACCAGTTCCGTAGAAAGATCCTTTTCCGCTCTTAAAAGAATTAAGACTTATTCACGAAACCAAATGCATGAAGAAAGATTGTCTGAATTGGCAATTATTTCAATTGAAAAACAATTTCTTAAAAGCCTAAAAACAAAAAATTCTTTTTATGATGAAGTAATCGAAACTTTTGTAAAAAAAACTCGGCGTATTGAACTTACATATAAGTAAAAATATTATAAAAAAAAAATAAAACCCAAAAAAATAAATAAAAATAAATTAATGTGCTGTTTCTACAAGCCAATTGAGTGATTGTCTTGGACGATTTATGTGTATTTTGTTTGTGTTACAATAACAAAATACACATAAATTGTCTAAGACAATTACTCAATTGGCTTGTAGAAACAGCACATAAATTAAAAAAAATATATAAAAAATCAAAAAAACTTAAAACAAAAAAAAATACAAAAAACAAAAAAACTCAAAACAAAAAAATATTAATTAAATAAAATGGGACCTTTGTCTATCACGTCCTTGTCGTGGTCCTGGAAAAACCGAGTATAGACGTTATATAAAAGTTCAAAAGTAGGAGAGAACACCTTGACAAAAACCTCACGGCACGTCACTGCTTTCTTACAATATAACTTTTTACATTAAAGATTATCTTTTTTCTTTTCTTGAACAAAATTTACATGAAGGCATTTTTAAAATATATGTATGCTAAAGGTACGTTTAGACTATGCTAATATTTGCCCAAACACAACAAATAATGGTTTGGGCTAATAGTATGGTTTGTGACTAATATTTGGGCATGCGTTTAGATTACACTAATATTTGTTTGAATTTTATTTGCACAAATAACAGAAGATTTTGTGTCAGCCATGTTTGGTACAAATATTTGTATACCCCTTTACACTGCACAAATAATTTTATTTGTCCGGTGTGTATGACAAACATCTGTCAAATAATGTTGTTGTTATGTTTATGAAATCCATCTGCCAAATAGTATCAAATTGTGTTTGTGAAGCAACGTGAAAAGTTAAAATGTTTAGTGACAGTGATATTGAAGATTTATTATTAATAACTGCTGGAGCTATAGCAGTTTCAGAAAACCAGTAAAAAGAAAAAAAAGAACATCCAGAAGAATGTGGGTTCGAGCTTGGGTGCAGCGGAAGGATGTTGCCAAAAACTTTTGAAGGAACTACGTTTTGAAGAACCTTCGCTGCATAAAAACTTCATGCGCATGGGTTCAAATGACTTCGATTACTTGGTAACTTGATTACAATATTCAGCATATTAACATTAAGTATATGTTAATGTTTTTCAAAAAAAGCTGTATCTAGTGGCACCGATTATAACAAAGAAAACCACATATTTGAGGGAACCAATATCTGCGTCTGAAAGATTGGCTCTGACTTTGCGATACTTGGCCACTTGCGAAAGTTTCTCGTCGCTGCAATATGTTTTTAGATTTCCACCATTCACGATATCAGAAATTGTGCTAGAAGTGTGCGATGCTATTTACAATGTTTTAAAAGCAGGTTTTATGAAAGTAACAGTATTTTTAGTTGCAATGTTTCAATTACGTTTTCTTTAATTTAAAGGTTCCATCGAACGAAGAGGAGTGGAAAAGAGTTGCAGATGAGTTTCTGGAAAAATGGAATTTTCCAAACTGCCTTGGCGCCGTTGATGGCAAGCACGCTGTGATGGTGGCTCCTAAGAATCCAGGAAGCGTATTTTATAATTATAAAGGTGGTGCAAAATTTACTTACCAATCTGTCAAACGTATTGACCAGTATTGCAATTTCAATTTATTTCATTTTTTATATGTTAAGCACTGGCAAAAATAACTGTTGGCAAACCACGCACAGTGGGGCCAAACACAAAAAAAATGGTAATAAATCTGTATCTTCGAAACTATTTGTCAAATTATAAAATAATGTCAAGGCAGTCGTAGAGGACCCAAGGTTTTAGAAAATAAAATTTTGGACTACCCTGTATATACATACGTTGAGCTACAGGGTGCCAAAGTTGACCTCCTCGGGCTTACAAAACATTTCTACGCTTATAACTTTTGCAAATATCAACTGATTTCAATGATTTTTGGATTTATTTGAGGAAAATTAAAATTCGAAAAGAACACGTACTCACTCTTTCTTATTACCTGTTACAGTTTAAAAGATATTTGGGTTTGAAATTTAAAAATTGTTGTTTGTGACCTAGACTTTATTTGGTTTTTTGCAAAAATATTTTTGTATTTTTAAAAAGTTTGTTAAGCCTACACAAAAAAATTTATTTAATTATCTTTATTCGTCTAGCCGTGAAAAATATTCAAAGTCAAAATTTTCAAGGTGATCCCAAAAATGGCATAATTTTGACAAAAATTTAGCACAATTGATTAACTTTTTATGCAAATATTTGTAAAAATAATTATTTCTTTCTTAACGTTTTTGGAAAAAGCAGGCTTCAAAATATATTAGTAGCATATTTTTGAGAGGATTAAGTCGTGCACCCTACGCCAGGCATTGGTCGAAAATGTGGATTTTTTCAACGAAATTTCAAATCTATTGGCCGAAAAAAAAACCCAAGCCAGTTTTTAAAAAATTGGTTCAAAATTAAAATAACTTGTCTTTTGAGGTTTCAGTTTTAATTAAGTTATTCACCGCCCGCTCAAAAATGGGGTCACGAGGGTAAATGTTATTAATATAGGCAAATTTAAAGATGTGTGTAATATAATAGCTCAGAAAATAACTTTAAAGTTACTTAACTCTTTTTGTTTTTTATTTAAATAATAAATAACATAATATTATAATAAAGTTTTAAAATCCATTACGTTATCATAAATCAACAATATATTATAAACTTTCAAATATAAAAAATTTTCACAAAAAAAACTAAATATAATATTTTGGAATTTTTTTAATCTGACCCCTTATTTTTTTTCTAAAGGTAAAAAATATGATATGTAAGCAAATCTCCATCTGTTTACCTTTTCAATTATATATAATATTTGTATATTATTAACTATTTAATACTATATTAACTGCCCTTAAAACAGCTATCTTGCGTCAAATTTATTGAAAGTCCATTATTTTGTAGGGTGTGTATATACATTAGCTATGGCATAGTGATATATGAAAATTTTTGCAACGAGATTTTGAAGTGCTCCCGGCTTTTAATTTGTAAGACTTGGAAAAAAATACATATGGCAAAAAATGGGGGAGTTTGGCTGTGGGTAAATGGCGCCTCATCGAGGTCAAAGTTCATCGTAAAAGCAAAAAAAATCATAAAATGTCCAATAACTGCCGCGGAGTTGCTTCTAGAGTAGTAGAATGTAAGATTGACCCCCATTAAAATTTCCTCCCCAACATTTTTGTAGAGCATACCTACACCCTATCTTCACTCATTAGGGGGCTTGCCCTACAAAGGGTTAGTTTTTCATAAATTTTACCCCAACCGTCCTAACAAGTTTTTGAGCGCCTCTTTCAAAGGTACGACAAACCCCCATTGATTTTTCCCCTTCGACATTATTGTAGAACATACTAACCTCCTATCTCTGCTCCTTAGGGTACTTCCCCTTAAAAAAAAGATATAGAAATTTGCCTTCTCCTTCTTACTACTTTCAGGGCTACTATGGAGGACTCAAATGTATAATCGACCATTGATTTTTCTCACCTACCTACCCTATCTGTTCCTTTGTTCGTAAGGATACTTCCCTTCAAATAAGTTTTTTTTAAAATTTGACTTCTTGCTTAACTACTTTTGGAGGAGTCAAAAGTACATACCAAACCTCTTTCTCTGCTCTTTAAGGTCCTATACAAACAAAATCTTACATCTTTCATTTTTTATTAAATTTAATCCAGTAACAAGTTTTGAGGGTTTTATGCTTATTACTTTAATTGATTAATTTATTTTTGCAATGAAGTGGATACCTTTTTAAAAATTTTGACTTTGAATATTTTTCACGGCTAGACGAATAAAGATAATTAAATAAATTTTTTTGTGTAGGCTTAACAAACTTTTTAAAAATACAAAAATATTTTTAGCATAACTACAATGGCAGACATTTGCAAAAAACGAAATAAAGTCTAGGTCAAAAACAACAATTTTAAATTTCAAACCCAAATATCTTTTAAACTGTAACAGGTAATAAGAATGAGTGAGTATATTTTCTTTTCAGATTTTAATTTTCCTCAAATAAATCCAAAAATCATTGAAATCGGTTGATATTTGCAAAAGTTATAAGCGTAGAAATGTTTTGTAAGCCCGAGGAGGTCAACTTTGGCACCCTGTAGCTCAATGTATATATATACAGGGTAGTCCAAAATTTTATTTTCTAAAACCTTGGGTCCTCCTCTACGACTGCCTTATACAATATTTTATAATTGGACAAATAGTTTCGAAGATACAGATTTATTACCATTTTTTTTGCGTTTGGACTTACTTTACCACGTTTCTACAATTATTTGTCGCTATTTGTTCCGCCAAAAATATTGTGTGAACAAACAAAATATCGAGGCAAATATTTGTAACGACGTGCTGACAAAGTGTTTACACTATGCAAAGCTTTATTCACAAACAAAGATTTTTTTAGCCAACAAACAGTCAAAAAATATTTGGTGGCTAACAAATTCGAGTGTTTACACTAGGACAAACAAAACTTTTATGATTTTGTACAAATATTAGCACAGTCTAAACGCACCTTAAGTATGAACTTATGTAACTTGAATGAAAATTTTAGATTTTTAACGAAATGTGTAGAAAAGTAGTCTCTTCAACTCGTTTTGTCAACAAACAAAAATTTTATTGAAGGAATATTAAAAAATTTGCATCTTTTTCAGACGGGAGTGTCTACTATGTTGCAAGATACTTCGAGCGAGCGGATTTGGATGCGTTTCCAGCTTATTTAAATACTTGTCCACATATTTCAGGATTTCGCTTTTAACTAGTGGAACTTCTAGATCCTTATGGATGTTGCTGTTTTTCACATACCACGGAGCACCAGTTATCATTCTTAGGATTTTATTTTGACGGCGTTGTATTTTTTCGATGTTAGAGGCGGAAGCAGTGCCCCATAATTGTATACCGTAGCACCAAATTGGTTTTAAAATCGAGTTGTAGATTAGAAGCTTACAATCAAGACGTAGCTCAGAGTTTCTACCAATTAGCCAGTGGATTTGAGCAGCTTTAAGTTTCATTTGCGTCAGCTTAGCATCTATATGAGGCTTCCATGTAAGGCGGCGATCTAGGTGAATACCAAGATATTTTGTCTCAGATCGTTGAGGCACATTATGGTTGTTGATAGTGATTGGAGGGCACGTTTCTTTGCGTAAAGTAAAAGTTACGTGGGTACATTTTTGTTCATTTATCTTTATTCCCCATAACTTTGCCCATTTCTCGACTTGGGTTACGTGCTGTTGCAGCTGGTTCGAAGCCTCTTTAGGGTCTTTGTGAATACTAAGAAAAGCAGTGTCGTCAGCAAATGTCGACGTGTGTGTGTGAAACTATTGGTTGGCATATCTGCCGTGTAAAGCAAGTACAAAATTGGACCTAGTATACTTCCTTGAGGTACACCAGCGTCTATTGGTTGGGAACAACTTATTTGGTTTCCCTCTTTAATCATAAATTGTCGGCCTGTTATGTATTTTTCTAAAAGGTTGAAAATATTAGCTGGAAGGTTGAGCTTTAGTTTGTTTAGAAGGCCTTCATGCCATACTTTGTCGAAAGCTTGTGAGACATCGATAAAAAGCCAGGAGCAGTACTTCTTTTCCTCAAAGGCTTTTCTTATAACCTGTACCAACCTGTGAGTTTGTTCGATGGTACTATGTTGACTTCTAAAGCCGAATTGGTAATTTGGAATGCAGTTGTTGTCATTCAGGATCGGATTTAGCTTGGTTTTTTAACAGTTTTTAGAACAATTTTGACATTGTGGGTAACAAACTTATGGGCCTATAAGATTCTACCTTCGAGGGATCTTTGCCAGGCTTAGGAATCATCTTTACTAAGGCAACTGTCCATATAGGCGGAAAATGTTCAAGCCGAATTATCGCGTTAAAAATAAAAAGAATGATTCTTTTAGCAGTAAGAGGCAGCTCTATGAGCATTTTGTTGCTTATTTTGTCAACGCCAGGAGCTTTTTTACCGTTAAGGTTAGCGATAGCCTCTACAACATCTGCAAATCGGAAACGTATTTCTAAAGGACGTCTTGCAACAACAGGCGGTAATTCCCTCACGTCAGTGCATGTATTGGGAGTGAATACGTTTTTGAAATGATTTGCGAACAGATCGCATTTTTCTTCATCATTTCTAGCCCAGGATCCTCTCAGATTGCGCAGTGGTGGTTTTGCGATAACAGGTCTTTTAAGACGTCTGGCTGATCGCCATAAGGAATAATTTGTCTGAGGAGTCGCGTCTAGACCTTCCAGGTACTCTTTCAGTGATGCCATTCTGTGAGCCTCCAACAAGCTTTTTAGTTGGGTTTTACATTCTTTCAGCTTAGTTTTAAGTTGGGGCGATCTATGTTTTTGCCATTCCCTGCGGGCTTTTCTTTTTTCAGATACGAGCTTTTCCACATCTTCAGAGAAAATTTTGTTGTACCTAGCCTGGCGGTAGGTAGAAGACGCATGTTCAACGGCTTTTTTAATGTTTTCATTTAGGACGCTCAGACAATCATCTATGTCTCCGGGAGTTTTTAACGATTGGTTCTCCGCGCAGTGCGTACTAATATATTTTTTATATTTCAACCAATTAATTCTTTTAGAAAAACTCACTAGCTGCTATTTGGTGAGGACTGCAAATAGTGATTATTGTGGGTGAGTGGTCAGAAGATAAATCCAAGGAGGCTTGAGCCTCAATGAGCTCCAAGGATATACCTTTTGCTACGCCAAAATCAATTACGTCTGGAATTTTATTGTGGTCTGTTGGCCAGTAGGTTGGTTGTCCAGTTGAAATAACGAAAAGTCCCATTTCCGACACGGAGTCATACAAGACACGACCTCTGGGACTAATTAGGCGGGAGCCCCAGTATGTGTGCTTAGCGTTATAGTCTCCAGCAGCTATGAAGCGGGGACCTAATGATTTGTAGAAACTTTTGTACTGATCCTTCGTTATGGAGAATCTGGGAGGACAGTAAACTGATGAAATAACAAGGTTATGGAAAAATTCATCAATGCAGACGTTTGTTGCTTGCATATAACATTCAGATAGGCCACCCAACCATTGGTGCTTAATTCTTGATTTGATTAAAATAGCAGAGCCACCACAGGATCTATCCCTGGGATCTTTTGAATCATAAAAATTGTATCCACTAATTTTAAAAGTGCTTCTAGATGTCATATGAGTTTCGGAAATCAACATGACATCGATTTTTTGGTGTGTTAAAAAGTAGTCGAGCTCGTTTTTGTGTTGGCGGATGCCGTTTGCGTTCCAGAAACAAACCCTGAGGCAGTTCATGGTCTTTTAAGCATGGCCTACAGAAGAGCAGACTGCATTTTCTGCATCTCCTGCATCATGCTAGCCATTTGCGCCATTATATGCGTAAATTGTTTGACCATATTGTCAATTACGGCTTCCAGACGGCTAAAATTGGGACCAGTTGGTTCACTTGTTGGCACTTGTTGTTGTGTGGTTGGTTGGTTTGGCCTTTGTGCATTGGACTGGTTTGACTTTAGTGCGTTGACGTAAGTAATTTGACTTGTAGTTGGCTGTGATAACTGGGGAATGTTTTTTTGGTTGTAACATGCAGATCCCCACATACAACACAAACAGAAGGCAACTTACAGTAAGTTTTTGTGTGGCCATATTCCTGACAATTTAAGCATTGTACAGGTCCAGATCGCTTATGCGGGACTTCCACTGTAACTCTACGGTGCATAATATATCTTAAACCATAAATGGGGTGAGTTTCGTTTTTCTTTAGTTTGGCATCACCAGGCTCAAGTTCAACTCGAAACAATGGTTGAGGGTATTTTTTCCTGTTTCTAATATTTGTCACAGTCCTTACCTTAAATCCTTCGCTGCACAAACTGGTCTTTATCTCCCCCGGGTCAACATTTGAGTCAATTCCTTTTATGACTACCTGGAGGCCTTTTGCGTTTTTTAGCTGGTAAGTGTAAAAGTTCTTTTTTAATTTCTCAAATTCCGACACCGTGGCGCGGTAAGCGTTCTCGTGGCTTACTTGAATTTTGGTCTCATATATATTACCACGTTTTATGTTCGACACATAAAAGTTCTTTTCGCCTATTAATGCAACTAAAAATTTGATGAGGTCGTTCGAATTTTTCTCTCTTAAATAAATTGGAGGAGGCTTAAAGATTTTTTCAGTAACGGGGCCATCATTATCATCTGTTTGCAGAATGGCAAAGCGATTTTGCGATGTGGTTGGCCTTTCATCGTCTTTTAAAATTTTTGCAGGTTGACTTACTTCTGCCGACTTCGGACTTCTCCCCCTTTTAAGAACTGTTACGTACCTGTCCATCCCTACCTGGATCTTAGGAGCACACGCAGAAATTGGGCCTGGAGCGCCTTTAGCAGCTGTAGGTGCGACACCAGAACTTGATAACGAAGACCGCGATGAAGATGGCACCTCGGTATTTTTTTTATAATTTTTAAACAGAGATTGGGCTAAATTTGTCCCTTGTTCAGTACATTTATTTAGATTAGGCACACTTGCACTTAAACTTTAAGAAAAATTTATTCGCATATCCCAGCGAATATTTAAGAAACAATTTTTTTTCGTTCGCATATCCCAGCACACACAATTGTGAGAACCAGATCCCAGAAAAGTTAAAAGATGTCCGAGGAATTCATTTTCGATTCAGATGACTTGATCACGTTTTGCACTGAATTTGAAAATATTCCCATTGAAGATCTTTCTGAATCCCTTTTAGAGGTTAACCTCCAGGATCTAAACGATCGCTGGGCTAACCTACAAAGATCTTACAGGACACTTTGCACTGAAAAAGATGCGAAAGTTGAGAAAACGTTCTTTGATTCTGTTCGAGCAAAATATTCTACCTGTACTCGAGCATTTCATAAATCCAAATCGAAGATCCTAGACCTACAGAAGCACTTGGCAGTGAATATTTCAATTCCCCCTTTACAAGCATCCTTTAATGAACACAACTTTGCACACGTTACAGTTCCCCCATGTGACACAGAAGTATTTTACGGTGGATATGAAGAGTGGCCGTCTTTCCGAGACATGTTCACCGCCGTTTATATAGATAACCCCAAAATACCTCCTGTACAGAAATTATATCACCTAAGATTGAAGGCACAAGGTCAGGCAGGGAGTATTATTAGAAAATACAAGTTATGTGCAAATAACTTCTCTATGGCCTGGGAAGCGTTAAAGGAAAGGTATGAAAACCAGAGAATTCTAGTAGAAAACAAATTAAGATCCTTTTAAATATGTCCCCAATCACAACGGAGAATAGCGAATCCCTTCAGAGGCTACAGGGTACGATAAACGATTGCCTCTCTGCAATTAGAGCCCAGGAAGTCCCAATAGATCAATGGGATCCGTTCATTATTATTCTTTGTTCTAGCAAACTTCCAGTCGAAACCCTTTCTCTGTGGGAACAATCTCTTGAATCTCACAGGACTTTGGTAAAATGGATAAATTCTTATCTCACAGATGCGAAGTTGTAGAACGCTTGGAATCTCGAACCCAGGATTTGTGCGTCAATTCACAAAGGCAAGAAACTAAGTCAAGACTATTTCCAACTAAGTAGAGTCTGCTCAGTATACTTGTAAGTTGTGTGGTTCTAATCATTCTCTCAAAAACTGTTCCCAATTTTTAAAGTTTGATCCTTAATCTAGAAACCAATTTTTTTCGCATAACAATATATGTCTCAATTGTTTGGCCTACAGTCACTTGCGAAAGAATTGCCCCAGTAAGTTTGCATGTTCACACTGCAAAAAGAACCACCATTCTTTATTGCATTTTCATAGAGCCACAAACCCAGGAAATACCAATAATTATTTAGACGAAAGGCCGGAAACTTCAGCACAAGGTAGGGAAAGAGGAGCGCTGCCTACAGCCTCGCACGTAGCTCACGCGAATAGTAGATGTAGTGCTAATACCCTTTTACCGACAGCCATAGTAAACATTAGTCACCGAGGTGAAAACTTTAAGGCTCGTGCTTTCCTTGATCAGGGCTCTGAAAGAACATTTGTTTCAAAAAAGCTTCAACATCAACTTATGCTCCCGACAGAGGCGAAATTTCACCAAATTCATGGCATTGGAGGTGAGGTAGTCGCTAATTCAAATGCTCTGTGTAAATTAACACTATTTTCTCGGCAGTGTAATCGCTTCGTTAATATAGAGGCTATAGTTGTTCCCAAAATTACCCGGGTACTTCCAAACTTTTCTCTTACGAGATCAGATATTCCCACGTTAGATTTTAATGATATTGAGTTAGCAGATCCAACCTTTTACTCGTCGGGTCATGTGGATTTGCTCCTTGGAAGCGATGTTCTCCCTCAAATCCTCCTAGATGGAGTTCGAAACATATCCGACTCACTTTTAGCACAATCCACTATATTTGGATGGATCATTAGTGGGCCGGTAAAAGTTGAAAAAGTATCTGCGTTTTCAATAGAGGTCTCCGAAAATTCCACTGACATTCTCGGAAATCAATTGAGACAATTTTGGGAGCAGGAAGAGGTTCCCACTCAACGTCCTGTTTCAAAAGAAGATGAATTTTGCGAAACGTTGTTTCAAAAAACTTCATTTAGAAATTCTGAAGGTCGATATGTGGTAAAACTTCCCTTCAAGGCAGACTTCCCAAATAATATATGCTTAGGATCTTTCCGATCTGCTGCTAATGCACAATTTTTTCATATGGAACGTTCTCTGAATAAAAATCCCGATTTAGAAAAAACTTACACTAATGTACTAGGCGAGTATTTGACGTTGAATCATATGGAACCCACCACATCATATGAAAAGGCAACTCGTTTCGGTTTCGACTCCTTCTATTTACCCCATCACTGCGTGGTAAAACCTGAACGAAGCAGTACTAAGGTCAGGGTTGTTTTTAATGCGTCTAAAAAATCAAGCTCAGGTTTGTCTCTTAACGATGTACTACATGTAGGTCCAACGTTACAAGCGGACTTAATGAGTCTTATTCTAAACTGGCGATTTTACAAGTATGTTTTTAACGGCGACATAGAGAAAATGTATCGCCAAATTCTTGTTTATAAAGAAGACATACAGTATCAACGGATTCTCTTTCGTCGAAACTCAGCTGACCCCATTCAAGATTATGCTTTAAAGACTGTAACTTTCGGCGTAAATTGTGCTCCATACCTGGCCATTAGAACCCTTCATCAATTGGCCCGTGACTCGGCAGAGAACTACCCAAAGGCGGCTTATGTTTTGTCTCAGGAAACGTATGTAGACGACATACTTTCAGGCTCACATAATATACAAGAGGCAATCGAATCCCTTTCGCAGGTTATCTTAGTACTGAAATCTGCAGGTTTCCGATTAAAGAAGATTACTTCAAACGCTCCTGAGGTTTTAGCATCAGTCTCAAAAGATAATGTCTTAGACTCCGATTTTCTCAAATTTAAGGAAACAAGCGCCACAAAGACCCTGGGAATACAATGGAATGCGCTGTCGGATTATTTTTCATGCACTATTGAAAAAATTAGTCAGACTAATTCGATTACCAAAAGGCAAATTCTTTCGCATGTAGCCAAATTATTTAACCCCGCAGGCTGGATCTCTCCAGTTATTATACAAGCGAAAATAATCCTCCAACAGCTTTGGTTAGATGGAACCGGGTGGGACGAGAATATTAAGCCAAAGACATTAGAAATTTGGAACGAATTTGTTACTAACATACCCCTAGTCTCATCTTTTAGAATACCTCGATGGATTGAATTTGCTCTTGCCCGAGTTGTTCAATTCCATGGCTTTTGCGATGCTTCAGAAAAAGCCTATTGCGCGGCAGTGTACGTCCGAACTGAAACGAACGAATCAATCGCATCAAATTTGTTAGTCTCGAAAACGAAAGTAGCTCCTATTGACCCAGTTAGTCTCCCTCGCTTAGAGCTCTGTGGAGCGGTCCTCTTATCGAAATTAGTGTAACAACTCAAAAGCTTCTCACAGTATCCTGAAAATGATCTCTTCCTCTGGACCGACTCCTTAATCGTGCTAGGATGGTTAGAAAAACCTCCCAATACTTGGAAAACGTATGTCGCTAATCGGACTGCTCAAATAATACGGAACGTTGGAAATACTTCTTTGCGACATGTACGTTCGGCTGACAACCCAGCAGATTTAGGATCTCGGGGATGCAATCCGAATGAATTGAACAACAATTCCCTTTGGTGGAAGGGGCCAGGCTGGCTACAAAAGTCCCCGGAAGAATGGCCAAAGCCCATAATAATTCAGGAGCCTCCAGAAGCCAGAAAAAAGGTTGGAACGTTTTATCTCGGTGCAGACAACACCAACTGTGATACCAGCCACGAAAAAGATATAACTGACGATATACTTAATCGGTTTTCCAAGTGGGATCGACTCCACATATAAATTATCAAGAATTCTCCTGTACTAAGTATAACCTGATCCGAATAACTCAGCTGATTCATTATAAGAAAGAGTATAAGTCCCTACTTCAGCACAAACGAGTTGATAAGAAGAGCTCTTTGTATCCCTTAAACCCATTCCTAGATAATAATAATAATACGAACAAATGGTCGAATTTCTAATGCTTCCCTTCCTTTTAGTGAACGTCACTCCATTATACTTCCAGTTAATTCAGCTTTTTGTAAACTTTTTATCGATTTCACCCATAACCTGCTGATGCACGCAGAAATTAATCTAATTTTAAGGGCAATACGAGGTGAATACTTTGTCTCCCGGCTGCGATCCGCCCTTAGATGCTTTATTAGAAAATGCCTCCCATGCATTCGATATCGGCAAAGGGTAAAGTCCCAATTAATGGGGGCTCTTCCCACAGAGAGAAGTTCCTTTTCACTTCCGTTCACCATCACTGGTTTAGATTTTGCCGGTCCCTTCTCAATAAAAACATCAGTTATTAGAAATGCCCCATACCAGAAAGGTTATGTTTGTGTCTTTGTTTGTTTCTGCACCAAAGCAATATATCTTGAGCTATGCTCCGACTTAACCACTGGTGCATTTTTAGCGGCATTTACGAGATTTATAGGCCGTCGCGGACTACCCCAAAAAGTCATGTCAGACAACGGAACGAATTTCATCGGTGCCGAACACGCAATTCGGTTGGAGTATGAAAGATTTATTAAAGATACGTCGAACGTCATGGCCGCAAAATACGCTTCCCAAGGTCTCCAGTGGTCATTTATCCCTCCAAATGCACCACATATGGGTGGGCTGTGGGAAGCAGGCGTGAAATCGGTCAAGATGCACTTTAGAAAGGTGGCTCAGAACCGGAAATTTACCTTTGAAGAGTTTACTACACTCTTGACCCGAATTGAGTCAGTCCTAAATTCGAGACCCCTATCACCGATGTCAGATGATCCCGATGAAATACTGGCGCTTACCCCCGGCCACTTTCTACGTGGAGCCCCACTTCTTGCTCTTCCGGAAGCCCCCCTGGAATCCCTAACCCTTAAGGATCGTTGGGAAAATTTGTAGGTTCTACACCACCAGTTTGCTCAGCGCTGGAAAGATGAATATCTGAAGGAGCTTCAGAAAAGATACAAATGGCAAAGCCCTAAGGATAATATGGAAGTCAACCAAATGGTTATAATCAGGGACGATATGCTTCCTCCAAATGAATGGAGACTAGGCCGCATTACGAAAATATATTTTGGCAACGATGGTTTTGTACGAGTTGCAGACGTGAAAACTCAATCTGGAGTGATAACGAGAGCAATCACTAAACTCTGTGCCCTTCCTATAAGTACCTAAGGAATCCAGTGAGAAATAAAGCTACTTTTTAATTTTGTTGTTCCAAACTCCTACTTCCATATCCTATACTTACCCATTTCCGATCTTTACCTTCATATATTGCTAAAACATATGGTCAAAAGCGCCAACAGTAGTAAAACTGATTTCAAAATCGTTAGTTTAATTACTTATTATCTCTGCTTTCAACTGCAAAGGACGTCTCGACCAGAGGGCTCTTCAAAGTACATAACCAAAACTGTACACATAATACATAAGTAAAAGTGAATTTATTTATAAAACTCATGTAAGTTATCTAAACGAATTTGTCTGTGGCCTTATTTAATTATTAAAACTCAGATACCCACTCCTGTTGTCTTATTAAAGACCCCCCGCAAATTATTTCCCCTCTTGTAAACCACCCTTTATTAGAGGTTTCCCCATAACCCAGAGTTATTGTCTCAAACCCCGTCAGCAAAATTATAGTTCTTATAATTTTATTTAATTCTCTTTTTAAAATTGTGTGTGTATACACCAAAATTAAACAATAACAGACAAATGATTATAAACGAACTTACTAACGGTAGAATACAGGATTTTTCTAACATTACTAACGAAATACTAAAGGTAAAGAAGGACGATTGGAGTGATGAATTTGCAAGTAGATTAGAGCATAAATTAATTCTATTGCAGAAGGAACTAGAGAACATTGAATATGCAATACAATGGGCTAAGATTAATATCGTAAATTGATTTATTTTGTCAAAAACTGAAACTATTAATAATATCCTCATATTGTACAATATACCACTATTCAGTACAGATGATGTGCTAACCTTCGGAAATGTAAAAATTGTAACTAACAACAAGGAAATTTTATATATATTGAGTATACCAATAACGCAAAAAGAAATTCGTGCCACATATTTGGCAAAATCAGTAAAGGTTGGTAATATGATTGATAAGATCGAGTTTGAAAGAATTTTAAACTGTAATAATTTTTTATTTGCTATGAAGACCAATTGTAAACATTATTATATGTAATAATAATGATGTAGTAGAATTAAGAGAAGATTATTGTATCACTAGTTTATTTAAGAACAAAGCCGGAAATCGCACCCAGATTAACAACGAGCATGTACCTACTATTGAGGAAGTTGGAAGCGATATATTGCTACTCAACCAATTTAACGGACTAATAACAGCAAACGGTGAAGAGATAAAATTAAACAGGACATATTTGGTGAGTATTTCAATGTTACAATAAATATAAACGGTAAAGACTACTTCTCAAGAGTAATCAGTGCCAGCAAACCCTTCCAGCTGCCTTACAACCGAAAGCAATCGGGGTCAAAACTAAAGAAGTACTGTCCCTAGAGAGACTACAAAAGTTAAATACTGGAAATGTAATGCGATTGGACACGCTGGAAACAAAAAATAATGTGCTTACGATAACAAGCAGCTGCTCTATCATTTCCGCTAATGCATTCCTCCATGTACATATATTAATTAAGAGAAGACCCAGAAATAAGGCCAGTGATGGAAAACAGATGGAGGTAAAATCTGCAGAGCAAGCGGAACTATCTGAAACAAAATCAGCACTAGAAATAAAGCAGACAAGCATTTACAATTTACATACATTTTAAACAATCGAGACGATTGCATTTAAAAAGGGAGGAGTTAACACAAAATAAATTAAAAATACATATTTACAACTAAAATATTTTCCCAAGCTGGCGTCGCGTCTGCTGTAATACGACGCTTCCTATTTTACAACTAAATTAATGCACATGCTAAACAACGAAATTTTAAACCTGTGTGTAAACAATAACCAAGCAATTTTCCATAATGGAGTGGTCATCAACTGGCTAGCAATAAATAGAATATAATTAAGAATTTTTGTGCTTTTTTACGTTTAACTTTCAATAAAGAAAATTTTTGGCGCGCTGCCAACAATTAAAAATAAATTTTTTTAAATTATTTAACTCGCAGAGTTTTAATTTTTATATGCTGGATCCTAGCCAGGGAAGCATATTTAGCCATGTCCGTATGCCCATCTGTTGAAATCAAGTTCCCAAATATAGCAACCGCTTAACTAAATTCTCGATATGTATTTTGCAAATAAAGTATTTTAGTTTATTATTCTATTAGCGTTAGTTAAGAAAGAAAAAATTTTGTATTGAAAAAACGTGTTTCTATTTACCGACACTAGCTGAGTAGAATGCATTTTCGAAAACAGCTACGATTTTCATCATCAGTACTCTTTCTTCGGTTGTAAGTTATTATATTTATAACAATTGAAAAGTTGTAAATCTAAAAACAACGTAGTCTTTAATACCGTCTGACAGGTGGTCAAAGATCTACATCTAGATGGCGTTAGTGTACATAAAAAAGGAAAAAATAAAAAGCTTTGATCCAGTTAGTGTTAAATAAAAAAAACTTCGTGACGACTCACCACGCCAGAATAAGCGAATGGGTAAAACGGCTGATGTTTACAACCAAATACAATAACTAACAACCGAACAAATGATAATGAAAATCGTAGCTGTTTTCGAAAATGCGTTCTACTCAGCTAGTGTCGGTAAATAGAAACACGTTTATTCAATACAAAATTTTTCCTTTCTTAACTAACGCTAATAGAATAATAAACTAAAATACTTCATTTGCAAAATAATGAGAATTTAGTTAAGCATTAAACTTGAGCCTAAAAATTTAAATTAAAAGTTGTCATAGCAACCGCTATTTAAACCAGTGAGATCGGTCAACTATGGACCGATATACAAATAAGCTATACCCTTTGATAACCCATTTTTTTAGAAAAAATCTATGTATATTTTCCTGTATATTTTAAAAACTATGGTCACTGTCACCACAAAAGTTGGAGGTACACTTTGAAAAGGGTATCGAGGTACCTTCCTTCCCGCAGTCCTTATTATCAAGTTCAAGAGTTGCTTAAGCATGCACCAAGCCCAATTTCTACAGTTACTCCTGAAGAAAAATCTCAAACCTAGGCTTCATAATAGGTTCAAAAAAAGGCAGGATCTTAGACAAAAAAAAAATGTTTTTTCATATTTTTATTATGGAATCTTCGCCTTTAGCGAGCTAAAAATAAGGGTTCAGCTCGTAAAACTAAGTTTCAGTTTCAAAAATTGAATTGTAGGGTAAAAGCTTATAATCAAGACGTAGCCAGAGTTTCTTCCAATTAGCCATTGGATTTGGGCCGTTTTAAGTTTTATTTGTGCCAACTCCACATCTATGTGAGGTGCCGATCCAAATGAATGTCGTCTCAATTCGTTGAGGCACCGTATGGTTGTTAATAAGAATTTGGGGTGCACGTTTATTTGCGTAAAGTAAAAGTAACGTGGGTGTATTTTTGGTCTTTTATTTTGATACCCCATAATTTTGCCCATTTCTTTACTTGGGATACGTGATGTTTAAGCTGTTTCGAGGCCTCTTTAGGGTCTTTATGATTACTGAGAAATGTCGACCTGTGATTGAAATTGTTTGTGGGCATATCTGCTGCGTAAAGCAAATATAGAGTTGGATCCTTTAGGTACCCGCTTTTGGTTGACGACAGCTTAGGCAGTTTCCCTTTATCATAAATTGTTGCCCAGTTATGTATGTACTTTATCAAAAGTTAAAAGATATTCACTGGTAAGTTCAGCTTTAGCTTGCTCAACAGGGCTTTATGCCAAACTTTATCAAAGGCTTGAGAGCCATCAATAAAGAGCGCGGAGAAGTATTTCTTTTCCTCAAAGGCTTTTCTTGTACCTGTATCAACCTGTGGGTTTGTTCGATAGTACTATGTTGACTCCGAAAGCCAAATTGTTACTTTGGAATACAGCTATTGTCATTCAAGATCGGGGTCGGCTTGTTTTTAAGCAATTTTTCGAACAATTTCGACATTGTTGGTGAGAGACTTATAGGAGTGTATGACTCCACCTTCGAATGATCTTTTTCAGGCTTAGGAGTCATCTTTACAAAGGCAACTTTTCACACTGGCGGGAAATTTTCGAGCCATAATGTGACGTTAAAAATAAAAAGAATTATACTTCTTGCTGTGCAAGGCATCTCTAAAAGCGTTTTGTTGCTTATTCCATCAAAGCTGCGACTTCTAAAGGCTCAACCATATTATGAATATGTGAGCTTATGCTAGCTTAAGTAACTATTGGAATGCATGAAATTATATGATCCAAGTCATAATGTACTAAACAAAACTTTTCGTTAAGTTTTGCCCCCTTAAGGGCTAACTATAATGTGCTTAAGCAAACCTAAACTAATGTCAAAAATCAACGAAAAGCTTGTCAAATGCTTAAGCAATTTATTGAAGACTTTTGAGTGGCTATATTGTACTTTTTAAACTTAAACTACAGAACTCGGTTTCAAATGTTTGGGTTTTTGCAAAAACTGTTTTATTTTTATATTCTAAATCAGTGGTCTTCATCCATATTACCCAGCTAACGAAGATTTTCGGGTTTTTACTTACTCTCTTCGTGAATATTACAACCAGGGTTTTCCAAAATAAATTGTTTTCCTACCAAAATGTTTCTTAAAATATGCCAACAGCAACTGAATAACTAATCCTGATTAAATTGTATTTTAAAATAAATATCGTATTTTGTTAACTGATATTGCTTTTATAATTCATGGCGAGCTATTTTTATTTTATTTTTCGATCGTAAACTTAAGAAAACATAATAAATTATCAACATTACACAATCTTTCATAATTAAAAAATCCATACGCTTTGTTTTCAACATTGCAATCGGTAATCATAATCAAAACAACAAACATATGAAAAATAAAAAATTTCAATTAGTAGCTTGTTAGCTTTCAAACAGAGTAGGTGTATGTCGCATGTTTTTATTTTTCAGAGAGAGCTAAAAATGTTTTTTCTGCACTGCAGCGTTGCCAATTAGTGTGTAATTAACCGAAAATAATTTGAAGCTCTTTATGTGTGCAATATAGGTAGAGCTAAAATTTTTTTTGATAATTACAGTAAGAAATTGATAGCAAGCTACATAAATTTATGCAATTTTAAAACTTTTTCATAATTCAGGTAAAAACCTACGGACATACATATAAATTTTTTACAGCATTTTAGAAAAAAATATTTATAATAATTATGTGGGATATTAAGTGTTAAAATCTTTTTTGTTTTCTTTAAACATATTCAAAGAGGCTGAGTGCCTTGTATGCAACGAGTTACTAAAGAATATGTTTGCATCGCACCTTAAGCGGCATACAATGCATATTGAGTTTCATTCTTTTTCAGAAAATGAGAGAAATCAAATAATAAAAAAACTAAAAGAAGATTTTCGACTCAAAAACCTTTGTATCCAAAATAGGCTCAAATAACTCTACCAATACAGATAGCCAAATCAAGGCTTCACATTTCATCAGCTTAGAATTAGCTAAAAAATATCGTTATAATAAAACAAAATATTAATAATTTTATATTTTGCCTTGAAATAAAAAAAAACATAAGCTTACAAAACACTGATACACAAAAACAAATATAGTAAAAACATACTTTAATTTTTTTATAAAAATGAATTATTTTGGTTGTTATTTTTACATTTTTCAGTTAGTACTGTATTACTGAATGAGCGCGATATATTGTGCTATGTTTTTATTTTTTTTTTATATATAATTTGTTATGTTCTGTTTTTTCACTTAAAATGCAGATTTGTTTTTTCCAAATTTGCAGTTTTTATAAAAAAAAATAATGGCAACGCTGACAATAATACTCTCATTTTAAGTGCGTTTCTCTTTGTGAAGACCACTGTTCTAAATATATGGATTTTTTTCGCAAAGGTTATTTAACTATCATCTACAATTTATAAATATTTAACCATTAGCAAATAAATAATAAAATTATATTTTAAAGTTAGTAAATACAAAAAATTTTCACATAAATAAAAGTGGTCTTAGAAGTGCAACTGTGCGCGCAACTCAAGTATACACAGCTGATATTTTAAGCAAAGTACCCATATTCTATAATTCTCTTAGCTAAAGCTAAATCTCGATCGCTAAAAAGCTAAAAATAAACTACGTTGAATATTTTAGCTACTTTGCTTAATTGGTATTCCGCATGCTTTATCGCTTAGCTAAAATTTTAATTTTTCGCCGTAGCTAATTTACTATCAGCAGACTTTTTCTTTCCCTCTGCCTTGATAGTATGATGCTGAAAAGAGACAAACACATGTGGGAGCATGGTACAATTACCTTACAAGGTAGTATCGATTAAACAGCTGACTATTTTTTGCTCGAGTTTTTCCACTCGTTATGTCTGTCAAACAGTACGTTTTTTGACACAAACGGGGAAGCTTTTACAACAACTTCAAAAATTTGGCATCGAGTTTGTTGTAGTTGTTGCCGTAGCGATAATACCTTATAAGGTAATTGTACCATGTGTGGGAGCTTTCGATACTTTATATAAGTCAAGGCGAATTCATAGAGAAGGTGGTCTCGACAGATCATCTGACTATTTTTTGCTCGTGCAATTTTCCTCACAATATGTCAAAAGTTTGTCTATGTGCTTATTCTTAATTAAAAAAAAATACGCGTCGGATAGATTTTTAAACTAAAAATTTAAAAAAGTGTTTTTAATTACCAAATAGTAAAACCAAGTGATGCGTTCTTGTGCTTTGTGCAAAAAAAAAAACAGTGTAAAATTAGTTTTCTTCACGTTTTTCTTCTGCAAATAATTTGTGTTTTTTTTAATGATGCCATATACAAATAATTTGTGTTTTTTTTTAATGATGCCATATATGTGTTTGACATTATAGGTACGAATTTTTCGCCCTGCGTTCACCTTGTATGAATTCGCCTTGATATAAGTCAAGGTGGATCTATAGAAAGTGGTAGCGTAGTACCAACCAAATACATTGTAAAACCGGCGACAAACACCTAGACATTTAAAAGTATAAACAAACACACAAGGAAATAAACGTAAAGTATGCAGCTTTTAATGTCTAGGCTTTGGAGCAAGGCAAAATAAAAAATTATCTGCTGACTAATACACCGACTTGTGTGTTAATCCACTTTGCTATAGGTGTTACCCAAGAATGATAGACTATTAGAGATTGCGACTTGCGCATGTTTGCCTCTCTGATGACGTAGTTTAACCCATGCAAGGGTTGCCTATTCTTTGTATTTTTAAATCATTTAGGGCTTTATTTGTATTGAAAACTTTAATTTGCATGACTAATATTAATGGTCCAAATGAGAATATTTTAAATTTGAAATATGAATATGAGCGTAATAAGTTTAAATGCGTTAATTTTAATGAACTGAAGATGTATGCATGCATGTCTATATAGGTATAATGGATATAATATATTTGGAACCAATTAACAATATATTAAGCTGAAGATACCCCAGAAATTAAGATAACACATTCCCGAAGCCGGTGTCAACCTGGCTACTTACTCAATATTGAATTTATAAAAAGCCCTTTTGGAAGCCAAAAACAAATGTTCGATATAATAGTTTTGTTCATTTTTTGCTGTAAATGAGAAAATTTTTATTGAACTTGAGAATTTGCATTTGAAATTGAATTTTAAATGAAAATTCCCAATTTCGTTTGGAATTTTCTCATTAACAATGAAAAATGGCGCAGTAGTATGTTTACGTACCAGAGAATAGCATAATTACGTTTTATCTTGATTTTATCTGGTGTTAAACTCTTAAGCGATTTTAATGAGTTGAACAAAAATCTGCCTCAAATAAAATTATCTTCGTTTGATCAATGCATGAATTTATACATTGTGAATTTATTCAGTGTGTGAATACTTTTGTCAAAGCTATATCAGTGTTGTCATAAGTTGATAATACAAAGTTTCTAATTGCTTAAAAACAAAGCGCTAGATATTTGAAAAACAACTAAATCACACTTCATCATCTAATTTGAATTTTACCCAAAAAAATTTTGTTTTTTTGTATCCATAAACGTTTAAAATAATATTAACTTTCTGTTAATTATGCATAATGCTGAATCAATTTTAACACAATTATTTAAGCATTTATAGCCACAAGAAAACCAGCACTTAGCACTGTTTTTGAAACCTTTAGTGCCAAACAAGAAATATGACAAGAACTATAGCAAACCTTTGTTATACACGGCTGGCAAAGTTAAAGAGAAACAACTACGTCAACTTACGTTAAACAATGAGCATGGCGCCAATTTTTGTCTGTTATTCTCATTAGGTGCAACATCCCCAAAAAAAATAAGACAGTCATTCTCTTACTCTTTGCTTTTTTTGTATGGAGTTTGACACTAAAATTGAAATTATTATTGCTCTAGATTAATTCCTAATTTTGCCGGAAAAGATTTATATGTTATGTGAGATTTGACAACCCTGCACTAAAATCACTTTGACATTTCTCCAAAAAATTAATTTGTCGAATTTCGTTATTTAAAAAGAATTTTTAATTTAAATTTATTAAATATAGTGCAAAAAAATAATAGTTATTATAAAAATTGTGTGCGAAGTGTATTTAAAAGCTATAAGAGCAAAAAAAACTTATTTAAAATTTCGAAGCAAATCGTAAACACGAAGTGTGCAGTGGGGCAATGCATGCAAAACGATCAGAAAAATTCAAGTGAGAAATTGTGCTAAAACTAATTGTGAGCGTGTTCTTAACAAATCTTATTTTAGCTGTGTCCTTTTACTCTTTCCCAAAAAACCATGAAAAACAAAAAAAGCTTCGGATAAAATTTTGCAATCGGCCTGACAGCAATAAAAAATTTTTTTGGTTAAATTAAAAAATATTTTAATATATTGCTCAAAAATGTAAAAACACTTATGTCTTTTGTTGAAACAAATTAATATGTTTATATTTTTATTTAATAAGAATTTTAAAGTGTATTTTTGTCAAAAAATCAAATCCAACAGGACCGAAATAATTTTTCAAGAAAAAAGCAGGCACAATGAAACATCGTAGGATCAAGTAAAGCTCACCATTTTGATAGTATTAAACTATATATGTTGAATATCATGTTCTCTGTAATTTTTTTTTTTAGTAGGACGGTAATTTTTTTAATTTTGATAAAAACGATAATTATTATTTTTATAGATAAGTTTAAAAAAATAATATTTTTTATTTTTTGATTTTAATTTTTTCATTTTAACAGTCATTGGTTTTAAATACTTATTGAGGCACACATGTAAAAATAAAAATACCTTTATAAATGCTTTCTTACAATGTAACTTTTTACATTAAAGATTATCTTTTTTTCTTTTCTTGAACAAAATGTACATAAAGGCATTTTTCATGATATATGCATGTAAGTATGAACTTGAATGAAAATTTTCGGTTTTTAACGAACTGTGTAGAAAAGTAGTCACTTCAACTCGTTTTGTCAACAAACAAAAATTTTATTGAAGGAATATTAAAAAAATTGCATCATGTAAATGTAATCTTATAGTTTCGATTTTTTATTGGTTTCAAGTGTTTGTCTATATGAAAAAAGTTTACAAATAAACTACTAAATTTTACGTGTTTTTGAAAAAAAATTAACGAATAGTGTGTGAGTGTTTATATTTAAAACAAAAACAAATGTTTGTTTTTTTTATATATATCCCTGAAGGAAACTTGGGAACAAGTGTCCCCATGTCAACACTTTTATTGACTATTATGTTGCCTTTTTGGCGACATTGTCAACAGTACGTCTACAGTTTTATATTAAGCTTTGATAAGAAGAAAAGAAAACTGTCAGCGGCAAATTAATGCTTCAGTTTGCCGTCAAATGCAAAAATGTATCAGCAACATTATGGCCTTTTTTATTTTTTCTGCTGTGCTATAAAAGTGATTTATATACACAAATCATACTTGTTTTCAATGACAGACGCATGTTAAATGTCTATTGCAAAAACACATTGCCAATGGTTTAGCTTATCAGTAGTACTGTATACTAAAATTGCTAAAAGGTACTAGTTAATCGCTGGTTTCAATGTGTACATATGACCCCAAAAGAAGCACCTTGTCAATAGTACCAATGTCAGCAGTTGATTTTTTGTTAATAGCAAAGAGCATTGTCTGAGGTATAGCTTAACAGTAGTACTGGTGACAATGTCAGTAGTGAGTTTCTAGTGATTCTCTATTGACATTTCCTGCAGGGATCTTACAAATTTTTTTTACCAAAACAGGCAGCAAATTAACACCTGCTGCTAAAAACTTTTTTAAAAATCTCTTGTATATGAACACATATTTTTTTTCTTACCTAAGGTATGGGTTACCAAGTTTTTGTAAATAAAATCAAAATTTTTAAAACAAACTTTCTTTTTAAATATTTTTAGCACACAAACGTTTCGTCCATATTATGAAAAATATCTTTATAACGAAGAAATTTTTTAAAAACGCATTAAAAAATTAGATTTATTTTTTGGCCTTATGTTTTTGTTTGTTAACTTTACTTGAAAATCTGGTCATACCGAATAAAATATATAGGGAGAGAATTTGCTTATTACATTTAAAACAGGAAGATTTTGAAATAAAATTTAAAATATGAAATGGGTAAGCTAGAAGTATTTTGGTTTGTGTGGATAAACCTTAGAATAAGATCGCTTAATGCGGAAATCAAGCAAAACACAAATAACCAAAAACGAAAATTTAGTAAAACAATAAACTAATTTTAAATGTTTTAATTTTTTTTCTAAATGTTATTTAATATTATAAATTATTTGAACATTTAATTTTTTTATAACACGATTAACAAAAAACAAATTAGAAAACATTTTCTCCAAAAGTTAGGAAATTGTCCCACTGTTATGTTTACATTATTTTTAAATGAGAGACTGTTTCGTGACGTCATTTGACCACATGCGCAGAAAATGCAAGTTTTCAATTTGTTATGTCGTAACCTTGTTATTTATTAATCTTGGGTGTTACCTTACGTTATTATCAGGGTTGTCAGTTTTTTTCAGGGACCATCGCCAGAACGGTTATCAAAAATATCTACTGTTTTTCACGAAAAAAAACTCAAAAATTGTTTTACAAAAATAAACATATGAAATTATTAGTACCCTTATTGTTATTGGTACCGTCTAACAAAAACGCCAATGCTACATGGATAGCCCCCTTGTCGTTTTTGTGGCGTATTATACAGCTTTCGGCACGATTACGCCAAACACAATAAGGCCCAATATTTTTTTTATGAAATAAATTAAATAAAACAAAATAACTATTTAATTAAAGTAAAAATAAAATTTTTTGTACACCAAGAAATTCAAAGGAAGAATTGAAAAAATATATAGCCAAGAGCATATGAAGAATGGCAGTTACTTTGTTAAGTAACATGTTGTTAAATATTAAAAACTTTGCTTAGGTTAAAACACGAACTTAATGCAGCATTTTTATTGAAGTAATTTTGTATGTAACATCGTTTAAAGCAAATCTGTGTAGCACTTAATTTAAGAAATTAAAAAGATGCATTCAGTAAGCTATAAACTTCAGGTTCATCTGTGCCATTTTGGGTAACATACATAGGATTTGTATTAAATATATTTATAACTCCTTAAGTTAGTTCAAAAACTTTGCCGTTTGTTAAAATATTTGTCAACAATATCGCCATGGCGGTAAACCTTAATTTTAATAGCCGAGAGCACTAAAAAATCGCCACATTTGGCGTAAAATCGCCATAACTGACAGCCTTGGTTATAATTAGCATTTGTTAAAAAATGTTATGCGTTTGCTTACAACAAAAATATTTAATATATATGATAATATTTGTTTATAACTTATTTTAAAATATATGCTTAAACATTTTTTAATTTTTGCTACATACAGACTTAAATATTTATGTATTTTAATAAAAAGTATATAACTGAAATGTAGTAGAAGTATATGAAACTAAACATAGCGGAAATTATGGCGACATATTTATATGATGGCAGCTTTTATTGTTTATTGTATATTAGCAATTACACTTTTGCAATCCACATGTATTTGCATATGTTTATAATTTTTGCTTTCACACGTACATATGTAATTACATCCGACATAACATCCAAACCAAAATAAACAACTTACTTTTCCTTGTTTTTATTATAAAAACAGCTGATGACACATGCCTTGTCAGATTAAAATAGAGCACGCTCTAATTACAAATTTGCCATATGACATTTACATATGTGTTTCACACATGCAATGTTTAAACGCGTTCAGACGGCAGATATCAATTTCGCACTGCAAAATTAGACAAGTCATGTGTAAAATGCATATCGTCTGAAACCACTTTTAGTAAACAATTAGTAGGGTCTTTGTATGTATGTGTTGTGTTTTTAAAGAATTAATATTACATTTCATTACAAAAAGGTGCCAAAAAATATTTTTTATTTTATATTGCTGTAAAACGGCTTAAAATAGCCAATCAATTTATGCTAAACGATATTTCATATAATAAGGGAAATACTTTATATTTTAAACAATTAACTTAAGTAAGCCATTGTTTGGGATCTCTAGACATTTTTACAGAATATAATTACAAAATTGTATTCCTTAAATCTTAAAATAACAGTGTCTACTCTAAACAAGCAATATGTTTTTTTTCTACCTGTTATTTAAAATTTAAAGTCTTATCCTTTTACAAACCTATAGGCGTTTAGTTAATAACGGATTTTAAGTTTAATGTAAGTAAAATTACCCTACACATCACGATTTTTTTTATTTAATCAGCTTGAAGTAGAAAAAACTTTAATCCTGTTATAAATAATTTACTACAACAAATGCATGAATTATTTTCCCTTATAATTTTTTGTGTTTTAACTTTCATTTTCTTGCTTAAATAACAAATATTTTTCATAAAAAGCATTAAATAAACAAATATTATCCTCTACTCACATTTTAGCACCCAAAAATATATTTGATGCTAAAAATTTAAATTTTTTTGACATCAAATCGCTAATTTTAAATTAGAGAATTCGATATTAGAAAATTTTAGCGATAGAAATAAAAACTTTATTTGCGGCGAACTGATATTTAGGACGATGCTTAATTAGGCAATATAAACAACAGAATTGCACTTGTATCTAAAAATTGCCAAAAAGCTTTTTTTGATTTTTAGCGATAGAGATTTAGCTTTAGCGAGTTACAGAATAGGGCGGCAGGTTCGCTATTTGCTTAAACAAATGTAACTTGACGAAAAGTTGCTTAAGTGCATTAGAGTTATACACATTTGATTGTGTGTATTCGCACTTTTGCTTAAGTTAGCAAAAACACATTATAGTAAGCCCTTTAAGCAAGGAGCGAAACTGAACGCATTTTCCGTACGTAAACATCTGTTTAAGTGTTTTATACACACACACACATACATGTACATTGTTGTTTTTTTCAGTATAGTTACTCATATTACCGCAATAGATGAAAAAGGGCAGTTTCCCAGCTAGCATTTTCAGTCGTAATAGAATCGTCCGCGATCGGAGTGGGCGATTGAATTAATCGTCTGCGATGTCGTAAGCTGATCGCGCAAGTTCAGAGCAACTGAAGAAACTGTGTCCCAATGGCGAATCTTCTACACGAGTCGGCCACGATGCGCATAAAAGAATCGTTTAAGACTCTCTCATTCCTACTTAAAAAGAGCTTGAGAACAATCGCCTTAATGAGTCGCCTGCGATTCGCTTAAGACTCTGTTATTCCTACTTGAAACGAACCTTCAAGCAATCGCCTTACTGAGTCTTCCACGACGCTTCAAAAAAGATCGTGGAAGAGTCTTAAAAAGATCACTACGGACACAAAATAAAAAAGAAATGTTTTGTTTTTTTTTTATTTGTGTTATTTAATATTAAATTCAGTTTAATACAAAAAAAAATGTTTTTATGCATGAATGTATGTTTTAAAAAAATAATAAAATAAGGTTTACTGTATATTCTGGACTTCGTCAGCCTTTTTGGTTCGGTCACCTTTCCTGAGTCGGTCAACGGCATGAACAAAATGTTGTTGCAGGACTTTATTTATACCTGCGTCGTCAGCACTTGGAAATTTTGATTGACAGACATCTTTAAAAACAAAACAAAAATTAGTATTATGTAATAGCATTTCATAAAAAGTATTTACCTGTTATAATTTTCTTTATATTAAACTCCTGAATACTGGGCTTATTGTTTGTTCCACGCCAGCTCAACTTTGCGGCGACGTCATCGCTCAGAATTTTTTTAATAGCATTCCTGATAAAGGAATTGGAGCAGTCGCCACCCACTTTACCAATAATGTATTTCTGTAAAAAGATAGGTTTATGTATATTGATAAGTGAAGATACACAGAAAAAACTCCAGAAAATTTTGTTAGATTCTAATAATATTTTTATTTGATTTTTACAAAATAAACAGAAAATCAAAAAAAATATTTGAACAATTCCACAAATTTTTTTATTGAAAAACGCAATTGTGTATCTGATTTTACAATTTTGTTCATAGGACTGAAATCAGACAAAAAAATTATTGATTCTGTTAAATGGTTTACTGATTTCGGTCCTATAAACAAAATTGTAAAATCAGATACACAATTTTATCAGAATTTTAAAAAAATTTTAATAATTTTTTTTTTGAATTTGTGTTTATTTTGTTTGACATAAAAATTAAATAGCAATATTATTAGAATATAATAAAATATTTTCTGAAAAAAACTATTATTTTAAAAAGCTATTTTTTTGGAAACAAAACTCTGGAGTTTTTTCTGTGTAAATAGATAGATAGGTATAAGTATAAAATTATATATATAAGAATGTATTTTAAGATATCGTCGGCTTAGAGTGTAAACCTGATAAATCCCTTTTTTAACTCAAACGTTGCAAATTAAACCGTTTATTCATATTTTTTTTAACTAATAGTTCTTGCGACGAAACATTACGAAATGGTGCAGTTAATTCATTAGACTTACTAAGACTAGGACTAAATTGAGAGGTAAAAATATTTTATTTTTTTATTTTTTAGTTTTTTGTTTTCGCTGTAAATTTGAATGGTGGTTAGCAGGTTTACACTCTAAGCCGACGATATATTTATATAAATATAAAGACATACTAATTGGGCAACAACATTGTCGTTCTCCTGTATTTGTTGATGCAAATCTTCTAGTTGTTTTAAAGTCTTTAGAGGCAATTGTGGCACTAAATTTATTTGCATGTTATCAGAATTATTGTATTTCAGCTGGCGAACCTCATTTCTTAGGGTGATCACTTCCTCTGTTAACCTGCCGATTTGCTGTTTTTGCGCACGTATTTCCCCTAAAATATCTGTCAATATCTTATTTGTACTATCTGAAAGAGATAATGAAAATACAATTATAAAATTAGTATACCTTTATATTGTAAATATGTCGTTCAATTCGTTTATAATATCATCTTACCAGTGGAGTTTTCAGCCGGTTGGTATTGTATTTGCTGTGTATTTGATTGATCTGGAAAAAACTGGAGATTATAAAAAAAATTAATATGGCTTCGATGCACCTTTACTGTTTATGGTAGTCAATGGAGTATACTGCACTAATTGAGTGACGTCATTGGAATCTGGAAAAAGACTTGAAATTAGTTTAAAATATTAAATCAAATTAAGGTGCAACCTTACCAAAAATAATGGAGTTAACGTTCTCCATGGTGAATTTCGGGAAGTAGTACTATTTGTTTGTTTATTTTATCGTCCTTTAAACAAACTATTTTCGTTTTTATTTTATATATATCAAAGGAAATTTTATTTCCTTCTTCAATTTGATCAGTCGAAAAAATTAAAAAATGTTTTGATGAGACCGGGTTTTCAAAAAGCGGCTTTAAATTAGTTACAGTGCTTCCTTCAAAATGTGGCAATCTATTTATTGAATTTATTTTCGTTATTTTTACAATGCTGTCGTTTACTACGCAAAAATTGTCCGGCGCGAGTAAGGAAAAAAAAAAAGTTTTTGTTTTAATATTAGTATAGCTATCTCCTTTATATTTCCCAAAAATGAAATTGGAATCTGCCTCTAATGAGCTGGGTCTTTTCGTATTGCTTATTTCTACCTGTCTTTTGTATAATTGTGCAGCCACATTATTAAACTTGTGAACGCTTTTTTTCAGTTTTTGCAAGTGGTTTTCAAATTTAAAGGCACTGATTGACTCCAGGGATCCAAACTCTTTAGCGTCTTCGTGTAAATGTAATAAGTTATGGAAGTTGCACGTTAAAAAGCTTGTATCATACAAAAATTGTACATCTTTCACGAAATTCGCTAAAAGATGTTGCGCAAATAAATTATTTACTTTACAATCTTCGTCATGTAGCAAAATTCGTATGGCTATTGATAGTTTCAAAAAATGATGGTATCTTTCAACAGGCAAAATGTTTTTTAAAATAAAAGGGCCAGTGTACAGCAGAAATTGTCGAAGTTCTGTAGCCTTCCACCTGTCAAGCTCATTCAAAGACCGTGGTGTTCTGCAAAATTCGTATGGAATGGAGCTACGTAAGATATTTAAATTTTCAGAAACCTTGTTAATATTCCATGAAGTTAGGGAATAATGTTCACCTTTTACCTTAACCCAAGCTTTTAATAAAGTTCTCATTACTCCTAAACACACTACATGCATATAATCTAAAGTAAATTGGTGCACCATGTCTATTTGGATATTTTCTATAGCAATTGGAGTCATAATTTTATGATGCTCCGGCTGAGCACGATTTCTAAACCCTTCATTTGTTCGTAAGGCACAGTTGATACCAAAAGGGAAAACTAAACGGTTTTTTACAAAATGTCCTTTCTGCTCACATCGAGTACATGAGAAGTACCCACTATGCCCTTTAGTGCCCAGTATATATGCCCTCGCTGGTGTATCCATTACGAAGCATCTAACCCTAACTAAATATAATTTTTTTTGAAACTCAAACCCATATTTCACTAATTCACTTAATTCTGACACAAATTCTTCTAAAAACTCATTTGCATTCTTCGGCTTAGTATGCCCCTCGTAAACTCCCGTTAGAAAGACCTCACAATGATTTGATACACTGCCCAGAATTGGCCACACTTGAAGATTTGAGCTTTTGCACAATGGCAAACCATCAATATTAAAATCAAGGTTTATAATATCTTCCCGATAATTATTCTTAAGAAAAAAATCCGTTAATGCGTCCTTAAGTCCGTAGTGAACATATGTCCCATCTCCCATTGGTTTGGCTACTAGCTCTTTTGGTGTACCTTTTAACGTCCTTACGTCTTTTGGAACTTTAATATCAGTTTCTCTGAGAATTTCCAATAATTCGTTGACCACAGTTGTAGTTAACCCATGTTTTACTGACCAAAGTCTAATTTTTTCTTTCACACTTTCATTATTCGGCCAATTCATTTCTTCCATATATTCTAATGAAAAATTATCACAACCGGGATCTGTAAAATTTTCCGATTCAACTATTTTTTTTGAAGAGGTGTCTTCAACATATTTAACTGGGACACCATGACAATCAGGTCCTTTTTCCCTGACTTTAACTATTTTTTTTAAAGAGTGACATCCTATTTCATTATAAGCAGATTCCATCATTTTTTTTGCTTCTCGTTTGCTTTTTAATCTAATTGCTTTAGCCGATAACATTGTAAATATATATCTAAATTTAAGTTTTAATTAAAGACGCACTTTTTTAATAAACAAACACTTTATTTCAATAACACACTTTCTTCTTATACAGCACGTCTGCTTTGATCAAAAACTTATTTATAAAGAAGAAACAGTGACTTTTTCTTGCTAAACCTTTTTATAAATATAACGGTTTAACTCGCCTACCAATCGCCATAGAGAGTAAGCCGCGATTTTGAAGTAACAACAAAATACACTACCCGTCTAACAGTCGTTAAAAAAAAATCGCAAAAGCATCATTTGCAAGAGTAAAATACGATTATGGTGAAATAACAGTCTTGAAATGGTCGTCAGAATGCTTAAACGACGATTGTTGAGTAACAGTCTTCAAATTCTCTCGCCCACCATAATCTAAAAGAGTTTAATACGATTTTTGGCTACTCACAACCTTCTAATGCACGCCAAAATGCGTAATTGGCGATTCACTCGCCCAACAATCGTGAAAATGATTCGTGAAAGTATCGTTTAGAAGAGTAAAATGTAATTTTACTCCAACAATCGTCTGGACGATTACAACACGCGTCGCGAAATGATCGCGATCGTCGAATAATCTTCAGAATGCTAGCTGGGTTTGGTTAAAATTTTTACCAATTACAGATTTGGGTTTTTATGATATAAGGTATAAAAATATGATACTTTCATAACATTATATTAATATATTTATACTTTTTTGTTTATTTATAGGGTTGAATATTAAAAAAATTGCATCATGTAAATGTAATCTTATAGTTTCGATTTTTTATTGGTTTCAAGTGTTTGTCTATATGAAAAAAGTTTACAAATAAACTACTAAATTTTACGTGTTTTTGAAAAAAAATTAACGAATAGTGTGTGAGTGTTTATATTTAAAACAAAAACAAATGTTTGTTTTTTTTATATATATCCCTGAAGGAAACTTGGGAACAAGTGTCCCCATGTCAACACTTTTATTGACTATTATGTTGCCTTTTTGGCGACATTGTCAACAGTACGTCTACAGTTTTATATTAAGCTTTGATAAGAAGAAAAGAAAACTGTCAGCGGCAAATTAATGCTTCAGTTTGCCGTCAAATGCAAAAATGTATCAGCAACATTATGGCCTTTTTTATTTTTTCTGCTGTGCTATAAAAGTGATTTATATACACAAATCATACTTGTTTTCAATGACAGACGCATGTTAAATGTCTATTGCAAAAACACATTGCCAATGGTTTAGCTTATCAGTAGTACTGTATACTAAAATTGCTAAAAGGTACTAGTTAATCGCTGGTTTCAATGTGTACATATGACCCCAAAAGAAGCACCTTGTCAATAGTACCAATGTCAGCAGTTGATTTTTTGTTAATAGCAAAGAGCATTGTCTGAGGTATAGCTTAACAGTAGTACTGGTGACAATGTCAGTAGTGAGTTTCTAGTGATTCTCTATTGACATTTCCTGCAGGGATCTTACAAATTTTTTTACCAAAACAGGCAGCAAATTAACACCTGCTGCTAAAAACTTTTTTAAAAATCTCTTGTATATGAACACATATTTTTTTTCTTACCTAAGGTATGGGTTACCAAGTTTTTGTAAATAAAATCAAAATTTTTAAAACAAACTTTCTTTTTAAATATTTTTAGCACACAAACGTTTCGTCCATATTATGAAAAATATCTTTATAACGAAGAAATTTTTTAAAAACGCATTAAAAAATTAGATTTATTTTTTGGCCTAATGTTTTTGTTTGTTAACTTTACTTGAAAATCTGGTCATACCGAATAAAATATATAGGGAGAGAATTTGCTTATTACATTTAAAACAGGAAGATTTTGAAATAAAATTTAAAATATGAAATGGGTAAGCTAGAAGTATTTTGGTTTGTGTGGATAAACCTTAGAATAAGATCGCTTAATGCGGAAATCAAGCAAAACACAAATAACCAAAAACGAAAATTTAGTAAAACAATAAACTAATTTTAAATGTTTTAATTTTTTTTCTAAATGTTATTTAATATTATAAATTATTTGAACATTTAATTTTTTTATAACACGATTAACAAAAAACAAATTAGAAAACATTTTCTCCAAAAGTTAGGAAATTGTCCCACTGTTATGTTTACATTATTTTTAAATGAGAGACTGTTTCGTGACGTCATTTGACCACATGCGCAGAAAATGCAAGTTTTCAATTTGTTATGTCGTAACCTTGTTATTTATTAATCTTGGGTGTTACCTTACGTTATTATCAGGGTTGTCAGTTTTTTTCAGGGACCATCGCCAGAACGGTTATCAAAAATATCTACTGTTTTTCACGAAAAAAAACTCAAAAATTGTTTTACAAAAATAAACATATGAAATTATTAGTACCCTTATTGTTATTGGTACCGTCTAACAAAAACGCCAATGCTACATGGATAGCCCCCTTGTCGTTTTTGTGGCGTATTATACAGCTTTCGGCACGATTACGCCAAACACAATAAGGCCCAATATTTTTTTTATGAAATAAATTAAATAAAACAAAATAACTATTTAATTAAAGTAAAAATAAAATTTTTTGTACACCAAGAAATTCAAAGGAAGAATTGAAAAAATATATAGCCAAGAGCATATGAAGAATGGCAGTTACTTTGTTAAGTAACATGTTGTTAAATATTAAAAACTTTGCTTAGGTTAAAACACGAACTTAATGCAGCATTTTTATTGAAGTAATTTTGTATGTAACATCGTTTAAAGCAAATCTGTGTAGCACTTAATTTAAGAAATTAAAAAGATGCATTCAGTAAGCTATAAACTTCAGGTTCATCTGTGCCATTTTGGGTAACATACATAGGATTTGTATTAAATATATTTATAACTCCTTAAGTTAGTTCAAAAACTTTGCCGTTTGTTAAAATATTTGTCAACAATATCGCCATGGCGGTAAACCTTAATTTTAATAGCCGAGAGCACTAAAAAATCGCCACATTTGGCGTAAAATCGCCATAACTGACAGCCTTGGTTATAATTAGCATTTGTTAAAAAATGTTATGCGTTTGCTTACAACAAAAATATTTAATATATATGATAATATTTGTTTATAACTTATTTTAAAATATATGCTTAAACATTTTTTAATTTTTGCTACATACAGACTTAAATATTTATGTATTTTAATAAAAAGTATATAACTGAAATGTAGTAGAAGTATATGAAACTAAACATAGCGGAAATTATGGCGACATATTTATATGATGGCAGCTTTTATTGTTTATTGTATATTAGCAATTACACTTTTGCAATCCACATGTATTTGCATATGTTTATAATTTTTGCTTTCACACGTACATATGTAATTACATCCGACATAACATCCAAACCAAAATAAACAACTTACTTTTCCTTGTTTTTATTATAAAAACAGCTGATGACACATGCCTTGTCAGATTAAAATAGAGCACGCTCTAATTACAAATTTGCCATATGACATTTACATATGTGTTTCACACATGCAATGTTTAAACGCGTTCAGACGGCAGATATCAATTTCGCACTGCAAAATTAGACAAGTCATGTGTAAAATGCATATCGTCTGAAACCACTTTTAGTAAACAATTAGTAGGGTCTTTGTATGTATGTGTTGTGTTTTTAAAGAATTAATATTACATTTCATTACAAAAAGGTGCCAAAAAATATTTTTTATTTTATATTGCTGTAAAACGGCTTAAAATAGCCAATCAATTTATGCTAAACGATATTTCATATAATAAGGGAAATACTTTATATTTTAAACAATTAACTTAAGTAAGCCATTGTTTGGGATCTCTAGACATTTTTACAGAATATAATTACAAAATTGTATTCCTTAAATCTTAAAATAACAGTGTCTACTCTAAACAAGCAATATGTTTTTTTTCTACCTGTTATTTAAAATTTAAAGTCTTATCCTTTTACAAACCTATAGGCGTTTAGTTAATAACGGATTTTAAGTTTAATGTAAGTAAAATTACCCTACACATCACGATTTTTTTTATTTAATCAGCTTGAAGGAGAAAAAACTTTAATCCTGTTATAAATAATTTACTACAACAAATGCATGAATTATTTTCCCTTATAATTTTTTGTGTTTTAACTTTCATTTTCTTGCTTAAATAACAAATATTTTTCATAAAAAGCATTAAATAAACAAATATTATCCTCTACTCACATTTTAGCACCCAAAAATATATTTGATGCTAAAAATTTAAATTTTTTTGACATCAAATCGCTAATTTTAAATTAGAGAATTCGATATTAGAAAATTTTAGCGATAGAAATAAAAACTTTATTTGCGGCGAACTGATATTTAGGACGATGCTTAATTAGGCAATATAAACAACAGAATTGCACTTGTATCTAAAAATTGCCAAAAAGCTTTTTTTGATTTTTAGCGATAGAGATTTAGCTTTAGCGAGTTACAGAATAGGGCGGCAGGTTCGCTATTTGCTTAAACAAATGTAACTTGACGAAAAGTTGCTTAAGTGCATTAGAGTTATACACATTTGATTGTGTGTATTCGCACTTTTGCTTAAGTTAGCAAAAACACATTATAGTAAGCCCTTTAAGCAAGGAGCGAAACTGAACGCATTTTCCGTACGTAAACATCTGTTTAAGTGTTTTATACACACACACACATACATGTACATTGTTGTTTTTTTCAGTATAGTTACTCATATTACCGCAATAGATGAAAAAGGGCAGTTTTGGTTAAAATTTTTACCAATTACAGATTTGGGTTTTTATGATATAAGGTATAAAAATATGATACTTTCATAACATTATATTAATATATTTATACTTTTTTGTTTATTTATAGGGTTTGTTGTTGGTTAAGTTTGTCTATATGCATTTCATTGGTTCTTATACCAAATCATCAGTAGACTTCAACCCAAATTCTTAAAAAACTTATGACTATTTTCTGTCTTTATATAATAACCTCAATAAACAAAATGAGAATTACTATAAGCAAACCAAAACATTCAAGTTTTTTTAAGAATCCAACAAACCATTATTCGCTATTCGCTTGTTTTGATTTAAGGGGAAAAAGAAAATCAAAACAAGCGAATAGCGAATATTGGTTTCATTATATAAAAACAGAAAATAGTCATGAGTTTTTTAAGAATTTGGGTTGAAGTCTACTGATGATTTGGTGTAAGAACCAATGAAATGCATATAGACAAACTTAACCAACAACAAACCCTATAAATAAACCATAAATATGGGATTAAATCCTAACTAATATTTTAAAAAGTGTTGTTCTACTTTTTTGTCTTTAGAAAATTAAAGAAAAATAATATTGATGCAAAAGTTTAAATATTATGTAGATCAGCAACGTCGGGTAATTAGTTAATGCCACCAGAGAATAGCAAAATCACATTTTCTCTTGATTTAATCGGATGCTAAAACTTGAAGTGATTTGAATGAGTTGAATAAAAATCTGCCTTGAATAAAATCAGCTTCGTTTGGTCAAAGCATGAATTTATTAATTGTGAATTTATTCATTGTGTGAGTTTTACTCACATGATTGAATTTAACAAATAAACGATTGCTAGCAAGAATAAAAGATAACAAGATTACGACATCCCAAATTGAAAACTTGCATTTTCTGCGCATGTTGGTCAAATGACGTCACGAAACAGTCTGACATTTAAAAATTATGTAAACATAACAGTGGGACAATTTCCTAATTTTTGGAGAAAATGTTTTCTAACTATGTTTTTTATTAATCGTGTTATAAAAAAGTTAAATGTTCAAAGAATTTATAATATTAAATAACATTAAGAAAACAAATTTATAACATTTAAAATTAGTTTATTGTTTTACTAAATTTTCGTTTTCGGTTATTTGTGTTTTGCTTGATTTCCGCATTAAGCGATCTTATTCTAAGGTATATCCACACAAACCAAAACACTTCTAGCTTTTCCATTTCTTATTTTTTTTAATTTTATTTCAAAATCTTCCTGTTTAAAATGTAATAAGCAAATTCTCACCCTATAATTTTTTAATTTTATCTCAAAATCTTCCTGTTTAAAATGTAATTAGCAAATTCTCACCCTATATATTTTATTCGGTGTGACCAGATTTTCAAGTCAAGTTATAGCTAAATCACGTTTAAAAAACAGCTAAAAACAAAAACTTAAAGCCAAAAAATAAAGCTAAATTTTTTAATGCGTTTTTTAAAAATTTCTTCGTTATTAAGATATTTCTCACAATATGGACGAAACGTTTATGTGCTAAAATAAAAAGAAAATTTGTTTTAAAAATTTTGATTTTATTTACAAAAACTTGGTAGACCCATACCTTAAGTAAGAAGAAAAATAACATGTGTTCATATACAAGAGATTTTTAAAAAAGTTTTAAGAAGCAGATATTAATGTGATGCCTGTTTTGGTAAAAAAAACTAATTTGTAAGATCCCTGCAGGAAATTTCAATAGAGAATCACTAGAAATTTACTACTGACATTGTCACCAGTACTACTGTTAAGCTATATCTCAGGCAATGCTCTTTGTTTTAAACATTTAGCCTTTGAGTGTCATTAAAAATCCACTACTGACATTGGTACTATTGAGAAGGTAGTTCTTTTGGGTCATATGTACACATTGAAACCAGTGATTAACTAGTACCTTTTAGCAATTTTAGTATACAGTACTACTGATAAGCTAGACCACTGGCAATGTGTTTTTGCAATAGACATTTAGCATGCGTCTGTCATTAAAAATAAGTATGATTTGTGTATATAAATCACTTTTATAGCACAACAGAAAAAATAAAAAAGACCATTATGTTGCTGATACATTTTTGCATTTGACGGCGAACTGAAGCATTATTTTGCCGCTGACAGTTTTCTTTTCTTCTTATCAAAGCTTAATATAAAACTGTAGATGTACTGTAGACAATGTCGCCAAAAAGGTACCATATTAGTCGATAAAAGTGTTGACATGGGGACACTTGTCCCCAAGTTTCCTTCAGGGATATATATTAAAAAAACAAAAATTTGTTTTTGTTTTAAATATAAATATAAATACTCACACACAATTCGCTCATTTTTTTACAAAAACACGTAAAATTTAGTAGTTTATTTACAAACTTTTTTCATAAATACAAACACATGAAAACAATAAAAAATCGAAACTATAAGATTACATTTACATGATGCAAATTTTTTAATATTCCTTCAATAAAATTTTTGTTTGTTGACAAAACGAGTTGAAGAGACTACTTTTCTACACATTTCGTTAAAAATCTAAAATTTTCATTCAAGTTACATAAGTTCATACTTAAGGTGCGTTTAGACTGTGCTAATATTTGTGCAAAATCATAAAAGTTTTGTTTGTCTTAGTGTAAACACTCGAATTTGTTAGCCACCAAATATTTTTTGACTGTTTGTTGGCTAAAAAAATCTTTGTTTGTGAATAAAGCTTTGCATAGTGTAAACACTTTGTCAGCACGTCGTTACAAATATTTGCCTCGATATTTTGTTTGTTCACACAATATTTTTGGCGGAACAAATAGCGACAAATAATTGTAGAAACGTGGTAAAGTAAGTCCAAACGCAAAAAAAATGGTAATAAATCTGTATCTTCGAAACTATTTGTCCAATTATAAAATATTGTATAAGGCAGTCGTAGAGGAGGACCCAAGGTTTTAGAAAATAAAATTTTGGACTACCCTGTATATATATACATTGAGCTACAGGGTGCCAAAGTTGACCTCCTCGGGCTTACAAAACATTTCTACGCTTATAACTTTTGCAAATATCAACCGATTTCAATGATTTTTGGATTTATTTGAGGAAAATTAAAATCTGAAAAGAAAACATACTCACTCATTCTTATTACCTGTTACAGTTTAAAAGATATTTGGGTTTGAAATTTAAAATTGTTGTTTTTGACCTAGACTTTATTTCGTTTTTTGCAAATGTCTGCCATTGTAGTTATGCTAAAAATATTTTTGTATTTTTAAAAAGTTTGTTAAGCCTACACAAAAAAATTTATTTAATTATCTTTATTCGTCTAGCCGTGAAAAATATTCAAAGTCAAAATTTTTAAAAAGGTATCCACTTCATTGCAAAAATAAATTAATCAATTAAAGTAATAAGCATAAAACCCTCAAAACTTGTTACTGGATTAAATTTAATAAAAAATGAAAGATGTAAGATTTTGTTTGTATAGGACCTTAAAGAGCAGAGAAAGAGGTTTGGTATGTACTTTTGACTCCTCCAAAAGTAGTTAAGCAAGAAGTCAAATTTTAAAAAAAACTTATTTGAAGGGAAGTATCCTTACGAACAAAGGAACAGATAGGGTAGGTAGGTGAGAAAAATCAATGGTCGATTATACATTTGAGTCCTCCATAGTAGCCCTGAAAGTAGTAAGAAGGAGAAGGCAAATTTCTATATCTTTTTTTAAGGGGAAGTACCCTAAGGAGCAGAGATAGGAGGTTAGTATGTTCTACAATAATGTCGAAGGGGAAAAATCAATGGGGGTTTGTCGTACCTTTGAATCCTCAAGAGGCGCTCCAAAACTTGTTAGGACGGTTGGGGTAAAATTTATGAAAAACTAACCCTTTGTAGGGCAAGCCCCCTAAGGAGTGAAGATAGGGTGTAGGTATGTTCTACAAAAATGTTGGGGAGGAAATTTTAATGGGGGTCAATCTTACATTCTACTACTCTAGAAGCAACTCCGCGGCAGTTATTGGACATTTTATGATTTTTTTTGCTTTTACGATGAACTTTGACCTCGATGAGGCGCCATTTACCCACAGCCAAACTCCCCCATTTTTTGCCATATGTATTTTTTTCCAAGTCTTACAAATTAAAAGCCGGGAGCACTTCAAAATCTCGTTGCAAAAATTTTCATATATCACTATGCCATAGCTACATAATACAAAATAATGGACTTTCAATAAATTTGACGCAAGATAGCTGTTTTAAGGGCAGTTAATATAGTATTAAATAGTTAATAATATACAAATATATATATAATTGAAAAGGTAAACAGATGGAGATTTGCTTACATATCATATTTTTTACCTTTAGAAAAAAAATAAGGGGTCAGATTAAAAAAATTCCAAAATATTATATTTAGTTTTTTTTGTGAAAATTTTTTATATTTGAAAGTTTATAAAATATTGTTGATTTATGATAACGTAATGGATTTCAAAACCTTATTATAATATTATGTTATTTATTATATAAATAAAAAACAAAAAGAGTTAAGTAACTTTAAAGTTATTTTCTGAGCTATTATATTACACACATCTTTAAATTTGCCTATATTAATAACATTTACCCTCGTGACCCCATTTTTGAGCGGGCGGTAAATAACTTAATTAAAACTGAAACCTCAAAAGACAAGTTATTTTAATTTTGAACCAATTTTTTAAAAACTGGCTTGGGTTTTTTTTTCGGCCAATAGATTTGAAATTTCGTTGAAAAAATCCACATTTTCGACCAATGCCTGGCGTAGGGTGCACGACTTAATCCTTTCAAAAATATGCTACTAATATATTTTGAAGCCTGCTTTTTCCAAAAACGTTAAGAAAGAAATAATTATTTTTACAAATATTTGCAAAAAAAGTTAATCAATTGTGCTAAATTTTTGTCAAAATTATGCCATTTTTGGGATCACCTTGAAAATTTTGACTTTGAATATTTTTCACGGCTAGACGAATAAAGATAATTAAATAAATTTTTTTGTGTAGGCTTAACAAACTTTTTAAAAATACAAAAATATTTTTGCAAAAAACCAAATAAAGTCTAGGTCAAAAACAACAATTTTTAAATTTCAAACCCAAATATCTTTTAAACTGTAACAGGTAATAAGAAAGAGTGAGTACGTGTTCTTTTCAGACTTTAATTTTCCTCAAATAAATCCAAAAATCATTGAAATCGGTTGATATTTGCAAAAGTTATAAGCGTAGAAATGTTTTGTAAGCCCGAGGAGATCAACTTTGGCACCCTGTAGCTCAACGTATGTATATACAGGGTAGTCCAAAATTTTATTTTCTAAAACCTTGGGTCCTCTACGACTGCCTTGACATTATTTTATAATTGGACAAATAGTTTCGAAGATACAGATTTATTACCCTTTTTTTTGTGTTTGGCCCCACTGTGCGTGGTTTGCCAACAGTTATTTTTGACAGTGCTTAACATATAAAAAATGAAATAAATTGAAATTGCAATACTGGTCAATACGTTTGACAGATTGGTAAGTAAATTTTGCACCACCTTTATAATTATAAAATACGCTTCCTGGATTCTTAGGAGCCACCATCACAGCGTGCTTGCCATCAACGGCGCCAAGGCAGTTTGGAAAATTCCATTTTTCCAGAAACTCATCTGCAACTCTTTTCCACTCCTCTTCGTTCGATGGAACCTTTAAATTAAAGAAAACGTAATTGAAACATTGCAACTAAAAATACTGTTATTTCATAAAACCTGCTTTTAAAACATTGTAAATAGCATCGCACACTTCTAGCACAATTTCTGATATCGTGAATGGTGGAAATCTAAAAACATATTGCAGCGACGAGAAACTTTCGCAAGTGGCCAAGTATCGCAAAGTCAGAGCCAATCTTTCAGACGCAGATATTGGTTCCCTCAAATATGTGGTTTTCTTTGTTATAATCGGTGCCACTAGATACAGCTTTTTTTGAAAAACATTAACATATACTTAATGTTAATATGCTGAATATTGTAATCAAGTTACCAAGTAATCGAAGTCATTTGAACCCATGCGCATGAAGTTTTTATGCAGCGAAGGTTCTTCAAAACGTAGTTCCTTCAAAAGTTTTTGGCAACATCCTTCCGCTGCACCCAAGCTCGAACCCACATTCTTCTGGATCTTCTTTTTTTTCTTTTTACTGGTTTTCTGAAACTGCTATAGCTCCAGCAGTTATTAATAATAAATCTTCAATATCACTGTCACTAAACATTTTAACTTTTCACGTTGCTTCACAAACACAATTTGATACTATTTGGCAGATGGATTTCATAAACATAACAACAACATTATTTGACAGATGTTTGTCATACACACCGGACAAATAAAATTATTTGTGCAGTGTAAAGGGGTATACAAATGGCTGACACAAAATCTTCTGTTATTTGTGCAAATAAAATTCAAACAAATATTAGTGTAATCTAAACGCATGCCCAAATATTAGTCACAAACCATACTATTAGCCCAAACCATTATTTGTTGTGTTTGGGCAAATATTAGCATAGTCTAAACCTACCTTTAGCATACATATATCATAAAAAATGCCTTCATGTAAATTTTGTTCAAGAAAAGAAAAAAAGATAATCTTTAATGTAAAAAGTTATATTGTAAGAAAGCATTTATAAAGGTATTTTTATTTTTACATGTGTGCCTCAATAAGTATTTAAAACCAATGACTGTTAAAATGAAAATCAAAAAATAAAAAATATTATTATTTTTTTAAACCTATCAATAAAAATAATAATTATCGTTGTTAACCGTTTTTATCAAAATTAAAAAAACGAACGTCCTACTAAAAAAAACAAAATTTACAGAGAGCATGATATTCAACAAATATAGTTTAATACTATCAAAATGGTGAGCTTTACTTGACCGTACGATGTTTCATTGTGCCTCCTTTTTTCTTGAAAAATTATTTCGGTCCTGTATGATTTGATTTTTTGACAAAAATGCACTTTAAAATTCTTATTAAATAAAAATATTAATATAATAATTTGTTTCAATGAAAGACATAAGTGTTTTTACATTTTTGAGCAATATATTAAAAGATTTTTTAATTTAACCAAAAAATTTTTTTATTACTGTCAGGCCGATTGCAAATTTTTATCCAAAGCTTTTTTTTTGTTGTTCATGGTTTTTTGGGAAAGAGTTAAAGGACACAGCTAAAATAAGATTTGTTAAAAACACGCTTACAATTAGTTTTAGCACAATATCTCACTTGAATTTTTCTTATCGTTTTGCATGCATTTCCCTACTGCACACTTCATGTTTACGATTTGCTTCAAAATTTTAAATAAGTTTTTTTTGCTCTTATAGCTTTTAAATACACTTCGCCCACAATTTTTATAATAACTATTATTTTTTTGCACTATATTTAATAAATTTAAAATTCTTTTTACTTAACGAAATTCCACAAATTAATTTTTTGGAGAAATGTCAAAGTGATTTTAGTGCAGGGTTGTCAAATCTCACATAACATATAAACCTTTTCCGGCAAAATTAGAAATTAATCTAGAGCAATAATAATTTCAATCTTAGTTTCAAACTCCATACAAAAAAAGCAAAGAGTAAGAGAATGACTGTCTTAATTTTTTAGGGATGTTTCACCTAATGAGAAAAACAGACAAAAATTGGCGCCATGCTCATGGTTTAACGTTAGGTGATGTAGTTGTTTCTCTTTAACTTTGCCAGCCGTGTATAACAAGACTTGCTATAGTTCTTGTCATATTTCTTGTTTGGCACTAAAGGTTTCAAAAACAGTGCTAATTGCTGGTTTTCTTGTGGCTATAAATGCTTAAATAATTGTGTTAAAATTGATTCAGCATTATGCATAATTAACAGCCTGTCTATATTATTTTAAACGTTTATGCATACAAAAAATTTAAATTAGATGATGTAGTGTGATTTAGTTGTTTTTCAAATATCTAGCGCTTTGTTTTTAAGCAATTAGAAACTTTGTAATATCAACTTATGACAACACTGATATAGCTTTGACAAAAGTATTCACACACTGAATAAATTCATGCATTGATCAAACGAAGATAATTTTATTCGAGGCAGATTTTTGTTCAACTCACTCAAATCGCTTAAGAGTTTAACACCAGATAAAATCAAGATAAAACCTAATTATGCAATTCTCTGGTACGTAAACATACTACTACGCCATTTTTCATTGTTAATGAGAAAATTCCAAACGAAATTGGGAATTTTCATTTGAAATTCAGAATTTTTATTTGTAATTGAGAAAATTCCAATTGAAAATGAGAAATTTTTACATGATATTGAGAAAAAAACAAAAAAAAAAAAAAATTTGAAATTAAGAAAATTTTATTTTAAATCAAGATTTGTTTTTAGACAATGCCTTCTACCACCATCGCATTCAACTAATTTTTAAAAAGCCTTATTCCCCCCTTAAAAAAAAAGCGCATTCATGCAGTGTTTAATTTAATAATATTATATGGTTGGAGAAAAAAACAATGTTTAGGCAAAGATAAATGTACCACACGTCAATCTTCTCCAATGTGGGATATCATAGGCTCGCTTTTTAGAAGAAATTAAAAACGTGTGTTATTACCACAGATTGCATATCACAACATTAAATTAGTTTAATTTGGATCTGGAAGATAGGCCAGAATATATCCCTGCTACATATTTAATAAAATTGCCTGCATAGATTTGTATTTACCTTTCCATATTTTTATTTATGTTGCGTTATGAATGCATTTATGTTGTACGTATTTTATGTACGTTCATACTAATTTTATATAAAATTTTTTTTGGAATTTTCTCATTTCCAATCAAAATATATTCACAATTTCAAATGCAAATTCTCAAGTTCAATATAAATTTTCTCATTTACAGCAAAAAATGAACAAACCTATTATATCTAACATTTGTTCTTGGCTTCCAAAAGAGCTTTTTATAAATTCAATATTGAGTAAGTAGCGAGGTTGACACCGGCTTCGGGAATGTGTTATTTTAATTTCTGGGGTATCTTCAGCTCAATATATTGTTGATTGGTTCCAAATATATTATATCCATTTTACCTATATAGACATGCATGCATACATCCTTAGTTCATTAAAATTAACGCATTTAAACTTATTACGCTCATATTCATATTTCAAATTTAAAATATTCTCATTTGGACCATTGATATTAGTCATGCAAATTAAAGTTTTCAATACAAATAAAGCCCTAAATGATTTAAAAATACAAAGAATAGGCAACCCTTGCATGGGTTAAACAACGTCATCAGAGAGGCAAACATGCGCAAGTCGCGATCTAATTGTCCATCATTCTTGGAGTAACATAATAAATTAAAAGTAACACTATAGTAGAAACAGTTACTTCACGGCTTATGCCCTAAACACAACTGGAACGAACGCCGAATTTTTCGTTGCGAATATTCGTCTTAAAAAATAAAACACATTTGTGTATATGAAAATGCACACAAACAGTGCGTCGACTAAAATTCGTCATGCGTAACAAACTCTGCGATAGGTTTATTTCTATTTCTTACGCAGACGAACGACGAATAATTTGGCACAGAGTGACCATTTTTCTTTTATTTTGTTACTAAATAATGTTACTTTATATTTTAAGAATCATTTTCACTTTTTGTTTGTTGCATTAAATACAATTAGTGTATTTTTAGTGTTTTATTTATATATATTTTAAATAGTTTTTTTTTAATTATTATTATTTTCAAATAGTGCTTCTTCATTAAAAAATATGGTCACTTTATCACAGCGGTTTTATTCGTTCTAAATGTGTTTCACTTAACGATTTTACGCAACGAATTTTAACAGACGAATTCGTCGTGTAGTGCGAAATTCGTCGTTCGTCCCAGTTGTGTTTAAAGCATTATGTCACTGTCGTTACATGACAAAATGTTATTTGAGTAACACAATAAATTAAAAGTAACAGTAGCAGTTACTTCACAGTTTATGTTACTGTCGTTACCAGTGATTTGCAAGTCACAGGTATAAAATCGCAGGTACGAAAATATCGCTCATCTCTAGTACCAATACCTTATCTGTGTTAAATATAAATTGGTAGGAATCGTAGAAGTCGCTTTCAGAGGCTGACTAGAGTCCTATCTGGTAACACGGAAATCAGTTGGCCCCATGTGCTAACCGGTGCATGAACTGATTAATGGTTAGGTCTCCTTCGGGAGTTCACGTGGTGGCTGTGGTTATTCCCAAACAGGGAAACTGAGATCGAAAGTTACTATGCTGTCCGTCCTGTGCGGGCCCCAGAGTGATCGCGTAAGCAGTCTTAAATAACCTTAAGGTTCACAAGAAAGAGTCTCTAGTTTTGGCGGTTCTACCCAGGCACATGAGCAACTGATGAGGTAGGCTAATGTAAAAATGTGTAAGTGTGTTTGGAAGTAGGTGAATAGGGAAACTGGATATGGCTGGGGACCCTAGCATCTTAAACAAGACCCCGTCAGAGTAGTGGCAAATAATGAAATGGCCGGCATTGGCAAGATGAAGCCCTTGCGTGATTCGGTCCTGACTGGCGGTGAGTGAAAGTGGAGAAATTGATTTGTTTAAATGAAAAAATTCTTCAAACAGAGCTGGGTGTCGCATTTTTTGGGTGCGACATGATAATCATAATCTTTCTCGCTTAAGGTTGTGTGCTGTTTCACAAGCGTGTGGAGACGTGACTTGTCGGCGCGGATCTGCTTTGATTATGAAAGGCGAGATCAAAACTAGAGACGCAATTTAAGTTTAGATAGCCCAACTCCTCAGCAAGGGGTCTGTTATGGCGTGTACATAGTCATGGCAGAGAATTGGGACCTGGGTAGTTTGGTAAGCCATTCTGGGTACGCTGGTGGGAGCTTTGTTTCCACCAAGTGTTTAAAGCACCGTGAATTGTTACCCGCAGGGTAGGTGTTCACGTAAAACCCTTAACGTAATCAAGTATGGTTGACCCTATGATCTTAGAAATACTTCGCCTGTTACGAAATCGTTATCTACATTTGACAATTTTTTTAGATATTCTGTTAACATAAACATTTTGACAGTTTACCTTTTCGTCTTGTAGCTTTCTCTGATGTTAAAATGCATAATCTTTAAACCCTTTTCGTAAGCTGTCACATTCATCATTTGAACTTAAATCCAATTGTACTGTATTTCTATCTACTAAACTTACATCTAATACTCCTTCATGTGGTTTCTTACTGACTTGTGAGGGATCTGCAGGCCGGAACGAGCATCCGTCTTCTACTCGTTCGAGTTCCTGTTTTCTGATGTTTCTTATATTGAGGTGTTCACATATTTCTTCCCCCACAACGAAAACAAAATAAATTTCTGTGCTCAGACAGACAGTCATAAAAGGAATGACCAATTTGGTCACAGTTCCAGCATTTATAATTACGAGTGTCAATTTCTTGCCTAGCTTTCTGTTGAAACCTCCTGTGCTGTAGTGCAGCTACTTCACTTTGTTCCTCTTTTAAAACTTCTATCGCCGGCTTTTCTATTTCTGAGACATTTTTTTTGACATTTAGCCTGCCGCTGCTTAGCTAGGAATTTCTCCGCTTTTTTCGCTGCTTCTCTTAAGTGGTCAAAACTTAATATATCATATGCGAAAAGAAGTGTCCCAAACGATTATTTTACGTAATTTTTGATCAAATCAATAATTTTATCATTATTCATTGGCTGTGATAACTTAGCATTCGTACCTATTATTTCTGCGAATTATTAATCATCAATCGTTTTTTTTCATCTTTTTCCTCTCTTTCATTCTTACTTTCTTCTCGCAATTATTTTCACTTTGACCAAACTGTTTTCTAATTTCTTTTTTCAGTTGATCGAAGGTTATGTCAGGGTTTTGCCTAAGATAGCCCCTAAACCAACTTTCAGCCTTTCCTTTAACAAGAGTATGAAAGCTTGCCACATCTTGCTCTGATGAGCATTTTCATCGAGCTTTAAGGGTATCAATATAATACAAAAAATCACTTACATCCTGCGAGCCATCATATGTTTTGTTTCACTTATCTATTCTACATGATGCTGCACTCTGAATTAAAACTTCTGTTGTGGACTATCTCGTTCATTAAACTTTGGTTATTTGAGGAACTCTGAGGCATATTATATTACTAAAACTCGAATTTTCGTTCCTTAACAAGGCCTGTTTTAAACTAGGTAACTCTTTCATAAAGACAGTGCGGTTCAGGGTTAGCACTCTTTCTAAACTATTAGTTGAATTCTCTTTACTAGAATTGTAACTTGATTGTGCAAAATCGACTTGAGTACCACTACCACTTGGCTAGTTACTGTTGCTATTACTTGTTTCTATGCTAACAACTGATTTTAATGATAATGCTGCTAATCGAGACCTGGTTATTATAGGAATTTTCTTTATTTTTGGTTTGGTTGTAAAAGGGTTTTCTGTCCTTTCATCAACCGTGTAACCAACTTGCGAGTCACTATTATAAGAGTCTTCCTTATTGATTGATTTCTTTTCGTTATTCATTACTTATAAACACACCTACATCTATATGCATGTATATATAATTAAGCTTAATTGAAAAGCTTTTATGTAAAATATACTATTACTTGGGAATGTTGACTGAGGTTCACTTACGAAATTTGATAAACACCATTAGCCGGTAGAATCTAAACCATTGATGCGCAGCCCATACCACAATTGTGGAAAATAAAAATACACGTATTCTTATGATCTTTTAATTTAGTCGTCAATGAGAAGGCGACTAATAAACATGTGAGCGGGTGTACGCGCTGTTTTGTTGTTTTTTATTTTTGCACACTGGACCAAAGAATGTTAAAATTTTAGATTAACTATTTTCAATATATTTTTCTTGAGCCAAATATTTTATACCATTAATAAATAAAAACATTTGTTTTTATTTCTGCTAAAAAGGAAAAAATATGTTTTTTTTCTTAAAAAACAATAAATTTTACAAAATATTTAAATAAATTTATTGTACAACTTTTAATAATTAATTTTTCTACTTAGTTCGTCCTATCTTTAAATTAAAAATATTTTTTTTTACAACAAATATCATGCCATTAAAAATTTACAATATTCCTTTTGCCTTTTCATTAAAATTACCTATTGTGCAGTAAATTCAATTTTTCTCACCAATACAAACACATTTTTATTTTTGCGCATCACTGATCTAAACCCTCCATATTTTACACTAAAGTTCTTGATATAACATTTGTCGCATATAAAGTTGCTATTTAATAGATTATTTTATGACTTACAAAAACTAATTTTATAAAAGCTTTACATCACCATCTGTAGCAAGGTTAGTACAAGGACTTTAACAACCGAATTACAGAGGTAGAAGTAAAACAGAACTAAGCAAAAGCTGCTCATTATTAAAAAAAATTATCTTTATACTAATAATTTGATACTAATATGAACATTACCGACCAACAGACAGGGTTTTAGGTGCTGATAAAATCTAAAAAATAAAACTAAGTTAAAACTCCGTAAAGGAATATTGTGGCGAAGTAAAAAAAAACTTTGTCAACGAAAGTATTGAGATAAGGCGCCATTTCTATGTGTTGCGTTTGACGTGCTCATGCAGCAAATCTACAAAAAATATTGTATATGTTTTGGTTTAATATTGGCCATTGCTTGGAAAGCTTGAAAAGGCTACGCTAGTCGGATTATGGAGGGTCTTGGCCAACAAAAAAATAAACAACACCATAAAAAAAATACTTTTTTCAACAAAAGAAAATTTTATACTAGGCTATGATTACTGTCTTTTTAAAAATGCGTATGGTCACCTCCTTTTTTTTCTTTTAGTTTAATAAACGTCAGAGATGTTTGAGCTCAAATCACCAGAAACGCTGTAATTCAGAATGCATATGGAGCAAAATAATAATATAAAATCATTTAGGTATCTTGCGATACTAGACATTACCTACTATAACTTTCAATACTAACACTATTACTTAAACATTTTATATACATATAGCAATTAGAATAATAATAAAAAATTTACATGAAACAGTTTTACTAAGCCATCAATGTGTAGTGTGTTGGTCACACTTATCCACCGTTGTGTGTTGGTCACGTTGTTGCTACTTGTTGTATAAACAAATATACTTGTTTTATTTATTTGATTTTAGTTTCTTTAAGAAACATATTATATTTGAATTGTTAATCAAATACTGAAAAATATTTTTCATTCAATAAATAAGTTTTATACAAAACACATCGTTTAGTGTTGTTTAATAGGTTAGGGGCCCAGAACTCCAAATCGAGAGATTCTGTGCATAAAATTTAAAAGTGATATTGGCAATACATAAGTATGGCATCAACAACGTTTGCGAGTAAAATACCAATATTTGATGGGTCTAATTATGCCACATGGAAAACCCAAATGGAAGCTCTACTGCATAAGAGTAGGTTGCTGCAGATAGTCAAAGGGCAAATAGTTAGTCCATCTGAGCCAGAGCTACGTGATCTGTGGATTGAAAAGATCAAGATGCAAGAGCTGATATCCTAATTGCATTAGGACCAAAAATTTTGATGCTGGTAAAAATTTTTAAAACTTCAAAACAAATTTGGGATTTTCTTGCTGAAACCTATAAGAGAAAATCAAAACGACAAAAGGCAGAACTATACAGAAAGCTTTTGAATCATAAAATGGGCGCTGACCAAACTGTTTCAAAATATATGGAAGAGTTTGATGAATACTACATGCAGTTGGAAGAAATGAATGGTAAAATTGAAGAAGAGCTGCAAGCTATTATATTATTGGATGGTTTATCAAATGACTACAAGGAGATTAAATCAGCATTCAATACAGCAAATGAGTTCCCAAATATAAAAACTTTGAGATCAAGACTTTTAGAGTTGCATGAAAACTCTAATGATGTTCCTCCAAACGAAGCATTCAAAGCAAAGTATGGTAAAAAATATAATAATGCAAGCAAACCAGTAGTGCGATTCAGTAACTTATTTTAACGATGTTAAAATAAGTTAACAATAAAAATAACGTTTTTGCGATTCAGTAAAGTTTTTTAATGATATTCGCTAACGTTAAAATCAGCTGTTATGTTTAAGTAAACAGTGGCATGTTTTAGTGATATTCACAATCGTTAAAGTCAGCTGTTGTGGTTAGTTTATCAACAATAATTTTTTGGTAGTTAATTTTATCGACAGAAATTAATTTTGTAAATTAGAATGGCGTTTGAATATTTAGCATACAGCTTAATGCGGGACGAACAAACTAGTGATCTTACGATTGATCGGCGTGCTCTTCGAGATTTAGACAATCCTTTTAACCTCACAGCAGTAGAATTTCAGAAATTTTATCGACTTACTCCTGACTTGGCTGAAAACTTAATATTTAAACTTGATGGCCAATTAAGAGGTTCAAGAATAACTGCAATACCAACTGAGAAACAAGTAATTCAATTTATATATTAAATATTTTATTACAATTCAAATATTTTCTATAATATTGGTAGGTTCTTGCTGCTTTACGTTTCTTTGCAACTGGATGCTACCAACGGCCGGTAGGAGAGCAGTGGGGAATATCGATGAGCCAGTCGTCTATAAGCCGAATCCTTCATCGTGTAACGAATGCAATCAACAACACCATGTTTTATGAAAATGTTAAGTTTCCAATGACCCGAGTAGAACGTGAAGCTGCAAAAGTAATTTTTGCTTCAGCAGCTTCACCCTTTGTAGGGGGATCTATTGGAGCAATCGATTGTACACATGTCTCGATTTTAGCCCCGAAAAGTCATGAAGAAGCATACGTTAACCATCATGGGTACCATTCAATAAATGTTCAAATGGTAGGCAAAAAATAACAAGAGGTAATCGATAATAAACTATTTTTGCTTTACTTGTAGATATGTGATCCAAATCTTAAAATAATAAATGTAAATGCCAAGTATCCAGGTGCACGGCACGACTCATACATTTGGAGCTCATCAGCAGTCCGAAGAGTTGTGCAGCGAAGCTTTGAAAATGGAAACCACAACATGTTTTTAATTGGTAAGTTTATTTTGAATTTAAATTTAGATTACGAATGTTATAATAGTTTCTAATAAAAATTGCTTTACCAAAAATCTACAGGAGATTCTGGGTACCCATTGGAGCCGTGGTTAATGACCCCTCTACCAAATCAACCAGAGGGAACTCCCAAATTTCGTTATAACGAGGCATTATGTAAAGCTCGCAACCCAATTGAACGACTTTTTGGTGTGCTCAAAGGAACTTGGAGATGTCTTTCGCAGCAAAGAATGCTTCTGTATGACCCCGAATATGCTGGAAAAGTTGTAAACGCGTGTGCGGTGTTACACAATATTAATTTAGCCACACGAAGTTACCCAATCCAAAATGAGCTTCCACAATCTGAGCCAACTGATCATTTTGCCTCCCAAGAAACACCAACCACTACGGCAAAACGCGTTCAAGATAGAATAATAGCCAACTTTTTTACATAAACATATTTCTTATTTTTTTTTATACCAATATTATAACCTAGCAATACAAACCAATAAAATAAAACACATCCTTCTAAATAAAAAATAAAACACAATATAGGTAGTTTTTTTTTTTTTAAAAATGCAGTCTTTTATTTTCAAATATAATACTATTGTAAAAAGAAGATAAAAAAAGGCAAACAAAAGAATAAAAAACAAACTTTTCGCAAAACATAAAACATTTACATTAATAAAAAAAAATAAGCAGCAACAATTTAAAACATAAAAAGATACATAAAAAAGTAACTAAAAAAAGAAGTTAAAATTTAATATGTACAAAAGTATAAAGCATATAACAAAAATATTAATCTATGTACATATCTATGTATGTATATAAAAACGAAAAATAAGCAAGTGTTAATAAAAAACTTAAAAATACACAAAAACAAAAAATAAAAATACTTTTTCAAGTTAAAAAATAAAAAAATGACAATACTCGCCACCGTTTAAAAAAAAAAAGCGTTTCTAATTAATAAAATAATAAATAAAAATGAACTATTAAATATTGATGAAAATATGTAATAAAATAAACTAATGCCCATACTCATAACACTTATAATGGGTTTATTAAGGGTTTATTTGACAATTGTGCAAAAGACATCTGTCAAAAAGCCTTTAATAAACTAATTATAGGTGTTATGAGTATGGGCATTAGTTTTTTGTTAGAGCATGTTAAACTAATATTTACATAATAACAACATACAGAAGGTACCCATGAAGCGAAAACAAAAACAAGGTACTTACAATCTGTTAATTGTGTCAGCAATATTGTTGAGGGCATCAGCGCTCGCTTTTAACCCTTCTCCCACAGTTTTTAGAGCTTCCGCCATCACTTTGTTTGCCTCGGCATTAGCTGCACTGCTTTCGGCAAGCATCTGTTAAAATATGATAAAAAAAAATAACACAATCAAATTTCTTCATAAAAACACAATTACCTTTAAGGCATTTGCTTGAGTTTTGGCAATTTCTAAGAATTTCATTCTTGTTTCTTCCTCTTCACGTTTTCTTTTAGAGCCTCTTTGTGGTGTCTTCCTTCCAGTTGTGGGAGTACCAACGCGCAACTCGTTCGATTTGCTGGGCACACTTGAAGACGGCAAGTCCGATGATATGGACAAATCTTCGTCTTCAAAACGTAGCTGTAGCTCCTAATTGTAAACAAGCTTTAAAATATCGCACCTAATAAAATTTAAGTCACTGTAACTTACTTCATTCATTGGAATATTTTCGGCAACTCCCTCGTGCCCCTCAACGTAGCTGTTGCCAATAAGAGCAACAACACGCCTTTCCAGCTCCGTTACAGGCCCCTGTAGTATTTCTCTGTTGCCGGTTAAAGCCTGCTGCCTTTTTCTGTCTCGTACTTTAATGCTTGTACGGCTTTTTAAGTCTCTCCATACCTGTGTGTAAGCAAAATATTTATTAACACATCACTAATTATATCTAAGGAGTGTTAACTTACCGTTTGCCATTGTTCTTTTGTTTTTACGGCTCCTCCAAGACTGTTTAAAACTTCCGACAGTTCCACCCACTTTTTATCGGATTCGGACTTCCCGTGAAGTTTTTGAAACTTGCCTCCAGCTAGTCCCGGACACTCCAATAAAAAATCTACCATTTTGCCTAATTGCTCGGAAGCAGTCCGACTTCTTTTAGAAGCAGCGTTGGTAGACATTCTAAAACACTAGAAAAATATGTTTCAAAAATATCTATATATATAAATACATATGCATGTACATATTAACAATAAAACTAACTAATTTTTTTACTTACCTTTTGCAAATTTGATTATTTTACTAAAAATTAAAAAAAAACACAACTTTTCTGCCACAATTTATTTGTTTTTTTGGAATTCCTTTTTGTGCTTTTCAATTATTTTGACATTTGTTTTTCCAGTGCTGCCAACTTTATGAAATTGGCAATTAGGAATTAATCTAGAGCAATAATAATTTCAAGTTTAGTGTCAAACTCTATATACAAAAATTAAGAGTAAGAGAACGAATTTCTTAATTTCTTTCTTGCGGCCACCTTATATGGATATGCCTTGATCTAGACCAGAGTACTGCAGCCGGTGTTTCAAAAACAAGTAAGTCTTATTCAACACACAAAAAAACAAGTTACTTCTACGTCATCTTTTAAATATGCCGTAGCACTCCTTACATTTATTCATTTTAAATACACCAAAATAATGATTGTGTGTCAACTTTGCACAAAAAATCATGCACAACATGTAACATAATCATACCGAGCGTTTACCACATTTTCAACTATGCATGTTCGACACTCGGTTTTAATATGAATGCTTTATTTAATCATTTAGAGTTAATAATGAAATTTTGAACAATGCATGTGTAATAAAGTTCTCCTTTATGGTGGTTGTGTGTGTGTAATAAAGTTCCCTATCGGATTCTTGATTTATTTAAGAGCCTTAGAATCTTAGTTGGCTCTATCCAATGGCAAATTCAATTGCCGAAGTTTTGAGAAATAAAAGAAAAGTGTTATTTCAGTTCTAGATTATCTCTGCCTTTATTTACAAAATTTCAAGTCTTATATACTGTTTTAAGTCTACGTTTTCTTAATCTTCTTCTTCTTATTCTATGTTATTCTACTTTACTGATCTACTTAAATTATTACTTAATAAACTTAAACTTAATTTATTACTTAATAAACAAAAATACTTAAGTGACACATTTCATTGACACTTATTTCATATGCATTTCATTTGTTGAGTGTGGTTATGCACTGTACAAAATATAACTATTTATTAATGACCCATATCAACTAACACTAGTCACCTTAAAATGCAAGTCATACTTTTCTTTTGTTTATGACTGTTTTTGTTTAGGTTTGTATTCTTGTATTTCATTTTTTTGTTTGTGTGTGCATGTTTGTAACACATGCACTACACATGTTTAAAACTCGATACAAATATACATGCTTTTTGCGTTGGTTGGTATGATTAAAGTTGAAAAACGAAGTACAACATGCAATAACGCAAAAATATAGAAATGAAAGAAATCATTGTGTTAGCATTAAATAATTTACTGCATACAAAAAAGAAGTGAATGTTAAAGTGTGTGTTAATAGTTTAGTTGTTTTAAAATATTTCGTCGTAAAAAATCTTTTTAAAATTAGATAGAGCATCTCTTAATTTTTGTAATAAAATATTTTACCCATTTTTATAATAAAATTTTTATTGAATTTAAGCATTAAGATAAGAAGTACTTATTACACTTTTCATGTAAAGAAAACCCATTTTATTTTTGTTTTTGAATAAAAATAAGTTTTAATATTTGCTTTTTATTTTAGAGAAAAAAATTAATGCCTGACTTTCCCCCTTATTTCCTAAAACGCAACGTCAAACAAAAACAAAATGTATGGAAACGTTTTTTAAATTTAAATTTTTTCCATACATTTGTTAGCGTTATAATGCGTTGCGTTTTACGTAATTAGGCCCTTTAAATTACAGCAGAACATTACTCAGAAATGTCTACAATATGATTTAATGCCTTTTGCATACATACGTTGGTATGTATTTGCCTTGTTAACTCCTTCAAGTTCGTTTTTCAACTTTAATCATACCAAACAAGGCAAAAAGTATGTAAATTTGTACCGAGTATCAAACATGCATTGTTTAAAATTTCATTATCAACTCTAAATGATTAAATAAAGCATTCATATTAAAACCGAGTGTCGAACATGCATAGTTGAAAATGTAGTAAACACTCGGTATGATTAAACTGCATGTTGTGCATGATTTTGCCCGTAACTTTTCGGTCGAGTGTCTTGATCGATTATATATAAAATATTGTGTGCATGCACAAATCAACAAAAATGTGATTTTTGCAGATCACTGATCTAGTCTACATATGTATATTAATTGTGCTCAAAAACTTCCCAGTAAATACTTACAGGCAACAAGAGAGTAAAAATAATTTTTTTTTTCAAAATTACTCTTAAAAATATCTATATGTAAATTAATGCATTACCAGCCAAAATTAGCTGAAAACTTTTTGTTGCTCAACAATCTTTGGTTGCTAATTTTTTGTGTAAGTAACAAAGATTGTCTTACTAAAAATAAAATTTGTTTATGATTAAATGATGATACGAAAATCCCTTCAGTTTTGTTCTTTGTTCAAACGCCTCACATGACACATACCAATGCATGATTTAAATCATTTCATTCGAGCTGTTGCTGTTGGGTTTTTGATTTTAATTTCTGTTCAAAAAAATTAACATCAATTAAATCTTATCAACAACAATGAGCAAATTAGATGATGTAGTGTGATTTAGTTTTTTTTTCAAATATCTAGCGCTTTGTTTTTAAGCAATTAGAAACTTTGTAATATTAACTTATGACAACACTGATATAGCGTTGACAAAAGTATTCACACATTGAATAAATTCACAATGAATAAATTGATGCGTTGACCAAACGAAGATATTTTTATTTGAGGCAGATTTTTATCCAACTCAATTTCAAATGCAAATTCTCAAGTTCAATATAAATTTTCTCATTTACAGCAAAAAATTAACAAACCTATTATATCGAACATTTGTTATTGGCTTCCAAAAGGGCTTCGGAAATGTGTTATCTTAATTTCTGGGGTATCTTCAGCTTAATATATTGTTGATTGGTTCTAAATATATTATATCCATTATACCTATATATACATGCATGCATACATCCTTAGTTCATTAAAATTAACGCATTTAAAATTATTACGCTCATATTCATATTTCAAATTTAAAATATTCTCATTTGGACCAGTAATATTAATCATGCAAAGTAAAGTTTTCAAGACAAATAAAGCCCTAAATGATTTAAAAATACAAAGAATAGGCAACCCTTGCATGGGTTAAACTACGTCATCAGAGAGGCAAACATGCGCAAGTCGCAATCTAGTTGTCTATCATTCTTGGTTGTAAATATGTATTTTTTATTTATTTTGTGTTAACTTACATACATTGCACGTCATCAGTATAGCGGCCCCCTTTCACTGACGATTAATTTAATATATTATCTGCACCAATTAAGCTATAGCCGCAAAATGTTTATCCAGTAAACTCTAATCAATTCTCTTTAAAATAAAACAATAAACAATAATGACTGTTCTAACATTTATTATATTTTAATTAATTTAAAAAAAAAACTGCTATATGTATACTGAAAAAATTGGTCAACAGGATAGCGCCATCTGCTTTAATTTCAATTTATTTTATATATTAACTTCTTTAGCTAAGAGGGCCTAATTTTTTTTGTGTAAATAAAAACTTGTTTTATTACAATTTCGCCAACGTTTCGTCGATTTTTTTCGACTTCTTCAGGGCTTTGTCTATTTTATTGAAAACAATTAATTAAAAAGATATAACATGTGTACATATATACAAAAACTTACAAAACAGTAATTAATTTATCACATTAGCTTAACGATTAAGTTAAGCTTATTAAACATTAAAAAACAAAGATTAAAACAAAATTATTTAACGTTTAGTACATTTAAACACAAACAAAAACGAACTATTGTATGGCAGCTCTATTATAACAATTATTAAAGTTGTCAGGGTCCTCTTTCAAGTTCATCGTCTGCTTTATTTTACGTTGTATGTGTAAGCTTTCTTTGATGTATTTTTTTTCTCTATGTATTCTCTTTTTAGATTATTTTAACTTCTTCAAAATCAGCTATGTGACCTGTCTTTAGAAAATGTTTGATATGTCTGCCTTATGTTCATTTATTTTTGTATTTAATTTTCTTTTGTTTGGTACTACAGAAATAAGATCACAGTTTTCTTTATCATTTCCGCTACATTTTATTTCATACATAATGTTGGTTTGTTGTTGTTTGTGTATTGGATCTTTGATTTTTTTAAATACTGTGTTTTTGTTGCGTTCGTCTTATAAGCAAAATGTATGTTTTCTTGTGTTATTTTTTTTTTATTCGAGTTTTGTCAGTTAGGCCAGAGATGTACGGTACACTGTAAAATTTTTTGTTTAAATTTTCGTTGCTGTTTTCAATGTTGGTCTTATATTTTTTATTTAATCGGTTCTTTGTGTCTAATATAAGCTCGTCAATTATTTTTTCAGGAAAACTATTTTCTTGCAATACGTTGTATATTTTCTTCTCATTTTTATTGTAAAACTGTGTATCGCTTATTTGAAAGACTCTTTCAATTAAGTTTTTGGCTGTATTTATTAATTGACTTGAGTGGTTGAATCGTAAAAAAGTTCATTAATCTTCCTGAAGCCATTAGTTTTAAATGCCAGTCAAAAGTAATTTTATCCCCCTGTCTTTTCAGTTTTGTATCAAGGTATGTGATTTTCTCATCGTGCTCAATCTCTATCCTGAATTTTTTTTGTGGTATTGATTGAGGACTTTTAGGATTTCATGCTGGTCGTCAAATTTTATTATAGTTATTATGTAATCTACATATTTGGCTATGTATTTTATTTGTATGTTTTTTTCCTTTATAGCCTGTTTCACGATGTCTAAAAAGCTTTCGTTCGCATTCTAGGCGAAAGAAAACTGATTTGGGTTTCACCAAAGTATACTTTAAGCGAACGTTTACCCGAAATCCAAGTCGAACGAAAATGTTGGCGTTTTCATACGAAATTGGGTATTCCTAAGTCGAACGCAAGTTAAATATGAAAACGTAAATGTCAAAATCAGTCACTTGTAATTTTGCTTTCGAGTGGCATAAAAGTATGTAGTTTTTTTTATGTAAATTAAAGTCTACGTTGTATTAAAATGCCACAAAATAAAAGTAAAATTATGTTCCCAAGGGTTATCAAAATATCATATTGTTTAAAGCAAAAATTAAACGAACATTGTTTTTAAAAAAAATCTACAATAATTTTTCAAGTTTTAATTATGAACTGTTTTCAGTGATGTCAATTATGCCTAATTTAAAGCCACTTGTAGGAGTAAATAAACAAATATATCAAGTTACCATTAAATTAAACAAAAAATTAACTGATTACATCTCTTTTCTTGTATTGGTGTTTCTTGGTTATCTGGTGTAAATGTTGCTGGCGCGCTTAATACATGTTCATGAAGAACCGTTAGAAACACACGATTGTAAACTAATGTTGTGCATATATGATCTTAAGGTAATCTGCAAAGTGATTTTAATAATGTTAACATTGCATTTTCATTTTATTGTTCTTATTATCTTCCTCTCTCTGAAAATCAACCAATAAACAATGCACATCTTACTATGGATTTTTACAGACTTTTACGCTTATAAAACTACGTTTGGTATATAGTTTATATATAAATTTCTCATACATTTATACATATTTTACTAGCACGTGACCCGCTACTTCGTAAGCGCAGTTTTAGAAATTTATTAAGTGAAGGTGATGTTTTGTGCCTTTATTTCTTAAATTATTACCAAATAAGCAGTACCCCTTAAGGAACAATATTTTTAAAAAGTACCAAAAATATATTTTTAATTTTTTGAGACCTTTATTGGTTAAGAAATTACAAAAAGTACCTAAAAAGTACCAAAATGTAATTTGTACCCTTTCTTCTATCCCCTTAGGTCTTAGGTTTTTAAAAAGTACACAAAAATATTCATATTTTGTCAAGACTTGTAGAACGCAGTTTGAATTATGTTTCTATCTTTATTGGTTCAAATGCTACAAAAAGTACGTAAAAGTACAAATTTTTACTCTTTTGTCTGCCCCTTAGGGTCTAGATTTTTAAAAAATTTTAAAAATTATATTCATATTTTGTTCTGACCTGTCGAACGCAAATTAAACTATGTTTTTACCTTTATTAGTTAAGAAGTTACAAAAAGTACCTAAAAGTTACAAATATGTAATTTGTACCCTTTTTTGTGCCTAAGGGTCCAAAATTTTTAAAAAGTATCGAAAACATATTCTTATTTTGTCGATACCTGTCGAACGCAATTTATATTACGTTTTTATCTCTATTGGTTCAAAAGTTACAAAAAGTACCAATATAGAATTTTAAAACCTTTTTTTACCCCTCAACGTCAAAATTTCAAAAAAGTTGCAAAAACGTATTCATATTTTTTTAGTATCTTCGATTGCATTTTGAACTATGTCTGTACCTTTTCTCGTTTAGAAGTTACAAAGTGGACCTGGGCACTATCAAAATTTAGTTTTTACCCTTTTTTAGCCTTAAGGGTCTAAAATTTTGAAAAAATGCCAGAAATGGGTCTGCTTATTTTTTGAGTAATATACGATCCTTTTTAAATTTTGTTTCTATCGTTTGTAGTTTAGGAGATATTAACTTTCGGATATTTCCATATTTGGCCCATTTTAAGCCGCTTCGGGTACAAATTTCCCGAAATCCCGACTTAGTGGATCTAAACATAAGGAAAGGTACTCACAGTCCAAATTTCAGGTCTCTAGCTCTGCGCGTTTGGGCTGTGCGATGATGAATCAGTCAGTCAGTCAGTAACGTTATTCCTTTATATATATAGATAAATGAAATAACACCATAAAAAATAATAGGCTAAATGAATGACAAATTCTTTCCATATGTCGTCATTATTGCATAGCTATGTGTATATTTTGTAAACAAATGTGTTTAAAAAAAACAATAATCCAAAATTGTGGTTATAAATACATAAACAATTAAAAAAAGTATACTTCTTTGATTTCAAAAACATAACAATTCAAAAGATATTGGTATCTTAAAAACATTTATTTAAAAACTAGCTGACCCGGTGAACTTCGTACCACCTAGCAATTATTAAATATATGGATTTTTTAAAAAGAGTACAATAATAAGGAAAACGAAAATTCAAAAAGATTACAAAAAATAAGTATTTTCATGCATGAGTTATGTTTAGGTTAATTCCCTTCAGTGCAGTACCTTGTGATATACGACATTTTTCGTTTTGTTATTAGGTGCAAGTACAAATAAAGTAGATGGTTTGCCCACACGTGAACATGCAACGTATAGTTGGCCATTAGAAAAACATGAATTCTCTAAATTAGGACCACAAATACTCAAGGATTGTTCTTGTGATTTGTTAATCGTCATTGCGAATGCAAGACGAATAGCAAATTGAGTTCGCTTAAACTTATCGGAATTCTCGGAATGAGAACTTCTTCAACTTTGAATTTTCCTCTAAATATAATTGCGTTAATAACATGGACTATCAGTTTTGTTATTACTAAACGCGTTCCATTGCAAAGTTTTGGTTGATTTAAATTTTAAAGCACGATAACTACCGAGCCTACCTTCAGTTGTAAGCTGTGCGGTGGTAAGTCAAGGAGCTTAAAATTTCAGTTGAATAGTTGGTGGTTTCATCTTCGTTTGTTACACAATCAATAGATGATTTAAAAGAATGCAGAGTGCCAACGATTTTATGCTGAACTATATAGTTTAAATCATCCACATCTATATTTTTAGTTGCTAAAATTGCCCTTTCCCTCAACCAGTCATAATTTTTCCCATTAGCAGTTATGTTGGGGAATACTCTCTGGATTAGCTCTTCTTTTAACGATACAAAATACCAAAAATTTTGAGAAAACGAAATCAATTCATTTGATTCGTCCACGGGAATACGGCCATACCGATAGTCTAAAATTGGTTGGAGAAATTTTGAGCTGATAAATCGTTGAGAAATGTAACTCTTATGTTTTCCGTTAACTGCAGTATCTTTGCAAAACGCCACAGACTTGAGGATTTAACGCAAGCATTCATTCGATCAGCAGCCATCGATCTTGAAATGACTGGCAGTGTTTGGCGGAATCACCAGACAGTAAAATCATTGCACCTTTAAAACATCTTAAATCACTGCGCAGATCTTTTAACGTTCTTTCATGAGCTTCTATTGGGTGTTTGTGTGCCATTGTGCAGCCGTCCCAGATAATGATTTTACACGCTACTAAAACTTTGGACATGGCTGAGTTTTTCACAATGTTACGTGTCGGTTGCTCTTTATTTTGAAGGTTTAATGGCAATTTTAACACTGAGTGAGCTGTGCGGCAATCTTTTAACAATATGGCCGCTGTTCCAGAAAAAGCTACCGCTACAGCAATGTTGGATCTCGCATGAACATTGGCTAAAATTAATGACATGAGGAATGTCTTCCCAGTTTCACCATTGGCATCCAAGAAAAAAAAAAACTCCATTTCCGTCATCAATTGCCTTCAATATTATATCATAGACTTCCTTCTGTTGGAGGTTTAAGAGGGAAACATTGTTTTCAACTAATTGGTTCAACTCATGTCGATCGTATTCACGTTCACGCTTCAATTCTCGATTTAGTAGCTCATTCATTTCATGTTCTGGTGCTGGCAGTCCTAACCTGACTAACAAACTGCCGCAAATAAGGTAACACATGTCTTCAATTAAGAGCAAGGCCCGGTTATGCATCTTTTTTTTTCTCCATATTATTATTATTGAATCTTCGCTAATGTGAACTAACAATATGTATTCAAATCTTAAAATTATGTAATTGATATTAGTCCAGTCATTACCAGACCAAAATTTAGGTTCTCAAAATAAGGTAAATAAGGTTATGCATCTTCGCATTGACTTCAAGATTTGGATTTCTCGAGCTGACACAATATTGATGTAAAATGACACATTGTCCTTGTATTTGTTCCACAGGTGACTTGGACTTGACGGGAAGCATGTCAATAGCAAATAATGTTCGTATGTGCCTCAGCGATTGTCGTATCCTAATGAGTATCGTTTTCTTGACATGCAGCACGAAATGTTGGACAGACTATACCATTAACAGTACGTAATGCTGCAAATGATGTTGGACCACGAACATTCACCAGCAACAACCGCAAATAAAAGCATTCATCATTCTTCGGATGAACTGTATAAATGCGACCAAAACCATCACTTGAACGACCATCTGAATGCCCAGGAACCATAGTGCCTTTCTTTCGACGTTAAAAATTTTTTTTAAGAAGTGTTCCAAGTGTAATACCGTGGCATCTCCGAGTAAAGTAAAGTTTGTGCAAACGGATCGCTTTGACAAACAGCAAAGAAATCGTTTCCTTTTATTTTTTTGTAATAGTTTGATCGTTGTCATTGGGCGATCAACGCCGATACAGTGGATAACCGTCATTGCCAGAGATAGTTTCCGCCATCAATATTCTTGGATAATGTTTGGAACACTTGCCGTCGACCATGCACGGAAATTGGGGGTTGATGGTGCCACACGGTCCATGAATAATATTTGTAATTACAACATCATGTAGTTCTTGATCTGTTTCGGGATCATGGATCTCGGCACTTATAACCTATCTGGTCTGGTCGAACTTTTTCGACTAACCAAATAAGAATGTGTGCATGCGGCAAGCCTCTTTTTTGCCATTTTATTAAATACATCCAGCATCGAGTATCTCCGAACACGTATTGCCTAACAATATATATAATCAGCAAACGAATTTTTTGCCTAAACACACACAATTCACAAAATATTACCCTTAATAACGTGTCAACAACGTTATAAACATGTTTTGTTTGTTTCTTTAATAATTACTGAAAATTACTGATAAAGCGTGAATAGAATAGCTGAGCCCATCACATCTTTCATGATGTGAAGCTATTACCAAGAAAAACTTCACAAACAGTTAAGTTTATAATGGCTTCATTATTTTGTAGCCCTATCCGCCACTTGTAAATATTTGTTTTTATTTTTTTAAATGTTTGTTGTGCTTACAAAACAATGTATAGAAAAAAATTGTGTTAATGACTCGCTATCTGACAGACAGATTCATCATTGCATAGCCTTAATGCTTAGGGCAAGGCTTGAACTATGTATTGGTTAATTTTGTAGCTTCTAAACTAAAAAAAGATAGAATTATAATTAAATTTACGCCCGACAGGTTTCAAAGTTATGAATGCATTTTTCGTACTTTTTTGAAATATTAGACCACTAGGCGAGACAGGGTAAAAACCATATTTTGAAACTGCTTATATCTATATTGTACCTTCGGAACCGAAAAAGATAAAATGGGCTTAGATTATATTTTATTGCATTCGACAGGTCTCGAAAAAATATGAATATAAAATTTTGATCCTAAGGGGTAAAAAGGGATAAACATTTTATTGGTTATTTTGAGGTTATTTCTGTTACTTTTAAACTAATAATTTAAATTGCGTACAGCTGGCTTAAGAAAAATATGAACACGTTTTTTGAAGTTTTTTACAGTTATTGAGACTTATATAAGAAAGTATTTTTGTTGTATGGGAGATGCCATGCCTATTATTCCCTTTTTTCCTAAGTATCAATTGTATGGGAGGTGCCACACCAAAAAGCTTGGAGACCTTAGCTGTCACAGTTAATAAGATACACATATAAATATTTCCATGCTATTAGAGGTTACACACCCATAATTCACTTCCTGCCTATACACATCTTAGTTATGCATATTAACATAATAAATACCCATATTAAATTTGGAGATTTCAGCTGTTACATTTATTGACATATATATGTAAAAGATTTTCAAACTCAGCTTAATAGTTAACATCAACATTGTAAACACCTACACAAAATTTAGAGACTTCAACCCACACACAGCTGAATTATGCATATTTCCATTATAAACATCTTTACAAAGTTTTGAGAGTTCAACTGTTACAGTTATTGAGATATATAAAAAAACTATTTTCATTGTATGGGAGATGCGACGCCTATTTCTATTTACCCACCCATACAAAGCACAATTAGCATATTAGCACTATAAACATCCTTACAAAGTTTGGAGACTTAAGCTAATACAGTTATTGAGATATATACAAAAAACTATTTTCGTTGTATGGGAGGTGCCACCCCTTTTTATTTTTTCCCGCCCATACAAAGCTCAATTATGCATATTAGCACTATAAACATCCGTACGAAGTTTGAAGACCACAGCTATTACAGCTATTGAGATATATACAAAAAACTATTTACGTTGTATTGGAGGTGCCACGCCTATTTTTTTTTTCCCGCCCAAACAAAGCTCAATTATGCATACTAACACTATAAACATCCGTACGAAGTTTGTAGACTTAAGCTATTATAATTATTGAGATACATATATACAAAAAACTATTTTCGTTGTATGGGAGGTGCCACGCCTATTTATTTTTTCCCGCCCATACAAAGCTAAATTCTGCATATTAGCACTATAAACATCCGTACGAAGTTTGGAGACTTCAGCTATTACACTTATTGAGATATATACAAAAAACTATTTTCGTTGTATGGGAGGTGCCACGCCTATTTATTTTTTCCCGCCCATACAAAGCTCAATTCTGCATATTAGCACTATAAACATCCGTACGAAATTTGGGGACTTCAGCTATTACACTTATTGAGATATATACAAAAAACTATTTTTGTTGTATGGGAGGTGCCACGCCCATTTATTTCTTCCGACCCATACAGAGCACAATTACGCATATTGACACTGTTAACATCCGCACGAAGTTTGGAGACTTCAGCTATTACACTTATTGAGATACATATATACAAAAAACTATTTTCGTTGTATGGGAGGTGCCACGCCTATTTATTTTTTCCCGCCCATACAAAGCTCAATTCTGCATATTAGCACTATAAACATCCGTACGAAGTTTGGAGACTTCAGCTATTACACTTATTGAGATATATACAAAAAACTATTTTCGTTGTATGGGAGGTGCCACGCCTATTTATTTTTTCCCGCCCATACAAAGCTCAATTCTGCATATTAGCACTATAAACATCCGTACGAAGTTTGGGGACTTCAGCTATTACACTTATTGAGATATATACAAAAAACTATTTTCGTTGTATGGGAGGTGCCACGCCTATTTATTTTTTTCCGCCCATACAAAGCTCAATTCTGCGTATTAGCACTATAAACATCCGTACGAAGTTTGGGGACTTCAGCTATTACAGTTATTGAGCTATATACAAAAGACTAATTTTTTTGTATGGGAGGTGCCACGCCCATTTATTTGTTTCCGCCCATACACAACTCAATTATGCACATCAATAAATAATTAAGCTGTATCAAATTTGGAGACTTCAGCTATAATAGGTATTGAGCTATGTGAAAAAAAAACTGTTCAATTTGTATGGGAGGTGCCACGCCCAGTCGGAATTTCCAAAAACAAATTAGCCTAAAACGCATTCCCAGATATCGGGTATGCCGTTCTTGAGTTATAAGCGGTGTCACTTACAAAAAAAAATTGTTCTTTTATATATAAGATATGCAAAATTAAAGTGATATTGTTTGGGAATGATTTACATACCTTTAGTAGGAAATGCGGGATTCATCTTTGTTGACTCTTATGATACTTTAGAAATGATCTCTTCTTTGTCTCTTAGTGCTTTATAATTTAAGAATGCTAGCATCACTGCTTTATGTATTAAAATTTACCTATTATGAAAGTAAGTTCATACCGTTAAGAGGACAAAAAAATTTGTTACGTAAACAGACAGTGATACAAAACTTATAGCAAAAAAAAAAATAAAAACAATTTTTTACCAACACCATAAAGGGGAAAAACTAATTTTTAAATTTAAAATAGACTTGAAGCATTGATTTTAATAAAGATTTCGTTTAACAAACCTATTGCAAATTTAAAAATTGTTTATGCATATGTCCCAAAGTATGTAGGCATTTTATTGTCTATATTTTTCTTTGTTGATAACAAACCTGTAAGTAAAGGCGAACGAAAGTTGTCGAAATAGTGAAACCCAAATTTACTCGAAAGTGAGTGACTAGCTTTCTTTCGTATAGGTTTTCGTTCGACATCTTTAAACAGACTATTAATTCTGTGATTGCATCGTCAAGAAGATCGTCTAGTACTATGTCTGCTATAGTAGGAGATAACGGGTTTCCCATTGGCATTCCAAACACTTATTGATAAATGTTTTTGTCATAAATGAAATAGTTATTGTCGGTAAGGCAGAATTTTAAAATTCCGAGTTATTTAGCCTTCGACATTTTTGTGATTTCCTTTAGCATGTCCCATTTTCTCATAATGTTGCGAATTGCAGTGTAAACAGGAATGTTTGTAAACAGTGAGATGACGAAAAAAGATATAATCATTTTGTTTGCATCTAGTTAATTATTTTCCAATTGGTTTTTAAAATCTACAGAATGTTTAATATTATATTTTGTTGATATTATCCTCTTCAAAGTTTGTGCGATATTTTTAGACAGATTGTAACAAGGTACTTTTATATACGATATTACAGGTCTGAGAGGCGTTCCAGCCTTGTGGATCTTTGTTAAGCCGTATATTCTTGGGGCTGTTGGAGCTGTACAACTAAGTTGTTCTATTTTCCAACAAATCAATATGTCCACATTTGTACAAGTCAGAAACGATGTTGTTGTTGGGTCTTTGTAATTTTGTCGTTGGGTCTGTTCTTAAAAGTTTGTACATACGTATTTTTTTCATCCAGTAATTCTCTCATTTTCCTTTCGTAGGTATCCCTGTACAACGCTACTGTCTTATTACCTTTATCGGCTCGAATAATAACTACTTCACTGTGTCTATTTAGAAATTGTTTTGTTTTCTCAAAGGCCGTCAATATATATTTTTGTCTCGGTGTATTCCTGATTTTTCTTTTAAATGTCACAATTCTGTTCGCTAGCTTTGACCGGCCTATATACCTTTCTTCGTCTGTGTTTTCATTCATATCTCTTATGCAGTGCTCCATATCCGTGACTATATTTATTGGTGAGAAATTGCGTGCGTTAACTGGTAAATCAATTTTTTTACCTAAAGATAAAATCCATTTGCACTCTACTGGAATGTTTACGTCGGTTTGGTTTTCAAAACATCGATCATTAAATGTAAATCCTAATGATTTAAAAGGATTTTCTCTCAGTTTAGTTATTTTAATGTTATGTGTTTCCTCTATCGTCTTCCTATGTGTTTTATTCTTGCGATTTGTTTGCCAACAAAACTATCGTCCCCTGTTGTTGTCAGCACGTTTTTCATCCCAGTTTTAAGTTGAAAACTTTTTTTCTTTATAATTTTAATATTTGTGTTAGTCTGGGAAATTTCCAAATTCAATACCTTCGTGTGAAAGTTATGTAATATTTTATTTAATTGTCCCTTAATCGTTTGACATTCAAAAAGTTTAGTTATGTGTTCTATGCTGTCTTTGGTGTGTTGGATGCTATACAATAACTTCTACAAGTTAACAAAAACTTTAGTCTTTCTTGTTGTTGTGCCAGTTTTTTATATTGATTGCAGTATTCTTTCATTGACCTACAAGTTTCGATATCATATTTAAAATTTATATGTTTAAAAAATTTACAAAGAACCGACAACAACATCGCTTCCGACTTGAACAAATGTGGACATATAGATTTGTGGCAAAAACAAAAGCTTAGTTGTCCAGCTCCAACAGCCCAAAGAATATACGGCTTACCAAAGATCCACAAGGCTGGAACACCTCTCAGACCTTTAATATCGTCTATAAAAATAACTTGTTAAAATCTGTCTAAACATATCGGACAAATATTGAAGGAGATAATATCAACAAAATATAATGTTACACATTCTATAGATTTTAAAAACCAATTGGAAAATATTAAACTTGATGCGAAAAAAATAATTGTATCTTTCGACGTCTTCTCACTGTTTACGAACATTCCTCTTTACACTGCGATTCGCAACATTATGAGAGAATGGGACATGCTAAAGGAAATCACAAAAATGTCGAAGACTAAATAACTCGGAATTTTAAAATTCTGCCTTACCGACAATAACTATTTCATTTATGACAAAAACATTTATCTCCTAGTATAGCAGACATAGTACTAGACGATCTTCTTGACGATGCAATCACAGAATTAAAGGAAAAAAACATACAAATAAAATACATAGCCAAATATGTAGATGACATCATAGCTATAATAAAATTTGACGATCAGGATCTAAAAACCCTCAAAACCACCCAAAAAAATTCACGATAGAGATTAAGCACGATGAGGAAATAACATACCTCGATACAAAACTGAGAAGACAGGGGGATAAAATTTCTTTTGACTGGCATTCAAAACCAATGGCCTTAGAAAGATTAATGAACTTTTTCATGACTAAACCCAAAAGTCATATAATAAATACAGCCAAAAACTTTATTGAAAAAGTCTTTCAAATAAGCGATACACATTTTTAGAATAAAATGAGAAGAAAATTTATACCGTATTGCAAGAAAATAGTTCTCCTGAAAAAATAATTGACGAGCTTATATTAGACACAAAGAACCGACTAAATAAAAAAAAAATATTACCAACATTGAAAAAAAAGGAAAATTTAAACAAAAAATTTTACAGTGTACCGTACATCCCTTATTAAACTAACAGAACTCGAATCAAAACAATAACAACACAAGAAAACAAACATTTTGCCTATAAGACGAACGCAACAAACACAGTATTTAAAAAAATCAAAGATCCAATACACAAACAACAACAAACCAACATTATGTATGAAATTAAATGTAGCGGGAATGATAAAGAAAACTGTGATCTTATTTATATAGTCACAACCAAAATAACATTAAATACAAGAATAAATGAACATAAAGCAGACATATCGAAAGGTAAGGAATTAACAGCAATGACAAAACATAAACTAAAGACAGGTCACACAGCTGATTCTGAAGAAGTTAAAATAATCGACAAATAGAATACAGAGAGAAAAAGGTACATCAAAAAAAGCTTACACATACAACGTAAAATAAAGCAGACGATGAACTTGAAAGAGGATACTGACAACATTAATAACTGTTAAGCCCTTATGACACTTGCTTTTTTTTGCATTTTATAAACTTTGAAGAACAGTACCTACTTATAATATAGGAAAATTACACTAAGTGTGAAGAGTTAAGCTATTTAAAGAAAAATACCAAAACGTCAAAAGCTCCCCAAATGCAATTGATAAAAAAGCAGAAGCTGTCAAAAAAAATGTAAAAATTTTCAACTTAAACTTGACGTTTTAAGATTAAAACTCTAAACATGTTGTCAATTTGATCAGTTTATAGTTAAAAAAGCGATTTTTCGCGCGTTTATTAAATTTTATTTCAGATTTTCCGCTCTGCAACAAAATATCAAGTGGGCAACATTGTTTCGTTTGTTTACTTTTTATCATAATACATATATATTTTGTTCTATCTAACATTTGCTATTTCTTTCAATCCAAAAGCAATCAATTAAGAAAAAAGCAATTGTCATAAGGGATTTATAGAGCTGCCATACAATAGTTCGTTTTTGTTTGTGTTTAAATTTACTAAACGTTAAATAATTTTGTTTTAATATTTGTTTTTTAATTTTTAATAAGCTTAACTTAATCGTTAAGCTAATGTGATAAATTAATTACTGTTTTGTAAGTTTTTGTCTATATATATATATATATATATGTGGGGGATTTCATGTCAAGTGACCCAACTTTTAAAACCGATGTCTTTCGATTGGAAAGAAATTTGGACCAAAGTAAGTTCTTGCAGAGAGTAGTTTAGACACAATTTTTTAGCACGATCGGTCAAGAACTCTCTGAGCTAGAGGGGTTCAAAATTTGACGTTTTCGGCATAAAGGTGTTTTTTCTCATACATGTAGTTTATTACCTTTTGCTTTTAACAAAATTCGTCCAAAATACTTTCGATAGTTTTTTTTTCAATCTTTCAGAAAAAAATATTTTTAAAATTAAAAAAAATTTTTTTTTTATTTTTTTTTATAAAATAATTAGAAAAAAATTTTTTTTTCCAAAAGTGCCCATTTTTTTTTTTTTTTTTTGCTCAAAAGAAAGCTTAGGTCTTTTGCTTGAAGAACTTGGAGGTCGCTTAGTGGGATGCGAGTGGGATATCTATAAAAATTAATGTTTTGTAACTCAAGGTAGAGATTTTCCAATTTTCGCGTATATTCTATTTTGATTTTTATCCTATTTATGTAAAATTATCTCTTAAGCAAAAAAAAAAATTATTTATGCTAAGAAACAAAACAATTTAACCTTTCCGACGGTATGCATTGAAAATATTAACAAAATGTGTTCAGACATTGCCATATAAAAGTGATTTTATTCCAGAGGACTACCATTTTGTTGGTAATACAGTGTCGAGTGTATGAGACTTTATTTGGTACTTGCATACCAACGGAAAGGTTAAATTATTTTGTTTCTTAGCATAAATAATTTTTTTTTTTTGCTTAAGAGATAATTTTACATAAATAGGATAAAAATCAAAATAGAATATACGCGAAAATTGGAAAATCCCTACCTTGAGTTACAAAACATTAATTTTTATAGATATCCCACTTGCATCCCACTAAGCGACCTCCAAGTTCTTCAAGCAAAAGACCTAAGCTTTCTTTTGAGCAAAAAAAAAAAAAAAAAAAAATGGGCACTTTTGGAAAAAAAAAATTTTTGTTCTAATTATTTTATAAAAAAAAATAAAAAAAAATTTTTTTTAATTTTAAAAATATTTTTTTCTGAAAGATTGAAAAAAAATCTATCGAAAGTATTTTGGACGAATTTTTTTAAAAGCAAAAGGTAATAAACTACATGTATGAGAAAAAACACCTATATGCCGAAAACGTCAAATTTTGAACCCCTCTAGCTCAAAGAGTTCTTGACCGATCGTGCTAAAAAATTGTGTCTAAGCTACTCTCTGCAAGAACTTACTTTGGTCCAAATTTCTTTCCAATCGAAAAAAAAAGTTGGGTCACTTGACATGAAATCCCCCATGTATATATACATGTTATATGTTTTTAAATAATCGTTTTTAATAAAAAGCCCTGAAGAAGTCGACAAAAAATCGACGAAACGTTGGCAAAATTGTAATAAAACAAGTTTTTATTTACACAAAAGAAATTAGGCCCTATTAGCTAAAGAAGTTAATATATAAAAATCATTCAAAATATTGGCCTAACACATTCTAATAAATCAATTTTTTTTAGTTTTTTCTGCAACTACATAGCTTTTTAAAACTTAAATACTATATTCCAAGCAGTATTAAGAATAGCAATTGACAAGGAAACTTTTGTCTAGTTTTTAACTTTAATTGCATTGTTTAAAAATAAGTTACAAACGTGCTATTATGCTATTCTTACTTTTTTCATGTTAACTGGTACCTTGTCTAATGTATAATTAATAAAACAAAATCCACTCATCCCCCTCCCTCTCCCTATTTGAATTTTGTAAATTTTATCGATACAAATTAATATATGTATTGTATTATTTTTTCTTTATTTTTAACTGTCACAAAAACAATGGGCCTTATTGTGTTTGGCGTAGTCGTGTCGAATGTTGTCGAATTCGCCACAAAAACGACAAGGGTGCTATTCATATAGCATTGGCGTTTTTGTTAGACGGTACCAAAACTCTAAAAACGACTACGCCAACGCCAATCACACACTGAAATTAAAAAGATTAATATCTTGTTGTGTGTGATATACAAGTTTTTAGTATTAAATAAATAAGTTTAATGATAACTAAAAATTCGTGGGCCGCCTTTGTTTAAAATTACGCCGAAAACGCGACTGAAAATTTAATTGTAAAGTTTTTCAACATAATTCAACAAAATTGTGGACCAAGCGTATTTGATGCCTTCGATTAATTTGGGTTTTGTGTTGTATTGTTTTCCGGACTCGTACACTTTGCAAGCCAACCATCCCCAGACGTTCTCGATTATATTTAGGTCGGGCGAGTAAGGTGGCCATTCAAGGCCGTCATCTTTTTGGCTTCGAATCCACGATTTAATGGATTGGGCTTTATGGAATTGAGCATTATAGGGCTGAAAATGCCACTTTAGATTTCCAAATAAGTTACGGAACTGGGGAAAAGCTGTTTTTAAAACGCTGTTGTAGTTCTCTGCATTCATACGCGATGACAAAAACCGTAGTAGGATATTTCTCCCCACAACATCACACGCCTTCCCGGATGTGCAGGCGTTTTAAATAATGCTTCTTACGTAGGTCATGGAAATAATAATTGTATTAATCGGGCCCTTCTAATTAAATTTTTTTTCTCCTGAATATATACTGAGCACACCAAGTCATGTGTGTTCGAGCAAATTTTAAGCGCATTTCCTTTCTTAGAATATCAAGTGGTGTTTTTTTTAATTTTTGTCTCTGTAGGTGTGCGGCTTTTCTTATCACTCTTTGAACCGTTGACAAGCTCGCCTTAACAATAGTCTTTTCTTTGATTTTTGTGGTTGAGACATGTAAATTTAATGCTTGCCTCAGTATGACTCGCTTGTCTGCTTGGGAAAGTACTCAATTATTACCACCCTTAAAGTTGTTTCCATTGTTTTTCCGTTCCTTCCAATTTTTTCAGCAATTTTATGGCAGGATAGTCCAAAATCATAGTACGGTAGATTTTATTAACGGAATGAAAACTGTTACTTTATGCCCTTATAACTATGAGCTGAAGTACATTAAGGATGATGGCGAAGTGAGATGTCCTCTGGCTACTCATGTTGTGGTTGGGAAACGTAAAGAAGCTTGCGGGGTAACAAAAGTGCACGTAACAATAAATTGAAGTGATAATTTTTATACTTCTCTTACATTTTTCTCTTTCTTGGAAAAAAAGTTTTAGTTTTTCTTCTACAGAAATTGTTTTTCTTTAAAAAGAATCTTATTCGGTATTCGCTGTATTTTCTTCACAAAATTATCTTTTTATCGTTTTTCTTGTTTTTGTTTCTACTCTGTGAATGTTCTGACAGATTTTGTTTCGTTGAATTTTTATTCAATGTTCACTGTATTCTCCTCTTAAGACTTAAATCCTTTCTGTTCACAAAATTTTTTGTTTTTCACACTTTTATGTCCATTTTAATTTAGCTTGGTAAATTCGTTAATTGTCACCAAATTCGTTAATTTGATTTGATTTCTTTAATTTTATTCTCACTTTATTCTATTAAATTTGTTTGTTCTTTTGATTTAGCTTGTTAATTTTGCGTTTATGTTATTTGTTTTACATATTTCTTTTATTTTATTTAGCGTGTTTTTGCACTTATATTATCTTTAACTAATTTTTTATGTTTGTCTTCGTATTTTCATTTATTTTTAGTAAAATCCTTATTACACTAATTACAATAAGCTGTAACTTATTGGCATGATGGGATTACACCTAACGTTCAAACCGGTTTATCCTTACGGATTACTAAGGAGCCGCGTCAAGGCTTGACTTTTTTTCGTTATCACTTTTACCGGAGGACCTGCTCGGGCGCCAATTAAAACTCTGCGAGTTAAATAATTTAAAAAATTAATTTTTAATTATTGGCAGCGAGCCAACAATGTTCTTTATTGAAAGTTAAACGTAAAAAAGCACAAAAATTCTTAATTATATTCTATTTATTGCTAGCCAGTTGATGACCACTCCATTATGGGAAATTGCTTTGTTATTGTTTTCACACAGGTTTAAAATTTCGTTGTTTAGCATGTGCAATAATTTAGTTGTAAAATAGAAAGCGTCGTATTACAGCAGACGCGACGTCAGCTTGGGAACATATTTTAGTTGTAAATATGTATTTTTAATTTATTTTGTGTTAACTTACATACATTGCACGTCATCAGGATAGCGGCCCCCTTTCACTGAGGATTAATCCCTATATATAATATATATAGGGATTAATATAATAATATTATTATAAAATCAAGGTGTAAGTTTGTTTGTTTGTCACGCAATCACGCCTAAACGGCTGGATCGATTTTCATGAAATTTGGAATGTAAATACCTTAAAGCCCTGGGTGTGCGATAGGCTATACATTTTTGGAAAAAAGGGAGGTGCCACGCCCACGGCACATCAATTCTAACTGTACTTCTACTGCAAAAAAATAACTTTTAATACTGGTGCATATGTTGCACCGATTTTTTCAAAATTTTGTACACATTTATAAGGCCTCTAACGGAAAAAAATTGTAAGGCAAAAAAGGAGGCGGGACCACGCCCTCTAAAACAAAAATTATATGATAGGCACTTATTCTAGACCGATTTTTTTGAAATTAGTTCGCATATAAACGGCTTCTAAAGTTTAAATTTTGGAGGTAAAAAAGTGGGCGGCGCCACGCCCACTAAAATTAAACTTTTTTTGCTGGTACTTTTACTGCACCGATTTTTTTTTAAACTTGGCACACATATAGAAGGCCTCTAATTCTTAAATTCTAAAGGACACAAGCTAGGGGTTGTTGCGCCCACAAAAATTTTAGTCTTCATGCTGGTTCTTCTATTGTTGCAATTTTTATGAATCTCAAAAATTTACCAATAACTTTTTTTTCGGTACAACAATTAGTGGCACAAAGACGGACAAACGTGCAAAGTTATGTGAAGGTAGAGCAATATTTGAGCCAGTTATAGCCTAAAACGCTTAATCCGGGAGGGCATTTGTATTGGAGCTAAGTCAAAAAATTAACCGATCATCACCACAAACAACATGCTTTTTTCCTATGCCAAAAGACACATCTGTTCCAAATTTCATCGAAATATCTGCAAAAATGCAGTCTCCACTCTGTTCAAAGGAATACATCAACTCCAAGCCGGACTGACGGACTGACATGTTTTAATCGACTCAGGAAGTGATTCTGTGTCGATCGGTATAATTAGAGGTAGGTCTGAGAGCTTTACTTTTGTAGGGTATAAATATGTGTACAAAAACATAATCAAATTTGGGTATAACAATATAAGATAACTTTAAACTCCTTTTTAAAAACACTTGAAATGTAATTATACTATAAATTAAGAACGATTGATATATACAGGGTGTCCCCCGGTAAGGTATACTAATTTATTTTACCGCCATTTTGGTAAACGTTAGTCTTGACAGTTCGTATTTTGCAGTCGTGAAGTAGAGACATGGCAAATTTATTATGAAAAAATATTCAGTAACCCAACGTGTTTTAATCAATAGAACATGAAAACCCCGATTTTCATGAAAAAATAATAATGAGAGCCGAGGCACATTTTCATTTGAGTGGATATATCAATAACCAGAATAGTCGGCTCTGGGTAATAGAAATATTAATAATTTAAAACTTAATAATCCAGATTTTTTTTGTTAGGTTTTGTTTGCATAATTTCACACAATATTGTTTATGGGTTTAATGTTTAATGTAAAAGTTTTATTAACAACACTAAAGGGTATTTCGTGTAAAAATTCACATACTAAAGGCATAGACAGCTCATCAAAACGATTACAATTTCGAGTTAAATCGAATGCTGTAATTTTCCCACAGTTTTATATGCACTTTTTTAAGTTAAAAATTTGCTTCCAAACTTTACCTTTTAAGATTATTCCCGCGCAACGCCGGGACGGGTAAGCTAGTTTAATATATTATCTGCACCAGTTAAGCTTTAGCCGCAAAATGTTTATCCAGTAAACTCTGATCAATTCTCTTTAAAATAAATAATAATGACTGCTCTAACATTTATTATATTTTAATTAATTTAAAAAAAAACTGCTATATGTATACTGAAAAAATTGGACAACAGGATAGCGCCATTTGCTTTAATTTAAATTTATTTTATATAGTAACTTCTTTACCTAAGAGGGCCTAATTTCTTTTGTGTATATAAAAAACTTGTTTTATTACAATTTCGCCAACATTTCGTCGATTTTTGGTCGACTTCTTCAGGGCTTTGTCTATTTTATTGAAAACAATTAATTAAAAACATAACATGTGTACATGTATACAAAAACTTACAAAACAGTAATTAATTTATCACGTTAGCTTAACGATTAAGTTAAGCTTATTAAACATTAAAAAACAAATATTAAAACAAAATTATTTAACGTTTAGTACATTTAAACACAAACAAAAACGAACTATTGTATGGCAGCTCTATAACAATTATTATTGTTGTCAGTGTCCTCTTTCAAGTTCATCGTCTGTTTTATTTTACATTGTATGTGTAAGCTTTCTTTGATGTATTTTCTTCTCTATGTATTCTCTTTTTAGATTATTTTAACTGTTTCAAAATCAGCTATGTGACCTGCCTTCAGAATATGTTTGATATGTCTGCTTTTTGTTCATTTATTCTTGTATTTAATGTTCTTTTGTTTGTTACTATAGAAATAAGATCACAGTTTTCTTTATCATTCCCGCTACATTTAATTTCATACACAATGTTGGTTTGTTGTTGTTTGTGTATTGGATATTTGATTTTTTTTAAATACCGTGTTTGTTGTTGCGTTCGTCTAATAGGCAAAAAGCATGTTTCTTGTTTCTTGTTTTTTTTTCTTTTTTTTTTTTTTGATTCGAGTTTTGTCAGTTAGGCCAGGGATGTACGGTACACTGTAAAATTTTTTATTTAATCGGTTATTTGTGTCTAATATACGCTCGTCAATTATTTTTTCAGGAAAACTATTTTCTTGCAATACGGTGTATATTTTCTTCTCATTTTTATTGTAAAACTGTGTATCGCTTATTTGAAAGACTCTTTCAATAAAGTTTTTGGCTGTATTTATTGATTGACTTGAGTGGTTGAATCGTAAAAAAGTTCATTAATCTTCCTGAGGCCATTGGTTTTAAATGCCAGTCAGAAGTAAGTTTATTCCCCTGTCTTCTCATTTTTGTATCAAGGTATGTGATTTTATCATCGTGCTCAATCGCTATCGTGATTTTTTTTTGTGGTATTGATTAAGGACTTTTAGGATTTCATGCTGGTCGTCAAATTTTGTTATAGCTATCATGTAATCTACATATTTGGCTATGTATTTTATTTGTATGTTTTTTTCATTTATAGCCTGTTTCACGATGTCTAAAAAGCGTTCATTTTAGGCGAAAGAAAACTGATTTGCGTTTCACCAAAGTATACTTTAAGCGAACGTTTACCCGAAATCCAAGTCGAACGAAAATGTTAGCGTTTTCATACGAAATTGAGTATACCTAAGTCGAACGCAAGCTAAATATGCGAATGTAAATGTCAAAATCAGTCACTTGCAATTTTGCTTTCGAGTGGCATAAAAGTATGTAGTTTTTTATGTAAATTAAAGTCTACGTTGTATTAAAATGCCACAAAATAAAAGTAAAATATGTTCCCAAGGGTTATTGATCAAAATATCATATTGTTTAAAGCAAAAATTAAACGAGCTTTGATTTTCAAAAAAAATCTACAATAATTTTTCAAGTTTTAATTATGAAATGTTTTCAGTGATGTCAATTACGCCGAATTTGTAACTAATTTAAAGCCACTTGTAGGAGTAAATAAACAAATATAGCAAGTTACCATTAAATTAAACAAAAAATTAACTGATTACATCTCTTTTCTTGTATTGGTGTTTCTTGGTTATCTGGTATGAATGTTGCTGGCGCGCTTAATACATGTTCATGAAGTACCGTTAGATACACACGATTGTAAACTAATGTTGTGCATATATGATCCTAAGGTAATCTGCAAAGTGATTTTGATAATGTTTACATTGCATTTTCATTTTATTGTTCTTATTAAATATATTATTTTTCTCTTTCTCAAAATCAACCAATAAACAATGCACATCTTACTATGGATTTTTACAGACTTTTACGCTTGTAAAACTACGTTTGGTATATAGTTTATATATAAATTTCTCATACATTTATATTTTTTAAATGCAATAACACCATAAAAAATAATAGGCTAAATGAATGACAAATTCTTTCCATATGTCGTCATTATTGCATAGCTATGTGTATATTTTGTAAACAAATATGTTAAAAAAAACAATTATCCAAAATTGTGGTTATAAATACATAAACAATTAAAAAAAGTATACTTCTTTGATTACAAAAACATAACAATTCAAACGATATTGGTATCTTAAAAACATTTATTTAAAAATATGCAAAATGAAAGTGATATTGTTTGGGAATGATTTACTTACCTATAGTAGGAAATGCGGGATTCATCTTTGTTGAATCTTATGATACTTTAGAAAGGAGTTCATTTAATAATAATTTCTTCTAATAAGTAATAAGTTCCTTAAACAATTAAGTACTTACTGACTACGTCATTTTTTTATCTAAGCCACGGTATAAATATCCCAAAAACCTAAGACTTGTTAACACTATATTATGTTAATTTTAACATTAAAAATTTTTCACATTATTGAAAATGATCTCTTCTTTGTCTCTTAGTGCTTTATAATTTAAGAATGCTAGCATCACTGCTTTATGTATTAAAATTTACCTATTATGAAAGTAAGTGCATACCGTTAAGAGGACAAAAAAATTTGTTACGTAAACAGACAGTGTTACAAAACTTATAACAAAAAAAAAATAAAAACAATTTTTTACCAACACCATAAAGGGGAAAAACTAATTTTTAAATTTAAAATAGATTTGAAGCATTGATTTTAATAAAGATTTCGTTTAACAAATTTTAAATTTGCAATAGGTAAATTTAAAAATTGTTTATGCATATGCCCCAAAGTATGTAGGCAATTTATTGTTTATATTTTTCTTTGTTGATAACAAACCTGTAAGTAAAGGCGAACGAAAGTTGTCGAAATAGTGAAACCCAAATTTACTCGAAAGTGAGTGACTAGCTTTCTTTCGTATAGGTTTTCGTTCGACATCTTTAAACAGACTATTAATTCTGTGATTGCATCGTCAAGATCGTCTAGTACTATGTCTGCTATAGTAGGAGATAACGGGTTTCCCATTGGCATTCCAAACACTTATTGATAAATGTTTTTGTCATAAATGAAATAGTTATTGTCGGTAAGGCAGAATTTTAAAAATTTCGGGAAATTTAGTCTTCGGCATTTTTCTGATTACTTTTATAATGCCCCATTTGCTCATAATGTTGCGAATTGCAGTGTAAACAGGAATGTTTGTCAACAGTGAGATGACGTCAAAAGATACAATCATTTTGTTTGCATCTAGTTTAATATTTTCCAATTGGTTTTTAAAATCTACAGAATGTTTGATATTATATTTTGTTGATATTATCCTCTTCAAAGTTTGTGCGATATTTTTAGACAGATTGTAACAAGGTACTTTTATAGACGATATTATAGGTCTGAGAGGTGTTCCAGCCTTGTGGATCTTTGTTAAGCCGTATATTCTTGGGGCTGTTGGAGCTGGACAACTGGGTTGTTCTTTTTGTTCAAATTAATATGTCCACATTTGTACAAGTCAGAAACGATGTTGTTGTTGGTTTTTTGTAATTTTTTTAAACATATAATTTTTAAATATGATATCGAAACTTGTAGGTCAATGAAAGAATACTGCAATCAATATAAAAAACTGGCACAACAACAAGAAAGACTAAGAAGTCGACAAAAAATCGACGAAACGTTGGCAAAATTGTAATAAAACAAGTTTTTATTTACACAAAAGAAATTAGGCCCTATTAGCTAAAGAAGTTAATATATAAAAATCATTAAAAAATATTGGCCAAACACATTCTAATAAATCATTTTTTTAGTTTTTTCAGCAACTACATAGCTTTTTAAAACTTAAATACTATATTCCAAGCAGTATTAAGAATAGCAATTGAAAAGGAAACTTTTGTCTAGTTTTTACCTTTAATTGCATTGTTGAAAAGTAAGCTATTCTTACTTTTGTCATGTTAACTGGTACCTTGTCTAATGTATAATTAATAAAACAGAATCCACTCATCCCCCCTCCCCCTCCCTCACCCTATTAGAATTTTATAAATTTTATCAATGCAAATTAATATATTATACTATTTTTTCTTTATTTTTAACTGCAACAAAAACAATGGGCCTTATTTTGTTTGGCGTAGTCGTGTCGAATGTTGTCGAATTCGCCACAAAAACGACAAGGGTCAACGTCATATAGCATTGACGTTTTTGTTAGACGGTACCAAAACACTAAAAACGACTACGCCAACGCCAATCACACACTGTAATTGAAAAGATTAATATCTTGTTGTGTGTGATATACAAGTTTTTAGTAATTAATAAATAAATAAGTTTAACGATAACTAAAAATTCGTGGGCCGCCTTTGTTTAAAATTACGCCGAAAACGCGACTGAAAATTTAATCGTAAAGTTTTTCCACATAATTCAACAAAATTGTGGACCAAGCGTATTTTATGCCTTCGATTAATTCGGGTTTTGTGTTGTATTGTTTTCCGGACTCGTACACTTTGCAAGCCAACCATCCCCAGACGTTCTCGATAATATTTAGGTCGGGCGAGTAAGGTGGCTTTGAATCCACGATTTAATGGATTGGGCTGTATGGAATTGAGAATTATCGTGCTGAAAATGCCACTTTAGATTTCCAAATAAGTTTCGGAACTGGGGAAAAGCTATTTTCAAAACGCTGTCGTAGTTCTTCGCATTCATACGCGATGACAAAAACTGCAACTTATAGGTACCGTAGTAGGATATTTCTCCCCACAACATCACACGCCTTCCCGGATGTGCAGGCGTTTTAAATAATGCTCCTTACGTAGGTCATGGAAATAATAATTGTACTAATCGGGCCCTTCTAATTAAATTTTTTTTCACCTGAATATATACTGAGCACACCAAGTCATGTGTGTTCGAGCAAATTTTAAGCGCATTTTTTTTCTTAGAATATTAAGTGGTGTTTTTTTTAATTTTTGTCTCTGTAGGTGTGCGGCTTTTCTTATCACTCTGTGAACCGTTGACAAGCTCGCCTTAACAATAGTCTTTTTTTTTTTTGATTTTTGTGGTTGAGACATGTAAATTTAATGCTTGCCTCAGTATGACTCGCTTGTCTGCTTGGGAAAGTACTCAATTATTACCACCCGTAAAGTTGTTTCCATTGTTTTTCCGTGCCTTCCAATTTTTTCAGCAATTTTATGGCAGGATAGTCCAGAATCATAGTACGGTAGATTTTATTAACGGAATGAAAACTGTTACTTTATGCCCTTTTAACTATGAGCTGAAGTACATTAAGGATGATGTCGCAGTGAGTTGTCCTCTGGCTACTCGTGTTGTGGTTGGGAAACGTAAAGAAGCTTGCGGGGTAACAAAAGTGCACTTACCAAAAATTGAAGTGATAATTTTTATACTTCTCTTACATTTTTCTCTTTGTTGGGTTTTTGTTATGTTATGTATAAAAAGTGTTGCCAATCAGAGACTTTTATTGTATTGGAAAATATAGTTATAGGGTTAAAATAAACAGTTTAAAAAATTAAAAACAATTATATTTGAAGACAAAGTGTAAATAAAAAAGTAAATATTGTGTTTCGGTGGCAAAATTAAAAGTTAATTTATGTGGTCAAGGAATAATTGAAAATTTAATTTTAAAATTTTAGAACGTGCGTCATCGAATATAAGTATTTAGACGAGTCAAGCGACCATATACCATACAATGGGCCTAAAAAATTGCAGTGAGCTTCAAAAAAAAACGATTATTGTAATTAAAAAGAAAACAAAGACAAGAAGATCACAGTATGTCAGAAATTTGGGTGAAGTTTTGAACAGTAAAGGAAGTGTTCTGGCTAAAAAGTGTATTAACAAAAATACTTAGCAAAACTTTGATGCGGAAGCTATATACCAAGTAAATTAAAAATAATTTTAATACTTACATATATTTAGCATCATCTCAAATTTGGACAGCTAGGCTATTTCGGTTAGGTATAAAATTTATTCCTTGGTTATAGCAGACAGTTTGATTTTTACATGTCCTTTGAAATTGTTGGCATTTATTGTCGAAAGAACAAGAAACAATTTTTAAATACATGTCAAAAACTCCGCTGACTCCTGCGACAAAATGGCCCTTAAACTTAAAGTCCATAACATGCTTTTCTCTTTATACGTGGTTGTCAAAAAAGTTAAATACGTGTATTTTAATATGGCAAGCTACAGAGCTTGATGCGCCGACGAAATTTGACGCGACGCACGCGAAAAGTAGAGCTACAAAAACATAACAATTCAAACGATATTGGTATCTTAAAAACATTTATTTAAAAATATGCAAAATGAAAGTGATATTGTTTGGGAATGATTTACTTACCTATAGTAGGAAATGCGGGATTCATCTTTGTTGAATCTTATGATACTTTAGAAAGGAGTTCATTTAATAATAATTTCTTCTAATAAGTAATAAGTTCCTTAAACAATTAAGTACTTACTGACTACGTCATTTTTTTATCTAAGCCACGGTATAAATATCCCAAAAACCTAAGACTTGTTAACACTATATTATGTTAATTTTAACATTAAAAATTTTTCACATTATTGAAAATGATCTCTTCTTTGTCTCTTAGTGCTTTATAATTTAAGAATGCTAGCATCACTGCTTTATGTATTAAAATTTACCTATTATGAAAGTAAGTGCATACCGTTAAGAGGACAAAAAAATTTGTTACGTAAACAGACAGTGTTACAAAACTTATAACAAAAAAAAATAAAAACAATTTTTTACCAACACCATAAAGGGGAAAAACTAATTTTTAAATTTAAAATAGATTTGAAGCATTGATTTTAATAAAGATTTCGTTTAACAAATTTTAAATTTGCAATAGGTAAATTTAAAAATTGTTTATGCATATGCCCCAAAGTATGTAGGCAATTTATTGTTTATATTTTTCTTTGTTGATAACAAACCTGTAAGTAAAGGCGAACGAAAGTTGTCGAAATAGTGAAACCCAAATTTACTCGAAAGTGAGTGACTAGCTTTCTTTCGTATAGGTTTTCGTTCGACATCTTTAAACAGACTATTAATTCTGTGATTGCATCGTCAAGATCGTCTAGTACTATGTCTGCTATAGTAGGAGATAACGGGTTTCCCATTGGCATTCCAAACACTTATTGATAAATGTTTTTGTCATAAATGAAATAGTTATTGTCGGTAAGGCAGAATTTTAAAAATTTCGGGAAATTTAGTCTTCGGCATTTTTCTGATTACTTTTATAATGCCCCATTTGCTCATAATGTTGCGAATTGCAGTGTAAACAGGAATGTTTGTCAACAGTGAGATGACGTCAAAAGATACAATCATTTTGTTTGCATCTAGTTTAATATTTTCCAATTGGTTTTTAAAATCTACAGAATGTTTGATATTATATTTTGTTGATATTATCCTCTTCAAAGTTTGTGCGATATTTTTAGACAGATTGTAACAAGGTACTTTTATAGACGATATTATAGGTCTGAGAGGTGTTCCAGCCTTGTGGATCTTTGTTAAGCCGTATATTCTTGGGGCTGTTGGAGCTGGACAACTGGGTTGTTCTTTTTGTTCAAATTAATATGTCCACATTTGTACAAGTCAGAAACGATGTTGTTGTTGGTTTTTTGTAATTTTTTTAAACATATAATTTTTAAATATGATATCGAAACTTGTAGGTCAATGAAAGAATACTGCAATCAATATAAAAAACTGGCACAACAACAAGAAAGACTAAGAAGTCGACAAAAAATCGACGAAACGTTGGCAAAATTGTAATAAAACAAGTTTTTATTTACACAAAAGAAATTAGGCCCTATTAGCTAAAGAAGTTAATATATAAAAATCATTAAAAAATATTGGCCAAACACATTCTAATAAATCATTTTTTTAGTTTTTTCAGCAACTACATAGCTTTTTAAAACTTAAATACTATATTCCAAGCAGTATTAAGAATAGCAATTGAAAAGGAAACTTTTGTCTAGTTTTTACCTTTAATTGCATTGTTGAAAAGTAAGCTATTCTTACTTTTGTCATGTTAACTGGTACCTTGTCTAATGTATAATTAATAAAACAGAATCCACTCATCCCCCCTCCCCCTCCCTCACCCTATTAGAATTTTATAAATTTTATCAATGCAAATTAATATATTATACTATTTTTTCTTTATTTTTAACTGCAACAAAAACAATGGGCCTTATTTTGTTTGGCGTAGTCGTGTCGAATGTTGTCGAATTCGCCACAAAAACGACAAGGGTCAACGTCATATAGCATTGACGTTTTTGTTAGACGGTACCAAAACACTAAAAACGACTACGCCAACGCCAATCACACACTGTAATTGAAAAGATTAATATCTTGTTGTGTGTGATATACAAGTTTTTAGTAATTAATAAATAAATAAGTTTAACGATAACTAAAAATTCGTGGGCCGCCTTTGTTTAAAATTACGCCGAAAACGCGACTGAAAATTTAATCGTAAAGTTTTTCCACATAATTCAACAAAATTGTGGACCAAGCGTATTTTATGCCTTCGATTAATTCGGGTTTTGTGTTGTATTGTTTTCCGGACTCGTACACTTTGCAAGCCAACCATCCCCAGACGTTCTCGATAATATTTAGGTCGGGCGAGTAAGGTGGCTTTGAATCCACGATTTAATGGATTGGGCTGTATGGAATTGAGAATTATCGTGCTGAAAATGCCACTTTAGATTTCCAAATAAGTTTCGGAACTGGGGAAAAGCTATTTTCAAAACGCTGTCGTAGTTCTTCGCATTCATACGCGATGACAAAAACTGCAACTTATAGGTACCGTAGTAGGATATTTCTCCCCACAACATCACACGCCTTCCCGGATGTGCAGGCGTTTTAAATAATGCTCCTTACGTAGGTCATGGAAATAATAATTGTACTAATCGGGCCCTTCTAATTAAATTTTTTTTCACCTGAATATATACTGAGCACACCAAGTCATGTGTGTTCGAGCAAATTTTAAGCGCATTTTTTTTCTTAGAATATTAAGTGGTGTTTTTTTTTAATTTTTGTCTCTGTAGGTGTGCGGCTTTTCTTATCACTCTGTGAACCGTTGACAAGCTCGCCTTAACAATAGTCTTTTTTTTTTGATTTTTGTGGTTGAGACATGTAAATTTAATGCTTGCCTCAGTATGACTCGCTTGTCTGCTTGGGAAAGTACTCAATTATTACCACCCGTAAAGTTGTTTCCATTGTTTTTCCGTGCCTTCCAATTTTTTCAGCAATTTTATGGCAGGATAGTCCAGAATCATAGTACGGTAGATTTTATTAACGGAATGAAAACTGTTACTTTATGCCCTTTTAACTATGAGCTGAAGTACATTAAGGATGATGTCGCAGTGAGTTGTCCTCTGGCTACTCGTGTTGTGGTTGGGAAACGTAAAGAAGCTTGCGGGGTAACAAAAGTGCACTTACCAAAAATTGAAGTGATAATTTTTATACTTCTCTTACATTTTTCTCTTTGTTGGGTTTTTGTTATGTTATGTATAAAAAGTGTTGCCAATCAGAGACTTTTATTGTATTGGAAAATATAGTTATAGGGTTAAAATAAACAGTTTAAAAAATTAAAAACAATTATATTTGAAGACAAAGTGTAAATAAAAAAGTAAATATTGTGTTTCGGTGGCAAAATTAAAAGTTAATTTATGTGGTCAAGGAATAATTGAAAATTTAATTTTAAAATTTTAGAACGTGCGTCATCGAATATAAGTATTTAGACGAGTCAAGCGACCATATACCATACAATGGGCCTAAAAAATTGCAGTGAGCTTCAAAAAAAAACGATTATTGTAATTAAAAAGAAAACAAAGACAAGAAGATCACAGTATGTCAGAAATTTGGGTGAAGTTTTGAACAGTAAAGGAAGTGTTCTGGCTAAAAAGTGTATTAACAAAAATACTTAGCAAAACTTTGATGCGGAAGCTATATACCAAGTAAATTAAAAATAATTTTAATACTTACATATATTTAGCATCATCTCAAATTTGGACAGCTAGGCTATTTCGGTTAGGTATAAAATTTATTCCTTGGTTATAGCAGACAGTTTGATTTTTACATGTCCTTTGAAATTGTTGGCATTTATTGTCGAAAGAACAAGAAACAATTTTTAAATACATGTCAAAAACTCCGCTGACTCCTGCGACAAAATGGCCCTTAAACTTAAAGTCCATAACATGCTTTTCTCTTTATACGTGGTTGTCAAAAAAGTTAAATACGTGTATTTTAATATGGCAAGTTACAGAGCTTGATGCGCCGACGAAATTTGACGCGACGCACGCGAAAAGTAGAGCTACTTTCTACTTTTGCATGCGTCATAAAACGCCAAACCAACAAACCAACATGGCAAATTATCGCCCATGGGAACCAATTTGAAGACATACATTTGGGTATGCCTTCACCCTTGGTGAGGAGCGGAGCCCATCTAAAACTCTTACCGTTCTATGGGTCACGTCACCCAGTTGCAATGCAACTCCACACCGAGCAGAAGCTCTCCCCGCGATTTGGGTTTAAACCACAATCACCACGTTGCTCCCGAAGGGGCCTCATCCATTGTACGGCTAGAACCGAGGTTCTAGGGGCACCTGACACCCGTGGTACCAGATTTAGAATGACAAGCTTCTGGTCAGGCCTCGTAGCCAAGGATTCTTCCAGTTGAACTCCAAATAGTTCAGGGGCTGGTAAACCCTCGTAGCCAAAACTACTTTCAGTTTTGACTTAAAAGTCCAGAACTGGTCACCCCAGGAACAACAAACAAAACACAATACAATCAACAGCCGCCCTCACGAGCGACACTTTGGCCATCAAAGGCACCAGCAAGGACATCACGCACAAACATAAAACAAGGACAAGCAATACAATGGGAACCCTCACGGGTGGCCCAAGGATGCTTCGAAACAACGCGGCAGCACCGGAACACCCAGCGGTGAATATCGGCAGCATAAGCACCAGAAATGAAGAACGAAGCGACAGGGGGCGGGACAGCAAGCCACCAACTGCCATATGCATACCCGCAATCCAGGCCAGACGAGCGTAGTTGGCCAGCGCATGGAGCAGTTGAGCACTACCACAGTGGGACCCACCGGGGTCAGCCTCCACTAAGTCCGTCCCTTCTCCTATTGAACACTACACGGGCAAATGTGCCCAAATTAGCTAAGGTCAGCTCGTCCTCTAAAGCTCTACTTACATCCCAAACGCCATTTACTTCTACCGCGCCCATACCCAGCAAATCCCTAATGTCGTTATAGTACGCACACTCAGTCAGTATGTGCCAAACGTCCTCAGTCCCTTCCCCACAGCTGCAGTCCGGAGTATCGGCCAGGCCCCTCTGATGCAAAAATTCTTTGAGCGAGCCATGACCCGTCAGTAAGAAGCCCTCATGCTAAAGCCAAAGCCTGGTCGTTCACTTACGAACGTCGCGTCACGTATAAATGCATACTTCATCCTCCCGCAGTCACTGTTCGTCCAGCGTGTCCACCACCTAGTATCAAGTTCCACCGCGAGAAGCAACTTGACTTGCCTAACGTTCCTTCCTACCAATTCATAAGCAGAAATCCAATCATGCGCAAGAAGCGGTAGGCCCTTCTTGACCTTGAAAATGATCGCACGGCGAATCACTTCCAAGTCAAGGGGTGCTACACCTAGCAAGACCTGCAAAGCGTCAGTTGAGACCGGCCGGCATACTGGCATACATGCCAGCATAGCCACCCTTTGACACGACAAAACCTTGTTTCTGCCAACAACCTGCGTTACCGTTTCGTACCATTCGGGTGCACCGTACGCTGCACAAGCAACAAGAAGCCCACATATATGGTACGAACAGCCCGCCTTCTAAGGATGCGTTTAATTTTCGCCACCACGACCGTCAGCTTGTCCCTAACATAAGGGAGATGAACCAAAAAGTTCATCCTCTCCGCCATCGTTATCCCCAGATATTTGACCGTAGTCGCATATCTGAGAGTCGCCAGACCGAATGACTGGAAGACGCCCCCGAGATAATCTGCCCTTAAGCAGCATCATCACGGTTCATGAGGTTCCAAATAACTGGACTACAGACGGAACCCTGAGGACAGCCACGAGAAACGTCCCTCCAAACCGTGTCGCTGGCGCCAACCACACAAACTCTTTTATCGTCAAAATAACTGATCCATAGAGCCAGCTCGCGACAACCTGTACCACGCAATCTCTCTACCACCACATCCCAGGAGAGATAGTCAAACGTACCCTTAAAATCCACAAATATGCCAAGGACATATTTGGCTGTCGAACTAGCTACACTATCACGCACGTGTTGCCACGCGTCTTCAATACCGCGTCCCTCTCTGAAACCAAACTAAAATTCATACGGACTTTCATGGTTGGCCTCCCGCAGTCGGCACACCATTATCCTTTCAAGTACTTTTCCAAGCACTGGAAGGAGAATGATGCCCCGATAAGAGCGAGGATTAATCCTCACTCTATCAGGAGACTTAAGCAGGACAACAACGCGGGCTATCTATCTTCCAAGCCCTGAGAAACCGGCCTAGACTAATACACTTCTCAAACATCGACTCCAGATAATCCGGTATGGCCTTGAAGATGATCTTACACATCTCTCCAGTTATACCATCAATATCCGGCGACTTTCTGCTTCTGACTCGTAAGTCCGAACCTTCAAGGGCGGGAAGTTCCGATCCACCCACATAACGGGGAGGTTCTTCCCCATCAGACCCCGGAAATAACGAGGCTAAGAGTCCGTCCGTGCATTCCCTCGCATGTTGTGAACACATTGTCACCAACCTAAAGGCAGTCAACGTCAGCTGTTCTTTTCCTACCACTGCAGATACGATAAACCGTACCCCAAGGGTCATCCCTATTGTAACGTACAAAACTCCTCCATTCGTCCTCTTCAACTCAAACCAACATGTGTTTGTACGTCCTAAGGCCAGACCGATAGTCAACTTTTCTCTGCTCTAGATCCATAGCGTCCGCACGTCTGGCTTTTTGGAATAATCCCCGCAGAGTTCTGACGTACTTACGCATCTGATCCAGCTCACGGGTCCACCACTTCACCCTGCTATGCCTAGCCCTGCGGCGTCGGCCTAGCACGGAGTCATTGACAGAACACATCCACTGATCTATCAGACTGACCTGGTCATCAAGCGTTCTAATCCTGAAGTCATCTATCGGCACCTCAGCGGCGACCGCCCTAAAACTGTCCACGTAATCGTCCCAGTTTACGTTACGATCCCTCCAGGAATGAGATCGCTCGTCCCTAGGCATCCGTATCCGTCGGCTGACAGTAATCTCAATGAGACTATGGTCACTAACACCAAAATCGTCGCGCACCAACCCCCTAAAGTCAAATTCAGTCATTGCTGCCCCATTTGCAACTGTCACGTCAATGTCACTAACTCCCATAAGATCGTCAAAAGTATACTGATCACTGGGCTCGTTGACAATAACCAAGCTTTTCGTGACCAACCATTCGCTAAGCATAACCCCTCGTGCATGGTTCTGATGCGCAGGAGGATTCCTGGGCATCTTACTGAACCACATAGGAGAGCATGCATTTGCGTCTAAGCCTAGGATTAGCGAAAAGCTACTTCCATGAAGTAGCACCGAATCCAGGTACCTTAAGTACGGCTCCAGGGCCCGCCCAAACCTACAATACATGCTAGCCAAGAGCATCCGCCCTCGCCTAGTTTCCACGGCAACGCAAATTTCCCACTGGGCTCTACTAAGAACTGTACAATCCGCGTCACTGTCATTTACTATAATTGCAGAGTCACCCCCACTCTCCGTAAAGACTCACATACCCCCCGGCAGTCCACGAATGAGACCTCCTGAAGTATACGGCTCCTGCAAAAGTGCAAAAGCTGCAATAGAACTACGCATCGCCTGCTCCAGCTCACAAATCACGGCATATGACCGCTGAGTTTAATTGTAAAATTTTTACTCATTTAGAATCCATTTTAGTGGCGTGCATTCTTCCTGGCAACCATCGAGGAATACACGGGACATGCCGGCGATATCATCAAATGATCCGTGGGCAGGCACAGTTCCGGCACCTGACGTCATCACGGCAATTCACGGAATTATGGCCAGCCTGGCCACAGCGGCGGCACACTCTCTCAGACATACGGCATTCGCGCACCAAATGGTTAAAACTAAGGCACCGGAAGCAGCTAGGAATGGCGTCGTGCGAGCGCACAAAGAAGCTGAACCATTTTATGTAGCAGCGACCATTGTCCAGCAAATGCTGCATGGCTACGCTGCTACCTTCCAGCACGACGTTAACATCGTTACCCGTAGGTTGCCACGGCTTTGTCACCAGACGAACACTCCTCTTAAACTCCGGAGTCATCAAATCCGCGAAGTTGATCGCATAGAGCTCCTCCATTGATACGTCCGGCGATATTTCTGGATGCACCCGTTGTACCACTATGGACGGACCGAGCTTGTCCCGTACGGAAACCTCAAGCCCCACTTCGTCAAACTTCGTGTTGGCCGCAACCTTCTCCCGCTCAGCAACCGACGGCGTACGAATAACCGCACCACCTTCCTTAACGGTCGTACCCCATGAACCCGAACGCCAAGGGTGGGGCCGACCTCATTCACCACCTTCCGCACAACCTCTTCCGACGAGACGCCCTTCTTCCCCTTGACCACAACCGACCAGGTCTCAACCGGATTGGGCACAGCGACCGGCATGGCCGCAGCCCCTACAACAGGGGACTTCTTCACGGTCCTCCCGGGACTCAAACGCGCAGCACCCACGGCACCTTCCTCGAACAATTTTAGCCGACCGCGCAATCGTTCATTGTTGGCAAGCAGCCCGACAAGCAGCTCTTCGTACCGGCTGGAACACCCAAGCACCCTCTTCGCCAGTACAGGGCTAACCCCTTCAGCAACCACATTTGTCAGGCTGGTAGTGATCGCCCTCAACTCGGCCACAGCATCCTTCATATCGGCACCCTAAGGCCTTTGCTTTGGCCGGTTTTTCCGGACCCTCTTACAACCGGCAGCGGATGTTGACACGGCATCCGACTTCAGCATACTTACCACCTCAACCTCGTCATCGACCAACACATCCGGCAAGATCATGGGGGCAGCGGACACAGCACCAGCAGCAAGCAGAGCAGCTACAGCAGGGGCAGAAGCGAAGGCAGTTAGCGACTCTGAGCACGGCGCGGACATCTTGGCAGACGCAGCAACACGGACAGCAGCAATCGACGACGTAGTAGCGGCGCGCTTCGCGAGGGGCGAACCGATCTTCACCCACTTAGTCGAGTCAACCTCGTCCGCTTCACTCGAGGAGAGCTCCGACTCGGTATGTCGCACCTTGCGAGTAGACAGAGTCGAGGCTCTTCTTACGTCGTCAGTGGTAACGTCCGACGCGTCACCCTTCGCCCTCGACTTCTTCTTACCAAGTGGCGGCATAACAGCCACCACAAGTACAACAAAGTTAAAAAATCAAATTCAAAATAACTGACCTTAATAACCGCAACAAGAACCAGATGGCGCCACACAGGAACCGGAAGCAGCAAACAGGCAAGATGGCGATACCAACACAACAGTCACTTTGACAATCTGATTATCTGACACTTTAGTCAATGTCTGTGTCACTTTGTCAAGTGACGTAATAGTCACTATCTATACAATTCGACTTAACCAAACATTCTGGCTAGCGGAGCGCCAATTACTGGAGTCTCACAATTAACACTGTTAACGCTAACAAAATATTAAAAAAATATTTGTTTTTGCAACACACTTTGCCAGCGGAGCCCGAGTTAGTGGAGACTCCCAATTACACACTGTTAATACCAACAAATATTTTAAAAAATATTTGTTTTTGTACACACTAACTTTCAACTGTCTTTAAAACGAACCACTACAATTGTAAAACACAACCGATCAGCCCAATAGTAAAAACACAAGTGATTTCTACGGACAGTAAATCTCTTTTTCACATACAAGGTGGGCCAAAAAAAAACAACCTATTGGAAGATATTCTTCTTTCTGCAATTGGCGGCCAACGCCAAATCTGTTTTGAAATTGGTGAACCAGACAGATGTAGAATACAAGTATAAACAAGCCATGAAGCGATACACTCCCCAAGTACGCGGAATAATCGAGTCTATTTTTTTGCGTAACAATTCGTCTGTGGTGGTGGCGCAGAGCGAATTCCATCGCCGATTCCCCGGGCGTCCGGCACTGACTGCGCAATCACTGCGCCGTTTGGCTACCAACCTTGAAGAGTATGGGACCACACGAGAAGCTGCCAAGAGTGGCCGGCCCTGGAGCGCCCGTTCTGCCGAGAATATTGCCGCTGTTGGCGAGGATGCCGGAGCTGTCGCCAGAAAAATCGACCAGACGCCGTGCCTCGCAATTAGCCATTAGCCGATCATCCCTAAGGCGAAATTTGGTCAAAGACCTGGGCACGTTCCCGCACAAACTCCAGTCCGTGCATCAGCTGCTGCTTTTTGACCGCCAAACGCGTGTAACCTACGCTCAAGCAATCCTCAATCTCGAGGCCGAAGTGGACGATTTTTTGACCAAATTTGTAATGAGCCATGAGGCTCTTTTCCACCTCAGCGGGTACGTGGACAAACAAAACTATCGCTTCTGGGGCACCGAAAATCCACGAGTGATGCACGAGGAGCCATTACACCCGCTCAAAATGACTGCGTGGTGCACTGTTTACGCTGGAGGAGTCATCGGGCAATTTTTTTTGAGGACGCCGCTAGTCAAACGGCAACAGTGGACGGTGGGCGCTATATGGCCATGTTAGCCAAGTTTTTTCTGTCGCAATTGAACGAATTAGGACTGGAGGACATGTGGTTTTAACAAGACGGAGCAACGGCACACACTGCGGGAACCACAACCGATATTCTGAAGGCGGCGTTCCCGGATCACCTCATCTCTCGTTTTGGGGATTTACATTGGCCCGCAAGATTGCCCGATTTAACCTTGCCAGACTTTGTTTTTGGGTTTTTTTTAAGTCCCGTGTTTACGTGAGCCCAAGACCCTGGAAGCTCTCAAGGACGGCATTCGACACGAGTGCGAGAATCTGTCGTCCGAAGTTCTCGCCGACGGCGCCTATATTATCTTCTTTACTTGGCCAATAAAGTTTTAAAGGTTCAAATAAAACAGTCAAAAATCTGAATCGAAGTTTTTCATTTAGAAAAAAACATGAGAGCCAAACAACATCGAATGAATTCTTTTAGCCCACCTTGTATAAGTTAGAAAGCCAAAATATTATTGTTCCATAATTTTTGGACCTTGTTTAAAAAATCCAACTGGTAATATTTATAATTTTGTAATCGTTTTTTTTTAATTCAAACATTTCAATTACTTCTCATAAATACCAAAACATACATTCATACGTACACTAAAAAGCTATACTACAGACTCATTCAAACTGGTGTGAAAATTTTTATATGAATAAATTTGTATATAAGTATCATTGCGTCACATATAAATAATTATTTTAAGTTGATAAAAAAAAAATATAGTTCATGTATTATAGCTACTAACGCATAATTAACAATGTACAATTTTACATAAATTTTTTTTGAAAAGTTGAAAAGTGTTTATTCTTTTTTTAATTGATATTTAAATCTTAAATTATGTTTTTTTTAATCCTTCAAAGTTTTGTGCATTTTTAATTTTATTATTTGAATTTAATGTTCAAAATGTACAAGCTTCTAAAAACGAAAATAAAATCTGTAAACATACATAAGTATTTAAAAACGATAAAAAAAAAACGTGAATGATTGACATACAGTTATTTAAAACTTTTTCTGCTTTAACCTGCGGGCGAAGTGTTTTCTGTGTGCGCGAATTAAATTTGGAGTAGTCTGATATTTGCTTGTATGTTTCTTTATAATTATGTATATTTGTATGTATGTATGCATTCAATGAAAACTGATAAAAAAGGATGCTGGCTAAAGTATATTAATATTAACTCTTATACAATCATACTTGGAAACATAACTATAAAAAGCTATTTACTGACATTATTTAAATGTTATTCAAAAGTGTCACGTAATTTATAATTTTTCATTTCTTTTTTGTTTTATTTTAAAACAAATTTTGAATTAATTTATAATAAAATTATTCATCCTGCATGTCCTCGGGCAACTCATGCGGGTTCAACATTCCAGGTATATTACGTTGCATAATCAGTTTATTAGCCTGCGCTTCCCGAAGTGCTGCTTCTCGTTCCTCCAAATACAAATCTGAATCATCTTCCCCAGTAACTTCCTAATTATTAAAAAAAATTATATTTAACATAAATACATGCATTTGACCGTAATTTTTAGTAAGTATGAATTCCTTAATAATTTTTTTACTCACTCTTATCTGAATTAAAAAGTCTCTCAAATGCTCTTTAAATGCCTGTACATTTTCGTCTAAATTAAAAAGACCGGTTACAAAAACTTTGATTTGGTTGTCTGTTAAATGACTAAATGCTGATTTGAGCAATGAGGCCACATACTCCTGAATGAAAATAGTATTATCTGGTATCGGACCCAAGTTGACAGTAATTTTATTATTTTCAACCAACGAAAACATGTACGCCAATATGATTGCATGATTTCCAAGACCAGCTGTATGAGAAGTATCAGTCACGACTGAAAATATCTGCATTAAAATATCTGTAAAGTATGTTTGATAAAAGCTTTGTGCAGCAGATGAATGTTGTTCCAAGTTTTGTAACATCTAAAAAAAAAATAAAATAAAACATTAACCTATAGAGATAAAATCCGAAATAGTTTTTTAGGCCATTGGTTTGTCTTTGGTTAAATTAAACTGATATTCTGGCATTTTAGTATTAAAAAATATTTTTATCTTCGTTTTTTTTTTCAATTGTGATAATGAAAGAATAATATATTTTACGAGGGACGATATGATGTTTTCCTCATCAGGGTTACAAATTTACTTTTTAATGTGAAAGTATGTCCTGTATTTCCAAAAAACCAATATAAACCATTTAAAGGTACACAAGAATAAATATTTCAAAGAAGAAACCGTTGATTGTCCCTAATTATTCACACACTTTAACAAAGTTGTATTATGCATTAAAAAATTCAGACTTTTGGAGATATTTCGTATTAAAAATTTATAATAAATAAATACATATAACTTTTAAATTTATAATAAATTATCACTTTTAATAAAAAAAAATTTAAAATTGTACCTATTTTTAAAGGTTTGGGAAGAGAAATAAAATTTATTTAATGAAATTTGCAAAAATAGAGTATTTTCCAAAGTACTTTTCGTATAAATATACCCTATCCATCTGCGAGCCCATAAAGTATATATTTTCTTGGCCCTTATAGATAGGAAAGTCGATTTAGAGATGTCTGTCTGTCCGTGTTATGGTTGAAATCAACTTTTTGAAGCTCACCGATGTCGCATAGAACCGTTAGTGGTATCAAACTATCAAAAATATCTGCGAGCAAATCGCTATTGAAATCCGCAATAATTTTTGTGAAACTACCTACATACACCCTAACTCCACCCATTTACAGGGTTGCGCCCCAAAAAGTTTAATTTTTTTTGATCGCTCCCACAGCTTCCAGTGTGCTCCTTTAAGGCTCAAATGTAAGACCGACATCAATTAATTTTTTCCTCTTAGAATTATAAAATGTATCTCAGACAGATCAGTAGTGCGATTTAGTAACTTTTAACGATTCGACAATCGTCATATTTATCGATAAAAATTATTGTTTGCTGCTACGGTTAAGTGATTCACTAAGACGATAGTGGAGAAGTTGATTTTTGTTTGTATTTTATTAGTTGTAACATAAATTTAAACAAAGCGAAAATCATAAATATAGTAAAAATAATATATAATATACAAAATAACCTTTTGTCAATACAACTAACAACACAAAAATTATTGCCGTTAAATTATCAAGTATAACGATTGTAAAAAATGCTAAAAAGTTTTGCTGTTTACTTAACAATAACAGCTGACTTTAACGGAAGTGAATATCGTTGAAAACTTTACTAAATCGCAAAATCGTTATATTTATTGTTAACTTATTTTAACGATGCGAATATCGTAAAAATAAGTTACTGAATCGCACTACAGATCAGTTTTTCAACATATTCCTAAAACATACTTACCCTCAATTTTCATTATCTAAGGGGGTTTACAAAAATGATGTAAAAACGCCTATAACTTCCCTAGGGTCAGTCTTAGAGAAATTAAGTGTACGAACGACGCCCATTAGTTTCCCCTTCCAAACATATTCCTAGAGCATTCTTACCCCTTATCTACATCGCCTAAGGAAACTCACGTACAAAGTAAGGGAAATTTTAATAAATCCCCTCACAGCTTCCACGGGGCCCGTGGATAGGTAAAATGTAGGATTGGCCCCAACTTTCAAACATTTATCTAGAACATACTTACACCCTATCACCCACCACCCCCTAAAGGGGGGTTCCATACAAAATTTAAAAAAAATTAGGGTAAAAACACCTACAACTTCCCCGGAGTCGCTCTTAGAGGATAAAATGTATCACAGACTTCCATTAGTTTTTCCTCCCAAACATATTCCTAAAACATACTTACTCATTATCACCATCACCTAAGGGGGTTGCCATACACAAATGATGTAAAAACGCCCATAACTTCCCCAGAGTCAGCCTTAGAAAACTAAAGTGTACGATCAACCCCCAAAACATATTCCTAGAACATACTTTCCCCCTGTCTCCATCGCGTAAGGGGGCTCCCATACAAAGTTTGGGAAATGGTAATAATTCCGGTTTTTTATCTATGGAAGCGATAAATCATAAAGAAAAATCATCAAAGACGTGTGCATTTGTGTCCCAAGTCAGACAACCAGAGTCCACATGCACACTTTGTAAAAATGGTTCTCACCAGGTTTATCGGGTCAAACATTTCAAGATTTACCATCATCAAAACGTTCAGAAACAGAGATTATGCGTAAACAGTTTTAAAGCAGGACACACAGCCAAAACATGTACGCTTAGGCCCTGCACAAGATGCAGCAAACAACATAATTTACTGCTGTATATGGAGCCTGCTCAGCCATCAAACCGAGTAGAATGAAATACCACCGCACCACCAACAGATAAACCCCCCGAAGCCTTGATGACAACAAGCCGGTTCACAGAAGCAACTTTATTAGCAACAGCAAGCAAGCGAACTCGTTTGTTCTAAGCACAGCAATTATAAAACTCAAAACAGATACAACAGAAGTAGATTGCCACGCAATGCTTGACTAAGGAGGATCTGATTGGTGAAACGGGTTGGAAATCGATGTCATATGTTATTAGTGGAATCGGAAATACCAACACCAAAACACTACATCCAGTCAATGTTACCTTACAGTCACAAACCAGCGCCCGCATCGAAGCGCTTCTGCTACCTCGCACCATCGTACCATAACATCACACTTTATTAAGATCGACGATTGGCCGATACTAAAAAATTTCATATTAGCTTATCCCGACTTCAATCGATCTAACAAAAAAAGATCTACTATTAGGTGCAGGATAGAAAACGGAATGAATGATTTCGTTTTTATTTCCTATTTACATATTCATTGCTATTGCATTGCTTTTATTCAACAACAATTATTATACACTCGCTTTAAAAAATGCCATTACATGTCAAGTAACGAGTTATAAAGATGACGCATTGAATACATAGAAACTATTAACTGTCTTTGTAGAAAATACGTTGCGATCGTTAAAGGCTCGTTGCATTACAAAAAAATTAAGTGTGAAAAAATTTTAGAAAAATTTAAAAGTTGATTTTTATTATTTAATTTTATAAAAAAATGTACATATGGCTTAACTGTCTTATTATTAATAAAATAAAAGGGTGACATATTTATATGTTTAGTCTTACTTAATCAGCAACGAAACCATTCACATATTTGTTGCTTTTGCTTTATATTCGTTGCTTTAGCTTGATATTTATTGCCTTTTGACGTATAAGCAGAAGGAAACCAATACACTGCAAGGTTTTCAATGCTTTTAAATTTTGTGATTGTGCCGTGTCTTGCTTTTTTGAAAATTATGTGAATTGAAAACAATGAATTAGTTTTTTGTGAATGCATTCACAAGTCTAAAATATTGCATTCAAACCGTTCTCTGGTTTGGTATTAATTAGTACTTTTTAAATAGTTCCCCACAAATATACCGTGCGAATAAAATGAAATGGGGAATAACATGATGCGTACTTATACTGCACTTCACGCTGCACACCAATAGTTCCGCGTCGTGTTTGTGTATGTACACAAGTGTTTATATGGATATTTCTCGGCAAATAAAAACCTGATGTTGTCAAGTACCGCTAAGCTAAACAATGAAATAAATTCAAGTAATTGGATTTTTATGTTTCCTATTAAATACCCTGCAGTTAGTATCGCTACACCTCCATTTTCGCAAGAATGTTCATATAACAAAAGTTTTTTGGACATTCTCATACTATAGTGATGCTATTGTATTTTATTTTGTTTCTAATTATATATTTTATTTCTTAAATATAGTTTCTTATTTGTTTTTAATACTATGCATCGGTATTTGTATGTTAAGTGTTATAATAAATTTTAAGTATATTTTTATGAACTATATGTTTTTGTTTTGTTTTCTTATTTTCTATTGTTACATTTTTTTACTTAAATCTATGTTTATGATTTTATAAGATCTTTTTATTTTTGTTCAACCTTATGACCTGATTCGTTATTAAGTAAAACCTTATCTCCTACGTTAAAGTTATAATATATATATTTCCTATCATAAAATGTTTTCTGTTTTTCTTTATTCTTATTTAAAATTAATTGTGCTCTCTTATGAGCTATTTCCAATCTATATATATTTGGCTTCCTTAGCATAGTTTTCTGCATTGTATAATGGTGTTATATTATCTTTATTATTGATCTGTTTTAATCTGTTCGGGGGTTTTGAAAATATCAATTCGTAAAGGCAGTAATTGTGTACTGTTGAAGGTGTGGTGTTAAAACAGCATGTAAAATATGATAACCAATTATCCCAATCTGTCTTGTCGACCGCTATGTATGAGCGTACATATTCATTAAATGTTCGGTGACTACTTTCTACTATACCTAATGTCTGGTGATGATGTGCTGTCGAAGTAATTTTCTCAATTTTTAATACATAGATTGAATAGTTCAGTGAGTATGCTATTTTTATACTCCGTACCCATTTCCGAAATGAACATCTTCATTGGACCATAGATAAGGATAAAATGTTCTGTATTGCCTTAGCAACTGTGTTGGAATTCTAATTTGGTACTGGTATAGGTTACATAATATTTTTTTAAATTACATCTTAGTGTAACGGCATATTAATTTCCTTGTAAAGATCTTGGAAATGATCGAATGCTGCAGCTGGTTTTTTTTAATATGTTTCGTAGTTTTGGCTATTTGGCATTTGTGACACGTCTTTACATAGTTTGTTATATCTTTGATCATGTTTTTCAAATAATAATACCTTTTTATTATACCCTTCACATAAGTGATAAGGGTATATATAAGTTTGTCATTCCGTTTGTAATTCCTTTATTATCCATTTGGGACCCCATAAAGTATATATATTCTGGATCCTAATAGATAGGGAAGCCGATTTAGCGATGTCCGTCTGTCCGTCTGTCCGTGTTATGGTTGAAATCAACTTTCTGAAGCCCCCCGATATCGGTCAGACCCGAATGTGGTCACAAACTGTCACAGATAGTCGCGAGAAAATCGGTATTGAAATTCAGCAAAATCGCCCGATAAATGACCGAGATATAAGCAAAAAACCACGACTACCTCGGTTTTTTGAGTCTACAACAACAACAAAGAACATACTTTTACATGTAATAATAAAAAAACAACAAAAAAACAACAAAAAAAAAGAAAAAAACAGAATCAGTCATGTCTATATTATTGAAACACACCCAAAACAAAAATTTTCTTAGTATTAGTGTTCATACATATAACAGCGTTGCCATACAAAGCTTAATTTAAACATTTTTAAAATCGCTCCTACGGCTTCCAGGGTTCTCCTACAAAGGTAAAATGTAAGACCGACCCGAATTATTTTTTCCATCCAAACATTTTTGTGGAACATACTTACCCTCTATCTCTAGCCCCTGACAAGGTTGCCATACAAAATTTTAAAAAATAAGGTAAAAACCGCTATAACTTCCCCGGACTTGCCCGTAGAGGAAAAAAATGTATCACAGACCCCCATTAATTTCTACTCCCAAACATATTCCTAGAATATACTTACCCCCTATCTCCACGCCCTAATGGGGTTGCCATACAAAATTTACAAAAATGATATGAAAATGCCCACAACTTCTTCAGAGTTGGCCTTAGAGCAATAAAGTGTACGACCGACTCCTATTAGTTTGCCCTTCCAAATATATTCCTAGAACATACTTACCCCCTATCTCCACGCCCTAATGGGGTTGCCATACAAAATTTACAAAAATGATAAAATGCCCACAACTTCTTCAGAGTTGGCCTTAGAGCAATAAAGTGTACGACCGACCCCCATTAGTTTGCCCTCCCAAACATATTACTAGAACATACTTACCCCCTATCTCCCCGCCCTAATGGGGTTGCCATACAAAATTTACAAAAATGATAAAATGCCCACAACTTCTTCAGAGTTGGCCTTAGAGCAATAAAGTGTACGACCGACCCCTATTAGTTTGTCCCCGCAAATATATTCCTAGAACATACTTACCCCCTATCTCCACGCCCTAATGGGGTTGCCATACAAAATTTACAAAAATGATAAAATGCCCACAACTTCTTCAGAGTTGGCCTTAGAGCAATAAAGTGTACGACCGACCCCTATTAGTTTGCCCTCCCAAACATATTCCTAGAACATACTTACCCCCTATCTCCACCCCCTAATGGGGTTGCCATACAAAATTTACAAAAATGATAAAATGCCCACAACTTCTTCAGAGTTGGCCTTAGAGCAATAAAGTGTATTACCGACCCCTATTAGTTTGCCCTCCCAAACATATTTCTACAACATACTTACCCCCTATCTCCACGCCCTAAGGGGGTTGCCATACAAAATTTACAAAAATTATGTAAAAATGCCCACAACTTCTTCAGAGTTGGCCTTAGAGGAATAAAGTGTACGACCGACCCCTATTAGTGTATTCTCCAAAACATATTCCTAGAACATACTTACCCCCTATCTCCACGCCCTAATGGGGTTGGCATACAAAATTTACAAAAATTATAAAATGCCTACAACTTCTTCAGAGTTGGCCTTAGAGCAATAAAGTGTACGACCGACCCCTATTAGTTTGCCCTCCCAAATATATTCCTAGAACATACTTACCCCCTATCTCCACGCCCTAATGGGGTTGCCATACAAAATTTACAAAAATGATAAAATGCCTACAACTTCTTCAGAGTTGGCCTTAGAGCAATAAAGTGTACGACCGGCCCCTATTAGTTTGCCCTCCCAAACATATTCCTAGAACATACTTACCCCCTATCTCCACGCCCTAATGGGGTTGCCATACAAAATTTACAAAAATGATAAAATGCCCACAACTTCTTCAGAGTTGGCCTTAGAGCAATAAAGTGTCTTCCCGACCCCTACTAGTTTGCCCTCCCAAACATATTCCTAGAACATACTTACCCCCTATCTCCACGCCCTAAGGGGGTTGCCATACAAAATTTACAAAAATTATGTAAAAATGCCCACAACTTCTTTAGAGTTGGCCTTAGAGCCTATTTAAAAATTAGAAATATTTCATAAGTAAAAAAATGGTTAAAAATAAAAAAAGTTTGGGATTGCGAAAGGTCAATGTGAAGGGTATATAAGATTCGGCACAGCCGAATATAGCGCTCTTACTTGTTTTTTCTATAGTTCTGAATATTCCACAGTGACTCCTTCTATAGGGTCGTCATGATATTTATTAATTACACTGTGCGATAAATGGTAGGGGTCAGTGCTCATTTTGTTAAAAGGCTATGTTACTTTACGTGAAAGTAATAGGACTTTCCACTTTTTTTAACGTTTTGGATTTTTTATAAATTAAAAAATAAAAAAATTCAATTTTTAGGCAAAAAATTGTTTTTTTCTTCATACATTTATTTATAACTGCGAAACTGTTGCTTAAGTAGCGACACGTTGTATGAAAAGATTAAAGAAATTGTAATTCCAAATTTTTTATGTCACAAAAAAAACAAGATCACCATAGGTCACAGTTTCCCCTATATGATAGTTAGTAACTTCAAATCAATATATCTCGATTCCTAGACGTGACCCAGCGAAGCGCCGGGACACGTATAACTTCTTTTTTACCGATACAACATTTCCCGTTGGTTTCATACCATCCCGATTTTGACTGTCGCATAGGGTTATTTGTTGAATTTTATCAGCATCTTTTTTTTCTATGTGGGTTACCTTGTTAAGTAGCCCTACTTTTAATTTTAATAGTTTATTTTTATAATTATATAAATTTATCTTTAGTATTATTTCTTCTGCGTGTCGTAGCTCTAGTTTCTATTTTTAGTATATTATTTATTTTTTCGTTTATTTCCTTCAAGTCGTTTATATTTATTCGCGCATCGGCTACATAAGTGTCCTTCCCCCTAAGATATTAACGAAGTTTCGATTCCTTCTGTGCAACTGTTTACAAATTGACTTATTGCATCACTCATATTATAAAATTTCCCTGTTTAAGTTTTACTCGATCTATATTGCAGTTTTTGGTCATTGCCTTGACAGCTATTTGTGTCGCGTATTTATTTGCCAATTCGTTGGACAACCCATCGTAATTATATGTATTTTCTAAAGCTTTTGTTAGAGACTCTATTTCTGAACAATAAGCATTTGCCGTTTTACTATTTTGTTTTATGTTCATAATTTTGGCTGATGTAACTTCCCTTGTTTTGGGTTTTACTGTGCTCTTTAGTTTTTCTATTATTTCTGAGATTGTTGTTTCATTATTAATTAAATTTCTTGCAGTACCTTTCAATTTTGTTTTAATTAGTGATAATGTGACTTGCTCATGTGTTCTTATCATTGTTTCAATTAATACAAGTGATTCAAGGAAAGCCCTCAGATTTTCGGCTTTGCCGTCAAAATCGCAAACTATTTTGAAAGCAATGTTTAAAAATTCCACTACTGTCTGTAATTTTTCGTGTAATGTTTTTGGGATTGTTATTTGTATATTTTTTCTATATGCAACATTTAAGAGTTGTTCCCTAACATTTAGAAAAAATGCTTCTGCTGCAAATTTATGATAGGATGTTAATCTTGTGTAATACACATTCAGTATAACTCTTATTTCCTCGAGTTTACTTATTAAAATATCTATACGAGCATGTTTATTAATTGTTTCCGTTTTAGTTGGTCTGTCGTTATTTAAACATCTATTTGCCAAAATCTTTTATTTTCTTACTTTTATTAGTATCCCTTGCCTGTCCATTAAAGTTGTTTAACTGTGGTATTAAATTTTATCTAAACTGTTTCCTCTGCTAGCATATTTTTTCTTCAATGATATTTTGTGCAAGAGGTATATTTTTAGTAACAAATTAAGGGTATTTAAGATTGTCAAAATTATTAAAATGCACTTTATTGAGCTTTATTGTATGGTCTATAAATTCTACGTTCGTTATAACATTGGCATTTGAGTTTTCCAATTTGGAATTTGTTCCACCCATGTTTCCTATTTTTAATCCTATTTCTATTTTTATTTTAAAATATAATGGACCTTTTTAAAATTCATATTATATTTTTCTAAATTTAATTTTATTTTGCAATTTTGAAAGTATAATAGTTTATATTATTATTTAATCAATTGTTAAAGTTGTAAGTATTAGGGGACATAAAAATAGTTAATAGCAAAAAAGAATATTAATTTTGCAAATGGCGGTTAACGCCTGCTTGCTTATGAGTGCTATTCGAGGAAAGCACTTTATTTAGAGAAAAAATCTAGCTTAAATTAAATTTAAATATACTTATTTTGGTTGCTTTATTAGTTTAATTCGTCTTTCTATGTCATTAATTCGTCTCCATAGGTTGGCTGCTTGACTGTTGATTATTCTTAATATGTTGGATTTTTCTCTTTTTAGTCGTACTAGTTGTCCTCCTCTTCGTTTCGGTTTTAGTAATTTTTGGCGAGACGACTTCTTGTGGTGCACTTGTCTTCCTTCTTTTAAGGTATTCCTCTATGTAATGCATTAAACACATTCAAGCTACAAGAACACAGGAACACACGAACACAAAAGTTGTTTGCTAAATTTGTGTCCGACTGGCTGCTACTGAAATATTTACTAGACTACCACTACAAAATAAACATATGAGCAATATGACTTTCAGTGGTACCACCTAAAGTCTTTTTGTATTGTTTAAACTTTATTATTTGCATCTTACCGTATTGGCAGCACTAATCTGTTAACTGTCGCGTATAAAAATAGAAATTAGTCTAATTTCGACCACGCCACAAAATTAGCATTGACAGCAACCCGTTGTCGTGTTGCATTGTAGCCATTAAAAAAATTATTCTCATAAGCACACGTGTATTCTATTTTTGACTGGTTGTGTTCGGTAGCCTGTAGCGAGGAATGTATTTAATGCTTAAGTGGTTGAGGTTGTGGTTGAATTTCTTTCATAATACCTTGGCTGCCACTATAAATTGTATTGTTATCTTTTTTAATGTCTTTTGGCCGGACAGTTCTTCTTTCGCAACTGACATATATTTTTTTTTTGCTTATCTCGCCAGGATCATTTATGCGCTTGAGTTTGTGAGTTTCAGAGGGTGCTTTTAATAACTTCGAGCACTTCTTTGGGGCTTCTCTGCGCGCACTTTTATGCGCTGTAGGTTAATAGGAATTATTTAATTCTCTTATCCTGCATGCACTTTAATGCTCTGCAGGCTGGCAAGATCGCCATATAATAAAAACACAGTTTAGTTTTTATTACTACTTATAAGCTGTTGCTTCTCTTGGGAGCTCATAAGCTTATTACTATTTATATATTTAAGGAGATATTCTAGAGAGCTTTTACTTATTATTTGGTTGGCAAATGATTGTGTTTTATTATTAAAAACTATCTTCTTATATACCAAATTTGAGAATCTTAATTACTAGTAGTCCCTATTGCTAGTACTTTTACACGGTAATACAAAGTAATTAGATTTTGTAGAATCAAAATATTATGAAATTCTCTCCGTGTTTAAAAAAAGAGAATAAAAATCTGTTCTAACTATTTTTCATGTTTACACGGATGAGGTTGGTAAAATCAAAATCGGTTGTTTCTTGCCACTTTCCTTTTGGGGTAACGCCATATGGTTAAGGTTCAACAATATTAACAAAAACAACATGAAAAAAATCTGCTTTTATTTTAATTTCTTGTGTATTGTTTCATTAAGTGTAGCCACCTTCATTAGATTCTGTAAGTGCTGCCAATCTTTCACACCTCTGATGTGATGAGAATACACAAGTTTCTAAAATGGTTTAGAAAATAAACATTTACCGAACACTTGCCAAATTTTGCATCCGTATTCTCTCCTACCCAATACATTATGTTTTTACATGATGAGATTTTGTATTATCCCACAACATTTTTTGACATATCGTAATATATGTATTACCGTGTAAAGGTACCTTAAATAGTTCTGCACTAATATACCGTGGGAATAATATGAAATGGGGAGTAACATGATGCGTGCTTATACTGCACTCCACGCTGCACAACAATAGTGCCGCGTCGTGTGTGTTTATGTTATTGTCGGGTAATTAATATGATCGTTTTTTATAATTAGAATAAGTTGCCCTGCTGTACACAAGTGTTTATATGGGAATTTTTAGGCATATAAAAATCTGATGTTGTCAAGTACCGCTAGGCTAAGCAATGAAATAAATTTAAGTAATTGGATCTTTATGTTTACAACACACAAAAAAATAAGAGGTTATATTGACTAAGCTTCGTTAGTTAATTTCTTTGTATGAACAGAAAAAAATAAGTTCTACTAACTAAGTCAAATAGACGATTTTTTTTTTCTTAATAATAACCAGCACTCAGGGGATGGCCCCTATACATGCATTGCATTGTGTTGGTATCAGGAAAATAGGTTATGGGAAGGAGGATAAAGGGAATAGTGTTTGTGGACATTTGATTTAAATTTCTCGATATTTACTGTGACAGGAAAGACATCACAAGGAAGTTTATTCCACATACGAACTGTGCGACCGAAGAAGGAATTCTCCCTGTAATGAGTGGTGCGATTCACTGGCCAGTCGACTACGTATGGGTGAGCTCTTCTAAAAAAACGTGTATCACGCAAAAAGTTTCTGGTTTCGGGAACAAGTTCCCTGATTTCCTCAGAGCACATTCCATTATAGTATCGATAGAACAACGAAACACACCCTACATTACGAGGGTGTTCGAGTGAATCAAGGCGATTAGATACCAAAACGTCGCCGATGAGTATCTTTGCCCGTTCCTGTACGCGGTCAAGTAGCCCCAAAATAGAATTCGGGGCACAAGCCCATACATGTGAGTTGTATTCCATTTTCGGTCGGATATAGGTGGTATAAATATTGAGAAGATCAGATGGTGTAAAGTAATTCCTACACCGTTTAAGGAAACCAAGACACTTCGATGCTTCCTTCCATCCAGCGGACATTGCACTGGATTTTCATGCCCAGAACATCAAGAGTCTCTGTCTTCTCAACACCATCCTTTAATACAGACGAGGCAGCATCATCCATTGTGCGCTTATGTGTCAAAAGACAACATTGGGTTTTACGGGCATTAAAATCGACCCTATTCGCACGGCCCCAATTGGAGATTACCATCAGATCGCTACTAATCGAAACATCCATCGTCTGTCTCTTAGCTTCAATCTCCAAAGCGCTAGGCCTATGGTCAAACGAGTACGAATGGCATATGCTGCTGTCGTCTGCAAAGGAATAAATAGGATTCGAAGTTTGACATAGAAGGTCATTCAGAAAGATTAGAAATAAAGTAGGAGAGAGGACGGAGCCTTGCGGTACCCCTGAATTGATTTTGAACTCATTTGAGGAGATCCCATCTATAACAACACGAATAGTGCGATCTCTGAAAAAACTCGATATGAATCGAGAGAACTTTATACCGACACCAAAAGCAACAAGTTTAGATAGAAGCGCACAGTGCCAGACCCTATCGAACGCCTTAGATATGTCCAGAGCCACCACTTTACTTTCGCCAAAATTATGAATTGAGGTACACCATTTTTCAGTCAGAAAGGCCAGTATGTCCCCCGTACACCGTCCTCTACGAAAGCCATACTGGCGGTCGCTTAATAAACCGTTTATCTCCAGATAGTTAACCAGGCGGTAGTTAACCAAACTCTCCATAACCTTGGAGATCGCTGAACATATTGCTATTGGTCGGTAATTTTCAGGGTTTTTAGCCTTCCCCTTTTTGGGGATCGGCGTAACATTAGCTACTTTCCAGCACATCGGAAATACTCCGGCATGACAAATACGACTGAAAAGGTTAGCTAATGGACGCGACAGCGTCGAAGAGCATTCTTTCAAAACCTGTGCTGGTATGCCATCCGGCCCAGGGGACTTACTAGTGTTGAGATCCAAAAGAACCCTTTTAACTGCACGAGCTCGAAAGAATATTTTTGGCATAGTCCCAGACAATCTGTCAAGCTCGGGCAATGGTTGGTTGCTTTCCGGCAAATGTGAATTTGCTGCAAATATTTCAGCCAAAAGGTTAGCTTTTTCAACCGGGTCGGTGACTAATATGTCATTTTTTAACAGAGCAAGAATTGAAGAACCAGCGTTATTCCTTACTCTCTTAACAAATGATCAAAAGTTCCTGCTGCCTTTGGGGGGCATCAAGAACCCTTGCACGCAGACGCTGTTCGAACAAAACCCTTTCGCGCCTGAGTACTTTGGCACACGAAGATCTCGCCTGTTTGCGTAGCGAATCAGTATCGGCGTTCTTGTTGACACGCCACATACTAAATGCTTTCTCTCTTGAGCTTACTGCAGTTTTGCAAGTCTGGTTAAACCACGACTTCTGCCCAGGTTTACTGGAGATCTTTTTTACCGGAATAAAGGATTTCCCAGTAAAATAATACTTTCAACCATTTTTGCCATAGCATTGACATAATTGTCCAAGAAACATAGTTTCAAGTTAAATTGCCGAAAGAAATCGTTGAGCTCTACCCAACGAGCCTTTTCGTAAATAAAAATCGAACGCTTCGGGGCTGTCGTCGAAGCGCTGTGAAGCCCGGAGAACGAAAAGGAGGCGGATATGGTGCAATGGTCCGAGTTTCCGAGAGGTGCAAGAACATCCACTTCGTACTTTTCAGGGTGCGAAGTAAGAAAAAGGTCGAGGGTATTATTCTGGTGCACTTCAACACACGAAATGTGCGTTGGTTCGTTCACTAGTTGCGCAAGGTGATTGTGCGCGGCGAATAACTCAACATAGCGGCCCTCTGGAGTCGTAAGGCCGGAATGGCGAATACAAGAACAATTGTGAACATTAAAATAACCAGCAACAACAATTTCACTGTTCGGACAATTCCCGAGGATTTTGGTCACGGAGTCAGAAAGGGAGTCGAAGCCACACATAGTGATATCCCTTCCAGCGTTTGGACTTCTATAAAGAAATCCGAAGTGCGAGTGTGCCACCTGATCTTGAATTTAACCTAAAGACAGCTAAATTCAGCATCAAACATGTCAAATGGTTGCTGACAATGGTACACAACGTCCGTTCGAATATATATCGCAATGCCCCGATGAAGAGAAAAGAGTGTTAAGAGGTGGTACCCAGGTACCTGGAAATCCTGAGGGTCAGCATTTTCAGATACCTGAGTCTCACAGAGTGCCAGAACATCCGGCCGATGGAGACTCACGTGAGCATACACCGAGAAGAAATTCGTTCTTAGCCCGCGTATATTGCAAAAATGTATCTAGAACCGTCCTTCCATCCCAAATAGAGAGAAAAAGAAATCAAAGTCCCTCGCCTGCTAAATATACAATGCAGATAATCAATCGCTGCCAACTTGACTTCACCAATGGCCAGTGTTATACCTTCGCCGTTGGGCAGTTAACCAGCAATTGGCACCACATGGTCTATTTAGCAAAAAATGGGTTCGTAAGGAGTAAAGGAAAGGATATACAATGACTATTTTCAGGGTACCATAAAAGCCCTGATCTGGTAAATCGAAATAAAAACAGGCCACCCGTTGTCATCACTTGTCAAGTTTGTCCATCACTGGTTGGGAGCGCGTTGTTGTTGAGTGTCCCGTTTATTTGGTTTTGTTTTTTTTTAATTTTGTTTTTGTTTGTTAAAATTTTGTTATGTTTGTTAAGTTTTGTTTTTGTTTTCTTTTTTCCCCTTTCACATAATTTTTGTTTTGTTTTTTTTTTTGTCAGGTGTGAATTTTTTTTATTGTTTTTAAATTGTTTAGTAAATTTGTTGGTTTTTTTTATTATTGTTATTAATTTTATTATTCACAGACGACGCGGACATTAAAAGCAAATAGCATAGATAAACTAAGTTCATTGATTAATTAAAAGAACGGACAACCGCACAAAAGACGTCTTAACTTCACAAACAATTATCCAAGCTAGTGTTACTGAGCGAATTTAGGTATCGTCTTCGAAACTATTTTTACTGTTTGTTTATTTATTTAGTTGTCAATGGTAAAAATATTTTACAAAATGAAGCTATGTAAAAAAATTTTTATAAAAATATACATACGTATATTTAAAAAAAAATTTTAAATTGAATTTTTTTAAGGAAATGCAGAATCAATTAATAGAGATAATTTAAAAGGTAAGCAATTTAACACATTTGTTGCTCCTCGAGGGTTTAAAAAAACAATTTTCTTATGAACAGAACTGTCCCCTGTAGCCAGTTTAAGAAGTAATGCAGTCGTATTCTAAGGGAAAGTTTGGCTACTCAAAATTCATACATTGTTCCTCTGCTTGTTTGTAATCCGGTCAAGGCTTTCTTCTCAGGTACGTTCCATAGGTTAATTTTGTTTCGACAGTACCAAAAACTAAACAAAAAAAAATTACTATGGAAGTTTATTTTCAAGTTTTAAAAGGCTATTTCGCGTTTAATTCAACATGCGAAACAAATTAACCTCTTGAACATACCTTCATAAATAAAAGTAAATACATAATATTGTTACGTTTGTACCTTTTATAAACGTTGGTTTATTTCCTCTAAATAAACCGGGGTTCTTTTTATTGCAAAAGTAATAATAAACAACACTTGAAATTGTATTTCAACAGTACAAAACTTTATTTACTTAAACACACTGTCGAATACTTATTTACAATCTTCTGTAAAACACTTAAAGTTATTCACCTTTATTATTTAGCAATTTCACAAGTTCACTTATTCAGCTCAACGGTTAAACTTAAACTGCTTGCGGCATTCGTGTTGCTCGACTATTTATAGTGGATGGTAATACTTTTCTACAAAATTATAGAACTAGTTATTTCGAGAACTAGATGGCAGTTACATTTAAATTAATTCATTAGGTTCGAAATAACTTCGTAGCGCAGACAACAACAGTCAATAATGCCCCATAACTTATAAAATTATCATGTTACATACCCAGTCAACATTTAACTCCGTAACACTACCGCCCGCTTAAGCCTGTTCATCCCGAACAGGCATAGATTCACTTTTTCCATAATTGGCGAGGCGCTCGAGATGAACCACTTTCATCTTTGATCTTAGGCTTTTGTATTTTTGAATTCTATACACGACATCATTTATTCTTTTTATCACCTTATACGGTCCATGCCAATGGATTTGTAATTTAGGAGACAATCCCTTTTTCCGTTGTGGGTTATATAGTAGAACTAGCTGACCCTCATTAAAACCTTCGGAATTCGCTGCTAGATCGTATCTGGCTTTCATTTTGTCACTGGTCATTGTTATCCGGCCACGTACGAATTAATGAACTTGGTTAAGATCTTTTTGTTCCCTTGAAGGGTCATCTTCGTGTTCATCTATTGTGGGCTTAATACCGAATTCTAAATCACCTGGCAGCTTCAGCTCAGTTCCAAACATAATTTTTGCAGGTGTTCTGGAGGTAGAGTCATGAACGGCTGACCTGTATGCCAACAGAAATTTAGGTATGTGCTCATCCCAGTCCCTTTGGTGTGCGCTGACCACTTTTCTCAGATGTTCTTCTAACGTGCGGTTAAACCTTTCGACCATGCCGTCAGACTGTGGATGAAGTGACGTAGTCCTCGTTTTCCGGATACCGTATAGCTCGCACATTTCTTGGAATATCAAAGATTCGAAATTTCTACCCTGATCAGAATGTAATTCTAGCGGAACACCGTAGCGGCACACCCAGTTGTTTACAAACGTGTTTACGACAGTTTTAGCATCTTGGTTTGGTATAGCGTATACCTCTGACCATTTGCTAAAGTAGTCGATTACCACTAAGACGTAACGGTTTCCCGCCTCACTGATAGGAAAAGGTCCTGCTATATCCATCGCTATTCGCTCAAAGGGAGCACCTGAATAATACTGCTGCAGTAGTCCCCTACTTCTTCTTACTGGGCCCTTGGCTGCGATACATCGTCCACAGTTTGCTATCCAATCAGCAACCGATTGTTGATCTCCAACCCAATAGAAACGCTGTTTAATCTTCTCCACGGTTTTTGTTACACCAAGGTGACCACCGCTAGGACCATCATGAAACTACCTTAATACTTAGAGAATGGCACCACAATCAAATTCGTTTTCGATTTACCATCAGCGCTTTCCCATTGGCGATAAAGGCATCCGTTAATTAGCTGCAGACTATTCCACAGCGCACAATATGATTTCATCAGTGGACTTTCCGCTGACATTTGGTTACGGGTTGGTCTTTTGTCTTCCTCTTTTGCCGAAATAATTTTTTCCAGTACGGGATCGTCTCTTTGCGCCGCTGACCAGTCGTCACTTGTCTCTATACGTGTTAGTCGAACATCAACGACGCCTTCTTTTTCTTCGGCTTTTAGACCATATTTGCATTCTGATCTGCAAGGTCTTCAGGAGAGTGCATCCGCATTTCTATGCTTAGCGCTTTTCTATCTGTTTGTTCTACCGCCCGTAACCGGTTGTCCACACAATCTCCCTCTAAACGTGGTGTCATTTTCTCATGTTCTATAACAAATAGCTTACTTACAGACGCCTAATCTTTGTAACCAACATCAAGGGGTATTTTAGTATTCCGCCAAATCATTGTCTTTTGTCCCATATGCAGACTTATTCCATGATTGATCATAAAATCTGCACCTATGATTACTTCGTCTACAATCTCGGCGACAATGAAAACATGATTTACACTTTTGTTGGCAATAATAACCTTTACATTTATTTTACCATAGACAGTAGCAGGCTCTCCACTAGCCGTTCGTAGACTTACGCCATACAACGCACGGTGGGGTTTTTAATACCGAAAATGGGAATTAATTGCAAAACTAAATTTAAAAGAACCGAATAAATTTTTGTAGCCGGTAAAAGTATACAACATTTTACATCACTAGTGCAAAAAGTTTGTTTTTAACAACTATACAATTTGAGTTATTTGACGTTTTCTTCGCGTGCAATATAAATTTCAACTTTTGGTGTTTTAAAAATTAGTTTTGAGCGTTTTCTAAAAAGGATAATTAAAATTATTATAATGGAACCTTCAACCTCAGGTTGGTAAGATTAAGTTGTGCTTTATTAATATTTTAAATGTAATTTGTGTTATTATTTTTAATTAATTTTCGCGCGTAAGCCTATAAATTAGTGGATTTCGGAAAATATGTCGATAAATAGTTGTGAATTAAGCCAAATAAGAAAAAAACTTTTTTTCTAAATATATAAACGCTTTTGAAAATATTTATGTAAAAATTTTCTGCACGTTTTTGCACATTTTAAAATAAAATTTATATATATTGTTGCACTTACGTACGTATAAAAAATTACCTTTTTATAAAGAGCAATAAAAACATTAGTGTTTTTATTGCTTTTGTTTTTATGAGAGCCTGCGTTTAATTATTAAATTAAGGGTTAACCCGAATTCTCCTAGTGTCGTCATATGACGACAGAAACATAGACATATTAAATGTATTGAAAAACCGTTATATTCTTTGAAAAAACAAACAAACCAAAAACAAGTGTCTTGAACGTTGATTCTATTTTTAAAAAAAATTTACTTTAAAGTTGTACTGCAAACTGTTTGTGCTTAGTAATTTTTTTAATTTCATAGTTTTTTGAAAAAGTGTAAAAATATGAGTTTATACAAAAAGCAAGCGTTTAAAATATCTTTAATTGTTCTTATGAAACCTAAATGCTAAAAAAAAATTAAAAATCAACATTGCTAGAGAGGGTTTTTTCTAAGAACCGCTATTCGACTTGTAAAAAAACTTGTGTTTTTAGGGATTGTATTTGGTTGTCGTCATATGACGACACTATGATATAATGAGTACTTAGTGTTTTTATTTTCTTTATATTTTTTATAGTAAGTTTCTCAGCGTAGCAGAAATTTTACATGTTTTGGAAGAAGAAAGTGAGCCGAATAATTTTTAGATTGAACCTCCAGAAGTTATTGTCCTAACTGATGAAGATTCAGGCGATGAAAGCGATAGTAATTTAATACGCTTTCTCATAATCAACTGTTGGCGCCTGCTGAAATAAAATATACTAGATAGCTGTGTGCAGACCCTGCACAGCAAGACGAAAAAAAATCAAAAACTAACCAGAGTGCAAATAAAATCATTTGGAAACTAGGAGGAATAACTGCAAAGTCCAGTGTTCAATGCACCTGTAACCGAATATGATGAAAGCATGACGGCTGTTCAGTATTTTGAGCTTTTTTTTGATGACGGATTGATTGATCTTATGATCCCCCAAAGTACTGAATATTGCCTATCCAAAAATTGGCCAGACGTAAAGTTAAACAAAAAGGAACTTAGGGCATTTTTGGGAATTTTGATAGTTTCTGGATACATTTGGAGAATAATGCTCCAAAAGGTCCTGGAAGAACATCGAAAGTACAAACTGGAGCTGATTCAATGAGATATGACGGTCTTATTGGACATATTTTATTGTTTTTTTATTTTTTTTTTTTTATTTAATAAGTGAATTAAAGAAAAAAAAATGTTTTAAAACCAACCACTATTTTCACTAATTTGTATCTTTATTGTACTAGCGTCGTCATATGACGACACCCATTTTCTCAAAATCTAAACCACGTAAGTCAATTTTGGTTTTTGAAACATATAAAGGGGATCATATTTATACAGTAAATAAAGTATTATAACATTTGGGTGTGTATTTCTTAAACCGGGAGAATAAGGGTTAAAATAAAGAGAAAACAATAACAATTTCAACCAATAATAGCAACAAAAACAATAAGTGGCCAGAACATTTGTGATTTAAAAAGTAGTTATTTTTTTTTGTTTTGTATATAATCATAGGCACATCCTCGAATACGATTTTTATTTCTCGGCGAGAGCTTTTTGAAATAATGATGAAGTCGGATTGTAAAACTATTCATGGACAATTAACCTTTCTTAAAGAACAAATGCTGAAACGTTTATTGCCAAGCGAGCATAATATAAAAGTTTTCAATAAAACGATGAATACTTTTTGCTTTCAATTCAGGACTCGCTGGGCTTCATCTTTGCGAATAAAGAAACGTTTTGTTCTGAAAAATAAGGCATGGCCAGATTCTTCAGTAGGCTTCCCTCGTTAATCTGGTATTAAACTTGGTAGAAAGGAGCTTGATTTCGAAGATTGTGGTGAACGAAGCAAAAACATAAAGACCATTGCTTTGAGGAAAACCATTCCTTTATCCTTGTTGGCTCACGCGACACAAATGAGTCTCAGGGCAGATGGTAAATTAAAAGCTTCAAAAATGGTCAAAGAAATAACAACCACTTCACCATCTGATGTAGACTAATTTTATAAAAGCTTTTCAAAACCTTTTACTTTGACCCAAATGTCTAGAGAGGAAGCATTAGCTGTTTTGGTTGAAGCCAAGTTGTCACGACATCAATATAATATTATAAGTGTTTCCGCTCATGAAAGATTTCCATCATATTCACAATTTACGCAGATTATGGCGCAAATGGCCAACATGATGCAAGAAATGCAAAAAATGCAGTCTGCTTTTCTGCAGGCTATGCTTAAAAGACCATGAACTGCCTCAGGGTTTGTTTCTGGAACGCAAACGGCATCCGCCAACACAAAAACGAGCTCGAATATTTCTTGATGAACCAAAAAATCGATGTTATGTGTATTTCTGAGACTCATATGACATCTAGAAGCACTTTTAAAATTAGTGGTTTTTCTTTTTACGATTCAAAGGATCCTAGGGATAGATCATGTGGTGGCTCGGCTATTCTAATCAAATCAAGAATTAAACACCAATGGTTGGGTGGCCTCTCGGAATGTTATATCCAAGCTACGAACGTCTGCATTGATGAATTTGTCCATAACCTTGTTATTTCATCAGTTTACTGTCCACCCAGATTCTCCATAACGAAGGATCAGTACAACAGTTTCTACAAATCATTAGGTCCTCGCTTCATAGCTGCTGGAAACTATAACGCTAAGCACACATACTGGGGCTCCCGCCTAATTAGTCCCAGAGGTCGTGTCTTGTATGACTCAATGTCGGAAATAGGACTTTTCGTTATCTCAACTGGACAACCAACCTATTGGCCAACGGACAATAATAAAATTCCAGACGTAATAGATTTTGGTGTGGCAAAAGGTATATCCCCGGACCTTATTGAGGCTATAGCCTCCTTGGATTTATCTTCTGACCACTCACCCACAATTATCACTATTTGCAGTCCTCACCAAATAGCAACTAGTGATTTTTTCTTATCAAAAAGAGTAAATTGGTTGAAATATAAAAAATATATCAGCTCTCACTGCTCGGAACACATACCACTAAAAACTCCCCAAGAAATCGATGATTGCCTAAATATCCTAAATGAAAACATTAAAGAAGCCGTTGAACATGCTTCTTCAACATACCGTCAGGTCAAATACAACAAAATTTTTTCTGTCGATGTTGAGGAGCTTTTATCTGAAAAAAGGAGAGCGCGAAGAGAATGGCAACAGCATAGATCGCCCCAACTTAAAACGAAGCTAAAAGAGTGTACAAATCGCTTAAAAAACTTGCTGGAGGTACACAGAATTGCATCAATTAAGAAGTATTTGGAAGGTCTAGACGCAACCCCTCAAACAAATTATTCTCTATGGCGATCAGCCAGTCGTCTCAAAAGACCCGTAATCGCAAAACCACCACTGCGCAATCTAAGAGGATCCTGGGCTAGAAATGATGAAGAAAAATGCGATCTGCTCGCAAGCCATTTAAGAAACGTGTTTACTCCTAATACATGCACTGACGTGAGGGAATTACCGCCTGTTGTTTCTAGACGTCCTATAGAAATACGTTTCCGATATTTAGATGTGGTAGAAGCTATTTCTAACCTAAATGATAAAAAAGCTCCTGGCGTTGATAAAATAAGCAACAAAATGCTCATTCAACTACCTTTTACAGCAAAAAGAATAATTCTTTTTATTTTTAATGCCATAATACGGCTTGAACATTTTCCACCAATATGGAAAGTTGCCTTAGTTAAGATGATTCCTAAGCCTGGTAAGGATCCTTCTAAGGTGGAGTCTTATAGGCCTATAAGTTTGTTACCAACTTTGTCAAAACTGTTTGAAAAGCTGCTTAAAAACAAGCTTACTCCGATCCTGAATGAAAACAACTGCATTCCAGATCACCAATTTGGCTTTAGAAGTCAACATAGCACAATAGAACAAACTCACAGACTGGTGCAGGTTATAAGAAAAACTTTCGAGGAAAAAAAGTACTGCTCCGCGCTTTTTATAGATGTCTCTCAAGCTTTCGATAAAGTATGGCACGAAGGCCTGTTAAACAAACTAAAGCTAAACCTTCCAGCTAATATTTTCAACCTACTAGAAAAGTACATAACCGGTCGACAGTTTAAAATCAAAGAGGGAAACCAAATAAGTTCTTCTCAAACAATAGGGGCTGGTGTACCTCAAGGGAGTATACTAGGTCCAGTTCTGTACTTGGTTTACACAGCAGATATGCCAACCAATAGTTTTACACACACGTCGACATTTGCTGATGATACTGCTTTTCTTAGTATTCATAAAGACCCTAAAGAGGCTTCAAACCAATTGCAGCAACACGTAACCCAAGTTGAAAAATGGGCAAAGTTATGGGGAATAAAAATAAATGAACAAAAATGTACCCACGTAACTTTTACTTTACACAAAGAAACGTGCTCTCCAATTCTTATTAACAACCATATGGTGCCTCAACGAACCGAGACAAAATATCTTGGTATTCACCTAGACCGCCGCCTCACATGGAAGCCTCATATAGATGCGAAGTTGACGCAAATGAAACTAGAAGCTACACAAATTCATTGGCTAATCGGCAGAAACTCTGTGCTTCGTCTTGATTGTAAACTTCTACTCTACAAATCGATTTTGAAACCAATTTGGTGCTACGGTATACAATTATGGGGCACTGCTTCCGCATCCAACATAGAAAAAATTCAACGCAGGCAAAACAAAATCCTAAGAATGATAACTGGTGCTCCTTGGTATGTTAAAAACAGCAACATCCACAAGGATCTACAAGTTCCACTAGTTAAATGCGAAATCCTGAACTATGTGGACAAGTATTTAAATAAGCTGGAAGCTCACCCAAATCCGCTCGCCCGAAACATCCTGCAACATAGTGGGCACACCCGCCTGAAAAGGAGGGATACTATTGCGCTTATATGAAGCTTGATAATTAATATGAGAACTTAAATTTTAGTGTGGCACTGGCTGGACTTATATTAACTACCTAGTTTTAAGATTTGAACACTTATTGTTAGTTCGCCACAGGCGAAGATTCAATAATAAATAATAAAAATCACAAGTGCAACTAGCAAAAAAGGATTGCTACCCCAAGAATGAGTGCCTTACAATTTGTGAAACTTTAGCAAAAATAAGTTTACAGGCTCTTTTGGACCATACCGTAGAGCGCATTATATCACTCATAAATAGTACAATTGATTTATTAAAGGATGATGAATTAAACAGTTTCTGTCTATGCACGAAATGGAGCTTTGATGGTAGCTCTGCTCACACACCTTATAAGCAGGCATTCCACGATCCAATTAGGAAGAGGGAAAGTTACCGCGTATTAATTCCCACTTTTGGTATCAAAAACCCCACTGTGCAACGGTTCAATTGTTTTATTGACTAAATCGGGTCTGATAAAAGACTGCGATGCTCCTCGGTCTATATTAAAAATATGCCTTTGACCATTGATATACCCCCAAGCTATTTTTCTGTTGCCAAACTGATATGGAGATTGTGGGGACCTCGGAACCTAGCTCTTGCCCCGTAAGGCTAGCTTGCGTTGTAGTGCAACCATTATCTCCTCCTAGTTTCCTCTGCAGCCAATAGGTATGCTTTTCAGAACTTGTGCTGCGTTACCTTTTAAGGCCAAAATCAACTCTAAGGCCTTTTCTTCATTATTCCACACATTTCTATTGGCAACTCTCTCGAACTGGAACTTAAAACATTAAATGGTGCACTGCCGTCAAAGGTAGGGGCCCTTATTCTGTTTGATATTTCTGGAATTACTCGCATTGGTACCTCATGACATTGAAGACTATAAATTTTTGTTTCCAGATTTGTAAATTTTTCGTCAACATCTTTGACTTGTAGTTGCAAATTACTATTGGAGTCGCTTGCTTGTGCAACCATGCCATCTTCCAGGTGAGATAGTTTTTTTTTATCGATTTTAATAACTTCCTTTACTATGCCCTTTACTCTGTTGTTCACAGCTTCAGAAATTTCTTGAAGTTTTAACCATATAGCTCTAGACGTTTCCTGAACTTCCTGGAAATTCATTCTAGAAGTTTCCTGAACTTTCCTAAACTTCATTTCTATTTTCTCATTATTATTTCAAAAAGTTTCCTGAACTTCCTGGAAATTAATTCTAGAAGTTTCCTGAACTTCTTGGAATTCCCTTTCTATTTTTTCATTAATAACTCTAGAAGTTTCCTGAGCTTCTTGGAATTTCCTTTTTATTTTTTCATTGTTAACTCTAGAAGTTTCCTGAACTTCTTGGAAATTCATTTTAGAAGTTTCCTAAACTTCTTGGAAATTCATTTTAGAAGTTTCCTGAACTTCCTGGAATTTCATTTCCATTTTTTCCATCATAGCAGCAAGCATTGTGCCTATATCAACATTGTTTGTTGTTGTACTGGTAACAACCTCCAGTTCTTCCTTTTCGTCAAACTCATAAACATCAATGTCGATATTACGCCGCTTAAATTCTTCAATTAGCCTCTTTTGCAACTCTGCCTTATTACCTGCTGTAGGTAATGTCAGCTTGCTCAACTCTCTCTTGAGCTGCTCAACTTTAAGCTCCTCGAATTTCATGTTTATTAAAATGCAATTCCGCTTCTGACACCAATTGTTACGTTTATACCTTTAAAAAACGTTGGTTTATTTCCTCTAAATAAACCGAGGTTCTTTTTATTGCAAAAGTAATAATAAACAACACTTGAAATTGTATTTTAACAGTACAAAACTTTATTTACATAAGCACACTGTCGAATACTTATTTACAATCTTCTTTAAAACACTTAAAGTTATTCGTCTTTATTATTTAACAATTTCACAAGTTCACTTATTCAGCTCAACGGTTAAACTTACACTGCTTGCGGCATTCGTGTTGCTCGAATATTTATAGTGGATGGTAATACTGTTCTACAAAATTATAGAACTAGATGGCAGTTTCAGTTATTTCGAGAACTAGATGGCAGCTACATTTAAATTAATTCATTATGCTTTTAGCCACAACTTCGAAATAACTTCGGGGCGCAGACAACAACCGCCAATAATGCTCCACAACTCAGATTTCTTACGCCAACGCACTAAAGTCAAACCAGTCCAATGCACAAAGGCCAAACCAACCAACCACACAACAACAAGTGCCAACAAGTGAACCAACTGGTCCCAATTTTAGCCGCCTGGAAGCCGTAATTGACAATATGGTCAAACAATTTACGCAGATAATGGCGCAAAGGGCTAGCATGATGCAGGAGATGCAGAAAATGCAGTCTGCTCTTCTGCAGGCCATGCCTAAAAGACCATGAACTGCTTAAAAGACCATGAGAGCCCGAAGAGAATGGCAACACCATAGATCGCCCCAACTTAAAACTAAGCTGAAAGAATGCACAAACCAATTGAAAAACTTGCTGGAGGTTCACAGAATTGCATCAGTTAAGGACTATTTGGAAGGTCTAGACGCGACTCCTCAAACAAATTATTCTCTATGGCGATCAGCCAGACGTCTTAAAAGACCCGTAATCGCAAAACCACCACTGCATTATCTGAGGAACGTGTTCACTCTCAATGCATGCACTGACGTGAAGGAATTACCAGCTATGGTTGCAAGACGTTTTATAGATATACGTTTCCGATAAGCAAAAAAATGCTTTTAGAGCTACCTTTTACAGTTATAAGAATTATTATTTTTATTTTTAATGTCATTATTCGGTTTGAACATTTCCCGCCAATATAGAAAGTTGCCTAAGTAAAGCTGGTTCCTAAGCCTGGTAAAGATCCTTCGAGGGTGGAGTCTTATAGGCCTATAAGTTTGTTACCAACTTTGTCAAACCTGTTCGAAAAACTGCTTAAAACAAGCTGACTCCGATCCTGAATGACAACAATTGCATTCCAAATCACCAATTCGGCTTTAGAAGTCAACATAGTACCATCGAATAAACCCACTGAATGGTGCAGGTTATAAGAAAAGCCTTTGAGGAAAAGAAGTTCTGCTCCGCGCTTTTTATCGATGTCTCTCAAGCATTCGACAAAGTATGGCATGGTCCAATTCTGCACTTGCTTTACACAGCAGATATGCCAATCAATATTTTCACACACACGTCGACATATGCTGACGACTGCTTTTCTTAGTATTCATAAAGACCCTGGAGAGGCTTCGAACCAGCTGCAACAACACGTACCCAAGTTGAGAAATGGGCAAAGTTATGGGGAATCAAAAAAAATAAATGAACAAAACTGTACACACGTAACTTACCCCTTACGCAAAGAAACGTGCCCTCCAATCACTATTAACAACCATATGGTGCCTCAACGATCTGAGACAAAATATCTTGGTATTCACCTGGATCGTCGCCTCACATGGAAGCCTCATATAGATGCGAAATTGGCGCAAATGAAACTTAAAGCTACAGAAATCCATTAATTGCCGTTGGGTAACGCAACTGAAGTTGGGATGCTGTACATAATCACCATAAAAAAAGGGTTTAATATTAATTCACAAACAAACTAGTTCGTTTACTCTTCTTTTAACATAAATCTACAATATTTGTTTTCCATGGGGTATTGCGAAAAAATAGTATTTGTTTGTTAATTTTACCGCCAAAGCAAACAAATTTTCTTCTTAATTCAACTGTAGAGATATTTTACGCCCTGCCTTGTATATTTTAGTCAAAATAAAAATTTTTAAAAGTTCCTGGTTTTTTTTTAATAATAAACCTTAAATTGACAGCAACATTAAACATTTTGATATATTGAATTTATTTTTTATTAAGAAAACTTAAATTTAAAGTCGCCTTTTTAATGTCAACTTGCTGCTTATTGTATTGTTGGTAAATAGCAGACTTTTAAGAATCGTTTGAATGTTCAAACAACGACGACGGTTAAAAAAAGAGCAACAACAAGCGTTAAAATGTTGCTGAAAAATATTATTTGAAAACTTTAATACGATTGGGTCCGATGATCTCAAATTCACATAATCGAAGCTTTGCTGGTTTAGAAATCGTCAAAATTACGTGTAATAGCATCTTTTTCAAGAGACAAACAGCAATCGTTTGGACGATACAAAATGAGTCGCAAAATAATCGCTTTTGCAAAATAATTTTTTTAATTCCGCCAGGAAGCCGTTATTGACAATACGTTCAAAAAATTCACGCAGACCATCGCGCAAATGGCTGGCATGATGCAAGAAATGCAAAAAATGCAGTCTGCTCTTCTGCAGGCTATGCTTAAAAGGTCATGAACACAAAACAAACTTCACAATTTTTATTCAGGCAATATTTTTTTTATTTTTTCAGAAATCTAAAAAAGTTGTGTATCTGATTTTACATTTTTGTTTATAGGACCGAAATCAGTAAAGCATTTAACAGAGTCAATAACTTGTTTTTATAAAATCGGTCATGTAAACAAAATTGTAAAATCACATACACAAATTTATTAGATTTCTGAAAAAAATTATTTGGAAAAAAATGCCTACTATTTTCGGTAAAAAAATTGTTGCTATTGAGCAAAATTATTTTTTATTTTTCGTTTATTTTGTTTGACATAAAAATCAGATAAGAATTTTATTAGGATCTAATAAAATATTGCCCGAAAAAAATTAAAATTAAAAAAAAAATTTGTGAAGTTTTTTCTGTGAACTGATTCAGCAGGGTTTGTTTCTAGAACACAAACGGCATCCAGCAACAAAAAAACGAACTCGAATATTTTTTAACACACGAAAACATTGATGTAATGTTGATTTCCGAAACTCATATGACATTTAGAAGAACATTTAAAATAAGTAGCTATTCTTTTTTCGATTCGAACGATCCCAGAGATAGATCATTTGGTGGCTCGGCTGGGTGGTCTCTCCGAATGTTATATACAAACAACAAACGTCTGCGTTGATGAATTTTTCCATGGCCTAGTTATTTCGTCAGTGTATAGTCCACCCAGATTCTCCATAACGAAGAACCAGTTTACCAGTTTTTATAAATCTTTGGAACCCCACTTCATAGCTGCTAAAAACTATAACGCTAAGCATGCGAACTTGGGCTCCCGCCTAGTTAGTCCCAGGGGCCGCGGCCAGCCGTGTTTTGTATGATTCCGTATCTGAAATAAGACTTTACGTTATTTTCTCTGGACAACCAACCTATTGGCCAACTGATCACAATAATATTCCAAACGTTATCGATTTCGGCGTAACAAAAGGTATATCCTCGGAGCTTGTCAAAGCTCAAGCCTCGTTGGATATATCTTCAGACCACTCACCCACAATAATCACTTTTTTTAGTCCTCACCAAATTACAACTAGTCTAGAAGAATAAATGTGTTAAATTACAAAAACTTTGTTAGCACCCACTGCTCGGAAAACCTCCCGCTAAAAACTGCTAAAGACATCGATGAATATGAACATTAAAAAAGCCGTTGAACATGCTTCTTCTAACTACCGTCAGACCATATACAGCAGAATTTTTATAGCCGATGGGAAACAGCTTTTATCTAAAAAAAGAAGAGACCGAAGAGAATGGAAATGCACAGATCGCCCCAACTTAAAGCCAAGCTAAAAGAATGTACAAGTAAATTGAAAAATTTGCTGGGGCTTACAGAATAGCATCTCTTAAAGACTACCTCGAAGGCCTAGACTCTACTCCTCAGGCGAATTATTCACAATGGCGATCAGCTAAATATTTTAAAATACCCGTTATCGTAAAACCACCACTACGAAATTTGAGAGGATTCTGGGAAGGAAATGATGAAGAAAAGTGTGATCTGCCAGCAAGTCAATTAGGAAACGTGTCCACTCCCAAAACATGCACTGACGTGAGGGAATTGCCGCCTGTTGTTGCTAAACGTCCAATAGAAATACGTTTCCGGTTTTCAGATGTTGTAGAGACTATCGGTAACTTATATGTAAAAAAATATCCTGGGGTTGATAAAATAAACAACAAAAGGTAAAGCTGAACTTACCGGTAAATACATTCAATCTTTTGGAAAGTTACCACTTAAGTTGTTCTCAACCAACAGGGGCTGGTGTACCTCAAGGGAGTATATTAGGCCCAATTCTGTACGTGCTTTTCACAGGCCTCACTGCAACATCACGTTACCCAAGTAGAGAAATGTGCAACGTTATCGGGTATTAAAATAAATGAGCAGAAATGCACCCTCGTTTCTTTTACTTTACGCGAAGAAACGGTCCCCCCAATTCTTATTAACAACCAAACAGTGCTTTAACGAATTGAGACGAAATATCTTGGCATTCACCTGGATCGCCGCCTCACGTGGAAATCACATATAGATGCAAAGTTGACACAAATGAAACTTTATGTTAAAAACAGACGAGCAATACACTCGGACAATTCTTTTCAAGAACTTAAAGCAAAATTAGTAAAATGGACAAATCGAATTTAATATACAAAATAAAATGCACAGGCAATGAAAACTCTACGTTCGATAAAATATATATAGGCACAAATAAAAACAAGTTAAAAACAAGAATTGCTGGACACAAATCAGATTTAAGACAGAGGGAATAATTTGACACAGAAAACTGCACTTGCTGCCCACTATGCGGAGAGAGCACATATTCCATATTTTGAAAAGAGATATAATAAGAGATACACACTAGAATTGTTACATATTATAAACACGATACAAAAACAACGATTAAACTCCCAGACTGATATTGAGAATTCGTCACAAAGCTATAAACACTTCATAAACAAAAACAAGTAAGAGCGCTATATTCGAAATCTCAAACTTTTATTATTTTGATCCATTTTTTTACTTATCAAATATTTCTAATTTTTAAATAGGGGTCGGTGTCATTTTTTAAAGCTCCACGGGTGACAGGGAAATTGTAGGGGTTTTTTTCCTAATTTTTACAAATTTTTTATGGCAGCCCACTTAGAGGGTGGAGATCGAGGGTAAGTTTATTCTAGGAATATACCTAGGAAGGGCAAACTAATGGGGTTCGGTCGTACACTTTATTGCTCTAAGGCCAACTCTGAAGAAGTTGTGGGCATTTTCATATCATTTTTGTAAATTTTGTATGGCAACCCCCTAAGGACGTAGAAATAGGGGGTAAGCATATTCTAGGAATATGTTAAGGAGGGCAAACTAATGGGGGTCGGCAGTACACTTTATTGCTCTAAGGCCAACTCTGAAGAAGTTGTGGGCATTTCCATATCATTTTTTGTAAATTTTGTATGGCAACCCCCTTAGGGCGTGGAGATAGGGGGTAAGTATGTTTTAGGAATATGTTTGGGAGAAGAAACTAATAGGGTTCGGTCTTACACTTTATTGCTCTAAGGCTAACTCTGAAGAAGTTGTGGGCATTTTCATATCATTTTTGTAAATTTTGTATGGCAACCCCCTAAGGACGTGGAGATAGGGGGTAAGTATATTCTAGGAATATGTTAAGGAGGGCAAACAAATGGGGGTCGGCAGTACACTTTATTGTTCTAAGGCAAACTCTGAGGAAGTTGTGGGCATTTTCATATCATTTTTGTGAATTTTGTATGGCAGCCCCCTTAGGGCGTGGAGATAGGGGGTAAGTATGTTGTAGGAATATGTTTGGGAGAAGAAACTAATAGGGGTCGGTCGTACACTTTATTGCTCTAAGGCCAACTCTGAGGAAGTTGTGGGCATTTTCATATCGTTTTTGTGAATTTTGTATGACAACCCCCTTAGGGCGTGGATATAGGGGGTAACTATGTTCTAGGAATATGTTTAGGAGGGCAAACTAATGGGGGTCGGTCGTACACTTTATTGCTCTAAGGCCAACTCTGAAGAAGTTGTGGGCATTTTCATATCATTTCTGTAAATTTTGTATCTCAACCCCCTTAGGGCGTGGAGATAGGGGGTAAGTGTGTTCTAGGAATATGTTTGGGAGAAGAAACTAATAGGGGTCGGTCGTACACTTTATTGATCTAAGACCAACTCTGAAGAAGTTGTGGGCCTTTTTACATCATTTTTGTAAATTTTGTATGGCAACCCCATTAGGGCATGGAGATAGAGGGTAAGTATATTCTAGGAATATGTTTGGGAGGGCAAACTAATTGGGGTCGGTCGTGCACTTTACTGCTCTACGGCCAACTCTGAGGAAGTTGTGGGCATTTTCAAATCATTTTTTGTAAATTTTGCATGGCAGCCCCCTAGGGCGTGGAGATAGGGGGTAAGAGTGCTCTAGGAATATGTTTGGGAGACGAAACAAATAGTGGTCGGTCTTACACTTTATTGCTCTAAGGCCAACTCTGAAGAAGTTGTGGGCATTTTTACATCATTTTTGTAAATTTTGTATGGCAATCCCCTTAGGGCGTGAAGATAGGGGGTAAGTATACTCTAGGAATACGTTTGGGAAGAAAAACTAATGGGGGTCTGTGATATATTTTTTTCCTCTAGGGGCGACTCCGGGGAAGTTGTGGCGGTTTTTACCTTAATTTTTAAAATTTTGTATGGCAACTATGTTGAGGGCTGGAGATACGAGGGTAAGTATGTTTCACAAAAATGTTTGGACGGATAAAATAATTTGGGTCGGTGTTACATTTTACCTTTGTAGGAGAACCCTGAAAGCCGTAGGAGCGATTTTAAAAATGTTTCAATTAAGCTTTGTATGGCAACCCTGTTATATGTATGTATGAATACTAACAAAATTTTCGTTTTTGGTGTGATTCAATAATATGAACATGACTGATTCTATTTTTTTCTTTTTTTGTTGTTTTTTATTATTACATACATAAGTATGTTCTTTCTTGTTGTTGTAGACTGAAAAAAGGAGGTAGTCTTGGTTTGCTTATATCTCGGTCATTTATCGGGCGATTTTGCTGAATTTCAATACCGATTTTCTCGCGACTATCTCTGACAGTTTGATACCATTTACGGGTCTATGCGATATTGGGGGGCTTCAGAAAGTTGATTTCAACCATAACACGGACAGACGGACAACGCTAAATCGGCTTCCCTATCTATAAGGATCCAGAATATACATATATACTTTATGAGGTCCCAAATGGATAATAAAGAAACTACAAACGGAATGACAAACTTATATATACCCATATCACTTATGTGAAGGGTATACAAAAATTGGTAATTCGTGCAATATTAAGGGTAATTTTTAACTTTATTTTTGTTACTCACTTGTAAGTTTTTTTGTTTTTGAACGTAACGCCTGATTTTGCCATTCTAGCCGGACATTACTTTTTATTTTTTACAATAAAGCTTCTTAAAAACTACTGAGTGCTCTTAGATTGATGAAACTTGGCAGAAGCATGTATTGTAGTCATAGGCATTTAAGGGTTAAAAATAATAAAAATCGAACCAAGGGGGAAAAAGTTCCCCTTAAAAAAACCAACACCACCTCTGAAAATTAAAATTTTTTTAAGTTTTTAATACTATTGTTGGGCAAATGCAACTTTAAACGTAAGCGAAAGCTAAAAAAATCTACACTTGGACAGTATCGTCCTCTCCCCTATCGTAGGCGGCGGCATAAAGTAAAATTTGCAAAAATAATGTATATAATAAAAATAATGGATAACTTACGCCCAAATACTATAAAAGTTAAATTATTAAGCTTTTATGGGTAAGGGCAGAAATGCCCCCAAATCCCACCCCACAAAACGGCCCTGTACAAAAAAAAATTTTTTTTATATTTTGTTTATTTTTTACAAAAAATTTATGTTTAAGCTTGTTTGTCGCTTTTTTTGTAATTTAATGTGTTAAATTTATCTGAAAATAAGTAATTTATATATAACAATAACCTATTTACAGAAGTAAAAAGTAATTTAAAGTATGAAAACAAAAACTAATTTATACGTATATTATTTATCGACCTTTTTCTCTTTTATGATAATTAATTGTATGTTCTTTACAACAGGCTTTCAAGGTCATTAAAAAGTATCTCCAATGTAAATAAAAGACTATATTCTCATTTTCAATATTTTCCGACGTTTCGTTGGTTATTTTCCAACTTCATCAGGGTTATTTTTGAATTTTATTAAATATTTGTCTTTATTTAATATTACATGTCTTTTCTTTTAAAATTTATATCACAGTTTTGTAAAGGTGGACAACACAACACCATTGAAAAAATATCCTTTTGCACTAAGAACAGGAGTGCTACTGTTCTTCTTCGTCTGTTTCTTCAAAGACCTCTTCTGAATCTGAATCCTCTTGGAAATCAAGTACAGGGAGAAACATTTAAGAAACTGCTTCTTTCGTAAAGGGCAATGACTCCTTTTTTGGAGTTGGTCTTATGCTCAGAACTGAGCAAAAGTCTATTAATATATCTACGTTACACTGAACTCTTGAAAACTTTGTTGCAAAATTCTGCCTGTAAATCCGAAAATGTTTTCTGATAACAGCCCAATAGGCAATTGATCCATGTATTAAAATCCTGTGCATTGTATATTAAAAAAAAATTCTGAAACTGTATAAGCACTGTTCCACCGCTTACATGTCGCCATCTCCTTGACATTTTGAAAGTTCGCACAATTTTCTACCTAAAAATCGCAATTTCTCTTTAACAAATTTATCTTTACATTCCCTTACTTTTTGTAACAGCTCTAATCTTGTATAAACTTTTTTCATTTTAGGTACCATGAAATAACTCCCAAATGAAATAACTCCCAATGAAGTTTTGTTGGGAGTTATTTCATTTTTTCGAAGTGTTGGGAGTTATTTCATTCTTGTTGGGAGTTATTTCATTTTCTATCATTGGGAGTTATTTCATTTTTATTGGAGTTATTTCATTTTTATTGGGAGCTATTTCATTTTTAATGGGAGTTATTTCATTTTTATTGGGAGTTATTTCATTTTACTAAAAGCAAGTGTATATACCAGAGCATTTAAAAAAATTTAATCACGCTAGTATAAAAGGTGACATTTATTTAAAAGTTTTGGGGTTTTAAAACCGTGGGTATATAGCCGGCCTTCGGCCGGGCGCAAGAAAAAAGAACTCCAGTGGATTCGATCCGCCGGCTTCGCAGTAGCCTTCGGCCGGGGAATATACTTTAAACTGTAGTGCATTGGAAGTATTTGCAGCTTCATAACTAGTGTCATAAAATTCATGTTTTATTTGGCGAATCTTTATATGGAAAGCAGTAGAGCTTAAAGTCCATTGCCCGGCCGAAGGCTACTGCGAAGCCGGCGGATCAAATGCACTGGAGTTGTTTTTCCTTGCGCCCGGCCGAAGGCCGGCTATCTAAATAACTCCTTTTTATTAAAAAAATTATTTAGCCAAAAAGGTGCTTAAAGTCCACGCGCCTGTCCTAAAGCTGTAACGAAGCTTTCGGTTTGATCCACGAGAGTTTACTTATCCTGCGTCCAGACGGAGGCCGCCAGTCATTTGGTTTGTTTGTTTAGAAAATAATTTTACGTTAGTGATATCTAATTTACGGATACAAAAGGTTTTCGCATTATATATATTTTAATTGGGAGTTATTTCGTTTTCGTTGGGAGTTATTTCATTTTCGTTGGGAGTTATTTCATTATTGTTGGGAGTTATTTCATTTCCGTTGGGACTTATTTCATAAAACAATTATTTTTTTTGTAATTGGGAGTTATTTCATTTTTTTCGATTTGAATTTATTTCATTTTCGTTGGGAGTTATTTAATTTTTTCCATTGGGAGTTATTTCATTTGGGAGTTATTTCACGGTACCTAAACTTTTTTCATTTTACTCTCATAGTTTCAAAAGGGTTCTGAAAACAATTTCATGCAAAAACCACAATATAGATACACCAAAAAAATGAGTACTTGAAGCACAGATTTGTTTCTCTTTAAAGAATAATTTTGTTTTAACAATTTTCAAAGGTTTTTAAGACAGGTACAATTATTTTGTTGCATAAAATAGCGTCGTTAAGAAAGCTGTCGCACAGGTATACATTACCAGTTTAGGGGTGAGTAAAAACTACTGCCTCGCACATTCCTTTTTATACATGAAATGTCAGTGTAAAACCTAATTAAACCTGTTAAAAATTAATTTCAATTAACCTGTAATAATTTAAATAAAAAACATTAAATAACAATTAATTATCAATTTTTTTTTGATCCACAAAAAATTTTCTTACTCATATATAAACACAGAAGATGAAAAAAAAAAACAGAAAAAAGTGAAATTTTCAAAAATTCGCAAAAAAAAAATGGCGCAAAAACGCGCAACGTTTTCTTTTTTCGTCTAAAATTAGAAATTTCAGGTTTTATTGTGATGAAAAAGATTTTTAGGATAATGACTGCCATCACTTTTAAAAACCTTTTGGTTTTATTTTTTTTAATTAAAAAGTGAACAAAAAAACCTCTTTTTTTAATTTTGAAGGAATTTTTTTTTATATAAAACTTTAAATGAAAAATTAAAAAAAAAAAAAAATAAAGTAGTCACTTATATAATCTTTCGCAGAAAGAAAAAATCCATGTAAAATCTTTGTTTAGCTACAAAAAACTATATTGTAAGCCTCTCAAAACCATCAAAAGTTAATAAATTGCAGGCAAATTTACTGAACTTTTCTGACTTTGACAGTGCCTCAAAATGACAAATTGCAAGCAAATGATTTGAAAATTCACTATCCGATACAGAATTTTGTTATCTGTCGAGCTGCGCACTTAAATTTTACCATTTCTTAAATTTCTATTTTGGCTTAATGTCCGTCTAGATTGGCAAAATATCCCTATGTGCAACACACTGTGGCGCCTTTTCCTAAAAACCGTGACAAAAATACAAAATTTCATGACAAAATTTAATGAAATAAATGAAAACATCTTATTAAGAACTACTTACTTATCACAATTCAAAAACGTTTTCCTAAATTGGATAAAAATTATAGTTGGAGCTGCTTTTAGAAAGCAAAAAAAGGGTGATGTTGAAAAAAATGCATTTCAGATTTAAAGTGTCAGAAACATTGCCGTTTGAACACTACTTTTTTGGCATTTTTTAAGGTATGTTTTTTTTTTTATTAAAATAAGTAGTAAAATGTTTAGCAGGTGCTCTACTTTTTCGGTAGTAGCTGGGTTTAAGACACCCTATATTTAGGTAATTTTTACAAATAAAATAGAGCATATCTAAATATGGTCAAAAATGGTTTCGCCCATATTTTCCGAGCATACTTGCTACATAATACTTTTAATAATTTAACTAAGTTTGACTGCCGTAGATTGCCGCTGTAGGTGAAATAAGAAGAAAACTGTTACAATCTCATAGCAAAAACAAGAACATTTTTTTTCTCATTTTTAAAGTATGTAACAAAGATATGTGCAAAATCTGAAAAGAAATAAAAAAAGGCTTCCAAAATTGTTTTCATTGCAGCAATTTTAGTGTAAAATAAAGTTACTTGTTACATATTTTTTTTACTTCTCGTTAAATAATAAACAATTGTTTGCTCTGCCAATCAGGTGGGCATAACTATTGCAATTTTTTTATTTACTTAAATTTAAAAGCACCTGTTATAAAAGTAGGCAGGTAGTTTTGAAACTTTTTTTATACTGAGTACAATATAAACTGCAGGTTTACATATATTCAAATTTATTTTTCTCAAATTAGGTTGTTTAAATCCTTTTTTTTTTAATTTTTGGATATAAATTAAACCGCAATTGTGTAATGCAGCAATTTAAGTTTTTACTTTGTAAAACAGTAACAGAACTTATACAGTTTTATTTTAAAGCGCGATAATGTCATTAACCAATTTGAAATTGTCTGAGTTATTCAGAAACTCAGATAATGAAAATGCATTTTAATTTGGTATTGTGGAAATACTACACGATTTACCAGGATACCACAAAATGGGTGTTCAATGCAGAATTCACTTCGTTTTCTTAACATTAGTCAGACTGGCTAAATGGAGTTATAATTTTTTAAAACATCGAGGAGCCGCATACATCTTCTGAGAAAGACCTGCAGAAACTATAAACGAGTGTTCTGAGTACACAATAAAACGTAAATTTGAAAATGCCATAAAAGATATATCTAAATCGCATTTTTCAGAAGCATTTGTCCAATTCACAAGCTCATGTTATCGTCGTATGCGTCGTCTAATTATATAAATATACAATATCGTATTTTTGTTGTTGGTAATTTTCATACAAAAGTGTGTTTAAATTTTACGATTGTTTTTTATATGTTTTGAATATGTTCTATTTATTTCAGACCTGGAAATGTTTCACTTGTGTAATAATTTTGATAAAATCTTTTTAGCATGTGATAAATAACACTACAAAATTATTTCTTTTTAATGATTAATATATTCTTAATAAAATTCAAATAAGGTTTTTTAGTATATTATTTAAAATTGCTTATTATTTTATATTTATAACGGTTTGGTGTAATGCTATCAAATTACATGAATGCCAACTTTTGTTGAAGAAGAACATATAAAAGTAAAAAGCTTAAAAGTTTATTTATATTATTAATATTATCAAATGGAAACAAATTCTTTTAACGTGGAAGATTTCTTAGTTTTTTTTTATTTTTACCGCTCGAAAAATATTTATGTACGTTAACGTATCTAAAAAGTTTGCTCAGACTGAATTGAATACAATAAAGTAACAATACAATAGATTTCTCTACTCACAAGTCGTATTTTTTTAAACGATAAGCCATACGACAGAACTTGTGAATTGGCCAATTATGTCTTAAGTTTGTAAAAGATATTGTGTAATGCAGCAATTTAAGTAAAATTAGTGATCAGTAACAGAACTTGTACAATTTTGTTTTAAAGTGCGAAAGTGTAATTTACCAATTTAAAATTGTTTGAGTTATTTAGAAACTCAGATAAGGAAAATGCATTTAAATTTGATATTGTGGAGAGACTATTTAAAAAAATGGCTTGCCTCACCCCGTACGAAAAAAACATTTATGAAAAACAACCCAGACTGGCTAAACGAAGTTATAACTTTTGAAAACATAGAAAGACGACATACATCTTCTGATAGCAAAAGAGTAAGACCTGTAAAAACTATAAACGAGTGTTATGAGTACACAATAAAACGTAAACTTAAAAATGCCACAAAAGATATGTCTTAATCGTATCTTTCGGAAGCATTTTGTCTTAAGTTTGTAAAAGATAAAACAAGGTCCGACATTATAAAAGCTGTGGGGCTTGCAAGCCCAGTTCGACTGCAGAGGATCAAAGAGTATTCCTACTCCACCAATCGCTTTACCCTCAAGGTATAACATAGAGGAAGCCTTAGCGTTGTTTATGGAATTGGGATTGCCAAAAGAAAAATATTCTATTTTAAAAAGCTCTTTAAAGAATCAGAATGTGAATATTCTTCCTGGTTACAAAAATATTACATCTGCCAAAAAAGAAGCAGTAAGGGTTACTGAAGTATCGATGTACATAAAACTGCAAGACTTAATGCATCTTAGTGCCAAACGCCTTATTCAAAATTTGCCTGAAGAGGAAGCAGTATCACTTTTAGATAGGCTTACATTGATAAAAAAAAACAATATTGACAAATGACACAACTATTACAGATACAAATATGTTTATGGCTTCTGTAGTTTCCTTACGACTGAGAAGTGAAATCGCTGAGCATTGGAGAAATCCTCGCCCAACATCAGTTCATTTTGGCCGTAATATGCAATATGCAAAGAAGTCTTCAGAAATAATCAATTTATTGAAATGAAGAATGGAAAAATTGTTTCGATTAATTTTAAATTTTTTCTTACAATAATTGATGGCAAAGGCTTAAATGTAATAACAAATACCTCGTCAACTTTAAAGTGTGCAAATTGTAAAAAGTCACAAAAAGACTTTCAAAATTTGTATGATTCAAGTGATGGTTATAAATATGAAATTTCTTCGTCACATGCCAGAATTAGGTGCATGGAGTTTATTTAAAACTAGCGAATACAATTTCTCGAGAAGGTGAATATTTTGCTCGAAGAAAAAATTATACAAAATGAATATCTTAACAAGCCTGGGGTGAAAGTAGACTGCCTAATGCAGGGGTATGGAAATACTAACGATGGTAATATGTCCAGAGCATTTTTTGAAAATGGTGAGGTAACAGCCCGAATTACTGGGGTCGATAATAATATTGTAAAAAGGTTGGCAGTTATCCCAAGCTCTAGAGAAATGGTAAATGACCTAAAGTTTGATGATTATGTATTAAAAACTGCCTAATTTTTAACTCAAATGTAACCTGAGAAGAAACTTACTCCTACGGTAAAAGTTTAATTGAACATCAATAATTACCTCTCCAATCGTTAATTATTGATATTCAATTTGTCAGAAGAAGCCTAGGAATGCAAAAAGAAAGACTACAAAAAAATTATATACACGAGCACTTGCAAAATTTCACGGAATAAGCAGAATGAGATCCTTTTCAATATGTTGGCGGCCCCTTCAGACCCACTAATTTCATCACGAAGACGTGTAAGATCTCGAAAGGACGCGGAAGAACATAATCATGGCTCTGATATGTTAAGTCTATTAGATTTTGTTCCGAATGTTAAAGACTATTTCGAAGAGAACTAACTAATAAAAACCAATTCTTCCAGGTAAAAAAATATATATCTACCAAATAACATAATAGGTGTATTCACTTACAAAAAATTATCAATAATTTTCGATAATTATTGCTAGTTAGTGTTCACGAACACAAAAAATTAGCAACTAAAGAGCCAAAAAGAGCATTTTGTTTAGAAACAAAAATATTTCTGATAGTCGCAAATGAATAGTGTAGAAGTTACAAACGGAATTACAAACTGATATTTACTCATAATTACTATGAGAAAAGTATGAAAAGCTATGACTCCCAAAGGTAATATGTTTTTAAAAATTTAATCTTAGGCAGGCACTAATGAACATGGTTTCTGCTCAAAATGGCCAATAGAAGACTGTGGCGGATGTGACGTTAAAAACCAAACTAACAAACATACGTACAAACAACATAAATGATAAATAAAATTGAATGCACTTGTAGCCAAAAACTAAGTATTTTTACAATTTTTTAATCAATTATAATAAATAATAATAATAATAAAGTTTAAAAAAAACAAACAAAACGTCGGGAAAATAAAAATTTAAAATGAATATATAGTTCGTTTTTTTTTATATTTTTTATTTATATATGAAAGCAATTGACCTTACATAGCCCGTGGGAAACCCCCATTGAAAACAATATAATAAATTAGTTTTTTAATTTGTTAATTGATGTAGCACAACAAACTTTTTTATATTATGAATATTTTAAGCGGTAGTGAACACTTTTGTAACTTTTTTTTTTTTGAAAAGTTTGTGAAAACGCCGAACCCGAAATAGGCACTTTTTTTACCGAATTTGAACGTTCAGTTTGGTTTTAGTTCTTTGTATGATACTTTTTTCATTTATTTGCGTTGTTAGTTTTCTTACCTTGTATAAAATGTTAAGTCCGGTATCAGCAACATTTCGCATTGTGTGTTTAAAGGCCCAAACAACAGAGTCAAAGACAAGCTTGAATTGCGTTGGTGGTATGTTTAAAAAAGCCTTAAAGCAATGAGCATTAACAGCTTGTAGAAGCTCATAAAAACTAACACGATGTTGTGGGTAATCTTCAAAATTTTTATTAATCATATCAAGAGTACACTCAAATACAGCATCAAATATTTTGGGAACCTCATTTGTAATGTCGTTTCGCAACTTGTATACAATGACACCCATTGAACTAAGCACCTTTGGTTCTCTAGCGGACGGTACTTTGGATCGCTTAAATAAAAAGATAAATAAATATTTTAAGTATTTTTGTATTTATTGTTGAACTAGCTTTTGTAAGACCAATTTTATTTATTATTTAGGTTTAAGTTAATTTATTTATCAAATTTCTTTATTTATAAAGAAACTAGTATTTTTCTGTTAATTTTAAAATTAATTTAAATTTTAAAAAGCAAGTTATTATACCAATACTAGCCGAGTAGAATGCATTTTTAAAAACCAGCTACGGATAGTTTCATTATCAATACTCTTTGATTGGTACTAGAGACCTACATCAAGTCCTATTTCAAGATAATTCAAGACCCAAATGATTTTCTAATTCTTGTGCTGTTGTGTGATTAAACTGTTTAAGTGCTGTAATGTAGTGTTTCTGAAACAGTTTGTGTGTCGCAATGTAGTGTAGGTAAGAATAAAAAGTGGTATCATGCACTGTTGTTGACGCAACTTATATACTGTCATGATGTGTGGTCGATAAAAAAAATTATTGTGGTGATGTGTGGTCAACAACAACAAAACTGTGTGTATTACACACAATGTTGAATAGGTACATAAGCAAACATATATACAAGCAGGCAAATCAATATAAAATTCATACGTAATTACATTACATTACATACATATTTACATTAAAAATCAACCCCCGTTTTTAAAACTATCACACCAGGAACATCCCGTCAACAGTAGTTTCAAGATGAATTGAAATTGAAATGTGTGATCATGATGAATTGATGTACCGTTGTTGTTAACTTAAGTGTGCTTAAGTGTAAATATATTTTTCATTTAAGTTAGGTTAAGTAAACAAAAGAGATGGCGAACAATACAGCACTTATTGCTGTGTGTGCATATGTAAGGTATATAAAATGAATTGAAAATTCGAGATGATGCCTTATTTAGTGTCGTCTTGAGCTGGCCTCTAATTGGTACATAGTGTTTGGCTGTAAATATCAAGGTTGGCAACCGTTACCGATACCGTTTAAATACCGTTTTAATTTGGTTACCGGTATTGATACCGAAATAATTTGTTTCGCAAAATACCGGTATCAAAATACCGTTTCCTTTGATACCGGTAACAAAATACCGTTTCCTTTGATACCGGTATTGCGATTATATGATTTGGTAATAAAAATCCAAGAAATAATGCAAGTAGCAAAAACTAAACACATATGGCATTATATGTCACATGAATTTACACTGTTTCTTAAAAATAGTATCGCTAACTTCACGTTCCACAATTGCAACGCTGTTATTGTTTTGTTTCCTAACAAAGCAAACTTATAAAGATGATTGCATTATACTTGCAGTTTCTTTTTTCAACAATATTTCCTCTTGTAACTTTGTAAACAAAAAGCTTGGTGTTAGCTGTACCAGGTACACAAGTGAGTGTATAAAGATTTTCAGGGGTAAAATGTATATTAAACCCTACCCTCAATAGGTTAGATGAGGATAGTTTAAATGCAGTCAATGTGATTCGATCCAACGCGGAGCTCTTTTAATCAAACATTTATTGTGTTCCTTATTATTTACATATGCATCTAAAAAGTAAATTCTTTTAAATTAACTTAAATGTATTTTTCAAGGATATATGTATATTATTAATTAAATTTTAATTTAAATTTTTTTAAAAAAATTGACTTTCATTAAAAAGCTGAAAAAAATATTTTTAAAACAATAATATTTTTTAAACATATTACCTTAAAAAAGTACAAGGTATTAACCAGGGTACACTAGTACAGGTAGTATCAAGATGAATTTAAAAATTCGCCCTCTGCATTTCCTTTTTGAGTTTGAAAAAGTAAATGTCAAAAAATTTAAAACCTACAAAAGTATTTAATTTGTTATTCACTTTCTAAAATATTTATAGTCAGCTAGGCTCTTGATATAACCTGTATAAGTGTACCCTGGTATTTACATATTTTTATGAATACTGATTTTTTCTTTATTTTAAAGAAATTTTTTATTATACAAATGTTTGATGTTTGAAATTCTATTTTATGTTCCTATTAGTTTTCAAAAATGTTTTTAAACAATGTACCTACATACTTCTACAAGTCAGCAATTAATTCTTTTTAATTAGCCTAATAAGAAAAAAACATATAAATAAAAACTTAGATATGTTTTTAAATTGAATACAGTTTTTTTTATTTTTTGTAAATACCATTAAGTATACCGATACTGATATAATCAAAATACCGATACCGAAATTAAAGAATTAATACCGTTACCGATATAGTCAAAATACCTATACCGAAATGACAAATTTTTTAATACCGTTACCGATACCGTTATTCGTTTCGGTTGCCTACCTTGGTATATATATCAACTATTTTAAACGTTGAAAGGTGCACAGCACGACATTTTTCCGGTTTTTTTACACGTACGAAATTTATCATTTTATTTCCAAACACTAAGTAAGCTGCTTTTCTTGAAGATTTCATTTCGTTTTAACATTAAAATTTTTGGTTAAGCTTCAACCACCAACCGATTATATTAAAAGCTCTGTTATTGTATGTTATACAATAGGTACAAAAATCTTTCTTTTTGTCGTTTACTTTTGCCGCTTGTTTTAATTATCAACGACAAATGAACTTTAGAAGATCATGCTTATACTGTGCCGTGTGTGTTTTATATACATATACATTCAGGAGGGGCAAAATTAATGCATTACACCTTTCCTACATAATTAAACCATAATTTAATAAATCGTAATTTAAAGTTTCTTGAATATTAAAACATTTTAATTTTTATGTTTAAAATATATTTTCCATTATATTTTCATCTTTTATATATTATTTTTACTGAAAATAGCACACAGTACATGTAATTTAATAGAAATTTGAACAAAAAAATTTTTTTCTTGTTAAATATTTTATCATATTTATATAAACTGCTAAAAGCAGAAAAACATGTCTATAAAATCCCAAAAGGAAAAGCTGGATCCGCGCCTGTATTATTGATTGTAAAATAACCCGCGCAAAGTTTAAAGAACTAAGCTGCGTCAGTGTTTAATTTGTACGATAAAAATTATTAACTTTAAAAAATAATAAATAAAATCTTAATTCCTACTAAGCTTGTATATTAGCGTTACAACCATCTATATAAAATTTGGAAGCTTCAGTTATTACCGTTGTTGTTGTTGTAACAGTTCCACTGTTGACGGTTGTTTTTTCCTGAAAATATATATTAAAAAAAGAAGATTTATTTTAAATTGGCGTTTGTCAGTCAGGTGGTGGCATTGGGAGCTGGAGAAATTGTGCCACCTCAGTCGGTTTCACCCATAGGTCGATTGGGCGTAAGTTAGTTGGCCTATTGGGGCAGTTAAACAAATGCACTGAGTCATGAGGACTTTGGAGGCAGTCAGGGCACTGATTTAGTGTGCCGGGAATAATCCGTTCACGATAGCAGTTCAGGATACTGTACCATCCCGATCTTAAATGTGCAAGGATGGAACGGGTATGTATGCCTCGATGGCATTGGAGACCGCCATTTGATGCAACGCTCTCTGTGCGTTTGTCAATGACATCCGGGTTACATCGGGTGGTATGATGTTCTGGATGTCACTGCTGTAACGCCGAAAGTCCTGCCTGATGTGTCTGGGGGGTGGATCTCGCATCACTATGTGATGGTTGGGATGGAAAGGCTGATGACAAGCCACCAAGTATTGCCTTGTCAGAAGCATATTATGCTGTCTGACCGGCAGCATATTGGTCTCCTCATGTAAATGATCTCGTCATATTAACACATCCGGGGGCTATTCTAAGTGCATTGTTCTGAGCCGTTTGCAAACCGTGCCATTGTGTGTCGCTAAGGAATGAGGTCCATACTGGGGCGGCATAGTTAAGTAGAGAGCGACCGATGGTCTTATACGTCGCTATGATAGTCTCCTTAACCATGCCCCAAGAGGTGCCAGCAAGAGCTTTAAGGACCTTGTTCCTATTTCTCATCTTTTGGTCGATGAAAGTGGCGTGCGATGAGAGGTGGAGGAGATTATCGAAGACTACCCCCAGTATCTTCGGGTTCTGCACCGTTAGAATAAGTCTGCCGTCGACCGAGATGTCAAGGGTCATCCTCACTTCCTTTGTCCAAGAGGTGAAAAGGGACACTGTCGATTTTGGGGTTGATAACCGTAGTCTCCGCTCCCGGAAGATGTCATTGATGGTGGCTAGGTATTGCGATACCTTGTCACTTGTGTCATCTATGCTCACACCTGATGATATAATGGTGCAATCACCGGTATATGACACCAATGAGACATCCTGGGGTGGGGTGGGAATCTTCGCAAGATATATGTTGTAGATCATTGGCGACAACACTCCTCCTTGAGTCACGCCCAATTTTATCTTACGGTATTTTGATTTCTGGCCTCTGAACTCAACAAACGCTTGTCTGCCCGATAGGTAATTGGCAATCCAGCGTTTGACATCGTTGGGAAGAGAGGAGTTCAAGATGTCATTTATTAGCAGGGAGTGATCAACCGTGTCAAAGGCTTTAGAGAAGTCTAAAGCGGCCACGATCGAGCGCTGACAGGGTCTTTGCTGGTTAAGGTCGTTTGTAATATGACTGGTTATCATGTTCAAAGCCGTTGTGGTGCTATGCGCTTCCCTGAAACCATGCTGGTGTGGAGCGAGTTGGAAATGCTCTTTCAGGGAGGGTAGTAGCAGGGATTCCAAAACCTTTGCTATGGGTGAAAGTAGGGAGATCGGTCTATATGACTCTCGAAGTGTAGCGGGTTTACCAGGTTTTAGAATGGGAATAACTCTTGCCACCTTTCAGACATCTGGAATCACCAGTTGGCGAATCGAGATATTTAAAAGTTGCGTGAGATACTCCAATCCTGCTGGGCCAAGTTTCTTAAGCATAAGCCTCGAGATGCCATCTGGACCTAGCGCCTTTGAGGGTTTCGATCTGGCGACTTTGTTCTCAGCTTCGCTGGGGGCAAAGGACATGGGTGCGGGGTCACGTGTGAGCCCCTTAATCCCACGTATGACCGCTCGTTTGGTCCGGTTCTGCGTGGTAGGGTGTTCAATGAACAGCCTGCAAAACTGTGTTGCACATTTCCTGGCATCGGTGTGCTGTGTGCCTTCAAACGCAACAGCAGCAAGGTTATCGTTGCTCTTTGTTCCAGACAGACTCTTAATGGTAGACCAAAGCTTTTTAGAGCTAGTTGAGCATTGGTTAAGATGGGCCAACCATTTACTGCAACGGTGTTCGTTCACGAGATCTGAGATCTCGGCCGTCAGTTGCTCGATACGCTCATCTGCCGGGTTGCTAGCACGTAGCAAATCGCGCTGCTGGGCTAAACGTGCTGCATATGATGGAAAAGCTGGTCTTGCATTCGGAATTTTTCCTGCGGGGATAAGGCGTCTTGCCGCCTTGAGAATAGTGTCCCTAAAGACCTTCTCGCCTCTTTTGGCGCACGTGGGGGGCGGCAAGTGACGAAGAGTTTCGTCTATGAGGTTCGTGAAATCTTGCCAGTTGGCCTTGTTGTAGTTCACAAACGTACGCTTATCGGGCTCAACAAAGTCGCTAGGCTTCTCCACAGTGACCACAATTGGAATGTGGTCAGGGCTTGCCAGGTGGTATAGGCTAGGAGCGACTGGGAGACAATGGAAATGTCAGGGGAGCTTGAGCACCTAGCAGTTATTCTAGTGGGGAAGCATTCATTTATCGCAGCGAAGTCGGATTCGTCTATCTGGTCCGCAATGAGATTGCCGCGGGGATCACTTGGTAATTGAGAATACCAGTTCTCGTGGTGAGCATTGAAATCGCCAAGAAACATCCTGTTATCTCCTTGCCGAAGGTGGAATATGCTGGGGTGATAACGATGCCCAATGCTGTTAACGGGTAGGATGTAAGCATTGACGAACTCCAGTTCAGTGTCCCCAGTGTCCACTGAAATGCTCAAAACTTCCAGAAATGGGTCGGGTGAGGGGGAGGGGGGTAGGGTGGTTAATGTGTAGTTAACGTCTCGCCTGATGATAAACGCGAGACCTCCGCCATGATCCCTCTCCCTATCCCTCCGTATTATGTTGTAGTTACTGGAAGATGAGAGTCTATAATCCCTGGGCAGCTTCGTCTCCTGAATCGCGGCAATAAGGATGTTGCTGTCCTGCATATAACTGGTGATTTCAACGACTTTATTCCTAAGACCATTACAGTTTAATTGCATGATCTTAAAGGATTGGTTGTATTCACCAGAGTGCTGAGGCCGCATAAGATGGTGTCTCTGAGGATTCAAGATTGATGTGTTAGACAGTTGGGGTGGGGTTCCTGTCTGTGCTGATGGTTGTTGCAGTTGAGGCGCGTACTGTGGCGCAGGCACATTACCGCTCGGGGATGGACTCTGAGCAGATCCATGTGACGTGACTACTGTTGCGGGGGGATAATCTTTGGGGCAACAGGAAGCTATGAAGCCATCACTCCAATCCCTGTGTGAGCGCAGGTTGGTACAGCGCCTCATGTGGCACCAGTTGCCACAGCCATTACACTTGACCGAGATGATATTCCTCCGGATTACACTATGACAGACCGAGCAGGCATATTGAGCAGCTGGGGCTCTACTGTGTCCTATGGCGGAAGTTTGGACATGGGTCTGTGCGGCGGTAACCGAAGGGGTCGTGCTATTACCTCCCGGTTGGGAGCTACAACAACTCGCTACGACGCTGGGTGACCAGTCGCGGTAGCTGGCGAGACCTGAGCATCTCCTCAAGTGGCACCAGTCATTACAGGCGGTACATTTCACCGAGGTGACATTGGTGGAGATACGTTCATGATAAACAGAACAAATCCAGATACGGGGCTCAAAAGAGTTTTGAGCAAAATTGCCGGTATATTTTGCTCACCTGAGGAAAAAAACCTCCGTCTGATACAGCTGTCGCTGAGTTGACAATCTTTGGCCGAGTGATACTTGGGTCGTTCCGGAGCGTAGATGCAATTGTCGTGGGAACGCCAATTACCGTTGTTGAGATATATGTACATAAAAGCTTTCGCATTTTACTAGTGGAACTTCTAACTCCTTGTGGATGTTACTGCTTTAATATACCAAAGAGCACCAGTTATCATTCTTAGAATTTTATTTTGACGGCGTAGAATTTTGTATACCGTAGCACCCAATTGGTTTTAAAATTGAGTTGAATAGTAAAAGTTTACAGTCCAGATGAAGCGCAGAGTTGCTACCCATTAGCCAGTGGATTTAAGCAGCTTTACGTTTCATTTGAGTCAACTTTACATCTATATGAGACTTCCATGTGAGGCGACTGTTAAAAAATATTGAGGAGCACGTTTCTTTGCATAAAGTAAAAGTAACGTGAGCACATTTTCGTTCATTTATTTTTATTCCACATAACTTTGCCCATTTCTCAACTTGGGTAGGTGTTTTTGCAGCTGGTTTGAAGCCTCTTTAGGGTCTTTATGAATACTAAGGAAAGCGGTGCCATCAGCAACTGTCGACGTGTGTGTAAAACTATTGGTTGGCATATCTGCTGTGTAAAGGAAGTACAGAATTGGACCTAGTATACTCTTTTGAGGTACAACAGCCCCTATTGGTTGAGAAGAACTTATTTGGTTTCCCTTTTAGATCATAATTTTGCGGCCGGTTATGTATTCTTCTAAAAGGTTGAAAATATTTGCTGGAAGGCTGAGCTAAAGGCTTTTCTTATAACCTGTACCAACCTGTGAGTTTGTTCGATGGTACTATGTTGACTTCCAAAGCCGAATTGGTGATTTGGAATGCAGTTGTTTTTATTAAGGGTAGGATTAAACTTGTTTTTAAGCAGTTTTTCGAACTTATAGTCCTATAAGACTCCACCTTCGAAGGATCTTTGCCAGGCTTAGATATCAGTTTTACACCGGCAACTTTCCATGTATGCAAAATATGTTTAAGCCGAATTATCGCGCTGAAAACAAAAATAATTATTCTTTTGGCTGTAAAAGGTAGATCTAAGAGCATTTTGTTGCTTATACAATCAACGCAAGAACCTTTTTTACTATTTAGGTAAGCGATATCGTCTACAACATCTGTAAATCGGATACGTAAATAGGACGTCTAGCAACAACAGGCGGTCTATCGCCCACGTCTTTGCATGTATTGGGAGTGAACTCGTTTTTGAAATGATTTGCGAAACGATCACATTTTTCTTCGTCATTTCTAGTCCAAGATCCTCTTACATTTCGCAGTAATGGTTTTTGATAACGGGTCTTTTAAGGCGTCCGGCTGATCGCCATAGGAAATAATTTGTCTGAGGAGTCACGTCTATACCTTCCAGGTATTCTTTAAGTGATGCCACTCTGTAAGCCTACAGCAAGCTTTTTAATTGGTTTGCACGTTCTTTAGTTTATTTTTAAGTTTGGGCGATCTATGCTTTTGCCATTCTCTTCGGGCTCTCCTTTTTCAAAATAAAACCTTTCCCATCAGAAAAAATTTTGTTGTACCTGGCCTGACGGTAGGTAGAAAACGCATATTCAACGGCTTTTTTAATGTTTTAATTAAGGAAGCTCAGACAATCATCGATGTCTCCGAAAATTTTGAGCAGTTGGTTCTCTGCGCAGTGGGCGCTAATTTTTTTTTATATTTCAACCAATTTACCCTTTTAGATAAGAAAAAATCACTAGTTGCTATTTTGCGAGGACTCCAAATAGTGAATATTATGGGTGAGTGGTCCGTTGGCTAGTAGTAGGTTGTCCAGTTGAAATAACGTAAAGTCTCATTTCATATACGGCATCATGCAAGACACGACCTCTGAGACTTATTAAGCGGGAGCCCCAGTTTAAGGTTATAGTCTCCAGCAGCTACGAAGAGGGGACCTAAAGATTTGTAAGAACTGTTTTACTAATCCTTCGTTGTGGAGAATCTAGGTGGACAATATACAAAACTATTTTCGTAAATTAACATTTTTCCGTTGATGTTAAATTAAAAGAAACTATTTGAAAAAAACAGGTTTTTCTACCTTTCTTTTTAATTTTGTAAGTTAGGACGAAGTTTACTTTTCCACATACCCTATGTTTTTTTTATATTAAAAGTCTATTTGACAACACTTTCTTAACGGTTAAACATCACTCATCTCTATTATTGTATGTTATACAATAGAGGGTAAATCTTTTTATTTCTTTTGTCTTTTTTAATTTGCCGCTTTAAAATTAAGGATAATTTTTTTACCGTGCCATGTGTGAGTTTATTTGCTTATTTTTATTTTTATTGAACTTATTCTTTCTAATACAAATTTTCGTTTTTTTATTCTGACTTAAGTTCATTATATAATTTCTTTTTATTAGAAGAAAGTATTATATTACGTTAATGTTGAAAGAAACTTTCATATGAAAAACAAGGTTTTCTACTGATACTAGCCAAGTACTGCCGTTTAAGGAGTACTGATGATGAAATCGCGTAGCTGCTCTTGAAAATGCATTATACTCGGCTAGTATAGGTAGAAAACCCTGCTTTTTTCATATAAAAGTTTTTGTCAACAATAACGGAAAATATTAATTTCTTATAACAAAAAGAAATTATGCTAATTTTTTATTTATTGTTGAACTAATTGTTTCTTAATACAATTTTTTGATTTTTAGTTTGGCTTAAGTTCATATAATTTCTTTTTATTAGAAGAAATTATTATTTTCCGTTAATGTTGAAAGAAACTTTTAATTTGAAAAATGCAGATTTTTCTACCGCTACTAGTTAGCCGAGTAGAATGCATTTTCGAAAGCAGCTACGCAATTTCATCATCAGTACTCTTTGAACGGTAGTAGTGTATTTGGTTGTAAACATCACCTATTTAACTTACATGTAACATGGAAAGGGATACGGCATGACTGTTTCTCTTTCGTTTTTACTTTGTAAGTTAGGACGAAGTTTACTTTTCATATACACTATGCTTTTTTTCATTAAAAGTTGAACGGTTGAACATCATCCATCTCTCAGATGGAATGAAACGCTTTTTATTCTTGTATATTATATACAAGGGGGGTAAATCATTTTTAAATTCTTTTTTGTCAACGACAAATGGACAGAAATTATTAAAGATCATTTTGCACCGTGCCATGTGTGAGTAGATGCAAATTTTTTATTTATTGTTGAATTTATTGTTTCTTAATACAAATTTTTGATTTTTAGTTTGGCTTAAGTTCTTATATTTTTTTTTTATTAGAAGAAATTATTATTTTCCGTTAATGTTGTATCCTTAAATAAGTACAAGGGGGATCTAAGGAGGGCGAAAAGGGATTCATGGGCGAAGTACTGTGAGTCCATTGACTCCGTGAACGAGATGTCAAGATTCAGGAGAATACTATCCAAGAGTTCTAGCGGACTTGGGTACATTCAGAGAACGGAGAGCTCGTGGACGGAGTCTGGCTCGGAGACACTTGAATTGTTGATGAGTACCCACTTCCCAGGGTGCAGGGAACCGGCTGAAGAGGAGCTATCCGGGGGCATGTTCGTACGTCCCAGGGGGATAGCGGACATGACAGGGGTAGCAGAGGACCTTATAACGCTTGATAGGGTAAAATGGGCGGTGGATACCTTCTAGCCCTACAAGTCACCGGGACTGGACGGTATTTATCCCTGTATGCTACAGAATCTTCCGACTCGGGGATTGCTACTCCTAACGAGGGTGTTTGCTGTTAGCATCACACTCGGCTATATACCCTTGAGGTGGAGAGAGGTAAGAGTGATTTTTATACCCAAGGCTGGAAAGGCCAGCCACTCGAAGTCAGGGGATTTTAGACCGATCAGCCTATCGTCTTTCCTGCTAAAGACGCTGGAACGGCTGATCGATCTTTATCTTAGGAACACGATTGATACGCACGTCATTAGTAATGCTCAGCATGCTTACCTTAGGGGTTAATCTGTTGAGAGTGCGCTTCATGATGTGGTGTGGTTCATAGAGCGCGGGTTGTACAGGAAAGAGTACACACTGGGCGCGTTTCTGGACATTGAGGGAGCCTTTAACAACGTTTCGATGGAGGCCATTAAAAACGCACTGAGGGAAGTAGGAGTTTAGGGCATCCTCATTGAGTGAATCATTTCTGCGCTCGGTAGCAGAATAATCAACTCTGAGTGTGGAAATGAACGTCTGAAAAGAGGTACGGTTAGGGGAACGCCACATGGAGGGGTGTTGTCGCCACTACTTTGGATTTTGGTGGTCAACGGGGTATTGAGACGGTTTGACTCAAAAGGAATCAAGGTAGTGGCTTATGCAGACGACATCGTGGTTTTGGTGACGTGTCCACTACGAGCGAGGTAATGCAGAGTGCATTATCCGACTTGTCTGCTTGGGCCAGGGACTGGGAGTAAGCCCAGGGAAGATATAGCTAGTTCTCTTTACCAGAAGGTACAAGATGGCAGAGTTTGAGCTGCCAGAGCTTGACGGCGTAAAGCTGGAACTAGCGGATAGGGCTAGGTATCTGGGTATTGTCTTGGATGGCAAGTTGTCTTGGAGGGCGAGCGCAGAAAAGGGGGTTAGGAAGGCTCTTAATGCCTATTATGCCTGTAGGAACACCATAGGTAGGAACAGGGGGTTGCAACCGGCTATGGTAAATTGTATTTACACATCCGTTGTAAGACCAGTTCTTACGTACGGTTGCCTTGTATGGCGGAGGGCCCTGGAAAGGGGCGACATAGGAAAGCTTCTGACAAGGGTCCAGAGATGTGAGGTACTGGGCATTACAGGGGCCAGGTATGACGGACTACATGGTAGCGGAACTTGACTTTGGGATCCTGCCCCGGGTAGTGTTTCCGGGGAAGGAGGAATGGAAGGGATCAGAGAAGCTGTATGAGGGGTGCGCAGTTTTTACTGACGGATCGAAGATGGAGGAAGGCACCGGGGCTGGTGTCTATATAATGCGCACGGGGGAAGGAAGGTCCTATAGACTTCCGGACGAGTGCAGAATTTTCCAGGCTGAAATTTTGGCGGTGATGAAGGCCGCGGAATTGATAGAGGAGGATGCGGACGGGAGAGGGGACGTGACAATCTACGTTGATAGTCAGAGCGCGCTTAAGGCTCTAGAGGGACATTATGTCAGGTCTAGACTCGTAAGCGACTGCAGACGTGCCCTTCGGGCGGTCATGGGAACACGTAGGGTCAGGCTCTGCTGGGTTCCAGGTCATTATGTTGTTTCCGGCAATGAGATCGCCGATGAACTGGCGAGGAAGGGATCGGCCCGGGATATTGAACTCAGTTGTGAGCCGGTGAGGCCACCACTGAGTTTCTGTTATGGACTGATACGGACGTGGATAATAAACAAGGTGGGCCAAACCTGGAGGGACAGGGCTGATTGCAGGATCTCTAGACTTTTATGGCACAGGCTGGACAGAAGGGGCACTGACCTGCTGCTCAAGGAGAGCAGGGGGGTTCTGAGGTGCATTATTAAGACTCTCACAGGGCATTGCGATGTAAGATATATGACGAAGAAATAGGACAGGAGCTCTCCAGATTTCTGCAAGGTATGTGGAGACGAAGAGGAGATAGAGACGGTAGAACACCTTATCTGCCACTGCCCTGGACTGCAGATTCTCCGACAGAGGTGGTTTTGAAGACGCTTCTTAGATGGACTTACCTACAAAATGTATGACTTATTTTTTATTTTTTTTCTCGACTTTTTTCTGAAGGGATTCGCAATGGGCCTGATGGCCTCCGAGTGGAGGTGGCGAGTTTGGATTCGCTACTACCCTTCGTAACCTAACCTAACCATATTCAGAGACTCTGATGTCTTCATTGCTAACACTTGAGCTTAACACAATGTAAGCATTTCGGCTATTAGGCCCACTGTCACGACGATTACTGTTACTCATTAACCGTTCGCTTTTCTTATTATTTAGTTTGTTATTTTTTTCTTTTCTCAATAATATGTGTATGTATGTATATCAGAGGACTGCAAGGAGTATGAACGAGCCTACTCAATCACTACGGTTAAAAATGCAGTATAAATCAAAAAAGTTTTTTTTTAATTTTATTCTAGTTCAAACATCAACATGAACCAAAAAAATCAATAAGAAGTATGTATGTATCTGTTGCAAATGGGACTTGATTCATTTGTCTAAAAGCGGTGGCTTGCTTCTGTACCGCATTATTAATTTGATTCAAACTGATTCCAACCACTTTTATTTAATCTCAATACTGATTCAAACCGCTTTTGTTTAATCACAAAACTGATTGAAATCGCTTTTGTTAAATCACAAGAAATGAATTTTAACCAAAGAGCTCATTTCAAACAATCATTATGAATACTTGTGGGCGCAACGAAAATAAATATTTCTTTGGTATGATGGTTTTCATATTCTTGTTATAGGCCACTTATTTTATACACATTAAACAATTTTAAAATTGCTAAATCTTAACTCCCAATCAAAGTAAAGCATTTCTTGAACTTTAATTTTTTTGCTGATAAATGTTATTATTTACACAGGCAGCTTTTTATTTAAATAAGTTGTTTGTTATAGTTAATCTGTTTTGCTTTAAAAACTGTTTTAATACCTATGTACATACGTACATAAGTACTTATTTATGTAGGACTTTAAAAAGTTTTAAAAATAAAAGAGTTATGATTATCACAATTTGTTGTTAAGCAAAACCTATTATTGTCCTTTTGTTTGTTAATAAAATTAAAGCCACACACAGTTTTCTGACGCTATATGATATTCTTAAATTCGTTTTATAAAAATTTTTTAACTAAAAAGTGAACTTATTTTTTGTTATAAAAAAAATTAAAATTGGATCTCAAAATGTGTTATAATTTTATTTTATTTTATTTTCGAATTATTTATGTTATCTTTTTTTAAATTACTTTGTTTGCTTTTAAATTTTTTATTTTGTTTTAATTGGTTTAGTTTATTAATTTATATTAAAAAATCTTCCAAGTATTCTGGATTTTTTTTTTGAACTTTATTGTTTAGTAAATATACAATTTGTTTGTTCGGAATTGTTAAAGGAATTGTATGTGCCGTTTTTACAGCCAATTGATTGTCTTGGACGTTTTATGTGTGTTTTGTTTTTGTTGCAATAAAAAAATACACATAAAACGTCCCAGACGATCACTCAATTGGCTTGTTAAAACAGCACATTATTCCTTATTTGTTTATCTTTTCGCTACTCTTTATGTAGCTTCTTCAGGGAAATTTTTATTTTTAATATTTAATTTATATATATATATATGTAATTAATAAAATCACGAGGTTTTAAACAATCAAAAATCAAATAACAAAAAAGTAAAAACTGTAAATATTAAAAAAAAGAAAACATTTTTGAACAGTACACAAAAAAAACTATTAGATTAAAGTATAAATATATTAAATATAATATAAAATATAACGCCTATAACTTGAACAACATTTTCTGTATCTGCTTTAAAGCTAATCTTACAGAAAATGTTGCTCAAAGTTATAGGCATTTAGTTAACAAAACTGGAAACGGAAATATTTTAAGCTTATAATTTTTCTTATGTACTGTTAAAAAATGTTTTCTTTTTTTAATATTTACAATCTTTGATTTTTTGTTATTTGATTTTTGATCGTTTAAAAACTCGTCAACTATATAGGTATAAAAATTAAATTTTCCCTGAAAAAGCTACATAAAGAGTAGCGAAATATTAGCGAAAAGATAAACAAAGAATTAAAATTATTGACCTCAAGATCGAACACACAGATTTTGTATCTTAAACTATCTAACCGATCTGGATGATTTTTTCACCAATGTTATTTCTTTGCTTCCTGAACGGACATAGGTTATAGTTTATTTTTTACCTTAAGTGGGCGTAGTACCTCCCATACAAATTAAATGGAATTGATGGTATATCTCGAGAACTATAATCGCTATCTGCTTAAAATGTTGTGAAAGTTATTTAATTTAACATTTTTCTATTTAAGTCACATATTTTTAGGCTCGAAGCCCATACAAAACAATTTTTTTTTAAGCAGAGGGTGATACATTTAGCCTCAAAATATTGTGCTTATAATGGGATAAAAACCAAACAATAGAGCAATTAACAAACATACACACACACGCTGTATGTGAATGCTTTTGCTTATATACAATAAAAAAGGAACTCAGTTAAAAAAATTAATAACTCTAGTTTTGTGTTTAGCCATTCCTATGATTCCTACGGACTTGCCTTTATATATCGCTTACAGTTCCCAATGAAAATATTCTTTGCGATGACTATTAACAAGTCTCAATGACAAACCTTTTTTTGGCTGGAATTGATCTTCGTAAAGCATGTTTTTAACTTGGCCAATTATATGTCGGTTTATCACGATCTGGAAATCGAGAAAACCAGTTCATTTTGTTGCCAAAAAATAGCAAAACATTAAACATTGTATACAAGGAAGCACTAAGCCACTAAAAATTTAAAATAAAAATTGAAAAATGGTTTTAAGGCTGGCCAAGAGAAAAAAACGCCTTCGTACCAGGAATTTACGATTTTTCCTTAAATCTTCACTAGAAACAAAAAATTATTAATCTTTTAGTTACTGTCTTACGATAAATGATAAAATTTAAACATAACGTTAAGGCCGTTGCTAAATTTGCCGAGTGAAATATAAAGACAAAATTATAGCTCGAACTGGCCAATCCTTTAAATTTTGCTGATATGTATCTATTTTGGTCAAGGGCATGACAAATTGCCTTCTGTGCTATCAAAAAATTTAAAAGGATTGGAAATCAAAGTAAGAAAAGTTTTTAAATAAAGTCAACAAAAAAAAAATAGAACAACAATAGTGCAAACATTTTAAAGTAAAACTATATTTATTTGAAAAAATATTTAAAATAAAAAAATTAAAGCAGCATAAAAAATTTCTGGAAAATTAGCACATTAAAACAGCACATTATTCCTTATTTGTTTATCTTTTCGCTACTCTTTATGTAGCTTCTTCAGGGAAATTTTTATTTTTAATATTTAATTAATAAAATCACGAGGTTTTAAACAATCAAAAATCAAATAACAAAAAAGTAAAAACTGTAAATATTAAAAAAAAGAAAACATTTTTGAACAGTACACAAAAAAAACTATTAGATTAAAGTATAAATATATTAAATATAATATAAAATATAACGCCTATAACTTGAACAACATTTTCTGTATCTGCTTTAAAGCTAATCTTACAGAAAATGTTGCTCAAAGTTATAGGCATTTAGTTAACAAAACTGGAAACGGAAATATTTTAAGCTTATAATTTTTCTTATGTACTGTTCAAAAATGTTTTCTTTTTTTCATATTTACAATCTTTGATTTTTTGTTATTTGATTTATGATCGTTTAAAAACTCGTCAACTATATAGGTATAAAAATTACCTTCTGTGCTATCAAAAAATTTAAAAGGATTGGAAATCAAAGTAAGAAAAGTTTTTAAATAAAGTCAACAAAAAAAAAATAGTACAACAATAGTGCAAACATTTTAAAGTAAAACTATATTTATTTGAAAAAATATTTAAAATAAAAAAATTAAAGCAGCATAAAAAATTTCTGGAAAATTAGCACATTAAAACAGCACATTATTCCTTATTTGTTTATCTTTTCGCTACTCTTTATGTAGCTTCTTCAGGGAAATTTTTTTTTTAATATTTAATTTATATATATATGTAATTAATAAAATCACGAGGTTTTAAACAATCAAAAATCAAATAACAAAAAAGTAAAAACTGTAAATATTAAAAAAAAAAGAAAACATTTTTGAACAGTACACAAAAAAACTATTAGATTAAAGTATAAATATATTAAATATAATATAAAATATAACGCCTATAACTTGAACAACATTTTCTGTATCTGCTTTAAAGCTAATCTTACAGAAAATGTTGCTCAAAGTTATAGGCATTTAGTTAACAAAACTGGAAACGGAAATATTTTAAGCTTATAATTTTTCTTATGTACTGTTCAAAAATGTTTTCTTTTTTTAATATTTACAATCTTTGATTTTTTGTTATTTGATTTTTGATCGTTTAAAAACTCGTCAACTATATAGGTATAAAAATTACCTTCTGTGCTATCAAAAAATTTAAAAGGATTGGAAATCAAAGTAAGAAAAGTTTTTAAATAAAGTCAACAAAAAAAAAAAATAGTACAACAATAGTGCAAACATTTTAAAGTAAAACTATATTTATTTGAAAAAATATTTAAAATAAAAAAATTAAAGCAGCATAAAAAATTTCTGGAAAATTAAAAAAACATATGTACGAAAATGTTAAAAGAAGTTTGTTATTTTTTTATATCATCAATTTATCTAGTACAAAATAAACAACATAAAGAGAACAGCATCTTTGTACATACACTGAACTCGCGGAAACGTGAATATCCAGAAACGTGAACACTTTTTATTTAACATTAACTACTCATAAACGTGAACAAACATTAAAAGTTTTAAAACGTGAACAATTTTTTTCTGAGATTTTTTTGTTTACATTAATTTTATTGTTGTGGGAGTCCCCGAATTATGCAATAAAAGGATCTATAAGCGATATATGTATATAGTTTTATTTGCAAAAGGTTGATTTTTGTGGTCAAATTAATAAGACAAATATGTACTACCCAAATAAACTTAGGTTTTTAAATTGGACTTTTTGGGTTAAAGCGTTGTTAAGTTTTGACTAGATTTGGATGTTTTTGAACTAGTAACAATAAATTGATAAAAAAAAATAAATTCGTTAGAAAATAATTAGAACATATTCAATCGGAAACGTGTACAAAATCGAAAACATGAACACCCTTGGTAAAAATTAGTTCACGTTTCCGCGAGTTCACTGTATATATACTTATATGTATATATGTCTTACTTATTATTTGTATTTTAGCAAACCAAACCCAGTTCATACATATGCATAAAATTTTTTTTGTAACACACTCGAAAGTGAACAAAACTTTAGCATACATGATTGGTTTTTACTCCATTTTTAGCGCTACTGAATGAAACGACTCAATCATACATGCTGCAGCTGACTGAACATTATATTTCGTTTGAAAACGAACATTACAAGACTAATCAAACACCGCTTTGTTTTCTTGCTGAGGCCCGTACCATACCGCAAAAAAGATTCACAAACATTCATGTTTACTTCAAGTACAAGAGCTCAATGTGTGTGTTTGAAATGAGCTCTTTAATAAAATGCATTTCATGTGATTAAACAAAAGCGGTATGAATCACAAAAAATCAGAGTAAATGAGTGAATACACCGCAAAGTTTAGTACTTGAAGCAGCACTCTAATGTATATTAATAAATTCGTTTGCCACTTATTACTAATATCACCTTTTACCAATATTACACTTGCGTAAACACGTCCGTACACTATGAGGTCAAGAATGCAATTCAAATTTGGCGATGAAGAGATGCAGTGTTTTGAAAAATTGGAAAGTAAATTGATTAAGGCGCCCATATTAGGTATTTATGAGTTAAGAGAGGATGCGACGCAAGTTCATTAGACTTCGGAGCGATATTACTACAAAAAAAAGAAAGATTCAATTTATCACCCCATTTTTTATTTTTCGAAGCGGGCAACAGAATGTGAATCGAAATACCATAGTTTCGAATTAGAAACTCTCGCAATTGTTTACGCTCTTAAAAGATTCAAAATCTATTTAGAAGGGATAAGATTTAAAATAGTAACCCATTGTTATTCGTTGACATTAACTAAGCGCTAAGCAGACTTTCAAGTATTTTAGTTTTTGAAGAAAATACGTTTGAAAAAAACCTATTAATTTGTCAACACAAAGATAACGAAATAAATAGAATCCGCAATGAATTGGAATATACTGAGAGTAAATGGTACGAAATGAGAAATGGACTAGTTTTTAAAAAAACCGGAAAATAATCTTCTTTTCTATGTACAGGGGTCCATTGTGACTAGTATACTTCGTAAGTATCGTGACAAAATGGGGCATATGGGGTAAGATAAAGTTACGAGTGCGATAATGACAACGTACTAGTTTCCGAAAATTAAAGAAAAAATAAACGATCATATAGAAAATTGTTTGAAATGTATTGCTTTTTCTGCAAAAACTGGTAAGCATGAGGGATTAATACACAGCTTTCCGAAGGGTAACTCCCATTTCCAAGCATTTCACGTAGATCATTTCGGACCGATTTCACTTCGGAAAGTCAAGAAAAAATATGTATTTTTAGTTGATGTTTTTACAAAGTTTGTTCAGCTATACGCAATATGTTCAACAGGCACGGGGGAGGTAATTAGATGTATGAAACAATATTTAAACTCTTACAGTCGTCTAAAAATATTAGTTTCTGATCGTGGTAACGCATTTACTTCAGCAATTTTTGATGATTTTCTTAAGTTTAATAATATACGGCATGTAAAAATTGCAACGAGGTCACCCCAGGCAAACGGTCAGATAGAGCGACTAAGCCGATGTTTGGGACCAACGATAGCCAAATTGACGACAGCTGGTAAAGAACTAAGCTTAGATAAGGTGCTCCCTGATAATAAATTTGCAATGAATAATATGAAACATAAAAGTACTGGAATGACACCAAGTGGACTTTTGTTTGGAATTCGCCAACGCGGTACGGTTGTTGACTTTCTTAGGGAAAAATTGGAAGAAATTGACAGTGGGATCGAGCGGAACTTTTTGGAAGCTAGAAATGAGGCTGCGAAGAAGAATATAATCAAGCATATAACAAGATGTTAAAGGATAAAAACAGGGTTCAGAGTGATTATAACATAGGCGACTACGTCGTGGTTAGAAATTACATTAGTACCGCAGGAGCTTGTAAAAAGATAGCACCAAAATATAAGGGGCCGTATAGAGCCACCAAAGTTTTAGGGAACGATAGAGATGTAAAAGGATTTAAGTTAACCCAGGTATCTTACGAAGGGATATGGGAAGCAGCGAATATGAAAAACTAGTTCAAAGGAAGTGAAGCTGAGCCAATTTTGGACGAAATCGTGACGATATGTAGTCAGGATGGCCGAACTGTAGGAACAAAGTAGTGTTAATTAAGCCCTAGGTTAGTATAATTAATATTTATTATACTTTCTTAATATTTTATGTACAGCAACGCCGCTAATTCATAACTAGCAATAAGCACAATTGTATATAAGAGTCAGTCGCTAAATAAACTGCCTACGAAACACACGGAATAAAGAAGATTTACTCTCTTTTGTATAATAAACAATAATAAAACAGCGTTTCATTGCATCTGAGAGATGGATAATGCTTGACCGTTAGTTAAGTGTTGCCGAAGAGACTTTTAACACAAAAAAGCATAGTGTATATGGAAAAGTAAACTTCGTCCTAACTTACAAAGTGAAAAAGAAAGATACATACACTTGCTAGAATAAATATCCGTACATCCTTATAAAAATTATATGCCCCTATAAATCGTAAATGAAACAAAAGCTCATTGCTTTTGTAGCGTTTGCTATGATGAAGCAAGGGCAATCTGGTAGCAACGCGTTGCAGAAAAAATATTCGTACATAAAAAATCTGGTAAAACCTTAAATTAACGGTACTCTATACAAAACTTGAATTGTATTGTGTATTGCGTGTTAAGTCATTTAAAAGTTTATTTAACAGTTCGGGTTCTATAAATGGTGTTTTTTTTAATTAATCACGATATGAGTCCGAAAACTAAGGAAATTACTGTGGATGAAAGAAAAATTATATTAAAATTAAGAGATGAGGGAAAATCATATCGTGAAATAGCGAAAACTATTGGTAGAAGACACTCTTCAGTACAATACGTTGTCCAAAGCTTCAAAAATACCGGTTCCATTATGTCAAAACCTCGCTCAAGACGGCCTTCCAAGCTGACCAGCCGGGAAAAGCGTGCAATATTGGCTTCTGTTAAAAACAATCCCAGAATAACTGCGTCCCAAATTTGCTCCAATATACGGGAATCATTTGGCAAAGGCATTCATGTAGATACTGTTCGAAAAATATTAAAAAAGGCAGACTTTCACGGCCGTGTGGCGCGTAGAAAACCTTTCATTTCTGATGTTAACAGAAAAAAACGAATGGACTTTGCAAACGTACACTTAAACAAGCCTTTTGAGTTCTGGGAACGCGTTTTGTTTACAGACGAAAGCAAGTTTTGCATATTTGGGATTAAGGGAAGAAAGCTAGTATGGCGAAAAAACGGCACTGCCTTAAACAAAGAAAATCTTTTACCGACTGTTAAACATGGTGGTAGGGGCATCATGGTGTGGGGATGCATGGCCGCCAATGGCGTAGGAAATCTGGTGTTTATAGAGTCAACAATGGATCAGATTGGTTATTTAAACATCCTTAAACAAAATTTGAGACAAAGCGCCGAGAAGCTGGACTTAGGAGCAGATTTTTGGTTTCAACAGGATAACGATCCTAAACATACGGCGCAAAATGTAAAGCTTTGGCTGCTTTACAATACCAAACATCAATTGAAATCGCCCCCTCAATCACCGGATCTTAATCCAATAGAACATCTGTGGGATTTACTTGAGCGAAAAATACGTCTACACCACATAACCTCAAAGGAAATGCTCAAAAATGTCAAAACGGAGGAGTGGGGCAAAATATCGAGAGAGGACACTGCGAAATTGGTAAAGTCAATGCCAAATCGACTTGCAGAAGTTTTAAAACGTAAGGGGTACCCTACAAGTTGTTAGTTTAGGATTTTTTTGTTTATTAAGTTTGATAATATTTAATTTAATATGTGTGTACGAATACTTTTTCTATGAATTACGCAGCTAATTTAATTTATTTTCCTTATTTATTTATTTATTTATTTATTTATTGATTAATTTAAAAAAACATAAGCTGAAATAAGAAAAGAGTACTTTAAAAAATTACTACACAAGGAATTGGTTTCAATTTTTCGACTACTTTTCTATATTTATTAGGGTTGAATAATTATTTTTGAAGTGTACGGATATTTATTCTAGCAAGTGTATTTCGTTTTCCTTTCTCATTAACATGTAAGTTAAATAGTGTTGAAGTTAATAATGTTATGTTTAGTAACATTGTAATAAGAACTTGTTTTATATACATTATTTAGAATCTAGTATATTTTGAATTATATGTTTTCATAGTTGTTAAATATATTTTCGCTTACTTCAGAATAAAACTTAAATATAAAAAAAGGTGATGTTTACAGCCAAAAGACACTATTGCTGTTCAAAGAGTACTAATTTAAAAACCATCTTTTAGCGAATTTAAAAAAAAACAAAAACTAAAAAAAAGTTATATTTATTTAAAATATTTAAAATTAAATAAAAGGCAAAAAAACATTTGTTAAATTATTAATGTGGTTTCCTGTTGAATAAAATTTGTTAAGCACGACATTTGCATCAATTTCAATTTTATTATGCACATATATGCAACATTGGTAAACCGTAAGCCTGTCCTCTGTTATGATTGAGATCAGCAAATTTGGGTAAATATCTAAGTCAAATCTGGTAAAACATCTATTGAATTTTCTGGTCGGTCTTAACAACAAGTTTTCCATATTTGTTTCCAATGCAAAATGTCAGCCCTTAATTTCGATACAAGCATTTTTTTAAACCAATTTTTCAAACTTTAATAAATCCGCAATTGGTGGAATTAAAATTTCTCAATCAGTAAATGTAGTAATATTCTGAGGCAAAAGCTTGGGGATGTTAAACAAATAAAGGACGTCCTTTGAGAAGCGTCTTTTTAAGTCTTGTAAAACAGATTCAATTAAGAGTATGTAGTCCTCGGTTCGGTAGTATATGTCGATACCTTCAAAATAATTTTTTCTTTCAAATCTAGGTTTTTCAACTAAAATTCTCATAACAATGCAAATATTTTTTGCCTCTTCTGTTTGGGCTTCATTCCTTTTAGTCTCAAGACACATTTCCGGGGTTTTTATAAGAGATGATCGTTTTTGCAAATCTATATTCTACTTTTGAAGAATTACACTAACCGGCTGTGTGACAGTAAGTATATCATTTATATGTAACCCGCAAATAAATTAGAAAGTGGTCAGAGAAGTTCTTAATAATAAGGTTTTTGAAGACGTATCGCTATCTTTCCACTTGGCTGTCTATTCCAATGCCTCTAATATATGCTTTATTCTAACTGCAAATTGTGTAATGAAGATCACATAAAAGTCCATGAGTCGTATTATTCAAAAAGACTTGGGTCTTGGAGCTTTCAAACGGCATACAGGACATTTGTTGACTGCAGCTTTAAAAAAAATAGGATAGAAAAATCCAAACACCTTTTGGTAAAGTACGCTGATAACATCTACAGAAAAATATTGTTTACGGATAAAAAAATTTTTACCGTACAGGAAAAGTTTAACAAACAAAATGATAGGGTTTATGCCCGGTCATCTAAAGAAGCATCAGAACTCATTCCACGGGTCGAAAAGGGTCATCATCCAGCTGCAGTCATGGTTTGGTGGGGTGTCTCTTACGATGGGGTGACTGACTTGCATTTCTGTAAACAAGGGGTCAAAACATCGGCCAAAGTTTATCAAGAAACCGTTTTGGAAACAGTTGCGAAACCGCTTAACAATTCCCTGTTCCAAAACCAGCTTTGGACTTTCCAACAAGATTCTGCACCAGCTTATAAGGCTAAAACAACACAGACCTGGCTTCGATACAATTTGCCAGCTTTTATATGCTCTGAAGATTGGCCATCTGGCAGCCCTGATTTGAATCCTTTGGATTACAAATTGTGGACGGTTTTAGAGGATATGGTCTGCCACAAAAGATACCATAACATTGAATCTCTTAAGAAAGCTCTGGTTCGTGCTGTAGCCAATTTTCCGATGGATAAGGCGCGTGCAGCTATTGATGACTGGCCAATGCGACTTAAGGCGTGTGTAAAGGCCAAAGGCGAACATTTTGAATAAAACTAAGATTTTTGTATACAATACATATCAGTAAATGTATAAACAAAATTCGTTCCAAAACCATTCACTAGTTTTTGTTTTATAGCCCAACATATTAGTAACAGTATTTATGTCCCTACTAGGTATAAGGCATCTAAAGGGAAAACTTGGAAATGGTTGCCTAAAGTTTTATCTCCAGCATCTATACAAAATTGCAGCAGTGAACGAAAATACCTTCCGAGCTTGTATTTTCAGAATATAGCAAAGGACCATCATCTTGATGTCCACGGAGTGGTATATTACACAGTGCAACACGAAAAAAAAATAACCATATCCGGACATCACTACGTGAAAGAAGACCAAAAAAGAAAAGACCCGTGTCTCCCAGTTTTGCCCAAAGTCATGCACTTTTTTTGTTATGGGCCCCCAAAGATTTGGGGCCTTTTTGCCATTTTTGCAAAAAGTGATAATTTTCTCAGGCTCATATCTTGCAAACCGTTCGGAATTTTAATTTACTCTTTGAGGCAAAGTTGTAGCCCTTTTTAAAAGAAACAAAAGTAATGAACATTAAAAATTAAAAAATAAACAATTTTAAACCAAAATCGCAAAAAACTTTAAAAAATTCAATTTTTTTTTACTTTTTTTTTCCCTGTTCAGGTCCATAGGTAGCAAACCGTTCAAAATTCAAGGAAACAGTCAACTACAAAAATTTACCTAACATCCCAATAAACAACTTTTAAGAACATATAAACTTCCTAGGAATGATTCTTAACACCGTTTAGGTAGCGCTTAGGTAGCCGTAAAAGTTAAAAATTTTACGAAAATTTTTGAATTTCATTTGTTTTTTATTTTTTTCAACATTAAGATACTGTACTGTTTATTACAAAAAAATAATAAAAAAAAATATTCGTTGATGTCCCTGTACTTGCAAATCGCGCTATCTTACGTTGAGGATCCAAATCGTCGTCCGAATCTGACGCTGATTCAGAACTTATGGTGTCCACAGGCACGTTGCTTCCAGACTGCTTTCCATCATTAGCTTCTTCTTTTTCACATACCTAATTAACATCATAAAGGGTTATCTTGTGACTCCACCAACATACCTAAAATGAATTAGAAAAGAAATCAAAAATAATACAAGACCATGCAACAATAAAATTGATATTACCTCTGCAAGCAATGCGTCGAATTTTTTGCCTTTGTACCGTTTTTCCATGGGCATTGTGGTTTGGTGGAACCGTTCTCCTCGCTCATCGGATTCGGTAGGGAGTCCTTAAATAAAGTCGTCAGAATAAAAATAAAGAAAATGCAGCTTTAACGTCATCGATATGCCGATTTTCTCAAAATAATACAGCATTTCTTTCACCCATTCTCTTGCTTGCGGTTCCGCGTCTCGATCCCCACCACGCTGAAGGTTAATCCATGCCATTGAATGATTTTCATCAAGCGATGAATCAAATTTGCTCTTGAATAGCTTCTAATGTCAGGGACATTAAGTACGCCTATTAAATGAAGACAATTATAAGGGCAGAAAAGAAAACATTAACATCGTGTAAATAGCTATAGTACAACGAGGTGAACAAAAAATCGTTCTAAGTTTACTGCAATAGCTTTTTTAATTTTGTCATCGTTTGAACAATTTACAACGGCCACTTCAATGAATTTTTTAACAATTCCTAATTTTATATGGAGCAAATGCAGCAAAATGTCTTGAGTATTGTCAATTAAAGGTGCATTCTTAAGTCTATGTTGTTTCATTTTTTCCTGCACACTTCCTCCTTGGGCCCATGAATTACATTGGAATTGATTTACAGGTGAGCGCAAATCCCAATTACAAAGAAAACAAAAGAATTTTGGAAAGCCGCCCTCATCGATGATTCCTTGCAAAATATTGATGACCTTCAAATCACAGCAAATCTTCCATTTATTTTCGTAGAATTTGATTTTTTATTAGTTTTGGTCCATCTCTTGTCTGTTGGGTCTCATATTCGGTATCAAATCGATCTTGATTAGTAACACTACTTGCTGTAGTCATTTCTGTAAATTCTGTCCTACGATCTGGAGTTTGCGGCCTTGGGAATACAAAATTTTCAGGTGCAAGTACTGGAAGTGTGGCTGTTACAGTTGCTTTATAAATTTTGTTCTTCTCATCATGTCTATTTAATCAAGATGTGTAATTAACGCATGCATAAGAACTGGTTCCACCATGATCACCTGGGCGATTAATCCAGTTTACCGGCTTACAATATTTCATACTATGTTTGCCTCCATTCAACCATGCTATGAGATTATTATAACATTGGCGACACACTGCGTTAGGTGTGTAATTTTCACCGGTCAAATCTATTTCGTCCAAAAATAACTTATATGCTCTTTTAAATTCACCTGTTAAAAGGTTCTTTTCCTTTTGAAATCTTGTAGAATTATTTTTTCTGATTTGATGACCGCAAATGTAGCAAAAGAAATAAATATTTTTACACTGCATATTGAAATTGTCAGTTGCCAATGTTGTGTGCGAATTATACTGTAGAACTTTCTCTATAACTTTCACCGCTGAGATCTTGTTGACGTCGCGCTGTGTAATGCCTGGATGTGGGAGTCGCGTCGCTTTTATATTATGATCTGCGTTCCTTGATGCGTGTGCGGTCGGTGCGTGATCGCGTGAGCTGTTTACTGAAATCTTAGGTAAATTTTTGTAGTTGATTTCTTGATAAGTTTGGGTGCAATAATTTCTTCTTATTAAATTTATCCAATTGCTATTTCATTTTGGATTGTCCTCGCTTATTAAAAAAATTGGTAGTAGGTACATATGTAGGTAATTTATTTGTTGGTATAAACAATAGTTATTAAAAAGTAATAACAAAGAAAAAAAAAAGTATGTACATAATTTAATTAAATGCCGTTAACGATCATTATTGTGATTTGTGTATGATGTATTTTGTTGTTTAGGGTTTCCTGCAATTTTAAAGTTTGCCTACCTGTTTAGGTTGCAAGACTTTTCGCGGCTATCTCACATGCATATACACATATTTATATGCACAAGAGTTCTCTATTACACTAAAGACAGATACAATATATGTATGTAATTAAGGCAATTTGATTAAACGTAAGGAAGAGATAACTTCATAACTACATGTATGTACATACACACATTTTGAGGGAAATTTTTAACTTTTGCGGCTACATAAGCGCTACCTAAACGGTGTTAAGAATCATTCCTAGGAAGTTTTTATGTTCTAAAAAGTTGTTTATTGGGATGTTAGGTAAATTTTTGTAGTTGACTGTTTCCTTGAGTTTTGAACGGTTTGCTACCTATAGACCTGAACAGGGGAAAAAAGGTAAAAAAAAATTGAATTTTTTAAAGATTTTTGCGATTTTGATTTTAAATTATTCTTTTTTTAATTTTTATGTTCATAATTTTTGTTCTTTATAAAAAGGGCTACAACTTTGCCTCAAAGAGTAAATTAAAATTCCGAACGGTTTGCAAGATATTAGCCTGAGAAAATTATCACTTTTTGCAAAAATGGCACCAAGGCCCCAAATCTTTGGGGGCCCATAACAAAAAAAGTGCATGACTTTGGGCAAAACTGGGAGACACGGGTCTTTTCTTTTTTGGTCTTCTTTCACGTAGTGATGTCCGAATATGGTTATTTTTCCATGACTTAAAAAATTACACACAGTGTTATGCCTTCCAAAGAAAATTATAGTTTTTATAATAAACAAATGTGATTTTCATGATTTTCAATATTATGTTGAAGTGCAGATTTGTATTTGTATTTGATTTGCCACCTTAAGACGAAAGTTTTCTTGTACATTTAAAAACATTTTTACAAGAGCAACAGCATCTTTGAATATGCAATACATTTTTTAATAAAACATATGAAACGTTTGTTTCATGGCTCCTAATATTTTTATTTGTTAAATCATATATAAAGTTTTAATGGTTTTGAGGTGGAGAAATTTCCTGCTTGTGCATAATTCTTTCGAAAGGTTTAGATAGAAATGGCAGTTTTGGAATTGGCCTATACTTAGAGCTTGTCTTAGGTATAGGTATAATTTTTGCAATTTTCCATTTCGAAGAAAATTTACTTGATGTAAGTATTCTATTAAAGAGAGAGGAGAACTTTCAGAAATTAAGGATTAATGTCATACGCACCAATAGAATTAGATTTGATCGACAACAAACTTTTTAAAACGTCACACTGGTCAACAGATTCAAAGGAAAAAAAAACAGAGCCCGACCTTCTACTAGGAAAATTTTAACCGTAGTGATCAGCTTTTTCCATTGGAATATTAACAAAATTATCATTAAGAATATCAGCATCAATTAAGCATTGGTCAAGAGTAGCGGTTTAACCAATATCAATTTCGCAAATAGATTTTTTTGAACTAATGTCAGAAGCGAATTTAGCGGAATAATATTCATATTCTTCGCAAATAGATTTTTTGAACTAATATCAGAAGCAAATTTAGCGAAATAAACATCTTCAGTTTGGTCTATAACTTAACCATGAATCGTCTTTCAAATAAACAACACCCTTGCAAATTATTGAATTTTATTATGAAAATGCGTGCTCTGTTAAGAAAGTTCATCGCGAAAAATTGTGTACAGCGACGAAGCTCATTTTTGGCTCAATGGGTACGTAAATAAGCAAAATTGTCGATTTTGGAGTGAATATCAGCCAGAAGCATTTCAAGAGCTACCAATGCATCCAAAAAAAGATCCCAGTTTGGTGCGGTTTATGGGCTGGTGGCATCATTGGACTGTACCTCTTCCAAGATGATGCGAATCGTAACGTAATTGTGAATGGTGAGCGCTACCGGGAGATGATATCAAACTTTTTTTGCTCAAAATGCAAGAGCTTGACTTGCATGACATGTGGTTTCAACAAGACGGTGCCACATGCCACACAGCACGCGCAACAATGGACTTATTGAAAAGCGAGTTCGGTGAACATTTTACTTCACGTTCGGGACCGGTCAATTGGCCGCCTAGATCATACGATTTAACGCATTTAGACTATTTTTTGTGGGGCTATGTTAAAGCTCATGTCTATGCAGACAAGCCCGCTTCAATTGTGGCATTGGAAAACAGCATTAAAGCATTTATTCGTAACATACCGGCCGAAATGTTGGAAAGAGTATGCCAAAATTGGACTAAGCGGATAGACCATTTGAGGCGCAGTCAAGGTCAACATTTGCATGAAATAATCTTCAAACATTAAATTATATGGATCGTACTATCGACTCAAATAGAGATTTCATTAATTTTTCTAAATTTTATGTGTTTTTTTTTAAACTTTTCTATAGCTTTTAAAAAATCACCCTTTATAAGCTAACCCAGTTAATTTTAAAGAACTCTTGCTGAAATTCGTATTCTTAAAATCACGAAATGTAATCGTTTGAGCAGGTGTAGCTAAGTGTAATTTGTAGGTCATAAAGATAAGATCATGTTAAGAAAACCATAGTGCTGACAGCTAATAATAAAGTAATATTTTAAATTTAATTTCTACAATGAAAAAATCCAAAAGTGTATTGTTTGTAGCAGTAAAATTCGTTGGAGTTTTAATGTAAGATAGCGTAAGACCAAGGAAATAAAATTTAAGGGAAAGACTGCAATCTTCTAATACGTTCTAATTAAAGTCACCAGCTATCATACATTGAAGCAAGCATCTACAAAGTTTGGATAAACCTTCTAGCAATAATGTTCCTATTAGGTATATAAGCACTACCCACTAACAATTTCCTTCCTTCATTAATTTCTTTAGTAAAAAGGTACTCAGCCAAGTTAGAAGAATCCATATTTACTAAGACTTTAAAATCACAACTTTGTTCAGAAGTGCATTTGATGCTAAAATTAATTCCATTTTTTATGTAAATTGCAACACCACCATATCCATCCTCACTCTGTCAACTCGAAATATGTTATAACTAGTCAATAAAAAAAAAAGGTCAGAAATTGAAAACTAAGTATATGAGGTATTATATTAAAGTACAGAACTTATGATTAAATGGAAAATTCATCATGACCGTTTTAGACATTTGGGGATGAAGATTCACGAAATGAATTGTACAGAAGCTTAATTTCGTCAACCAGTATTTCATAACCATCAGCAGTTTCTTTAATATAAACTAAACTACGCATTCTAGAGGCGCTGTGAAGGCGCTTTTGTTTCTTGAGCTTAATAGCAGCACGCAGAATAAAAAAATTTGATGCGGTGAGATTTTCGCTTACAAAAAATCTATTGTCTGAAGATTTTCCAATATGTTTTAAACAATAATGGAAACCTTTGTGTATTTTACGGTAATTAGCAAGGCATCGTGTAAAACTTACGCCTAAAATATTTTTTGTGAATGAACTATAATGTAAAAGATTGAGCATTTTTAAATTATTTTGATACAGCTTGTTATGAAAACTGTCAAAATAAACAAATAAAATTTTTAGAGCATTTAATTTAATTTTTAATAGTTTTTTCTCAAGTAAAATGTTCAGTGTGGGTTTTCTTCCTCTAAGGACGAGGATGAATGCAGTGTACAAGAAATGAACATCGCACGTTGGGTTGAAATGGTTCGAAAGTGACGCTTAATTGAATTTTTAAAATTAAGTTTTTGTATTAATATTTGGTATCGGATAAAACTAGATAAAATTCTACATCACTATGTAAATTTTTAAGCATCTATCTTGTCAGCTGACTCCGTAGTGACGTGTCAAAGTACAAAATTTTTTGCATTTTTTTTAAAAAGCGAAAAAAGTAAAATTTTGCATTAAACGAGTCCGTAATTTCCAAATTTAACGTTAACAAAGTGTTATTTTAAGAATGGAACCTTCAACTTAAGGTATTGAAGTGTACAAAAATGATGTAGTGTTTTTAAAAATATGTGTGAAAATATTTTTGACGATTTTTTTAAAAGAGGTCCAAAATTAGCCTATTTTTGATGTTTCGTGAACCATAACTTCTAAGTTAGTTAAGGTTGGGTTTTGAATCTTATATTTTCTAAAAGTATGAAATTTTAGCTTGATATTACAAAAAAGAAAATTTGCGGTTTTGTTGCTCCATTTTTTGCTATTAACATTTTTCTGTTTGAAGTCGTGTTTTTTCAAAGTCATGTATTTGACAAAACTAACGTTCGTTCAGTGCTTACTAGAGGTCTGCGTGACTACACATAAATGCTGTTTAAATACATTCGTTTGTTTTTCAACAACATAGTGTTTTTCATTCAATGTTAAACAAATTAAATGAATGAACCCACAAGCGAAAGCTAATAAAAAACCACTTCAACCGAAAACAAAATATTACCCATACATTCATATAAATAAATACTGAATAGAATGTGTGAATATTGCTATATGATTGGTGTGATTATTATTCAGCGCATTCATTTGTGTTTGCAAATTTGTCGTTATTGTTGCTGTTAAACATTCATTAACTCGAAAAAACACCTGAATGTTTTTATAAAAACTCTAACTGTAATGAGACTTTGCTATGTTTTTTTTTTAAGTGAGTTTTATACACATTCAAAACAAAAATTGTAAAATGAATGTGTTGTTCTTGTATCATTAAATGTAACACACAATACATTATTTCTTGTGTTGTTACTGGTTTAACTTTATTTATCTCCCATAAAATGAAAAATGTTTGAATGAATATTGTTTTTGTTGTGTATAGGCAATCAAATGAATATAGTCATGCAGACGTCTAGTGCTTACTATTGTTGTTATTGTTGTCGGAGATAGGTGCGTGAACAAGTTTCAGTCACCTTTATTCACGAGAGTGTTAAAATGGTTTTGTATGACTTCTACAATACATAAATTTTTAATTCATGGTCTCGAAATCATAAAATATGCCAGAAATAAGGATTTTAAAAATTATAGGGAACAATTTTCTCGCAAATGCAGCCGAGAAAAGTCGAATGAAGATATTTTAAATAGATTTTGTCTTAGTTCAGATCCATTCATATCTAGTATTAATAAACAAAATGAGCGGAAAGAAAGGCAACAATTATCAAATTCCGAACTACAGCTTTTGCTATCGCCTATTATTTTTCAAGAAATACATGAAAGTGAGAGTAATGATAGCGAAGATAATGATGATAAAGGTGAGGATGAACATAATATGGTTTCTTTTTAAGTGTATGGCAATTATTGATAAACAAAAAAATATTAAAATTTATTTCGTTACTTTTTTAAAAAAGTTGTAAAATTCTCGAAATCCTTCAAAACCCAAATTCATACTTTAAATTAAACTTATATTCATATTTATGCAAAATATATATTTATTTTTTTTAATTTTTTAGAAAGTAGACAATATAGGCTTTTGTTTGCTTCTCATTTAAAAAAAAAAATCACTTTCCATTTTAAAATTACGTCGAAAATTCTGAAACTATAATTTTTTTTCAGAATATGCCTTTTTATGTATATTTAACGATTTAAAAAAAAAAATCAAAAAAAAAATTTGAATTACGGCTTCCATGAATTAATCTCCACTTTCGGTGTCATCGAACCCACTGTGATCGCAAGAAAAAATTTGAGACAGCAAACCAACATATTTACCCTTCTTAGTAAAAAGTAAGTAAAAAATTTAAATTTTTTAATAAAGTGGCCTCTGCATTAAAAATATGTGTATTGCTTCAGATTTATTGGATATTTTAGACTCAACAAGGATGCTTTTAGATATGTTTTAAAAAAAATTTCAACAAAAATCAAAGAGCAAAAAATAAAGACGAGTTTATCAAAAATAACAAAACTTACGGTTATAATGAGAATACTCGCGGAAGGAAGCTACCAGAAAGGTGCTGGGAATGATTAAGCTGTAAGCATTTGTCAGTCAAAAATAAGCGAATCTTTCCATGAGTGCATTGAAGCAATGTATGAAGAACTTTGTCCAAGGTGGATCAAATGGACGATTCAGAAAAAAATTAAATCAAAATGCAACAGGATTTCCTGATGTAATGGTTGCATTGACGGAACTCATGTTTCGATTATACGACCATCAGTCAATGATCGTTTTAAATACCTGAACAGAAAAGGATTTTTTTAGCCTGAGCATCATGCTGGTAAGTCTAAAATGTGTGCAATTCGAAAACTACACTTTAATTATTCTTCAAAATTCATTAGGTATGTTATTGCAAACTTCGAATAAGGTATATTCAGACTCATTCTCCTGGATCGAGTCATGATTCTCTCATTTGGAATGTTAGTGATTAAAAGCATTTTTTAAAGGAAATATACGAAAATGGAGAAAGAAATACTTAGTTGTTAGGTAAGTTCAAGTATGCGTGTATAACTACAGTTTATTAAACAAAAAAAAATCAATTTTCGGGAGATGCAGGTTATCCGTTGGAACCCTATTTAATCACTCCATTTCGATCAGCACAAGAGGAAACCCCTGAAAGTCATTTTAACAAAATACATTACCGAACAGGAAATGCAGTTAAACGAGCCATAGGTGTTCTTAAAAACAGATTCCGATGTTTAATGGTAGCCAGGCAATTACATTATTGTCCGGAATTTGCCGGAAAAATTGCAGCCGTGTTCGCTGCTCTCCATAATATCTGTATTAATTTTAATATAGACTGGGCCGAAACCGATATAACCAGTGAAATTTTAAGACAAGATTGCATTGATGAAGATAATTTAAATGCAACAAAATTTTGCAAAAACTTGTTTAGTTCTAAAACTTTGTATTTTTTATTTATCAAAACTATAAATTAAACAAAAAAAATCCATTTAAAAAAATCCATTTTTTTAGAAGTAGATCTTTTTCGTCACGTTTTCTTTTTGAAATACAAATAAAAAATTCTGAAATACAAATAGAAATTTCTGAAATACAAATGAAAAATTCTGAAATACAATTAGAAAATTTTTAAATACAAATAGAACATTCTGAAATACAAATAAAACTTTCTGAAATTGAAATAGAATTTTCTAAAATTGAAATAAAAATTTCTGAAATTGAATTAGTAATTTCTGAAATTTAATTTGAAATCTTTGAAATACAATTAGAAATTTCTTAAATTGAATTAGAAATTTCTGAAATTAAATTTGAAATTTCTGAAAATGAATTAGAAATTTCTAAATTACAATTAGAAAGTTCTGAAATACAATTGAAAATGGTGTAGTTCAGATTGTCGAATTTCTAAAAGAGCTTTTCTATGGGCATCCTTCCTTTTCAGTTCTTTCTTATATAAGCTGAACTTTTTTTCTTTAATCTTAAAAATGTTTCTGTTGTACCTTTCTGTTTCAGAAAGTTTGTTTTTTAATTCTGAGCATAACTCTTTTTAAATTTCCACTTGCTGTTCTAAAAGAGTTACCTTTTCTTGATTCCTAATATTTTTTCTCTTATGTATGGACGCAGACGAAGTACATGGTGGGTTAATTTCTTTTGGGCTTTCATGTGAGGTTTTATTTTGCACAATTTCTTCCAGGCTTTCATTTGAGGTTTTATTTGGCACAAGATCTGGGGATACAACCCGTGGTCTTTTTATTCTAAAAGCATTTTTATGTTCTATAATCGAATGTATGCCCCAATAATAAACTGCTGCCTCAACTGGCGATAAAATAAATTGCGTGGCTTTCAGCTTTGTTGTGTGTCGGTTTTTTTTTTAATTTAAATTTAAAGTCTGCCCCTACCTTCATCCATCCTTCACCTGAACGGAAGGGAGGTCCAATGCAATTTAAGTGTTCGGATAATGTATTCCACTCTTCTTTTATGTTTATTTTTTTGGCAGCCTTTGTGAAACTCTTTTGCCAAATATGGTTTTTTCCTCCATTAATTCCACCAGCTTTGAGAGTTGTGTGGCATTTGTGACCTTTATTCTAAAATTTTTAAGAAAAATAATTGCAGCAAAAGTATTAAATTATAGTTTTTTGCAGACTTACACTTTATTTCCATCCATTTAAATTAATTTACATTTTAATAACATTTGTCGTGAAACAACTGGGTTGAGTTGTAAACCAAAATAGGGGGGTATATTGAGTGTTTTGAACGGAGAATCAAAAATTGCCAACCGCTGGGTCTTATTAGTATTACCAGTAAATGAATTTGGAATACTATCTCTGCACGTTTTTTGTCCATGAATATTGATAATAGTAGTTGTTGCCTCGAGGGAGACTTTTGTTGTAAAACTTTATTAAGTGACGGAAGTTCATCGGACATTAATGCCTTATTATTTCCTTGCTTTTCTTTCATTGAACTCATATCAGTAATTTTATTACAAAAGCTTTCAGTTATATTAATATTTTGTTATGTTAATGTTTTGTTTTACTTTCCTCTTACTTCTTCTTATAGAAGGACCATTTTCGGGTTTATAATTAATCATTAAGTAATAATATATCAGATTAATAGCTTATACAAAGTTTAAAAAATAAACAAAGTTCGCCATAACCTTGTAAATTTTTCTCAAAATTAAAAAATAAACTTCAATCCACAATTGTTTGCTTAAAACACCATGCCATCGAATAAAAACGCGCAGCACCAAGAACCACTCCCACAAAAAACTCACCAACATAAAACTAGTTAAACCAAACTTTCTAATTCCTTTTACAAGAAGCAACTGTACAAAAATGCCTACATTTTGGGGAAAAAATTAGTTCGATAGGTGCAGAGGAAGGGACACCCCCATACAAATAAAAAAATTTATTAAACTTTTAATACGAAACGAGTCGAAAACTGTTAAAACTCTCGACTTTAAACCTTCTATATAATTTTTCTATTATACATAAAAATGTTAAAATTTGTAGTTTTCAATTTCAAAAACTAAGGTAGCTATCGACAAAACCCGACGTAGAGTATTTTAACTATAATATTTGCGGTAGGAAAACAACTCGGCTAGATCAAATGGCTGGGCATATAAAAAGACCACTGTGATGGGTATATTACATTCGGCATAGCCAAACATAGCTCTCTTACTTATTTTTAATTATGGGATATAAGGAAATCATTGTAACTTTGAAATGCATATTAATAAATAATTCAAGATAATCGCATATTTATCTGTGCGAATGTCATGGTAGTTAAAAAAGAGCATAATTTTTTATTAAAAACAACGAAAATATGCAAGTTTATTTAAACATGTACCTGGTAATCCAAAAGGATAGCGTCCAATAATGGTGGTATAAAGCTGTCCATAACGAGCTGATTGTCATTTGATCGAGAAACCCATTCAGATATAAGATTAAGCGTTTCCTTCTTCACAACATGCATTGCTTTGATAAGTGGTTGATTGTTTACGTTTACTCCATTAAGTTCAATTGCTTGAATAACATTCTCTGATGTAATCTTATAAACGTTTAACATATCTAAATATATACGACCCAATTGGATAACGTAAGCATGACCTAAAGCCTTACAAGCAGCAACATTTGTTTTTAATATGCTCCCTAGTTGCTTCACAGCTGTCATGTTTTGTAGGAAATCAACATTTTTTGACGCGCAAGATATAATTTCATCCCAAACTTGATTGGGCAAGAACATATATTTTTCAATTAATATGTCTTGCTGAACCTGATCTACTTGAGCGGATATCATATATCCTACAGCTTCATAGAACGTGTGCACCTGTAAAGAAAGCAACAGTCTCATAATTAATTTGTTTTTCATTCCGACATTTTCTAAGCCAAATTTTCGTTCGTGAATTATATTAACCAACAATTTTTTAAAACTATTTAGGAGTTGATCCCGATTGAATTTTATTTAAAGGGAAAATATTAAAACAGCTAATAGCTTTAGCTATTGGGTTTTAAAAGAACTGATGATTTGATGTAAGAACCAATGAAATGCATATAGACAAACTTAAACCTACTACAAACCCTTATAATAAAGTAAAAATTTAATATTATTAATAATGACCTCTTTGCTAATATTGTTAGAAATTTAAACATGGAACTTTCTAAGTGAAAGATAATTTTTGAAAAGTGTGTGACAATGTCCTCTTATTCCAATTTTTTCAAGCATATTCAATAATTTTTGGTGAGACAGAGCATTGAAAGCTTTCGTAAAGTCTATAAACAATGTTAGACAGTGGTCACTTTTACTATACTGTGGTTTATTCAATCAGAGAATTTGCCAAGTAATTTACTAATGTTTTGCCCTTTTTAGAATTCAAACTGATTTTCACTTATAACTTTATATTTGCTGGTGAATTCTGTTAGCCTTCGACATATTATTTCTTCCATAATCTTTTCAACAACAAGTAGTATGGATATCCATATATAGTTTTCAAAGTTTGATTTTGAGCTCTTTTTGTGAATTGGATGAACATAAGCAATTTTTAGCTTTTGAGGTATTAAATAAGTATCAATTATAAGATTTTTTAAATGTGTTATTACTGGTGATATTGTATCACCATTATTTTTAAGGTACATTGGCCTGACTCCATCAACACCTAGACTTTTTGTATGTTTAAAGTTCTTATTATATTATAAATTTCTTTGTTAAATGCGTACAACGGCTTAGAAAACGTTGTGTTAGATTCTATTATTGCATTTAATTCACAATTATGTAATACTTTTTCGACATTTCTTTTCAAATTATTAGCGAAACCTTTGCATATTTCTATTACATTCATGCCTTCAAATTTATTTTTTATTAGTTCATCAATATTCTGCGATTTTTTACCTATTATTTTATTTAAAATTTTCCAGTTTTTCATATCATTTCTATTTTGAAAAATTTTGTTTATATAATAAAGGTTTTTAGCATAGGTAAATTTTTTGTTTAATATACCTACATACATATTTCGATATTTTTTGTATTCATTTTCAACAATTTTATTACTTCGATTATTAAGTTACTTTTTATAAATTTTATCCCTAATCTCACAGTTTTTTACTAACGTTTCGCATGGACTTGGTTGTTCTTTTTTTGTTTTTTGCAAGTGTATGTTGATCTCTCATATATTTTTTTAAATTTATTAAGTATTTTAATAGTCATAATTTCTGGGTTAGCTTGATTTAGGACATCTTGCCAGCTTGTTGCACGGATTAGTTGATTAAATTGCCCTTCACTTATTATTTTTATTACAGAGACAACAAAAGAGAGTATGGTGTTTCGAAATCGCTGAGCTTACTATTGATGTATGTACATTTGTGTCAAAATGTTTTACTCTTACAAATATATGATCAATACAAGTTTCTGAGTTAATGTTTAGATCTTTCTTGTGCAGGAGTTTATTACACATTGCATTCCATATGTAGGGCTTATTTATTTCAGCTTAAGGTCATTTATTGATAAACAAACACAAGATATTTCAAGTATGACAAAAATGTTTGCGAACAACGAAAAGGAGTACATATGTGATCATCTGCCTCCCCCATAATCGCGGATATTGTGATGGAGGAGTTGCTGGATCAATCAATCGAACGAATGGAGACAAACCAAAGATCTTAACAAAATATGTGGATGACACCTTTGCAATTGTAAAAATTGACTCAGCTGGCGATACATTAAAAATACTCAATTCTTAAAACAGATACCATTTACGATGAAGAGGGAAGAAAACAATAAATACTTGGATTGTGAAGTAATTCGTATGGGAAAAGTTCTTAAACTAAATTGGTACGAAAAACCTACCTCATCTGAAAGACTTCTCAATTTTTACTCTAAGCATCCTAAAAAAACCATCATAAATACGGCCACAAATTTTTTTAAAAGAGTTTTGGAAATAAGTCATAAGAACAACATCGAGATAATAAATAACATATTGAAGCAAAACGATTTTCCTCATAAAACTATAAAAGACTTATACATTTCGTAAAATACAAAAAGAGAAAAGAGCCGTACGATAATGACAGACCGAAAAATAACAATCGATGTCTGGGTTATTAGAGAGAATCAAAAATTTGAACATTTATGACCAATATAAATATAATCTAGCGTGTAAAACAAAATCCAAACTTGACAAAGATGAAAATTCAAATTTTATATATGAAATTGGTTGCAGTGGAGACAAAATCAATTGCAATATGGTTTACATAGGCACAACAGGAACAAAACTAAAAACACGGATTGCTTCAGACAAAGCGGACCAGAAGGCAAGAGATAAATTTATGGAGCAAAAAATCGCACTAGCGGCCCACTGTGCGAGAATAGGTCATACAGCAGATTTTGATAACACGAGAGTTTTACAACAAGAGAACAACTATAAGAATAGATTTATGCTTGAGATGTTGCATATAATTAACACCCCGCCAAACAAAAGACTCAATTACAAAACAGGCACAGAAAATGCGCTCAATTGTATAGGCATATTGTAGACAAGCACAGTAAAACGAAAACAAATATCAGTTGACAAAAAAGATATTTGATCACAGACGTGATATAAACATAAGTTAACTTAAGTTTTTTTAAAGGAAATATTTAAAATATTATGTATAAATATTTAAGATTAATTTAAAAAAAGTGTTGTTAATTTTCTGTTATTGTATTTAGTCAGGTCCCTGATGATAGTCAACAAAGTTGACCGAAATTTTGGAAAAATCTTTTTCAACAATATAAGAAAATATATATAATTTAACACAGACATACATATGTATGTATGCGTAAAAATATATACATATGTACATATATATCAATGTGTTTTTATTTATTTGTTTTTTAATAAATGACCTTAAGCTGAAAAAAATTAGCCCTACATATAAACTGCCCAGGTCAAACAATCATCAAGTTTCTCAACATTGCATTCCATTTGACGAAAACATATCTAAATAAAATTTTGTTTTAATAAATCAATGTTTTTTGTACCAAACCACAATTACATTTCTTTGTTTTTTTTTTTTGTAGTTTTAGCAGGTAATCAAGGTCTGTAATAAAAAATCTAACATTTTGAGACGGTGGTCTGTAAATTGCAGTTAAAGGTTACGTTCTATATTTATTTGTTCAGTTTCATATGTATTTGTACTTAATGCGTTTAATGTGTATTGACTGGTGTTTTTAATATATCTTCTTCCTTCTCTGTTTTTAAAAGTTGAGTTAAATCCACTAATGAACTAATAAGTACAATACTGGGCCTAATCTTGATCCCTGTGGAACTCCATGACTCATAGTGACATCTTCGCTAATATTGTTAGAGATTTTAACATGGAACTTTCTAAGTGAGAGATAATTTTCAAAAAGTGTATGACAATGTCCTCTTATTCCAATTTTCTCAAGCATATTTAATAATTTTTGGTAAGATAGAGTATCGAAAGCTTTTGTAAAATCTATAAACAATGTAAGACAGTGGTTACTTTTACTGAGCTGGTGATTTATGTAATCAGAAAAGTTGCCAAGTAATTTATTAATGTTTTGCCCTTTCTGAAATCCAAACTGATTCTCACTTATAACTTTATATTTGCTGGTGTATTCTGTTAGCCTTCGACATATTATTTCTTCCATAATCTTTTCAACAACAGGTAGTATGGATATCGGTCTATAGTTTTCAAAGTTTGATTTAGAGCCCTTTTTGTGAATTGGACGAACGTAAGCAATTTTTAGGTTTTGAGGTATTACAACAGCAGTATAAATTATAAGGTTTATTAAATGTGTTATTACTGGTGCTATTGTATCAACATTATTTTTAAGGTCCATTGGCCTGATTCTATCAATACCTGGACTTTTTTTACGTTTAAAGTTCTTATTATATTATAAATTTTTTCGTTATATGTGTTTTCCAAATACAACGACTTAACAAAAGTTGTGTTCGATTCTATTGTTGTCTTTATTTCACAATTATGTAATACTTTTTCGACATTTTCTTTCAAATTATTAGCGAACCCGTTGCATATTTCTATTACATTCATGCCTTTAAAGTTGAGACCAAATTCATTAAAAATGTGCCCGATAAATTTAATTTCGTTAAACATAAATTTGTACTTCTCTTTATTTAATTTAAAACCAATTTGTTCTGCTCTTTGCAAAACTTTTTCTAAGATCTTATTATGTTCTTCTATACTTTTGGCATAAATTGAAAAGTCATCAATATATATTATTAACCTTTCAATATCGCCGAAAAACTTCACTATTTCAGAATGAAAAAGTTTAGGGCGGCATTGATACCAAAAGGTAGCCGCAAAAATCTGTACCTTCCAAAATGTGTATTAAATGTACACAATTTGGATGATTGTTCATCCAATGGAATCATCCAAAATCCGCTATTGGCGTCTAATGAACTGAAATACTTTGAGCCATTGAGTCTGACTTTACAGTCATCTATATTTGGAAAGGGATAATGCGGACGAAGTATCGACTTGTTTAAATTACGAGGATCTAAGCATATTCTCAATTGACCATTTGGCTTTGTGATTAATACGATAGAACTGACCCATTCTGTAGGCTCACTTACTGGCTTTATAACATTAAGCCTAACCATTCTGTCCAACTCTTCTTTAAGCCTCTCATGAAGACTAAAAGAAATTTTTCTTGGTGCGTCTACTATGGGTTTTACATTTAGTTTGAGTTCTTAGGTGGCCTAAACCTTCAAATACGTTGGAATAATTTTCTATTATTTTATCAGCAGATATCATATTAACGTTTTTGATTAACTTCATTTGTTTTGCTAAATCTAATCCAATTAAATTTTAACAATTTAAATCTAATATGAAAAACGTACCTTTATAAATGCTATCATGAAAAGAAAATGTCAAATCAATTTCACCTAACAGAGGCAGCTTTTCGCCGCTGAATGTTAAAATGTTCGTGTTAGTAGATTTCAAAAGATTACATAAATTTAACATTTTTGAAGTTTCTTTTGAAAGTATATATGCTTGCGCTCCAGTATCAATTTGCAGAGTGATTTTCGCCTTATTTACAAACCAGAGACTGGCGTACTCAGAATAAAATTTGCTCATGATTTAATCATGATACGAAAACCTATTCAGTTTGGCTATTTTGTTCAAACGTATCACATGACATAAACCAATGCATGATTTAAAATCATTTCATTCAATCTGTTGTTGTTGGATTTTTGATTTTATTCAACGTTCAAAAAAATCAACATAAATTCAATCGTATCAGCATCAGTGAATGAAACTGAACAAAAAATTCTAGCATTTAAGGGATGTTGCTTTTAGTGAGAATAACAGACAAAAACATGGCGCCATGCTCATGGTTTAACATTAGGTCACGTAGTCGTTTCTCTATAACATTGCCAGTAGCGTATAACGAAGGCTTGCCATAGTTCTTGTCATATTTCTTGTTTGGCACTAAAGGTTTCAAAAACAGTGCTAAGTGTTAGTAAAAACTTCTCTTTTGGCTAAAAATTATTAAATAATTGTGTTAAAATTGTCAAAAATTAAATGTTTATACTTTTTAATATTAAATTGATTGACCATTAGGCATAATTAACGTCAAGTTAATAGTATTTTAAACGTTTATGCATATAAAAACACTTATTTTTATGTGTAAAATTTTAATTAGCTGATGTAATGTGATTTAATTGTTTTCCATATATGTTTTTAAACAATTAAACATTTTGTAATATCAACTTAGAGCAACACTGATAAAGCTTTGACAAAAGTACAAAAACCACCAGCGGGCAAATTACGGCATTCAACTCGAGTCGAAATTCTACTCGATCGATCGAGTTGTCACTGCTTGTATTAACAAACTTTTTAAAAGGTTAATTTTTATTTTATACGCATAGCTTTGGTTTGTTTTTAAAATCAACAGAAAGCGTTCACGTCGATGACTTTAAAAATTTTAAAAAATCATAGAATTAATAAAAATTAAATAAAAAAATTCATTATGTAATTCTGGAAATAGTTAAAAAAAAGTTTATAATTTCTCCTTTTTGAGCTTACAGTTTTCAATTTAAAATGAGTAAAAAAATTATAACTACTTATTTTAGCTGTTATTTGTATAAAAAAGTATCCTTAAAAATTTACTAAATATATGTGTCGTTCAAAACTTATACAACGGCAACTCTGGTTCTGGCACAGTTTTATTTACTCTGATTTATTCACTAGCAGCCGTTTATTTATTCAATTCATTCATGTGAGTAAAACTCACACAATGAATAAATTCACAATGAATAAATTCATGCTTTGACCAAATGAAGCTGATTTTATTCAAGGCAGATTTTTATTCAACTCATTCAAATCACTTAAAATTTTAGCATCAGATTAAATCAAGAGAAAATGTGATTTTGCTATTCTCTGTTACAAACACATCAATATTCCATTCACTGTTTGCTTGAAATTTTGTATGAGAGTTGGTGAGAGTGCCGATAAATAGATCTTGAAAGCTTCCTTCATTCTCATCATCTTCACGTTGTATTTGTTTGACGAGCTTTTTTGCTTGTTTTTGCGGCGACTTCGAAAAACACATTTTTGCATAATGACCTCTTTTGCTGCAAAGATGACAATTGACTTTTTTAGCAGGGCATTTTTTTCTATGCTGTTGACCGCAGCGACTGCACTGTTGTTGTTGCTGATGAATGTTAGACGTTGTGTGTTTTGTCTGGTCTTGATGCTGCTTTGGCAAATATGAAGTTTGGCGTTGATTTACCGGATTGTGTCTATAGTGGCTCATATTTTTATTTAAAACACCAACAAAATTTGTTTCTTGTGGTAGCTGGCTTGTATTTTCTCTGGCAGAATTAGTATTTTTAGCTATTTCCAAAGCCTTTTAAAGTGTAATTTTGCTTTCACTTAATAACCTCTCTTTGATTTAGGAATAAATTGGGAGTAAACCACAAACGCAAATGTCTTTGACTAAATCTTCACCCAAATTTCCAAATTCACATAGTAGGCTTTGATTTTTTAGCGCTGTTACATAATTTTCAATAGACTAATTTTGAGCTTGCTTTCTTGAAAAGAACGTATGACGTTCCATAGCTATGTTGACCTTTGGAATAAAATATGCATCCGGTTTGGCGAGCAAGTCATCATATTTTACAACGTCCATGTCGACATTAAAGGAATTGAAAATCTGTAGAGAAATCGGCCCTAAATGGTGTAACAATAGTTTTACTTTCCGTTGTTCCGTCTGCTGTTCCAAGTTGGATGCCCTCATTAATATCTTAAATTGGTTCTTCCACGACTTCCATGCGATACACATGTTGCTTTCTTTGAGGTTAAGTGGTGAAATTGTTGTTGCGACGGATAACACATGAGGAGAATTCATTTCACTTTTTATAGGCATTGGATCACTTGACTTTGACTCTAAATCTGACTTTGTCATTGATTTTTTTTTTATTTTTTTATTTAATTTATTTTATTGACTGAAACTCTTGACTTTACCATGTTAAGTACTGAATCAATTTTATTGAATAATAATCATAGTCAGGGTTGGGCAGTATTTGAAATACGTATTTGAAATACAAATACGTATTTTGTATTTGTATTTGAAATACCACCTTCTAATGTATTTTGTATTTGAAATACCCAACACTGAAGTATTTTGTATTTTAAATACTTGTGATTTAAAAATACATTTTTGCAAAATATATTTTTTTGTTATACAAAAATTTGTCATAACCAAAATTGAAAAATGTTACAATTTTCCAGGGTATACTAAACAAGATAACAGCAAGGCTAATTCAAAAAATTCGCCCTCTGAATTTTCCTTTTGTGTTTGAATGCCAGAAAAATAAAAATATTCATACAAAATTTAATATTAGTAACGGCCGGCACAAAGTATTTTTATTATAATATTTGCGGTACGGAAACAACTTGAATAGATTAGATGGCTGGATTTACGAAAAGATAAATGTGAAGGGTAAATAGGTTCGGCATAGCCGAATAAAGCGTTCTTACTTGTGTTTATTAATCACTTTTGTATGTCTTTGGCTAATTTGTAAATTACCCAATAATCTGAAAAAGAGTACGTGTTGTATGAATCATGTCACAAGACTCATGCGAGCTATAAATAAAATTTTGAATTTCTTTTTGTTTAGTATACCTTTCACATAGTGATAAGGGTTTATATCAGTTTGTCATTCCGTTTGTAATTTCTTTATTATCCATTACCGACCCCATATATTCTGGATCCTTATAGATAGGGAAGTTGATATAGCCATGTCCGTCTGTCCGTCTGTTGAAATCAAGTTTCCGGAGTTGTTTTTCCTTAATAATTTTTAAGGAAGTTATAAAAATTAAATAGATTGTAATTTTTAATTTAAGAAAAACGGGATTTCGGGAAAATAACTTTAACTTAAAAAAAGAACCACCAAACGATTTCACTAATACTTTACAAGTGCCTTTATTTACTTCACATTCTTAAAACTAGTGCTAATTCAGCATTACCGCTATACTTAACATTTTATGTATATATTCTAGATATTTCTATATTAGTAGGGTATTGTTTATTAAATTCATTTTTATTATTATTATTTTTATCATTATTATTATTATTATTATTATTATTATTATTATTATTATTATTATTATTAAAAATATACAATTCATTCATATGCTCCAACATTCCGGCCCCATTGAAGTATCTTCAACCATCAGGTAATGGAGCCAATTTATGTACCGGACGTTTATAAGTGCCGCTTTTCGTTTTGACCTCCGCCACCCTGACCTTGCCGTCGGCGCCTTCGATGACGTTGACGACTCTGCCGGTCAACCACTGTTGCGGCGGGCAATTGTCTTCGTGGATTATTACCACTTGACCGACTCTGAGGTTGGGCATTTCTTGGCACCATTTGCCTTTGCCCTGAAGTCCCAGGATGTAGTCGCGAGACCAAATTCGCCAGAATGTCTGCTTGAGAGCGCAAAGCAGACGCCAACGTTTCCATAACTTCGCTTCTTTGCCGCTCACGTCTTCTGCGGATTCTTGTGGCAGCGAACGCAGACCCTCTCCTATTATCAGGTGCGCCGGTGTTAGGGCTTCTCCGTCGTTGGGGTCTGGAGACAGCGGTGCAATAGGTCGACTGTTGAGCACCGCCTCTACTTCTGCCAGCATTGTCGACATTTCTTCTTGCGTCAGCGACGCGTTGCCTATGGCGCGCAAAAGTAGGAACTTCGCTTGCTTCACTGCGGCTTCCCATAGTCCTCCGAAATGGGGCGCGCGGGGTGGTATGAAGCTGAACTTCACCCCGAATGACGCTGCGTACGACTCTACGGCTTCCCTGCTCCTGTCGAACGCTTGATGAAGCTCCTTGAGCGCTCGGCTGGCTCCGACGAAATTGGTTGCGTTGTCGCAAAACACAGTCTGCGGAAGTCCTCTCCTGGCAGAAAACCTTTTAAAAGAAAGAAGAAAAGAATCAGTCGACAGATCAGACACTAATTCTAAATGCACCGCCTTAGAAGTGAAACACACGAAAACCGCTATATACATCTTTAATGGAGCTCTACCACGAATTCTCAATGAAACGTTGATAGGACCACAAAAATCTACACCGACTATTAAAAATGGTCGATTAGCTCTCACTCTACTAGTGGGTAAATTGCCCATTATTTGGGACATAAGTTTTGGTTTATAGCGGAAGCAATGTACACACTTGCGAACAATTCGACTGCATTCTTCTTTCGCATTAATAAGCCAAATATTTTCCCGCGAAAGGGCTATTAGCGCTTTTGTGCCAGCGTGACAATTTTCGAAATGCAAATTTCGCAGATAAAGTGTGACAAAACCATTTGATTTCGGTAATAAAAGTGGGAACTTCGCATTATACCCTAAATCTGCATTAATCAGTCTCCCACCTACCCTTATAAGTGAAAATGTTCGTTTCCCTTCAATAAATGTATGGATAAATGGTGTCAACCTTTGAATATTTGACGGCAAGACCAGAGATTTCTGCAATTTAGAAATTTCCTCAGCAAAATTACCTTTCTGGATTGTCTCTACAAGCCGATAAAATGACCACTTTAATTCCGTTGCAGTAGGTACAGAATCTTTATATATTTTACGTTTTTTCAAAGCATCAATAAATCTAAGTACAAAAGATGTTACTCGCAGCAATTTCTTGTACGATGAAAATTTTTCTATCAGATCCAGAAAACAGTTCCGCGGATCCTCTACTGCAAGAAATACGTTTGCTTTTCTCGTCTCCAATGATTTTTGGTTCTCTGTTAACTCGAAATGCTCGTTAACAGGCCAGTCGGAACTGTCGCCTAATAAAAACGAAGGTCCCTCAAACCAGATAGAATTTTTTAATTCATTTACGTCACATCCTCTTGATACAATATCAGCTGGATTTTCCTTAGTTGGTACATGACGCCATGAAACTTGGTCTGACCACTCTTGGATCTCAGCTACACGATTCGAAACGAAAGTTAATAGTGAGGATGGATGGGTCCTAATCCAGTGTAGCGTTATTTCTGAATCTGTCCAGAAATTAACACTTTCGATTCTAAAATTGAACATAAACTTAATTCGGTTCCACAACTTAGCCAGTAGGTGCGCAGCACATAACTCAAGTCTCGGAAGAGATTTTGTCTTGAGTGGAGCAACTCTTGATTTTGCCGTAAGTAGTCTCGACACAGTTTTTTCTGAGTCGGAGCTTATAACGTAAATGCAGCACCCATAAGCTCGAATTGAGGCATCAGCAAATCCATGAATACGTATTCTCGCTGTTGAAGTTGTGTGTACGAATCTTGGGATTTTAATTGAATCAATTTCCAGTAAATTAGATTTGAAATTTTCCCATGATGTATTCAGTCTCATAGGAATTGATTCATCCCAGTCAAGTTTTTGAATCCATAGTTCCTGCAACAACATCTTGGTTTTTGTTACTATAGGGCATAACAGTCCGAGAGGATCAAATAATCTAGAAGAAACCGATAATATGTTCCTTTTTGTTGCTTTTAGCCCTTGAAAGTCATCCTTCAAATGAAACCTGAATGAATCATTCTTTGGAGACCAGTGTATGCCTAGAGCTTTCGCTGAATCGGATTCGCTATGTAACAATTTTTCATTCTGTAATGAGCCCATGAATTCCGGATGGTTTGAAAACCATTTTGCAAGCCTAAAACCAGCTGAACCTAAAATTTCAGTGACCTGGTCACGAATATTAGTGAGGTCTTGGTAGGTCTCCGCTCCAGTTAACAAATCATCAACATAAAAATCACTGCGAATAACCTTCGAACCAATCGGTAACGTCTCTTTATATAAATCGCTCAGGTGAGTTAAACATCTAATAGCCAAAAATGGTGCAGAGGCCGTGCCGTAAGTGACAGTGTTTAAACGGTAAATGTTTATCGGATCAGATGGCGTTTGTCTATAAAGGATCAGTTGAAAATTTCTATCATCTTCGCTAACTAATACTTGACGATACATTTTCTCAATATCTGCAGTGATAACATATTTATGAAATCGAAACCGGATCAGGGTCGCATATAACTCTTCTTGCACTGTTGGTCCAACCATTAACAAATCGTTAAGTGATACATGTGTAGACGTTCGACACGAAGCATCAAAAACTACCCGAAGTTTTGTAGTAGTACTCTGAGGTCGCAAAACACATTGATGTGGAATAAAATAGTGTGGAAAATCTGGTATGTTGTCCACTATTGACATATGACCTAGGTCCAAATACTCTTTCATAAAATCATGATACATTTCTCTCATAATGACATCTTTACAGAGTTTTCGTTCCAATGAAAGAAATCGCTTTTTAGCAGTCTCGAAAGATGAACCAAGAGTTTTCGTATCAGACTTGAAAGGCAACGAGACTTCAAATCGTCCTGACGGTATACGTCGTATCGTTTTCTTAAACATTTCCTCACATTTTTGCTGTTCCTCTGAGTATAACTTCGTTGACTCATTCGGCAATTCTTCTAATTCCCAGAATTTCCTAACAATGGAATCAATATTGCTCTCGTCTTCTATTGACGTACTTAAACAAAATACCTTGTTAGTTTTACTAGAGCCTTTTGACTGGTTATATTTTCCAGTAACAATCCATCCAAACGAGGTCTTCTGGAGAATCGGAAGGCTTGGGCTTGATTTGATTTGTCCAACACAAAGTAACTCGAAAAATATCTCTGCGCCAATAAGTAAATCAATTTTCCGCGGCTCATGGAAGCAAGGATCAGCTAATTCTATATTCTTAGGAATTTTTAGGTTAGTCGTACTTATTCTATATTCAGGTTGCAAGTCTGTTATTGAATTTAGTACCCAAAACTTTGAAGAAAATTGAGTATGATTAACCCTCGACATGACAGTTAAGTTTACAGATGACCTCGATAGTGAATTTGTTTCGCTTATGCCATTCAAAGTCAATCTGCCTCTTTCTCTTTTCAATCGTAAAAACTGTGCAAGCTCCTCAGTAATCAAATTCGGTTGAGAACCGGAGTCTAAAAGAGCTCTAGCTGACATAAAATCACCAGAACTATTTCTTACTTTCACAACGGCTGTTGCAAGAATAATTCTTTCGTCCGAAGACGAATAATTTACCGATGCGTGAGAAGTAGATGGTTGTTCAAAATCGGCATTCGAAGAACTATTATTATTATTAGAGCTTGCATTCGTAGCGTACCTGTGCAAAAGTGAATTGTGACCACTATTACAAACTCTACACCTAGATGCTGTACATCTCGCTACAGTATGACCTTTTTTCAAGCAGTTAATACATGCTGGCACAGATTTTATAAAATCAAATCTTCGAGTCACAGACTCAGCAGCAAAAGAAGGGCAATTTACTATAGTATGCTGGTTCGATCTACAAAATAAGCATTTATCCGCAGATTGCTTCGATTTAGTACAGTTTAGTGATGTTTTGCTAGTTTTTCTCGTAAAATTTTCAGTTTTTTGTTTACCAAACCTCGGTCTTGAACTTGAAGATTCATCAGCTGCAATATGCTGGTAGCGTTTGTTCAAGGCGGCTTCACAGTCTGACCACAGTGGCAGCTTCTGGAAGTCAAGCTGTTCTTCCCACTTTGATTTGGTCGCTGGGTCTACTTTAGACATCACCAAATGTATCAAAATAGCGTTCGTAATTTTCTTGTCATCACCAATTGACAGCAATGAATCGTATATAGCAGAAACAGTATCAATCATGCTTCTCAAAGCAGTAGCTGAAGGTTTTGTAATTTCCGGCAAATCAAAAAGCTGTGCAATATTATCAAAAAATATTAAACACTCATTATCATAAACCTTCTTTAAACTCAATAGTGCCTTGGGATAATTTTCTTCAGAAATCTGAAAAGCTTTAACAGTACCTAAAGCTGAATCGGACAAGCATGAAATTAAATGATTGAACTTCTCTATACCTGTCAATGTCGGATCATTGTGGACCAAATTCTCAAATAAGCTCATAAAATTCTTATAATCAGAATATTTTCCACTAAATTTAGGGAGCTTCATATTTGGGAGTCTTGATGTGTGTGTTTGTATACTAAATGACGTTTCAGGCACACTTGAATGTCTATTTTTAGACAAAAGACTTAAAAACAAAGATTTGGTGGTTACACAAACGTCTTCAAGCTCAGCTCTGTCATCGTTATCAGGATCTAAGTTATCCACGTCAGACTGGAGCATCATGGCCTGGTCTATATAAGTCTTCAAAATATCTAAACGACATTCTAATTCAACAGGATTAAACGATATGGATTTCTCTCTAACCGACTGGCGAATTCGAAGAATATTTTGTACAACTTTTGCCTTTCTTGTTAATAATTTATCCAGCGATTCCGTTTTGGAAGGAGAATCTTGACGTTTTTTACCAGTCATCTTGTCAATTTATTCCTCAAAGCAACTAACAATTACCAAATCAATTTATTGGCCGAATATGCAAAAATTAAAATTGCTTTGGTTTATAAGAATTATAAAATCCAATTTTATTTCCAAAATGCGTACACAATATACGAAATTTACTTTTCTTCCTATGTATATTCTATTCTTTTGCGTTAGAAAATTATTCAATATGATCGGCTGTTCCCAAATTAAATAAATTGTTCAATTGCTCGTAAAACCACTTTACAGCCTTTGATTAAAAAAATAACAATTATCTAATCAAGTAAAATCGAATTTTATTAATCCAATAAAGTAGGAAGAAATACAATATTGATGAACACAGTAATTATATTCACCAACATGTACTAACAATTTTCGATGCTAGTGTGAACACTCAAACAACTTTGCAAATTTAGTTCGTATGAAATTAACTTTTCGATGCTAGTGTGAATGCACCCCACTGTTACAGCTGTTATATGTAAGTGGTATAGGAACGCACGAAATGGAACACTGATGATCGCCAAACAAAATAACAAAAGAAAATCGAATAAAATGTTAAATATTTTGTGTACTATAAATATAATTAAATCCGCGAATATTTTGTATATTTTTAAAATAAAAAATCTTAGCCGTGTTTAATTTACCGACGGTAGAAATATCAAATATACAATCGTGACAAAATTATTGCAATGATAACAATATATGTGTGTGTGTGTGTATGTTAATTTAAGCAATGTAAATTAACTTCACTTTTAAGGGTGGTTTTTTGTTTAAATATATATAATATATTTTATAAATAAAGAAAATGTTTCACAGTAAAGTGTAAGAAAATATTTATTGTGTTCGACTTGTAAAGCGAAAAAAAGGAAATTTTTGATTAATTTACAAAAATCTCTTAAATTTGATTAAATTACAAATTTAAGGTTATGTATAACACAAATATTTTCTACACTTTTTACCTCTGTTTCAGACTCGGAATTACTCCCCTGGTTGTTTTCTGCTCTACAAAGTATACAGCGGCAACGACGAGGCATCTGGACACTCCAAATCTGGACAAGCTTTTGGCACAAATTGTTTTGAACAAATGTTTCACTGTGTTGTTGTTTCTTAAAGTTTGTTGTATTGTTTTTGTAATGCAAATGCACCATATATTACCTGGTGTTACATCACCATATTACTAAGGTAGGTGTAATGCAAATGCACCATATATTACCTGGTGTTACATCACCATATTACTAACTTCTTAGACATAAGTAAAGAACAAATAAAGCTGCGGGCAATCTGCATAATACGAGCATACCAACCAGTTGTGTTTAAGTTTACGCTACATGGCGACCGTGACATTTCTCGTTACACGTGTTAAAAAAAAACTTAATTATTTTAAAAATGTTGGTGCGTAAAAGTGTAGTTTTTTAAAAAAAAAGAAATAATAAATACAACATAATTTCAACATAAAAATTAAAAAATGTCAAAAAAAAAAGAAAACTAAGAACCAACAAAATGACTAAAGTAATTAATAACCTACAACTTTTAATTTAAAACTAAGGTTTAAACTAATAAACTAAACGTATGCAGATATAACAACTAATGTTAAACTAAATTTAAACCAAATTAATTAAAATTCATGCAGATATACATAAATAAGAACTTAAAAGTATTAAACAAAAAACTGAAAAGTAAAATTTACGGGAAAAAACCTAAAGGAAAAACAAGAGCTAAAAAATTTTTAAGCAAAAACCCAAAAAGTGAAATTTTTGTATAACTACAATTAAAATTTTAAAAGTGGCGTGATTTCGAAATTAAAATGGTGTCGGTTGTTTAAATAAAGAATAGCGGTATTTAGTTGGCGTGATTTAAAAATCATGGCACTTGTTGACAACGAGAGAAAACGGTTTTAACGGAGGTTTGCTCTCAGTAAGGAAAAGTAAAGTGGCGTGACTTTAAAAAATGCCGTAAGCCAAAAGCTAAAAATACCAAATCGTAACGACAAAACTACAAAAGGTAGAAAAGAACAACTCAAAAAAAAAAAATTTTTACAAAACTACACCAAAGACAAAATTGCAACAAAATTACAAGTATGTATGTATAAAAGAACAAAATTAACAAACAAAAAATAAAACATACAATATTACAAAATTAAAACAAAGTTAAAAAAAAAAATACATACAAAGCTACAAATTTGAAAACACTAAGTTCAAACAAAACTAATAAGAATATAAGAAACAGTGAAAAGTAACAAAAAAGTAATTTCAACAACCAAAAGAAGAAGTAAATAAGAACCAAGTAAGCTGTTTTGGTGCAACAGAGTTCAAACAAAAGCGAAGTAGAGGGCAAATACATCAGGTCAACAGTAACAGTGGTGGCAATAAGTATAGACCAACATGCTATGTAAAATATAAAATAAATTTTAATTATATTATATAAAAATTGTTTTATAATAACTATTTTTGTTATAAATAAAAATGTTATACCACAAATAATATTATTAATTATTATATTTATTAATTAATTGTCGTACATACCTATGCCAAGTATTCCAGTTGTAAAGTTAAACAATGGAAAATTGTCAAATAAAAACAAAAAGAAAAAATAACAAAAACAAACACGAGTACATACAAAACAAAGAATCTTGTTGTTATTTTGTAAATAAACACTGATTTAAATATGAATTTATTTCATATGAAGTAAAATACCTTACAAAGCAAATTTATGTTGTCGTTAACTCAAACGTGTCATTCAATAAATGATTCATTTAATACTTTTTTTTTTTGAACCACAATTAATTTCGAAATGAAATTTGCGAATGTCTAACATATCGGATTTTAAAATTGAAACATTTAATGAGTTGCTATCAAACTTTAATAAAATTAAGAAAAGGATATTACAAAACCGTCCTGTTTCTACAAACCAAAATAAGATCAATGAATACGTAAATTTGCTTATCGAAACTTATAATAAAATTTTGTTATACACTGTACAATACAACGAAAAATTACCTGATAATTTAAGATTAATCATTCATGATAGAATATCACATTGCAGGGAAATATTGGTAAAATGTTTTTGCAAACTAGATTGCAAAATAAAAGTTTCACTTGGTGTCAATTTATTTGAAACCGTAAAGCCGAACGTTTTATCTAATTTAGATTCAGAGACAGAAACACAAGACAGTGACGAACAGGAAACATCTACTAACGACATAAAACTAGGCAGAGAAAATATTAGCAGCACTAATAGGCTTGAAATGGCGTCCGTAGAAGAAAAAACCAAATTCATCTCGATGTGTTCTAACATCATTAGGGATAATTACGATGGAAATCCCCTTAATCTCAATTCATTTCTCGACAAAATCAATTTGATTGAGGAACTTATTTCCCCTAATTTGAATAGTTGCTTTATTTCTTTTATTAAATCAAAACTAGACGGAAAAGCTAGGGAAGTTTTACCTGAACAGATAACTTCTGTGGAACAAATAAAGAATGCCCTTAAAAGTAGAATTAAGCCCGACAATTCTAAAGTTATAGCTGGTAGAATTTCAGCTTTACATGTCAAGAATAATAACTATACCGAGTTTTCAAAGGCAGTGGAGGAATTAGCAGATGCTTTACAGCGTTCGCTTGTAATAGAGGGAATAACTAAAGAAAAGGCACAGGAAATGTCGATCGAACAGACAGTAGACATATGCAGGAACAACGCAAAAACCGATATTGTAAAGGCAATCCTGGCATCTACGGTTTTTAAAGAACCAAAGGATGTGGTTGCGAAACTTATTGTAGAAGAAGCTAAAGCAGGAAAGGAGCAGCAAGTGTTGACAACGCGAGTATCAAGGCAATTTTCTGATAACAACCAAAATTATTCAAATTATAAAGATTTTTATAGAAACAATTCACAAAGCTATCGTAGTCAAAATAATCATAACAATTATCGTGGTAACAATAGTTATAACAACTCTCGTGGTTCCAATAACTATCGCGGTCACAATAATCGGGGGCGCAATTATAATAATCGGGGTGGATACCACAACAACTCAAATCGTGGTCACAGACCATCAAACAATTTTCGTTCACAGGGAGCTACCGTTCGCACTTTAAACGCGGAAGTCCCTCAGCAGGAGATGTTGGGGGAAGAGCAAAACTAAGTTCAGCCGAAGAAAAAGGCGCAAAATCAGTATATAGTTTTAATTTAAATTTTTCAGATTTCATTAACCTTCAATGTATAGCATCATTTAAAAACAATTCCTTTTTAGTAGATTCTCAAGCTGATATATCAATTTTGAAAGTTTCTTGTCTAAAGGATAATACGATAGTAAATAAACACAATACAGTAAACATAGTTGGTATAACACCAAATACTACAAGGTCGTTAGGTACAATTTATACAGAAATACTAGTTTCAAACTGCTCGATACCACAAGTCTTTCATATTGTTTCAGATAATTTTAACATTCCATCTGATGGAATATTAGGAAAAGATTTTTTGAAGGCTAATAAGTGCCAGATTGATTACAATACAATGACTGTTTCTTTTTTCGCTCCTCATATAAACAAACGAATAATCATTCCAATTTTCCATGGCTTAAGTGCAAACTCTTTTTTTGTCCCACCAAGGTGTGAAGTTTTTAGGAAATTCCATTTAACGGATGTTAGTGAACCAGTTTTTGTAGATTGTCAAGAGGTATGTAAGGGTGTACTTGTAAGTAAATGTATAGTTTATTCCAAAACTCCTGTTCTGCGTATCTTAAATACAACTGATGAGATGAAATTCATTCACAACTATGACGTTAAAACTGAAAAACTTTCTGAATTTTTTATTTACTCAATAAACGAAACTTCTGCTTGTTACGAACGTGTGCAAAATTTAAAAACTATTCTTACCGACAAAATGCCAGATTATGTCAAGGATGAGTTAATGCCCATATGTGCTGAGTACGCTGATATTTTTACATTGAAGGACGATAAAATGACTACAAACAATTTTTATGAACAAAAATTAAGACTTCGAAACAATGATCCTGTTTATATTAAAAACTATCGTCTTCCATATTCACAAAGGACGGAAATCAAACGGCAAGTACAAAATTTACTCGACAACGACTTAATAGAGCCAAGTACGTCAGAATACAACAGCCCATTGATTTTAGTACCGAAGAAGAGTGTAGACAACATTAAATCATATCGGATGTGTGTAGACTTTAGAGCCATCAACAAAAATCTGATAGCAGATAAGTTCCCTTTGCCAAGGATTGATGACATACTTGACAATTTGGGAAGAGCGAAACATTTTTCGGTTATTGACTTGTTTTCAGGTTTTCATCAAATTCCACTACACGAAAGTTCAAGAGACTTAACATCATTCAGTACTGACCAAGGCACATACCGCTGGAAAGTTTTACCCTTTGGATTAAACGTGGCCCCAAATTCATTTTCACGGATGATGTCAATAGCTTTTTCGGGTCTTGAGGCAAACAGAGCTTTTTTGTATATAGATGATATCATTGTAATCGGTTGTAGCAAACAACATCATCTGAACAATTTAATTAAAGTTTTCGATACATTAAGGAAATTCAATTTAAAGATTAATCCTTACAAATGTAATTTTTTTAGACCAGAAGTGACATTCCTTGGGCATAGATGCACTGCCAACGGACTCTTACCAGATAACACAAAGGTTTTAGCTATAGAAAGATACACAGTTCCTAAGGATAAAGAGGCTGTTAAACGTTTTGTAGCATTCGCAAACTATTATCGGAGGTTTATCCCTAATTTTGCTTCTCTAGCAGCCCCATTAAATAATATTACACGAAAGAAAGTTAACTTTATATGGGATGAACAATGTCAAAGATCTTTTGAGAATATAAAAGCGGAACTAATGTCTCCACGAATACTTCAGTTTCCAGATTTCACCAGACAGTTTTTAATTACAGTGGATGCTTCAAAGGTTGGTTGCGGGGCAATTTTAAGTCAAAATTTTGATGGTAACGATTTACCTATATACTATGCATCTAAATCTTTCAGTCGTGCAGAGCAAAAGAAACCAATCATAGAGCAAGAACTCTTCGCAATATATTTTGCAATAAATCATTTTCGACCATATGTTTATGGAACACAATTTGTCGTCAGGACAGACCATAGACCACTGGTATACCTATTCAATATAAAGGACCCATCTTCGAAATTGACAAATATCAGACTTAAACTTTCAGAATACAACTTTTCAATAGAGCACATAAAGGGAAAGAATAACGTAGGAGCAGATGCTTTGTCTCGTATTTCAATTGAGGAATTTAAGAATAAAGTAGAACCAAAAGTGTTAGCAATGACAACTCGTGCGATGTCAAGGCCAAACAAGGTTTACAATGGGAATACTGGACATAATGCTGATAGAGATATAGATCTAAAAGTTTATGAAAGAACTTCCAACGAATTTAACAAGAAGATTTCAAAAATAAAATCAGAACTATTTTACACCAACGGAAAACTAACGAACATTAATTTCAAAATGTACAACAAATTTAAACTTGTAGCAGGTGTTACTATTGTTAACGAAACATCGAATTTCGATAAGATGCTTTTGAGGCTCCAAAAAGAAGCCAACAATAATAACATTTTTACAACAGAATTGGCGAAAGATGACCCAATTTTTTCTTTATATTCCATTCAAGATTTTAAAAACCATGGTAACAAGATTTTAACAACATTAGATATTATATTAGTTGATCCTATTGAAACTGTAAAAGATGAGGACAGAAGGAAAGAACTTTTAGAAACGTATCACAATGATCGTATTGTTGGAGGACATTGTGGACGTAAAAGACTATACGCAAAACTAAGAACAAGGTTCTATTGGAAAAATATGACAAAGGACATAGCTTTATTTATCAAACAATGTAGGGAGTGTAGCTTGAATAAAGTGAAAACCGGAACGAAAGAGAAACTTATCCTGACACCAACCCCTATAAAACCTTTCGATATCGTAGTATTAGATACAATTGGTCCATTACCGGACTCAAAATATGGAAATAAGTATGCCTTAACTTTACTGTGTGACTTTACGAAATATCTTATCACTATTCCTATACCTGATAAAAATGCAACAACGGTAGCTCAGGCAATTTTTGAAAACGTTATATTAATTTATGGAAGGATGAATACAATTAAATCAGACCTTGGTACCGAATTTAAGAATAGTATTTTTTGTGAATTGTGTAAACTTTTGAACATTCAAGTAAACTTTTCAACACCATATCATCACCAGACTGTAGGAGCAGTAGAGCGTAATCATAGGGTGTTTAATGAATATTTAAGAGCATACATCAAGGAGAACCTTACGGACTGGGATACATACCTAAAATACTTTACGTTTTTTCACAACACGACCTCAAGCTCGGTTTTCGATAACAGATTTACACCATTTGAACTAGTATTTGGAAGAACTGCAACTTTACCAAATGATTTAAAGATTGAAAATATTGATCCTTTATATAACGTAGAAAACTACAGTAAAGAAGTTAAATATCGTCTACAAAAAGCTCACAATATGATACAGAAACTTATAATAAAACACAAGCAAAGAAACAAAGAATTCTATGATAGAAAAGCGAAAACGTTTAATGTTAAAATAAATGATAAAGTATATATAAAAAAGGAACCATACAATAAATTTGACAATATCTATGATGGTCCTTATATAGTAACAGGAATAAATGGCGTTAATGTAACCATTTATGACGAAGATTCAAAAAAAGAAAAAATCTTGCATAAAGATAGGCTAAGAATAGCTAACAATGTATAAACACTTTGGCCACAAACAGTGCTAAAATGTTGATAAAGTATGTATATATAAAATACTTATATGCAACAAAAAAAAAAATTAAACAAAAGACACAATAAAAATTGTTTTAAATACAAATATATCTGTATACATTTGTACTCATAACATTTTTTTTTGCCCATTTATTAAATCAAATTATATATATATAAAAAAAAAAAAAAAAAAAAAAAAAAAAAAAAAAAAAAACAAAAAAAAAAAAAAAAAATTAAATAAAATGAAAAAAATAAAATGAAACAAAATAAAATGTTAACAGATACATGAATACATAATTTAATAATAACAAATATTTAAAAAAAGCGTGTTTTGGAAATATGGTAACACTACTAACCTAGTTTTAAATATTAATACAAAAAAGAAAAAAAAATTGAATCAAACAGACTGATCACCTGCGTTGATTCAACTTTTTTTTTTCTTTAGAAGGGAGGTGTAATGCAAATGCACCATATATTACCTGGTGTTACATCACCATATTACTAAGGTAGGTGTAATGCAAATGCACCATATATTACCTGGTGTTACATCACCATATTACTAACTTCTTAGACATAAGTAAAGAACAAATAAAGCTGCGGGCAATCTGCATAATACGAGCATACCAACCAGTTGTGTTTAAGTTTACGCTACATTTTGTTTATGTGTTTGTTTATTTTATTAAGTAATTTTTAATAAAAGTTTTGCACAAATTTAATGTTTTTTATTAGTTTGTTTTTAAAGCGTATTATTATGATTAATTTGAAATAAATAATCACACTTTCACTTTTTATAAACTTTTCTTTTATTTGAATTTATTCACAATTGTTGGTTTGCTATTTTCACTAGGTCCCTGCTCGGGCGCCAAAATGTTTTTCCTTAATAATTTTTAAGGAAGTTATAAAAATTAAATAGATTGTAATTTTTAATTTAAGAAAAACGGGATTTCGGGAAAATAACTTTAACTTAAAAAAAGAACCACCAAACGATTTCACTAATACTTTACAATAGCCTTTATTTACTTCACATTCTTAAAACTAGTGCTAATTCAGCATTACCGCTATACTTAACATTTTATGTATATATTCTAGATATTTCTATATTAGTAGGGTATTGTTTATTAAATTCATTTTTATTATTATTATTTTTATCATTATTATTATTATTATTATTATTATTATTGTTATTATTATTATTATTATTAAAAATATACAATTCATTCATATGCTCCAACAGGAGTCAAATAAAAAGATACGGACCAGTTATTGGTGTCAAACTATTAGAAATATCCTGCAGACAATCGCTATTTAAAATCAGAAAAATCGGTTCACTATTGACCAAGATAAAATCCAGAATAACCCATTTTTTTAGGAAAAAGTCCGTGCATATATCCCTATATATGTATCTCAGTAAATATAGTCACTCTTGCCACAAAACTTGGCACGGATATTTTTAAAGTAGGGACTTAAATAATGGAAAATTTTTTTCAGAAAGGATCAGGGGAAGTGGTATTTCTTCTACAATTGCACAAATTTGGTAAAATATTTTATGCGCTAAATCGTAGAAACTATAACAGCTATAGACTTCAAATGTTCTATAAAAAGTAATTGCACAAGAAGACCTACACTATAAAGAAAAAAAATTTCGGGTGGGGGCAGAAGAAGGGGTAGCTCCCATACAAATGTACAGTTTTTATGAAATTTTCGATACGTTATATCTCGGAAACTATAACAGAAATCGACTTCAAATGTTCTGCAAAAAAGTAATTGGACAACAAAACCTACGCTTTAAAGAAAAAATTGTTTGGGTGGGGTCAGAAGAAGGGGTAGCTTCCATACAAATTACAAATTTTAAAAAATTTTCGATACGCTTTATCTCGGAAACTATTACAGCAATCGGCTTCTAGTGGTCTACAAAAAGTGAATGGATGATAAGTTTGATAAGATGGAAAAAAGTTTTTTGGGTAAGGCAGGGAAAGGGGTAGCTCCAATACAAATTGACGATTTTTATGAAATTTTCGATACGCTTTATATCGGAAACTATAATAGCTATCGACTTCTAGGGACCTGCAAAAAGTAATTGTACAATAAGGTCGACACTTTGAAGAACAAATTTTTTTGGGTGGGGCCAGGGAAAGGAGTAGCTCTCATACAAATTAACAATTTTTATGAAATTTTCGATTTGCTACATCTGGGAAACTATAACAGCTATCGATTTCGAATGTTACACACAAAGTTATAATCAAATAATTCATACATTTTGGAAAAAAAAAGTTGGAGAGGAGCAGGGGGACTAAAACATCCCATAAAAATTAACAACTTTTATTAACCTTTTAATATGAATAATGTCGAAAACTTTTAAAACTCTCGACCTCAAACATTTTTCATCTATTTCTATTATTCATGCAAACGTTAAAATGTTGTAAAGTTTTCTATGGACTTTAAAGCTCGCACAAGGTATTTTTATTATATTATTTGCAGTACAAAATAACTCGGCTGGGTATAATAAAAGACCAATGTGAAGGGTATATAAGATTCCGCGCAACCGAATATAGCGCTCTTACTTGTTTTGTTTTATGAGAAAATAAGGCAGTTTTAACTTCTATAATTTTTCTATTTCAATAGGGCTTCTTAATTAAACTACTTATGCCCATATTCATAATACTTATGATGGGTTCATTAAAGGCTTTTTTGACAGTCATCTATAGGATAATTATAAAAAGACTTCAAAGAAACTGGCCTAAGCTGTACCTCATTTCTTACATTCGCAGCCGGGTGTTTCACCTAACTTAGCCATTGGGCTATCATTACCCTTGCTCCGATTAATTTTTTTTCCAAACTGTAAACATTATTCTTAATTTATTTTGTAGAAGGTTTGAAGTTATTAGCTGTAATAGCTTTTGAAATAAAGCGCAGTTTTATAAAATTTATGGAATTGTAAGGGGGCTATCATTATCCGTCTTTTAAGTCCTTATACCAAATTTTGTGGTAACTGAGGTACATAGGGATATATGCATAGATTTTGTTCTAAAAATTCTCAGGCTTTTTCTAGTATCTGAGTTTTTCGTTAACCGATCTAACTTATTTTAGTTAATTATTTGCTCTTAAGTATTTGGAGTTGGAGTTAGTCAGCTTTCTAAATGACAAAAGTAAGGAGCTTTCCACTCTTAAAGGCTACCCAAATATAAGAAATGTTTTAATAAAATTTAACACCAGTTTGTGTTCATCAGGACTTGTAGATACATTGTTTTCTTAAGCTGGATTTATATATTCTCCAACAAGAGGCTGCTTATCTGATACTGATACTTTTAAAAGTCTAGTAATCATGAAAGGAAATTCTTGCTTTACAGAGTGGAAAATAAAAAGAGTTTTAGAGTACCTAACGACCCGTCATTTTTTTTATAAGCTACAAACTTAACTATTTATATCTGTATAGTAATTTAAAACTTAATAATCCAGATTTGTTTTGTTAGGTTTTGTTTGCATAATTTCACACAATATTGTTTATGGGTTTAATGTTTATGTAAAAGTTTTATTCACAACACTAAAGGGTATTTCGTGTAAAAATTCACATACTGAAAGCATAGACAACTCATCAAAACGATTAAAATTTCGAGTTGAATCGAATGCCGTAATTTTCCCCCAGTTTTATATGAACTTTTTAAAGTTACAAATTTGCTTCCAAACTTTACCTTTTAAGATTATTCCCGCGCAACGCCGGTTAGGGTAAGCTAGTTATACTATAATTAATTAATTTATTTTGCCGCCATTTTGGTTAAAGTAAGCCCTGAAAGTTCTTATTTTGCAGTCGTGAAGTAGACATTACAAATTTATTATGGAAAAATATTTAGTAGCCCGTGTTTTAATCAATAAAACATGACAACCCCGATTTTCATGAAAAAATAATAATGAGTGACGAGGCACATTTTCATTTGAGTGGCTATGTGAATAACCAGAATAGTCGGTTCTGGGCAATAAAAACGAAACACGCCTCAAATTATTCATCAGTCACTTTTGCATCCATTAAAAGTGGCAGTCTGGTGTGTAATTTGGTTAGGAGGAATTATTGGATCTTACTTTTTCAATACTGAAAAAGGCGTAATAGGGAGCGATATCCTGTTATGATTAAAAACTTTTAATGCAACAACTGCATGCTTTGAGCTTGGCTAACATGTGGTATCAACAAGACGGTGCTACATCGCATACAGCCATGATTACAATGGAATTACTGCGAGATCTCTTTTGACAACAAGTTATTTCAAGAAATGGTAATGATGATTGGCCTGATTTGACTGCTCCGGACTTCTTTTTGTGGAGATATTTGATCAGCAAGGTTTATGCATATAAACCAGAAACGCTGCATGAACTCAAACAAAATATTCGTGATGAAAATTATGAAATACACGTGAAATGTTTAAGAATGTAATGAAAATGTGCTCAAAAGGACTCTCATTTGTGAGGCTAACCGAGGCGGACAATTATCTGATATTGTATATTTTACATAATTGCCGACATTAAATAAAACATTTATCAAGCTAATATCAATTTTCTTTCATTTAATCAAAAATTATAATGTTACACCTTTCCGGCGGACACCCTGTGTATGGCAATATTATTGGAGCAACATACCAACTGGGTAATTCTAAGGGAAAAATATTTTTAAACTCCATATACCAGGTAATCCAAAATGGTTGCCTTCCAATTCCTAACGCTTGCAATTTTCAAATAAATTAGCCTTTGCTTTAGCAATTAAATAATCCCAGGTTCAAACTCTCCAGGTTGCTGGTTTGCACTTGGGGTTGCTTCTCTCATGGCATGTTGTATGTCGCCTGTTCTAGGGTACTTTGTAACTAAATTTACACATTTTTGCACCAAATGGAAAAACTCCTAACAGAGTGTATAAAAGCGTTTTATGTGTTAATTTTGTTATTATAAAACTTCATGATTAAAACTCGATATTTCAAAAAAATTTCAGAGTATAGAGATCAATGTTGTGATATGAATTCTACTTTTTTAAACATATTAAGTATAAATATCAGAAGCGTTTCTTCTGTAGACAAATTTAACCAGTTTAAATCCTTATTGTCTAGTTTTCATAAATTACCTGATGTGATTGCTTTACAGGAAACATGGTTCGATAAAAATTTGTTACAATTATATTCCATACCTGGTTTTTGTGCAGTTCATTGTTGCAGAGGTGATAGCTATGGAGGTACATCATTGTATGTTAGTAAAAACTTGTGTTTTTCTATTGAAATTTGTAGAAGTCTAAACTATGTTGAAATAATTGGCATAACTTTAACGAATATTAAAATTTTCTTTAAACCTGTGACACTTATTTCCTTTTACAGGTCACAAAAATGTAGGGTTGTTGATTTTTTGAATACACTTGATAATACTTTAAATGATTATGCTCGAAATTCATTAATTATTGTAGGCGACTCGAATATAGATTTATATAGCAATCAGTACTCTAATGATTTGTCCATAATGTTTCAAAACTTTGATTGTTATAGTGCACATAATTTGGTGACAAGACCTATTAGCAACACATGTATAGATCATATTTTTAGTAATTTTGTTGAAAAAATTTTTATTGATTCAGTCGAATGTCAACTATCTGACCATAACATACTGTTTTGTAAGGTTTTAAGTGAAATTAGAACTGATAAATATGTTGAGAAATCAGAAATTACCTGTAATTATGATAGTGCTAAAGAATATTTGAGCAGTAATTTGCCTAGTAATTTTACAACGTTGGATCCTCAGGAATTGACAGAACAACTGGTTACTTGTATAAAAACTGCGATAAATAATTCAACTTCTGTTTCAAGTTATAGAAAACCACTCCGTTTTGAGCTGACTCCTTGGATTAATAAAAATCTTCAAAAACTTATTATACTAAGGCAAAAGTTACTGAAGAAAAGACGTAAAAATAGATGCAATCAGAGTCCTGATGATACCTTGAGAAGATTAAGTAGAGTTATAAAAATGGCAAGTAATGAATGTAGGGATAATTACTATGTACAAGGTTTAAATAAGGCTGGAAATGATCCCAAAAAGTCTTGGAAATTTATCAATACTGCTTTAGGTCGTGTAAAAAGTACTGAGTTAAATTTAAATAACTCCCAAGGTGTAAGAATAAATTCAGACTTGTCTAAAGCCAATTATTTTAATAATTATTTTATATCATCTGTTAGAAATTTGAAAAGTCAAATAGAAACACAAGAAGAAGATACATTTAACTTGTTAGGGACTATGGATGAAGTACCTTGTCGTTTTAGCCTCGATGTAGTTAGTACATATTGCTGACATTTTAGAGGTTATCACGAAACTCAATGTAAATAAGAGCCCTGGGTGTGACAATATTTCACCAAAATTTATTAGTATATGTGCTGAGGAAATTGCACCAATCTTAGCTGACATTTTCAACAAGATGGTAACAACTATAGTGTACCCTGATGTTCTAAAAATTCATAAGATAGTCCCAATACAAAAAGATGTGAGTGTTTGCACTGTTGAGAAATATCGTCCAGTTGCGGTACTATGAACAATTGATAAAATTTTTGAAAAGATTATCTATGATAAATTATTATCTTACATAGAAGTAAATAACTTATTATATAAATTTCAATTTGGATTTAGGAAAGGTTGTGGTACAGAGGATGCAGTCTTAAATGTAGTCCAATATATTTGTAATGGCTTAGATCAAGGCTACTGTGGTGTTGCTGGCATTTTCTTTGATTTTTCCAAAGCATTTGATCTAGTTGACCACAATATTTTATTGGAAAAATTGTCATTCTATGGTATAAAGGGCAAGGAGTTATCCTTATTTAAAAATTACTAATTAAATAGGAAACAATATGTTCAGGTCAAAGAAGACACCAGTTTTCTATGCCCTGTAAACTATGGAGTTCCACAGGGAAGTGGATTAGGCCCCTTGTTATTTTCAATATACATAAATGATTTGAAAAATCTCAATTTGACTGGGAAAATATTTATGTTTGCTGATGATGTTTGTTTATTTTACTATTTTAATCATGATTCAGTGTTAAAAACATACATTGAAAGAGATGCTGTTTTGATTTTTGAATTTTCTCGTTTGAATCGTCTAGTACTCAATAATAATAAGACAAAGCTAATTCGTTTTAGACCCAATCCTGTCTTTAACAATTTTACTGTAAATATCAATGGTACATCTCTAAGCGAAACTCACTCTGTAAAATATCTTGGCATCACATTACAGAGTAATCTTTCATGGGACTTACACATAATGGACCTGAAGAAGAAAATTGCTCCAGGAGTTGGAGTTTTATACAAGTTTAAAAACAAATTAAGTGTAAGTACTAAAGTAATGTTATATCAATCTCTAGTACAATCACATTTAAATTATATGGGAATAGTGTATGCTTACAATGAAAACAGTAGCATTTTAAAGTCTCTTCAACGCATGCAAAACAAAGCTTTAAAAATAATTCACAATCTACCAAGATCTTATGCAACAATTTCTCTTTATAGAGATATTTGTAAAACAGTTCTACCAATTAATGGGCTCTATACATATCAGGTTTTGAAATTTGTTTTTAAATCCTTGCATAATATTGGTCATTGTACTATATCTTTTATGCAAAATCAATTCAATTTTAATACGAGAAATGCACAAAACTTAAGAATACCAAGATGTAGACTGGAGAGGACCAAGCAACGTATCGATTATAGTGGTAGTAAGAAATACAATGATTTACCTCCTAATCTAAAATCGATTAATAGAATTTCAGTTTACAAATCTTCCTGCAAAAAATACCTGCATACCAGTATTGAAATGCTTTTTTAATAATAATATAATTTTTTAGTCATAATTAACAATATATATATATATATATATATATTGTATATATATATTTTTTAAAAAAAAAAAATTTTTATTGTCCTTACAAATCTAAAATGAAAATTTGTACATTTTGAATTTAGATATTAAGAATTTGCGTCAATAATGCCCGTATGGCGCTGGGGCTGTAAATCTAAATATTGTATATATACGTTATTTTGTACTTTGAAATTTAAAAAAAAAAAAAAATAAAAATAAAAAAATAAAAAAAAAAAAAAAAGTACCTAACCACCCGTTATTTTTTTTATAAGCTACAAAATTAGCTATTATTTTGGATAGTAATTTAAAATTTAATAATCCAAGTTCATTTTGTTAAGTTTTGTTTGCATAATTTCACACAATATTGTTTATGGGTTTTATGTTTATGTAAAAGTTTTATTAACAACCCTAAAGGGTAATTCGTGTAAAAATTCACATACTAAAAGCATAGACAGCTCATCAAAACGATCGAAATTTCTACTTGAATCGAATGCCCTAATTTTCCCCCAGTTTTATATGCACTTTTTAAGTTAGACAATTGCTTCCTTTTAGGATTATTCCCGTGCAACGCCGGGTAGGGGTATAGAAAAAGACCAATGTGAAGGGTATGAGATTCGGCACAGTCGAATATAGCACTCTTACTTGTTTTTTCTTAAGCTTGTTCCCAGTTCAGATTTTTACAAGAATACAGTTAACTTTATTTTAATATGGGGTTTTACCTATTAAACTAATTTTGGTTATACAATTATAACCGTGTTTTAAATAGCCAAAAAAGGCTGTAATGAAAAATAATGATTTTAAGCTGTATGTAACTGTTTTTGATTTATTATGCAATATAAGGCATGACTAATGTATAAATAAAACTTTCTAAAGTGGGCTTACGCCACTTTCAAAATAGACCACTCGTATGTAAACGTTACACTACAAAATAAATATGTATATGTAACATTATCATTAGATTAAACATGTTTTACCTTAAATAGTTTTGAATGTTAAATTGTTTAATATTACTATACTAACAAACTAAATAATTTTTTACTTATAAAATAAGTCATACCTGTTGCGGTTGTAAATCACAAATAATACTACTCATAGTACTTAAGATCTCATCAATAAATGTGCATGCTTCATTTGGTTGTATCGTCACAAAGTATCGCCTGCACTTTATAGCAATTTTTATAAAAGTGTCGCATGCCATATCCTGAACGCCATCGTGAGTCTCATGCATAAATTCAAATAATTTATTTACAACTGTTTTAAGAAACTTCCAATGTGCTCTTAAAAAACGTGGATACTGTCCAACTACATACATAATGTTTGATGCAATGATGGCTTTATTATCTTTGCCTTTCTTTTGCTCGCACAAACCCAATAGATCTTTAATTACAGTTACCAAAAACCGTTTTTCATCTTCTTCACAAAAAGCACCTTTAACATAAATTTAAACGAACATAAAAAAGATATTATTATAATTATACATTATATAAATATACATTTAAAAAAAGATTTTTACATGTAATTAAGAGTATACATTTTATGCCTGTAACTTCGGCGAATAGAATATATGTAGGTGTGTTTAAATATCTATGGTGTAAATTTATTCTCGCAATATTACAACGTTGGTATATATGCCTTGCCTAATATACTTTCCAATATAGTATACACAGTTAAGTAGTATTGACCCTTTGTCACTATTTCCATATAGTGGCATGCCGGGCCTCTGCCTCCCTTTCCCACAACTGCAAAATTGGCTCTGCTAAATATGTTGGTTTTTGTCTCTGCTAGGTAAATACGTTTGAACGTTTGTAACGTCAAAAACATATTTAAGTTAAATATGTTTTTCTTGTTACGTCATCACGAATTTAACGTTTTAGTCGTTACGTCAAAAACATATTTAACTCGGCATATTTATCTTCACACACATTATTTATTTTATAAACGTACTTATACCTATATAAGTGTTAGTAAACTAGGAGGAAACCCCAAATCTGCACACGATTAGACACTAGTTTGGTTAACAAGAGAATCAGGCGAAAATAATAGCATGTAGAAATATTTTAATACATTTTTTATTTAAGTTAAAAAAAAATAAATCATTATTATTATGAAGTACAACCTAAAAAAACTAATGGATTTGCAGATTGCAAAAAGAATACAAATGTTTCAATGGAGTGGTTAATCTTTGTTTATTATAGGGTATTACAGAATCCCATAGTCTACAGATTCTTACAAGATAAGGCCTCGCCACGACCAATGAAAAGTGTCTTGGACAGGGTAGTGAATAAATTCTACTAGACGTCTTAAACCTAAACCTATTAAGAAGATGAACGGGTGTACCATATTTCAGTCTTATAAAAAATATGATTTGTTCTAACTGAACATAATGTTCAAAATTGACACCAAACAACTCAACACAGTAGTCCGAAACATAATTCCAAAGCTTTAAGGTTATATATGCTTATAACTAGCTATTTGGTTAAAACAAGTTTTTAACCTTTGTATATTTGCATTAGAGGTGCAAGAATAAACTTCAATTCCATAAATGATCAACGGTAAGCATTGCGATATAGATACAAGACGTCTTATAGCATGCGGGCCAATAATAAGAATCATTACACAATCTTCAAAGCGTGAAAGAGATCCTAGAACTAATGAAATTAATGTGACCATCAAACATCTGCTTTTCATCCAAAATAATTTTTAGTCTCGTGCTGCGACACAACATCCAATACCTCATCACCTAGTTTAATCTCCAACACCACATCCACTTTGAAAAAAAATCATGACCTTAGATTTGCAAGGATTCAGAAGTAATTTTGTCACAGGAGTTGCTAAGCAAGGAGGTATCAAATTTTGCCAACAGTTGAACGTCATCCGCATATGTGTAACAACCTCGTGTCAAAAAAGACAAATAAGCAATATTTAAATACAATGTAAGCAACAATGGCCCACAAAATTGAGCCCTGAGGCACTCCCCCCCTCCTACAAGAACTTGCTGATGTATGCTAACACTACAACACTGTTCTTACTAACACATTTGCAAAAGACAAATATTTATATTTGACAAATATTTATATTATCGTTGATGTAAACAATTAACGACAGATACAGAGTTGCATTTAAAAAAGTTTTTTTTGTAAAGCTATATTTACACTAAAGACCTGCAAAAATATAACAAAACGTATTTCAAAAGCAGATATACTTTGTACATCCATGTACATACCAGTTCTTTTTGGTGTAAGTGTGTGAATAAGTGTAAATGATATGGTATGGTTTTGCTTTTGCGCACTTACTCTACCTTTATAAACAAATATTGTTGTTTATGGTTTTGCATTGAGTGTGGAATGTATTTGTTTTTTTTTTTGTGCTGAATAACAATGGTATAATAAATATTTTCTTATTACTGTTGATACAACAAATACACAAGATCGTTTATATAAAAGGTTGTGAATGAAACAAAAATTTGATTTTTAAAGTTTATTGTAGCTATAGTGTTTAAAAATGAATAAAATAAATTTAAAAAAGCAGTTTTTTATCTTAAGCTCAAAAATTAAGATAAAATAATATATATTTATTTTGTATTTTTTAATAATTTAAATTTTAATTTTAAATTTGACTTAAATGTATATAGTTACGATGCAGTTTTAATTTTTTTTAGCTAAATTTGTTTAATTTATTTAAAGAAAATTTAAAAAATAGAAAAACTGGCTCATGTAGCCAGAATAAGAACACACCAAAAGTATTTATGGTTAAACATCATTATATGTATGTAACTGTTTCAACGAAACATAGAAAAACAAATTTGTTGCTCTTGCTTTCATTTTACCAAACCACACCATATTTAGTTAGAGAACACACCAATACCAACTTATAACAAAAACACAAAGCTACTTATCAATACGCACTAAAAGCTGAAAAACACACAAACTGGTGCTAAAAGATATATTTTTGCAAGTGTTTAATTTACACCACCTAAGTTCTCATCTGAGTAAAGTGTCAAACAAATAAGTTTAAATTTCTGAGTGTAAAAAAACAATTTGTTTTCTTCTTTTTAGTATTACATTGCGTCTAAGGAATTAATTTTTGTCCGCTAATTATAAAAGTTGTTAAGCTGGTATAGGGTGTATGGCAATACAACAAACATTTAATCCGGTAGCTTAAAAATAGTTACATTTAAAACTCAGACGTTAAATAGTCTGAGAAAATAGAACGTTTTATTTTCAACTAAGATTAGACAAAAATATTAACAAATAAAAACAGACATGCTATTACACTATACGATTAAGTCATAGTTGTGAACTTGAGATGATAACTCAGGTAGTGTAAATGTACCTTAAAGAATATTAAAGACATTAAAGGTAAGCAAAAAAAATATCAACAAACAAAACACAAATACATACATACATATCTTGCTTTTATTTTTTTTTAGCAAACTAATCCCGAACAGCAAGGGCGTATGCCCACCAGAGAAACAAGCCGATGTCAAATGATCGGCGGCGGCGGCGCAAGCTAAATCAGTCGGCGGCGGCGGCGCTTAGACAAAATTGACGGCGGCGGCTTAAATGTCGGCTCAAGTGTACTATTTCATACAATACCTTTGAGAGTTGTCAGCAACCTGTAGTGCCATTCAGTAACTTTTAACGATCGTTATATTTATCGACAGAAATTGTCGTTTGCAGCTACGGTTAAGTAATTCACTAAGAAATGTTTAAAGATAGTGAACAACTTGATTTTTGTATATATTTTTTTTTCAATAAAGTGGCTGTAAAATAAATTTCAAAAGAACGAAAGGCAAAATAATAATAGTAAACTACTAAATATTTAAACGTCGTTCTAAAACACAAAAATAACTTTTGTCGATAAAATTAACAAACAAAAATTATTGTCATTAAATTAACTAGTGATTGTTAACATCGTTAAAGCATTTTGCTGTTTACTTAACAATAACAGCCTTCTTTAACAATAGCGAATATCGTTAAAAAACTTAATTCAATCGGAAAATCGAAATATTTCTTGTTAACCTATTTAAACGATGCAAATATCGTTAAAATAAGATACTGAACCGCAGTACTAAATACTGTATGATGAAATAACATTAGGCAAGTGATATAACCAATACACCTTGAACTTGTCTTTTTAACACGACATTTTTGGACACATAAAGCTTTCCAAAATATCGCCAACATTCAGCACCACCACTGGTTGTCACAATTTTTGCAAAACATTTTGTTTGCTAAGAGGTTCTGATAATAACTAATTTCCTTTTGAGGGGTTTGCACTTCTTCAGAATTTTCTTCTTCCGAAGACTGCTCTTTATTTTTTGTTAAATATAATATAATAATTATTATTATGTCTATTTATTCGGCTTAAGTTCATTATTAAAAATGTGATAGCTAAGAATGGAAATTTTTATTAAAAATGCATTACACGCGGCTAGTATCGGAATTACTTAATTTTTAATAAAAATTTCCATTCTTAGCTATCACATTTTTAATAATGAACTTAAGCCGAATAAATATACATAATTATAAGATATATAGAAAAAGTTCAAATAAATAACCATAAATGTATTACAAACACATGGCTTAATGTAAAATTATGAATAGAAAAATTATCGAAAGCAATCGAATAACAGAATGATAAATAAAAATATTTACAAATTAAATAAATTTAGTGTCATCCAATGGATGGCCAAAAGCAAAAATGAAAATAAAAATAAATAATAGAAGTAACTAGTGATAAATGCAAATAGAATGAGAATAAGAGAACATAGAGTTGTATGTGATTTAGTTCGGTCTAAACAATAAGGAATATGAATAGAATTCCAGTATTCAAATTCTAATTAAAGTTTGTTTAAATAGAACAAATCAACTTTCAACTTACAGTAGTACCGAATAGAAAGAGTGCTGACAGGAAATCGTAGCTGATTTCGAAAATGCATTACACTCGGCTAGTATCGGAATTACTTAATTTTTAATAAAAATTTCCATTCTTAGCTATCACATTTTTAATAATGAACTTAAGCCGAATAAATAGACATAATTATAAGATATATAGAAAAAGTTCAAATAAATAACCATAAATGTATTATAATAATTATTGTCTTTTGCACATTTTTAAAATTTTTAACGACACTTAAAATTTTAAAAACTAGACGCTTCACTTTTTAATAATATAAGCTAACGGCACTTTTATCTAGAAAAATTTACATAAGTGCAAACATTAATATTATTTTTACATTCTGTACCTATTTAACGCATATATGTAAGAAAAAAGCATTGCCACCTTACATACAATGTAGCAGCGGAGCTGATTTACTCGGCGGCTATGCTTGCGCCGGCTCAGCTTTTGAGCCAATATAAATCGGCGGCGGCGCGGCTATCGAAAATACACCGGCGGCGGCTAGAAGCCGGCTCTGAGCCGATCGGCTTGTTTCTCTGATGCCCACCAGATTTGTCAAACTCCTCTTTTTTATAAATTAGGAAGTAATAAAGATTATTTTATATTTAAATATAAGTACATAAGTCTTTAAATAAAAGGCTTAAAAGTAAAATAAACAAAAATTGTGTTTTTTTTAAATACATAGATGTACCTGCCAGCTATGATGGCTTTGTGCATAATATGTGATTGGTCAAAAGTGATGGAGTTAAAGCAAAATGACTGACGCAATTTTTCTATCAATAACCCATGAGATATAAAGTCAAATGCCTTGGTCAAGTCAAGAAAAACTAGCACGCTGATTTTTCCACTACCATGCTTACTTCTTATGGACTCCGTTATATTCAATAGCACACCGGTAGAACTGTGCCCCGCTCTAAAACCTGAGTCATCTATTAATCAATCCACTACATGTAGGTGAGACGTCATCTGCTATATAACAATTTTTTTTTTTAAATTTTGGAACAAACGGATAAAACACTAATAGGTCAAAAGTCAGAAGAAGCAGGATTCTTTACCTTCGGTATTCGGTTGTGAGACCTTAATAATAATAAGTGTCAGATGTGGTGAAATCACCGGAAAAATAACCATCAAAAATTGCAAACTAATATTATCAATTCCAATAGCACGTGATTTTATTTAAGAAACTGCTTAATAGACATAATCTTCCGAAATATTACGAAAAAAATCCTTCTGCGAATAAATCAGTCCTAAAATTATCATCCGAGCACGCAGGCAACCTTGAACATTCGTATAACCCCTTGACATTAATAACTTTTTCCCAAAGTTGCTCTTGAGTTGGCAAGAAGTTATGTTATTTACAACAGTTGTTAATAACAATCAATTGCAGATATCCCAACATAATCACCTCTTGCAAAACGATCTCCCATAATTATAACATTCTCATCTTTAAAAGAAATATCCGCCTGAAACCGCTAACCAGGGTAGAATCGACCATTAGAAAGTATATTACACCCAATAATGTATCCGAAAATACATTTACAAATATAGATTCAGGCCCATATTAACTTTATTTCAGTTGCAATGCAAAATCTGCTTTCATCCTTTTATGTTTTTGTCAACCAAACTAGCACAAAATCATGATACAAAGAACCAGGTAGTCTCGTCGGCCCAGCTGATTAGTGCCAAGATGTCAAAATTATGCTCTCCCTATGAAAATAAAACAACAAAAATTATTACTCATCGTTTTTTTTTAATGAGCTTTTGTTTGACACGTTGGCACTAATTTGTAGTTGTTGCAGGGACGAGATTACCTGATTAATTGTATCATGTACAAAATTGTAAAAGATAATAATTTTATTAAATTAAATTTCTTAATTACAGTTGAGTTGTAAACCATAATAGGGGGGTCAGTGTCAGTATCACGATCATAATGAAGAAATGATCCAATATGTAGGTTATCACGGATGTAAAGACAAACTCCAACCTCTTATAGTAATTCGATCTTATCTAAATAGTTTTAACTCTAAAATCTTAACCGCTGCATCCGATAGGAAAGCCTTAAACCATGTTTTAGATACTCTTAAAGCATAAAGCGCATATTCTTTCATTAAGAAACGTATTTAATCGAACTGAGAACTATTTTCACGAGAGTTTGAGCATTAATATAGTGTGACAATTAATCTCTGATTCAAAATCAGTACGCTTTTTGGTCTTTTTTGTAATTTAAAATATCTTTCCTCAATGTTTTCTCCTATTTTAAGTTAATAGTTATTTACTATTTATGAATTAGGTACTTAATTTCAGTGTTAGTCTTAAAGTGACAGAACGCCTTGGTCCTTCGAACATCATTTAGCAATGCAGGACAATATTTTTTTACACTTGTTGCAAAAAACCCCAAACAAAAAATTTGTAACATACTTACACAGGTTGACTCTTTTAATTATTTCAAATATTATTCATAAAAAATATTGTGTTCAATTTCTGAATAAGATTTGTTTGGGGAAAAATAATTTTCAAAAAAAATTAGGTAATTAAGTGAAGATTAGATACTTATAAAAGTTTCGAGTAATTTTTGGCATCTGGAAAAATACCTAGATTTGCGGAAAACAAATAACTTTTTGTACGTCAGCAACGTAATACATTAACTGGCTTAAAAAAACAGCACAATCAGTACTTTTTTTTCAGTACAATTCAGTACACCATATGAAAAATCAGTACATGTACTAATGAAATCAGTACGAATGGTCACCCTTCATTAATATGCATTAGATTAAAATGTTTTCGAAATAATACAGAGTTAAATACATTACAATCTATGGCTATTTCGCCTAAGTTATTAACTAAATCCAATCAAAGCAAAAAAATCTCCGTGTGTGCAGGAAACTGAACCCTAAATCAAAAGATAATTTCATCAACATAGGTTTGATGTGTTTGGGTAAGTACATAACTTAAGCGTAGGTCTAAAAGAAAAATCACAATTTTCCAAATAAGCATTAACTAAGAAATCATATCACTCATCTAGCAACCTGGTGCATTGGTCAATGTCGCACATCAAACTATTACCATCCAATTTCGTAATTTTGGCTTTAGGTATGTTCATATTAATAATTCGAAATTAATTTATTTTCTTTTCTGACACAAGTTTGCCGCATAAATAGTGTAATCTGCCGGAATTAAGAGATAAATTGTTATTAAAATAAATATTAGATCGAAGAAATCCGCCAATAATATTTTTCAACAGCAATGATTAACTTTGAAATGCTGTTTCATAACACTATCACAAGTCTGTACAGAGTTAAATTTCATGACAAAAATTTTCTTTCGGCCAATATAACAGCAATGGTATATATCCGCGTTTGTTATTTCCACGCCAATATGATGCATTGTATTTATATTTTCACGAATAGTTTTCATTGTGCAGGTTAAACTACTAACCAATATGTCAGATCTGTTAAGTCGTCTTACTACCCTGTCGTATTTAGCTTGCATAAATCAAATTTTGTATCTATCGCATTATCAGCTTCCTTAATAAGTGTAAAGCAATGTGTCATAACCGATTTAATTTTAATTATTTCATTGTTTATTTCAATACAGTGATGGTATACACTTTTTTTAAAAAGTCTTTGCACAGTCGGAAAAAAATCTATTTTTTTCCCTACGCTTTCAAAAATTTGTCACTACAAAAATCCCTACTTTTTAATGCAAACATAAATCAACACAAATAAAAGGAAACATACGTATGTATTTAGGTTTTATACAAGTAAAATATATTTAAAGTTTTTGTACGTACATTCTATATACGCATATAAATAAACACATAAACAAGGCTTCTTGATTTTGATCAAGTTACTTTGTCAAAGTGGTTTATTTTCGTGTCTAATAAATTTGGTTTGTTTTTAATTGTGTTAAATTTTGTAAAAATTGTTTTAAACTGTTTAAATTTTAAAATTAAATTTATACTGAAGTGAAATTTATACATCTACACACATTTTCATAGCAATAAAATAGTTTTTTTGCAAGTGTGTGTTTTATATTGTGCGAATTTGCTTTGGGTTTTGACCAGGGTACACTTATCAAGTAGGAGCGATTCTGCAAAAACAACTAAAACCGTCATAAGAATGTCAAAGACAAATAACAAAAACTCACAAATTCTTTCTTCTTCTTTTTGAGCTTTTCTTACGATACTACAGTTGTTGTTTGTATAAAAGAAAGAAAATACAAAATTTGACATTAATATGAAATACCATCACTCAGCTGTTTATCTGAGGCTACCTGATATACGTGTACCCTAGTTTTGACAATGTAACTAGGGATTTTTTCTTTTACCTTGTATGAATTTGCCTTGTACATAAATCAGTCTGTTTATATAATTAAAATAAAATAATAATAAACATAAAAGCAAAGGATATAAATTTATACGAGTCACAAATCGTCAATTAAACGAAACAGAAATTTGTACTTTTCGTTTGTGTTTTCTTATAAAAAAAATAACGCTTGTTTTGAACGATTGTTTCCTCATAACTGTACAGTTGTAAAGCCATTTATTTTAAATGCAATTCGTTACTCTGGAAAAGGTAAAAATTTTTAGATTCATCTCGTAAAAAGATCGGACAATGCATATTGAAGTTAAAGATTTGTTTCCTTAAAGCAAGCCGAGGAGTCCGAAGAAGATGATAAATTAATTTTACACAAACATAATGTATATTAATTCAATATCACTGCACAAATGGCGGGAAATACTTAAAATAAATGACAATATGCAATTTTGCCGTTACAACAATTTTACAATTGAAAAAGAGTGCCAGATTAATATATTTCTGCAAAATCCTACATTTTGACGATTTTAAAAAATCCGTCTTTTTTCCCCACGCTCGATTTTTTTAAACGAAAATCCCTACGAATAGGGATTTTTTCCTACTTATAACATCACTGTTTCAATACGAAACTTTTCAAAAATACCAAAAAAAAATTGTGCTCAAGGTTCAAGAACCCATTATCCATTCTACGCTCGATATCTGTTTTATTGACATCCAATTAATTTTCGATCGATTTTTGAATATCTTAAAATTTTTTAATAATGCCAACTGCTGAGCTCTGATTCGCAAAGGATTTGTTGTTGCAATCAGTGCATCTAAGTTTAGTGATGTTTTTTCGAATAGACCAACCTCAGATACCCCAGCACATTTCATGTGAAAATAAGAAACACAGTTTTTTTGTATTGGCTTTTAGTTACATTTTTTTACAAGATGAACAATGCATAAAGGCTCTTTGAGGCATCTTAAGCATGTATATATGACGACAACTAATACCTAAATTTAATAAATTTTACACTCTGTATAAAGTTACAGTACCAACCACACTTCGGTTACAATGAAGACTTTGGCACCAATCACGATACTAATTGCAATTGTTGTTGTAAAAATCAGCACTACACTTGTTTTAGCAAGTCTATACTTACAAGAACAACAAAACAATTTATTTAATTAAGATTATCCAGTTCAATAATCCACAAATATGTTTAAGTTTATATAAACAATAATTTTTCTCTTTTTTTTCTATTAAACGTAGTTTATTCTTTATAGTTTTATCAGATTTATGATTCTTCTTACGACCGCGTACATTTTTTAGCTTCTCATTTCAGCGATGCCTATTACATATTACACTGTGTGTAATTTTTTAAGTCATGGAAAAATAACCATATTCGGACATCACTACGTGAAAGAAGACCAAAAAAAAAAGACCCGTGTCTCCCAGTTTTGCCCAAAGTCATGCACTGTTATGGGCCCCCAAAGATTTGGGGCCTTGGTGCCATTTTTGCAAAAAGTGATAATTTTCTCAGGCTCATATCTTGCAAACCGTTCGGAATTTTAATTTACTCTTTGAGGCAAAGTTGTAGCCCTTTTTATAAAAAACAAAAATAATTAACATAAAAAATTAAAAAAAAATATTTTATAATCAAAATCGCAAAAAACTTTAAAAAATTCAAATTTTTTTACCTTTTTCCCCCTGTTCAGGTCCATAGGTAGCAAACCGTTCAAAATTCAAGGAAACAGTCAACTACAAAAATTTACCTAGCATCCCAATAAACAACTTTTAAGAACATATAAACATCCTAGGAATGATTCTTAACACCGTTTAGGTAGCTCTTAGGTAGCCGCAAAAGTAAAAAATTTCCCCCAAAATGTGTGTATGTACATACATGTAGTTATGAAGTTATCTCTTCCTTACGTTTAATCAAATTGCCTTAATTACATATATTGTATCTGTCTTTAGTGTAATAGAGAACTCTTGTGCATATAAATATGTGTATATGCATGTGAGTTAGCCGCGAAAAGTCTTGCAACCTAAACAGGTAGGCAAACTTTAAAATTGCAGGAAACCCTAAACAACAAAATACATCATACACAAATCGTAATAATGATCGTTAACGGCCTTTAATTAAATTATGTACATACTTTTTTTTTTCTTTGTTATTACTTTTTAATAACTATTGTTTATACCAACAATAAATTACCTACATATGTACCTACTACCAATTTTTTTAATAAGTGAGGACAATCCAAAATAAAATAGCAATTGGATAAATTTAAAAAGAAGAAATTATTGCACCCAAACTAATCAAGAAATCAACTACAAAAATTTACCTAAGATTTCAGTAAACAGCTCACGCGATCACGCACCGACCGCACACGCATCAAGGAACGCAGATCACAATATAAAAGCGACGCGACTCCCACATCGAGGCATTACACAGCGCGACGTCAACAAGATCTCAGCGGTGAAAGTTATAGAGAAAGTTCTACAGCATAATTCGCACACAACATTGGCAACTGACAATTTCAATATGCAGTGTAAAAATATTTATTTCTTTTGCTACATTTGCGGTCATCAAATCAGAAAAATTAATTCTACAAGATTTCAAAAGGAAAAGAACCTTTTAACTAGTGAATTTAAAAGAGCATGTAAGTCATTTTTGGACGAAATAGATTTGACCGGTGAAAATTACACACCTAACGCAGTGTGTCGCCAATATTATAATAATCTCATAGCATGGTTGAATGGAGGCAAACATAGTATGAAATATTGTAAGCCGGTAAACTGTATTAATCGCCCAGGTGATCATGGTGGAGCCAGTTCTTATGCATGCATTAATTACACATCTTAATTAAATAGACATGATGAGAAGAACAAAATTTATAAAGCAACTGTAACAGCCACACTTCCAGTACTTGCACCTGAAAATTTTGTATTCCCAAGGCCGCAAACTCCAGATCGTAGGACAGAATTTACAGAAATGACTACAGCAAGTGGTGTTACTAATGAGCCCCAACAGGAAAGAGATGGACCAAAACTAATATCTAATAAAAAATCAAATTCTACGAAAATAAATGGAAGATTTGCTGTGATTTGAAGGTCATCAATATTTTGCAAGGAATCATCGATGAGGGCGGCTTTCCAAAATTCTTTTGTTTTCTTTGTAATTGGGATTTGCGCTCACCTGTAAATCAATTCCAATGTAATTCATGGGCCCAAGGAGGAAGTGTGCAACAACATAGACTTAAGAATGCACCTTTAATTGACAGTACTCAAGACATTTTGCTGCATTTGCTCCATATAAAATTAGGAATTTTTAAAAAATTCATTGAAGTGGCCGTTGTATATTGTTCAAGCGATGACAAAATTAAAAAAGCTATTGCAGTAAACTTAGAACGATTTTTTGTTCATCTCGTTGTACTATAGCTATTTACACGATGTTAATGTTTTCTTTTCTGCCCTTATAATTGTCTTCATTTAATAGGCGTACTTAATGGCCCTGACATTAGAAGCTATTCAAGAGCAAATTTGATTCATCGCTTGATGAAAATCATTCAATGGCATGGATTAACCTTCAGCGTGGTGGGGATCGAGACGCGGAACCGCAAGCAAGAGAATGGGTGAAAGAAATGCTGTATTATTTTGAGAAAATCGGCATATCGATGACGTTAAAGCTGCATTTTCTTTATTTTTATTCTGACGACTTTATTAAAGGACTCCCTACCGAATCCGATGAGCGAAGAGAACGGTTCCACCAAACCACAATGCCCATGGAAAACCGGTACAAAGGCAAAAAATTCGACGCATTGCTTGCAGAGGTAATATCAATTTTATTGTTGCATGGTCTTGTATTATTTTTGATTTCTTTTCTAATTCATTTAAGGTATGTTGGTGGAATCACAAGATAACCCTTTATGATGTTAATTAGGTATGTGAAAAAGAAAAAGCTAATGATGGAAAGCAGTCTGGAAGCAACGTGCCTGTGGACACCATAAGTTCTGAATCAGCGTCAGATTTGGGCGACGATTTGGATCCTCAACTTAAGATAGCGCGATTTGCAAGTACAGGGACATCAACGAATATTTTTTTTTGTAATAGACAGCACAGTATCTCAATGTTGAAGAAAATAAAAAACAAAAGAAATTCAAAAATTTTCGTAAAATTTTTAACTTTTGCGGCTACCTAAACGGTGTTAAGAATCATTCCTAGGAAGTTTATATGTTCTTAAAAGTTGTTTATTGGGATGTTAGGTAAATTTTTGTAGTTGACTGTTTCCTTGAATTTTGAACGGTTTGCTACCTATGGACCTGAACAGGGGGAAAAAGGTAAAAAAAATTTGAATTTTTTAAAGTTTTTTGCGATTTTGGTTTAAAATTATTTTTTTTTAATTTTGTTCCTTTTAAAAAGGGCTACAACTTTGCCTCAAAGAGTAAATTAAAATTCCGAACGGTTTGCAAGATATGAGCCTGAGAAAATTATCACTTTTTGCAAAAATGGCAAAAAGGCCCCAAATCTTTGGGGGCCCATAACAAAAAAAGTGCATGACTTTGGGCAAAACTGGGAGACACGTATCTTTTCTTTTTTGGTCTTCTTTCAGGTAGTGATGTCCGAATATGGTTATTTTTTTTCGTGTTGCACTGTGTTATTTGTGAAAAGTTAACTGTAAAGTAAACGTTTAAAAAAGTTTACAAACAAAAACACAATGAAAAAAGATAAATAACATCATTCATATAGAATAATTCTTAAGTTAAACTCATAGGTATATACCGCAGCACTTTCTTTATTTTAACATCAATCAAATAGAATATGTAATTCTAAGGTTATACTCATATATACCGCAGCACTTTTATTTTAGAAAAAAACGGTATATCTCGAACACTAGAACCGGTTTAAAAATTAAGCGCACATTTCAATTAAGCACCCCAAGTAATCTTAAAACATTGATGCGCAGCGCATACCACAATTGTGGAAAATAAAAATACACGTATCCTTATGATCTTTTAATTTAGTCGTCAATGAGAAGGCGACAAATGAACATGTGAGCGGGTGTACGCGCTGTTTTGTTTTTTTTTTTATTTTTGCACACTGGACCAAAGGAATGTTCAAATTCTAGATTAACTATTTTCAATATACATATTTTTCTTGAGCCAACTATTTTGCACCATTAATAAATAAAAACATTTGTTTTTATTTCTGCTAAAAAGGGAAAAAAATGTTTTTTTGCTTAAAAAATTGTAAATTTTACAAAATATTTGAATAAATTTATTTTACAACTTTTAATCATTAATTTTTCTACTTATCGCGTCTTATCTTTAATATTTAAAATATTTTTTTTAACAACAAATATCATGCCATTAAAAATTTACAATATTTCTTTTGCCTTTTCATTGAAATTACCTATTGTGCAGTAAATTTAAATTTTCTCACCAATACAAACACATTTTTATTTTTGCGCATCACTGTCTTAAAATCTGCGCCGGCGAATATGATTGGCGGCGGCGGCTGGCAGGAAAACAGGTCGCCGGCGGCTCAGAGCCGGCTGAAGCCGACACTTGATCAGCTAGCCGGATTTTTTCGGCTCGTAGAAAATATCGGGTAGTTTTTAAACTTTTTTTATTTTAATAGTAATTCCCATTAATTTTCCTAAACGGACATTTTTATTGGCACGTACTTACACCCCATCTCCGCCCTCTAGCAGGGTTTCCATACAAAGTTTAATTTTTTTTATTTCTTTAAATCGCTCCCACAGCTTCCAAGTTTCTTCTACAAAGTTTAAATGTAAGATCGACTCCAATTAATTTGTCCCTGCAAGCATTTTTGTGGAACATACTTACCCTATATCTCCAGTCCCTAACATGGTTGCCATACAAAATTCGCCCCTAGAGGAATACAATGTATCACAGACCCCCATTAGTTTTTCGCCCGAAACGTCTTCCTAGAGTATACTTACCCCCTATCGCCATCACCTTCGGGAGTTGCCATGCAAAATTTACAAAAGTTATGTAACTTTAACAGAGTCGGCCTTAGAAAAATAAAATGTAAGACCAACTCCCAATTGTTTCTACTTGCAAACATATTTCTAAAACACACCTACCCCCTTTTTTCCACGCACTAAGAGGGTTGGCATACAAAATCACCTATTGGCGCTGTCATACAAAATTTACAGAAATGATGTAAAAATGCCCACAACTTCCTCAGAGTCGGCCTAAGAGAAATAAAGTGGGCCACCGATTCCATTAGTTTCCACCCCCTACACATATTCCTAGAACCTACTTACCCCCGTCACCAAGCACTAAGAGGATTGCCACACTAAATTTAAAAAAAAAAATAAGATAAAAACATCTACAACTTCCTTGAAATCGACCCTAGAGGAATTAAATGTATCACACACCCCCATTAAATTTTCTTTCCATATATGCTTCTAAAATATACTTACCCCCTACCTCTATCACCTAAGGTGGTTGCTATACAAAATTTTTAAAAATTAGAGTAAAACTCCCTACGAAATTTGAAAAAAAATTAGGTAAAACCCCTACAGCTGCTCTTATCACCCTAAGAGAGTTAAAATACGACACCGAACCCTATTTAAAAATTAATAAATAAAAAAACAGATAATAATTAAAAAAAGGTTCAGGGTTTCGAAAGTCCAATGTGAAGGGTATCTGAGATTTGGCACAGCCGAATATAGCGCTCCTACTTGTTAAAATTACCAATGATGGCAATATATTCCATTAGTAGATACTTGGTTTTACTTAGTAGTTTTTTTTAATTTGAAATTTTTTTTTGACAATAGAAAGCAAAAATTTAAGAAAAAGTATAAAATGTTTATATGGTCGGCGTCTAAACTTGAGCTGGGGCCAAATTACGGCATCCGTGATCGAGTGAAATTGTTCGTAATATTTGCTTTTGAGATTACCGCATTCGTTTTCGAGTAAAAGCTATCGTAATTTCTGATGATAGCATTCGTTAACGAGTACGCTATCGAGTGCTGGCTAACGAAAAGTTGTTCGTAAGGTAAACAGCATTCGAAATTTATTTTATGTGCAACATTAGGCAGTGAAGGTAGACAAAATGTAAGTTTTTATACAAATCATAGTTGAAGCTATAAATAAATAAATAAAATAAACATTTTAGGACCAATATCAACAAAATAAATGGAAAGCAAAAGGATATGGTTGATCATCCTAACTTGGCCAAAAATAAATTACCAAACATATGTTAATTTTGATATGGATTTTGCAACCCAAAATGAGTGCCGTCTATACAACCCATCACTAAGAAATAAAGGAAATGTTACATAAAGCTAGCATTATATTGCGATTTTATATTTACCGCCAGGGAGTTTAAATTTCTGCATGAACGCTTCCGAGCATAAAGCAAACTGTTCTGATAAAAATTTAATAAATTTTGCATACAGCTTATTATCTATTTCTTTCATCATTTTGTTAACCGTTTTGAAAACTCTGCTCTGACTTATTCCAATTAAATAGTCATTTCCAGTGGTATGTTGAAAAGATCCACTGGCTAAAACTGATAATGTTACGGTCAGCTGCAGGTTTGGTGGTAAGGCAGTAGACATATGTCCTTCAAAATTTAGCTCACAAAGAATAAAACTTTTGAAACTCTAAAACGCCTAACAAACCTTAAATGATAAAGTTTTAAACGAAATTCAGTAGCTGACAATGACAGTGGATCACTTTTAACCCGTATTTGTCTTCTTATACGCATAGTATTAGATTCATCCTCTGAGTCAGAGGATAAACACAACAAAACTAATGTAGTCATTTTTATTTTGCTTTTTTTTATTAATCACTTAAAAACAATATAACAGCAAAATTTTGTGTGTCCTTTCTTAACAAAGTTGTAATTTTTTACTAAAACATGTTTTCATTCAATTACAATGCAAAAAAAATCTATTACATTCTATTTTAATTTCGATACGTGAGCTATCGAATGCGGTAATCCATTCATTCGATACGTGACGAAATTTCATTCGATACGAAAGTCTACTCGTTCACGAGTGCCGTAATTTGGCCCCTGATTTTTAGCCAAAAAATTGCCGGCGGCGGCGGCTACGGAAATAGTTCGGCGGCTATTAGCCGTTCGGCCCACTGTAGACCATTCTACGAGAAGGCGGTCAAAACTAATTTTTTTTATGATCACCGATTGAAAAATGTTAAAGTTCATTCGAATGTAGACACTAGTGTACCTCTAATGTTCTCATTGCTAACACTTGTGAAGCTTAACACAATGTAAGCATTTCGGCTATCAGGCCCACTGTCACAACGATTACTGTTACTCATTAACCGTTCGCTTTTATTTTAATTTAGTTTGTTGTTTTTCTTTTCTCACTGATATGTGTATTTATGCATATTAATAAATTTGTTTGCCACTTATTACTAATATCACCTATTACCACTATTACACTCGCGTAGACACGTCCGTACACTACGAGATTAAGAGAGCAACCCTGTTAAGAGAGCAACCCTAAATATAATAAAAACTATTTAAATGCAAGATCAAAAATAGTTACAAACAATTTAAGTTCAAGTGCGCCTAATCTAAGTAATTGTACTGAACCAGGGACTAACTTAGCCCAATCTATTTTTTAAAAATTATAAAAAAAGTTATGAGGTACCATCTTTGTCGCGGTCATCGTTATCAAGTATTGGTGTTGAGCCTGCAGCTGCTAAAGTCGCATCTAGCTCAACTTCTGCATCTGCACCTAAGATTCAGGTAGGGATTGACCGCTACGTAACAGTTCTTAAAAGGGGAAGAAGCCCGAAATCGGCAGAAGCATCTCAACCTGCAAAAATTTTAAAAGACGATGAAAGACCACCCTCATCGCAAAATCGTTTTGCAATTTTGCAAGAGGATAATGAGGCCCCTGCTACTGAAATAAAGACTTTTATGCCACTTCCCATTTATCTGAGAGAGAAAAATTCAAATGAGCTGATTAAGATTCCAGTTAAATTAATCGGTGAAAATAATTTTTATGTGAAAAGCATAAAACGTGGTAACATATATGAGACCAAAATCCAAGTTGATCAAAAAAATTCTTACCGCACCACGGTAACAGAACTTGAAAAATAAAACAAAAGCTTTTACACGTATCAACTCAAAAATGCAAAAGGCCTCCAAGTAGTGATTAAAGGTATTGACTAAAATGTTGACCCGGAGGAAATTAAAACCAGCTTGTACATGAAGGGATTTAGAGTCAAATATGTATCAAACCTAAGAAACAGGGAAAAATACCCTCAACCACTATTCCGAGTGGAGTTCAAGCCTGGTGATGTCAAATTAAGGAAAAATTGGACTCACCCAATTTATGATTTGAAATACATTTTGCATCGTGGAGTGGTAGTGGAAGCGCCACATAAGCGATCTGGGCCCGTACAGTGCTTGAACTTCCAGGAATATGGTCACACCAAGGCTTATTGCAACTTGCCTTCTGTTTGTGTTGTGTGTGGTGACCTGCATGCTACGACCAAGTGCGACAAAACAAAAGATAATCCTCGGGTAAAGAAATGCAGTAATTGCAAAGGAACACGGCCAACTATAGGGGATGCCCTGATTTGATTCAGTTAAGCGCTCATCTAAGCCGAAAGTAGTTCCTGCCCCTCCCCAGCCTTTAAATATACCAGCTACAAACACTTCTCCGTTAGCACAACCAACTAAAAGTCAAGTTTCTTACGCCAACGCATTAAAGTCTCTCCAGCCCAATGCACGTTAGCCTACAACACAACAAGAGGTGCCAACAAACGAACTAACCGGGTCCAATTTTAGCCGCCTCGAAGCCGTCATAGGCAATATGGTTAAACAATTTACGCAGATTGTGGCGCAAATGGCTGGCATGATGCAAGAAATGCAAAAAATGCAGTCTGCTTTTCTGCAGGCCATGCTTAAAAGGCCATGAACTGCCTCAGGGTTCGTTTCTGGAATGCTAACGGCATCCGCCAACACAAAAACGAACTCGAATATTTTTTAATAAACCAAAAAATTGATGTCATGTTGACTTCCGAGACACATATGACATCTAGGAGCACCTTTAGAATAAGTGGATATAATTTTTATGATCCAAAGGATCCCAAGGATAGATCCTGTGGTGGCTCTGCTATATTAATCAAATCAAGAATTAAGCACTAATGGTTGGGTGGCCTATCCGAATATTATATCCAAGCAACAAACGTCTGCATTGACGAATTCTTCCATAACCTAGTTATTCCGTCAGTTTATTGTCCGCCTAGATTCTCCATAGCGAGGGATCAGTACAACAGTTTTTACAAATCCTAAGGTCCCCGCTTCATAGCTGCTGAAGACTATAGCGCTAACCACACGTACTGGGGCTCCCGTCTAATGGGTCGCCCATGCAATCTGAATAAATCTTTTTAATTAGTTAAAACGAGTTAGCCAAACCCCAGATGAAAACATTTTTATCCGAGTATTTTGAAATTAAAAGATTACAAGAACGATGTTGGTGTAGATAAATTCAATAAATTTAAAAAATTGGCCCCAAGTGTATTGATCAGGTGGTCTACAACACATAAGTTGTCTGGGGAAATCAAAATAACTTTGCAGTTTTTAGCCGATTTTACTTTTTATAGCCTTATTAAAAAGATATTTTTATGCATATTACAAATTTTTATCATCTTTATTCAAACTTAATTCAAAATATAAAAATGTTTAACAAAATAAACTTAAGGTAATGTTTTCCCAAAGACTATATATTTATAAAGATGTTGCACTTCCATACACTGTTTTATGACTGCTAAATTGATGTGGGATTTATCATATTTGGGATTTATTGAAAGAGAGAGAGAGAGAGTTAATATAAATGGCGATAGAAATGACAAAAAGAAAATAAGCTCTCAGCAAAACAATTTGTAGGTGTATGTATGTGTGTAAATATTGCCAAAGAATATATCGTCACAGAAAATGCGAAACGCCTAATCTAAAATAACATATAAAATTTACTTTTTTTATTAAGTTTGATCCGAAAAGTCAAAATATGTACATCATCTTGCAAAATTCTTTTTTCCAGCAGAAAATAATTTGTTAGTTCTGGTTAACTTATATTAAAAAATTTTGTGTTTATTCTCAACATATTTTTTATTTAAAAAAGTTTTTTGCTTCTACTGTAAACGTTTTAACATGTAAGCTAAGGCATTTTGCATGTTCTATGACGATATACATACTTACATACAAAAACTGATGAAAAGAGAAGACGAAAAGTAAAGGCAAAAAAATGGCCACCAAATTTTAAGAATTGAAACCAAGGCATATCGATACAAGGTGGCCGCAAAAAAAAATAAGAGAGTCGTCTTTTAAACCTTATTTTTTTATATGGAGCTTGACACTAAAATTAAAAAATAATTTCAATTATAGTATCAAACTCCATATAAAAAATAAATATGTAGAAGGATAACGACTCCCTTAATTATTTGCGGCCACCTTGTATCGATATGCCTTGAAGTACATCGTACACGTCCATACAAACATTAATACATTTGGGTGTTTATATTCACATTGTTATTCTTTTTGTTTGTTTTTATATATGAATTAAGGTTAAAGAAGTTATGTTTCAATACAGTTTATGTGCAAAAAGCCGTGATAGTAGCGAATATATTTCAATGCTTAGTTATAGGGCAACAGTACGATTCGCAACGATTAAAAATGCCATTATTATTAAAATGAAAATAACTGAAGAAAGAAATAGTTTTTCTGAAAACTTTAAATTCATTATTCTAAGTAGAGAGTACTAAAATACCGCCCTAAATATAATTATTGTTCGTTTACTTTGATTTATTGAATTTAAAAAAATAAAGCGTGTATGGGAATGAATCTCCCTTTTTTAAACAATTTTTTTTAATATTAAATATTTTATGCGACAAAACAAACCACTTTTTAATATAAAAAAAAAAACAAATAAATACATAAAACAGGGGCGCAATATTTTGCTGTGCCGAATCTTATATATTTACACTTCACATTGGTCTTTTTATATATATACCCAGCCATATGATCTAGCTGATTTATTTCATACTGCGAATATTGTAATTAAAAAAAGTTTTTTGTGCCAGGTTTGAGGTTGATAGCTGTCCAAATTTTTGAAATAGAAAACCTTACAAAGTTTTAACGTTTGTACTATGTATAATAGAAATACCATGTAAAAGATTTAAGGTCGAACGTTTTAACAGTTTTCAGCATATTTTGTATTAAAAGCAGAACATTTGAAGTTTTCTAGATATAGCTTATCGAAAATTTAACAAAAACTGTAAATTTGTATGAGGGCTACCCCTTCCCCTGCTCCAATCCCAATATTTATTTTTTTTCATTATTGTAAAATTACTTTTTGTAAAACGTTTTAATTCTATTGCTGTTGTGTTTCTCAGATTTAGCGCTTTAAAGTAAATATTGCAAAGTAAGGGTTTCGACTAAATCTCGATTATAAGACCGAATATGCTGATTTAAATAGCGATTGTCACAGAAATCAGAAATATCGATTTTTGATGCCAAAACGTTTTATGTGCGCCTCTATTTGGATCCGGAAACATGATTTTAACAGTCGCTACCTATGATGATTTTTGTTAAACTGTGGACAAAAGTTATTTTGTCAAAAAAAAAAATTATAAAAATTAAAGTTTAGAAAAAAATAACTTGAGGTTTTATGTATACAATTAATAATTTAAAACTTTTAAAAATGTTAAAAGGCGCTTTATTCGTACAGCTATCTACATATCAAAATAAAGGTATTTTAATTCAACTCGAATCGACATGATTTCATTTCTACAGCAATAAAATGTGTATGTATTTTTACCCTACAACTAAATTATCAACAACTTTCGCTACCGCGTTTGTTTTTGAACATGAGCTGCTTTTAAAAAATATGTACTTCTTTGGCAAATTTTAAACAAAACCATCAATTTGCTAAAAGAATATGTCTTTTTTTTTGAATATACACAGTGGCATACATATGTACGTATGTATGTATGAACGTAAAAATAAAAAGAATAAACATGGAAAACAATGTTTATATATGCATGCTCATCAGTGTGACCAGATTTTCAAGTAAAGTTCAAGCTAAATCACGTTTAAAAACAGCTTAAAAGTGCTAAAAACAAAAACTTAAAGCCAAAAAATAAAGCTACATTTTTTTATTCGTTTTTTAAAAAATTTCTTTGTTATTTAGACATTTCTCATAACAGAAACGAAACGTTTTTGTGCTAAAAATATTTAAAAAGAAAATTTGTTTTTAAAATTTTGGTTTTATTTACGAAAATTTGGTAGACCCATACCTTCAGTAAGAAGAAAAATAATATGTGTTCATATACATATGCATGTACAAGAGCTTTTTTAAAAAGTTTTTAGAAGCAGGTGTTAAATTGCTGCCTGTTTTGGTTAAAAAAAACTAATTTGTAAGATATGTATGTATTAAAAAAAAAAACAAAAAACGAAAATTTGTTTTAGATATAAATACTCAACACACTTTGTTCGTTCATTTTTTTACAAAAACACGTAAAATTAAGTAATTTATTTACAAACTTTTTTCATAACTACAAACACATGAAAACAATAAAAATTCGAAACATAATCTTATTGTTATTTACACGATGCAGTTTTTTTAATATTCCTTCAATGAAATTGTTTGTTGACAAAACGAGTATAAAGAGACTACTTTTCTATACAGTTCGTTAAAAATCGAAAATTTTCATTCAAGTTACATAAGTACATATATATATCATGAAAAATGCTTTTATTCATGTAAATTTTGTTCAAGAAAAGAAAAAAAGATAGTCTTAAATGTAAAAAAGTTGCATTGTAAGAAAGCATTTTTAAAAATATTTTTATTTGAACATGTGTGTCTAAATATGTATTCAAAACCAATGACTGTAAAAATGAAAAAAAAAAATTATTATTTTTTTAACCCTATCCATAAAAATAATAATTATCGTTATTAACAGTTTTTATTTAAATTAAAAAATGACCGTCCTGCTAAAAAAAACTAAATTTACAAAGAACATGATTTTCAACAAATATAGTTTAATACCATCAAAATGATGAGCTTTACTTGACCCTACGATGTTTCATTGTGCCTGCTTTTTTTCTTGAAAAATTATTTCGGTCCTGTTTGATTTGATTTTTTAAGAAAATAAACTTTAAAATTCTTATTAAATAAAAACATTATTATAATAATTTGTTTCAACGAAAGACATAAGTGTTTTACATTTTTGAGCAATACATGAAAACATTTTTTAATTTAATCAAAAGACGGAACAAATGTTTGTGTCGCATTTGGATTTTTTCTTTAAAATTGCCGCATTTAAAAGTATTTGTTTTGGAAAACAAATTCTAACGTTTTTTTTTTGTAATACCATACCTTCCTTATTTCTTTGTTTTATTGAAGTTTTGTGCTGTTTCACGTTTTTTATATGTCGCTAGAAGTAAATTATTAAACAAAACAATGGTTCGGAAACTGTAATGTTGTAAATTCGAAGAAAATTTGGAGCTTTATACATTTCAATATAATTGAGATATGTACCAAAAAATATAATACTACAAATTTTTGACCTTTTATCTAGCTTCAAAAACTACTAAAAAAGCTGAATCCAATTTCGAAAAAAGCTAAAAAAAAGCTAAAGGCTATATGTAAATATTTCGGGCTAAATGAAGGAAAATAAAGCTAAATTTAGCTCCAAAAAAGCTAATATGGCCACACTGATGCTCATTGGTATGTATGTATATACATACATACATACATCCATATGTATAAGTTGGTATGTATGTGCATGCACCATTAATATTTTTTTGGCTGTTATTATTCTTAAAATTTGGCGTCAATTTTTTGTGAGGATTTTTTGGCACGGGAAGGCAAAGTCCGATTTAGGTAAATTTTTTACCATCATATTTTTATACCAAATCGATTTTAATAATAACACCCTAATATTCACATCTATTATATAAAGGGGTGTATGTTTGTATGTATGTATGTATGTATGTTTGTATTTTATAGCTGGCCACACCAGTAGACCGATTTTTTTGAAATTTTTACAGGGAGTTATCTCAAGTCTGAAAGGAACAATAGGCTACTTTTTTTTAAAAAACTATTGCTGCCACGCCCACAATACGCCCATTTGTGTGGGAAGGTTAGGTTATGAATGGCCTAACAAAATTACCCAAGGCCATATTGATCAAACGCGTAGAGCTAAATACATGAAATTTATAACACGTGTTAAGCTTTACATGTTTGTTTAAATGCACATGAATTTTTAAACATTGGGCACGTAAAGGGATAAAAAGGGGACAAAAAGGGAAAAATCTGTAACCTACTATCTTTTGATGTATATAAGATAGAAACAAAATTTAAAAAGTTTAGCGTTTTCCTTAAAAAATAAACAGACAGGTATCTGGAGTTTTTTTTTAAATTTTGGTCCGCAAGGGCGATAAAAGGGGTTATAATTATATTTTGGCACTTTTTGGTACTTTTTTGTTACTTTTAAACCAATAAAGATAGAACAATTTTTCACATTGCGTTGGATAGGTCTTACAAAAATATGATTACGTTTTTCGTACTTTTTTTAAATTTTGGGCCCAAGGGGGAAAAAAGGGTTAAAAATATATTTTGATTTTTTATGCGTTTTTTTGTAACTTTTAAACCAATAAAGATAGGAACATTATTCAAATTAAGTGCGGCAGGCCTAGAAAATATGAGTACGTTTTTAGATACTTTTTTAATTATTAGATCCTAAGGGGAAGAAAGGGTTAAAATTATGTTTAGTACTTTTTGTAACTTTAAAATCAATTAAGATAAAAACATAATTTAAAATTCTCTTCCAGACCGATTTTTGGAAATTAGTTCGCACATAAACACCGCACCGATTTTTTTAAAATTTGGCACACATATAGAAGTCCTTTAATTCTAAAATTCTAAAGGACAAAAGGAAGATAAAAAATAGACCGATAATGTTTATTTTCGGTAAAAAAATGGGTGGCATAAAGATAGACAAGCATGCAAAATTATGTGAAGATAAGGCCATATTTGAGCCATGTATAGCCCAAAACGCCTAATTCGGGAGCTCTGTCGAAAAATTAACTGATCATCATCACAAACAACATGCTTTTTTCTTATGCCAAAAAACTTATATGTTCCCAATTTCATCGAAATATCTGCAAAAATGCGGTCTCTACTTTGTTTACAAGAATACATTAACTCGCATCCGGACGGATGGACTGATTTGTTTTAATCGGCTCAGGAAGTGATTATGTGTCGATCGGTATAATTGGAGGTGGGTCTCAGGCCTTTTTCTTTGGTGAGGTACAAATATTTGCACAAAAGCATAATAAAATTTGGATATAACAATATAAGAGAAGTTTGAACTTCTTTTGAAAAATATTTGAAATGTGATCCCTGTGAAGGAGTGTATGTATGTATGTATGTACTATGTATGTTTGTATTTTATAGATGGCCACACCAGGGGATCGATTTTTTTGAAATTTCTACAGGGAGTTATCTCAAGTCTGAAAGGAACAATAGGCTACTTTTTTTTAAAAAACTATTGCTGCCACGCCCACACCACGTCCATTTGTGAGTGAAGGTCAAGTAACAAAATTACCCAGAGCTATACTGATCAAACGCGTAGAGCTAAATGCCTGAAATTTATAACACGTGTTAAGCTTTACATGTTTGTTTAAATACACATGAATTTTTAAAAATTGGGCCCATAAAGGGATAAAAAGGGGACAAAAGAGGAAAAATCTGTAACCTACTATCTTTTGATTTATATAAGATAAAAACAAAATTTAAAAAGTTTTGCGTTTTATTTAAAAAAAAGACAGACAGGCATCTTGAGTTTTTTTTTTAATTTTAGTCCGAAAGGTTGAAAAAAGGGGTTAAAATTATATTTTGGTACTTTTTGTTACTTTCAAATCAATTAAGATAGAAGCATTATTGAAATTGCGTTCGATAGGCCTTACAAAAATATTATTACGTTTTTCGTACTTTTTTTCAATTTTGGACCCAAAGGGGGAAAAAGGGTTAAAATTATATTTTGATTTTTTTAATTATTAGAGCCTAAGGGGAAAAAAGGGTTAAAACTATGTTTTAGTACTTTTTGTACTTTTAAAATAATTTAAGATAGAAACATAGTTTAAATTCTTCTTCCAGACCGACTTTTGGAAATTAGTTCGCACATAAACGGCTTCTTAAGTTAAAATTTTGAAGGTAGAAAAGTGGGTGGTGCCACGGGGAAAAAGGGTTAAAATTATTTTTTAGTACTTTTTGTAACTTTAAAACCAATAAAGATAGAAAAATTATTTAAATTGCATTCGTCAGGTTACCGAAATATATTAATATGTTAATAAAGGGCTAGAATTATATATAGAAGTTTATAAAAGAATTTTTGATAACTAAAGCTTTCTGAATATCTCCAAAACTAAAAACCTTTTAAATTCCCAATTTTTATGTTAATTAAAGAGTAAGACTGACTTATAATTTGTTGCAACTTAAGTGGGGAAACCAGCAAATTAAAAAATATATATATGCTTTTATTTACATATTTTGGTAATTTTAATGATTAGTGTAGCGAAGCACACCGGGGTTTAGCTAGTATAGATATAAACAAAATGAGTCTAAAATAGTAAAACATTTAATTTATTCGTCAACTAACATTTCTTTAACTACATCATCTAGTTACAAAAATTTTTTGTAAGGTTGACGTCTTATACTACTTATGTACGAGTCAGATGCAAGCAAATGATGCAAAACATCAGTATTTGTTGAAGTTCAATTGCACATTCTAGAAAACATTAATCTATACTTCCTGTGAAGTATAGATGTTAATTTTGAACTAATTTTTCAAAAACTGGCTTGCGTTTTTTTTTCTCGGCCGATAAATTTGAAATTTCGTTGAAAAATTCCATATTTTTGACTAATGACTGGGCGTAGGGTGCACGTCTAAATCCTTTCAAAAATATACTACTAATATATTTTAAAGCCTGTTTTTCAAAAAATGTAAAGAAAGAAATATTTATTTTCACAATTATTTGCAAAAAAAGTTAATCAATTGTGCTCAATTTTTGTCAAAATTTTGCCATTTTTGGAATAACCTTGAAAATTTTGACTTTGAATATTTTTCACGGCTAGACGAATAAAGATAATTAAATTATTTTTTTTTTTGTATAGGCTTAACAAACTTTTTAAAAACACGAAAATATTTTTAAAAATACTTTTAGCATAACTACAATTGCAGACATTTGCAAAAAACCAAATAAAGTCTAGGTCAAAAACAACAATTTTAAATTTCAAACCCAAATATCTTTTAAACTGTAACAGGTAACAAGTAAGAGTAAATATGTTTTCTTTTCAGATTTTAATTTTCATCAAATAAATCTAAAAATCATTGAAATGGGTTGATATTTGCAAAAGTTATGAGCATAGAAATGTTTTGCAAGCCCGAGGTCAACTTTGGCACCCTGTATCTCAACGTATGTATATATGTACAGGGTAGTCCAAAATTTTATTTTCTAAAACCTTGGGTCCTCCTCTACGACTGCTTCATACATTATTTTATAAATGGACAAATACTTTCGAAGATACAGATTTATTATCATATTTTTTGCATTTGGCCCCACTGTGCGTTGGAAGAAAAGCGAGGTACAGCCTGTGATAGTGTCAATTTTATGACAGGTGGATATATAGCAATTCAGTTTTTCCCCCTTTTATCGATAGGTGTTGCTTTGATTAATATTTTTTTCAGGGTAGGAAAAAATTCCGCTCGCGAGCGTAATTTTAATTATAATTCTCGTTTTTGGAATTGTTATCGCGAGATTTAAATTAAAGTTGCGAGTGGAATTTTTATTTTAAGATCTTTGTTTTTTTCTCGTCTCGCGAGTCGAAATCTATTTATAAATCTCGTTTTAAAAATTGTTCTCGCGAGTTTAAAATTGAAGTTGTGAAGGGAATTATATTTTAAGATCGTGAAGTTGAAAATTCAAATCGCGATGCGAACGTAATTTTTGTAAAAATTGTTTTCGTGAAGCTAAAAATAAAACGCAAAAAAAATGTACAGATGCTATGTGTGTATGCGTTGTTATTGGTTTTGTTAATAAGCAGGTATGTATGTGTTATAGTTTATTAGGGTGTTTTTTCGGGTTTTTGTTATTGTTGATACATATGTATGTATGTAAATGTAACAAGTATAATAAAAAATAAAAAAACACTTAGATATTATTCGTTTGATTGTTAAGCAATTAATAATTGATAATAAAGTCAGTGATGAATAAAGTTTTATTTAATTTAAAATTAAATAATTTTAAAATAAGTCATTATTTTTAAAATATGTGTTACTAAATTTCTTCAATATTTCTTTAATAAATACGTAAATAATAACTAAAGTATACAAGCATATAAACGTATGTTTTAAATTGTTAGCTAAACCTACATTTTACTACAATTTTCTTAGTACTTTTGGCTCAAATTATTTTATCCAAATTTGTTAACTACGATGATCAAATAAATTTCATAAAACTGCTTATTAAAATCCCTTATAATATTTTTTCTAATGTGACAGATATAAACGTACACACAATCATATAAGCATTACAGAAAAAAAAATCTTAATAACCAAAAACAAGCATCAACGTACCAATACACATGTACATACATAAATGCACAAGAACATAAGTAAAGCATTCGAATCGTTCTTGTTGTGATCGCAAAAAGATTTTAATTTTTGTTTCTGTTGCGAGTTTAATTTATTAAATTCGCGAGTTCAATTATAAATCTCGCGAGTTCAATTATAAATTTTGCGAGTTCAATTATAAATCTCGCGAGCAGAATCAAACATTTAAATCTTTCGAATTAATATCGCTCCGAAAACAATTTCTATTTTTAAATCTCGCGAGCTCAAATATAAATCTCGCTTACAAGATTAAAATCTTTGAACATAATGAAACATTGAAATCTCTCAAATTAATATCGCTCGCGAGCGAGTTTTATTCGAGCGCTCTTCCTACCCTGATTTTTTTGTGGCTGTATTGAAATTTTTACTGGTTTATATAAATTTAAAATTTTTAAATATTGTTTTAATTGGCCTTGAAATTTTATTGTCATCAAAAATATTTAAAAAATTTTCATTATCATTATTTTTAAAAACGAAGTGAGTCGGTTGCTAAAGAAGTTTTCTGATAAACTTAAAGAAAAAATATAACTAACGGAAAGAACATTTACTGGAAAGGAAAATTAGAGATAACTTTTGGAGAAGCGACTTTAAGTGTTGAATTCAGGTAAAGAATTTGGAAATTGCAGTGTTTTGTAGAGGTTAATTTTGTTTTGTTCGTAAATTTAGTGTCTTTCACATCATACCTCAGAAAAGTGATACAGAAAACAATTTATTGTCAATATCAAATCAAATCATTTCGGAAGGGAGGATTCATTGGAAGCATCTTTAACCAAAACAGTGTCAAAAGGACTAGTTTCCGTATAAAAAAGGGGTTTTCTACCAAGTTTCCTTATTAATAGGAGATCACTAGTAAAATCCTTTAAAGTGACCATACCGATCTAGTGTTTGTATTAAGTTTAAACGAAGAGGTTTTGGGCTAAATTTGCTAAAGGTTTTTTTATTGTTTTGGCTTTTGTGAAACAGTAAAAGTTTTGCATTACAGATCAAATTCGGGAAAAAGAGAAGAGGAATAATTTAAGTTTAATTTATTATAAACTTATAACTGTCTACCCGGTTCTTGGAATCTCTAAATTTGGGAAGAATTTCTGACAAATTGTTTTTTTTTTTGTTTGTTTTTGTTACAAAAGGGTTTTGTTAAAAAGTTTATCAAATTTCATTGTTAATGTGGTCACCTTAAACTATTATGTTATAATAGATCATCATACATAAAATTAGTGCATAAAATTATAAAAAAAAAGGAAAAACTATCATTTACCTGCATACAGACATACATAGATAAACACATACACACATACATACATACATAAACACATACAAACATAAACTGTAAAGAGGTACCTTTGTAAATGCAAAGATAAGTTGAATGTGTAAAGGTACCTCGGCCAAAATTTAACTGTAGACAAAAATTTTACTATTTCAAGGATAATAAGCACCGTCCTGCTGTCTTCCGTCGCCTGTCGACACCGAGGGAACAACCTTAACCTAAAGTAAGTTGCACTGTTTTATTTTCTCAAACTTTAAAAACATTATACCAATTATAAATATAGTCACTCATTCATATTTGCACAGATTAAAATGTATACTTGCATATAGCCCGGTTCCCTAAATTACCACACCCTTTCGTAGAATCGTTACAAGCCAGAGTCAAATGCTATAACTGCGGAACAATCGGGCATTTTCAGCGAAATTGTGAAGCACCAAGAAAGCGGGCTAGATCTGTTTCCCAACCTAGAAACAGCTTACGAGTAAGCATGAAATCAGCAAATGAGTCACCGTTAAACTAACACGAGCTAGCACTACGGGGCACAGTGGTATTGCTTCCATACATTAACAAGCGAAACCTGTGTGCAGAGCTTTATTAACATCAGTCACGCCCACCTCCCATACATAAAAAAACGAAACCTGTGTGCAGAGTTTCCATGACACCAGCCCCTCCCAACGCCCACCACATAACGCCCGCCGCCCATGCAATCCGAATCAATTTTTGACTTAGTTTTTTAATTGTTTAAAACAAATTAGCCAAACCTCAGATGAAAAAATTTTTATCCGAGTATTTTGATTTTAAAAAAAATACAAGAACGATGTTGTTGTAGATAATTTCAATAAAATTTAAAAATTGGCCCGTAGTGTATTGATGAGATGGCCTACAATACATTAGTTGTATGGGGAAATCATAATAACTTTGCAGTTTTTTAGCCGATTTTACTTTTTATAGCCTTATTGAAAAGATATTTTACTGCATATACAAATTTTTTAACATCTTAATTCAAACTTAATTTAAAATAAAAAATGTTTAAAAAATAAATAAAGGTAATTTTTTCCCCTTGTAATCCCTTTTTAAAATTTCAGGAATTTTTTTGGCACGGAAAGGTAAAGTCCGATTTAGGTAAATTTTTTACAATCATATTTTTATTCCAAATCGATTTTAATGAATCCACCCTAATATTACCATATAAGTATAAGCAAAATGAGTCTAAAATAAAACATAATAAAACATTTTATTTATTCGTCAACTAACATTTCTTTAACTACATCATCTAGTTCTAATAAATGTTTGTGAGGTTGAAGTTTTATACTTCTTATGTACGAAAACATCAGTATTTGTTAAAGTTCCATTGCACTTTCTAGAAAACATTAATATTTATTTCCTGTTAACTTTATTACGAGCTTCTCCTGCTCCTACCAAGAGAAAGAACTGCTGCATCAATTATCTCCTTTCCATGTACATATAAGTTTTTATAGACAGTTACAGGCATGTAGTCATATCCCGAAATCGAAAATTGTTGAAACTTTACAGTATCAATTTTCTGGCCACATGTTATTACCTGAAGAACAATTCGGAAGCGATCTATGAGTTCTTCATTATCACCTGTTATATCAGCAACAAGTACAGGGTTGAGAAAGAAACGCCTCGAGGTATTGCCATCGTTCGTTTGTTTTACAACATCAACTCGCAAGCTCATTCGTTCTTTAAACGCCGCCTGAACTCTGATCAGAGACCTGCGCCGATCGGCTGAAAGCCGGCCGACCCAAGCCGCCGATAAGTTTGTGATAGCCGCCGCCGCCGATATTTTCTCGGCGTTTTGTTGGCTGAAAAATAGCCGCCGCTCGAACAATTTTTAAACTTTTTTATGTTGTTTGTTGCGTTTACCACACACTAAATAATGAAACAAACAAATTTTTAATGCACTTTTAATCTATTAACATTTTCATCGTTATTTCCAGTATTTTTTGCATATACTTCATATTTGTGTAATCCTATAGAATAAAATTATTTTAAAAACAATTTGTTTCGGCTTTATATTAGTGCCATACGTCAGAGTTGCATAAGGAGTGCCGTCTGTCTTGGAATTGACAGCAGTTTTTATAAGTTTTCGTTTAAAATTAAATAAACAATGTTTAATTAACTATCATCCTTGCAACGTTTAGTAAATAAGTATGTGCTAATGCATTGTTCATACATCTATATGTGTGTCTGTACTTTCAGCCGGCTTTGAGCCGCCGCCGACAATTTTTTAACGAGCCGCCGCCGCCGACAAAAGTCCTCGGCGCAGGTCTCTGACTCTGATCTTGTTTTCTTGTTTAAAAACCTTGTTTTTTTCTTCGATCACAGATCATTTTTTGCAAGGTATGTTATAAGCTACATGGAGTATACACTTTATTATTTTTATTTGAGAGTTTAATGATGAAATGCCCAATATACAAGCCTAATTATCAATTCTTTTCTTTGAAATTACGTCCAAATTGTTTATTTCTGAGAGTTTTGCTTTACAGATATAACATACAGCTGCTGAAACAGTATTTGTAACGGACTGAACCGTTTCGCCATCTAGCATCGTGAACACTAAATTGTGGCTTACGCTGAATTATTTGCCGCATATTATAACATTCGTTTTCTCCAAAGCAGCAATATCGGACGTCATGTTCTCAACAACCACTAAAACTTTTTCTTTAGTCTCTTTGGTGAATTCAACGAAAATTGGACGACGGAACTTGTTGATGATGGACTTTTATTACGCCAGTACTCTTTTTCAGTGTTTGATTTTTAACTTAAAGGTATCATCGATGCTAATAGCAGACTCCTGTCGCTTGCATCAGTTGGCAAACACTGATTGTACTCTGCATGATCAGAACATCCATCGCAACATCAGTAGGAGACAGTAAAATATGTTTTGCAAAAAGGGGGGATATGATATTTTACCACCTTATATAAAGGTACTAAAAGAGAAGAAAAATGTTATCCCAATGAAGTCCGCGTATCAGAAAATGAAGCTTCTGTAAGCTTGCAAAGTTTGACAGATCACACCTCAAACCGTCTTTTTGAAAGTTTTTCGCGCGAAAAAGGCACTGATATGTAAAAATTATAATACACTCTTACGTCGAAGTGGGGTTGCGATGGATCCTCTGATCATGCAGAGTACAATCAGTGTTTGCCAACTGATGCAAGCGAAAGGAGTCTGCTATTAGCATCGATGATACATTTAAGTTTAAAATCAAACACTGAAAAAAAAATAAGGGCGTAATGAAAGTCAATCACCAACAAGGTACTGTCGTCCAATTTTCGTTGAATTCACTAAAGAGACTAAAAAGTTTTAGTGGTTGTTAAGAACATGACGTCCAATATTGCTGCTTTGGAGAAAACGAATGTTGTAGTAAGCGGCAAATAATTCAGCGTAAGCCACAATTTAGTGTTCACGATGCTAGATGGCAAACCAGTTAAATCCGTTACAAATACTGCTTGAGCAGCTGTATGTTATATTTGTAAAGTTAAACTCTCAGAAGATAACGATTTGGACATAACTTTAAACAAAAGAATGGATAATTAGGCTTGTAAATTGGGCATTTCATCATAAAACTCTCAAATAAAATTAATAAAGTGTATACTCCACGTAGCTTATAACATACCTTTCAAAAAGTGGTCTGCGATCGAAGAAAAAAATAAGTTTTTTAAACAAGAAAGCAAGAATCGAGTTCAGGCGGCATTTAAAGAACGAATGAGCTTGCTAGTGGATGCTGCACAACCAGGGCCTAGCTCTTCGAATGATGACAATACCTCCAGGCGTTTCTTTCTCAACCCTGTACCTTGCTCATCGCTTCCGAATTGTTCTTTAGATAATAACATGTGGGCAGAAAATTGATACAGTAAAGTTTCAACAATTTTCGATTTCGGGATATGACTACATGCCTGTAACTGTCTATAAAAAACTTATACATGGAAATGAGATAATTGATGCAGCAGTACTTTCTCTTGGTAGGAGCAGGAGAAGCTCGTAATAAAGTTAACAGGAAATAAAGATTAATGTTTTCTAAAAAGTGCAATGGAACTTTAACAAATACTGATGTTTTCGGTACAAAAGTAGTATAAGACGTCAACCTCACAAACATTTATTAGAACTATATGATGTAGTTAAAGAAATGTTAGTTGACGAATAAACAAAATGTTTTATTATGTTTTATTTTAGACTCATTTTGCTTATACTTATATGTCAATATTAGGGTGGATTTATTAAAATCGATTTGGAATAAAAATGTGATTGTAAAAAATTTACCTAAATCGGACTTTACCTTTCCGTGCCAAAAAAATCCCTGAAATTTTAAAAAGGGATTACAAGAAGAAAATATTACCTTCATTTATTTTATTAAACATTTTTTATTTTAAATTAAGTTTGAATTAAGATGATAAAAAATGTGTAATATGCAGTAAAATATCTTTTCAATAAGGCTATAGAAAGTAAAATCGGCTAAAAAACTGCAAAGTTATTATGATTTCCCCATACAACTGATCAATACACTTCGGGCCAATTTTTTAAATTTATTGAAATTATCTACAACAAGATCGTTCTTGTATTTTTTTAATTTCAAAATACTGGGATAAAAAATTTTCATCTGAGGTTTGGCTAGTTTGTTTTAATTAATATATCAATGGTCGAAGGTATATTTTTACTATAGACACAGGAGCATCGCAATCTATTATCAGACACGATGCGAAAACATGCAAATGCGAATAATTGGTATTTTATGTATGTAATTGTTAACGCATTTAAATGCGAAAGGGTGGCAAGCCGATGTTAAGTTGGTAATATGTAATGCGAAAAGAAATGTCAAATGTACAGCAAATTCCCAAAATTTATTCTATTTATGTAATCTTAAAATTATACAATTAAATTATTTAATATGATGTAGTATATTCCAAAAAAAAAAACAAATTATATAAAACTATAAATTTATAAACAAAATAAATAGTGATGGAGTTTTTTCAGGGAAAAAAGCTTTAAAACCACGAAATACCGCCAGTTTGAAATCATGGTGGAATTTATGAATTATCACAGCCAACTTCTTCATTTAATCTAGCATTTTTGATAAAGCTAGAAAAAGAAATATTGTACGTAAGTAAACACTTATAAAAAAAAAAAGTTCAAAAATAAATTACATACATTTTGTCATTCAAGCTTAGAATATCGGATTTGGTTCTGAGCAACTTTCTTTGAACTCGTTCATTTTGCTCATAAAATATATGTTTGTAACTATTACCGAAATCACAACTTTTTTAATCTTCAATTTGACAATTACACCATTTTTTTAACAGTGATACCATGGTTAAGTTAGGTTAGATTACAAAGGGTAGTGGCGAGTCCAACTCGCCACCTCGCCTCGGAGGCCATCAGGCTCAATTTGAATCCCATCAGAAAAGTCGAGAAGAAAAATAAAGTCAAACTCTTTAAAGGTAAGGATAAAGAAAGCAAGGTGTCTAAAAAATTCAATAGTAATAGGCCCTGAATCACCTATCTGCCTAGCCACCCAACCCCCTTAATGAAACCTTTGATACTCCCCAGCCCACTGCCAGGGACCTCACAAAATCCATCTAAGAAGCGTTCTCCAAACCACCTCTGTCGGCGAATCTGCAGCCCAGGACAGTGGCAGATAAGGTGTTCTACCGTCTCTATCTCCTCCTCGTCTTCGCATACCCTGCAATAATGCACCTCAGAACCCCCCTGCTCTCCTTGAGCAGCAGGTCAGTGCCCATCCTGTCCAGCCTGGGCCGTTAAAATCTAGAGATTCTGCAATCAGCCCTGTCCCTCCAGGTTTGGCCCACCTTGTCCATTATCCAAGTCCCTAGGCCTCACCGGCTCACAACTGAGTTCAATATCCCGGACCGATCCCTTCCTTGCCAGTTCATCGGCAATCTCGTTGCCGGAAACGTCATAATGACCCGGAACCCAGCAGAGCCTGCCCTGCGTGTCCCCATGATCGCCCGAAGAGCACGTCTGTAGCCGCTTACGAGTCTAGACCTGATACAATGTCCCTCTAGAGCCTTAAGCGCGCCCTGACTATCAACGTAGATTGTCACGTCCCCTCTCCCATCCGCATCCTCCCCTATCAATTCCGCGGCCTTCATTACCGCCAGAATTTCAGCCTGGAAAGTGCCTTCCTCCATCTTCGATCCGTCAGTAAAGATACAGTGATACCATACTTTAAAAAATATGCGAATGCAAATGCGAAAGACTTGCAGGATACAATTCAGAATAAGCCCCCTGATTTAGTCAAGAACACAATTGAACTGTTATTTGACGTAAGTCTACGAACAGCTGGAGAGCATGCTACTGTCTATGGTAAAATAAACGTAAAAATAACTGTCGCCAACATAAGTGTAAATCATGTATTCATTGTTGCGGAGATTGTGAACGAAGTAATCATCGGTGCAGATTTTATGATTAATCATGGAATTAATCTGCAAATGGGGCAAAAGACAATGATTTGGCGGAAAACTTAAATATATCTCTAGATGTTAGTTACGAAGATAAGTCGCCTGTAAGAAAACTATTCGCTATAGACTATGAAAAAATAACACCACAGTCAGAAAGTGTAGTATGGGCGTGTATAGAGGGATATTGTGTCGACAACCGGTTGTAGGTGGTAGAACAGATACGACGAAATGACTTAGGCCCTAATTGCCTAAAACGCAACGCCTACATTTTCTTTGCGTTCCGAAAAATTTCAGTTTTTAAATCACTGCGTTGGAGCAAATGACTGCTCGCGTTGTTACAGCTGATTCTTACGTTATTAAAAATAATTTTGTTTGCAAATTTAAATTTTTTAAATCCCTACATTTACTTTTTTTGTCACTTGAGATGTCAAATTACACACTTCATTTTTCTTAGCGTTGGTTTCAAATTTTTATTACAAAACTAGCGATTAAAAACAAATTTATATATATAATTGCTTGTTGTTTTTAATTTACATATATACATAAAAAGATGTAAGTAAATAGTACATATATATTAATAACTACACACATACAGAAGTTTTGTAATATTTAAATGCTTTATAGGGCGAAAAAGGAGGCAACAACGGCTGCTCAATTTGAGTTGTTGGTATCGGAAATGGAAAAGCATCCAGATGTAGCGCGTGGAACCCCTAAATTTGGAAGCTCTAAGGTAAGAGTTGATGGTGTCTGGGATGACACGTCAAAGCTGCTTAATGCAATTGGACCACCAATTAGAACCGCCACGAAATGGAGAAAGGTTTGCTAAAACTCTATTAAGGCAAAAAATTCATGTATGTATATATGCACAACAAATGAACAAACTGAACCTCTGCCAGCTTTGTCGCCTTCACTGGATAAGGAAACATTCTTTTCCACAAGCGGATACTTATATCAGTCTCAGATGTCATCCTCCCAACCAGACAAAGAGTTACCTATTATAGAGGAAAACGAAGTACTTGCTATTGAAGCACCAATTAAACATCAAAATCTTAGTTTGAAAAAGCGCCGGAAAATGGAAAGAAATGAAGAAAAAATAAAACTTGTTAAATTAACTGAGAAGTACACGGAAGAAATTGCAAGACAAACGGTAGCCTTGGAATATTTAACTGCAGCAATTGAAAAACAAACTAAAATTCTTCAAGATAAATTTAAATAAAAAATGCATAAAGCATTTTAACTTATTTAACCTGAACTAAAAGTGAATTCTTTTTTAATTTAATTTTGTTCCATTTAGCTCAAACTTACTATTAAAGTTTGAATATTAGCAACTGCATTTATATCTCCATATTTATAAACAAGTTTATGTGTTCAAGAAAAAAAAACAGTTTTCGTTTATTAAATCAAAAATTTGATTTGTATAATAAAAATTACTTTTTAGTTTTTTTTTATTATTTTTATGGATATAAAAAAGTCAACATACGCAATTGTTTCTTATAATATATTATTTGATACACTATCTCTTATGCTTTGAGCCACTGAAGAAATAGAATTATCACTTTCAAAGTCCCCGTTTAGATTTATTTCAATTTCCTCAGATTCGTCCATTTGCGGCCAGTCATTTTTGTAATATATACATATGTTATGCAAAGCACAACAAACGTTTACCATTTTTTTAGCCTTTTGTTCTCCGTAATGCAATCCCCGTTCTCCTATTAAGCACCTGAATCTATTTTTTAGTACATCAATGCATCTCTCTATAGTGTTTCGGGCTTTTGTTAACTTAATGTTAAAATTTGTTTGATTTTCTGTTAAGAGATTTCTGTAGGGTGTTAACAATTATGGCAAGCACTGATAACCACCATCTCCTAAAAAAGTATTACAGAAATTAGAAGTTTGCACTAAGTTAACTATACATATGTACATACATACATACATACATACATATGTACATGTATACCTATACATTATTACGGGATGAACGGACATAGAAACCGTTTTGTACATTTGTGGGTACATACCTAACAGCCAAGTGTTGGATTTACCATTTACATATAAATTTTTCATATACGCATCTGCTTCGCTAGAAGACCAAATAAATGCGTCATGATTGGCACCTGGGTGACGGGAGTCCACAAAAGTAATAACTTGGTTGCAATCACATATCTAAAAAAATGTTTAAAGAAATTAACAACTGCTCAATTTATCCAAGTTTTTCCTACCAACATAACATTTAAACTATAAAAGCCTTTTCTGTTATAATAAAGATGTTTAACATTTTCCTTTGGAGACTTTATATTTATATGCGTCCCGTCGACGCACCCAATTACACCCGGAATACCAAATTTTTGAAAAAATTCCCTTTTACAACTCGACTCCTCTTCCGGTGAAATGTTAAATTTGATCCATTTTGAACAAAGTGACTTTTCTATAGCGGCCAAACATTCAGCTATTACGTTACTTACTTTAGACTGCGAAAGAGATGATATAAGCTCGTTCCCAATCCCTTTTTGATAGCCTCCAGTTGCCAAAAATCGAATTGTTGTTGCTAATTTCGCTTGTTTAGATACAGCTGTTGAACGGTAAAATTGGTTAAGGTAGGGTGATATTTCGCTAAGAATATACAGAAATGTCTCCTTGTTCATACGAAAATTTCTCTGAAATCTAGTGAAATTAGTGAAATGGTTATGTACATATGGTTTAAATTTTCTTTGTTTACTTACTCATGATCCGGTATATCCAAAATATTAATGCTAGAGCGCAATATGCTTTTTTCAACGGAGATGTCTTGTATGGTTGAAGAATTTTCATCCGAGGAGGACGACAAATCCATTAAAGCAAACATTTTATATTCTTACGTTTGTATATTCTTTCTTATAAGCAATTTGTTTTGTATTATTTAAAAAATTTATTGAAAACTAACGTTTTGTCTACGGTTTGACAAGTAACTTTGAAATAAATAGAAAATAATATTTTTTTAACAGCTGTTTAAAAATAGCATTGCCAACGTAAAAAAAACGAAGTTTAATTGAAATTTTTATTTCTAATTATAGAAGTAACAAAAACAGTGGTAACCATTACTACGTAATAGTTTGACAAATCCGGTGACATCACTACATTTCAGCGTTGGTCAAACGCAATGTCGTAGTGATTTTTAAAATTGAATACTTTTTGTTTCGTGATCGCAAAAGCGTAGGTGATGCGTTTAACGCTGGTGAATTTTAAAATTAGGGCCTTAATAACAGCAAAAGTCTTCGTGAGAACCAGCAACAACGGAAAAGTCCCTGTAAGAATGCTAAATCTTTCCACATGCGAAAAAGTCGTCAAGCCGAATCGCGAAGTGGGCCAGTGTGCTACAGCGGAGGCAATAATAAATTGCGAAATGAAATCGGGTCCTGTCAGTAACCCTTATTGTGATTGGCGTTGGCGTAGTCGTTTTTAGTTTTTTGGTACCGTCTAACAAATACGCCAATGCTCTATGAATAGCGCCCTTGTCGTTTTTGTGGCGAATTCGACAACATTCGACACGACTACGCCAAACACAATAAGGCCCAGTATGACAAACACAGAGCAGGAGATGCTATCAAAGTGCATAGAGAAATGGGTTAAAGGGTTATCCTCGTCCGATAAAAATAAGGCAAAACAATAAAACAAGTTCCGAGAAGTATTCCTCCGGCGAAACGCAGTGAAGTAAAAAAAACTTGTCAACAAAATGGAGCGAAATGGAGTAATAGAACCTTCTTCAAGCCCTTGGAGCTCACCGGTAGTTCTGGTTAAAAAGATGGTAGCACCAGGTTCTGCGTCAATTATAGAAAACTGAATGACGTAACCAAGAAGGACAGTTACCCGCTACCAAGGACACGCTGGACACGCTATATGGAAAGAAATGGTTTTCCACATTAGACCTGCAAAGTGGTTATTGGCAAGTAGAAATCTCTAAAAAGGTAAGGAAAAACCAGCTTTTAGTGCAAGTGATGGGCTGTGGTAGTTTAACGTAATGCCATTTGGGCTATGCAATGCACCAGCCACATTCGAACGGGGGGACTTCATTGGAAGACATGCGTGGTGTATCTTGATGACATTATTGTTATGGGTAAAAGTTTTGACGATCGCCTAAAAATTCTAGAAGAAGTCCTTAAGCGAATATCATTGGCTGGACTTATATTAAATGCGAAAAAATGTGCATTGTTCCAAAAAGAGGTTAAATACTTGGGCCATCGCGTCGCAGAAAATGGTATATCAAACGACGAAGATTAAATTCAAGCACTTGGTTCGCCCAAACAATCTGCAGTTACGCAGTTTTCTTGGCCTTTGTACCTACTACAGGCGGTTTGTGCTAAATTTTGCCAGTGTCGCAGCCAGTCTACATGAGCTTGCCAAGAAGTCAGGACCGTTTCTGTGGGCTGACGCACAAGAACAAGCATTTCAGAAGCTCAAGGAGTTATTATGCGTAGCAGCAGTCTTGGCCTATCCAATTGCTGGAGAAAAATTTGTGCTGGATAGTGATGCTAGTGGCTACAAAATAGGTGGTGTTCTTTTACAAGTTGTCAACGGTACAGAAAAGGTCATAGGCTACTACAGTCGAACACTTCTAAAGCCTGAGATAAATTACTGTGTTACGCGGCGAGAGTTCCTGGCAGTGGTAGAGTGTGTAAAACATTACCACAAATACCAGTATGCACAACACTTTGAGATAAGAACTAACCACTCCGCACTCAGGTGGTTGTTACAATTTAAACAACCAGAGGGGCAGCTAGCCCGTTGGATTGTACGTCTCCAGAGCTACGCTTTCGGCATCGAGCATCGAAAAGGTACTAAGCATGGAAATGCGGTTGCACTCTCCCGAATACGCAGCAGGTCGGAATGCAAATATTGTCTAAAAGCTAAAGAAAAAGAAGGCGTCGTTGATGCTTGACTTACACGCTTAGAGACAAGTGACGGCTGGTCAGCGGCGCAAAGGGACGATGCCGTACTGGCTAAAATTATGTCGGCAAAGGAGGAAGACAAAAGGCCAATCCGTAATCAAATATCAGCGGAAAGTCCACTGATTAAAACATACTGGGCGATGTGGAATAGCCTGCAGTTAATTAACGGATGCCTTTATCGCCAATAGGAAAGCGCTGATGGTAAATCGAAAATGAATTTAATTGTGGTACCATCCTCTAAAATCGAAGAGGTATTGAAGGAGTTTCATGATAGTCCTAGCGGTGGTCACCTTGGTGTAACAAAAACCGTAGAGAACATTAAACGACGTTTCTATTGGGTTGGATGTCAACAATCTGTTGCTGATTGGATAGCAAACTGTGGACGATGTATAGCAGTCAAAGGCCCAGTAAGAAGAAGTAGGGGACCACTGCAGCAGTATAATTCAGGTGCTCGCTTTAAACGAATAGCGATGGATATAGCAGGACCTTTTTCCATCAGTGAGGCGGGAAACCGTTACGTCGTAGTGGTAATCGACTACTTTAGCAAATGGCCAGAGGTATATGTTATACCAAACCAAGAGGTTAAAACTGTCGTAAACACGTTTGTAAACAACTGAGTGTGCCGCTACGGTGTTCCGCTAGAATTACATTGTAATCAGGTTAGAAATTTCGAATCTTCGATATTTCAGGAAATGTGGGAGATATACGGTATCCGAAAAACGATGACTAAGCCACTTCACTCACAGTCTGACGGCATCGGTCGAAAGATTTAACCACACGTTAGAAGAATACCTAAGAAAAGTGGTCAGTACACACCAAAGGGACTGGGATGAGCACATACCTAAATTTCTGTTGACTTACAGGTCAGCCGATCATGACTCTACTTTCAGAACACCTGCAAAAATTATGTTTGGAACCAAGCTGAAGCTGCCAGGTGATTTAGAATTCGGTATCAGGCCCACAACGATAGATGAGCACAAAGACGACTCTTCAAGGGAACAAAAAGATCTTGACGAAGTTCATGAATTCGTGCGTAGCCGGATAAAAATGACCAGTGACAAAATGAAAGCCAGATATGATTTAGCAGCGAATTCCGAAGGTTTTAATCAAGGTCAGCTAGTTTTACTATATAACCCACAACGGAAAAAAGGATTGTCTCCTAAATTACAAACACATTGGGGTAGACCGTGTGATAAAAAGAATAAATGTGATAAAAAGAATAAATGATGCCGTGTATGGAATTCAAAAATAGAAAAGCCCAAGATCAAAAATGAAAGTGGTTCATCTTGAGCGCCTCGCCAATTATGAAAAAAGGGAATCTATGCCTGTTCGGGACGAACAGGCTTGAGCGAGAGGTTATGTTACGGAGTTGAATTTTGACTGGGGACTTAACATAATAATTTTATAAGTTATGGGTTGTTATTGGCGGTTGTTGTCTGCGCTTAGAAGTTCTTTCGAAATGGTGACTAACTAGTACAACGAATAGCATAATGAATTAATTAAATGTAACTGCCAGCTAGTAGTTTTAAGAATGTACTAGTGTGTTTTCCACCTTAATGGAACATTACAGACTATCACCAAGTACTATAAATAGTCAAACAACACGAATGCCATAATGAGTATCAACTTAACCGTTGAGTTGGATAAGTGCGAAGTGCTAGATAATAAAGGGGAATAACATTAACTGTTACAAAGAAGACTGGAAATAAATCAACGTTTATAAAAGGTATAAACGTAACAATATATATATATTCTGAATCCTTAAGGATAGGGAAGTCCATGTAGCCATGTTTGTATGCCCGTCTGTTGAAATAAAGTTTTCGAAGTCAAATAAAGTAAAACAGACCAGCTATTGGTGTCAAACTTAAGAAATATCCTGTGCCTGTGTTCTGTAACTTTAGTGAGAACTTCTCGCATCGAAAAGTTTATAGTCGCCTTGTAAAAGACAGGATGAACACGATAAACCTAATTATTTTAACTTTTAACGTTGTATAATGAGAGTTTATGTATTATCTAAGTCACACTGTTAATAATCGAAAGACTATGACAATAAAAAAAGTTTTCTCGCTGCGAAAACTTCTCGCCAGTTACAGAACAGGGGGGCTGGGAACAATCGCTATTTTAAATTGGCAAGATCGGTAACCTACCGACCAAGATATAAGCAAAACAGTGCGATTGCCTCAGTTTTTTTAGAACAAAATCACGAACTCCATACAAAATATGTACCAAATGAAAACTTGCAACGCTGTTAAGCATATGTATATGCAGAGTTGGGCAAAATACATGCTTTGCTGTATTTGAAATGCAAAATACTTGTTCCGCTTGTATTTCAAATACAAAATACCAAATACTTTCAAGTTGAGTATTTCAAATACAAAATACAGTGTTTTAGTATCTTTTATTTAAAACACAAAATACGTTTATAACCATTAATCAATCGGTAAAAAATTAGTTTCCTTTCATGAACACTAGATTTTTAAAAGTTTAATCAGATAAGCAGCCTCTTGTTGGAGAATATATAAATCCTGCTAAAGAAAACAATCTTTCTACAGGTCCTGATGAACACAAACTGGTTTAAAACTTTATGAAAACAGTTCTCTCTATGTAAAAAACAATTAAATTAAAAATAAAGTAAAGTAGTGATAAGGGTATATATCAGTTTGTCATTCCGTTTGTAATTTCTTTATTAACCATTTGCGTCCCCATAAAGTATATACATATATTCTGGATCCTTATAGATAGGGAAGTTGATATAGCCATGTCCGTCTGTCCGCCTGTCCGTCTGTTGAAATCAAGTTTCCGGAGTCAAATAAAGTGATACGGACCAGTTATTGGTGTCAAACTATTGGAAATATCCTGGAGACAATCACTATTTAAAATTATCAAAATCGGTTAACTATTGACCAAGATATAAACGAAAAATCAAAATAACCCATTTTTTTAGGACTAAAACCGTGCATGTATCCCTACATATCTCAATAAATAGTCATTCTTGCCACAAAACTTGACACGGATACCCTGAAAATAGGGACCTAAATACGAGGGTTGCATTTTATATTTCGGGATTATTAAACAAAAACCAATATTAATCATCAAAAATCACTTAATTGTTTTTTAAAATATTCCCCATGAAGGTCTGTACACTTTTTCATGCGTACGAACCAATGGTCGAAGCACTTTTGCCACTCTGATTGAGGGATCTCCAAAACATGCATTCTAAATACAGCAACCGCTTCTTTAGATGTCGAAAAACGTTGACCTCTAGATTTGTTTTTTACGTACAGGAATCAAAAGAAGCCATTCGGTGCCAAGTCAGGACTATACGGTGTATGACTCATGAAATCGATGTTTTGGGTGCTTAAAATTAGTTGTTTGAACAGATGTGTGAAAGCTCGCATTGTCGTAGTGAAGAGTGATCTATCTTTGGCGAATAGTTTTCCTGATTTCTTGGAAGACATCTGGCAAACAAACTCAGAATTGACTGTTCTGCGTTGTTCTATTGGTACGGTTGCGACATGTCCAGTTTTTCCAAAAAAATGGCGACCATTTGCTTAGAAGTGCTTTGTGCGCGAACAACTTTTGTTTGATTTGGCTTATCTTGAAACACCCATACAGTCGACTGCTGTTTACTTTCGGGCTCATAAGCGTAAATGCACGATTTATCACCTGTCACGATATCATAGACGTGTTTCGTAGGACCACGATCGTATTTTCTGAGCATTTCTTTCGACCAATCGACACGAGCCTTTCTTTGAGGGATTGACAAATTGTGTGGGATTCAACGCGAACAAATTTTGTTGACAGTCAAATGTTTATGTAATATTGAACGTATGCTGGTCCCACTAATGGCTAAGGTTGTCTCAATCTCAATGGTTTTCGGAACAATTAATTTTGGACGACCTTCACGAAATTTGTCTTGGAGTTAACTACGACCGCGATTGAATTTATTATACCATCTATAAGCCCTGGTTCATCGTCAAAAAAATAGTTAAGTTCATCCATGCATTGCTGCTGAGTTAATCCACGTCGAAAGTTGTAAAAAATAATCGCACGAAAATGTTTATGATTTAATTTCATTTTGGGGTCAAGTTGAATCTTTTAAGTTACTGTAAATAACACAAATAGCGCTCGTATGTCAAAACGTTCTAAGTACGTATAACCTAGAAAATGTCAAACTTTACGATATAGCTGTCAGTTGTCAGATTGCAAGACTAGTATTGCCAAATCCCGAAGCATAAAAGACAACCCTCGTAAGAAAATCTTTTTGTAGATAGGATCAGGGGAAGTGGTATTTCCCCTACAATTGCACAAATTTTGTGAAATATTTCATGCGCTAAATCGTAGAAACTATAACAGCTATCGACTTTAAATGTTTCAAAAAAAGTAATTGGACAACAAGACCTACGCTTCAGGGAAAAAATTTTTTATATGGGGGCAGAAGAAGGGGTAGCTCCCATACAAATTAACAATTTTTATGAAATTTTCGATAAGCTATATCTCGGAAACTATAACAGCTATGGACATTAAATGTTCTACAAAAGGTAATTCGACAACAAGGCCTACGCTTTAAAGAGAAAAGTTTTTGGGTGGGGGGTTAAGAAGGGGAAGTTCCAATACAAATAGACGATTTCCATGAAATTTTCAAAACGCTACAGTAAGGACAGTAAGGTCTACTCTTTGAAGAACAAATTTTTTTGGTGGGGCCAGGAGAAGTTGTAGCTCTCATACAAATTAACAATTTTTATGAAATTTTCGATACGCTACATCTGGGAAACTATAACAGCTATCGACTTCGAATATTCTACAAAAAGTAATAATCAAATAATTCGTACATTTTGGAAAAAAAAAGTTAGAGAGGAGCAGGGGGACTAGAACATCCCATAAGAATTAACATATTTTATTAACCTTTTAATATGAATATTGTCGAAAACTTTTATTATCCACACGAAAGTTAAAATTTTGTAAAGTTTTTAATGGACTTTAAAACTTGCACACAGTATTTTTATTATATTATTTGCAGTACAAAATAACTCGGCTGGGTATATTAAGAGACCAATGTAAGGGGTATATAAGATTCGACAAAGCCAAATATAGCGATCTTACTTGTTGTGTGTTAAAGTGTGAATGTCAAAAAATTTTAATTTTTATACAAATTTTAATTTTTATACAAAATTTAATTTTTTTTTGACATTCACATTTCCAAATATCCGCTGAGCTCTTGATATTACCTGAATGAGTAAGCCCTGGCAAAGAACGTGCCTTGCTAAGGTTAAGACATGAATGAATACGAAGACAAAGTTCCATTCAATTCAACTTTTTGTATAACAAAAAAAGTATTTTACAAAAATTTATTTTGACATCATAAGTATTTGAAATACAAAATACTTCAGTGCTAGGCATTTGAAATACAAAACACATTTAAAGGTGGTATTTCAAATACAAAATACGTATTTGTATTTCAAATACAAGTATTTGAAATACTGCCCAACCCTGTGTATATGTACACTGGCGAGCAAAAGCGAGTGCATATTATTCATAATTTTAATTAAGATGCCGTAAAATGATAACTACATTATGGAATTTCATAAAACTTTCAGTAATTAATCTTTATTATAATAACAAAAAATATGTGTATTCATTTGATTAATAGCAGAACAAAAACAAAAACTTTCAATATAAAACTATAACGTAACTCAATTAACTCAGTTTTGCACGTTTCCATGGGGCTACTGTAGGGTATTCATTTTAGTACGGTATCCATAACCCCTTATTTTTTATTACATTCTTCATGCGTTTAGGCATACTTTCCACCAAATTTTCCTTAAATTCACTTGGAATATTTACCCATTCTATCTTTACGCGGCTCCAAAGTTCCTCGATGCTAGTCGGAGCTCGATTGTGTTGTCCTAGTCTCCTCTTTAAAATAGACCACAAATTTTCAATTGGGTTTAGGTCTGGACTTTGTGCTGGCCATTTCATCATCTCAAATTTTTGCTCAGACAACCAATTTTGAACAATTTTTGCTGTGTGCTTAGGGTCTCCGTCCTGTTGAAAAACAATTTTATCCTCGGGATAGGCGCTGTGGTCCACAAAATCAGTTAAATGTGTTTGAAGAATTTGAAGGTAGCCCTCTTTTTTCATTATACCATTAATTTTTACCAGAGGTCCTAAATTCCACCAGGTGAAGCAGCCCCAAACCATCAAACTCCCTCCGCCATGCTTTACCGTCTGTTTCACATGATTTTTTTGAATAGCTTCATTAGGTCTGCTCCAGAAGTGTTCCTTACCATCAGATTGAAAGCGATTAATTTTTGTTTCATCGGGCCATATAACCCGTTTCCAATCCTCTATGGTCCAATGCTTATGTTTTTTGCAGAATTCAAGACATGCTTTTACATTTTTTATCGGATAGAGCTGGCTTTTTCTTTTTAACAGCTGCCATTAAACCTATTCTGTGAAGCGCTCTCCGAGCAGTCCATTCACTCACGTGTTTATTTAATATACTAGCAGCTTGTTTGGGTATTTTCAAAGCGTTTTTTTCATCTCTCGCACCATTAATAGGGCCTCTGAATCTTTTAACAATCTCGGGCGACCTCCACTATTCGGCATAGAAGGAACATTTTTACGTTTTCTTACTACAATTACTGTGCGTTGACTCACTTTTAACTTTTCAGCAATAACTCGCGATGAATGTCCACTTTCAGTCAAAGCTACTATACTATTTTCGATTTCTATGCTGATTTTCCTCATTTTTGTGGTTTATTTATTTTTATAGTTCCAATTAATGATAAAAAATAAAAACCAACTGCATACCACAATACTAACATCTAAAAGAAGACGAAAACTACAAGCATCATTAATATAACGGTAAAAAAATATTTGTACAGAGATCTAAAATCTACTACCTTTACTTATACCAAAACGTGCAAAACTGAGTCAATGATGTTGTCATAAGTTTTTACTTAATTTTCTTTCGTTTTTTTTTATCATTTGATTGGGTATTCATTTTTCTTTTTGATTGTATAATGAGGACCAATTGCTGAAAGTTTCATAAATTTCAATGTATTATTTACCATTTTATATTACTTTAAGTACATTTTTTTTAACATGCACTCGCTTTTGCTCGCCAGTGTATATATGGATGGGCATAAAAAAATACGCAGTTTCTTGTATGCTTGGACGTAGATATGTATTGCCATATGCATGTTTGTAGGTACATATGTATCAGATAATGACATTGAGTACTCTAAAATAAGATAACTCGAACATTTACTTATTTTTTTCGGTTATTAAGTATAACTATACATGCACCGCACACAACATCCACTTATACATGCATAAGCTGGTACGGTTACATGTATACTCAATACTTTTTTTACAATACTTTAAACACATACCTTACAATCGAATATACATGTGCTAAAACGCAATATCTATAAGTATTGAAAAGTAGCTACTGTATAAACTGTATACAGTAGCTAGTTTTAAAAAAACATTAAGTATAATGTAATGGTATACAGAGAAATATCAAAAACATGTAAAGTGATTTACTCTGCTCTTTCATGTTTTGTTGAAAAACTAAGATTGATCAGGAATGGGAATATTTTCTTTTTCGTTTTTTTTATAATATTTTTTTATTCTGTGAGCAAGCATATGTAATAAATACGTATAAATTTAAATAAAAATAGCAGCTTAGTTTGGTCGTTTTTAAAGTCTACCAAATTCGGCACTACTTTTTAGTTTTAGTTGGAATTTGAATGGCTTATCAAATATAAAAACTAACGTACTCTTTATAGAGCATGAAAGGCGAGACGTCTTGGACATTTTGTATATATTTGTATGTTATTGTAAAAAAATTAATACAAAACGTTCAAGATGTTCGACTTTCGTGTTCTATAAATAGCAATATGTTGAGTACAAGAGCATTAGAACAAAAAACTTTTAGTTTAGTTGGGAAAAGCAATACAAATATATAAACGTTGACCAAGTTGTTATATAGTATGTAAAGCTGGGATCCCATGATCGGTGCTAATGACCTGATATACAAAAACGATTTTTATTGTGCGGCATTGGCATACATTTAAAAATTGGAGCATTTTTTTTTGAGAGGTCACATTATTAGCGCATGTTGTGACAAAATTTTCAGCGCACATCGATCGGAAGCAGGTAAATTCGTAAATAATAATTTTTTGTAAAAAATGTTTGATGGATTTTGATGCTTGGGGTCTCCAGCAATTAAAATGTCTACCTGCTTGCTATCTGTTTAGGTTCTGTGTACACATAAATATGTACGTACTTATTCATAAATTACTGCACGAGTTTTCGGTGTTATTTCATATGCATATTTTTATATTTATTATTGTTCTTTATTACAAAAAGTAATTATGAGACATATTGACAACTTTATATATATATATATGTTTCAGAAAGAAAACGGAAGATAATAAATAAATACAAAAAGGACAGCTATACACTTAATACAATATTTATAAAAGTAAGACACGAAACATTCTATGCAAAATAAAGAAACTGTTGGAATGCAATTGTGCATATATTCTACAACTCTGTTGAACAATGCGAATATTTACTACTATGTTTTTTCTTTTACTTTCAAATTATCATTTTATGTTCTAAAGCTTCACTTATGAATAAACGTTTGAAGTGTTAACAAGTGTTGTTTTTATAACAAGGAGTTGAGCGATAAAATTACTGAGCAATATAAATTACTGCGTACTAACAGGTTATGGGCCCAGCCCATTGGCATGAAATAAAATTTTCACAAACATCAGTATAATATAAAGTAAAAAATGGCCTCTATGTTTAATATACCTAAGTTAGATGATACAAACTACGATTCTTGGAGTCTACAAATAAAAAGTGTGCTGATTCACCAGGATTTGTGGTCTGTAGTGTCAGGCAGTTTGATAAAGCCTGAGCCAAGTAACACTAATGGTGTTGAGGTAGCAGGATGGATTGCAAAAGACGAAAAGGCAACAGCTACAATAATATTATGTTCAACTCCAATGCAAATAGCGCACATTAAGAAGTGTGAAACGTCTGCCGATACGTGGAGAGTATTGAAAGAAATACATCGTCCAAAGGGACCCGTGCGTAAAGTTACGTTGTTTAAGCAGCTTCTACAGAAGCGTATGTCAGAAGATGAGTGTATTCAACAATACATATGCAACTTCGGCTCAATTGTTGAGAAGTTGGCAGAAACTGGTGTCACCCTTCAGGAGGAGCTATACGTTATTATGTTATTGGCTAGCCTACCCAAATCGTATGAGAGTCTGGTGGTGGCTCTCGAAACAAGAGATGAACTTCCCAATTTAGCCACACTAAAAATTAAGCTTTTTGAGCAAAGTGAGCGCCGAAAAGTTAGCAAAGATGAAAATACAAGTGAAGACAATAACGTACAAGCGTTTATGGCACGAGAAAACACGGATAAAAAAAGAAACCAACGAGACAATTACAACAACAAGAGCAACTATTCTCGTAAAAAATCAAATTTTAAATGTTTCAGCTGTGGCAAAAACGGTTACTATGCGGCTCAATGCAGAGAAAAGGGTTCAAAAACAGAGCAAAAAAAATGAACAAGTACATCGAGTTTTTTCAGTGTCTAATGAACCCACATTGCGACACAACATATGGTGTGTCGACAGCGGGGCATCCGCCCATTTATGTTGTGACCGAAACATGTTTGATAAGTTTGAAGATCATACAGAAGAAATTGTAATTGCTGGTAAGAACAAAATTCAAACTGAGGGTAAAGGACAGGTCTATGTTAAAGAACTTGACATAACATTAAAAGAAGTTCTGTATGTTTCGTGTCTAAGTAAGTAATGGGTGCACTGTAAAATTTGACAACAGAGGTGCAAAAATATCAAAAGATGGTAAGGTTTTGTGTACGGCTAAAAAAGTCGGCGGATTATTTCTTTGTGGTGTAAATGATAATGAGTGTTTATTTTCATGTCAAACAACTGAGGACATCATGAAGTGGCACAAACGGTTTGGCCATATGAATTTTTCCAGCTTGAGGCAGTTGTTTAATAAGGAAATGGTTCTTGGTGTAACCCTTAACATCCCTGATAACATCAGCTGTAATGTTTGTTTACAAGGTAAATGCATTGCAAGACCATTTAAATGCTCTGAGAATAGAGCCAATGACTTACTGGAAATTATACACACCGATGTTTGCGGCCCTATGAAAACCATATCCAGTGGCGGTGCAAGATATATGTTGACGTTTATCGACGACAAGAGTCGCTATGTATTTGTATACTTTTTAAAGAGTAAAAGTGAAGTTTTTGATAAGTTCAAGGACTTTAAATGTATGGTTGAGCGCCAGACCGATCGCAGAATCAAAATTTTTGCGCAGCGATAACGGCACCGAGTTTGACAACTATTTGAAGGAAAATGGTATCGTCCGGCAACTAACCGTGCCTTATACGCCTCAGCAAAACGGGGTCGCTGAAAGATTCAACCGCACGCTGGTAGAGATGGCGAGATGTATGCTGGTTGGTGAGAATCTTAATGAAAATCTTTGGGCTGAAGCAATAAATACTGCGGCATATTTACGCAATCGTTCCCCTACGAAGGCATTAGGCAATGTAACGCCATACGAAGTCTGGTTTGGATGTAAACCGATAGTAAAACACCTAAAGATATTTGGGTCAATTGCTATTGCACTCGACAAGAAAAATACATCATATTGATCTCATATATATGTATATAAAACTTTAATGAAATTTCCTAGTCTTGTACTTTAAAATTTGTAATGTAAATAACAAGTTATGTCAAATTATTTGCCAGCTTACCTCAATAATGCCTTTTAGGCGCTGAGGTCTTGATATGAATATGTTCTTTATTTACAAAAATGAATTATCGAATAATAAAGCAAAAAAAAAAAAAAAAAAAAAAAAAGTTTAAGCCTGAAGGCAAGGAGTACATTATGATCGGGTATTCAGATACGTCAAAGGCTTACCGATTATATGAGAAGGCTACTGGTAAAGTAATCGTGAGCAGAGACGTTTATTTTATAGAGACGGAACCAAAAACGTGTGTCGATATTGAACTGCTGCCGAAAATTGCCGAACAAGACAATGATGCAGACAAAGTGGAAACTGTTAAAGTAACTACTCAAAGTGAAAGCGACTATGAATCTGCGGATGAGTTTTATGGGTTTGAGGAAGTACTAGAAATTAAGAAATCTGGAAGACCAAAAATCGTTCGCACAGGCGCACCAGGAAGACCTAAGAAAATATACAATACCGTTAATTTAATGTGTTCCGAAAATATTAACATTCCCGAAAACGTAAACGAAGCCCTATCAAGTGAATATTCACAGTTTTGGTGGGATGCAATGGAAAGTGAATACAATGCACATTTAGAAAATGGAACAAGGGAATTGGTTGAACTGCCGGAAAAACACAAGCCAATCGGTTGCCGATGGGTATTTTCACTCAAAAGAGATAAGAATGGTATCATCGAAAGATTTAAAGCTAGGTTGGTGGCAAAAGGGTGTGCACAAGTATACGGAGTTAACTACAGCGAAACGTTTTCTCCAGTCGTAAGGTACGATACGATTAGAATGGTGTTTACTTTGGCAGCGGAATACGAGCTACACCTACACCAGATGGACGTTTCAACCGAATACCTTAATAGTGAATTGGAAGATGACATTTATTATAACTCAACCAGAGAAATTTAGGGACAGAAATAAACCACACCATGTAATGAAGCTTAAAAAGTCATTGTACGGTCTGAAGCAATCGGGCCGGCAATGGAACCGTAAGTTAAACTCTATTTTAAATGAATTTGGATTTTACGCATGCGAAAGTGAGCCATGTCTTTATGTTAAAGAAAGTATTGAAAATAAAATTAACATAATCGCAGTATACGTAGATGATATATTGGTGGCATGTACCGATATCAATGATATAAAATATATTAAAACTGAAATCTCCAGGAGAGCTAAAGTGGTGGACAAAGGACCAGTAAGTAATTTTTTGAACATCGGAATAGAGAGAGATGGGCCAACGGGATCAATTGCAATAAGTCAAAGAGCAAACATAGAAAAGTTGTTAAAGCACTATAACATGGAAAGCTGTCGTTCAGTAGCAACACCGCTGGAGCCAAATTTTCAAGTTGTATGTAAGGATGACAACTGTAAGAGAGCAAATCAAGTTGAATACCAGTACTTAGTTGGATCCCTTATGTACATTGCCCTATGCAGCAGACCTGATATCCTTCACTCTATTTCCAAACTGTCTCAGAAAAATAGTGATCCACACGTGGAGCATTGGACTGCGTTGAAAAGGGTGCTTAAATATCTTAGCAAAACTAAAAACATGCAACTGCGGTATTTTAAAACTGGTCGTCCAATAGAATGTTTTGTTGATGCGGACTGGGGTGGAGATGCCGTTGATCGTAGGTCATACACAGGATACACTTTCCTTTTAGCGGGCGCTGCAATTTCATGGGAAAGCCGAAAACAGCAATCAGTGGCTTTATCAAGTACGGAGGCTGAATACATGGCGTTATCTTCAGCAGCCAAAGAAGCGACATACATCAGGAAATTACTAAATGAAATCAAACTACCCAATAATAAAGTTATTGAAATTCAAGGCGACAATATGGGAGCAATGCAACTCGTAAGGAACCCTATATACCATGCTCGTAGCAAGCATATAGACATTAAATATCACCACGTCAGAGAGTTGTATTAAGGAAAACTTATAGAGTTGAAATATTGTAACACGAAGGATATGATTGCAGATGTTTTCACCAAAAACCTACCAAGGGTTTCTCATGATCGTTTTACTAAACTTTTGGGATTTATTAATTAATGTTTATTTGAATTATTATTTTTATGTAAAACATGTATATATTAGCATTGAGGAGGAGTGTTGGAATGCAATTGTGCATATATTCTACAACTCTGTTGAACAATGCGAATATTTACTACTATGTTTTTTCTTTTACTTTCAAATTATCATTTTATGTTCTAAAGCTTCACTTAAGAATAAACGTTTAAAGTGTTAACAAGTGTTGTTTTTATTACAAGGAGTTGAGCGATAAAATTACTGCGCACTTTAAAATTCCTGCGCAATATAAATTACTGCGTACTAACAGAAACCCCTTGTAGTTTGTATGCCTTTAACTATAAATTAATTCAAAATAATTATGTGCGCTTTACACAACGCTCTTAAAGCCAAAATTTACTTAAACTTGAATTTGTAAGACCATACCCACCACAGTCTATATTAACCTATCCAGCCCTGCCTTTTATTAATAAAAATCTACTTCGCATCTTGAAGTGAGAGAATTGTAAATACATGTAGATGATTATGATACAAAGAACCAGATAGTCTCGTCGGCCCAGTGATTAGTGCCGAAATGTCAAAATTAATGCTCTCCCTGTGAAAATAAAACAACAAAAATTATTACTCATCGTTTTTTTTCTATGAGCTTTTGTTTGACAACTTGGTACTAATTTGTAGTTGTTCCAGGGACGAGATTACCTGATTAGTTGTATCATGTAGATAATATACAGGAAGCGTTGTCAACCTTAGGTTTCGAAAATCGCCAAAATTGAGAAAATTACGTAGTTTTTAAATTTTGTCATTAAAATTATAACCTTTTATTAAATTTTATAAAAAATTATTTATTTGAGCCTTTGTTTTGCTTCCTTTTTCGATAATTATATTAAATTATCGATTAAGCAAACAAAATATATTATTAAAAAATTTCTCAATAACCATTATATAAAAAATTATATTTTTTCAAATATACTAGTAAATTTTACTTCACAGTTGCCAATGTAATCCTAACTTTCTAAGAATGCACATCTTTAAATGTCCAGTTGATCTTTAGAATATTCTATTGTATTTTAAAGCTGACAGCGAAACTTATGTTCGGTTGGTAAATATGTCAAATCACACAACAGCACCAGTAAAAATTATAAATTTACCTCATTTACCATAAATACCAATCTTACTAGACACTTTATCAACAAGAATGAAAACCGCTTATAACTGTTGAATTTTAAATTATGATGCTATTAATATGAAAATTAGTATCTATGAATACGTTTACTTTATCAGGGGCCAATTGTAAACCGAAAAGGTTTTGCATATGAAAAATTACGTTCAATATTTTAGTGTATTTTTTACTAATTTCAAAGCGCCTGATCAATTTGGAGCTTTGTTTACCTTTCGAAATCCCGTAACATTACAATTTTATAATAATTTGAAGTACTATAACTATAACTTTAATGTCAAAATTGTTGTTAATTCGCATTTATATATAAACAATAATATTGCTTGCATTGCTTTTTTAATTTTTATTTCTCCAAATGAATCATCAAATTGATAATAATTGGGGGTATGGTCCACGGGAAAACCTTAATATTGTGATCCGCATACTTTGCAGAAGAACCTCTGGACTTAAAATATGCCATATAAATGCTCAAAGTCTCAACAATAAAATGGAGGAATTTCGTTATACATTTGAAGAATCTGGAGTTGATATTATATGCGTTTTTGAAACTTGGTTTCATGCAGATTTTCATGATAATATTAATGAACTGAAGGGCTACCGAATCTTTCGCTCAGACAGGATTTCTCACGCTGGAGGTGTAGCAATTTATGTGAGGTTGTGAGGATGATAAAGACAAATTCAAAAGAAAAACCCTGGTTCTCAAACGAGATAAAAATATTAATAAATGTAAGAAACACTGCATATGAGCGATGGAAAAGATTTAGAACATCTGAACTTAACTCTTATTTTAAATCGTGTAGAAGAAAAGTTAATGGCAAAATCAGAATTGCAAAATGTAGATATTATGAAGCTAAGTTTAGTTCTGCTTTAAACTCTCAGAAAAAATGGAAAGAAGTTCGGAGTATGGGTATAATTAATAATAATGTGAATGCCGATAACACGATTGATGTCAATCAATTAAACCAGGAGTTTTCAAACATTCCCATGCCGAAGCCAAATATGAACTTTTATGTATCAACTACTGTCACTGGTAATGAAGACGTAGAACATCACCGTACATTTCAGTTTGAGTTTGCAAACTCCACTTCAGTAGACGTAATAAATGCTTTAAGGAGTATTAAATCAGACTGTTGGATATGACGAAGTGCATCCTAAATTTGTTAAACTAATTTTTTGCTACTTAATACAACACATAACTCATCTATTTAACACAATTATTACTACTTCAGACTTTCCTTCGATGTGGAAGCATGCAAAAGTAATACCGATAGCAAAAGCTGACGGGAGTCATAGACCCATTGCAATTCTACCCTACCTATCAAAAATATTCGAGAAAATAAACCACACGCAGATGAGTCAACAATTATATGATAATAGCTTACTAACGAACAGGCAATCTGGTTTCCGGCCTAAGCATAGCTGTGTTACAGCATTAATTGATGTTTCTGAAGAATTAAGATCAAAATTAGATCAAAATATGATATCGTTTCTAGTACTACTTGACCATTCAAAAGCGTTTGATACAGTTGATCATTCTATACTCTGTCACAAGTTAAAACACTTCTACAATTTTTCCTCATCTGCAGTTAAACTCATTTCTTCATATTTGTTTAACAGAAGCCAATCAGTTCATAGGGGTCTAATAATGTCCAACGTCTGCTCTGTACCAAGAGGGGTACCCCAAGGCTCAATTCTTGGCCCACTATTATTTGCGCTATACTCTAATGATTTACCTTTGCAAATTAATCATTGTAATATACACATGTATGCTGATGATGTACAGCTCTACTTAAGCTGCCAACCATCTGAAATTAATTCCTGTTTATCCAAGCTTAATAGCGACCTCGATAGCATATACAAATGGGCCTCTGCTAATGGACTAAACATAAATGCAAGAAAATCCAAAGTGATTATAATTGGAAACACCCGTAAGTTGCCACCTGTTCTGCCGCCATTACTCATCGGGAATTCAACAATTGAATTTGTACAACATGCCAAAAATCTGGGAATAATTTTTAATGAACAACTTGATTGGTCTAACCACATTAATTCAATCTGTGGTAAAACTAATTCCATGTTACGAAATTTATGGAGTACTCAGTTTTTCACACCATTTAATATTCGCATGCTCTTAGCAAAAACCTACTTACTTCCAACACTAATGTATGGGTGTGAGCTGTTCGCTAATCTGGATTCGAGGAGCAAGCAAAAACTTAAGATTACCTTTAACAACATCGCTCGATATATATTTAAGCGTGACAGATACAGCAGCATATCGCAGTTCTCCAAAAAAGTTTATAACATATCATTTGATGATTTATTAAAATGCCGTTCACTTATATTGCTGCATAAGACGATCTACACTAAACAACCGGAATATCTTTTTAGAAGGCTACAATTTTCAAGGTCCAACAGAGGACTGAAAATTAACACCATACGATATATGAAGCAACTATCTGAGAGACATTTTTTTATATTTTCTCTACGCCTATGGAACCAACTTCCCCCCCATACCCAAATACTAAGCAATGCAAAGCAATTTAAATGTGCAGTTTTTAATTATTTGAATGAATTAACGTAACATTTACTTAATATAAATTTTAATTGTAATTGTAATTGTAATTGTATCTTTAATGTAAATATTGCTTTAATGTAGTGTAAGTTAATATTGCAACATGAAAACTTAAATGCCAATATCTACCCAGTACTGTTTTATAAGATACATTTTCTTGTAGTACTGAATTTATACGTAAATAAATTAAATAAATAAATAAATAAATATAAAATCCAATAATAACTGTTTTTTAACGGTTGCTGGAATTCGTAAGTTTTTTATATGTATGTATTAACTTATATACATTTTTTAGTTTAAAAATAAAAACAGTTTTTTATTAGTACAACCTGTAAACTTTATTTAGAGAGCGGGAATCCCGGGAAATTAATTTTTGATTTCCCGTTTCCCGGGAAGCAAAAAAGTCCGGGAAAAAAACCATAGAAATAAGTAAATATTTTTCAACGGTTTGAACTAAAACATTTTATATTTACGTTATTTTTTTACAAAAGTTAAGATACAGATAATTTAACAAAATTTTTTACAAAAATCAAATAAAGGATTTAAAACAACAAATATTTCGGTCAAAACAAGTTAAGTTTTGCTTTGAACAAATATAGTTTTTATATAAAAATGTTTAACAGTTTTGTACAGAATTTATAAAATTAAAATAAATTTTTTCTAGTACTAATTAATACAAAGAAGTTTATTTTTTTATTTTCTGTTAATTTTTTTCTAAAATGCCTGAACTGTAAGGAACGGATTTACTGTTTAATTTTTAATACCAAAATGTTATACTTTTTGTGTAAAATTCAGCCAATAGATATTTTTAATAAAAAAAAAGTAAATTCTAAATTTTCTGCGTTTTTATATGTCGCGTTTTTTTCTACATTTTGGTGTGTTTTGAAATTTCAAAGTTGACAACGCTGGAAATATTATAAGAATATTTTCTCTCTGCACAATTATATGGTAACCAGGGATGCCACTATCATCCATTTGGAACAAGTTTTGTAAATTTTTTACATCTTTTAGACTTCTACTTTTAAAGCCTGGGACTTGCTTTCTTAAACCTAAATACCGGCCTTAAACTTGAAACAGGAAATTGTAATTTATAAATTTTGATGCAAATTAATAATAGTATTTATATGACATAGTAAAAAATAAAATAAATGAATAAATTAGCAACATAATGGCATACGCTTCGACTAAGTGACACGTTTCTTTAAGTAGTACTTATGCCATCAAAAATGTATTTAAGAAACATATAAAAACTATTAAATATTCAATACAAATTAATACATAAAAACATTTATTAAAATTAATAAATTACAAAACTTTATTAATATTTTAGAAAAATTGTTGTAAAAAGTGGTTTTGTAAATTTTTGTCCGTTTTTGAGACAATTTGCCAGGAATATCATTTTTGTTGTGGCATCCCTGCTGGTAAATATAATTTTGCCTGCTGATGACTCATCGAAACATATATACATTCACAAATAAATGCATGCGGCCTAAACACAAGAAATAAATATGTATCTTACAAACAATTTGTATGTGTATGTATGTGTCGTTATATATTGGCTGTTTTTGTAACACAAGCATAATAATTGAGTTAAAATTGTGCATTGTTAATTTATCAAAACAAATGAAAAATTGAAGCTCTCGATTGGATTATAAAACGAGTACTCTTTTTTATCTGTTTTTTTAAGGGGTGTACATGATTATACATGCGTACTTAATTCCAATTAGATATACGCTGTACAGTATTGGGTATTTTCGCGAAAATACTTTGATTTCGGTTACTTGTGTATACTTAAGCCGAAAGTGAAACGAATATTTTATGGAGAGTGTATTTTTTTAGCTGTAACCGTACGCACTTATGCATGTTTTTTCAATAATACTCTATGAGTATCCGAAGTAACATCCGTTGTCAGTGGCTGGTATATATCTATGTACATGTGCATGTTTGTATGTACATATGTATGTAGAAATTAATATTTTTCCGTTAATGTTGAAAGAAACTTTTATTTTTTGAAAAAAAGCAGGTTTTTTCTACCGATACTAGCCTAGTAGAAGCATTTTTGAAAAATATTATAGCCTGTTTAGCGATGTCGAACGAAAACCTATACGAAAGAGAGCTAGTCACTCACTTTCGAATAAATTTGGGTTTACCTATTTCGACTACTTTCGTTCGTCTTAACTGACAGGTTTGTTCTTAACAGAGAAAAATAAAAATAATAAAATGCTTACATACTCTGGGGCATATGCATTAACAGTTTTTAAATTTGCAATATGTTTGTTAAGCGAAATTTTCATTAAAATCAATGCTTCAAATCCCTTTTTCAATTTAAAAATTTGTTTTTACCCTTTAAAGTGTGGATCAAAATATATATATATGTTGTTTGATATAAGATATATGTTTTTTGATATAAGTTTTGTAATAATGTCTGTTTACGTAGCAATTTTTTTGCCTCCTAACGGTATGCACTCTCTTTCTTAATAAGTAAATTTTAATACATAAAGCAGAGATGCTAACTTTCTTAAATTATAAAGCACTAAGAGACAAAGAAAAAAACCTTTTCAATAATGTGTTCCTTTCCCGGTCACTGACGTGCATAGACGTCAAAACAAAGGTTTCTGGTGGGTCATGACGTATATAGACGTCAAAAAAATATTTGCTCCTACAACTTTTAATATTGGAGCTGTTCAACAATGGATCAGCAACTTTCTTTGATACATGACTTATGCATACAGTGAATGCATATAAGCAATGCTGCAATTAATAAAACGTTCAAATGTTGCTAAGTAACAAAAAATCATTTTTAAAGCTTCCCACAGACACATGACGTGTATAGACGTCAAGGTTATATGCAAATTCCTATAGTTGTAAAATATGTGAGAAAGAAGAAGAAATCCGTCCGACGTGTATATACGTCATTGACTCCGAACGCCATCACTGGGATACAAAGACCGTCATGACGGACATAAACGTCAAAACCTCAAAGTCCATTTTACTCTTTAAATAGATTCTATTTTTAATTTCGAGCAGTTTGGTGTTTTCAAAATTTCCCTGTCACAAAAAATGACGAAGATACAGCAAATGACCCACGGGAAGCCCTTCGTAAAAAGCGGTGACCGCGAAAGGGTTGTGTATAGAATTTAAAAATACAAAAACCCAAGATCAAATATGAAAGTGGTTCATCTCGAGCGCCTCGCCAATTATGGAAAAAGTTAATATATGCCTATTCGGGACGAACAGGCTTAAGCGGGCGGCAGTGCTACGGAGTTGAATTTTGACTAGGTATGTAACATGATCATTTTATAAGTTGTGGGGCGTTATTAGCGGTTGTTGTCTGCGCTTAGAAGTTCTTTCGAAATGGTGGCCAACTAGTCTAACAAATATAGTAAGGAATTAATTTAAATATAGCTGTCATCTAGTAGTTTCGAGAATGTACTAGTGAGTTTTTGAACTTTATGGAACATTACAGACTACCACCAAGTACTATAAATAGTCGAGCAACACGCATGCCATAATCAATATCAGTTTAACCATTGACATCCATTAACATTAACTGTTATAAGCAAGACTGTACAGAAATAAACGACAGTGTGTTTAAGTAAATAAAGTTCTCGTACTGTTGAAATAAATTTCAAGTGTTGTTTACGATTTATTGCAATAAAAAAAACCCCGGTTTATTTAAAGGAAATAAACCAACGTTTATAAAAGGTATAAACGTAACAATATTATTCATACAAAAATTATGGTTTGCAAGCCCCTAAAATTGTAGTAAATTTTATTTCTTTAAAAATTTACCTTTTTACAGTACACTTCATTTGTAAATTAAAAACAACAATTTTGACAACTAAAACCAAAACAGCTGATAATCAGCTGCGTCAACGAGTATACCTTGTTTTTTTTGTACCATGTCTTAGTATAAGTTCGTTCTTTTTTTTTAAGTTTTTAATATTTTTTACTGGATTGCGTAAAATCCAGTAAATGAGAACGCAAATTGAGAGCGCAAAGTGACAAATTTTACTAGTTAAATTTTCTGGTAAAAAAAAAACATATGTTTTCTGATGTAAACAAAAAAAGTGAAAAAAACAAACAGCTAACAAATTAAATAACGAGAAAAATTAAAGTGGTATAAAAAGTTATTTAATGTTCACAAGCGAAGCAATGGAACAGCTAAGAGATATAGCTAGTACCTCAAGTTTAAGGGAAAGAGTAAATGTAACAAGACATGCCTATGTTTTGCAAAATGCAGTATTGTACCTAATAGAGTCGTCATCTGAAAGCGAAGATGAAGAAAATATAATTTTGTTTAAATTTTTCGCCATTAAATTGGGTTTGAGAAAGGAAAGAGTATTACGCAGTTATGTTAAAAGCTACTTCCATGACACGGTCCCGACCTATACACATGTTTAGAATATTCAAATCAATTTTATTGCGGCTTTTTCTTTTTAGTATTTACATTTTTTTCAAGTTGAAAAAGTGCTGAATACTTGTGTACTCGGTGCAGTCAATTAATATTCAAAATTAAATATTTGTGTTTTTTTTTATTAACGCTCTTTCCCTAGCAGTATGTATTGCTCCAGGTAACGCACAAAAATAATAGTCTGAGACTGAACATAAATTATACCGACATACTCAGCATCACTTCCTTAGCCAATTTAAGCATATCTGTCTGGCTGGGTGTCCATATATTCGTGTGGTTAAAGTAAAGGTAGCATTTCTAAAAAAAATATTTTGGGCTTGCCATTGTTTGTGGTGGTGCACCCAAAACCAAGCTAACCTCACTCACAAAAGTCAGCTTGTTTTTGCTTAAAAAAATTTATGCATTTTTTCGAGTTATTAAGTAATTGTAATATATTTTAATTTATCAGCTGTTTTGAGTAGTCAAATTTTGTGTAAAATTTTCCGTAAAGAGTACGCTCTTTACTTCAAAAATTTTAAGTGAGAGAAATTTCGTAAAATTACTCAGTATTTGCTAAGTTACTGGACTTTACTGAAAAAATAAACGAATGAACCTTATGTAACTTTTTAATAAAAACTAATTAGTTTAAGAATGGTAGTCCCAACAAACATTGCGGTTCGCGATAACAAATTAAAATTATTTAAAATGCTTATATACTGGTAACATATATATGCTCAAATTTTTTAATCAAATAATTTGTTTGTTGGGACACAGATTCTTGCTTACAACGCAATAACAAAATATGTACGCTCATATTCATAATATTTAAAGAAGGTTTATTTAGAGCTTATTCGATAATTATTTCATAAAATTTAATTATTATTAATGACATTTATTTACCTATAGCTGAAGTAATTATAAAAAAATTAAAGAGCACGCTTTGGCACTTTTATATTTAAACAAATCAATGAAAATATAGTATGTAACAAAATAATAAAAAAAATGTATAATTTTACTTGGTTTATTGACTTTCGGCTGTATGCTGTAGTGTGTTGATCACACTCATCAACAGTTGGTCACATTATTCCAACTATTTAAAATAACAATTGATTCCTCCAAAATAAAAAGTGCGAACTTAACATATTTTCTTTTACCCATACTCAAGAACGTAAACAATCAATTGCCAAAATTGAATTTGCTGATTTAAAGTTTTGCGATCACACATTTAATAATAACAAATTATAACTGTATTGTAAGAAGGAATCATGAATAAAATTTTAGTATAAATAGCGGTAAGAATTATTGAACAAAATCAGAATCTTTCTTGTAACCAACAAAAGAGTATTCTCATTATTCTAACTGAGCACCTAACAGTGTTTAGAAGAATAAAAACGTGCTGTGGCTAAGCGCAGCATTATAAAACCCTTAGCAGCCTGCCGTCACATAAATTCATACATTATAATGCAAAAAAAAAATTTCTTTGGCTTTAAAGTATACATTTGTTAATAAACCCATTAAGGCTAACAAAACTTTTTCAAAAAATCGTATGCAAAAAAGTTCTTTTACTAAAGTGTGCAATAAAAAAAATTTAGGTTTCGATTTTGGCAACATCATCAATTATTTTGTCAGTTTATAGTTATCGATGAATAAACGCGAATATTATTTTACCCAGTTACCCACATTTATGAATAACTGTTTGTTTTTTTGTTTACATAAGAATTAAAATTAACGGATATTTAACATTAAATCTACTTTTAAAAACTTAAATATACATGAAAACTAATTTGTATAATTAAAAAATTTAAGAAACATACACATATGTATGTAGGTCATAGATGTCAGATTTGACGATTTATCGTCATTTTGACGATTTTTGGCCACACAAAAATGGGTTTTGACGATTGAACGATTTTTGCCCTAAGTTGGACGATTTTTATAAAATATTGCGGCTTTCTCTAGAACATTAAAATTTTATTATATGCACATTAGTATGACTTAAATTTTATATAATATCAAAAACAAGTGTTTCCAGAGAAAATGTTATTAAATTTTCTGTCAATCTTTCGCTACTTTAATCACGAGTTGTTATTTAAATCTCGAAACATTGGTATAAAATGAAATGTTTTAAAGGCCCTTCAGCCTTAGTACTCCACAGCACAACACACCTAAAATATACTATTTGTATATACGTGCACTATACACATATGTATGTATTAGAGGTGAGCGATCCCGTGATTTTTAGGGAATATCGTTAATAGTGAATGCGATTTTAAAATCACCGGTTATTAAAACAGTGACAGTGATCACTGTTTAGCATTTTTCACTTCTTGTAAAAGAGTTATTTTAATCTCTGTTAAGTTATTATACATAATGTTATTTTAAGCAGTGATTATGCGATTTTAGTTCTTTTTAACGAACTCCTGAACAACGCATTGGAAAAATAATATAAATGATAAATAAGAATTAAAAATATTTATGAATAAGAAATATCAATTTTCAATAGGTATGTATGTATGTAGTTACAAACAATATTCCATATTTATATTAATATTTTTAATTTACTTTAAACAAAATTTTGATAAAAAATTTAAATTTATACCTTTTGAGATAAGTTTTTAAGCTCCCATGGAGCATTGAGATAAAGCTTTAATTTAGAAAAGCAGCTTAAAATTCTTGTTTAATAGATTCCAAACATAAAAATATATAAAAATAGTTGAAATCCATTGTAACAAAAACAAAAACCTAAAAAAACAAGTAACACAAATTAGCCTGTATATGTATGTACACAACACAACTAAGTATAATATAACATTTGTGCCTTTTCTCGTTTAAACGCGTTCGTCGGTCATTTAGGACTTGTCCAGCTTTTGAAAATATTCTTTCGCATGGACTGGCGATCCTAATGCACAAAAATTTTCTTGAGCTATTTGAGAAAGATTGTGATATTTTTATTCTTTTTTACTTCACCAATCAAAAATATTTTTATTTCTTGATAATTGAAAGTTAAGTCCAAAAACCCTGAATATATAAACTAAAATTTCATTTCAGCTAACGATTTATATATGTATATCGCTCACTTACTCAAGTGTTGTAATTCTAGAAATGCATTTTTGGAGTTAACGATTCAGAATTGTTTGTTATGCTATGTTTAATGTCGTATATAAGTTTCATATTAAAAATATTTCTACTTATAACGTGTAAAAAAAATGTTATTATTCGTTTCTATATACATAATGCGAGCAAACTAAAACCTTTATACGCATTTTTTTCGAAATATTTTTGTTGTACCTTTACAAAGATTTTCGCTTATCATGTAAAGTTCTATTTTTGTTAGCTGTGCTTTTTTTCATTTTAGGTTACGATATGTGTTTAAAATAAATGTGTGTTTAAATCTGTTTTTGAATATTAATTCTTTAGCCGGCTCATATCTGAATTTAATCCGCCGTCGCGGACAAACAATGCTCGGCGCTGGTCTCTGACGGCACCTCTGTTGTAAAGTTTTTAACAGCACTTTGACAAACACACATACAAACACATAAGCCCTTTACTTCTTTTAAAGAACAAAAGCAGCAACATGATTTGTTAGCTATGACCAAATGTAAACATAAAGCACAAAAATGTTACTTTACATTTTGCAAAGTTTAACATAATAAGAGTAACATCGCAGGTAAAATTACTGCACAATATTTCAAAATGTTACTTTTAGTAACATAATAAATTAAAAGTAACACTATGGTAGAAACAGTTACTTCACGGTTTATGTCACTGTCGTTACATGTCAAAATGTTATTTAAGTAACACAATAACTTAAAAGTAGCAGTAGCAGTTACTTCACAGTTTATGTCACTGTCGTTACCAGTGATTTGCAAGTAACAGGTATAAAATCACAGGTACGGAAATATCGCTCATCTCTAGTATGTATATCTAATGTGTTCGGCTTAGAAGAAAAGAAGAACAAAAATAAGGTTCTTCCGCTTTGAAAAACCATTTTTAACCTTTTCATATTAGCCATTGCATGTATTGTATGTGTTTCAAATAAAATTGTTTTTAACATAAAAATTATTTTTTAGGACTAGACTTTCATTTTCAATTTGCTTTGCTTTGAATAAAATTTTACCTTTTTTGTTACTACTTTTGACAAAACTATCTGTAAGCACTTTGTTTCCCCGTTTTTTTTTATTATTATAAAGAAGTATGTAATCAAAAACATAAATTTTAGTGACGACGATTTTCTGACGACTTCCAAAATTGGTTTTGACGATTTTTTACCAATGATTTGACGATATTGGACCAAAATTATCTGGCAACTATGATGTAGGTACATACACGTAAACGCGTAAAGAGAGACTTTAAATTTGGACTGTTATAACTTCTCTTGATTTGTAGGTCCCCTATTAGGGGATTTTAAAAAAGTTTGGATATAAAAGGGAAACAAAAGAGCAAAAATGAGAAAATCGGTAACTTAGTATTTCCTAAACTATACGCAATTTAAAAGGTTTTAAGGCATAGTCATATCCTTACATATTTTTATTTAGAAAATGTTTGATTTCGAAATGTTAATAAAAAATGTACTAAAAACAAGATACATATACGTTAATAGTTTGGAAATGCTTTGAACTTTCTAAAAAATATGAAATTTAGATAAATTTTATACAATTAAACAAAAAACTTTCGGTTTTATGCAGTAATAGAAAAAATGGATATTCTGGAACAAGATTGTACACAGAATCATTTAGATTATCATATTATCATAATACTTATTTGCATTTAGTACAATTGATAATATATAAGCAATAACAACAGGGCTTCTTTGTTTGTACAAAAATAGGTATTCGAATAACGATTTCTGTTTTGATTTTTTTAACATCACTAATATTATGTTTTTAAAGAAACAGAAAAAATTTATAAATACATATGTAAAAAATTTTGTTTTTTTAAAGAAAACTTTCTTGAGTTTTAATTTTTGCTTTCAAATATGCTTTAAAAATGTTCGGCAGAAACACAACATCATTTTTATAACCTTTAAACCTAAAAAAATTCATTCATTGTTTCACAAGACACAAAAACCAAACAAAAAACCAAGAAAGTCACTTTAACATATGTAGGTTTAAAGTAGACAAATACCTACTTTAAAAAAATTCAAGTTAACAAACGTACTTACAGCAGAAATTCATTTTGGAATATACTTTAAGGGATGTTGCTCAACAAGGGTTTGTAAGGCTTTGTTAACTTTTTTAGCATATCGCCGTTTAACTTTAAATTTATTGCTTATTATTTGACACCGGAACTTAATGCATTTATAACTAAGTTTTATGTGCTTAAAAAATGCACTAAAAAATCAAAAATATGTACAAAAAACTAAAAAATATGCATTTATTTTTATTTATTTAAGAAAAAAAAAACATAAAAGTAACAAAGATATCATATCGTAGTGTATAAATGCAGTACATGAAGTAACATTTATCCTTATTTGTATAACAAAAAATAATAAGTATCTCTTTAATTTATTCAAAGGTACTGCATGTGTTAAATTTTGGCATTTTTCTAAAAGATAACTACATATATAAATATTTTTATTAACAAATGAACCTTTAGATTAAGCTTACCATTTATTTTGTATATTTAGTGCTTTATTTCCATTTCTGGGAACCACAAACTATTTATTAGTTATTTTGCTCTTGCCGTTATAAAAAAATCGAAGAAAATATTCTTCACTTTCCTTTTCTTTTGTAGTTTCTGCATGGTTGTAAAACAATTACTTTTGTAATAGTTTCAATAGGTTAGGTTAGGTTACGAAGGGTAGTAGCGAGTTCGCCACCTCCACTCGGAGGCCCTTAGGTCCATTGTGAATCCCTTCAGAAGAGTTGAGAAGAAAAGAAGAACAGTAAGTCAAAAGATTCATAGATAAGAGAAAAAGGATAAAGAAGCCAGAGTACCGTCAACAAGATGTCTAAGAAAGTCAGTAGTCCTAGGCTCTGAATCACCTAGCTGCCCAGCCACCCAACCTCCTTAATGAAGCCTATGATGCTCCCCAGCCCATTGCCAGGAACCTCACCAAGTCCATCTAAGAAGCGTCCTCCAAACCACCTCTGTCGGCGAATCTGCAGCCCAGGGCAGTGGCAGAGAAGATGTTCCACCGTCTCTAACTCCTCCTCGTCCCCGCACACCCTGCAGAAATCTGGAGAGTTCCTGTCCCATTTATTCGTCCTGTATCTCACATCGCAGTGCCCTATGAGAGTCCCAATAATGCGCCTCAGAAACCCCCTGCTCTCCTTGAGCAGCAGGTCAGTGCCCATCCTGTCCAGCCTGGGCCATAAAAGCCTGGAGATCCTGCAATCGGCCCTGTCCCTCCAGGTTTGGCCCACCCTGTCCGTTATTAACGTCCCTATCAGTCCATAACAGAAACTCAGTGGTGGCCTCACCGGCTCACAACCAAGTTCAATATTCCGGGCCGATCCCCTCCTCGCCAACTCATCGGCAATCTCGTTCCCGGAAATGTCAAAATGACCCGGAACCCAGCAGAGCCTGACCCTGCGTGTACCCATAATCGCTCTAAGAGCACGTCTGCAGTCGCCCACGAGTCTAGACCTGACAAAATGTCCCTCTAGAGCCTCAAGCGCGCCCTGACTATCAACGTATATTGTTACGTCACCACTCCCACTCGCGTCCTCCCCTATCAATTCCGCGGCCTTCATCACCGCCAGAATTTCAGCCTAGAAGATGCTGCACTCGTCCGGAAGTCTATAAGATCTTCCTTCCCCAGTGTTCATTATATAGACACCAGCCCCGGTGCCCACCTTCATCTTCGACCCGTCAGTAAAGACTGCACTTCCATCATACAGCCTCTCTGTTCCCTTCCATGCCTCCCTATCCGGAACACTACCTTCGGCAGGATCCCAAAGTCAAGTTCCGCTACCATGTAGTCCGTCACACATGACTGCCCCAGGAGTCGACCATCCGCGACCCTTCCCAAAATGCCAGCATGTCCCTCCAGACATACCCCACGCATACCTGACTCACTAAGTCTAAGCAAACTCCTGGCCGCCATTCCAGCAACAAAGTCCCCGATGGGAAGAAGATGCAGAATGATATCCAGCGCTGCCTGTGGTGTACTCTTCCTGGCCCCTGTAATGCCCAGTACCGCACATCTCTTGACCTTAGTCAAGAGTTTTCCTATGTCGCCCCTTTCCAGGGCTCTCCACCATACAAGGCAACCGTACGTAAGAACTGGTCTTACAACGGATGTGTAAATCCAATTTACCATGGCCGGCTGTAACCCCCAGTTCCTACCTATGGCGTTCCTACAGGCATAATAGGCATTGAGAGCCTTCCTTACCCTTTCCTCTGCGTTCGCCCTCCAAGACAACTTGCAATCCAGGACGATGCCCAGAAACCTGGCCCTATCCGCTAGCTCTAGCTGAACCCCGTCAAGCCTTGGCAGCTCAAAGTCTGCCACCTTGTACTTCCTGGTAAAGAAAACTAGCTCTGTCTTCACTGGGTTTACACCCAGTCCCTTGTCCCTGGCTCACGTAGACTAGTCGGATAATGCACTCTGCATTACCTCGCTCACAGTGGACAGGAATTTCCCCGTCACCAACACCACGATGTCGTCTGCATAAGCCACAACTTTGATTCCCTTTGAGTCAAGCCGTCCCAATACCCCGTTGACTACCAGAATCCACAGCAGTGGCGACAGTATCCCTCCCTGTGGCGTTCCCCTAGCTGCACCCCTTTTCAGACGCTCATTTCCCCATTCAGAGTTGATTACTCTGCTACCAAGCGCAGAATAGATCCACTCAATAAGGATACCCTGAACTCCTACTTCCCTGAGTGCGTTCCCACTTGCCTCCATTGAAACATTGTTAAAGGCTCCCTCAATGTCCAAAAACGCGCCCAGTGTGTACTCCTTCCTGTACAACCCGCGCTCTATGAACCCCACCACATCATGAAGCGCACTCTCAACAGATTTACCCCTAGGTAAGCATGCTGAGCATTACTAATGACGTGCGTATCAATCGTATTCCTAAGATAAAGATCGATCAGCCGTTCTAGCGTCTTCAATAGAAAAGACGATAGACTGATCGGTCTAAAATCCCCAGGCTTCGAGTGGCTGGCCTTTCCAGCCTTGGGTATGAAAACCACCCTCACCTCTCTCCACCTCAAGGGTATGTAACCTAGTGTGATGCTAGCAGCAAACACCCTCGTCAGGAGTAGCAATCCCTGCGTCGAAAGATTCTGTAGCATACACGGGTAGACACCGTCCAGTCCCGGTGACTTATAGGGCTAGAAGGTATCAACCGCCCATTTTACCCTATCGATCGTCACAATGTCCCCCGCCACCCCTGTCACATCCAACAGTTTCAAAAAATGTGCAAGAAATTAATAAATTTTAAAAAATTTACCTATTAGCCCAACTATTCAAGAAAACATAGTAAATAGAATTTTAAATGTTACCTATTTTTAGGCTGATTTAGAAAAAAATAGAGAAAATATGAAAAAAATTAAAAAACAAAGCAAACGTTATTCTTTTTTTCAAAAAATATGTAGTAAAATATGCATTATGGCTAATATATGCAAAAAAAAATGCATTTATACCAAAATATGTAAAAATATGTACTAACAAATCGATGCCATTTAATTGAAAAACTCCTGATTCGGACAGATATTTAGTTTATGTTCATCTCAGATCAACGACAACAAACATGCATTTACATGAAGTTCCGGTCTCTACTTATATTTTCAAGGCCAAATTCGACGGAAACAATATTTCCGCTACTTTATATCATTTTTCAAAATATTTTCACATTTAACACTTCGTGGATAATCATTTAAAACTATTAATTCTAAGGTTGTTAAAATAAAACTTTTGTAATTTAATTTCAATTCAAAATATGTCTTCAACTCCAACAGACGAAAGAGGGAGAGAGCCATTAATAAAAAAATATATTTAGGTGATTCACAAGGTGTCCTATTTGTCCTATCATCGTATTGTCATAAAATTTCACAATGGTTTAAAAGCATTTACCAACTATTTGACACTCGACGCAGATGTATGTGGAGTTGTTGTGACAATTTAATAAATATATTAAACGCATAGTGTTTTTTAAGAACTATTTTTGTATAAAAGACAAAAAAACCATTTTGAAATTTTATAACAATATGTAAAATAGGACATAATAGGACACCTTGTGAATCCCCTAATTACGTTTTTTTTCTCTCTCTCATAGAGAGAAAAAACTTGATTTACGTAAGAAAACTGCGGTCAGTTTCGGTCTTTGCTTCAGTAAACAAGACTTAATTAAATGGTTGGCTTAGTACATTATAATCGCCTACATATAATTGCATGCATTCGCACAGTTACAGATGTTGGCTAAAGTCAAAACAAGCACAATATAGCCACTGCTTAACCCTTAAAGCGGTACAACTTGGATAAAGTTAATTAAGAAATTTACAATTTATTCAATTTTTCTTTCTAAATTTCAATTTATGTCATATGTAAGTTTAGAACTTTTAATTATTTTTGCTTTTAATATTTTTTTTATATTGAATTTTACGCGAACTAACAATAATAGCCTGTTTAACGATGTCGAACGAAAACCTATACGAAAGAAAGCTAGTCACTCACTTTCGAATAAATTTGGGTTTACCTATTTCGAAAACTTTCGTTCGTCTTTACTGACAGAATTGTTCTCAACAGAGAAAAATAAAAATAACAAAATGCTTACATACTTTGAGGCATATACAGAAACAGTTTTTTCATTTGAAATAGGTTTTGTTAAGTGACATTTTCATTTTAAAAATTTGTTTTTTCCCTTTAAAGTGTGGATCAAAATACTCGCGGAAACGTGAACTAATTTTTACCAAGGGTGTTCATGTTTTCGATTTTGTTCACGTTTCCGATTGAATATGTTCTAATTATTTTCTAACAAATTAAATGTTTTTTTATCAATTTATTGTTACTAGTTCAAAAACATCCAAATCTAATCAAAACTTAACAACGCTGTAACCCGAAAAACCCAATTTAAAAATTTTAAAACCTAAGTTTTTTGGGTAATACATAATTGTCTTATTAATCTGACCACAAAAATCAACCTTTTGCAAATAAAACTATGTATATCGCTTATAGATCCTTTTATTGCATAATTCGGGGACTCCCAAAACTAATAAAATTAATGTAAACAAAAAAAAAACTCAGAAAAAACTGTTCACGTTTTAAAGCTTTCAATGTTTGTTCACGTTTTAGAGTAGTTAATGTTAAATAAAAAGTGTTCAAGTTTCTGGATGTTCACGATTCTGGATATTCACGCTTCCGCGAGTTCACTGTATATATATTTTTTTTTTGATATAAGTTTTGTAATAATATCTGTTTACGTAGCAAATTTTTGGCCTTCCAACGGTATGCACTCACTTTCATAATAAGTAAATTTTAATACATAAAGCAGAGATGCTAACTTTCTTAAATTATAAAGCACTAAGAGGCAAAGAAAAAAACCTTTTCAATAATGTGTACCTTTTTTCATGTTAAAATTAACATATGATAATATTAACAAGTATTAGGTTTTTGAGATATTTAAACCATGGCTTAGCTACGAAAATGACGCAATCAGTTTATCACTTAATTGTTTAAGAAATTTTTTACTTGTTAGAAGAAATTATTATTAAGGGGACCCTTTTCTAAAGTATGATAAGATTCAACAAAGATGATTCCCGCATTTCTTACTAAAGGTTATTAATTCCATAACAATATAAGTTAATTTTTCACATTTTTATATAAATATTTTTGAACTGTTATGTTATTATAACCAAAGAAATATATATTTTTTTAATTTTTTATGTATCTATAACTAGAATTTTGGATCATTGTTTTTTTAAACATATTTGTTTACAAAATATACACATAGCTATGACGACTTATTGAAAGAATTTGCCATTCATTTATCCTATAACTTTTTATGGTTTTATTGCATTTATAAAATATAAATATATCGGGAATTTATTTATGAACTATATACCAAATGTAGTTTTATACGCGTAAAAGTATGTAAAAACCCATAGTAATAAGTTCATTGATTTTTGGTGTATTTTAAGAAGGAGGAAAATAATATATATAATAACAACAATAAAATGAAAATACAATGTCGCCTAGTGGCGTTTATAACTATGTTTTTATTAAATTGTTTGTTTTATTTATGTTTTATTATATTTTATTTACTTGAGTTACTTGTGTTATTAATTTATTTGTACATTGTATTTTGAGCACCCTAATGTTGTCTTATTTTCTTATTTACCAAATTTTCATTGATACATATGTAACAGTTGTTGTTCTTTTTAACATTGATCTTACTGCAATGTTTGTTTTCGTCAAGTTTTTTATATAAAAGAACCGTTGCTTTTAATGTGTTATACAAAGCAAGAATTTATAGTTCTTAGATTTTTTAAAGATTTTGTTAAGTCAGTTTTGTGAGGGAAAACACTGCGAAATAAACGCGCGCGCACACGCACACGCACATACTTGCTGTTGCACCAATAAATACTAGTGCTAAGTTAATAATTAAAATAATCGTGTTTCATTTGGATTAATTTGGCGTTGTTAAATTCGCCCCTCACAAGCGACCGTCGCAGCCAGCGACAATTTCTTTATTTCGCAATTTTGCAAATATTTATAGTTCCATATCTGCCGGAACAATTGAAAATAAATATTTAGCGCGAAATTAAATAGTTCCCTTTCTGCCGGAACATATGTTGAAAATCTTGGTGCAACAAATTTAATAAATTGTGAAATTTAAGTGGCTCTTTGTCTGCCAGAATAAAAAGAAAATATTAATTTAATAAATTAGTTTGGTGATTATTGTGCTCCTGTACAATTTTGTGTTACAATGCAACGCTCTCCAACCAGAAAAAGCCAGCGTTTACAGCCAACAATGAGTCAGCATACTAACAGTTCCTCATCTGCCGGAACAAAAGTTGTGGCTCAAGAAGTGACTTCCCCTGCCGTTGAAGTTTCTTCCTTGCCTGTCAGTTCCCTTGCCGCCGGAACATCCTTGATGACACCTGCCACAGAAATACAAAACGTAAGTACAGTTGCCATGTTTAAAAACCACCAAACTAAAAATACTCCCACTGACGCCGGAGTGCCAACCAGTTCCTACGTTGCCGGAACAATATGTGCTGTAGCCACCACTATTGCCGCTACACCTGCCATCAGTCAACATAACCTACAAAATTTAGCCCAAAATAATTTCAGTTCTTCAGTATTGCCGCCATCGCCCCAGCCTAATTTGGAATACCTTCAGAACCAATTTAATGTTTTACAGGCCCAGCTGCTTAATGCCCAAAAAGCCTTGTCCATGGCTTTGAATGCCAATCCCACTTCCAATTCGTCAGCTACTTTGCCGCAACCATCCAACATGGCGCCTCCAGTAAAGGGTGTGTGCAATATTAGCTTCGAGAATTCTGCCTCTGCCAACGTCGACTGCACAGACCGTCGTACGCCATTTTCTAGTGTGAGCCATAATTCAAACAACTTGTGTTCAAATCAACCACCGTTAGGAATATTGGCGCCTAAAGCGCCATTTTATCAAAATAGTGGTTCGATGTCACTGCACAGAAAAATTTATGATTTACCGGAATTTAATGGCAGCCCCGAAGACTGGCCGATGTTTTTGACTGCATTTAATCAGTCAACTGCTGTTTATAGTTACAACAATTTTGAAAATTGTTCAAGGCTTCAAAAGGCTTTAAAAGGTGAGGCACGTGAAAGTGTTAAATCGTTGCTCATACACCCAGATAATGTTGGTACAATTTTAAAGCAGTTACAATTTCAATATTGCCGCCCAGAAATGCTTATTAGATGCCAGCTACAACAGGTAAAAGAAATTGCAACAATTGGCGAAAATGCAGTGGAAAAATTGGTGCCATTTTCTGTAAAGGTTCAGAATCTTGCTGCATTTTTAGAAAATGCTAATGGACGACAACATTTGGCCAATCCTACTTTAATTGAAGAACTAGTTGGTAAGCTGCCTATGAGCAAACGAATGGAATGGGCTCGATATGCATCGACAATAAATCCCTATCCTACTATTTTGGATTTTAACATATGGCTTAGAGGTGTCGCTGATTTGGTAAGAATAGTGCAAAATTCTAGTGTGGCTCGAAATAGTGAAACAAAACGGAAAGTTGTCCTCCATGCCGCTGAGGGACAAAGTAAAGAACAAAAATGCCCTGTGTGCCATGCAGGTCATAAAATATATGTGTGCAAAAAATTTGCTGAATTAACTGTGCCTAATAGATGGCATGAAGTCAAAAAGTTGAAGTTGTGTTTTTCGTGCCTTAGGGTGGGACATTCAAGTAGACTTTGCCAACGTCGAAAAGAGTGCCCAATAGAAGGTTGCCAAAGAAAGCATAACAAATTGTTACATGATGTTATTGTAAACACAAATGAAAATAATTATGTGTCCTCTGCTTCAACAGGTTCGTCAAATGAAAGTGAATCTGTTCTCAGTTGCGTGTCTCAATCTGGGGACAATAGTGTGTTGTTGTTTCGTGTGGTGCCAGTTATTCTTTATGGACCTAGTAACAAAATTGAAACCTATGCGTTGTTGGATGAAGGTTCATCTGTTACTATGGTGGACAGCTCCTTGGTGAAGCAACTAAGTCTTCGGGGGCAACAAAGCAAATTAAATTTGAATTGGTACGCTGGAAAGGCATCGCAAGAAAAAGCAACAGTTGTAGATCTATATGTAAGTGGCGTAAGAAAGCAGAGGAAATATGCATTTAAAAACGTTTATGGAGTGTCAAATTTGAAATTGCCGGCACAAACATTTAATATGGATTTAAGTGGTCATTCTGATTTGCCCATTAAATTATACAACAATGTGGTCCCTCAAGTGCTGATTGGACTGGATCATTGTCATCTTGGTCTTCCTGATGAAATCGTGCCTTTGCAAGAAAATGGTCCATATGCTGCTAACACACCTTTGGGTAGGGTTGTATTTGGCAAAACAGAGGGTAAGTCATCTAATAATAATTTATGTTTATTGTCGGTCCAGCCAGAGCAACGAGTTTATGACTTGGTGGCAAATTATTTTGAAACGGAAAACTTTGGTGTCAAAATATTGCCGGTCATAGAATCAAATAATGACTTACGAGCTCGCCAAATAATGGAAGCAAATACAACAAAGGTTGAAGTAAGATTTCAAACGCAGCTTTTATGGTCTACCGATGATGTTTTGTTGCCTGATAGTTACTCCATGGCTCTAAATAGATTACTTGGCATTGAGAGAAAAATGAAAAAGAACCCTGAATTTGGTACATCATATAAGGCCATAATACGAGATTATTTGTCTAAAGGGTACGTACGTAAATTGTCACCTAGTGAAGCCTCTAATGTTTGCCCTAAGACTTGGTATCTTCCACATTTTGGAGTGGCCAACCCTAACAAGCCAGGGAAATTGCGTTTGGTGTTCGATGCAGCCGCATCAGTTGAAGGTGTGTCCCTGAATAGTAAGCTGCTCAAAGGTCCTCAAAAATATAAGCCCTTGCCATGTATTTTATTTAATTTTCGTGTTGGAGCCGTGGCTGTATGTGGAGACATAAAGGAAATGTTTCACCAAATCTTAGTTGCTCCTGAAGACAGGTGTTCACAACGATTTCTTTGGCGTGATGATGAAAAGAAGCAACCAGAGGTCCACGAAATGTTGGTCATGACGTTTGGAGCTGCCTGTTCGTCATGCATTGCGCACTACGTCATGGAAACAAATGCACTGAAATTTCGAGATCGTTTTCCAAGAGCGGTAAAATCTATTTTGGACCACCATTATGTAGATGATTTTGTAGACAGTTTCTCGACACCAGAAAAGGCTATTGAAATTGCATCACAGGTTCGTGATATACACAAATCAGCGGGATTTGAACTACGCAACTTCTCATCAAACAGTTCAGAAGTAATGATGGCTCTTAAGGCTACTGCTGATGGGCCCGTAAACTTTTCTGGTGGCGCTAATGAATTACAACAAGAAAAGGTACTCGGTATTTATTGGCACTTTAAAGATGATACTTTCAGGTTCGATTTAAAATTCCACCATGTGAAGGCTGAAGTTTTAGATGGCTCAAGGTGTCCAACAAAACGTGAATTGCTAAGTGTGGTTATGTCTGTGTTTGACCCACTTGGATTTCTGTGCCACTACATGATAACCGCAAAATTATTAATGCGTGAGGTTTGACGCCACGATATTCGATGGGATGATGTTTTGCCTGATGAAGTAAGCGGCATATGGGATAATTGGCGTCAACAGTTGCAGAACGTTGTCCATGTTAAGGTGCCTAGATGTTATTTTAGATATGGTGATCCTTTTCGGCTAGAGCTGCATGTGTTTGTCGATGCTAGTGAAGACGCCTTTTGTGCCGTGTCATACTGGAGGTCAACTAATGCTGCCGGTAAAATTGAAGTGTCTCTAGTTGCTGCGAAAAGTAAATGTGCACCTCTAAAGGCAATGAGTATTCCCCGGCTTGAGCTACAGGCTGCTGTTGTTGGTACTAGGCTAATGCAGACAATTTTGAAAGAACATCCTGTTAAGGTTTCTCGAATTATTTGCTGGAGCGACTCAACGACTGTCATAAGTTGGATTGGTTCTGAAAGTCGCAAGTATAAACCTTTTGTTGCTCACAGAATTGCCGAAATTCTTGATGCTACTAGCCCAGCAGACTGGAGATGGTTACCTACTAATATCAACGTCGCCGATGAAGCCACAAGAATGAAAAATGATGTTAATTTTTCTAATGAATGCCGCTGGTTTAATGGCCCCAAATTTCTGTATGATCGTGAGGATAAGTGGCCTAAAACTGTCAACACCTACACCAGTAACCTAGAAGCTGAAGAACTACGTCCTAAATATGCCTTAATAATAAGCCAGCCTGCAATTTTTGAACTTAAAAGGTTCTCATCATATTTAAAACTAAAACGTACTGTCGCCTGGGTATTACGTTTTATAAATCGTTGTCGGCGCATACAAAGCTCTGGGGGTGAAAATGGTTTAACTGCTGCCGAGCTTAAATCTGCTGAAATAACTCTTTGTCACCAAGCGCAACGAGATAAATTTTCGGCTGAAATTGAAATAATAAAAAACGAAGGTAATCTGAAAAAAGGTAGTGAATTGTTTAAATTGTCGCCCTATATTGATGAAAATTCGCTACTTCGAGTTAATGGACGTATTGACGCTGCCAGTTGGTTACCCCTTGATTCCAAACGTCCCATTGTATTGCCATCGTGTCATCCTATTACCGATTTATTTGTGGCTCATATACACAATAAAATGAAGCACCAAAACTTTGAAGCAACAATATGTGAAATAAGAAGATCTTTTTGGATCCCCCGGCTAAGAAGAAGTTTACGTAAGCATGTTTCTAATTGTTATATTTGCAGATTTCATCGTATACAGCCAGTGCCACCACTTATGGGTCCTTTGACAAAAGACCGATTGACGCCTTATATTCGGGCCTTTACATACACTGGTCTAGATTATTTCGGCCCTGTCACAATTACTATTGGTCGTCGTCATGAAAAGAGATGGGTGACTTTATTTACGTGTCTCACTATAAGAGCTATACATTTAGAAGTCGCCTTTGATTTGTCAACAGATGCATGTATTTTGGCGATAAGAAATTTTATAAATCGACGTGGCCTACCGATCCGTATTAGAAGCGACAACGGAAAAAATTTTGTTGGTGCAAATCAAGTTGCGAAACAGTTTAGTGAGGTGTTTGATGTCGCTCGAATTCAAGATGAACTCTCTAACAAAGGCATAGAATGGAAGTTCAATTGTCCACACAATCCTGCAGAAGGCGGCGTATGGGAACGAATGGTGCAATGTGTCAAGCGGGTTTTGCAGTCAACTTTGAAGGAATCTGCCCCTCGTGAACATGCTCTGCAAAGTGTTCTAATTGAAGCAGAAAATATGGTGAACTCTCGCCCTCTGACTCACTTGCCGTTAAGCCATGAAGATGAAGAACCATTGACTCCTAATCATTTTCTATTGGGTTGCCCTAATACGTCGCAAACTCCTGCTGCAGCTATTGAAGAAAGCCCTATTGTATTGAAAAAGCAGTGGCGAATCTCGCGGCAGCTACGCGATCATTTCTGGAATAGATGGATTACTGAATATTTGCCCACGCTGACTAGACGCTCCAAATGGTGCCAACATACAAAACCGATTGCTGTTGGTGATTTAGTTCTTATTTGTGATCCAGCAGTGTCCCGTAGAGACTGGAAGAGAGGTCGGAGTCGTTCGTCGTGCAGAAGTGCGTACTAGCACTGGCACACTTAAACGCCCTGTCTCAAAGCTGGCAGTTCTCGATTTAGAAGAGTGAATCGTAGCCGATCCACGGGGGTGGGAATGTCGCCTAATGGCGTTTATAACTATGTTTTTATTAAATTGTTTGTTTTATTTATGTTTTATTATATTTTATTTACTTGAGTTACTTGTGTTATTAATTTATTTGTACATTGTATTTTGAGCACCCTAATGTTGTCTTATTTTCTTATTTACCAAATTTGCATTGATACATATGTAATAGTTGTTGTTCTTTTTAACATTGATCTTACTGCAATGTTTGTTTTCGTCAAGTTTTTTATATAAAAGAACCGTTGCTTTTAATGTGTTATACAAAGCAAGAATTTATAGTTCTTAGATTTTTTAAAGATTTTGTTAAGTCAGTTTTGTGAGGGAAAACACTGCGAAATAAACGAGCGCGCACACGCACACGCACATACTTGCTGTTGCACCAATAAATACTAGTGCTAAGTTAATAATTAAAATAATCGTGTTTCATTTGGATTAATTTGGCGTTGTTAAATTCGCCCCTCACAAGCGACCGTCGCAGCCAGCGACATACAATGTAAACAATATTAAAATTATTTGCAGATTATCCTTAGATCATATGTATATAAATGCTCAACATTAGTTTACAATCTATGTTTCTAACGGTACTTCATGAATATGTATTTAGCCCGCCCGCAACACTCACACCAGATAATCATGAAACAAAAATACATAAAATGAGATGTAATCAGTTAATTTAATAGTAATTACTTATATTTGTTTACAAACTCTTACAAGTGGTCTTAAATTAGTTAAAAATTCGGCATAATTGACATCACTGAAAACATTTCATAATAAAAACTTACAAAATTTTTGTAATTTTTTTTTTTTTTTATTTAAATTTCATTTAATTTTTGCTTTAAACAATATGATGTTTTAACCAATAACCCTTTTGAACATATTTAACTTATATTTTTTTTAGCATTTTAATACAAAGTGGACTTTAATTTACATCAAAAACTACATACTTTAATGGCACTCGAAAGCAAAATAACAAGTGACTGATTTTGACATTTACGTTCGCATATATAGCTTGCGTTCGTCTTAGGTAAACCCAATTTTGTATGAAAATTCTTTCGTTTTCGTTCGACTTGTCTTTCGAGTGAACGTTCGCTTAAAGTATACTTAGGTAAACCGAAATCATTTTTCTTTCGCTTAGAATGCGAACAAAAGTATTTTTTCGACATCAGTAAACACGCTATTAATTTCTTCTAATAAAAAGAAATTATATAATGAACTTAAGTTAAAATAAAAACGCAAAAATTTGTATTAAAGACAATTAGTTTAACAAAAATAAAAATAAGCATATAAACTCACACATGGCACGGTGCAAAATGATTTTTTACTTTAGCTCATTTATCGTTGACAAAAAAATAAATTAAAAGATTTACCCTCTATTGTTAAATATTCAATAATAAAAAAGCGTTTAATTCCATCTGAGAGATGGATGATGCTTGACCGTTAGTCAAGTGTTGGCGAACAGACTTTAAATACAAAAAAAGCATAGTGTATATGGAAAAGTAAACTTCGTCCTAACTTACAAAATAAAAAAAGAAGGAAAAAAGATATTCCGTATTCCTTTCTCATTAACATGTAAGTTAAATAGGTGATGTTTACAGCTAAAAGACACTACTACCGTCCAAAGAGTACTGATGATGATATTGCGTAGCTGCTTTCGAAAATGCATTCTACTCGACTAGTATCGGTAGAAATAAAATAAAAGTTTCTTTCAGAATTAACGGAAAAATATTAATTTCTTCTAATATAAATAATTATTTTTTTAATCAGCGGTTATTTAATTTTTGTTGTGACTGTTTCTTTGCGAGTTATTTAACTTTTTTTCTGATATGGAATAACCGTTGGAGTCATTTCATTTCTGTACAAAGTTTTTTATTTGTGAGTTATTCTAATTTTGCTCACATATTTTATATTTAAAAAACTAAAAGTTTGTAATTTATAAAAAATTTTATTATAACTGAAGATGATAAGAATTAAAACGTTAATTATAGGACCACACTGAAAGAAGATAATTTTTGCTCAGAATTGTCACTAGAAGACCCCGACAGGTGTAACTATGCATCCTTTGTTTTATGTCCACAATTTTTGTTTTATAACATACATATCTATGTAATTTTTTTTGGGTTTTGAACCGTTTTCCTTACGCTGCGACCAAACGTTCAGTTCAAGTTTTCGTTTTCAAGTTGATCGCACATATTGTTTGTAAAATTCGTTTGAGTTGACGGTTTTGGCGTAGGCTGCACGCAACTTGATAATAAGGAATAAACTAAAAATGCTCGCTTTGCGCAGAATATTTGTTAAACTAACTACAAAAATTGCTTTATATGTATATATCTTTATTACATTTTCTTTTATTTATTTGCGACTGATTATTTGTATAAGCAGACACATGAAGAAACGAAAATGTATGAAAAATATCTTTAATCAGCTGTTTACTTTATCATTAAGTTGAATCGCAACTTCACTCTTAGTAATAAAGTGGCCAGTAAATTTGGTACCGTAATTGAGGTAAATTTACAACGTTTACTGTTGTTGTTGTTGTGTTGTTTACCACGTTTATTTTAAATGCAAAGCTTATTAGGCACTTTATCACCAAGAAAGAAAACCATTAATTGATTTAATCTTGTATTAAATGATTAATTAAACTTACTTTAATCAATTTGTAATAAGATTTTTTCATCATTACTAAAAAAACTCAAAAACATATGAAAACCAGATAAAGTTTACTTGATTAATAATTTTTGTCTGATTTTGAATAATTAGAAATGAAAATGAACACCGAGATAGTTATCATCGCATTTTTTTTTATCTAATGAAACTAATTTAAAAATTAATTAAACTTACTTAAATAAATTTGTAATCAGCCTTATTATGAGTGTCGTTGTCGAATCGTTTTTGTGTCGAAAATCATTCTTTTTGTTTGAATGATACCATGTTTGTCGAAAAACGATAGAAATCAACATTTCCTAACGATTCTATTACAATTTTCGTTACCATGAGTGTCGTCAAAAAATGTCAAATACTAAGAAAATCGGCGTTAAGGTATTTGTTAACGACAGTTAAAAAAATATATTAAAAATGATTAAAAAAATGGATTTCAGCAAAATAAAGTTGTAGCTATACTCAAAAATGTAATTAAAGCAAATTTTTTTGTTTTTTATTAAATTCTTTTAAAAAAATAAAACTAAAAAAAAAGAATGAAGTTTAGCAAAAGGATATACACAAATACAAGTGAAATTAATTAAGTAAATGTTAAAGGAGAGTAGAGTGAAATTGCAGGTCTACTCAATAAATTAATGAATCACTTTGCTAACAGAAGATTAGCTTAAGTTGGTGTTGAGTTAATACCAGCACCCTTTTCCTTCAGCTGGAAAATATGTGGCAAACATGTTAACCGTATTGGCTATTCTAATTTAGGAACAATTTTGCCAAGGACATTCTTGAGTCTAAAGTATGTAACAAAACTTAAAATAGACTTAAATTTAATTAAAATACATTAAGTAAAATTGTTTACTTGGAGTTTTGCATGACAAATATGCTTGACTTTTGCCGTAACTCCCTCCGCATAGTATTATACTCAGAAGTAGTATACTCTCCTTAATCCTCAGATGACGAAAATGTAGCAACACTTAACATTTTAAATAAAAAATAATTTGTATTTTTAATCATTTGCATTTGTGTTATTTTTTTTATCACCGCCAACAGTTGATTTTTTGACAGTTTATACAACAGGGTTACACAAAATTTACTAAAATTGTAAGAATTTTGAAACATGCTGTGTTTTTTGTGCTATTACAAAAATGTCGTTTTCGTTAATTTTACATGGTACCGAAAAATATTAAAAACGCCAACGACTACGATAACTGTCGAAATACGCCAACGACACTCTTAATAAGGCTGAATATGATTTTTTTTATCACACTAATCAAAAAATCAATTTGTAATACGACCTTTTTTATCATTACTAAAAAAAATTAATGTGTACGAAAACCATATAAAGTTTACTTGAACAATGATATTTGTTTGATTTTTAATGAAATGAAAATAAACACCGGAATGGTTACCACCGAAATTTTTTCTATCTAATGAGGCTATTTCTGAGGAGGAATTTACAAACATTAGCTAAGAAAAATATGTCAAACATACAGGCTTGTTCTAAAAATAAAGTGATTTGAACCCACTTGTGTTGTTAAAATCAACCTTTCTATTTGATATATTATGCTTTAAATTTATTTTACTCTTCTGACAAGAAGCTGGTTATATACTTGAAGAACAGTTTTTGACCATTTTATTTTTAAATCATCAAATACTGAAATATTAATTTTAAATAAATTGTACTTTCTTAAAAGAATTACTTACCTGATATAGAGCCAATAGCCCAGCATAGCGTATTCAAATTTTTCCATGAAAATTCTGTACCATTTACTTGATTTAGGAGCTTCATTGTCATTATTCGTTCAGTATCACCATAATCTAAATGTGTCAAAAACACTAGGGCTTCACGCATATTTTTATATAAATTAATGGCATTGGTATCTTTCATAAACTCGCGAACGACTTCACCGTTTTCGTTTTCCACAACAAGTACTTCCTCCGGTTTGGCCATGCGTGAAATCATTATGTACCGTACTTTCGATAATATTTCTGAATAGAAACGTCGCCGCGGAAAAGCTGCGCTTCGTCTGGCTAGAGGTTGACTTAAGTGAACGCTGGTTCCACCTCCAAATGATTCACTTGTGTACAAATCTTCCACTAAACTATTCCAATATTCCAGGCAAATTTTGAAAACTTCAACATCTTCAACTTCAGATATCATTACCAGGTAGAGTAATGCTTGATTTAAATAATCCACATATTTTACATCTTCAACAAGTTTGCCATGTTCTTTTAAGAAGGTGCATAAGAACATAGCCAAGTTTTGAACAAATTCTTGTTCACTATCGTTGCCGTTAGCATATATTTGATTCATGTTTGAATTTTGGTTAATCATTTGATCGAGTTGGGTCATAGCGTCTTTAAAAAGATTTGCAAAGTTTTCATTGTAGTCTGGAACGGTTAGACCAGCAATTTCGGATAAGCATTTGAGTGTAACGTTTCTAAACATTGGAACACTAAGAAATTTAAAAATTAAAGTTTCAATTAAAGTCGTCTCGAAAATGTATCCCAATGGTATCCAGTTAAGAAAACGCAATAGGGTTTCTAATGTAACCTGTATAAGTGGGGCATTCATAGAACTTTCAAGAACAAAGGAGCAAAGCTGAAATATTTGCGAAAACTCTGAACACATGGTGTCTTTCAGATGTTTTGCTTTTGTTTGCGTTATTTGCCCAGAAGAAAAGTCGAAAACTTCTTCACTTAAGTTTTTGAGGATAATCATATTGTTCTTGCATAATGATTCGTTTGTTTTTGAAGCACCAACAATATCACTAATAAATGATTCCCAATTCCGTGGCCACTCGCGCTTCAAAATCTGCACCAATATAATATTCAACTTATTTAAATATACTTTGTTGGACTCCATGGTAGCCGGATCCGAGGAAGTTTTTATTATAAGACCAACCACATACTTTTTTATGCCTTCGCATTGATTACGTGGTAAAATTTTCCAGCGAGTTTTAATAACCTCCTCAAGAATTTGCAATGCATAGTATTTTGTCTGTTGATTTTGTGAAAACTCTAAAATACTGTCAACACGGGTCCATGCATCTGGGTGTTCCTTCAATGTAGTAAGAATATCTTGCGCTAGACGTAGCTGCTCACCTTGCGACGTATATAAACACTCCACTATACGGTCAAGAAGATTAATGTCAAGCTTTTGTGAGAAATCCAGCAATTTGCTGGCCTCATCTGTTGAAAGCATTGCCATTGCTTTATAGTAAAAGCAACGTTCTCTATGACGTCTTGTACCGTCCGCGTTAATCTTGTTTAGTTTTTTTTACTAGTAGAGTATATCACGCAGTGTGACTTCTTTTCGAACAATGCTAATTTAAGTAGTGCCCCTTTTCCTATAAATATAAAGTCTACATTTAGCTTTTTTAATTGTTTGCCGGTAAATAAGTAAGACACAACGGTATAAATACTAAATTTTGCCACAATAACGTTAGCGGCAGTAACAACCTTTATCGGGTTGGCACACATTTTTTAAGAGTAGAAAATATTCAATAATACGTTTCATAAATTTGAACCTAGATAAATGAAAAGGTGATTTACTGAATTGCGATGAAACTTAAAGCCATAAAAATATCTAATAAATACAATGCTGTCGTTCTTTTTAAGTATATCTAAAAAAAAATTTTCTCCAGACATGTACTCACCTACACAATTTATGCTGTGCTTTTTCTATTCGCTACAAAATATTATACGCGAACTTAATAAAAAAACGGAAAAGCAGTACTTATGATTTAAAAATAAATATTTAAAATTATATATTCAAGATATTTTTATAAAATGTTTTTACTTAAAAAATAGAATAAAATTTATCTTTTGAATTCCTTTTATTTTATTCTCAGAACCCTAACTTCTCTGTAATCAACAACTGTTTGATATACCGTGTGATATTATTTTTAATTTGGTTTTACCAGCGTCCTACACAGCGTTGCAAAAATAAGTTCATTCGTTCGTATTTATCTACTACATTTTCAAAGCAATGTCTTGTTCACAGTGATGCTAACAATTCAGAGGCAAAAAGAGCGAACCGAGTAGTCAAAAAGAGCTAAAAGGAGCTAAATTTAAAAATTTAAGATTTTTCCGCTTTAAATCATAGGTTGTCAAAACTCTCATTTAATGAAATGCGTCTGTATTGGATAAGCGAAAATTGCCCAGCAAACAAAAAACTAAGCATTGCAAATGTGATGAATTTTACTTGTTAAAGCAAAATGGAAATTAACTTAAAAAAAGTTATTAAAATTAAATACAAAATATGCCTCAGTTATTACAGAATTAGACAATTTTTTTTCACACATATTCCATTGGGCGAGTTTAATTTACAGTTAAAACTTAAAATATTAAGTGTATTTAGGTATTATAAATTAAGTTTTTCTTGTTTTCTTTGTTTTAAATGTTTGGTAACATAAAATGCATTGCATGTTACCAAAAGCATTTTTAATGACAAAACAAAAATTTTTATATTCCATTATACTATTTTGTTTGCTGGTTTATTTTGAAATTAAATCAAAGCTGAAAAAACAAGAAAGCTGAAAAAAAGCAGTAAGCATCCGCACATGTGCACTCGTTAACACTCAATTAACGACTGAAATAAAAGAGAACAAGCGTCGGTGTGAGTTTTTTTTATTGTTTTTGTAGCACAATTGTGCACTAAAAATTAATTTTTGACAACCTATGCTTTAAATCGATTAATGTATTTATTAAATAAACTTATTTTACAGGAGCAATTGATACAAATGTTATCAACATTATCAATATGACCATACACATTTACATATAAATTAGTTAAGTCAAAAAAGAACTATCATTTCCAAAAAGAGTAACATTTTTTCTTTCGGTCATAGATTTGTTTTTATATAATATTTTTTTTATATTTCAATTGAATTTATTTTTACAAATACGCTTGCTGGTAAGTCGTAGTTTAAACACCTTTGTAAACCATATATTATATGAATTAAACTATTAACCGTATTCAAAGCCATGCGGCTTCTTAGTTTATTCTTAAAAAAATTATAGCACTGAATGTTTTTTTCCACTTTAGCAGTAAAATATGGATACGAAGAAATTCTCAAAACAAACAATGATGCGATTTGATCCAAAATTATTCGGCTCTATCTAAATTTTTCCACTGGTACAATTTTAATTTTTTTAATTAATTTTACAGCTCTTCAATTTATTTAAAATTATTTTCAAATTCTTTTAAAACACATAAAGTATTTTCTAAATCCTGCAAACAAACATTTTTTACCCTAAATGTCGAAATTTATTCCAACATCTTAAAATTTGTTGGAAGCTTTGCCATATTTTCATAAATTAGAGTTTTTATGAACTGTAGTAAATTACGTTCAACGATATGTTTTTCTGATTCAGTTCATGGTACAATTACCTTACAAGGTAATATCGATTAAACAGCTGACTATTATTTGCTCGAGTTTATCCATTCGTTATATCTGTCAAACAGTACGTTTTTTGACATAAACGGGGATGCTTTTACAACAACTTCATAAATTTGGTATCGAATTTGTTGTAGTTGTTGCCGTAGCGACAATACCTTGTAAGGTTATTGTACCATGATTCAGTTATATTAGAATCTTCGCATTCTTTCTCAAAGTTATCCTAGATAACAGTTTTTATTTATTTAAGATTCAAATTCTGCAGCTATATAATCGAAGTCATTTGTCGGTATAATGATATTATTTGTCAGGCTTTGTAATAAATGAAATAAATCAGTTTTGTATGTTCCGTTAATGCCACAAAGACAAAACAATAGGGTAAAAACGGAAAAATTAACTATAAAATGCAAAAAGTGCCAAACGTGCCGTTTCCACAGTTGAAAAGAGCTGTGTTAGCTCCTTTTTTTAAAAAAGAGCTAAAGAGAAAATTTTCGAGTTAGAAGCAATTAAAAAGAGCTAAATTTAGCTCTAAAGTAGCTAAGTTGGCATCGCTACTTGTTCATGGCGCAATAATTTATCAGGTGGTGTAGATTTTACAAAAACAAAATTTGGTGAATAAAATTTTCATTTTTGTTATAGTTTTCGTTGACTCGGTTGTCAAAAAAAGATATGCAAATGTAAACAACTCTGACTACCCAGCCTCGATTTAAGCATGAAAAAAGTAGATCAGCTGTGCTCGTAACACCACCTGGTACAATAATTTCACCATGGTCTTGTTTATCCATCAATCAAGGCGAATTCATAGAAGGTGGTCTCGACAAATCATCAGATATTTTTGTGTCGAGCAATTTTTCTCACAATATGTCAAAAGTTTGTTTATGTGCTTCTTCTTGATTTAAAAAAAATTACGCGTTGGTTATATTTTTAAACTAAAAATTTAAGGAGTGTTTTTAATTAACAAACAGTAAAACCAAATGATGCGTTCTTGTGCTTTGTGCAAAAAAAACACTAAAATTAATTTTATTCACGTTTTTCTTCTGCAAATAAGTTGTGGTTTTTTTTTAATGATGCCATATACAAATAATTTGTGTTTTTTAGTCAGCTGATCTGTCAAGACCACCTTCTCTATGAATTCACCTTGTCCTGCGTTCACCATGTATGAATTCGCATTGGCATCAATTTATATTAGATATAAGGATCGCCTAAAGGTTCTTGGTATGGCATAATAAACAACGCAAACTTATTCCTAAAACAAAAATTTTTATACAACCTATTGAACTTGAAAAAGTTTTGAATTTCTATTATAAATATAACAATATATTTTTCACTTTGTTGCTTTAAATTATTATCGCCTTTTGTAGATTAATTAGCTAAAATCTTATAGAGAATTTTTATATTGATACATTAAGATTTAAGACCTTTGTGTTAGCTTTGTAATACATATATATATATATATATAACTTATATATAAAAGAACGATTTTTTTTTTTGTTAGTGACACCGCTTATAACTCAAGAACGGCTGGACCGATTTTATTGAAATGTGAAACAAGACATACCCGATATCTCGGAATAAGTTTTAGGCTAATATGTTTTTGGAAATTCCGACTGGGCGTGCACCTCCCATAAAAATTAAACAGTTTTTTTCACATACCTCAATACCTATTATAACTGAAGTCTCCAAATTTGTTACAGCTAGATTATTTATTAATGTGCATAATTGAGTTGTGTATGGGCGGAAACAAATAAATGGGCGTGGGACCTCCCATACAACGAAAATAGTTGTTTGTATATATCTCAATAACTGTAACAGCTTAAGTCTCTAAACTTCGTACGGATGTTTAGAGTGCTAATATGCACAATTGAGCTTTGTATGGGCGGGAAAAAATAAATAGGCGTGGCACCTCCCATACGACGAAAATAGTTTTTTGTATATATTTCAAAACTGCAATAGCTGAAGTCTCTAAACTTCGTACGGATGTTTATAGTGCTAATATGCATATCTAAAATTTGTATGGGCGGAAAAAAAAATAGGCGTGGCACCTCCCATACAACGAAAATAGTTTTTTGTATATATTTCAACAACTGTAATAGCTGAAGTCGTCAAACTTTGCACGGATGTTTATATTGCTATTATCCATAATTGAGCTTTGTATGGGCGGGAAGAAATAAATGGGCGGGAAGAAATAAATGGGCGGGAAGAAATAAATGGGCGTGGCACCTCCCATACAACGAAAATAGTTGTTTGTATATATCTCTACAACTGTAATAGCTGAAGTCCCCAAACTTCGTACGGATGTTTGTAGTGCTAATTTGCATAATAATGGGCGTGGCACCTCCCATATAACGAAAATAGTTTTTTTATATATCTCAATAACTGTAACAGTTTAACTTTTAAAACTTTGTAAAAATGTTTACAATGGTAATATGCATAATTCAGCTGTGTATGGGTTAAAGTCTCCAAATTTTGTGTAGGTGTTTACAATGTTAATGTTTACAATTAAGCTGAGTTCGTGTGAAGAAAATAATAGGAGTGGCACCTCCTTTACAAGAAAAAATCTTTTACATATATATGTCAATAAATGTAACAGCTGAAATCTCCAAATTTAATATGGGTATTTATTATGCTTATATGAATAACTAAGATGAGTAAAGGCAAGAAGTGAATTATGGGTGTGGAACCTCTAAAAGCATGAAAATATTTATATGTGTATCTCAATAACTGTGACAGCTAAGGTCTTCAAACTTTTTGGTGTGGCACCTCCCATACCATTGGATTTTTTTTTTTACATGTACTTTAATAATTCTTATAGCTGGAGCAAGGTATATTCAACAATGTAGGAATAATTGATCAGCTGACTTCTATTCCCGCCATATGATTTCTAACTTAGCTTGGACACTTGTTTATTTTATACAATGGTTGTGTATACTGTGTGTATGTGTGTTCGCTACATTTTCGACAACCAAGCTGGAATTAGCAACAACAAATTACATGCTGAATTTTTACAGGAAGTTGTTGTTTTAGGGACGTTCCCACCTTCTTATTCCACCATGAGCTAGAGTCTCAAAATTGTCTATGGATGTTTATGTTTGCTAATGAACGTATATGAGGTGAGTATACTTGGGAGAAAAGGGAATAATGGGCATGGCACTTCCCATACAACAAAAATACTTCTTATATAAGTCTCAATAACTGTAAAAAAATTAAAAAAACGTGTTCATATTTTTCTTAAACCAGTTGAACGAAATTTAAATTATTAGTTTAAAAGAAACAGAAATAACATAAAAATTACCAATTAAATGTTTACCCTTTTTACCCCTTAGGATCAAAATTATCAAAATTTTATATTCATATTTTTTTCGAGACCTGTCGAATGCAATTTAATAATATAATTTGAGCCCCTTTTTATCTTTTTCGGTTCCGAAGGTATAAAATAGATATAAGCAGTTTCAAAATATGGTTTTTTACCCTGTCTCGCCTTTAATGGTCTAATATTTCAAAAAAAGTATGAAAAATTAATTCATAACTTTGAAACCTGTCGAGCGTAAATTAAATTATTATTCTTTTTTTTTAGTTCAGAAGCTACAAAATTAACCAATACATATTTCAAGTCTTGCCCTAAGCATTTAGGCTATGCAATGATGAATTTGTCTGTCAGATAGCGAGTCATTAACGCAATTTTTTTCTTTACACTGTTTTGTAAGTACAACAAACATTTAAAAAAATAAAACAAATATATTTACAAGTGGCGGATAGGGCTACAAAATAATGAAGCCATTATAAACTGAACTGTTTGTAAAGTTTTTCTTGGTAATAGCTTCCCATCATGAGATATGCAATGGGCTACAGCTTTTCTATTCACGTAATTTTCAGTAATTATCAAAGAAACAAACAAAACATGTTTATAACGTTATTGACATGCTATTAAGGATAATATTTTGTGAATTGCGTGTGTTTAGGCAATGCGTGTTCCGAGATACTCTATGCTGGATGTATTCAATAGAATGGCAAAAACGAGGCTTACCGCTTGCACACATTCTTATTTGGTTAGCCGAGAAGTTCGACCACACCAGATAGATGATATTAAAAGCGTCGAGATTCCTGATCCCGAAACAGATCAAGAACTACATGATGTTGTAATTACATATACGATTCATGAACCGTGTGGCGCCATCAACCCCCAATCTCCGTGCATGGTCGATGGCAAGTGTTCCAAACATTATCCACGAAAATTGACGGCGGAAACTATCACTGGCAATGACGGTTATCCAATGTATCGGCGTTGATCGCCCAATGACAACGATCAAACTATTACAAAGAAAGTTAGAGGAAACGATTTTGTGATTGACAACAGTTGGACTGTGCCATATTCGCCACCTCTTTCCAAATCATTTAAGACACATTGCAATGTTGAATATTCTAATTCAGTGAAGTCGATCAAGTACATCTGCAAATATGTCATGAAAGGCAGCGATATGGCTGTTTTTAGCATCCAAACCGCCAATGGCAACGATGAAATTACGCGTTATTAAGTTGGGCGATATGTGAACTGCAATCAAGCGGTTTGGCGTATATTCTTATTCCCTATTCACGAATGTCATCACACTGTTTCACATTTAGTGGTGCATCTGGAGAATGGCCAACGATTATATTTCACTGCGGTAAATGTTGTTCAACGTGCTGAAATACCTCCAGCGACAACATTGACAAGTTTCTTTACTGTTTGTCAAAGCGATCCGCTTGCACAAACTTTACTTTACTCGGAGATGCCACGGTATTACACTTGGAACGCTCCTTAAAAAAAAATTTAACGTCGAAAGAAAGGCACTATGGTTCCTGGGCATCCGGATATGCGTTCAAGTGATGCTCTTGGTCGAATTTATTCAGTTCATCCGAAGAATAATGAATGTTTTTAATTGCAGTTGTTGCTGGTGAATGTTCATGGTCCAACATCATTTGCAGCATTTCGTGCTGTTAATGGTATAGTCTACCCAACATTTTGTGCTGCATGTCAATAACTCAATTTGCTTGAAAACGATACTCATTGGGATACGACAATCGCTGAGGCATATACGAACATTATTTGATATTGTGATTATTAGCTGTTGACATGCTTCCCCCGTCAAGTCCAAGTGACCTGTGGAACAAATACAAAGACAATGTGTCAGAAGACATATTACATCAATATCGTGTCAGCTCGAGAAATCCAAATATTGAAGTCAATGCGAAGATGCATAACATTTTTATGAGAACTTAAATTTTGGTCTGGTACTGACTGGACTATTGTCAATTACATAATTTTAAGATTTGAATACTTATTTTTAGTTCGCATTAGCAAAGATTCAATAATACTAATATGAAGAAAAAAAAGATGCATAACCGGGCCTTGCTCTTAATTGAAAACTGCCAGCACCAGAACATTAAATGAATGAGCTATTAAATCGAGAATTGAAGCGTGATCGTGAACACGATAGACATGAGTTGAACCAATTAGTTCAATCCAATGTTTCCCTCTTAAACCTTCAACAGAAGGAAGTCTATAATATAATATTAAAGGCAATTGATGCCCCCGGTGTAACTGGGAAGACATTCGTCATGTCATTGATTTTAGCAACTGTTCGTACGAGATCCAACATTGCTGTAGCGGTAGCTTCATCTGGAATAGCGGCCACATTGTAAGAAGCATGCCGCACAGCTCACTCAGCGTTAAAATTGTCATTAAACCTTCAAAATATAGAGCAACCGACATGTAACATTGCGAAAAACTCCGCCTTGTCAAAAATTTTAGTAGCGTGTAATATCATTATCTGGGACAAATGCACAATGGCACACAAACGCGCAATAGAAGCTCTTAAAAGAACACTAAAAGATCTGCGCAGTGACTCAAGATGTTTTGGTGGTGCAATGATTTTACTGCCTGATGATTTCCAACAAACACTGCCAGTCATTACAAGATCAACGGCTGCTGGTCGAATAAGTGCTTGCGTTAAATCCTCAATTCTGTGGCGTTTTGCAAAGATACTGCAGTTGACAGAAAACCTTAGATTAGATTGCTCAACGATTTATCAGCTCAAGATTTCTCCAACCAATTGTTGATTATCGGTAATGGCCGTATTTCTGTCGACGAATTAAATGGATTTATTTCGTTTCCTCAAAATTTTTGTAATTTTGTATCGTCAAAAGAACAGCTCATCCAGAAAGTATTCCCTAACATAATTGCTAACGGAAAAAATTATGACTGGTTGAGTGAACGGGCAATTTTAGCAGCTAAAAATATAGATGTTGATGATTTAAACTATGTATATAGTTCAGAATTAAATCGTTAGTACTCTGCATTCTTTTAAATCTATTGATTGTGTAACAAACGAAGATGAAGCCATAAACTGTCCAACTGTAGTTTTAAACTCCTTGGATGTGCCTGGCTTACCCCCACACAACTTAGAACTGAAGGTTGGCTCGGTAGTTATCGTGCTTCGAAATTTAAACTAACCAAAACTTTGCAATAGAACGCGTTTGGTAATAACAAAACTGATAGTTTATGTTATTCACGCAATTATACTTAGAGGGAAATTCAAAGGTAAAGAAGTTCCCATACCGAGAATTCCGATGATACCAACCGATATGCCTTTTGAGTTTAAGCTAATTAAATTCCCTATTCGTCTTGCATTCGCAATGACCAGGGTACACTTATCAGGTAGGAGCGATTCTACAAAAACAACTAAAACCGTCATAAGAATGTCAAAGACAAATAACAAAAACTCACAAAATCTTTCTTCTTCTTTTTGAGCTTTTCTTACGATACTACAGTTGTTGTTTGTAAAAAAGGAAGAAAATACATAAACAAAATTTGACATTAATATAACGAAATACCGTTACTCAGCTGTTAATCTTAGGCTACCTGATATACGTGTACCCTGGCAATGACTATTAACAAATCACAAGGACAATCCTTGAGTATTTGTGGTCTTAATTTAGAAAATATATGTTTTTCTCATAGCCAAATATACGTTGCATGTTCACGTGTGGGCAAACCATCTGCTTTATTTGTACTTGCACCTGATAACAAAACAAAAAATGTCGTATATCACAAGGTACTGCACAAAAAGAAATTAACCTAAGCATAACCCATGCACGAAAATACATAGCTTCCTTAGCAGCTTTTACCTGAAACGACATATTTTTGTAATCTTTTTGGAATTTTTGTTTTCTTTATAAATATATTCCAATAAACTATTTGACTAAATAAGCTTTGTACGCTTTTAAAAAAATCCATATATTCAATAATTGTTAAGTGGTACGAAGTTCACCGGGTCGCTGGAACAAAATATAAACTAAAAAGCTAAAAAGAAGAAAAATTAAAGGCTAAAAATAAATTTAAAATAAAAAACCTGGAAATAAAATCTCAAAAGGAAAAACAGCCACTGCACACCAACCGCAACGAAGATAGCAGCTCCAACAGTAGCCAAGTTCGCCAGCTATCCGTATCCCCTGGTAGGATTCTTCAGCAATTTTTTTTTGTGGCCTGTAGCCAGTACCCCATAAGCCTAGCACCCTTGGCCTAGAAGAAAAGAGGAAATAGAGGTCAGGCAATTCTGTCAAATTAGACCCCGATGGCACTTGGAGGACAGAGACGGACTTCTGTGAAACCGACACATATGTACATATACATATATTTTGTGTAACAGCTAGAAAAACCTAGGCTATAGAATACGTAGTTACCTGTCGGGATAGTTAGGGTGAGCTTAGGCCAAAATATGTCGCGGTTGTTGAGGGGAAGTTTCCCGTTAGCCTCATGCTCTAAACACAACTGGAACGAACGCCGAATTTTTCCTTGCGAATATTCGTCTTAAAAAATAAAACACATTTGTGTATATGAAAATGCACACAAACAGTGCGTCGACTAAAATTCGTCAGGCGTAACAAACTCTGCGATAGGTTTATTTCTATTTCTTACGCAGACGAACGGCGAATAATTTGGCACAGATTGACCATTTTTCTTTTATTTTGTTATTAAATAATGTTGTTTTATACTTTAAGAATAATTTTCACTTTTTATTTGTTGCATTAAATAAAATTAGTGTATTTTAAGTGTTGTATTTATATATTTTTTTAAAAAGTTTTTTTTAATTATTATTTTTTCAAATAGTGCTTCTTTTTTAAGAAATATGGTCTCTCTATCACAGCTGTTTTATTCGTTCTAAATGTGTTTCACTTAACGAATTTACGCAACGAATTTTAACAGACGTTTTCGTCGTGTTGCGCGAAATTCGTCGTTCGTCCCAGTTGTGTTTAGAGCATCATAGGGTTTTCAGAAAAAAAGTCAAATTATATGTATGTATGTATATGAATAGTTTCCATTGTATTTTTGACTAACTATTCTGCGGGAAATGTGGGTCAGTGTGTCGGCGTACCTATCCTGTTACAGGTACAAAACATGAATTGGACAAAAGTTATTGGTCGTGAGCGGTTAAAAAGGCACACATCAAGTAACTGGTTCAAAGGTGTTAAAGAGATTAAATGAAAAAATAGAAATACTGCTCCATACACACAAACAAACATCTGTTTTTATATACGCACACACGCGCGTAAACACAAACAAAGAAGATTGAACAGGATCCCAAACAATTATTGCAAAATTTGCATATATAGGATTGGCCTGTAACCCGTTCTAAATGTGTTAGTTTTGAACCAATTGCCCCCTCTAATGACAACGCAATGTAAAAGTGACAGGTTTTTTTCATATAAAGTGCAAGAACTAGAACCAGTCCCTGCCCTAAGGTACCGTTCACGTCAATAGTCTTGGACCAGTCCACTTCCCCGTAGGGTACTTACCTTAACCCTGGACTCAAAAACGGACCGACTGCAGAACCGGTACCAGCGCTTCTTTCTATTTTTTTTTAAATATGAAAAAAATATATAATTAGTAAATTAAAATAAAAGAAAAGGAAAAACGTTCGTTTATTTGAATTTTAGCAAATTTTGGGTCGGCTAGTATCGGTAGAAAAACCTGCTTTTTTTCAAATGAAAGTTTCTTTCAACATTAACGGAAAAATATTAATTTCTTCTAATAAAAAGGAAATAATATGAACTTAAGCCAAATTTAAAAGAAAAAAAAATTGTATTTATAATGTTATATATACATATTTAAATATTATCTTTCTAATTATACATGGTTAAAGATAAAAGGGTAACATCCATAATACGCTGTCATGGAGGAGTCCCTATGGATTCCGGAGGGTGGGCCAAGCGTCAGCGTAACATCTGCCGGCGCAACTCAAGTGGAGGACGCAGCAGAGGCTGGTAGGTAATGGTAAAATTTGCGTTTTCTTTGATTTTTCTTTTGTCCTGCGTTTATCAATCTTCGGGATCCATTCTCTTTCTTTTTTTTTGTCTTCAAAAACCTGGTATGATTTTTTGTGGCGGTGCATTTTAGCCTAGACGCGTTGGCAATAACCCTCCCAAGACGGCAAGCCCTAGCCGGAGCTTAAACGCCAGCATACCAGCGCGGCCGACGGTCTGGAAACATTGTTCCCGTTCAATCGTAATTACACCACGTCCACGCAATAACAGTTTAGACCGAACTAAATCCATATACAATCCAATGTTCTCTTATTCTTGTTATATTTGCATTTATCAAAAAATAAAAATGAAATAAAAACAAAAAAAAATAATAGAAGTAACTAGTGATAAATGCAAATAGATTGAGAATAAGATAACATAGGGTTGTATGAGGATTTATTGCGGTCTAGACAATATATAATATGAATATAATTCAGTATTCAAATTCTCATTAAAGTTTGCTTAAATAGAACAAATCAACATTCAACTTACAGTAGTACCGAATAGAACGAGTGCTGACGAGAAATTGTAGCTGATTCCGAAAATGCATTACACTCGGCTAGTATCGAAATTATTTAATTTTTGATAAAAATGTCCATTCTTTGCTATCAGAAATTTAATAATGAACCTAAAGCCGAATAAAAGGAAATTATTAAGAGTATTTTTATTTGTACATGTGAGCCTCAATATGCATTTAAAACCAATGACTGTAATAACTGTGCAAAAAATTAAAATAAAAAATTAAAAATATATGTATATTTTAATATTTATAAAGATCAATTATTAAAATAATAATTATCGTTATTTGTTCTTTTTATAAAAATTAAAAAAATTACAGTTCTTTAAAATAAGCAATAATATATGTATGTAATTAACATTTTGAAAAAAAATTTACAGAGAACTTGATTTTTAACAAATGTAGTTTTACACTATCAAAATAGTGGTATTTACTTTACCCTACGATGTTTCATTGTGCCTCCTTCTTTTACAAAAAGTGAAAGATGATTATTGATTTCGGTCATGTTCGATTTGATCCTTTGACAAAAATAACCTTTAAAATTCTTATGAAATAAAAACATCAACATAGAAATTTGTTTCAACTAAAGTCATAAGTTTTTACAAATTTTTGAGCAAAATATTACAAGATTTTAAAATTTAACCGAAAAACAGCAAAAACTGTTTTGTCGCATTTTGATTTTTTCTTAAGAATTTCCGCATTTAAAAGTATTTGTTTTAGGAAAACAAATTCTTACGTTTTTTTTTTTGTAATACCTTCCTTATATCTTTGATTTTATTATTTTTTTTTATTTGCCTTCTTTAAAATGTCGCAGAAGTAAATTATTAAACAAAACATTGGTTCGGAAGCTTTGATATTGTAAGTTCGAAGAAAATTTGGAGCTTGATACCTTTCAATATAATTGAGATAAATACCGAAAAATAGAATAAAAAAAATTTTTATGTTTTTTTCCAGCTCCATATATAATTTTTTTAAACAAAATAAAAGTACTAAAAAAGCTTAATGCAATTTAAAAAAAAAGCTAAAAAAATAGCTTACAGCTACATGTAAGTATTTCGGGCTGAATGAAGAAAAATAAAGCTAAATTTAGCTCGAAAAAAGCTAATATGGTCCCAACGGGTTTATATTTAAGTATATAGTACGTTTAAATATCAATGGCCCTTCACAGACCAGACCATTATACATCGATTGAACAGCTGACTATTTTTTACTCGAGTTTGTCCACTCGTTAAATCTGTCAAACAGTACGTTTTTTGACATACACGAGGTTGTTTTTACAACAACTTCATAAAACTGGTATCGAGTTTGTTGAAGTTGTTGCCGTAGCGATACTTCCTTGGACCAGAATAATTCTGCCAGAGCAAAATGAGAAAGTGATGGCAAAAGAGGTGAAGAGTATGGTTATTTGTTGGCGTAATTTTTGATTTTTGAGGATTATTTTGCATTTAAATATATAACGTTTTAGGCCATTAAGCTGGATAAAAGCAAAAAATAACCAACTTTTTTTAAACAAAAAATTTAATAATTAATTAAAAATAAGTAAATTTATGCGCTCAAACCTATATACGTAAAGTCAAACGTCAAATGAGAAAAAAAACACTAATACACACACAAGTTTTATACAAGTACATATACATTTTATGCCAGAAACAATAAGTCCAGTGTGTTAGGAAAAGAACAAAAATTGTTCACTTAAATCTTAGTGTGGTCTGCGAAGGGCCAATAGGAGTAACCAATGAGCGCGTTAATATCATAACCCCTTCCGTTTTTAATTTTTATTTATTCTAGATATTTTTTTTAGGAATTTTACGAACTCTACCACTTCTGGTAACTTGTTTGTTTGCAATCTTTTCCTTACCTTTTAAATTTGCATTAATCTTTTCATTAATTTTTCCACTAACCTTTTGTTTAGTATTTTCATTATTATTTAAATTAAAATAAATTTGTTTTGTCATATTTATTTTCATTTCTAATCTCTATATTTTGCCTTTCATCTTCGTCTAGATTTTTATTTACGTGATGCCTAATTGTTATATACATTGATCCTTCCTTAGCCTTAACAATAAAAAATCTAGACTCCTTACAACCCTCCACTATAGTACCGGGATACCATGTAGACAGTGGTGTTTTTTAAACATCACCTTTTCACCAATTTCCACTGGTTTAACCCTTTTCGTTCTTTCATTGTAATATTGTCGCATATTCTCATTTTGCTTAGCTATGTTTCTAGTAATTTTCTTAGAATCAACAAGTTTTTGTTTTAAGTAACAAGATAATTTAGTTTTCAGTACCCTACCCGCAAACATTTTCGAAGAAATTGAAAGTTTTCCCTTAATAGTTGTTCTGAGCTGTAAATGTGCCGTATATGGGTCAGAATAATCATCTAAGCATTTGTAAAGCATTTTCTTTATCGTTTGAACGGGACGCTCCGCTAAGCCATTAGACCTAGGTAAATAAGGACTAAAGCTGATTTGCCCCACTCCCCAATTCTTACAAAAATTAAGAGAACTCCGTCAAATTAAATGATGGTCTTTTGTCCAATATAAAAATAGCCAGTACTCCATGTCTGGCGTGTATAGATTAAAGTTTAAAAATAACGTGGTAACTGGTTAGGTTACAAAGGGTAGTGGCGGGTCCAACACGCCACCTCCACTCGGAGGCCCTCAGGCTCATTGTAGTAAATCCCTTCAGAAGAGTTGAAAGAAGTAAATATAGAAGTAAACACAAGCAATTCATAGGTAAAAGGAAAAGAGAGTAAGAGTGCCTTCCGCAAGAAGTCCAAGGTAGTCAGTAGTCATAGGCGCGGACTCACCTATCTGCCCAGCCTCCTTAATGAAACCTATGATGCTCCCTAGCCGACAGCCAAGGACCTAACCAAGTCCATCCACCTCTGTCGGCGGATCTGCAGCCCAAGGCAGTGGCAGACAAGATGTTCTACCGTTTCTATGTTCTCCTCGTCCCCGCATACCATGCAGAAATCTGAAGAGCTCCTGTCACATTTGTTCGTCACATATCTCACATCGTAATGCCCTGTGAGTCTCCCGAAAATTAACCTTAGAACCTAGGGAAAAAAGCTTTAAAACCACGAAATACCGCCAGTTTGAAATCATGGTGGAATTTATGAATTATCACAGCCAACTTCTTCATTTAATCTAGCATTTTTTATAAAGCTAGAAAAAGAAATATTGTACGTAAGTAAACACTTATAAAAAAAAAAGTTCAAAAATAAATTACATACATTTTGTCATTCAAGCTTAGAATATCGGATTTGGTTCTGAGCAACTTTCTTTGAACTCGTTCATTTTGCTCATAAAATATATGTTTGTAACTATTACCGAAATCACAACTTTTTTAATCTTCAATTTGACAATTACACCATTTTTTTAACAGTGATACCATGGTTAAGTTAGGTTAGATTACAAAGGGTAGTGGCGAGTCCAACTCGCCACCTCGCCTCGGAGGCCATCAGGCTCAATTTGAATCCCATCAGAAAAGTCGAGAAGAAAAATAAAGTCAAACTCTTTAAAGGTAAGGATAAGGATAAAGAAAGCAAGGTGTCTAAAAAATTCAATAGTAATAGGCCCTGAATCACCTATCTGCCTAGCCACCCAACCCCCTTAATGAAACCTTTGATACTCCCCAGCCCACTGCCAGGGACCTCACAAAATCCATCTAAGAAGCGTTCTCCAAACCACCTCTGTCGGCGAATCTGCAGCCCAGGACAGTGGCAGATAAGGTGTTCTACCGTCTCTATCTCCTCCTCGTCTTCGCATACCCTGCAATAATGCACCTCAGAACCCCCCTGCTCTCCTTGAGCAGCAGGTCAGTGCCCATCCTGTCCAGCCTGGGCCGTAAAAATCTAGAGATTCTGCAATCAGCCCTGTCCCTCCAGGTTTGGCCCACCTTGTCCATTATCCAAGTCCCTAGGCCTCACCGGCTCACAACTGAGTTCAATATCCCGGACCGATCCCTTCCTTGCCAGTTCATCGGCAATCTTGTTGCCGGAAACGTCATAATGACCCGGAACCCAGCAGAGCCTGCCCTGCGTGTCCCCATGATCGCCCGAAGAGCACGTCTGTAGTCGCTTACGAGTCTAGACCTGATACAATGTCCCTCTAGAGCCTTAAGCGCGCCCTGACTATCAACGTAGATTGTCACGTCCCCTCTCCCATCCGCATCCTCCCCTATCAATTCCGCGGCCTTCATTACCGCCAGAATTTCAGCCTGGAAAGTGCCTTCCTCCATCTTCGATCCGTCAGTAAAGATACAGTGATACCATACTTTAAAAAATATGCGAATGCAAATGCGAAAAACTTGCAGGATACAATTCAGAATAAGCCCCCTGATTTAGTCAAGAACACAATTGAACTGTTATTTGACGTAAGTCTACGAACAGCTGGAGAGCATGCTACTGTCTATGGTAAAATAAACGTAAAAATAACTGTCGCCAACATAAGTGTAAATCATGTATTCATTGTTGCGGAGATTGTGGACGAAGTAATCATCGGTGCAGATTTTATGATTAATCATGGAATTAATCTGCAAATGGGGCAAAAGACAATGATTTGGCGGAAAATTGAAATACCCCTAGATGTTGGTTACGAAGATAAGTCGCCTGTAAGAAAACCATTCGCTATAGATTATAAAAAAATTCCACCACAGTCAGAAAGTGTAGTATGGGCACGTATAGAGGGATATTGTGTCGACAACCAGTTGTAGGTGGTAGAACAAACAGATAGACGAAATGACTTAATAACAGCAAAAGCCCTCGTAAGAACCAGAAACAACGGAAGAATCCCTGTAAGAATGCTAAATCTTTCCACATGCGAAAAAGTCGTCAAGCCGAATCGCGAAGTGGGCCAGTGTGCTACAGCCGAGGCAATAATAAATTGCGAAATAAAATCGGGTCCTGACAAACACAGAGCAGGAGATGCTATCAAAGTGCATAGAGAAATGGGTTAAAGGGTTATCCTCGTCCGATAAAAATAAGGCAAAACAACTGCTAGAAAGCGCGCCTCCATCTTTGCCTTGAAAGGTCAACAGCAAGGAAGAACATCACTTGTGAAGCATTAGATAAATACTGGAGATGCAAGGCCAATAAAACCAGTTCCAGGAAGTATTCTTCCAGCGAAACGAATGAAGCAAAAAAAACTTGTCAACAAAATGGAGCGAAATGGAGTAATGGAACCTTCTTCAAGCCCTTAGAGCTCACCGGTAGTTCTGGCTAAAAAGAAAGATGGCAGCATCAGGTTCTGCGTCGATTATAGAAAATTGAATGACGTAACTAAGAAGGACAGTTACCCGCTGCCAAGGATAGATGACACGCTGGACACGCTAGCTGGAACGAAATGGTTCTCCACATTAGACCTGCAAAGTGGTTATTGATAAGGAAAAAACAGCTTTTAGTGCAAGTGATGGGCTGTAGCAGTTTAACGTAATGCCATTTGGGCTATGCAATGCACCAGCCACATTCGAACGGTTAATGGAGCGTGTATTGAGGGGACTACATTGAAAGACATGCGTGGTGTATCTTGATGACATTATTGTCAAGGGTAAAAGTTTTGACGATCACCTGAAAATTCTAGAAGAAGTTCTTAAGCGAATATCAATGGCTGGACCTAAATTAAGTGCGAAAAATGTGCATTGTTCCAAAAAGAGGTTAAATACTTGGGCCATCGCACAGTGTGGTGTGGGTGGCCAAAAATGAAAATAATATTTTTTATAATTTTAGAGCTTGATTGATACAGTTTTTTTACATAGTTTTCAAATAACAATAATCAAAAATAAATTTAAAAAAATGCTAATACATACAAATGCAAAGAAAATGAAAAATAATGCGAATATTCTAAGGAGTTAAAATAATATAAATTGTCGATACAGCCGGCAGTATTTGCATTTATATTATAGGGTGATATTACTAAAATATGGTAACGCACTTTTTTTTATCCATTTAGCTCTCATATGTGTTTCGCCGTTGTTCTGAATGTGAACCAAAAAATAGTAATAATTATTAACAACTTGCAAGTTTGCTTGGCAATTAAAAAAAAAACTATCAAAAACTATTTTTTTTATAATTTAGTATAATATTAATACAAGTATGTATATTATAAAAAAGTATGTGACATTTGCGAAACGTTGCGAAAATACGACTTTTTTCATTTTTTCAGTGTCATCAAAGCTACAAATTAAAGAATTTTTCAATATTTGGCTCAAACATACTTCTTACAGAGCAGCCCATGTGGAAATAATTAACTTTTTGGAAAAGAAATTCAAGACTAAAGTGGAAAACAAATAAATGACTTAATTTTATTTTAGCAAATTAAAAACGTAAATGGGTAAACATAAAACGTAAATAGGTAAAGTGCTCCAGAAAGAAGGAGCTGTTTGAAAAAAAACAGTTCGTTGCTTAATTTATTTTTCAATATTAAAGAAGAACACATATTCAATGTAAATATATAAGGGGGATTTCATGTCAAGTGACCCAACTATTTTTTTTTTTTTGATTGGAAAGAAATTTGGACCAAAGTAAGTTCCTGCAGAGAGTAGCATAGACACAATTTTTTAACACGATCGGTCAAGAACTCTCTGAGCTAGAGGGGTTCAAAATTTGACGTTTTCGGCAAATAGGTGCTTTTTCTCATATATGTAGTTTGTTACTTTTTGCTTCTAACAAATTAGTCCCAAATACTTTCGATAGCTTTTTCTTCAATCTTCCAGAAAAAAATATTTTTAAAATTAAAAAAAATTTTTTTTTTATTTTTTTTAAAAAAATAATTAGAAAATATTATTTTTTTTCCAAATATGCCCATTTTTTTTTTTTTTTTTTTTGCTCAAAAGAAAGCTTAGGACTTTTGCTTGAAGAACTTGGAGGTCGCTTAGTGGGATGCGAGTGGGATATCTATAAAAATAAATGTTTTGTAACTCAAGGCAGAGGTTTTCCAATTTTCGCGTATATTCTACTTTAATTTTTTTCCTATTTATGTAAAATTATCTCTTAAGCAAAAAAAAAATTATTTTATGCTAAGAAACAAAATAATTTAACCTTTCCGACGGTATGCAAGTACCAAATAAAGTCTCATACACTCGACACTGCATTACCAACAAAATTGTAGGCCTCTGGAATAAAATCACTTTTATATGGCAATGTCAAAACACATTTTGTTAATATTTTCAATGCATACCGTCGGAAAGGTCAAATTATTTTGTTTCTTAGCATAAAATAATTTTTTTTTTTGCTTAAGAGATAATTTTACATAAATAGGAAAAAAATTAAAGTAGAATATACGCGAAAATTGGAAAACCTCTGCCTTGAGTTACAAAACATTTATTTTTATAGATATCCCACTCGCATCCCACTAAGCGACCTCCAAGTTCTTCAAGCAAAAGTCCTAAGCTTTCTTTTGAGCAAAAAAAAAAAAAAAAAAAAAAATGGGCATATTTGGAAAAAAAATAATTTTTTCTAATTATTTTTTTAAAAAAAAATAAAAAAAAAAATTTTTTTTAATTTTAAAAATATTTTTTTCTGGAAGATTGAAGAAAAAGCTATCGAAAGTATTTGGGACGAATTTGTTAGAAGCAAAAAGTAACAAACTACATGTATGAGAAAAAACACCTATTTGCCGAAAACGTCAAATTTTGAACCCCTCTAGCTCAGAGAGTCCTTGACCGATCGTGTTAAAAAATTGTGTCTATGCTACTCTCTGCAAGAACTTACTTTGGTCCAAATTTTTTTCCAATCGAAAGACATCGGTTTTAAAAGTTGGGTCACTTGACATGAAATCCCCCATAATCTAATATTGATTTTCAACAATATATATGCAGATTCTCTTTGATTTTAAAGACAATTTCGATCAGTAAAACAATAAATATTTCAAATTTTAAAAAACTGCTTAGAGAAACATGGACTTTATATGCTAAAAAATAATGCCTGTTACTGTTCACAAAATACTTGTGCATGGAGCAAAATTTATAATAAACTTTAGGATTCCAGTATGAATGTTGTCTGAGGAAGCTATAGAAGCCACTCACAAAGTTTTTAGAAAAATTAGTTTGAACCATACTCGAAAAAACAGTCGTGTGAATACTAATAAAGACATAATAGAACGAATGATTTTTCAATCTGAACCAAATTTATCTATATACACAAAAGAAAATGGAAGTTATAATAAAAGGAGCAATGAAGAGATAAATAATTTAATTATAGAAGAAAATGCTGGATATAGTTAATAGAAAATTAAATTTAAGGGAAGGACATGAATCCTTGCTCCGAAAACTTAGAAATTTAAAATTTGTTCTTTTATTAATTCAAATTTTCTTGGCTTTTGTACCTACTACAGGCGGTTTGTGCCAAATTTTGCCAGTGTCGCAGCCAGTCTACATGAGCTTGCCAAGAAGTCAAGACCGTTTCTGTGGGCTGAAGCACAAGAACAAGCATTTCAGAAGCTCAAGTAGTTATTATGCGTAGAACCGGTCTTGGCCTATGCAATTGCTGGAGAGAAATTTGTGCTGGATAGTGATGCTAGTGGCTACGAAATAGGTGGTGTTCTTTCACGGTACAGAAAAGGCACAGGCTACTACAGTCAAACCCTCCCAAAGCCTATTTCTTTTAATTCCGCAGCATGATCTTGCAAACAAATTACGTTTTTGTATGACAAGCACCATTAATATATTCTTTCGTATAATACTAATAAATAATAAAAAAAAACATACAATGAATATGCTTGCTGATTTTGGCACACGCCAGTTTATAAGTAGTGATTAGTCTAATACTAATAAAGGGACAACAAGTGTTGAATAATCCAAATGGTTTCTAGTACTAAAAGAGTGGAAAGGAGTTGATAATCAAAAGACCAGGTTCACAATTGATAGCAAACTTATACAGCTATGAATTGTCTATTTATAGGTAAACAATGTAATATCTTACTTAATTGGTTTCTTTCAGTGCAATTAAGTGACCTAAATTTAATGCAAGTGCTTACTTAATGCCTAAATACATTGGTCAATAACACCACACTTATTCTGATTGCTGCTCAACATAAAATGCTTGCATTGCTTAAATAACTAGGTTGGTTATTGACCGGTTTATGACGCAATAATAAAATAAATTAAGCTGCTTTTGATAGTAAAATGAAAAACAATTAATATGTTTGTATTGATATGCAATATAAATAATGAAGACATATGCTTATGCTAACACAAATAATAAATTGATTAATAAATTAACAAAAATAAAATTGATTTAAACATTCTCCCCCGCATTGACCAACGGTCGATCACGATCGTTTTCCTTTACGGCAGTTTTAATAATTGAGGAATGTGTGTTTTAATTTGCCTTATTTCAGCTTCCATTTATGTTGGAGTTAATAATAATGGATTGATCCTTCTATGGTGAGTTTCCATTAAAGCATCTACAATACACGTTTGCATTTTTTGCAACTTATTGACTATGAGCGAGAGCTGCATAACGCATTTGTTTTACACCTGAACTAATTTAATTTGGCGTAATTCAGTTTCTAGCGTTCTTTTTATTATCTCGTTCAGTTGACTTTAAATGTAATACTCAAAAAGAGAAGTTTATCTTAAACATATATGATAAAAGGAGACAAAAACACAAAAATGAAATAATCATAAGTAAATCTGTCAAAGGAAATGAAACAGTAATACTTTACAAAAACGACCATAAGAAAGGAATGGATAAACTCTTAGAAGATAGAAATTCATATAAGACTATGAGGGCAGACCCGACGCAGAAGCTAATACGTGATAATAATAAATTGGTAATGGAACTCTATAAGGACAAATACATCTCTAAATTTGAAAAAGTTCAATTAACCTGCAGTTCAGCTATGGCACCAAGACTAAACGGCCTCCCTAAAATTCACAAACCAAATACTCCTTTCCGACCCATCTCTTCATCAGTTCAAGTTCCATGTTACAATGTGGTTAAGCACATAGGACAAATACTAAAAAATATTATATCAAAAGAGTATAACATAAAGAGTTTAATGGAGCTTAAAAGGAGGATAAGTAACATTACTTTAGAAGACGATGAAATTCTTATCTCACTTGACGTAGTATCGCTGTTTACAAATTGTAGTGTGTTCACTATATTTGTAATAATGTTTGACACGCGCGAACATCTAACATAAACAAACAACAATGTATCGCACGCGCGAACATCTAACATAAACAAACATTAATGTATCGCACGTGCAAACAATTCAAATACATTGTAATCACAAAAATTTAATAAACAAAACGTACATACATAAACTTAAACTGCCGTTTAAAGTCAACGTCTTGTTGAGACAGGTCAGTAATGAATTATTTTGCTAAACATTACTCATACATACTTTTAGGCAATCCGATACTAAGAATGAAAACGGTCATTGTACGCTTTCTAGTTGAAGCACTGCAATTTGCTGAATTGCCAAATAGTCGTCATGGACATTGACACATAGAAACTGAAATTAATTTAAACTAAAATGAACTCAAATGAAAATAATTAGAACACACTCACACACAACAAAATAAAATATAAAAACACTCAAAAAACTCTGATCGCCTGGTACAATGTTAATTCGCACACATGTAAAAATAAATGTAAGTTTTAGAGAAGTAAGTAAATTAGGTTTAACTATGGGAAGTCGCTCAAAGAAAAGAAAAGGCGAACTTCTCATGATTAGAATATAAGCCAAAGAAATTAATCAATAAAAACCAATCTATACACTTTCTTAAAGGAAATAAGACTTCTTTTATTTAAGATATAGATTCACCACAAAATATTCCCATTCATTTAGCAATTAACAATATTATGGAGCAATGGAACACAATACAAAAATACTCACAAATTCCAAGAAGACAATTTCTCAAACTTTTACAATTCTGCATTGAGAAGAACAACTATTTTTTATACAATGACGCATGCTATAAACAAACCTGACATTTTTTTTTTTTTTTTTTTTTTTTTTTTGTTCATATATTTTATTATTGAATCTTCGCTTAAGCGAACTAACAATAAGTATTCAAATCTTAAAACTAAGTAGTTAATACTAGTCCAGTCAGTACCAGACTAAAATTTAAGTTCTCACAATAAAATTAACTAATTTCAAAGGTTTCATCAAAGAGCAATTGTATCCCTTCTTTTTAGGCAGGTGTGCCCACTATGTTGCAGGATGCTTCGAGCGAGCGGATTTGGATGTGATTCCAGCTTATTTAAATACTTGTCCACATATTTCAGGATTTCGCATTTTACAAGTGGAACTTCTAGATCCTTGTGGATGTTGCTGTTTTTGATATACCAAGGAGCACCAGTTATCATTCTTAGAATTTTGTTTTGACGGCGTTGGATTTTTTCGATGTTAGAGTCGGAAGCAGTACCCCATAATTGTATACCGTAGCACCAAATTGGTTTTAAAATCGAGTTGTAGAGTAGAAGCTTACAATCAAGACGAAGCAGAGTTTCTACCAATTAGCCAGTGGATTTGAGCAGCTTTAAGTTTCATTTGCGTCAGCTTAGCATCTATATGAGGCTTCCATGTAAGGCGGCGATCTAGGTGAATACCAAGATATTTTGTCTCAGATCGTTGAGGCACATTATGGTTGTTGATAGTGATTGGGAGCACGTTTCTTTGCGTAAAGTAAAAGTTACGTGGGTACATTTTTGTTCATTTATCTTTATTCCCCATAACTTTGCCCATTTCTCAACTTGGGTTACGTGTTGTTGCAGCTGGTTCAAAGCCTCTTTAGGGTCTTTGTAAATACTAAGAAAAGCAGTGTCGTCAGCAAATGTCGACGTGTGTGTGAAACTATTGGTTGGCATATCTGCCGTGTAAGGCAAGTACAAAATTGGACCTAGTATACTTCCTTGAGGGACACCAGCCTCTATTGGTTGGGAACAACTTAATTGGTTTCCCTCTTTGATCATAAATTGTCGGCCTGTTATGACTTTTTCTAAAAGGTTGAAAATATTAGCTGGAAGGTTGAGCTTTAGTTTGTTTAGAAGGCCTTCATGCCATACTTTGTCGAAAGCTTGTGAGACATCGATAAAAAGCCCGGAGCAGTACTTCTTTTCCTCAAAGGCTTTTCTTATAACCTGTACCAACCTGTGAGTTTGTTCGATGGTACTATGTTGACTTCTAAAGCCGAATTGGTGATTTGGAATGCAGTTGTTGTCATTCAGGATCGGATTTAGCTTGTTTTGTAACAGTTTTTCGAACAATTTTGACATTGTGGGTAACAAACTTATGGGCCTATAAGATTCTACCTTCGAGGGATCTTTGCCAGGCTTAGGAATCATCTTTACTAAGGCAACTTTCCATATAGGCGGAAAATGTTCAAGCCGAATTATCGCGTTAAAAATAAAAAGAATGATTATTTTAGCAGTAAGAGGCAGCTCTATAAGCATTTTGTTGCTTATTTTGTCAACGCCAGGAGCTTTTTTACCATTAAGGTTAGCGATAGCCTCTACAACATCTGCAAATCGGAAACGTATTTCTAAAGGACGTCTAGCAACAACAGGCGGTAATTCCCTCACGTCAGTGCATGTATTGGGAGTGAATACGTTTTTGAAGTGATTTGCGAACAGATCGCATTTTTCTTCATCATTTCTAGCCCAGGATCCTCTCAGATTGCGCAGTGGTGGTTTTGCGATAACAGGTCTTTTAAGACGTCTGGCTAATCGCCACAAGGAATAATTTGTCTGAGGAGTCGCGTCTAGACCTTCCAGGTACTCTTTCAGTGATGCCATTCTGTGAGCCTCCAACAAGCTTTTTAGTTGGGTTGTACATTCTTTCAGCTTAGTTTTAAGTTGGGGCGATCTATGTTTTTGCCATTCCCTGCGGGCTCTTCTTTTTTCAGATACAAGCTTTTCCTCATCTTCAGAGAAAATTTTGTTGTACCTAGCCTGGCGGTAGGTAGAAGACGCATGTTCAACGGCTTTTTTAATGTTTTCATTTAGGACGCTCAAACAATCATCTATGTCTCCGGGAGTTTTTAGCGGTTGGTTCTCCGCGCAGTGGGTACTAATATATTTTTTATTTTTCAACCAATTAATTCTTTTAAATAAGAAAAACTCACTAGCTGCTATTTGGTGAGGACTGCAAATAGTGATTATTGTGGGTGAGTGGTCAGAAGATAAATCCAAGGAGGCTTGAGCCTCAATGAGCTCCGAGGATATACCTTTTGCTACGCCAAAATCAATTACGTCTGGAATTTTATTGTGGTCTGTTGGCCAGTAGGTTGGTTGTCCAGTTGAAATAACATAAAGTCCCATTTCAGACACGGCATCATACAAGACACGACCTCTGGGACTAATTAGTCGGGAGCCCCAGTACGTGTGCTTGGCGTTATAGTCTCCAGCAGCTATGAAGCGAGGACCTAACCTAAACCTATGACATGCCTATGGGGAATCCACTGTCACCAACGATTGCTGACATAGTATTAGATAGACTTGTCAAACATGCATTAGAAAAACTTGAAAAACAAAATATAAATATTAAGCTCCTGACAAAATATGTTGATGATTTATTTGCCATTATTAAAAACGACAACGAGACAGCAGTGTTGAAAACTTTTAACACATACCATACCAAGTTAAAATTCACGATTGAAAAGGAAAATAAAAAGTCACTACCGTATTTGGATATGATTTATATAGAGAAAATGGAATAATTGTAACAGATTGGTACACTAAAGCAATTGCACCTGGACGACTAATAAATTTTAATTCTACACAACCAAAGCAACAGAAAATTAACACGGCTATCAGCTATATAAGACGCGTTATGGAACTTAGTGACAGTAAGTTTAAAGACAAGAATAAGAAAAAGTGAAGGATATTTTAATTAAAAATAGCTACCCTACACAACTAGTTGACAATTTAATACATAAAGCAGAAAATAAAAGCGACAAAAACGGCCAAATTGACGACACATCTAGTAACCCCAAAACATTTTACAGCCATTTTACATTTCTTACCTACCAAAACTTACAGAAACAAAAACATTACAAAATATGATCAACAATAAACATGTAATTTTTGCACATAAAGCAAACAAGACGACAGAATCTTTATTTACAAAAACAAAAATTAATAAATTAGAACAAGCCAATGTTGTTTATTAAATCACCTGCACAGGCGACACACAAACACATTGTGGGAAAGTATATGTGGGTACCACAAAAAGAAGTTTAGGCACAAGGATAGCAGAACATGAGGCAGACATACGCAAAGAAAAACAAACAACTGCACTGGCACAACATTGTACAGAAACGAAACATAAAGCAGATTTCATAAATGTCAAAATTTTGGATACAGAGAGAAAACAAAACAAACGATACACTTTAGAAAGCTTAAGAATTCAGCAGAGAGCCGCATATGCAGTAAACAGAAAAGAAGACAAAGACAACATCAATACCGATTATTTGATCGCAATATCTTAGTTCGTATTTATCTTAACTGTGATACAAGCCTGTGATACTTATTTATTTTTACATTTATTTGAATATTTTTGTGTTTTATGTCGTGGTGTGTTAAATTAATTAATTTAATATTTTGACAATGTTTAAATTAATGTAATTGTAAGAAACTATATGTAAGTAGCATAGGCAAAAGTTTTTTATTATGTTGTTGTTTTTATTAACAAAAATATTTTATGTTCAAATTTATATCGTTCCTGGTTGATTTAAAGTAAATATCCCTGAATAGGCTGGAAAATACCAGCGTAACATTGGATAAAATAATGAAATAATAGTTTTATTTGCATTAAGATAACTTATGGCCTCGTAAAAGAAGAACATTAAGAAAAGGTCGTTTAATATTAAAAATAATAAGTGAGTCGTCGTTTTGCAGTTCTGTAATCGTTGATGACATTTTTTCCGCGTAATCCGAGTTAAGAATTCCAAATAATGAGTGTGCTATATTTCCGACAAGATCCACAGCAGCCCTTCTTCTTCCAAGCTTATGCAGCAATCGGTTGTCTAGGTTTAAATAAGTCTCAATGTTTTAAAAGTTATTATACTTTATTATAATTATTATATAATAAACAGCTCGAAGACCCAACGCTCACCAGTGGAAACCCCTCGGACATCTGCTGATGTTAGTAAAAGCGTTGAACTATCACAGCCGACCAATGGGCCACGGGATCCTGTATATAGCTCCCCTCGACTGGAGTTTATATCTAGTATGAGACGCTGCGAAGAGGAAGCCATCGAAAAATGCAAGAAGGCTCTCCTAAGCATTCGACTAGCAACGAGTAAGCGGAAAAATATAAGCAAGGAAGTTCGTAGCAGCATTACGGAGCTCCAAGAACTCATGGATATTATTGGAGAATATCGTTGGAACTAAAAGGAACAGCAGTAAAAACAAAGCGGAAAAAGTGAGACTGCTGGGCAAAGCCGAAAATATTTTGACGCCCCTGGCTTTCCAAAACAAGAGAGGTCCTAAAAGTCCAATAGACACCAATCCCGAAAAGCGAGCAAAGAAGAAAGCAAACAAGCCAAACCTTTCAAAACACTTAGGAGGTCGCAAGCACACTTAAAATACAAGACTAAATTGTGTCTTACACTGAATTGTTTGCCGCATATTACAAAATTCGTTTTCTCAAAAGCAACAGTATCGGATTTCATGTTCTCAACAACCGCTAAAACTTTTTCTTTAGTCTCTTCAGTGAGTTCAACGAAAATTGGACGACAGTACTTGGTTGATGATGAACTTTTATTACGAAAATATTTTTTTCAGTGTTTTATTATAAACTTAAAGGTATCATCGATGCTAATAGCAGACTACTGTCGCTTGCATCAGGCAAACACTGATTGTACTCTGCATGGCCAGAAGATTCATCGCAACTCCACTTCGACGTAAGAGTGTAATTTAAGTTGTGCATATTATTAACATTTTCGCACAAAAAACTTTAAAAAAGACGCTTTATGGTGTGATCCATCAAACCTTGACAGCTTACAGATACTTAATTTTCTGATAATCGGACTTCACTGGGATAACATTTTTTCCCCCTTTTAGTACCTATAAGGTGGTAATATATCATATCCCCCTTTTTTCAAAACATATTTTATTGCCTTCTACTAATGTTTTATTAACTCTGCATCCAACATAAACGCTAGCACAATTGACGAAGGAATATATGGTTGTGATTAATTTTTTTCTCTCGTTACTGCACTTGCCATTAGTAACTGTTTGTTGGGATGCTAAATCAGAAGCTTTGTGCCTTTTACAACGTCCTTTGCAATCATCGAATTCCTTAACAAGCCTTCCTCTCTCTTTGAATAACTAGATTGATCATCAGCAAGTGATACTTTAAATATATCTAAAAAAATGTTTCGGCGTTTAAAATTTACAATAAGTGATTTTTGTTTCAGAGCTTACTTTTTAGCCAAGCACACTTCTTTTTAAAAATACGAATTTTTTTGTACGATTTCTCCCAGCGTTTATAAAAATGACTGGGAAATTGCTTCTTAATTAATTTTTTTTTTACTATTTCGATTTTATTAATCGTAAGCACTGGGTTCTTTGCTTTTATTAAATCAGTTAACACATCAACATTATTACCTCAATTAATAATTTCCTTACACAATTCGCTATATGATACAGAAACTGAACTCGTTTTAATATTTTTTTATTTTAGACAATTTTAAAATATATTTGCTTTTATTATTATTTATTCAAACGGGTTTATTAACCATAAAATGCGCAAAAATGTCGATTTTAACAAATTGCTATTATAATTAACAAGTGATTTATCATTAAAATAGTTTAAGCCTTAATGTATGCAACACATTTTGTTAAAAAACCTGACCAGCATCATCCTTGACTTTTTTTTTAGAAAATTTACACGTTTATTCAACGATCGGCGAAAGTCGGTGAATTTTTTGGCTAAATTTAAAGAATAGACTCTCACCCTTTATTTTGTTGCAGTAAGAGGACGGAGGTAGACGGAGCCAACTACTTCATAGGAAAACTGCAAACACCGAATTTTATAAAGCTATTTTAATTTGCTTATATTTACTTAACTACATATGTAATCCAAATATATTTTTCCTTTAATTTAAAAAAAAAAGGCTATGTATTTCAATAAAAACCGCATTAAAATGTTAGCAATGAAAATGACTTTCACGCATAGGCTACTGAGTTTCATGAACATTTTCATCTGTTTTCGTTTTACAATACTAAGGTGACTTCACTATACCTTTTCTAAGACAAAATATAACTTTTTTTTAATTATTAATTTTTCTTAGTAAAACACTTCTCTATAAAACAGCATCATTAGTTTTTTGAAAAGTTTATGTCGAAAATTGGCTTTTTTGCCACCAAAATACCACTGTGCGTTGTATCGGGTGTTTGAAGATTTCAGAGGCTGTTTGAACATCAGCAACCCGGATATAGCCGTCTTTTCCAGGACATTTGTTTTCTATTCGTCCTAACGGCCATTTCAAGCTGAAGTGTTGTCCTCCTTGATGATTACCATGTTTCCTGGTTTTATATTAACCTTCGCCTTCTGCCAGTTGTGTCGTTGCTGTAGTTCGTGTAGGTATTCATTAGACCATCGTCGCCAAAATTCATGTTTTACTTGTGACACGAGTTCCCATCTTGTGAATAATGATAACTTCTTAGGGTTGGCTGCGCTGTCCACCTGGCTTGTATGGGCTTCACCGATTAATAGGTGACCGGGAGTTAGTGCTGACAGATCAGAAAAACCATAAGACGTTGGAGTTAGTGGACGGGGTTCAAATTGGCTTCGATTTCTATAAATACGGTTTCAAGTTCTTCATATGTCAACGAGGCTGTGCCAACGGTTTGAATTAAGAGGTGTTTTTCAGTTTTTACATCTGCTTCCCATAGTCCTCTAAAGTGGGGAGGACAAAATGGAACTGTATTTCTCTTGGACTGCATGTAGAAACTATCGATTTTTTTCGTATTTATCCATACAAATCGTAAACATGTTTATAACATGCTTTTGTGTAAACAAGTTTCAAAATACTAGTTTTTCTTAATGCAACTCTATTTTTTTAATATTTTTCTGGCAACGCTAGTGATATTTGGCATTTACGCTGCGGCCACAAGTTCAAGTTTTCGCTATTAAGTTTATCACACATATTAGGTGTGTTCAATTACAGAAAATTATCACTAATTTTCGATAATTATTACTAGTAAGTGTTCACGTACACAAAAAATTAGCAGCTAGAGAGCCAAAAAAGAGCGTAATATGTTTAGAAACAAAAATGTTTCTGATAATTTCTACTAGTAATTATTCAGAAATTATTCAAACAGTCTTTCTGTCATTATGCTTTGAAAAAAAATTTAAGTTTTAAATTTTTATAAGTTTACAATAACAAAATACATTTGCTTGCAAGTTTTGACTGTAAAAGTGTTCATTTACTTTTAAATATTTTTGAGAGCAATTTTAAAAATATTTCTTTTTACTCTCTCGTTGCTAGTAATTACTGGAAAGTTATTGAACAAAACTATTGTTAAATTCATTCGAATTGATGATCGTGACGTAGGCTGCGCGCAACTTAATAATCAACTTGTTCTTCAATTTCATTTTTTAAGATGGCGTCGTCAAGAAATAAATGAAAAATGCTCACTTTGCGGCAGAATGTATGTTAAACGAAACACAAAAATTGTTTTATATATTACATTTGTTATTTTATCACATTTTTTATTTATTTGCGACTGAATTTTAGTACAACGACACACAGACTATTCACATAATTTTATTTTGATATATTAATATATGAAAAATATAACAAAATTTAGTTTAAATTATTTACGGTAGGATATTTGTATAGCAAACACGTGAAAAAACGAAAATAAACGAAAAATAACAATAATAAGCTGTTAACTTGACCACAAAGTTGAATGGAAAAATTGATCTCAAGTTGGTTTCAAGTTCGAAAAGTTTGAGTGGGTTAGTAAAAATGTTTAAGTGTATTGCAACTTGAAAGGCAAAAATTTAACGTCTGGCCGCTAAGTTAAATTACATTTATCCATATAAAACAAAATACCAAACTACAAAAAAAAGTAAAATAAATTAATTGATAAAAAAACTGTGTTTTTTTTAGATGAATGAATGAATGATGAATGAAAAATATATCAAAAAAATTTTTTTTCGTAATACCGTCTACATTTTTTTAATTTATAATATTAATGTCAACCGTTTCATGACTTGTCAAACATAAACAGCTTAAATAGTTTATATGCTGATGTAAACGGTATAGTTTATGAATATAATCATAAACTAGTTTTAAAATTACAAGTGTAAATGCACTATATATATTTTAATTTAATTTAAATAAATACAGAATTTGTTTTAAATAGCACTGTAAGTTACTTTTTTCCACTATGTTGTGTTAATGTGTTTGTTCAATTGTAGATTGTACACAATTTTTTGTTTTGTGTGTGTTTCTTTGGGTTAAATAAATGTTTGTGTGCGTTCGTATGATTTTTTTTAGTTAAATTTCTAAACTAAAACTAAATTAAATCAAAATAAATATTTTAATGAGACATATAACATCGAGCAGAAAAAATAAAAGAAATAAAATAATTTTGGCCGCGTAAATATTGAATTTTGATCTAAGTGCAGTTCTGCTGCGCTATTTGCAGTTTGTTGCCCCATTACCCTTGCGATTTGTTACTGCACTTTTCGCTGCAACTCTTGCATCTGTCACGCAAGTTCCTTGGGTCGGCATTGCCAGTTGGTGTTGGTGCTGAAGCTCCCAACGGCTCGCGCAGAACTCTTGCTGTACACCCCTGGCTGTTATGCTACTAAATTCTGGAGAGACTATAGTGCTGTTTGCTATGTGCGAGTCATTCGAAAAGTTCGAACGATCATAAGCCAACGAAATAAACAGTTGTACTGCTGGCGTAACCGACGACATGCTTGTGGTGACCGTAGGGTGCGGTACATTCTGTATATTGGACATCAAATTTGAATTTACTCTCCACCAAAAGATGAATCCTCGCTGATCGAGTTAAAACCAATACTGGCTGGCAAAAAGCAAATAAAATAAAAAGTAGCGCTCTACGCCAAAACAAAATAAAAATAAAATAATAATACAATGAAAAGGTAGCTCTTTGATCCAAGCAAAAACTTAGCGCTGTTGAGAACCACCCTCGTATAACTTCATACTGAGAGCCACCCTCGTATAGATTTAGTTTAATTTAAACAAACAACAGGGGTGCTGACCCGATAATGCAAGTCAGCACTTTCACAAAGTTGTTGACCCGATAATGCGAGTCAGCACTTTCCCGAAGTTGTTGACCTGATAATGCGAGTCAGCACTTTCACAACATTGCTGACTTCTACGAAGTCAGCATGTTTAGTTTAATATAAGTAGTAGATAAAAATAGCATTAAGTCAGTTTTTGTTTTATAATTAAATAAATATCAACTTTAAAAATAAATCACAACAATTGGCGCAGCCGGTAATAAATTAATAAGAATCCTGCGAATCCCAAGGGAATAATAACACAGTGCAACACGAAAAAAAATAACCATATTCGGACATCACTACGTGAAAGAAGACTAAAAAAGAAAATACAAGTGTCTCCCAGTTTTGCCCAAAGTCATGCACTTTTTTTTATGGGCCCCCAAAGATTTGGGGCCTTGGTGCCATTTTTGCAAAAAGTGATAATTTTCTCAGGCTCATATCTTGCAAACCATTCGGAATTTTAATTTACTTTTTGAGGCAAAGTTGTAGCCTTTTTTATAAAGAACAAAAATTATGGACACAAAAAATTTAAACAAGAATAATTTTCAATTAAAATCGCAAAAAACTTTAAAAAATTCAATTTTTTTTACCTTTTTCCCCCTGTTCGGCTCCATAGGTAGCAAACCGTTCAAAACTCAAGGAAACAATCAACCAAAAAAATTTACCTAATATCCCAATAAACAATTTTTTAGAACATATAAACTTCCTAGGAATTATTCTTAACACCATTTAGGTAGCGCTTAGGTAGCCGCAAAAGTTAAAAATTTTTGAATTTCATTTGCTTTTTATTTTCTTCAACATTGAGATACTGTGCTGTCTATTACAAAAAAATAATAAAAAAAAATATTCGTTGATGACCCTGGACTTGCAAATCGCGCTCTCTTAAGTTGAGGATTCAAATCGTCGTCCGAATCTGCCTCTGATTCAGAACTTACGGTGTCCACAGGCACGTTGCTTCCAGACTGCCTTCATCATTAGCTTTTTCTTTTTCACATACCTTATTAACATCATAAAGGGTTATCTTGTGACTCCACCAACATACCAGAAATGAATTGGAAAAGAAATCAAAAATAATGCAAAACCATACATCAATAAAATTGATATTACCTCTGCAAGCAATGCGTCGAATTTTTTGCCTTTGTACCGTTTTTCCATGGGCATTGTGGTTTGGTGAAACCGTTCTCCTTGCTCATCGGATTCGGTAGGGAGTTCTTTAATAAAGTCGTCAGAATGAAAATGAAGAAAATGCAGCTTTAACGTCATCGATATGCCGATTTCCTCAAAATAATACAGCATTTCTTTCACCCATTCTCTTGCTTGCGGTTCCGCGTCTCGATCCCCTCCCAAGACTCTGCTGCATACACGCTGAAGATTAATTCATGCCATTGAATGATTTTCATCAAGCGATGAATCAAACTTGCTCTTGAATAGCTTTCTAATGTCAAGGCCATTAAGTACGCCTATTAAATGAAGACAAATATAAGGGCAGAAAAGAAAACATAAACATAATGTAAATAGCTATAGTACAACGAGGTGAACAAAAATCGTTCTAAGCTTACTGCAATAGCTTTTTTGTTTTGTCATCGCTACGCTTTGGGAAAACGCTTTTCAAATGGTTAAATGCGCTTGAACAATTTACAACGGCCACTTAAATAAATTTTTTAACAATTCCTTATTTTATATGGAGCGGTGGCAGGAAGATATCTTGAGTATTGTCAATTAGAGGTGCATTTTTAAGTCTATGTTGTTTTATTTGTTCCTGCACACTTCCTCTTTGGCTCCATGAATTTCATTGGAATTGATTAACAGGTGAGCGCAAATCCAAATTACAAAGAAAACAAAAGAATTTTGGAAAGCCGCCCTTATCGATGATTCCTTTGCAAAATATTGATGACCTTCAAATCACAGCAAATCTTCCATTTATTTTCGTAGCATTTGATTTTTTATTAGTTATTAGTTTTGGTCCATCTCTTCCCTGTTGGGGCTCATAGTCGGTATCAAATCGATCTTGATTAGTAACACCACTTGCTGAAGTCATTTCTGTACATCCTGTTCTACGATCTGGAGTTTGCGGCCTTGGGAATACAAAATTTTCAGGTGCAAGCGCTGGTAGTGTGGCTGTTACAGTTGCTTTATAAATTTTTTTGTTCTCATTATGTCTATTTAGGCAAGATGTGTAATTTACTAATGCATAAGAACTGGTTGCATCATGATCACCTGGGCGATTAATCCAGTTTACCGGCTAACAATATTTCATACTATGTTTGCCTCCATTAAACCATGCTATGAGATTATTATAACATTGGCGACATTTTGCGTTAGGTGTGTAATTATCACCGGTCAAATCTATTTCGTCGAAAAATAACTTATAAGCTCTTTTAAATTCACTTGTTAAAAGATTCTTTCCCTTTTGAAATCTTGTAGAATTATTTTTTCTGATTTGATGACCGCAAATGTAGCAAAAGAAAAAAATCTTTTTACATTGCATATTAAAATCGTCGGTTGCCAATGTTGTGTGCGAATTATGCTGTAGAACTTTCTCTATAATTTTCACCGCTGAGATCTCGTTGACGTCGCACTGTGTAATGCCTCGATGTGAGAGTCGCGTCGCTTTTATATTGTGATCTGCGTTCCTTGATGCGTGTGCGATCGGTGCGTGATCGCATAAGCTGTTTGCTGAAATCTTAGGTAAATTTTTGTAGTTGATTTCTTGATAAGTTTGGGTGCAACAATTTCTTCTTTTTAAATTTATCCAATTGCTATTTTATTTTGGATTGTCCTTACTTATTACAAAAATGGGTAGTAGGTACATGGGTAATTTATTAGTGGTATAGCAATCATTATTAAAAAGTAATAACAAAGCAATAAAAAAAGTATGTACATAATTTAATTAAAAGCCGTTAACGATCATTATTGCGATTTGTGTATGATGTATTTTGTTGTTTAGGGTTTCCAGCAATTTTAATGTTTGCCTACCTGTTTAGGTTGCAAGACTTTTCGCGGCTATCTCACATGCATATACACATATTTATATGCCATAGAGTTCTCAATTACACAAAAAACAGATACAATATATGTAATTAAGGCAATTTGATTAAACGTAAGGAAGAGATAGCTTCATAACTACATTTATGTACATACATACATTTTGGGGAAATTTTTAACTTTTGCGGCTACCTAAGCGCTACCTAAACGGTGTTAAGAATCATTCCTAGAAAGTTTATATGTTCTAAAAAGTTGTTTATTGGGATATTAGAAAAATTTTTTTGGTTGATTGTTTCCTTCAATTTTGAACGGTTTGCTACCTATGCACCCGAACAGGGGGAAAAAGGTAAAAAAAAATTGAATTTTTTGAAGTTTTTTGAGATTTTGATTTAAAATTATTCTTTTTTCAATTTTTTATGTTCAAAATTTTTGTTCTTTATAAAAAGGGCTACAACTTTGCCTCAAAAAGTAAGTTAAAATTCCGAACAGTTTGCAAGATATGAGCCTGAGAAAGTTATCACTTTTTGCAAAAATTGCACCAAGGCCTCAAATCTTTGGGGGCCTTTGTAACTATACGTTTTTTCAAACCCTTCGCGGTGTGGCAACTGTTGTCAAAAGCAAGGAAACCACTAAGCATAGAAACGAAGTGCTGAAGGTATTAAGCAGCCACATTCTGGTACGCCTTTAGTGTCTTTGTCGAAATGTAAGGTGGTGAAATTGAAAGTAATTGTCACGGGCCTAACCGTAGTAAGGATTTTTTGATGAAAGCGGATAAGATAATATTATAGTGTGTTTTTTTCCAATTTAAATTTTTTTTTTTCCTACATTCAAAAGAAAGGATGGAACGAGTAAGGGTAAGAGTGGTAAGTATGCTTTTACAATTTTGCTTATAAATGGACAATACGCAAAACAAAACATCCGAACTAATTGACAAAGTAAGGGACTACAATTATAACGTGGGAAGCCTGCAGGTGAATGCTGGGACGGAGCTCCGTAAATTAAACTCGGATAAGGGCTTTATTGACTCTCATAGGGACGTGGTTAGAGATAACAAATGGACAAAGTTAGAGGAGGTACAATACATCTTGGACATAGTGAGTGAGATTAACGACAACAAATTGGAGGAAGCGGAAAAACGAATAAGGGATTTAGAAAAGACTAAGAGAATTTTGGAGGAGTATAATAAGAAACTAGGGTCTCAGATAAAATTTACGAACTAGTTATTGGAAAGTCAGGAGAAAGAAAATAAGGATCTTAGGTCTTAATTGCATGCGAAAGGATTGAGTGAAAAAGAGATAGTAAAAAGGGTAAAATTACAGCAATTAGAAACCGGCAAGGACTGCAAGATTCAAACCCTATCGGTGGCCCTATCGAATGCGAAGAGGCAGCTAGATATCGCATATAGGTCAAAATCTCCAACTCAGTCAGGACACAAAGTGGAGAAGAGTTTAAGCATGGAAAGACCAATAGTTGTTGTTACACGGCAGGAAGAGGCAGACAGAGAAAGCGCGGAACGCATTGTGGAGAAGGTTAAGAGTGTATTGTCAAACGCAAAAAAAAACTATAAATAGGGGATATACAGCAGAAACAATTACCAGGAAATTGGCAGACTTGTCGGAATACTAAAAGGAGTTCAGACAGATTGATCCTAAGTCGCCTCAAGTTACAAAAGATTTCGAGGAGTGTATTGAAAAATCACGGAAAATTCTAAATAGTTTGATATTACCCTAAACGTCAGGAAATTTGGTGATTGACACGAGAAAAGTGGCTTCGATTGCAACAATTACAAAATTAGTAAATAGCATAGTACCCACTTTTTTGGAACCGAGGGACCGGATCTAACTTCAGAAGTGTTTCGTTTTATTCGGGGATGTAAGTTAGCAGAATGAGAGCTGATTACGGACGATGGCAGAGCCATAACTCTAGAGGCCATAGAATGTCTGAAGTTGAGGTTAATGGGATCCGCTTACGTGCAAATAGCACCTCAGTCTTTCGGCACAGTAGATGCTCTGTGTAATGCCATAAAAAAGCTGTATCTGAAAACAAAAACATTGGACCAGATTAGGGAACTTATTACTTCGTGCAGGCAAGGGGCCAAAGAACCTGCAAGCTGATTTGGAAGCCGTATAGAAGCGTTACTGGTTGAAGCAGAGGGCATCGCGATTAACGAGTGGAGCGATATGGGCAGTAGACAGATAATATTAAAAGACTTTAAGAGACTGGCAGTAAAGAGCTTTATTTAAGGCCTAAGAGATCAGGCATTGCGGACGAGACTTGTAGGCGAGGCGAATGAGGATTTAACGAAATTGGTGCAGATAGTAAAAGATGCGGAACAACTTTTTGGAGATAACCAGGTTGTGATAAATACTGTGAACCGGACGACACCGTGTAGTTTTTGTAGCCAGGAGGGCCATAATAGGGCAAATTGCGAATAGAGATTAAATACACCCTACTGCGTTAAATGTGGCTTATATGGGCATGAAGTGGGCCCAGCGCGCAAAAATAGCACAGAAAGAGAAACGGAAAATTGTGGTTTCTGCCAAGGTAGGGGTCACAACCAGATGGAGTGCTTTAAAAGATTGCGCACGTTATTCTGCAGAGTATGTAGAAAGAATGGCCACACTGAAAATAAATTTTGCCAGCAGCCGCAACAGAGATATTTTGATAGCCATGAACATAGTCAAAATACACCACAGAACGCAAGTTGGCAACCAGCGAATAACTTCAACTCTGGGGTAGGAAATAACGGGCTTAGGCGACATCAGAACACGGCACAAAGAGGACAAACATCGATGACGACGGCAAATAGAAATCAATTCAGAACCGGTAAGATGCTTCGGTTGAAATGAAATAGGGCATATAAGGACCAACTACCCATTAAGGAGTACGGTAAACTCCCGGCGGCCCAGCCGAAACTAAAAGGCTGGGACGCCGCAAATTTCTGTTCACAATCAGAGAGACTTCTTTATGAAATCTGAAACACTCGTATCAAGGGCAGTGGTAAAAGGCTACACTGAAGAGAAAATATATATCCACACATACATTCCAGAGACGCCTACAACCTGCAGCACTTACAAATCGGAATCGGGAAGGGAACAAAAACTTTATATAAAACATGAAGATGACGCATATATAAATTTTCCTTGCAAGGAGGCGAAGGATAAGAGTCTGCGCTTGCTGGTAGATACAGGAGCAGACACTACGCTAGTAAAAGCGGGGGCTTTGGCACCAAGCGTAAGAATAGATGAAAGTAATAGGAAAGGCTTGTCAGGAGCTTTCGGGGGTAAAATAATGTCAGAGGGAATGATAGTGGCGCGGCACGAAAACGTGGATGAGTTCTCCTTACAACTGCATGTCGTGCCGGAAGGAACCCGGCTTCCAGCAGATGGGTTGCTGGGAAGGGACATGATGTTGAACAGGTCCATCACGGACGCAATAAATAAAAATATAAGATTCTTCAAAGATAACCAAGAAGTGGTTACGATACCGTTTGTGCCAGAAAGAAAGCCACCGGAAGTGTACCTGGCTGAGCGAGTAACCATCAAGGGACGTTCGCAAATGATTGCTCCAGTCGTAGTAAACTCCGTTAGTGGGGACATTGTCATAAGCAAATCGGAAATCGTTCCGGGAGTTTTCGTTGGTGAGACACTCACAACAGTCAAAGCCGGAGCAGTTTTCGTTCCTATTCTGAACACTAACGATATGACCATAAGCCTCAGCGGAAGAACAAACCTTAGCTACGAGCGTTACAAAGGTCGCAGCGTGCATTCTTCAACAGCAATAAACATTATTGGCTCCGAAGGTAGGTCGAGAAGTGAAAAATTGCTCTTGGAGACAGTTCAACTAAGCGAAAGTCTTAACCCGGAGGAGAGGGCGTCGATATCGAACATTTTGAGAACATACGACGATATTTTTCAACTACTCGGGGACATTCTTACCCACACTTCTGTATTGAAACATCAGATACCAACGAGCCCGAGCCAGCCGCCAATAAATACAAAGCAGTATAGGCTACCTGAAATCCACAAAACTGAGGTAAACAGGCAGGTGGATCAAATGCTTAAGGATAATATTATATCGCCCAGCAATTCCCCATGGAACTCCCCGATACTGCTTATACCTAAAAAGGCGGCAAAAGACGGTGAAAAAAAGTGGAGATTGGTTGTAGATTTTAGAAAACTGAATGAGGCTACCGTAAAGCAAGTTTTCCCGATACCCAGGATCCATGAGATCCTGGATCAATTAGGAAGCGGCAGGTATTTCTCCACTCTTGATTTTGCAAGTGGATACCATCAGGTGTTACTGGATCCGAAGGACAAGCAAAAAACGGCTTTCTGTACTAATTTGGGACACTATGAGTTCAACCGTATGGCTTTCGGATTGACAAGAGCACCCGCCACTTTCCAGAGGATAATAAATTCAATATTAACCGGGCTACAAGGCGTCGACTGTTTTGTTTATTTAGACGACATAGTTATCTACGGCAGAAACTTAATGGACCATAATGCACGTTTGAAGAAAGTACTGGATGTGTTGAGAAAATACGACTTAAATCTGCACCCCGAGAAATGTCATTTTTTGCAGAGAGAAATAGTTTATCTGGGCCACCAGTGCTCTGAAAAAGGGGTTTTGCCAGACCTAAACAAGGTTAGGGCGGTGAAGAATATATACCACCCCCCAGGAACATGAAAGAGCCCCAAGCATTTTTAGGACTAGTAAACTACTAAAGAAAATTTATACCTAACTCAGCACAAATCTCTTTACCGCTTAACAAAATGCTGAGAAAGGACACTAAGCTAGAGTGGACAAAAGAGTGTCAGGAAGCAATGGACAAACTGAAGGAAGCTATAACAAACCCCCCTCTTCTTTAATATCCTGACTTTAGTAAGCCTTTTATTCTAACAACAGACGCAAGTAACGGAGCTCTAGGAGCTATTGTCTCTCAAGGAGAACCAGGAATTGATTTACCAGTTTATTTTGCTAGCAGAGTATTAAGTGACACAGAGAAAAGATACTCCACAATAGAAAGGGAGCTGCTAGCCATTGTATGGGCAACAAAAACATTTAGACCCTATCTACTTGGCAGGTTTTTTACAATATTTACTGACCATAAGCCCCTGAAAGGTATAGCCAATCTAAGAGATCAGGAAGCTAGATTGGGGCGTCTAAGATTGAAACTGCTGGAATATGATTTTTAGATACGCTATAAGCCTGGCAAGACCAACCAAAATGCCGACGCTCTCAGCCGCCTGCCGACAGAAGAAGGGAACATAGGGGTAATAACTATGGTGAAAGCAAAGAGTATAAAAAACCAAAACGGGCAGAGGGACATACAGAAGGAGATGACAACAGGTAAAGGCAACGAGCAGGGGATAACACAATTAATTTAACAGATGCCGATGACATTAAAAAGGTAATTAGAACTTTCCATGACACGCTGGGAGGGCATCAAGGAGCGCTTAAAACGTATTTCCGAATAAGGGCGCAGTAAAAATGGGCCGGTATGCAAGGTCAAATTAAGAGGTATGTGGCAGCCTGCAGAATTTGTCAGCAGAACAAAAGCTCGAGAATAGATAGGATGCAAATGACCCTAACGACAACCCCTAATATGCCTTTTGAGAGAGTTTTTATGGATATCGTGGGGCCATTACCAGAATTATCTAGGGACAACAAATACATTGTAACCTTCTTGGATGATTTCTCTAAATACATGCGCATCTATTCCAGACACGGAAGCGACAACGGTGGCAAAGGAATTCTTCAAGGAAATAATTGCCCGATTTTTTATTCCCAAAGTGCTGGTAACGGATAACGGAAGTAACTTCACTTCTAAATTATTCAAGGAAGTTTGCAAGATGCTTGGGGTAAGAAACATATATACCACTTCGTATCATCCCCAATCCAATGGATCTCTGGAGAGGACCCATAGACCCCTGGCAGAATACTTAAGGAGCTTTGTGAAGCTTGATGGGACAAATTGGGATGATTGGTTGCATCATGCTATGCATGTGCACAATAATACTAGACATGCGTCCACTAGGCAAACACCCAATAGGGTCCTGTATGGATTTGAATTTGAAAAACCTGTAGGGCTAAAGAAGCAACCGGCGCCTCTCTACAACGTAGATAATTACAGTAAGGTGTTAAGGTACCAAATTCAGCGAAGTTGCGACGTGGTGAGGCGAAATCAGATTAGGGCTAAGGAAAAGTCAAAACAATACTATGACAAAGGGACGAGGACCAGACATTTTAAGATAGGGCAAACGGTGTGGCTAAAAAACCAGGCACGAAAAAACCAATTTTCACCCATATGGCTGGGTCCCTATGAAATCATGGGAATACCAACACCGGTCAACGTAAGACTTAAACACAGGAACGTGGAGAAAGTGTATCATAACAATTTAATAAGCCAGTGAAGTAGGAACCGCTGAAAGGTTGCAGAGTGCAAGTAGGTTAGATTTCGATTTTTTTTGGTAGCAGGTGCTCCATTTTCAAATCCTAGTCACTTTGGTTTGAAACCAAAGGTACAGGGAGAATGGAAAGGAAAAGTCTACGGTGGAATATGAAAAGAAGGATATTCAGACAAACGAGGGTACGGGATTAAGGGAAAAATGGGAGCGATAATCGGTAGTGAAAAGGAAATATATAAACGAAAGAAGGAAAGGACCAGAAGGGCCATATAGTAGAAATAATTATAGGGATATGAACAGTAAGAATAAAATGGATTAAAAAGAGGACCAGAAGGGACATATAGTAGAAATTATTATAGGAAAATGAACAGTTAAATAATAAAATAGATTGAAAAGGGGAACCAGAAGAGTTATATAATAAAAATAGGAATAAAGAAAAAAAATGAAGAGTAGGAATGATATAAATCGAAAAGAGGAACAAGGAGGATCACCCAATCTAACGCACTCTGCACGAAATAGACTCACTCTGCACAAAACAGCCGCTAGCTGGAGTCACGTTGTCTCAGGAAATCCCAGTAGGGACAAGCGATTTCCTACTTTGAAGATTATGATGTTTAAGAAATTATGGACAACTCACCGTTTTGGGAAACTAAGATTCAAGAGGGAAATTTACCAGGTAGGGAAAGACACACCCGCCAGAGAGGTTGCCATCCAGCAAGCTGAAAGCAGACAAGAAATTAGCATATCCCCATAGGAGGCTATATGAGAAACGATACAAACCCAGTAGGATACGTTGGCACGGCTAAAAGGGCCCAACGACTAGGCAAGTATGTACCAGCATGATAAGGTGACGTTTATAAACGTCCAATGAGCATCCCAATCGGGTTATGACGTCCTGCAAACAAATTGTATATTTTCCAAGGGCTTTAAAATCGTGTTTGACTTGTTATTATTTTTGGTGGTTTCTGATGTTGGCGTTCCTTTAATGCAGTTGTTACTGTGGTTTGTTTGTTCATTATTGCTGGTGGTTTTTGGGTTTCTACAACCAATGACATTGGTCATTTCAGTAAAAGTTCACAATTTATCCATTTAGTTGAAAGAAATTTAGTTTGCCAACTCGTTGGCCGACCACGTTAAGCAAGACGTTAATTTGAGAGTTTGTAAAAAGACGTCAAATTTTAATAGTAATTGGAATGTAGTTATCGGGCAAAGTTTCCCAGCTGCGTTTCTTTGGCGAAACTAAGTTAATACTGGATGAGTCGAGCTCTTATTCGTTAAAACAATCAAAAAATTTTTTCACAAATGTTGAGAGCCACCCTCGTATAACTTCATATCGAAGGCCACCCTCGTATAGATCTAGTTTTAATATAAACAAACAACAAGGGTGCTGACCCGATAATGCAAGTCAGCACTTTTACAATTTTGTTGACCCAATAATGCGAGCTGTTGACCTGATAATTCGAGTCAGAAAAATGGGAGCGATACTGGGTAGCGAAAAGGAAATATATGAACGAGAGAAGGATAGGACCAGAACGGTCATATAGTAGAAATAAATATAGGGAAATGAACAGTAAGACTAATATAGATCGAAAAGAGGACCAGAAGAGTCATATGGTAGAAATGACTATAGGGAAATGAATCGTAGAAATAATAGAATAGACTGAAAAGGGGAACTAGAAGAGTTATATAACAAAAATAGGTAGAAAGAATAAAAAAAAAAATTAAGAGTAGGAATGATACAAATCGAAAAGAGGAACAAGGAGGATCACCCTATCTGACGCACTCTGCACAAAACAGCCGCTAGCTGTAGTCACATTGGTCCAGTAGCGATAAAATTTAAAAATTTAAACCAATTGCATGGTTTCTTAATGTTTATTTTCATATATTTAAGTCAAAAAATTAAAACACCAACATACCTATACACTTAATGATAGTTTTTGAATGATTTGCATGTGTAATTTTTTTAATATATTTTTAAAATTTAAACGACTTGCATGGGTTCTTAATGTTTATTTTTCATATAATTAAGCTAAAAAACGAAAACATCTACAAACATGCCTATATACTTTCATTGTTTCTTAATGTTTAGTTTTCATATATGCCTTTATACTTAATGATAATTTTAACCGACTTGTATGTTAATTTTTTATATACATTTCTAAAATGTCAAACCACTTGCAGGGTTTCTCAATGTTAGCTTTTCATACATTAAATTCAATATATACTTAATGATAATTTTAAACGATTTGCATGCTAGTTTTTATATAACCTCTTGCACAGTTTTTCGGGTGGTGCTCTCCAACATAGAGATGGGTTAACATGGCACAGCCGCTAACGGCATTATCTCTCCCCTTTCTGGTCCAACCAAAAAGGTTGTAACTACTCCAGAAAGCAGATTCCAAGAAGCCGCGACATATGAACTCAATCGAATAGTACAACGCAACTTCTCCACACATACCAAATACAACACATCCATCAGGCAACGACAGCAGCAAGCTGGAAAAATTGAATTTAACTTAAATCATACATACAATTAGGAAGCACAGCTGGTTTAGTGACTTTTCCAAGTCACACCGTTGGAAATCATCAAACAACACTAGCAGCAACAAACGCAGTCATATACTCGGCAACATCACTAGCCACAAGTAAAATTAAAAATTTTTGCCGCAAGCTCATGGGTTACTACCAATTTGCAACAGTTGTCTGTAAGCAGCAATGGTTTATGTAAATCCTATAAAACACCTTCAAAGTCGGTGACTATTGTCAAAAACGAGGCAAACATTCATCAATTCTGCAGAAATCACATCCGTTAACTAGTGCCGTTGTTTTCCCTACATCAATACTGGGGCCACAAACGTCAGTTTCGGAGTCGTGTGCTTGTTTTAGAACTGCTGCTTCTACGAAGTCAGCATGGTTAGTTTAATATAAGTAGTAGATAAAAATAGCATTAAGTCAGTTTGTGTTTTATAATTAAATAAATAACAACTTTAAAAATAAATCACAACAGCGCTTTGCGGGAAAACCCAAAACGAAAAATTTAACCCTTTGAGCAAAAGGTAGTATCACACTAAAAAAAATAGTCCTTTGTGTTAAAAGGAAAAAAGAAATAATAAAAAAGTAGCGCATTGCGAAAAAAAACTAAAAGAAGCCCCTTTATATAAACAACAGGCCAAAAATAAAAAGTTATATATAAAAACTGATGCATTTACCAGCTATTAGTAGTAATCACTACTGCTAACAACTTAAATTGAAACCCAGTTCTAACTCCAAAGCAAATAAAAAAAAATAATAAGCAAAATAAAAGTAAAAACTGTATCTGTGAAAATAAAGAAAGTAAAATGTATGTATACGTAAAAATATATATAATAAAAACAACAATATGAGAATACAAAAATGTGTATATTAATGTATGGGATTTTCAGGTGACACCGTCTGACAGACTAGAATTACAAGGTATTTATCTAAAAGACAAATACCTCTCAAGTGCAGAACAAGTTCTAACGTATGTTTGTATACTTACAGGTTTCGCAGGCAAACTTAACTTCACCTGTCGCAACGTGAAAACGGCTATTGAGCCCTTATTTCCGGGACTTACAGGCAAAGATAAGAAATAGATACGAGAAAGTTAACTGTTTAAACTAAAATCAATTGATGAAAACTCTTTTTAAAACGGATGCCTACTCCATAATGCGATGTCGCAACGCGTCGAGGACTCTTGTATGACTCGAACGGGACTTACATCATCCAGGAAGTATTCACCGGTTTGAAAAAGCACACGAAACACTAAACAATCCATACTCGAGCCCCACGTTGGGCGCCATTTTTGTTATAGGGTCGACGTGGTGTAATTACGATTGAACGAAAACAATGTTGTCAGAACATCGGCCCCGCTGGTATGCTGCCGTTTAAGCTCCGGCTAGGGCTCGCCGTCTTGGGCTTGTTCTTGCCAACGCATCTAGGCTTGAATCAACCACCACAAAAAAATCATACCAGCCTTTTGAAGACCAAAAAAAGAAAGAGAACGGAGCCCGAAGATGGATGAACACGGGACAAAAGAAAAATCAAAGAAAACGCAAATTTTACCATTACCATTACCCATGCATAATTAGAAAGATAACACAGTGCAACACGAAAAAAGATAACCATATACGGACATCACTACGTGAAAGAAGACCAAAAAAAAAAGACCCGTGTCTCCCAGTTATGCCCAAAAATTTGGGGCCTTGGTGTCATTTTTGCAAAAAGTGATAATTTTCTCAGGCTCATATCTTGCAAACCATTCGGAATTTTAATTTACTCTTTGAGGCAAAGCTGTAGCCCTTTTTATAAAGAAAAAAAATTATGAACATAAAAAATTAAAAAAAGAAAAATTTTAGATCAAAATCGCAAAAAACTTTTAAAAATTTATAATTGTTTTTACCTTTTTCCCCCTGTTCAGGTCCACAGGTAGCAAACCGTTCAAAATTCAAGGAAACAGTCAACTACAGAAATTTACCTTATATCCCAATAAACAACTTTTTAGAACATATAAACTTCCTAGGAATGATTCTTAACACCGTTAAGGTAGCGCTAAGGTAGCCGCAAAAGTTAAAAATTTTACGAAAATTTTTGAATTTCATTTGTTTTTTATTTTCTTCAACATTGAGATACTGTGCAGTCTATTACAAAAAAATAATAAAAAAAAAATATTCGTATTATTTTTATAAGGTTGATGGCCCTGGACTTGCACATCGCGCTCTCTTAAGTTGAAGATCCAAATTGTCGTCCGAATCTGACTCTGATTCAGAACTTACGGTGTCCACAGGCACGTTGCTTCCAGACTGCCTTCCATCATTAGCTTTTTCTTTTTAACATACCTTATTAACATCATTAAGGGTTATCTTGTGACTCCACCAACATACCTGAAATGAATTAGAAAAGAAATCAAAAATAATGCAAAACCATGCAATAATAAAATTGATATTACCTCTGCAAGCAATGCGTCGAATTTTTTGCCTTTGTACCGTTTTTCCATGGGCATTGTGGTTTGGTGAAACCGTTCTCCTTGCTCATCGGATTCGGAGGGGAGTTCTTTAATAAAGTCGTCAGAATGAAAATGAAGAAAATGCAGCTTTAACGTCATCGATATGCCGATTTCCTCAAAATAATACAGCATTTCTTTCACCCATTCTCTTGCTTGCGGTTCCGCGTCTCGATCCCCTCCCAAGACTCTGCTGCATACACGCTGAAGATTAATTCATGCCATTGAATGATTTTCATCAAGCGATGAATCAAACTTGCTCTTGAATAGCTTTCTAATGTCAAGGCCATTAAGTACGCCTATTAAATGAAGACAAATATAAGGGCAGAAAAGAACACATAAACATAATGTAAATAGCTATAGTACAACGAGGTGAACAAAAAATCGTTCTAAGCTTACTGCAATAGCTTTTTTATTTTGCCATCGCTACGCTTTGGGAAAACGCTTTTCAAATAGTCAAATGCGCTTGAACAATTTACAACGGCCACTTCAATAAATTTTTTAACAATTCCTTATTTTATATGGAGCGGTGGCAGGAAGATATCTTGAGTATTGTCAATTAGAGGTGCATTTTTAAGTCTATGTTGTTTTATTTGTTCCTGCACACTTCCTCTTTGGCTCCATGAATTTCATTGAAATTGATTAACAGGTGAGCGCAAATCCCAATTACAAAGAAAACAAAAGAATTTTGGAAAGCCGCCCTTATCGATGATTCCTTTGCAAAATATTGATGACCTTCAAATCACAGCAAATCTTCCATTTATTTTCGTAGCATTTGATTTTTTATTAGTTATTAGTTTTGGTCCATCTCTTCCCTGTTGGGGCTCATAGTCGGTATCAAATCGATCTTGATTAGTAACACCACTTGCTGAAGTCATTTCTGTACATCCTGTTCTACGATCTGGAGTTTGCGGCCTTGGGAATACAAAATTTTCAGGTGCAAGCGCTGGTAGTGTGGCTGTTACAGTTGCTTTATAAATTTTGTTGTTCTCATTATGTCTATTTAGGCAAGATGTGTAATTTACTAATGCATAAGAACTGGTTGCATCATGATCACCTGGGCGATTAATCCAGTTTACCGGCTAACAATATTTCATACTATGTTTGCTTCCATTAAACCATGCTATGAGATTATTATAACATTGGCGAAACTTTGCGTTAGGTGTGTAATTATCACCGGTCAAATCTATTTCGTCGGAAAATAACTTGTAAGCTCTTTTAAATTCACTTGTTAAAAGATTCTTTCCCTTTTGAAATCTTGTAGAATTATTTTTTCTGATTTGATGACCGCAAATGTAGCAAAAGAAAAAAATCTTTTTACATTGCATATTAAAATTGTCGGTTGCCAATGTTGTGTGCGAATTATGCTGTAGAACTTTCTCTATAATTTTCACCGCTGAGATCTCGTTGACGTCGCACTGTGTAATGCCTCGATGTGAGAGTCGCGTCGCTTTTATATTGTGATCTGCGTTCCTTGATGCGTGTGCGATCGGTGCGTGATCGCATAAGCTGTTTGCTGAAATCTTAGGTAAATTTTTGTAGTTGATTTCTTGATAAGTTTGGGTGCAATAATTTCTTCTTTTTAAATTTATCCAATTGCTATTTTATTTTGGATTGTCCTCACTTATTAAAAAAATTGGTAGTAGGTACATATGTAGGCAATTTATTGTTGGTATAAACAATAATTATTAAAAAGTAATAACAAAGCAATAAAAAAAGTATGTATGATGCATTTTGTTGTTTAGGGTTTCCAGCAATTTTTATGTTTGCCTACCTGTATATACACATATTTATATGCACTAGAGTCCTCTATTACAAAAAAGACAGATACAATATATGTAATTAAGGCAATTTGATTAAACGTAAGGAAGAGATAGCTTCATAACTACATGTATGTACATACATACATTTTGGGGAAATTTTTAACTTTTGCGGCTACCTAAACGGTGTTAAGGATCATTCCTAGGAAGTTTATAAGTTTTTCACCCCTACACATTATTGCTGATCTGGAGCAATACGTACAAACACTTGGAGAAAACATGGATAAAGAAAAAGAACTTATCAGAACAAATTTGGGTACTAATATATCAAAATTCAAGAGAAGAATCAAAAACACACCAAAGGAAAAATTTATAATAGCGGCATACAACGAAACAAAAAAGTTTTTTAGGCAACACGAAAGTATAATACTGACACAATCAGACAAAGGCAACAAAACGGTCATAATAGAAAAAATAGAATACGATAGTAAAATGAAATCATTATTGGAAGATAAAAACACCTACAGGACTATACGAAATGACCCAACTATTAAACTACAAAAAGAAAACAATAATATAATCACAAAATTGTATAAAAATGGTAATATAGACGCAACACAGAAAAAGTTTCTACATTGTTCAGCTGCGATAGCCCCCAGAATTTACGGTCTACCAAAAGTTCATAAAGAAAATATACCATTACGTCCCATTGTTTCATCAATGGATGTGCCTTGTTATAGATTGTCTAAACACATTGGACAAATCATTAAAAATATTATTTGCCCACAATATAATATTAAAAACTCCAACCAATTAAAAGAACAGCTCCAAGTCATCAAACTACAAGAAAATGAAATTTTAGTATCCTTCGATGTAATATCACTTTTCACAAATATTCCAGTACACATTGCCATAAAAAACATAATGAAAAAGTGGAACGAAATTGAGAAAACTACCAAAATTCCTAGGTCAATGTTTCTCAAAATCCTAAATTTTTGTCTAATAGATAATAATTTTTTTTCTTATAATGGGAAGATATACAACCAGATTTTTGGTATGCCAATGGGTAACCCATTATCCCCAACCATAGCGGATGTAGTTCTAGATAGCCTTTTAGATGAAACAATAACCGAATTAAAAAACAAAAATATAAATATCAAATTCATCGTAAAATATGTCGACGATATCTTAGCTATTATAAAATTTGACGATAAAGATGAAATTCTTAAAACTCTCAACAACTATCACCCAAAAATTCAGTTCACGGTTGAGATGGAAAATAACAAAAAGATCGCGTATTTAGATACACTTTTAATAAGACAGGATGATAAGGTCATATTTGATTGGTTTAAAAAGGATATCTCATCTGGCAGACTAATGAATTTTCATGCTACACAACCCAAATCACAAATAATTAATACAGCGAAAAGCTTCATTTTTAGAGTCCTCACCATCAGTGACGAACAATTCCACAACAACAATATCAATAAAATAACTGAAATTCTTAAAAACAACAGTTTCCCACTACAACTTACTAACAAATTAATTTACGAAACAGTAACAAAAATTAAAGAACAAAAAATTCCTAAAGTAAATTACAATAGTAATAATGATCCAATAAAACAGAAACATTTTCACAGTGTAACTTTTATACCGGGCTTAACAGACCACAAAAGTTTAATAACAACATTAAAAACAACAACAAACGCTCAATTTTCTTTTAAACCAAACTCTACTTTAAACACAATATTTACAAAAACGAAAGATAAAGTAGATAAAACAAAACAATGTAATGTAGTTTATGAAATTAAATGTAAAGGCAATGATAAACAAAACTGTGATTTAATATATATTGGGACAACAAAAAGATCTTTAGAGACGAGAATGATTGAACACGAAACTGATATCAGAAAAAAGAAAGAGACAACAGCATTATCACAACACATACTGGAATCTGGACATATACCAGACTTTACTAACGTCAAGATATTAGATAAAGAAAACAAAGGAAGAAAAAGATACACTATAGAGAGTCTTCGTATTCAACAGAACATAAACAAAACCATGAACTTAAAAGAAGACACAGACAATATAAGTACAAGTTACAGGATAGCTCTGTTAAAATAGTTTTTAATGTTAAATTTAAAATTTGTGGGAAAAAATTAATATGTATTTGTTTTAAACGTTTTTAATGTTTTTTAATGTTTTTTAATGTTTTTAACTTAATTTACAAAAATTTTATTTGTAAGTATATGTTGTATGTATAATTGGTGTAAAATCGTAATTATTTAAGTTTTATATTTTTAAATAGACAAACCCTTGATAAAGTCAACATAAAATTGACGAAACGTTGGGTAAATATGTAATAAAAAGTTTTTTATTGACATAGAACGAGATAGGCCAAATTAGCTAAAGACTAAAAGTCAAAACCCAATAAGAACCTTGAAGTGGCCAAATATATTTTTAAACTATAAACTTAAAAGTTGTTTATTGGGATATTAGGTAAATTTTCATAGTTGATTGTTTTCTTGAATTTTGAACGGTTTGCTACCTATGGACCTGAACAGGGGAAAAAAGGTCAAAAAAATTTGAATTTTATAAAGTTTCTTGCGATTTTGATTTAAAGTTATTCTGTTTTTAATTTTTTATGTTCACAATTTTTGTTCTTTATAAAAAGGGCTACAACTTTGCCTTAAAGAGTAAATTAAAATTCCAAACGGTTTGCAAGATATGAGCCTGAGAAAATTATCACTTTTTGCAAAAATGGCACCAAGGCCCCAAATCTTTGGGGCCCATAAAAAAAAGTGCATGACTTTGGGCAAAACTGGGAGACACGGGTCTTTTCTTTTTTGGTCTTCTTTCACGTAGTGATGTCCGTATATGGTTATTTTTTCATGACTTAAAAAATTACACACAGTGTAATATTTAAATATGTATATATTACATTATAAATTTGATTTTATTAACAACAAAACAATAAAAAAAAAATTAAAAACTACATCACATTTGCTCTAAATTATTCATTCGTTTTACAAAAAGCAAAACAAATTAATTAAATTTTAATTACCAAAAAACCCAAAATATGCTCAAATTCAAATTAACGTATGCTTTTCCTTTTTTTTAAACGAAAAAATTAGAATAAAGCGCTGGTACCGGATCTACCGTCGGTCCGTTTTTGTGTGCAGGGCTAAGGTAAGTAACTAGTCAAATTTTTCAGGAAAACCTATGTGGCTTACGGGAAACTTCCCCTTAACAACCGCGGGATATCTTAGCCTGAACTTAACCCTAACTATTCCGACAGGCAGAGTTGGGCAAAATACATGCTTTGCTGTATTTGAAATACAAAATACAAAATACTTCTTCCGCTTGTATTTCAAATACAAAATACCAAATACTTTCAAGTCGAGTATTTCAAATACAAAATACAGTATTTTAGTATCTTTTAGTTGAAATACAAAATACATTTATAACCATTAATCATAAACACTAGATTTTTAAAAGTTTAATCAGATAAGCAGCCTCTTGTTGAAGAATATATAAATCCTGCTACAAAAAACAATCTTTCTACAGGTCCTGATGAAAACAAACCGGTGTTAATTTTATGAAAACAGTTCTCTGCGAGGCACATTTAACAAGGTAAACCCTTTTTGTGTTTGAACGGTAGAATGTCAGAAAAATTAAAAATTCCATATAAAATTTATTTTTATTTCGTATAAATGTCAAATTGATTTTAATAAGCTGGGCCCTTAATATTACCTGGTTAAATGTGTCTTGGTTCTCTGTATGTGCCTTGTATGTGAAAAACAAATTAAATTAAAAGTAAAGTAATATCAAGGCGAATTCAAAAATTCGCCCTCTGCATTTCTTTTGTATACCCTTCACATAGTGATAAGCAAGGCACATTCAACCAGGTAATATAAAGAACCCAGCTGATTAAAATCAATTTGACATTTATACGAAATAAAAATAAATTTTATATCGAATTTTTAATTTTTCTGACATTCTACCGTTCAAACACAAAAAGGAAATGCAGAGGGCGAATTTTTTTAATTCGCCTTGAGTTTACCTTGTTGAATGTGACTTGGTGATAAGGGTATATATCAGTTTGTCATTCCGTTTGAAATTTCTTTATTTTCCAATTGTGACCCCATGAAGTATTAATATTCTGGATCCTTATAGATAGGGAAGTTGATATAGCCATGTCCGTCTGTCAGTCTGTTGAAATCAAGTTTCCGGAGTCAAATAAAGTGATACGGACCAGTTCTGGGTGTCAAACTTTTGTAAATATCCTGGGGACAATCGCTATTTTAAATTAATTAGCAAAATCGGTTGACTATTGACCGAGATATAAACGAAAAATTAAAATAACCCATTTTTTAGGACAAAATCCGTACAAACATCCCTATATATCTCAGTGAATATAGTCATTCTTGCCACAAAACTTGGCACGGATACTCTGAAAATACGGACCTCCAAAGGAAAAAGATTTTTTCAGATATGATCAAGGGAAGTGGTTTTTTCTCTGCAATTGCACAAATTTTGCGAAATTTTTCATGCGCTAAATTTTAGAAATTATAACAGCTATCGACCTACACTTTGGAGAAAAAATTTTTTGAGTGGGGGCAGGAGAAAGTGTAGCTCCCATACAAATTAACAATTTTTATGATGTTTTCAATTCGCTTCATCTGGAAAACTATAACAGCTATCCACTTCGAATGTTATACAAAAAGTAATTGTATGATAAGGCCTACACTTTGAAAAAAATTTTTTTTTGGGTAGAGGCAGGGTTAGCTGCCATACAAATAAACACTTTTTATGAAATTTTCGAAACGCTATGTCTCGGAAACTATAATAGCTGCCGACATCAAATGATCTATAAAGAGTAATTCGACAACAAGACCTACGTTTTAAAGAAAAATTTTTGGGTGGGGGGTGAAGAAGGGGTAGCTTCCATACAAATGAACAATTTTTATGAAATTTTCGATACGCTATATCTCGGAAACTATAACAGCTATCGACTTCTAGTGTCCTAGAAAGTAATTCGATGATAAGGCCTACATTTTAGGAAAAAGGTTGAAGAAGAGCAGGGGGACTGGAACATCCCATAAAAATTAACAACTTATATTAACCTTTTAATATAAATAATGTCAAAAACTTGCATTACTGTCGACCTCAAACCTTCTTCATCTATTTCTATTATCCATACGAACGTTAAAATTTTGTAAAGTTTTCTATGGACTTTAAAACTGGCACAAGGTATTTTTATTATACTATTTGCAGTACAAAATATAAGATTCAGCAGAGGCAAATATAGCGATCTTACTTGATGTGTTCAAAAGTGTGAATATCAAAAAAAATTTAATTTTTATACAAAATTTAATTTTTTTGACATTCACATTTCCAAATATCCGTTTAGCTCTTGATATTACCTGAATGAGTGAGCCCTGGAAAAGAACGTACCTTGCTAAGGCGAAGACGTGAATGAATACAAAGACAAAATTTCCATTCTTTTTTTTTAAATTGTAACATTTTTCAATTTTTCTAATGACAACTTTTTGCATAACAAAAAAATGTATTTGGCAAAAATGTATTTTGCCATCAAAATACAATACAAAATACTTCGGTATTGGGTATTTCAAATACAAAATACAAAATACATTAGAAGGTGGTATTTCAAATACAAATACAAAATACGTATTTGTATTTCAAATACGTATTTCAAATACAAGTATTTGAAATACTGCCCAGCCCTGCCGACAGGTAACTACTTATTCTATTGCCTATGTTTTCCTAACTGTTACAAAAATATATGTATGTATATGTTTGTGTCGGTTTCACAGAAATCCGCCTCTGTCCTCCACGTGCCGTAGGGGTCTAATTTGGCAGAATTACCTGACTTTTATTTCCTCTCTTCTTCTAGGCAAAGAGAGCTAGGCTGATATGGTACTGGCTCCATTGCTGAATAATTCTACCAGGAGATACGGATGGCTGGCGTACTTGGCTGCTGTTGGAGTTGCTATCTTCGTTGCCGATGTCGCTGTTGGTGTGAAGTGGCTGTTGTTGCTGTTGTGGCTTAGTTTTCCAACTTTTCTTTTTATATTTTTTACTTTAAATTTTTATTATATATGCTTCCAGGTTTTTTTTATTTATTTTCAGCTTTCACTTTTTAATATAAATTCAGGTTTCTATTTTATATTTACTTTTAGCTTTTTATTTACAGGACTTCATATATTGTTTTATATTTTCAGGTGCTTTTTATATTTTCAGGTTTTTTTATTTATATTTATATATTTATATTATTTTGTTTGTTTCCAGCTTTTTATTTTACCTTTTCTTTTCAGCTTTTTATTTTCTGTTTATATTAAGGATTTTATATTTTATTTTATATATTAATTAATTTTTTTTTTCTTTTAATAAAGTGCTGCTGTCTTTTTTATTTTTATTTAATATTCAAGGGTTCTATCGCTTTCTTTTTTTTTTACTCAATTTTATAAATATTCATCGGTCACAATTTAGCAGGTCACCCAAGAAACCGCTCCCGAAAATGTTGCGCACCACTCGTTTCGACCGCCAAACCAAGAATAGCCATTTTAAATTTTTCCCACGCTCCAATATGTTCTCCTAGCAGGTATTCAGCTATTTGTCCCATGTCATTTGCATTTTCGTTAAAACACAATTCACTTAAGGGCTAACTAATTGTGCTTAAACAAAGTTAAGCTAATGTCAAATATCAACGACAAGCCTGTCAAATGCGTAAGCAACTTTTTGAAGACTTTTAATTGGCTATATTGTACTTTTTGAACTTAAATACTTACAGAGCTCAGTTGCAAATATTTGTACTTTTGCAAAAACTGTTTTACTTTTATATTCTAAATATATGGTTTTTTTCGCAATATGTTATTTAGTTAACATCTACAATTTAAAAATATTTAACCATTAGCAAATAAATAATAAAACTATATTAATAAATAAAAATTTTTTTTTCATAAATAAAAGTGTACTTAAAAGTGCAACAGTGCGCGCAACTCACTTACACAAAGCTGATCCCTTAATCAAGGTACGATCAGGTTCGCTATTCCTATATCAAATGTGTCTTGACTTAACGAAAAGTTGCTTAAGAACATTATAGTTATGCACATGTAAACATGTGTATTCGCACTTTTGCTTAAGTAAGCTAAAACACATTATAGTTAGCCCTTTATGCATACCCCATCAGCTGATCGATACTGTGCTTTCGACACTAACATTTAAATATAAGGTGCACACGACCAAACAATATAGAATATAATTCCAGTATTCTAATTCTCATCAAAGTTTGTTTAAATAGAACAAACCAACATTCAACTTACAGTAGTACCGAATAGAATAAGTGCTGACTAGGAATCGTAGCTGATTTTTTAAATGCATTAAATTCGGCTAGTTTCGGAATGTCCATTCTTTGCTATCACAAATTTAATAACGACCTTAAAGCCGAATAAATAGAAATTATTATTAGATATAGAAAAGTTCAAATAAATAACGAAAAAAACGTATTAAAGATACTTTTGAAATGTTTTCTTACAATGTAACTTTTTACATTAAAGATTATCTTTTATTGTTTTTTTCGACAAAATTTACAAGAAGACATTTTTCATGATATAACTTCAGTAAAATTTTTTGATTTTAAACGAACCGTGTAGAAAAGTAGTCTCTTCATACCCTTTTTGACGACAACAACCAAAATTTCACTGAAGGAATATTAAAAAATTGAATCGTGCAAACGTTATCTTATAGTTTAGCTTTTTTTGTTGTATGTGTTTGTATTAATAAAAAGTTTGTTAATTAAATGACTAAATTTTGTTAACTGAGAGTTTTTGTAAAAAACTGAATAAATTTGTGGTAAGTATTTATATTTATAACTAAAAAAAATTTCGTTTTTCTTTCTTTTTTAAATATCTATCTCACTCACAAACAAATAGTTTGTGTGTCGTTGTACCAAAATTCAGTCGCAAATAAATACAAAATGTAATAAATTAACAAATGTAACATTTAAAACAAATTTTTGTTTCGTTCTGCAGCAAAGTGAGCTTAAGAAATGAAATTGATGATCAAGTTGATTATCAAGTTGCGTGCAGCCTACGTCACGATCATCAATTCGAATGAATTTGACAACCAATATATATGGTCAATTTTAAAGCGAAAACTTGAACGTCTGGCCGCAGCACAATGTATTTTGCAATCGTCGTTAGTTTAATAAAGTTTGTAAGTAACTTTGACTAATTTTTTAATTGACTTTTCGAAAATGGGTCCCAACTAAAATTTAAGGCATTTTACCTTAGGAACATAGTTGCTGACATTCTACCCTTTTTTTTGTTGAGTTTATACTATGTTTTTAGGAAATATGACCTATAGGCCCATCACATATTAGAGTAAGACTTAAGCGAACAATTTTTGTTCTCTTCCTAATACACTGGACTAATTGTTCTGGCATTAAATGTATACGTGTATAAAGCTTGTGTGTGTGTATTAGTGTTTTTTTATTTATTTGACGTTTGACTGTTGTTTTTCAAATGTGTATGTATTGGTTTTGTGCTGCTTGTGCGGGGTTGAGGCTGGTTGAAAAATTACGCCAACTAATAACCATACTCTTCACCTCTTTTGCCAGCACTTTGTCATTTTGTTCTGGCGGAATTACTCTAATGTGTGAAGGGCCATAGAAAACAAGTTCGGTCAAGTTTACTACAGCGCGTGGGGCAGAGAGCGCATTGCTTCGTCTTGAACAGTATGTTTTAATCGACGGAAAACAACAGGATGACGTACTTTTTAAAAAATAAAATCCACATATCCATATTATCGTTTAATGCTCTTAATAAAACATTGTGTCATTATTACGTCATTTTAGGTTTGAAAGTATAAATCTGCTACCAGACACTCTGTAGTTATTAGTGTTTTCTTTTTTTATGTTTAAACTATGTTTTTTAATTAAAAACTTTGAATTAAATTAAACTACATATTAATTATTTTTAACCCAATTTTAAAAAACTTAATTTTTGCCGGCTTACTTGGCTCCAGCCGACTTTGAACCGCCACCGCCGAGCTTTTTGGGTCGGCTTGTTTTTTTTGGCCATGGTACAAAAAACAAGGTTTACTCGTTCACGCAGCTGATTATCTGCCCTTTTGTTTTCAGTTGTCAAAATTGTTTCTTTAATATACAAATGAAGCGTACCGCTAAACGGCCTATGTTTGAAAAACAAATGCAAAATTTGCGTTTAAACTATAAATATATAAACAAATATTTGTAAATATAGGTTTAAAAACTTTAAAAAAATAAGCAGCCATTTGCAAAATGCATTAAAATTTAATGTGTAGCATATGTATGAACACATATTCACGCCATGGATGGAAATGTTAATACTATTAATATATCTTTTTGTTTCAACTTGATGTCCAATATTTAAAATAAAAAACTATAAAGGATATGTTTCATACTAAAAAAACTTTTCATCTTTACTAAAAAATCTATATAAAGATGTTTTTTTATTTGATAATTTGGCCAAGTTTTCTTTTAAGGTTTGTTTGTATTATCTTAAAGTTTAGCTTATTGGGCCTATTCCTTTCAATGTAAATAAGACAACTGCATTGCATTTTCTCTCAACGTTTCGGAAATTTCTTGCTGACTTTCTCAAGGAATGTTTTACTATTTAACAAAATTTTTAACAATTAAAAATCGCTTTTTAAAAATTGTGCGATGTATTCCATTCATGTAAGTCAAAAGAATATAGAAAAAAACAAACTAAAATACATATGTAAGTATAAAAATGCTTTTAAGAAAAAATTATTTTGTTAAAAAAATATTTTAAAATAAGGTACATATTTGTAAAACCGCGTTTGTTAAAAACTAGACTTTAAGTCAGAACATAAGTATACAAATGGAAAATGTTAATGTTGATAAATACAATAAAAAACTCTAAAAGATATGTTTCATACTATGAAACTATATATCTATACTAAAAACATTACATATCTATGTATATTTATTTTTAAAATGCGTTTTTTAGTCAAAAAAGTAGATAAAGAAACAAAAAATGTTTTCAAGAAAAAATAATTTAATTTAAGAAATTATTTTAAAAATAAGGTACATATTTGTTACCCCACGTTTGTTTAAAATTTGACTTTTAGTCAGGCTGTTGGTAAACAAACCAAAAATGTTTGATATCAAAATAATTAATAAAATTTAAAATTATTTGTAAATACACGTTGGTACATGATCTACTAAAAAAATTCAACGTTCTTCTTAAATGCGACTTTACTTTGTAAAATATTTACACAACAAAAAACATGCAACTTCCTTCCCGGAGTTTTTTGACAATTCAGAAAATTTTACACAAACAAATCGCCTCTTTTTTTTGTTTGAAAATTGTTGTTGTAGAAATGAGGATACCTTGTTTTTTTGTACTATCGGTTCTGCAAAAACTACTAAATCGTGATACGAATGTCAGACAGATAAAAAAACTCGCAAATTCTTTATTCTTTTTGAGCTTTTCTTAGAATAAGTACTAAATTTGTTGTTTGTACAAAAAAAAAAAAAAAAAAATACATAATAGAATATGACATTTTAATAAATTGGTTGTATGTACCGTTACTCAGCTGATAACCGTGGTCACCTGATATATGTACATGCGCCTTGGTACATGCCATTTAGTTGTTTTTTATGTTTCTACGCTGTCTTAAAAACATTTCTTTTTTATGTTATACAGAGAGCCGACAAAGTTTGCACAGAATTGGGAAGAGCTTTGTGTTTCAAGTTAAATGGATGATCTTAGACCGCTGACTAATCCAAAACAGGTACAGATGAGTTTTTGACGTGTTAATGCTTATCTCGGCATACATACATACATATGTATGTAAGTATAGATACAATCGTTACCTTACTACAGGAAAGGCCCCAACTATATATTGCTAATTGGATTATATGAAGGTATGGGCAGACCATTTATTGAAATAAACAAAATCAGGGGCCAAATCGTCGCATTCATTTCGAATCGAAATTAAAAAATTCTTATTAGAATTTCTATACTTAAAGCATTGACAACTCGATCGATCGAGTGAAATTTCGATTCGATTTAGTAACTTATTTAAACGATATACGCATCGTTAAAATCAATGAACAATAAATATAACGATTTTGGGATTCAATAAAGTATTTTAACGATATTCGATATTGTTGAAGTCAGTTGTTATTGTTAAGTAAACAGCAGAACTTTTTATAATTGTTAATTTAACGATAATAGTTTTTGTCTTGTTGGTTTTATCGGCAAAAGATTATTTTGTATATTCTATATTATTTTTACTATAATTATGATTTTCGCTTTGTTAAAATTTATTTTACAACCAATTTTATTAAAATGAAATACATACATATAAGAATCAACTTTGGCACTATCGTTAAAAACTTCTTATTGAATCACTTAACCGTAGCAGCAAAAGACAATTTCTGTTGATAAATAAAAATATAAATATAATATATAGGTATAATAAGATTTTATTTGTTAATAGGTATATGTGTGTGTATAAATTTGAAAGACAGTTTTATGTACAAACAAACATGATATGTGGTGGAAATCATAATTAATATACATTAGGGAATGGTAAGCAAAGCCGAAAATCGATTTTACGATCAACTATTTTAATCTCGATTTTCAAAGTCGATTAATCGAAGCTCATAATCGATTATAATTCAAAATGACTTTAATTTTGATGCTATATTAAAATGAAAATGATTTTTAAGTAAGTAAATTGAATTTTTTTAAAGAAAGGTATTATTGAAAAAGGTGTATGGATGTACCTATTTAATGATTACAAAAAAAACGCAGGTCATAAACAAATTCAGATAGTTTAACTTCATTCATAATTATATATTTAAGTGCAAATATCCATTATAATTTCAATGTATGTATGAAATTTGATAAGTGAAAATTTACATACGCACACACAACAGATATACATATTTAGTTTTCAAAGACGATAAGTTATTTTTAGTGTACTGTGTACTCAACTATTTTTTCTTTTTTAATTGTTTAAACATTTTTCCAAATAACTTTCGGCGTCAAATATTACAAATTTTAAAACAATACACTAACGCTTATATTAACACATGAGTTTTCGGTGTGTTAATAGAACAATTCTTAAAATACATATATAGAATTTTTAAAATTTTGTAGGTAAAATCAGTTTTTTGGGCTCAATAATCGATTTCAGTAAAAATCGTCAACAAAAAGCCGATTACAAAAAATCGATTTTTTTTGGGGTCAAAATCGATTTTCGACTATAATCGAAGTCGATTTACCAGTCTCTAATATACATATTAACAATTTTAAGCACTGGTAAATTCATTTGGCGAATTCACAAGGTACGATACGATAGCATATTGTGTTATTGTCATATAATTTCACAATAGCATAAAAATTTTGTTGTTGGTTTTCATACGAAACTTGTTGTGAAACAATACAACTTTGATATGTTTATTGTGATGTCATATTATATACAAAGTCATGCGCCAAGCGCCAAAAACAAAACGGCGAGTTTTCTATATAATTTTTGGAAGCCGCTAGCACTCGCCACCCTAAAATGTATATTACTAGACTCTTAGGCAAAACAATTGTGTTTTCGTTTAGTCGTATCAGCTGATTTAGATTTTAAATACCACACTTATATATGAGAGGTTGTTCACAACAGTCACATTTTTTGGTTCTATTATTTCACAACATGATTTCACAAGACCTTGTGAATTCGCCAATTATATATTTTTGCTGTTACCAGTGGTGTGGGGAGCTATATTTAATATATAGTTGTGGGTAATTGTAGTATGACCTAAACGGAGTCTAATAAACTTTACTAAATCCTTGCGGCTTACGTAGCTGCCATTGCGAAACCATGAAAATATATTGTCCTTGCTGTAGTGAATCGACCTGTACTAACTGTTTGTTCCGTTCTAACTTATGGCAGCCAAATCAAATTTTCAAGGGAATGAGCTAACAAAAATGATTTACGTTAACGATTATCTCAGCAGGGAATCGCTGGAACTGTTGAAGTATGCTAAAACTTTGAAATCTGTCGGTATACTCAAATGGAGGGAAAATTTATGCCAAAAAATCAGTAAATGGAAGTCTGAAAGTTATTAGAAATGAACAAGATGTAGATAATATCCTTTTGGAGGTGACAACTGGGGTACCGTGAAATAACTCCCAAATGAAATAACTCCCAATGAAAAAATGAAATAACTCCCAATTTTTTTCCATACAAATTGGGAGTTATTTCATAATGAAATAACTCCCAATGCGTTGGGAGTTATTTCATTATTTTTCATTGGGAGTTATTTCATAATGAAATAACTCCCAAATGAAATAACTCCCAATGAAATTTTGTTGGGCGTTATTTCATTTTTTCGAAATGTTGGGAGTTATTTCATTCTTGTTGGGAGTTATTTCATTTTCTATCATTGGGAGTTATTTCATTTTGATTGGGAGTTATTTAATTTTTATTGAGAGCTATTTCATTTTTGTTGGGAGTTATTTCATTTTTATTGGGAGTTATTTCATTTTACTAAAAGCAAGTGTATATACCAGAGCTTAAAAAAAATTTTTATCACGCTAGTATACAAAGTGACATTTATTTAAAAGTTTTGGGGATTTAAAACCGTGGGTATATAGCCGGCCTTCGGCCGGGCGCAAGGAAAAAAACTCTAGTGGATTCGATCCGCCAGCTTCGCAGTAGCCTTCGGCCGGGGAATATACTTTAAACTGTAGTGCATCGGAAGTATTTGCAGCTTCATAACTAAAGTGTCATAAAATTCATGTTTTATTTGGCGAAGCTTTATATGGAAAGCAGTAGAGCTTAAAGTCCATTGCCCGGCCGAAGGCTACTGCGAAGCCGGCGGATCGAATGGACTGGAGTTTTTTTTTCTTGCGCCCGGCCGAAGGCCGGCTATCTAAATCACTCCCTTTTAATAAAAAAATTATTTAACCAAAAAGGTGCTTAAAGTCCACGCGCCTGTCCTAAAGCTGTAACGAAGCTGGCATATATAGCCGGCCTTCGGCCGGGGGCAAGGAAAAAAACTCTAGTGGATTCGATCCGCCGGCTTCGCAGTAGCCTTCGGCCGGGGAATATAATTTAAACTGTAGTGCATCGGAAGTATTTGCAGCTTCATAACTAAAGTGTCATAAAATTCATGTTTTATTTGGCGAAGCTTTATATGGAAAGCAGTAAAGCTTAAAGTCCATTACCCGGCCGAAGGCTACTGCGAAGCCGGCGGATCGAATGGACTGGAGTTTTTTTTCCTTGCGCCCGGCCGAAGGCCGGCTATCTAAATGACTCCCTTTTAATAAAAAAATTATATAACCAAATAGGTGCTTAAAGTCCACGCGCCTGTCCTAAAGCTGTAACGAAGCTGGCATATATAGCCGGCCTTCGGCCGGGGGCAAGGAAAAAAACTCTAGTGGATTCGATCCGCCGGCTTCGCAGTAGCATTCGGCCGGGGAATATAATTTAAACTGTAGTGCATCGGAAGTATTTGCAGCTTCATAACTAAAGTGTCATAAAATTCATGTTTTATTTGGCGAAGCTTTATATGGAAAGCAGTAGAGCTTAAAGTCCATTGCCCGGCCGAAGGCTACTGCGAAGCCGGCGGATCGAATGGACTGGAGTTTTTTTTCCTTGCGCCCGGCCGAAGGCCGGCTATCTAAATCACTCCCTTTTAATAAAAAAATTATTTAACCAAAAAGGTGCTTAAAGTCCACGCGCCTGTCCTAAAGCTGTAACGAAGCTGGCATATATAGCCGGCCTTCGGCCGGGCGCAAGGAAAAAAACTAGTGGATTCGATCCGCCGGCTTCGCAGTAGCCTTCGGTCGGGGAATATACTTTAAACTGTAGTGCATCGGAAGTATTTGCAGCTTCATAACTAAAGTGTCATAAAATTCATGTTTTATTTGGCGAAGCTTTATATGGAAAGCAGTAGAGCTTAAAGTCCATTGCCCGGCCGAAGGCTACTGCGAAGCCGGCGGATCGAATGGACTGGAGTTTTTTTTCTTGCGCCCGGCCGAAGGCCGGCTATCTAAATCACTCCTTTTTATTAAAAAAATTATTTAACCAAAAAGGTGCCTAAAGTCCACGCGCCTGTCCTAAAGCCGTAACGAAGCTGGCATATATAGCCGGCCTTCGGCCGGGCGCAAGGAAAAAAACTCCAGTAGATTCGATCCGCCGGCTTCGCAGTAGCCTTCGGCCGGGGAATATACTTTAAACTGTAGTGCATCGGAAGTATTTGCAGCTTCATAACTAAAGTGTCATTAAATTCATATTTTATTTTGCGAAGCTTTATATGAAAGCAGTAGAGCTTAAAGTCCATTGCTCGGCCGAAGGCACTGCGAAGCCGGCGGATCGAATCCACTGGATGTTTCTTTCCTTGCGGCTATCTAAATAACTTTTTATTAAAAAATTATTTAGCCAAAAAGGTGCCTCAAGTCCACGCGCCTGTGCTAAAGCTGTAACGAAACCGGCGGTTCGATCCACGAGAGTTAACTTATCCTGCGTCCAGACGGAGGCCGGCAGTCATTTGGTTTGTTTGTTTAGAAAATAATTTTACGTTAGTAACATCTTATTTATGGATACAAAAGGTTTTCGCATTATATATATTTTAATTGGGAGTTATTTCGTTTTCGTTGGGAGTTATTTCATTTTCGTTGGGAGTTATTTCATTATTGTTGGGAGTTATTTCATTTCCGTTGGGACTTATTTCATAAAACAATTATTTTTTTTTGTAATTGGGGGTTATTTCATTTTTGTTGGGAGTTATTTCATTTGGGAGTTATTTCACTTTTTTGTGACTTTTATGAAATAACTCCCAAACATTGGGAGTTATGATCCTTCTTCTTCTGATCAAACTTTTGATAACTATCTAAAATATGGCGAAAATAATTTATTTAACATTGTGTCTGTAAACATAAGAAGCATATCGTCCATTAATAAGTTCTTAAAATTCAAATCTTTAATATCACAATTTGAAAACTTACCTAGCATAATAGCAGTTCAAGAAACTTGGTTTCAGACAAATTTAAATCAAATATACAATATTCCTGGATATAATGCTATTCATTGCAGTAGATATGACGGTTTTGGTGGAACTTCATTCTATGTCAGAGAAGATTTTCAGTATTCTATTGAATATTGCAAAAGTGAACAATTTATTGAAGCTATTCAAATATCGCTACAAAATTTTAAAATAAATGGTAAACCTCTTAGAATCTGTACGTTCTACAGGTCCCAAAAGTGCGACCTAGAAACATTTTATGTCTTTATTGACAATATATTACAAATGAATCCTCGTTTGCCGAAAATAATAGTTGGAGACTCCAATATAGATTGTTTGAATGAAATACTGTCTACCGACCTTTTGAACATGTTGGAACAGACTTATTATGCTTATTGTCATACCATGATAACACGTCCAATAAGTGGGAAGTCAATTGATCATGTATATAGCAATGTACCAGACAATCTTTTTGTTAACTGTATTGGATGTGATATAACTGACCACAATTTAATTTCATGTCAAATAAATAGCAAGGTGAAGAAACTGGAATGTACTGAGAAGCATATTGTGGCCTGTAATTACAAACAGTTGCAGGATCGTCTTCGAAACCAAATGAATTCAATTCAACAAATAGGGAATGCATCTGTTGATCTGAAAATATTAACGGAAACAACAATGAAATGTGTGAAAGAGTCTACTTCAGTTAATATCGAACGAGCCCCTATAAAGCGTACAATAGCCCCATGGATTAATGATAGCCTTTTCTCGCTAATGATGGCAAAAAAGGATTTACTTAAAAAAAGAAGAAAAAGAAGTAAAAGCCCAATGATTGGATACATCTTGAAAAGACTTAGTAAAGTCATAAAGTACGCTAGTAAAATTTCTATGAACACGTATTACCAAACACATCTTGAAAACCTGCAACAAAATCCAAAAAAAATATGGGAATTTATTTTGAAATATGAAAAATTTGTATTGATAGTCCCTAATGTCGGTGCTTTCGCGAATTAGTTCGCTAGTTTAGCTGTTTGGTCTGCAAACTCATTTTCCCTAATTAAAGAGTGACCTGGTATGCAAACAATGGTTAATTTTGGGAAGTGCTTATTAAGTGAGTTTCAATCAGAGAAACAAGCCGATCGGCTCAGAGCCGGCTGCTAGCCGCCGCCGGTATATTTTCGAGAGCCGCGCCGCCGCCGATTTATATTGGCTCAAAAGCTGAGCCGGCGCAAGCACAGCCGCCGAGTAAATCAGCTCCGCTGCTACATTGTATGTAAGGTGGCAATGTTTTTTCCTTACAGATATGCATTAAATAGGTACAGAATGTAAAAATAATACTAATTTTTGCACTTATGTAAATTTTTCTAGAAAAAAGTGCCGTTAGTTTTTATTATTAAAAGTGAAGCGTCTAGTTTGTGTTATACGTATATTAAAAACAAGTAAAAATATTGTAAAAAAAAACTAGTTTCCAAAATTTTAAGTGTCGTTAAAAAATCAAAAAATATGCAAAAAAGAAAGAAGAAAATTCTGAAGAAAAAGCGCAAGCCCCTCAAAAGGACATTAGTTATTATCAGAACCTCTTAAGGAAGCAAAGCAAACAAAAGGTTTTGCAAAAATTGTTACAACCAGCGGTGGTACTACATGTTGTCGAAAATTTGGAAAGCTTCTTGTGCCCAACATAATTCAGTACTGCGATTCAATAACTTATTTTAACGATATTCGCATCGTTTAAATAGGTTAACATTAAATATTACGATTTTGCGACTCAGTTAAGTTTTTTTAACGATATTTGCTATTGTTAAAGAAAGCAGTTATTGTTAAGTAAACAGGAAAATGTTTTAACGATATTCACAATCACTTGTTAATTAAACGACAATAATTTTTGTGTTATTAATTTTATCGACAAAAGTTATTTTTGTGTTTTAGAAGGGCGTTTAATTATTAAGTAGTTTATTATTTTGCCTTTGGTTCTTTTAAAATTTATTTTACAGCCACTTTATTAAAAATAAAATATAATCAAAAATCAAGTTATTTACTATCGTTAAACATTTCTTAGTGAATCCCTTAACCGTAGCTGCAAACGACAATTTCTTTCGATAAATATAACGATCGTTGAAAGTTACTGAATCGTACTACAGGTTGCTGACAACTCTCAATGCAATTGTGTGAAACAATACACTTGAGCCGACATTTAAGCCGCCGCCGTCAATGTTGTCTAAGCGCCGCCGCCGCCGACTGATTTAGCTCGCGCCGCCGCCGCCGATCATTTGACATCGGCTTGTTTCTCTGGTTTCAATACCTTTATAAAAAGCTGATTTCGGCGGAAAATACTGAGCTGTAACTTGGTTTTATGTATTAAAATAAACAACTTAAAGTTTTTAGTAAGCAAGAGAATGAATGTACTGCATAACTTATAGTAAGTTTGTATCCAACATTAATTATGTATAATTAGTATGTAAAAAGTAACGGTTAACAATATTGGTTTTGAGAAATTCAGATCAACATTATTATATTAATTATAAAATAACGTCAGAAAAGAAAAAAATAATTTTCAATAATAACAAAAACTATTTAAAAGCATATTACAAAAAATAATTTATAAGTATTATTTGTAAAATTATGAGCAAGTGAAAAAACAAGCATATACATATTTTTAACAATCCTCAACTGCGAATGTCCTTAAATTGGATTTCAATCTTAAGTCTTCAAGTTTTGCTTTTGATAAAGGTTTTGTCAGCATATCAGCAGTCATGTTTTCTGAAGGGCAATACTCTTTAACGAAATAAAATTTTATGCCAATGTGCTTTGATCTATTGCTAAGTTTTTCTTTCTTAATAGGATTTGAACAGCTTCGGTTAACTTCAAAAATAACTGTAGGATTTGTTTGTTTACAATATAAATCATCCTCCTTAGCAGCTTCAGATAATGCAATAAATTCTGCTTCTGTTGTTGATAATGAGACTGTGGTTTGCTTCTTGCAACCCAAACTAACTGCACTTCCATTAAGTAAAAGAATGTATCCTGAATTTGATTTTCTATCTATTCTACATTCTGCCCAGTTAGCGTCTGCGTAACCAACAAGTGAATTGTGATTGGAATCATTTTCACAAAGGTTTAAAAACAAGATCCTTGTAGCTTTTAAATATTTTGCGACACGCTTAAGTTCATTCCAATCTTCTTGGTTCGGATTGCATGTTTTCCTTGCAAGGATAGCCACACTAGCACAGATATCAGGGCGAGAATTGACTGCAATGTATAGTAAGGATCCAAGTAAACTTTGGTATTCATCATTACGTAGTAGCGGTTCGGAATCAGTTTTACCATACGATGGTTCAAGCGGGTATTTTCTCGGTTTTGAAACTTGCAATCCAAATTTGACAAGCATATTTTCAATGTACTGCTTCTGACGTATTTTAAACTGATTGTCTTTTGATTTTACTACTTCTATGCCAATATAATGAGATATTTCACCTAGACTGTTGACTTCAAAATTTTGGTTAAGTAGATCGAGAACATTTTTTATTAAATTTTTGTTCGTAGTAGCAACTACTAAGTCATCAACACATAATAAAATATAAACAGATTCCCCATTTATGGCTTTACTGTACAAACACGGATCGGCTTTACTTTGTTCAAATTTACCGTTTAGAAGAACTTCATTTAATTCTTTAATTCTTTAATTCCACACGTTTGCTGCTTGTTTAAGCCCATATAAACTACGTTTTAATTTACAAACTTGACTTCCATCCACATCAACAAAGCCTGGTGATTGTTTCATGTAAATAGTTTGCTTAAGATTTCCGTTTAAAAAAGCACACTTTACGTCCATATGTTCTACATGCATTCTTCTAACGCTAGCAATCGATAAAAGTATACGAAATGTTACTTGACGGACAACAGGAGCAAATACCTCATCATAATCGCAACCAAATTTTTGATTAAAACCTTGTGCGACTAAACGTTAAAGCTCGTTTGATTTTTCCATCTTCATCTCTTTTTACTTTGTATGTCCACCTGCAACCAACTATATTAGCACCTGGCGGAGCTTGAACTAATTCCCAAGTCTGATTTTTCCTCAAAGATTCCATCTCTTCCCTCATTGCAGACTTCCATTTCTCCTTTTCTTGTGATGTCACAGCTTCTATGTAAGTCTTTGGTTCACCTATTTCGACATATTTGACCAAACTAGCAGAATATTTAGCAGGGGGTATTCCCTTGTTTATTTATAGCACTGGTGTAGTTACTTGAATTTCCAATTCAGAAGTATTACTAAGGGCTTTGGAATTTGTAAAATATTCAAGATCGCTTGTGATACTGCAGTAAGAATCCACAGATGAGGTATCATCGGTTGTTAATTACTTTTTGTACGTTTAGAAGTACGTTTAGTACTTGTATCCACAAACCGTAATCCTGACTTTCTTCATCACAGCTCATAAAATCTAATAAACTTGATTTGTTTTCAAATTTCTTTCTATTAACTTTTGGAACCAGGACATATGCTTTAGAGCCAAATACATGAATATTGGGTAAAGAGCGTGTTACAAGTCGATTTTGCAAGTAGTTGAGTACACAATGGCTTCCCTCCAATAAATAACTGGTAAGTTAGCTTCTTCTAAAAGACAAAGAGCCATTTCAACTAGATAATGATTTTTCGCGTTCAGCCACACCATTTTGTTGGGGGCAATACGGAACGCTGAATTGAGACATTATCCCAAAACTTTTTAGAAAATCTGATATCTTTTTCGACTTATATTCAGCTCCATTATCATATCTTAAACACTTGGGAACCTTTCCGAACGTTTTCTTTACCATTTCTACATATATTTTCATTTTATCAAAAACCTCTGATTTCTCATGTATTAAATATACAACAGTATAGCGGCACTTTGCAGTGGTCCACAAACATCTGTATTAACCAACACAAGAACTGTATTAGATTTAGTTTCTGACTTTTTAGGAAATGGTTTCTTTGTTAATTTACATTTTGCACACACATCGCATGATGATTGAATTCCACAGTCTATAATTTTGAAGTCTTTATTCAGTTTACCAGATTGCATAGCCTTCACAGCTTCAAATTTCGATGCCAAAAAAGTTTTATGATAATAATGTAGACACTAGTTAAGGCTACATTCCACTTTATTAGCTTAATGACATGGACTACTTTTAATTTGATATAGATTATTAACACAATCAGCAACACAGATTTCAACATGATTTGAATCAATAATTTTATAGCTTTTACCAACAAAGATTACCCCATATCCTTTTAACGACAATTTCTTCACCGAGAGCAAGTTTCCTTTAAAAGACGGAATGTAAAGAACATCCTTGACAGTAATAATTATACCCTTCACATAGTGATAAGGGAATATATCAGTTTTTCATTCCGTTTGTAATTTCTTTATTATTCACTTGCGACCCCATAAAGTATATATGTATATGTATATATTCTGGATCCTTATAGATAGGGAAGTTGATATAGCCATGTCTGTCTGTTGAAATCAAGTTTCCGGGGTCAAATAAAAAGATACATACCAGTTAATGGTGTCAAACTATTAGAAATATCCTGGAGATAATCGCTATTTAAAATCAGCAAAATCGGTTTACTATTGACAAAATCCGTGCATATATCCCTATATATCTCAGTAAGTATAGTCACTCTTGCCACAAAACTTGGCACGGATACTACTAAAGAAGGGACAGTAAGTTCGGCCTGTAAGAGGTTAATACTTAGCCTTTTATAGTTTATTACATGAACCGCTAACGGTACTGAAATATTGTTGGTTACCTTTTCATATAAGTATACATAAATAATAAATTATTCGTTTATTGGTTATCAACAACTGCACTACGTGCCAAATCCATATATTGTATCTTCATACAAAATAGCCTTTTTAAGGTAATTTCAAAAACAAAATAAAGATTTACCTACTTTAATTCAACTCTTAATTGGTGTTGTTTTATTTTTCAATTTCCTACGGAAAAATCGGATATACGCCGAAACATTGGTCCTTACGAACCGGATAAAACAACCCTTAGGAGATTCATCGCCTTCTTCGAGGATTTAATTTATTTACAGTTCAACAAATACAAAAAGGAACACAGGTTAGTAAATTGATTAAAAAGTGATTTGTGTTTTTTAAATAGAAAAAGAAATAAATAAATAAGTGCATATTTTTTCATATTTATGTGTATGTGCTTTTTACATAAAACAAAAGAAAAGCAATTGGTTATTGGTTTGTTAATGATCATTGAACATTTAAATCAACCGCATTTCGATTTTTTTTGCAACTCGCGATCGTTAGTTTGTCAAAACTAAGTTTTTTTACGCGGACGGACAGCTTAAATAATAAAATTTAATTAAAAGTGTTAAATAAATTTGTGAATTGAAAAGAAAAAAAATTTAAAAGTTAATAAATAAAAAGAAATTGTAAAAAAAATTAAGTTGACTTAATATTGCGGCCGTGTAGCAAAAAAATCAACGGGGGTTGCAACAAAACGGAATAGTTTACATACATACGTACACATATACATATATGTATAAATATATTTTGAAAATAAACTAAATAAATTTATTGAAAAACAAGTTTTAATAATTTAAATAGTGAAATAAATAAAGAAATATTGTGTTTTAATTTAATTTGTTTCTTAAATTTAGCACAATTATTGTAAAGAAAATTATTAAAAGGTATCTTCTTCTTCCCTTGTACTGGAACTGCAATAGTCACCCTACGGTCGGTCGAATTGACTAGATAAAATTGATTCGTAATTTTTTCATAAAAGTTTTAAATTTTTTAATACAGTATTAAACGCTGCCATATTTTTGCTTGATTTTTTCCCCAGTTTTGAGATAACTCTTGTCATAGTGGTTATTTGAATATGTCGTTTAAACTGCTCGAAGGGTTTACTCACGCCTCAGATGCTGTGTTTAAATTTGAAGTGAATTTTAATAAAATTCGCGAAGAAGACCAGCATATATATTATATAGAGGTATTGAGTGATGAGTTAAAGAAGTTATGGGAAAAGGTGAAGGACACATACGAAAATCCTCGCATGTTGGTCAATAATCAATTAAAGTGTTTGTTCAGTTTAGAATCGATCGCGAAGGAGACTAGTTCGGCTTTGAAGACGCTACAACGCGGTAATAATGGGTTTTTGACAGCAATGTCAATTTATAATATATCGACTGAGAACTGGGAGTGGATTGTATTTATTTGTATACAGCGGTTACCATCTCAGACGGTCACGCTTTGGGAACAGACGATTATGGACAAAACTGCCTTATCCTTGTGGAAGGATTTAGATCTGTTTTTAACGGAAAGAATTCAGACTTTAGATTGTATACGCGATTTAACAAATATGGAGTCTGATAAAAAAGTCAAAGAGCAAAAGGTAAAGTCTCATTTGTCTAGTACCAGTTTATCGAATACTTGTATTTTATGCCCGAAACAGAATCATGTGCTGCAAATATTCGCCGTTTTAAGAATTTGTCTGTTTCTGACCGCTTTTCGAACATTAAGAAATTTTATTGCTGCGTCAATTGTCTTTCAAGGTCACATGAGGTGAAGGATTGCGAGAGCGAACATAGTTGTTTTATTTGTAACAAAAGACACCACACCTTGCTTCATCGGGAAGTGTCTATATCTACTGTATCGACGCCGAGTATGGCCGATACAGCTAGTGCAAGGCCAGCTGTTCAGCAGCATGGGATAGATCCACAGTTGCCTTCAACATCGGCCGCTGCCCGCGCTAATTCAAACCGTCAAGTTTATCACATAGCAAAGAATTCGTCTGTGTTATTAGGTACTGCTATGGTCTCTATTATTTGTCATGGTACTACGTACCCAGCAAGGGCACTAATAGACCCAGCGTCTGAAGCTTCCTTTATTTCTGAGCGTTTGCGAAATCAATTGCGACTTTCGTCACATTCTACGAATTTTAAGATTTCCGGCGTTGATTCAGGGGCTTCTACTACTTCTACGAAAATTTGTTCGATTAAAGTTGGGTCTCCGGTAGACAATCGGATTAATTTATCGACATCGGCCCTCGTTTTATCTTCGATTTCAGGTAATTTACCGTCCTTTATTTGTCCCTCGGATATAAAGGGTGAATTACCAAATTTACAATTGGCGGATTGCAACTTTTATGTAAGCAGACCAGTAGATCTTTTACTCGGCGCTGACTTTTACCCTGAAATCATTCTTGATGAAGTTCGTCGAAATATTTTTGGATCGTTAATGGCTCAGAAAACCGTTTTTGGATGGATTCTGACAGGCCCAACCGATTTTGTTAGTGCTGATCATATTAGGGTCTTTTCCACAGCTGTTTCCTTCTCCGAGGAAGATAGCTTGAATAAGAATCTTGAAATTTTGGGAAATCGAGGAGGCTCCGCGGGGTAAGATTGTTTCGCCTTCGGATAAGATCTGTGAGGAAATTTATCGGAAAACTACCAAACGTGATGCTTCGGGTAGATATATTGTGTCTTTACCTTTTAGACCAGAGTTTCCCAACGAGTTGAATTTGGGAATTTCGAAAACGGGTGCTATGAAACAGTTTTGTAGGATTGAATCTTCTCTCGTACGTAAGCCTGAGATAAAGAGTATGTATGACGAGGTTTTAATGGATTATTTAGCGTCAGATCATATGCGTCCTGTGGGACCTACGGACCGAGCGGTTACCTTGTCATGCTATTTGCCCCATCATCCCGTGATTAAACCGGAGAGAAAAAGTACGAAACTGAGAATCGTTTTCAATGCGTCAAACAGGACGTCTAATGGTAATAGTTTGAACGACTGTCTTTTTGTAGGTCCTACCTTGCAGACTGATTTAGTTTCATTAATTGTGCGTTGGCGTTTATACGAATTTGTGTTTAATTGTGATATTTCGAAGATGTACCGGCAAATTCGTGTTCATCCGAATCACACCCCTTTTCAACGAATTATAAATAGAAGTTCGTCTGAGGAGCAAGTATCCGAGTATGAACTGCAAACAGTAACCTTTGGTTTAAATTGTGCTCCCTACCTGGCCATTCGGACTCTTTTACAGTTGACAAATGATTGTCGCCGCGAATATTTTGAGAAGAGGAATGTACGTCGACGACGAATTGACCGGAGCGCACGATGTCTTGAGTGCTGTGGCGGCACGGGATCAAATAAACACTGCACTGCTGTCGGCTGGGTTTGAACTCAGGAAATAGACCGCGAATGATAAGTCGATTTTGAATGGATTACCGTCTGAATACTTAGTTGACTCGAAACTGTTGGTATTTGAAAAGGCCAGCAGTTCGAAAACCTTGGGGATTCTCTGGAATGCACAGTTGGATTCATTATTTTTTAAAGTTTGTCCGCTAGAGGTCAAACTGGAATATACAAAAAGGGAAGTATTGTCTACCATCGCGAAATTTTTTGATCCAATTGGTTGGTTAAGCCCAGTTATAGTCATGGTTAAGATGATTATGCAGCGCATTTGGTTGGATAACATTGATTGGAATGATTATCTTCCTGCTTCAACGAAGGGGGAATGGCGAAAGTTTGTTGAAGTTTTCGATAGAGTGAACTTTATTAAGATACCACGATGGGTTAGATATTATGAAAATTCGAATACTGAACTTCATGTCTTTTCGGATGCCTCTGAAAAGGCATACGCTGGGGTAATTTATATCCGTATGGAATGTCCAAATGGGGAGATTCATACTAGTTTATTATTATCGAAGACGAAGGTAGCTCCAATTAAGTCAGTTTCTTTGCCGCGACTTGAATTGTGTGGTGCGGTTTTGGCTTCGGAGCTGCTAAAAGGCGTACTTAGTGAGATTGATATCTCTCTTCGAAAAAATTTATTGTTGGACGGATTCTACGATCGTCCTTGCTTGGTTGCGTAAACCTCCTTGTTCGTGGACCACCTTCGTGGCAAACAGAGTGTGTCGTATTCAAGAGAATACGGGGAACCATAATTGGTTTCACGTTCGCTCTGAGGATAACCCTGCCGATTTGGGCAGCCGGGGGGTAGATCCTCTCACTTTATCGAATAGCAGTCTTTGGTGGCATGGCCCGTCGTGGCTTAGTAAGGAGAAATCACAGTGGGATACAAATAATCTTCAAAATCTTGATACGGACATTGAAAGTCGCAAAGTTAAAGTGCATGCTTCATTTTTCTCGGAATTTGAAGATGTATTGGATAGGTTTTCTACATTGGATAGAGCTTTGCGTGTTATTGCGTATATTTATCGCTTTCTTCATTCCACACATTCTGCTTGTAGAGGGCGCTTTAAATATAGAACGTGTGTTGTGTCCAGTGATGAACTTAATATGGTCAAATTACATTTGGCTATTGTTGCTCAGAAGGCGTTTTACGCTGAGGAGTATAGAAGTCTTTTAGATAAGGGCACGTTACCATCGAAAAGTTCTTTGATACCCTTGAATCCCTTTCTTGATGAACGACAAGTTATGCGATTGAATGGTCGACTCGTTAAGTCCCCTTCGTTATCATATCGTGAACAATACCCCATTATTCTTCCGTATGAATGTCGATTTGCTAAACTGATGGCAGAGTTCATACATAAAATGTCTATTCACGGTGGTAGTCAACTGATGCTTAGAATATATCGTTGTGAGTATTGGGTACCCAGATTGCGAACTCTGGTTCGCACAGTTGTTCGTCGTTGCAAACGTTGTCTTATTGATAGACAACGCTCTTGCAGTCAAATAATGGCTGCTCTTCCCCCTGAACGTACAAGTTTGGGTCGGGCCTTCACTACCACTGGGGTTGATTTCGCCGGGCCTTTCGATATTAAAAATTACAATGGCAGGTCTTGTAAGATCACGAAAGGATATGTTTGTACTTTCGTTTGCTTTTCCACGAAGGCAATACATTTAGAAGCAGCATCGGATTTGTCAACGGATACCTTTTTGGCTGCGTTTAAAAAGGTTTATTTCTCGTCGAGGTTGCCCTAGAACCAAGTTTTCAGATAATGGTACAAATTTTGTGGGGGCAGCGAATGAAATTTTAAGGTATTTTGGAACGTTTTTGAAAGAATGTCAGGCCAGAATGCTTTCCACGTTTGGTCATCAGGGTTTAGAATGGCGATTTATACCAGCTGGGGCCCCGCACATGGGAGGTCTTTGGGAAGCTGGGGAAATGCAGGCGTCGAAATATACCTTTGCGGAATTATCTACGATCCTGACTAGGATCGAAGCGTGTTTAAATTCGCGTCCGCTCTGTCCAATGCCTGATAATCCTGTGTCTCTTACTCCTGGTCATTTTTTGATTGGATCCGCTATCCTAGCTTCACCCGAACCTACAATTTATGATGAGTCAATAAGTATAGTCAATCGCTATCGTAAGGTAAAGGCTATGATTCATCAATTTTGCAAAAGATGAAAAGAAGAGTATTTGGTCACTTTGCACAAACGTTATAAGTGGAAACATCCTCAAAGAGACATTGCTAGTAGTTGTCAGAAACGACATGATCTAGTAGTTGTCAGAAACGAACAATTACACAGTGCAACACGAAAAAAAATAACCATATACGGACATCACTACGTAAAAGAAGACCAAAAAAGAAAATACCCGTGTCTCCCAGTTTTGCGCAAAGTCATGCACTTTTTTGTTATGGGCCCCCAAAGATTTGGGGCCTTGGTACCATTTTTACAAAAAGTGATAATTTTCTCAGGCTCATATCTTGCAAACCGTTCGGAATTTTAATTTACTCTTTGAGGCAAAGTTGTAGCCCTTTTTATAAAGAACAAAAATTATGAACATAAAAATTTAAAAAATAAATAATTTTAGATCAAAATCGCAAAAAACTTTAAAAAATTCAATTTTTTTTTACCTTTTTCCCCCTGTTCAGGTCCATAGGTAGCAAACCGGTCAAAATTCAAGGAAACAGTCAACTACAAAAATTTACCTAACATCCTAATAAACAACTTTTTAGAACATATAAACTTCCTAGGAATGATTCTTAACACCGTTTAGGTACGCCTAGGTAGCCGCAAAAGTTAAAAATTTTACGAAAATTTTTGAATTTCATTTGTTTTTTATTTTCTTCAACATTGAGATACTGTGCTGTCTATTACAAAAAAATAATAAAAAAATATTCGTATTATTTTTATAAAGTTGATGGCCCTGGACTTGCATATCGCGCTCTCTTAAGTTGAGGATCTAAATCGTCGTCCGAATCTGACTCTGATTCAGAACTTACGGTGTCCACAGGCACGTTGCTTCCAGAATGTCTTCCATCATTAGCTTTTTCTTTTTAACATACCTTATTAACATCATAAAAGGTTATCTTGTGACTCCACCAACATACCTGAAATGAATTAGAAAAGAAATCAAAAATAATGCAAACCATGCAATAATAAAATTGATATTACCTCTGCAAGCAATGCGTCGAATTTTTTGCCTTTGTACCGTTTTTCCATTTGATTTTTTTATTAGTTATTAGTTTTAGTCCATCTCTTCCCTGTTGAGGCTCATAGTCGGTATCAAATCGATCTCGATTAGTAACACCACTTACTGTAGTCATTTCTGTAAATTTTGTCCTACGATCTGGAGTTTGCGGCCTTGGGAATACAAAATTTTCAGGTGCAAGCACTGGTAGTGTGGTTGTTACAGTTGCTTTAGAAATTTTGTTCTTCTCATCATGTCTATTTGGGTAATTAACGCATGCATAAGAACTGGTTGCATCAGGATCACCTGGGCGATTAATCCAGTTTACCGGCTTACAATATTTCATACTATGTTTGCCTCCATTCAACCATGCTATGAGATTATTATAACATTGGCGACACACTGCTTTAGGTGTGTAATTTTCACCGGTCAAATCTATTTCGTCCAAAAATAACTTATATGCTCTTTTAAATTCACTAGTTAAAAGATTCTTTTCCTTTTGAAATCTTGTAGAATTATTTTTTCTGATTTGATGACCGCAAATGTAGCAAAAGAAATAAAAATTTTTACACTGCATATTGAAATTGTCAGTTGCCAATGTTGTGTACGAATTATGCTGTAGAACTTTCTCTATAACTTTCACCGCTGAGGTCTCGTTGACGTCGCGCTGTGTAATGCCTCGATGTGAGAGTCGCGTCGCTTTTATATTGTGATCTGCGTTCCCTGATGCGTGTGCAATCGGTGCGTGATCGCGTGAGCTGTTTACTGAAATCTTAGGTAAATTTTTGTAGTTGAATTCTTGATAAGTTTGGGTGCAATAATGTCTTCTTTTTAAATTTATCCAATTGCTATTTTATTTTGAATTGTCCTCACTTTTTAAAAAAATTGGTAGTAGGTACATATGTAGGTAATATATTGTTGGTATAAACAATAATTATTAAAAAGTAAAAACAAAGCAATAAAAAAAGTATGTACATAATTTAATTAAAGGCCGTTAACGATCATTATTGCGATTTGTGTATGATGTATTTTGTTGTTTAGGGTTTCCAGCAATTTTAATGTTTGCCTACCTGTTTAAGTTCCAAGACTTTTAGCGGCTATTTCACATGCATGTACACATATTTATATGCACTGGAGTTCTCTATTACACGAAAGACAGATACAATATATGCAATTAAGGCAATTTGATTAAACGTAAGGAAGAGATAGCTTCATAGCTACATGTATGTACATACATTTTGGGGAAATTTTTAACTTTTGCGGCTACCTAAGCGCTACCTAAACGGTGTTAAGAATCATTCCTAGGAAGTTTATATGTTCTAAAAAGTTGTTTATTGGGATGTTAGGTAAATTTTTGTAGTTGACTGTTTCCTTGAATTTTGAACGGTTTGCTACCTATGGACCTGAACAGGGGGAAAAAGGTAAACAAAATTTTAATTTTTTAAAGTTTTTTTGCGATTTTGAATTAAAATTATTGTTTTTTCAATTTTTTATGTTCCTAATTTTTGTTTTTTATAAAAAGGGCTACAACTTTGCCTCAAAGAGTAAATTAAAATTCCGAATGGTTTGCAAGATATGAGCCTGAGAAAATTATCACTTTTTGTAAAAATGGTACCAAGGCCCCAAATCTTTGGGGGCCCATAACAAAAAAAGTGCATGACTTTGGGCAAAACTGGGAGACACGGGTCTTTTCTTTTTTGGTCTTCTTTCACGTAGTGATGTCCGTATATGGTTATTTTTCCATGAATTAAAAAATTACACACAGTGTTACCAGCCACTTCGTGGAAATTAGGTATTGTCGAGAAAGTTTATACCGGTTCTGATGGTCACGTTCGTGTGGCTGATATTCGCACTCAGAATGGGATAATGAATCGACCAATAACCAAACTTGTAGTTTTAAATGAATTATAATTTTATATCACTTTTTATCAATTTACAAGTACTAACCTTTTCCCTTCCTAGAGACAAATGGATTCAACTTTAAAATATTTATACAGTCCACAGGAGTCCTTAATGACTCAACTTCACCATATTTATACAGTCCACAGGAGTCCTTAATGACTCAAACTTGCGTCTTATCAGAAGTCCTTAATGACTTAAAATAACATGTCTATTGTCAGAAGTCCTTAATGACAACATATTTTATCATCAGGAGTCCTTTCTGGCTCACGTATTATTTTATATATATTTACTATATATATACTATATCATAGTAAAATTATTGAAATATGTAAACAAAAGAATTTATATATTTTTTAATTTATTGGTTGCCTCACATAAGTTGCAATAAATAATATGTCAGCCCTACTGTTTACTTAGCACATAAAAATTGGAAATTTACCAGGCTTACAGTTTTGGAGATATTTAGAAAGCTTTAATAACAAAAATTATTTATAAACTTCTATATATAATCTTAGCCCCTTATTAACATATTAATATTTTTTGGTAGCCTGACGAATGCAATTTAAATTATGTTTCTACCTTCATTGGTTTTAAAGTAACGAAAAGTACTAAAACATAATTTTCACCTTTTTTCCCCTAAGAGTCCAATTATTCAAAAAAGACCCAAAAACGTACTCATATTTTTTAGGCCTGTCGCATCCAATTTGAATTATGTTTCTATCTTTATTGGTTGAAAAGTAACAAAAAACGCATAAAAAAATCAAAATATATTTTTAACCCTGTTTTCCCCTTTTGGGTCCAAAATTAAAAAAGTACGAAAAACGTAATAATATTTTTTTAAGACCTATCGAACGCAATTTAAATAATGTTTATATCTTTATTGGTTTAAAAGTAACAAAAAATACCAAAAAGTACCAAAAGATAATTTTAACCCCTTTTTCCCCCATTTCGGACCAAAATGAAAAAAAAAACTCCAGATACCTGTCTGTTTATTTCTTAAGGAAAACGCAAAACTTTTTAAATTTTATTTCTATCTTATATTCATTAAAAGATAGTAGGCTACAGGTTTTTCCTTTTTTGTCCCCTTTTTATCCCTTTACGGGCCCAATTTCTAAAAATTCGTATGTATTTAAGCAAACATGTATTTAGCTCTACGCGTTTGATCAGTATGGCTTTGGGCAATTTGGTTAGGTAATTCATAACTAGACCTTCCCACACAAATGGGCGTAGTGTGGACGTGGCAGCAAAGATTTCCAAAAAAAAGTTGCCAATTGTTTCTTCCAGACTTGAAGTAACTCGCTGTAAAAACTCCAAAAAAATCGATCCACTGGTGTGGCCAGCTATAAATTACAAACATACATACATATAAACATACATATGTATTTACATACATACATGCATACATACATACATACATACATACATACATACATACATACATACATACATACATACATACATACATATATGCATACATGCATACATACATACATACATACATACATACATACATACATACATACATACATACATACATAAATACATACATACATACATACATACATACATACATACATACATACATACATACATACATACATACATACATACATACATACATACATACATACATACATACATACATACATACATACATACATACATACATACATGCATACATACATACATACATACATACATACATACACCCCTTTTTTATATATAATAGATAGATACAGGGATCACATTTCAAATATTTTTCAAAAGAAGTTCAAACTTCTCTTATATTGTAATATTCAAATTTTATTATGTTTTTGTGCAAATTTTTGTACCTCACCAAAGAAAAAGGTCTGAGATCCACCTCCAATTATCCCGATCTACACAGAATTACTTCCTGGGTCGATTAAAACCTGTCAGTCCATCCGTCCGGCTGGGAGTCAGGCTGTATTCCAAAACGCAGTTTGCTTTGCATTACAAATTTTCAACTGCTCTCCTTATACACTCCTTACAATTTTGACAACGTGTTTTGCTTCCAGGACATTAATATAGCAGCAAACACTCATTTGAAAGTAAAAGATATTATAAAAAACCTCATCTTTGCTTTCAGGAAAAACTTGAAATTTTGTGATGCAAAGCAAACTGCGTTTTGAAATTCAGCCTTAATGTATTCTTGTAAGCAAAGTAGAGACCGCATTTTTGCAGATATTTCGATTAAATTTGGAACGGATAAGTTTTTTGGCATAAGAAAAAACATGTTGTTTGTGGTGATGATCAGTTAATTTTTCGACAGAGCTCCCATACAAATGTCCTCCCGGATTAAGCGTTTTGGGCTATAACTGGCTCAAATATGGCCTTATCTTTACATAATTTTGCACGTTTGTATATTTTTATGCCACCCATTTTTGTACCGAAAATAAGCATTATCGGTATATGTTTAACTTTTATGGGCGTGGCACCACCCATTTTTGTACCTTCACAATTTTAACTTTAAAAGCCGTTTACGTGCAAACTAATTTCCAAAAATCGGTCTCGAAGAGAAATTGAAATTATGTTTTTATCAAAATGATTTTAAAGTTACAAAAAGTACTAAAACATAATTTTAACCCTTTCTTCCCCTTAGGGTCTATAATATTAAAAAAGTATCTAAAAACGTACTCATATTTTTTAGGCCTGTTACACTTAATTTGAATAATGTTCCTATTTTTATTGGTTTAAAAGTTACAAAAAACTATTAAAAAAATCAAACTATATTTTAACCCTTTTTTTCCCCTTTGGGCCCAAAATTAAAAAAAAGTACGAAAAATGTAATCATATTTTTGTAAGACCTATCGAACGCAATTTGAAAAATTTTTCTATCTTTATTGGTTTAAAAGTAGCAAAAAGTACCAAAAAGTACCAAAATATAATTTTAACCCCTTTTTTCGGCCTTTCGGACCAAAATTAAAAAAAAACTCTCTTTATTTCTTAAGGAAAACGCTAAACTTTTTAAATTTTGTTTCTATCTTATATACATCAAGATATAGTAGGTTACAGATTTTTCCCTTTTTGTCCCCTTTTTATCCCTTTACGGGCCCAATGTTTAAATGTGCATTTAAACAAACATGTAAAGCTTAACACGTGTTGTAAATTTCAGGTATTTAGCTTTACGCGTTTGAGCAGTATGGCTCTGGGTAATTTTGTTACTTGACCTTTCCACACAAATGGGCGTAGTGTGGGCGTGGCAGCAATAATTTCCAAAAAAAAGTAGCCTATTGTTCCTTTCAGACTTGAAGTAACACTCTGTAAAAATTTCACAAAAATCGATCCACTGGTGTGGCCAGCTATAAAATACAAACATACATACATACACCCCTTCTTTATATAATAGATTTGCAACAAACTGTATCGTTACAAGGTGGCCGGCAATGTTTAGGTACAAAACAGTAAGCTCGGCCTGCAAGAGGTTAATACTTAGCCTTTTATAGTTTACTAGCTAAAGGTGCTTTCGCACGATATGTATTTTACACATGACTTGTCAAATTTTGCAGTGCGAAATTGATATCTGCCGTCTGAACGCGTTTAAACATTGCATGTGTGAAAAACATATGTAAATGTCATATGACAAATTTGTAAATAGAGCGTGCTCTATTTTCATCTGACAAAGCATGTGTCATCAATTGTTTTTAAAACAACAACAAGGAAAAGTAAGTTGTTTATTTTGGTTTGGAGGTTATGTCAGATGTAAATACACATGTACGTGTGAAAGCAAAAATTATAGACCATCAAAATGACAATTTTGACAGACATACGCAATTACATGTGGATTGCAAAAGTGAAAAGTCATGTGTAAAATACATATCGTGCGAAAGCACCTTAAGCCCCAATCATAGTAAAATTATTAAAATATGTAAACAAAAGAATTTTTATATTTTTTAATTTATTGGTTGCCTCACATAAGTTGCAATAAATAATAAGTCACCCCTACTGTTTACTTAGCACATAAAAATTGGAAATTTACCAGGCTTACAGTTTTGGAGATATTTAGAAAGCTTTAATAAGCAAAAATTATTTATAAACTTCTATATATAATCTACGCCCCTTATTAACATATTAACATTTTTTGGTAACCTGACGAATGCAATTTAAATTATGTTTCTACCTTCATTGGTTTTAAAGTTACGAAAAGTACTAAAACATAATTTTAACCTTTTTTCCCCCTAAGAGTCCAATTATTCAAAAAAGACCCAAAAACGTACTCATATTTTTTAGGCCTGTCGCATCCAATTTGAATTATGTTTCTATCTTTTAACACCTTTTTCCCCCATTTCAAAATACATTTTTTGTTAAACAAAAAGTTGTCATTAGCAAAATTGAAAAATGTTACAATTTCCAAAAAAAAAAAAACAGAATGGAAACTTTGTCTTCGTATTTATTCATGTCTTCGCATATTTGGAAATGTGAATGTCAAAAAAAATTACATTTTGTATAAAAATTAAAATTTTTTCGACATTCACACTTTAAAACACAACAAGTAAGATCGCTATATTTGGCTGTGCCGAACCTTATATATCCCTCACGTTGGTCTTTTAATATACCCAGCCGAGTTATTTTGTGCTGCAAATAATATAATAAAAATACCTTGTGCAGGTTTTAAAGTCCATAAAAAACTTTACAAAATTTTAACGTTCGTATGAGTAATAGAAATAGATGTGGAAGGTTTTAGGTCGAGAGTTACTTTTTTTAGATCACTAGAAGTCGAAAGCTGTTATAGTTTCCGAGATATAGCATACCGAAAATTTCATTAGAATTGTTAATTTGTATGGGAGCTACCCCCTCTCCTGCAATCAAATTAAAAAAAGTGGTGTGAGGAAAGCGGTTCGGTTTTTTTTGTCAAATGTAGTGCTTTAAATGTAAAACCATCTAAAAGGCATTAATGAAATCTTCCAAGTTGTAGCTATTTTTATTTCTTAATATTATATTCTGTCATATATGTAGCAGTCTTTTGGGAAGGTTTTCTTATTTTGTAGCGCATGCTGGGGAAAAAACCATTTTTTTTGTATTGTTGACGTGATTGACACGATTATATATATAAAAAAATCAATACAAAATACGTATATTTTGCTTCCTTTACCCTCTGAGTCGATTAAGCAATGGTCGGCTATCCGTTTCGTATGGGCCAGTTAAAAATACCAAATCATTACAAATATTTTTGATACAGACCTGAGGATTGCATTAATTAAAAGATATGCGACGACATGTGAATTTTAAATACTTTAATACTTTTCTTAAGACATGTCGAAATTTGCGTAACACGTAAAATTTTTTTCCCGAAATTTAGGTTTTATCATCTAATTACTTTTCGTAAAACACTAGAAGTTGATAGTTTCTAAAATAGAGCGCATCGAAAATTTCTTAAAAATTGTTAATTTTTTTTTTTTAAAAGTGTAGGCTTTATTGTCAAATTACTTTTTGCGCAACAATCGAAGTCGATAGCTGTTATAGTTTCCGAGATATAGCGTATCGAAAATTTCATAAAAATTGTTAATTTGTATGGGAGCTACCCCTTCTCCTGCCACAACATAAAAAATTTTTTCCATGAAGCGTAGGTCTTGTTGTCCAATTACTTTTTGTAGAACATATGATGTCGATAGCTGTTATAGTTTTCGAGATAAAGCGTATCCAAAATTTCATAAAAATGGTTTATTTGTATGGGAGCTACCCCTTCTCCTGCCCCCACCAAAAAATTTTTTCTCCAAAGTGTAGGTCTTGTTGTACAATTACTTTTTGTGAAACATTTGAAGTCGATAGCTGTTATAGTTTCTATGATTTAGCACATGAAATATTTTAAAAAATATACTGACATATATGTATGTACGGATTTGGTTTAAAAAAATGGGTTATTTTGATTTTTCGTTTATATCTCGGTCCATAGTCAACCGATTTTGATAATTTTAAATAGCGATTGTCTCCAGGATATTTTCAATATGTAGTTTGACACCAATAACTAGTCCGTATCACTTTATTTGATTCTGGAAACTTGATTTCAACAGACGGACATGGCTATATCAACTTCCTTATCTATAAGGATCCAGAATATATGTAGCTTACGGGGTCGCAAATAGTTAATAAAGAAATTACAAACAGAATGACAAACTGATACATACCCTTATCACTACCTTATTTCACTTTACTTTACTTTACTTTACTTTACTTTACTTTACTTTACTTTACTTTACTTTACTTTACTTTACTTTACTTTACTTTACTTTACTTTACTTTACTTTACTTTACTTTATTTTTCTTTACTTTACTTTATTTTACTTTACTTTACTTTTACTTTATTTTGCTTTACTTTACTTTGCTTTACTTTTAATTTAATTGTTTTTCACATACAGAGAACTTTTTTCATAAAATTTAACACCAGTTTGTGTTCATCAGGATCTATAGAAACATTGTTTTCTTTAGCAGGATTTATATATTCTCCAACAAGAGGCTGCTTATCTGATTAATCTTTTAAAAATCTAGTGTTCATGAAAGGAAACTCATGTTTTACCGATTGATAAATTGTTATAGATCAGTGGTCTTCACCTATATTACCCAGCTAACGAAGATTTTCGGGTTTTTACTTACTCTCTTCGTAAATATTACAACCAGGGTTTTCCAAAATAAATTGTTTTCCTACCAAAATGCTTCTTAAAATCTGCAAACAGCAACTGAATAACTAATCCTGATTAAATTGTATTTTTAAATAAATATCGTATTTTGTTTACTGATATTGCTTTTATAATTCATGGCGAGCTATTTTTATTTAATTTTTCGATCGTAAACTTAAGAAAACATAATAAATTATTAACATTACACAATCTTTCATAAATAAAAAATCCATACGCTTTTTTTTCATCATTGCAAACGGTAATCATAATCAAAACAACAAACATATGAAAAATAAAAAATTTCAATTAGTAGCTTGTTAGCTTTCAAACAGAGTAGGTGCATGTCGCATGTTTTTATTTTTCAGAAAGAGCTAAAAATGTTTTTTCTGCACTGCAGCGTTGCCAATTAGTGTGTAATTATCCAAAAATAATTTAAAGCTCTTTATGTGTGCAATATAGGTAGAGCTAAAACTTTTTTGATAATTACAGTAAGAAATTGATAGCAAGCTACATAAATTTATGCAATTTAAAAACTTTTTCACAATTCAGGTAAAAACCTACGGACATACATATAAATTGTTTACAGAATTTAAGAAAAAATATTTATAATAATTATGTGGGATATTAAGTGGGAAAATCTTTTTTGTTTTCTTTAAACATATTCAAAGAGCTGAGTGCCTTGTATGCAACCAGTTACTAAAGAATATGTTTGCATCGCACCTTAAGCGGCATACAATGCATATTGAGTTTCATTCTGTTTCAGGAAATAAGAGAAATCAATTAATAAAAAAACTAAAAGAAGATTTTCGACTCAAAAATCTTTGTATCTAAAATAGATGCTCAAATAACTCTACCAATACAGATAGCCAAATCAAGGCTTCACATATCATTAGCTTAGAATTAGCTAAAAAATATCGTTATAATAAAACAAAATATTAATAATTTTATATTTTGCCTTGAAATAAAAAAAAAAACATAAGCTTACATTTTTTATTTTTACATTTTTCAGTTAGTATTACTGAATGAGCGCGATATGTTGTGCTATGTTTTTATTTTTTTTATATATAATTTGTTATGTTCTGTTTTTTCACTTAAAATGCAGATTTGTTTTTTTCCAAATTTGCAGTTCTTATAAAAAAAAAATAATGGCAACGCTGACAATAATACTCTCATTTTAAGTGTGTTTCTCTTTGTGAAGACCACTGTTATAGATGTATTTTGTATTTTAAATAAAAGATACTAAAATACTGTATTTTGTATTTGAAATACTCGACTTGAAAGTATTTGGTATTTAATTTATTTATTTATTTAAAGTTGTTATCCAGCACAACAAGAACATTTCTTATATTATAGTACTGGGATAATGGTGTTATTACAAACAAACTTATATAGTTAAGGTATAAAACAACAAAAAGATATATAGATACATAGGTATAAGTAACATACATACATTTAATAGAAAACACAGCATAGGAACATAGATAAAAAATTGTAAAACTAATACATATTATAAATTGATGTGTGTGAAGATAAATACGTATTTAACTAGCAGAGACAAGAACCAAAATTTTTAGCAGAGTCAAATTTTAAGTTAACATAGTAATGTCACGCACTTAACAGTGTTCATTTTCAATATCCACTTCAATGATCTGCAAAAATCACATTTTTGTTGCTTTGTGCCTGCACACAAATTTTCATATATAACACAGTGCAACACGAAAAAAAATAACCATATTCGGGCATAACTACGTGAAAAAAAGACCAAAAAAGAAAAGACCCGTGTCTCCCAGTTTTGCCCAAAGTCATGCACTTTTTTTATGGGCCCCCAAAGATTTGGGGCCTTGGTGCCATTTTCGCAAAAAGTGATAATTTTCTCAGGCTCATATCTTGAAAACAGTTCGGAATTTTAATTAACTCTTTGAGGCAAAGTTGTAGCCCTTTTTATAAAGAACAAAAATTATGAACATAAAAAATTAAAAAAAGAATAATTTTAAATGAAAATCGCAAAAAACTTTAAAAAATTCAAATTTTTTACCTTTTTCTCCCTGTTCAGGTCCATAGGTAGCAAACCGTTCAAAATTTAAGGAAACAGTCAACTACAAAAATTTACCTTATATCCCAATAAACAACTTTTTAGAACATATAAACTTCCTAGGAATGATTCTTAACACCGTTTAGGTAGCGCTTAGGTTGCCGCAAAAGTTAAAAATTTTACGAAAATTTTTGAATATCATTTTTTTCAACATTGAGATACTGTGCTGTCTATTACAAAAAAATAATAAAAAAAAATATTCGTTGATGGCCCTGGACTTGCAAATCGCGCTCTCTTAAGTTGAGGATCCAAATCTTCGTCCGAATCTGACGCTGATTCAGAACTTATGGTGTCCAGAGGCACGTTGCTTCCAGGCCGCCTTCCATCTTTGGGTTTTTTTTTTTACATACCTTATTAACATCATAAAGGGTTATCCTGTGACTCCATCAACATACCTGAAATGAATTAGAAAAGAAATCAAAAATAATGCAATACCATGCATCAATAAAATTGATATTACCTCTACAAGCAATGCGTCGAATTTTTTGCCTTTGTACCGTTTTTCCATGGGCATTGTGGTTTGGTGAAACCGTTCTCCTCGCTCATCGGATTTGGTAGGGAGTTCTTTAATAAAGTCTTCAGAATGAAAATGAAGAAAATGCAGCTTTAACGTCATCGATATGCCGATTTCCTCAAAATAATACAGCAGTTCTTTCACCCATTCTCTTGCTTGCGGTTCCGCGTCTCGATCCCCTCCCAAGACTCTGGTGCATACACTGAAGGTTAATCCATGCCATTGAATGATTTTCATCAAGCGATGAATCAAATTTGCTCTTGAATAGGTTCTAATGTCAGGGCCATTAAGTACGCCTATTAAATTAAGACAATTATAAGGGCAGAAAAGAAAACATTAACATAGTGTAAATAGCTGTAGTACAACGAGGTGAACAAAAAATCGTACTAAGTTTACTGCAATAGCTTTTTTAATTTTGTCATCGCTACGCTTTGGGAAAACGCTTTTCAAATAGTCGAATGCGCTTGAACAATTTACAACGGCCACTTCAATGAATTTTTTTAACAATTCCTAATTTTATATGGAGCGGTGGCAGCAACATGTCTTGAGTATTATCAATTAGAGGTGCATTCTTAAGTCTATGTTGTTTCATTTGTTCCTGTACACTTCCTCTTTGGCTTACATTGGAATTACATTGGAATTGATTTATAGGTGAGCGCAAATCCCAATTATAAAGAAAACAAATGAATTTTGGAAAGCTGCCCTCATCGATGATTCCTTGCAAAATATTGATGACCTTCAAATCACAGCAAATCTTTCATTTATTTTCGTAGAATAAGATTTTTTATTAGTTATTAGTTTTGGTCCATCTCTTCCTGTTGGGGCTCATAATCGGTATCAAATCGATCTTGATTAGTAACACCACTTGCTGTAGTCATTTCTGTAAATTCTGTCCTACGATCTGGAGTTTGCGGCCTTGGGAATACAAAATTTTCAGGTGCAAGCACTGGAAGTGTGGCTGTTACAGTTGCTTTATAAATTTTGTTCTCATCATGTCTATTTAATCAAGATGTGTAACACTAGGCAACAGCCATTTTGTTATTTGTTTCTAGCATACTTTTTCTCATGGATTTGGACCTACTGAACACGAAAATGAATTTTAAAAATTTTTCTGTCGATTGGTTTGCGAGATACAAATTTTTTAATTTTTTTTTTTTAATTTTTGGAGGTACACTTACTATTTTGAGCATATCTTTAGTCTTCTTTGACCTATTTTATCCTACTACTACTCAAATTAAAGACAATTGAGCCGTCTACAACTTATTCTCAGAAAATTTTCAAATCGGGTTAGTAGTTTTGATGTTGGCGGCTTAAAAAGGTTAAAAAACTGGGTTTTTTTAGTAAAAATGTGGCTGAAAAATTCATATAAAAATTCATATAAAATATAAAACGCGATGTTAACAGCGATTTTAATTTTTTTACGTATAGCTGACACTTTTCCAAAGAAAATAAGCCCTTACTTAACAAAATCTGATGACAAATGGCCGACTTATTATTTTTTTGGTAAACGACCGAAATTCCGCTATTTTACGATTTTTTGATTTTCATTATTTGCACAGCTTACCTACCCAACGCAAACGAATAAATACATTTGAACTTAATTTAAAATAAACAAATTAGTCTTCGTATATTATTTTTTAATTTATTTGAGTAAAAACAAAGATATAAGTGTACATTTTATGCCATGTGGAAAAACTGCTGACTTCTTCTTTGTTTTTTGTATTCGCTGCAATCGGTCTCACGTATTAGGGTCCAAATATAGTCACCCATCATAGCCGTGTCATAGATGCCCTGATAGCGTCGTTCCATAGCCTTCAATTCCTGATGAAAGCGCTCGCCGTGTTCGTCGCTCACGTCTCCTAAATTCTCAGGGAAAAAATCCAAATGAGAATGCAGAAAGTGTATTTTAAGTGACATGTGCACTCCCATGGCTTCATAGTTCTTTACCAGATCCTCAACTATGTCCTTATAATTCGGGCTTTTGTTGTTTCCTAAAAAGTTTTCCACAACAAGCCTGAAGGAATTCCATGATGCGGCTTCGATGGGTGATAACAGCTTTGGGAATTTTTCATCTTTCAAAATTTTTTTTATCTCGGGTCCTGCGAAGACTCCTTCTTTAATTTTTGCCAGCGAAAGGTAAGGGAAAATTGACCGTAAATAGGCAAAAGCTTCACCTTCTTTGTCTAATTTTTTGGCAAAATTTTTAATCAAACCCAATTTTATGTGCAGCGGCGGAAGTATTATATTTTCACGGTTCTCTATTAGTGGTTTGCGCTGAACATTCGCTTCTCCAACTACAGGTTTCGTTCGTACCGGCCATTTTTTTTTTATATAATGCTGATCATCAGCGCGGCTATTCCAAAGGCACAGAAAACAGCAATGTCGCGTATAGCCTCCTTGGAGTCCACACAGAATGGCCACAACTTTAAGGTCGGCGCATATTTTCCAATTGTATTTCCTATACTCTATGCATTTCAGCAAAATGTCCATAGTTTCATAGTTCTCCTTTGAATGAACCGCATGAGCAATAGGAACAGATGGCTTTTCATTCCCATTATGTAAGAGAACTGCCTTCAAGCTCTCTTTGTTGCTGTCAATAAACAACCTCCATTCGTTGGGGTTGTGAATTTGGTGAAGCTCTTGGAACAAGCCTGAAATGTCGCTGCAAAAACATATTTGGTCTTTCTTTGTATAAAATTTTGCATACTCCTTGTGACGGTTTCTGTACGCTGTTACTTTCACTTCTGAAGCCACAAATCCACACTGTATCATCCGAGACGCAAAAAGTTCGGCTTTCTCCTTAGTGAGACCAAAATCGCGCACCCAATCGTTTAGTTCGGCCTGTGACAGTAATTTTCGCTTTGCACCCGGCTCAAATTCGCTTGCATTTGACTCGGACTCTTCTTCTGACGATTCTGCTTTTTGAAGAGATGCACCAGGGCACACTGGATATGGCACATCATGCGAATGTGGTACTGGAAGCGCAAACGATCCCACTTGAGCGTAGTTCCATTTAAAAAATCTTCCTACCCCACTGTTTGTGGTGAGGCAAAAATAACAGTCTGTGGAATGGCATAGCGGCTTTTTCCACATCATTGGTGTATCGAATTTCATATGGCGGCTAAAATTAAAATAAATTACTATATTCGCTATGTATAATGTGTTTAAATAAAAATTCTTACCTTCCGCCAGCTGCCCAGTTGGTTAAGATTATATAGCAAAGATCACACAGCGACTTAGGTGTCCATGGTTCTGTGATATTTGGTGAAATACCAAAATAATTCAAATAGTGCAATTGTACTGCTGGAGTAAACTTGTGTGCGTGATTTTTTTTTATAAACTGGCCACAAACATTGCAGAAATTGTCTGGATCGTTCAAACACTCGAACACACGTAGTCTTTTACTCATTGTCTTCCTTGCGTTTTCTAAATATTAACTTCTTTACACTTTCACAGACAGTTTTGAAATGCAATTGATAACCGTGTCTCCTTATGTTTAAATATGTATGAGCATGTAGTGCTGTAAATAAATTAAAAAATAATATACGAAGACTAATTTGTTTATTTTAAATTAAGTTCAAATGTATTTATTCGTTTGCGTTGGGTAGGTAAGCTGTGCAAATAATGAAAATCAAAAAATCGTAAAATAGCGGAATTTCGGTCGTTTACCAAAAAAATAATAAGTCGGCCATTTGTCATCAGATTTTGTTAAGTAAGGGCTTATTTTCTTTGGAAAAGTGTCAGCTATACGTAAAAAAATTAAAATCGCTGTTAACATCGCGTTTTATATTTTATATGAATTTTTATATGAATTTTTCAGCCACATTTTTACTAAAAAAACCCAGTTTTTTAACCTTTTTAAGCCGCCAACATCAAAACTACTAACCCGATTTGAAAATTTTCTGAGAATAAGTTGTAGACGGCTCAATTGTCTTTAATTTGAGTAGTAGTAGGATAAAATAGGTCAAAGAAGACTAAAGATATGCTCAAAATAGTAAGTGTACCTCCAAAAATTAAAAAAAAAAAATTAAAAAATTTGTATCTCGCAAACCAATCGACAGAAAAATTTTTAAAATTCATTTTCGTGTTCAGTAGGTCCAAATCCATGAGAAAAAGTATGCTAGAAACAAATAACAGACAAAAGTTTGTTATTTGTGACCTAGTGTAATTAACGCATGCATACGAACTGGTTCCACCATGATCACCTGGGCGATAAATCCAGTTTACCGGCTTACAATACTTCATACTATGTTTGCCTCCATTCAACCATGCTATGAGATTATTATAACATTGGCGACACACTGCGTTAGGTGTGTAATTTTCACCGGTCAAATCTATTTCGTCCAAAAACAACTTATATGCTCTTTTAAATTCACTTGTTAAAAGATTCTTTTCCTTTTGAAATCTTGTAGAATTATTTTTTCTGATTTGATGACCGCAAATGTAGGAAAAGAAACAAATCTTTTTACACTGCATATTGAAATTGTCAGTTGCCAATGTTGTATGCGAATTATGCTGTAGAACTTTCTCTATAACTTTCACTGCGGAGATCTCGTTGACGTCGCGCTGTGTAATGCCTCGATGTGGGTGTCGCGTCGCTTTTATATTGTGATCTGCGTTCATTGATGCGTTTGCGGTCGGTGCGTGATCGTACGAGCTGTTTACTGAAATCTTAGGTAAATTTTTGTAGTTTATTACTTGATAAGTTTGGGTGCAATAATTTCTTCTTTTTAAATTTATTCAATTGCTATTTTATTTTGGATTGTCCTTTCTTATTACAAAAATAGGTACATGGTAATGGGTAATTTATTGGTGGTATAAACAATCATTATTAAAAAGTAATAACAAAGCAATAAAAAAAGTATGTACATAATTTAATTATAGGCCGTTAACGATCATTATTGCGATTTGTGTATGATGTATTTTGTTGTTTATTTTTTGTTGCATTCTTAATCTCGTAGTGTACGGACGTGTCTACGCGAGTGTAATATTGGTAATAGGTGTATTAGTAATAAGTGGTTAACGAATTTATTAATATACATATATAAACAGAATAGTGAGAAAAGAAAAACAACAAACTTAATAATAAATAAAAAAAGCGAACTGTTAATGAGTAACAGTAATCGTAGTGACAGTGGGCCTGAAAGCCGAAATGCTTACATTGTGTTAAGCTCAAGCATTAGCAATGAAAACATCAGAGACCCTGAATATAACAAAAACTATTTGAACGCAAAACCAAAAATAAACAAAGACAATTTAAGTGCAAGTGTGCCTAATTTAAATAAGTGTGCTGAACAAGGGACAATTTTAGCCCAATCCCTTTTCAAAAATTATAAAAAAAATACCGAGGTACCAAACTTATCATTTGCTAAAGGCGGTCCCAGCCCACTTTTTACAGAAGCTCCAAAGGTCCAGGTAGGGATGGACCGCTATATTACAGTTCTTAAAAGGGGTAGAAGCCCGAAATCTGCAGAGGTTACCAAGCCAGCAAAATTTTCAAAAGATAAAGAAAAGCCTACTTCATCGCAGAATCGTTTCGCCATATTGCAAGAGGAGAACGATACCCCTGTTGTTGAAAAGAATTCATCTAAGCCTCCTCCAATATATTTGAGAGAAAGAAACTCCAACGATCTTATTAGGTTTTTAGTTGGATTAATAGGTGAAAATAGCTTTTATGTGTCTAACATAAAACGTGGCAGCATTTATGAAACAAAAATTCAGGTAAATCACGAAAACGCTTACCGCATCACGGTTTCGGAGTTCGAAAAAATTAAGAAAAACTTTTATACTTACTTACTTAAAAACGCAAAAGGCCTTCAGGTAGTTATAAAAGGTATTGACTCTAACATTGACCCGGAAGAGATTAAGGCCAGTTTGTGCAGCAAAGGCTTCAAAGTTAAATCCGTATCGAACATGAGAAACAGAGAAAGGCATCCGCAACCACTATTCCGAGTGGAGCTTGAGCCTGGGGATTTAAAACTGAAGAAAGGTGAAACCCACCCAGTTTACGATTTAAAATATATTTTGCATCGTAGAATTATTGTAGAAGCGCCACATAAGAGATCTGGACCCGTACAGTGTTTAAACTGCCAAGAGTATGGCCACACCAGAACTTATTGTAAGTTGCCTTCTGTTTGCGTTGTGTGTGGGGACCTGCATTCTACGACCAAATGCGACAAACCAAAAGATGATCCTAGGGTGAAGAAATGCAGCAATTGCGGTGGAAACCACACTGCCAACTATAGAGGTTGCCCGGTTTTTGATCTAGTTAAGCGCTCATCTAAGCCTAAAATAGTTTCTCCCCCTACCCAGCAGTTAAATGCACCAAGTGTTACTATGCCCCCTTTAGCACAGCCAACAGCAAGTCATATTTCTTATGCTAATGCATTAAAGTCTAATCAGCCCAATACAAGTAAGCCTAATCAGACCAACACAAGTAAGCCTAATCAGCCTACAGCTCCACAAGAATTGCCAACAAATGAACTAATCGGTCCCAATTTTAGCCGCCTGGAAGCTGTAATTGACAATATGGTCAAACAATTTACGCAGATAATGGCGCAAATGGCCGGCATGATGCAGGAGATGCAGAAAATGCAGTCTGCTCTTCTGCAGGCCATGCTTAAAAGACCATGAACTGCCTCAGGGTTTGTTTCTGGAACGCAAACGGCATCCGCCAACACAAAAACGAGCTCGAATATTTTTTAATACACCATAAAATTGACGTCATGCTGATTTCCGAGACTCATATGACATCTAGGAGCACTTTTAAAATTAGTGGATAAAATTTTTATGACTCAAAAGATCCCAGGGATAGATCCTGTGGAGGCTCTGCTATATTAATCAAATCAAGAATTAAGCACCAATGGTTGGGTGGCCTATCTGAATGTTATATGCAAGCAACAAACGTCTGCATTAATGAGTTTTTCAATAACTTACTTATTTCATCAGTTTATTGTCCACCGAGATTCTCCATAACGAAGGATCAGTACAACAGTTTTTACAAATCTCTAGGTCCCCGCTTCATAGCTGCTGGAGACTATAACGCCAAGCACACGTACTGGGGCTCCCGACTAATTAGTCCCAGAGGTCGTGTGTTGTATGATGCCGTGTCTGAAATGGGACTTTATGTTATTTCAACTGGACAACCAACCTACTGGCCAACGGACCACAATAAAATTCCAGACGTAATCGATTTTGGCGTAGCAAAAGGTATCTCCTCGGAGCTTTTTGAGGCTCAAGCCTCCTTGGATTTATCGTCTGACCACTCACCCACAATAATCACTATTTGCAGTCCTCATCATATAGCAACTAGTGATTTTTTCTTATCTAAAAGGATAAATTGGTTGAAATATAAAAAATACATTAGCGCCCACTGCTCGGAGAACCAACCGCTAAAAACTCCCGCAGACATCGATGATTGTCTGAGCGTCCTAAATGAAAACATTCAAAAAGCCGTTGAACATGCGTCTTCTAGTTACCGTCAGGCTAGGTACAACAAAATTTTTTCTGACGATGTGAGAAAGCTTTTATTTGAAAAAAGGAGAGCCCGAAGAGATTGGCAAAAGCATAGATCACCCCAACTTAAAGCTAAGCTGAAAGAATGTACAACCCAACTAAAAAGCTTGCTGGAGATTCACAGAATAGCATCACTGAAAGAGTACCTGGAAGGTCTAGACGCGACTGCTCAGACAAATTATTCCCTATGGCGATCAGCCAAGCGTCTTAAAAGACCTGTTATTGCAAAACCACCACTGCGTAATCTGAGAGGATCCTGGGCCAGAAATGACGAAGAAAAATGCGATCTGTTTGCAAATCATTTAAAAAACGTGTTCACCCCTAATACATGCACAGACGTAAGGGAATTACCGCCTGTTGTTGCCAGACGTCCTTTAGAAATACGTTTCCGATTTACAGATGTTGTAGAGGCTGTCGCTAACCTAAATAGTAAAAAAGCTCCTGGCGTTGATAAAATCAGCAACAAAATGCTCTTTGAGCTACCTTTCACGGCTAAAGGGATAATTCTTTTTATTTTTAACGCGATAATTCGGATTGAACATTTCCCGCCTATATGGAAAGTGGCCTTAGTAAAGATGATTCCTAAGCCTGGCAAAGATCCTTCGAAAGTAGAGTCTTATAGGCCTATAAGTTTACTACCCACAATGTCAAAATTATTCGAAAAATTGCTTAAGAACAAGCTGACTCCGATCCTGAATGAAAACAACTGCATTCCAGATCACCAATTTGGCTTTAGAAGTCAACATAGCACAATCGAACAAACTCACAGACTGGTGCAGGTTATAAGAAAAACCTTTGAGGAAAAGAAGTACTGCTCCGCGCTCTTCATTGATGTCTCTCAAGCTTTCGATAAAGTATGGCACGAAGGCCTTTTAAACAAACTAAAGCTAAACCTTCCAGCTAATATTTTCAACCTATTAAAAAATTACATAACCGGTCGACAATTTATGATCAAAGAGGGAAACCAAATAAGTTCTTCTCAACCAATAGGGGCTGGTGTACCTCAAGGGAGTATACTAGGTCCAGTTCTGTACTTGCTCTACACAGCAGATATGCCAACCAATAGTTTTACACACACGTCGACATTTGCTGATGATACTGCTTTCCTTAGTATTCATAAAGACCCTAAAGAGGCTTCGAACCAACTGCAACAACACGTAACCCAAATTGAGAAATGGGCAAAGTTATGGGGAATAAAGATAAATGAACAAAAATGCACTCACGTAACTTTTACTTTACGTAAAGAAACGTGCTCCCCAATCACTATTAACAACCACATGGTGCCTCAACGAACTGAGACAAAATATCTTGGTATTCACCTAGACCGCCGCCTCACATGGAAGCCTCACATTGATGCGAAGCTGACTCAAATAAAACTTAAAGCTGCTCAAACCCACTGGCTAATTGGTAGAAACTCTGTGCTACGTCTGGACTGTAAACTTCTACTCTACAACTCGATTTTAAAACCAATTTGGTGCTACGGTATACAATTATGGGGCACTGCTTCCTCCTCCAACATAGAAAAAATACAACGTCGTCAAAACAAAATTCTGAGAATGATAACTGGTGCTCCTTGGTATATTAAAAACAGCAACATCCACAAGGATCTAGAAGTTCCACTAGTTAAAAGCGAAATCCTAAACTATGTGGACAAGTATTTAAATAAGCTGGAAACACATCCAAATCCGCTCGCTCGAAGCATCCTGCAACATAGTGGGCACACCCGCCTAAAAAGAAGGGATACTATTGCTCTTAGATGAAATTTTTGAAATTTGCCATCTTTATTGTGAAAACTTAAATTTTAGTCTGGTACTGACTGGACTAGTATTAATTATTTAGTTTTAAGATTTGAATACTTATTGTTAGTTCGCTTAGAAGATTCAATAATAAAATATATGTTAAAACAAAAAAAAAAAAAATTTTTTTGTAATTGACAGCACAGTATCTCAATGTTGAAGAAAATAAAAAACAAATGAATTTCAAAAATTTTCGTAAAATTTTTAACTTTTGCGGCTACCTAAGCGCTACCTAAACGGTATTAAGAATCATTCCTAGGAAGTTTATATGTTCTAAAAAGTTGTTTATTGGGATGTTAGGTAAATTTTTTTAGTTGACTGTTTCCTTGAATTTTGAACGGTTTGCTATCTATGGACCTGAACAGGGGAAAAAAGGTAAACAAGAATTGAATTTATTAAAGATTTTTGCGATTTTGATTTTAAATTATTCTTTTTTTAATTTTTTATGTGCATAATTTTTGTTCTTTATAAAAAGGGCTACAACTTTGCCTCAAAGAGTAAATTAAAATTCCGAACGGTTTGCAAGATATTAGCCTGAGAAAATTATCACTTTTTGCAAAAATGGCACCAAAGCCCCAAAACTTTGGGGGCCCATAAAAAAAAGTGCATGACTTTGGGCAAAACTGGGAGACACGGGTCTTTTCTTTTTTGGTCTTCTTTCACGTGGTGATGTCCGTATATGGTTATTTTTCCATGACTTAAAAAATTACACACAGTGTAATCGATCAAGACACTCGACTGAAAAGTTACTGGCAAAATCATGCACAACATGCAGTTTAATCATACCGAGTGTTTAGCACATTTTCAACTATGCATGTTCGACACTCGGTTTTAATATGAATGCTTTATTTAATCATTTAGAGTTGATAATGAAATTTTGAACAATGCATGTTTGATATTTGGTACAAATTAACATACTTTTTGCGTTGTTTGGTATGATTAAAATTGAAAAACGAACTTAAAAGATTTAACAATGCAAATACATACAAACATATGTATACAAAAGGCATTAAACTATATTGTAGACATTTCTGAGTAATGTTCTGCGGTAAATCAAAGTCAGGCATTTATTGTTTTCTTTAAAGAAAAACTTATTTTAATTCAAAAACAAAAATAAAATTATTTTTTTTACATTAAAATTGTAATAAGTACTTCTTATTTTAATGCTAAAATTAAAAAATAATTTTTTTATAAAAATGGGTAAAATATTTTATTACAAAAATTAAGAGGTGCTCTATCACCAAGGCTTATTTTAATTCAAAAACAAAAATTAAAAGTAAGTACTCTTATTTTAATGCAAAAACTAAAATTAAATAAAATTATTATATAACAATGGGTAAAATTGTTTATTACAAAAATGGGAAGGTGTACTATCACAAAAATTTACTTTAATTCAAAAATAACATGATTTTCTTTACATTAAAATACACTTAATAAGTACCACTTATTTAAATGATAAAATTAAAAAAAAATTTTTTAACCCAATCATTGCAAAAAAAAGAGACTTGTTTTACGCACATAAATATAAATAAAAAAGAGAAACAACTTAAACTAAAAATTAATTTTGTGATTAAAATACACATACTTTTTTAAAACCATACCATACATCATTATTTTTCGTAATTTTAAAAAGATGTTTTAATACGAAATAATTTTAAACAACTAAACTAGCAACACACACTTTAACATTCACTTCTTTCTTGTAGGCAGTTAATTATTTAATGTTAACACAATGATTGCTTTCATTTCTATATTTTTGCATTATTGCATGTTGTACTTCGTTTTTCAATTTTAATCATACCAAACAACCCAAAAAGTATGTTAATTTGTACCGAGTATCAAACATGCATTGTTCAAAATTTCATTATCAACTCTAAATGATTAAATAAAGCATTCATATTAAAACCGAGTGTCGATCATGCATAGTTGAAAATGTGGTAAACGCTCGGTATGATTTAGTTACATGTTGTGCATGATTTTTTGTGCAAAATTGACACACAACCATTATTCTGATGTATATAAAATGAATAAATATAAGGAGTGCTACGGCATATTTTAAAGATGATGTAGAAGTAACTTATTTTTTTGTGTGTTGAATAAGACTTACTTGTTTTTGAAACACCGGCTGCAGTACTCTGGGGGGTTACTATGTAACTCGATTCGAAAGTATGAACAGCTCGAAAGTTGTATTCGATCCGAATTTAAACTCCTACCATGTAACAGTTTCGGATCGGGCGAAAAGTGCTGCCACCAATTGAAATAATTTTGGCACTACTTTCGAATGAATTATTCAACATTGGCAGCATTTATTACGCAAAATGTCAAAGCAATTAAAAAAATAAAAGAAAATTAAACAAGAAATATTTATTCGTTATGAAAATGGAATGAAGTTTTTGCTAATTCATTTATAGTGGTTTTAGGAAAAAAAAGCTTAAATAGTTATTTAAAATACTTACATACTATACAATAAGGGCAGATGTATGTAACTTATAAATTTCGATTTCTTTGACTTTTAAGCATCTCTCTCTTTAAATCAATCTTTGCAAGTTAAGTTTTCGATTTTCTACACTCAAGTTCATTTCATGGTCGAATTTTCTTTTTGCAAGCTTATAATTTTTTTGTTCTTCTATATCCATTGTCTTCTTTTATATCTTTTTTTTACACCGAATTTCCAGATCATCAACCGCCTCCTTTAGTTCAAGAAAATCAATTACACCTTCTTCGAGCGCGGTAAATTAGCACATTTTGGCCGGGACACCGCCTGTGCCTGAAAAATTAATGCGATTCTTCCGCAATTTTGCCTTAAGATGGGTCTTCTGATTTGCCCAAACCTAAACAATAACATATTATTTTCATTTATGGGTAAACTATATATTACCTCCTTTCTTCCAACCGACCACTTTCCGCATTGGTGGCCTGGCGGTATTAAGATCTTCTGCCAATCGTGCCCATAAATTGTTGGTGGCTTGTTTGGCGTCCGGAGCTTTTATATAGGCCTTAGCCAACTGCGAATACTCTGTCATAAAGTTGACCATAATTTTAAATTGCCTTTTCTTCGTATTAATATTTTTCGTAGCATTTTCCCTAATGAAAAAGATTTGTATTAATTTTATTTATTAAAATACATAAATATAACAAATACTTACATTTTTAGGTTTGGTGTCGATGTTTTGAATTTTTAAAGTTTTTTTATGTTTCATTCGTTAGCTCAACATCAAACGAGCACAAATGCCAACTTTCGAGCGACTTTGACATCTAAATTCGAAGTACATAGTGAGCCACATCCGAAAGTAGAGTACAAGTATCCGACAATCGGATACGGCAACTCGAAAGTAGCAAATGTATTTACGAATTCGAGTTAGTTGGTAGGAAAAATCCGTATCCGTAATATTTAACTATCGAATCGAGTTACATAGTAACCCCCCTGATCCACTTAATTAAGCAGGTCAGTACAGGGAAGCAAAGCCTAGTTCTTAGACCTAACCATATGAAAATCGTGCTCCAAAGGTTCCTTATTGAAACCAGAATAGCACGATATCAAATACAATCTTGGATTGTAAATTAAATGCGTTTGAAAATAGTGTCTTTTATGAAAAACTCTTCGGTCGATGAGCCACCAATTAAATGGTACACATATACCACTATATAGGAATGGTGGTCCGAAGGGTCACTAATGGAGCACGCTTAGTGGGATGTCTGGAATAATCTTGGGAGTTAAGTAAAATCGAGAAGATGAATAAAAATGAACACTAATAAGTGCGTAACATTACTATGTTACCTTAAAATTTGACTCTGCTAAAATTTTTGGTTTTTTTCTCTGCTAGTTAAATACGTATTTATCTTCACACACATAACAAAATCACCTCGTGCCACAAATTAGCTCACTACTTTAAAAACCGCGAGGAGGTATGTGCCCATTTAAGATAAAGGACGTGCCTTTGCAAAAAGTGATTTTAGGACGATTGTCATAGAAAATAGGTCTGTCTGCGTACACATATTTTGCATATCATTTTGTGCAAAATGTTGCAACATCTTGCAAAATGCTGTCTGCGTACTCCAAATCTCTTGCAGCGAGAGAGCCAAAAAGGAAATTTTTTGACAGTTGGAAGTTAGAGAACTTGCAAAATGTTGCTGAAGAAATTTCTGCTTGCAAGATTTTGCAACTAGTTGTACATTAAGTTGATCATAATGCAAAACGTTTTCCTTATTACTGACGAAAAATAAATCAAAAAGTGTTTAGTCTACAGTTATTAATGGAAAATAAGTTGAATGACGACATCAAAATTGTTAGGTTAGTATCCACATGTAAATTGCAGCAAAATCTCCAGCAATTAAAATTACTAAAGACACCGATAACAGCTCTAATTAAGCGATAAGCTTATCAAATTTTACCATTCTGTCAGCCCTATAAAGAAGGAAAAAATGTGATACCATTACAGTTAAAAGCAATTAATACGTATTCAATATTAATTAATATCAATGTTATTCTTTGTATATATTGCTAAACTACCAGCATGCTTATATATATCGGAATGAAAAAGGCGATATCCGTTCATATTGTACAAATTGAATCAAGTCCTAAATTTTAATATAATAAAAAAAAAAACAAATTTATCTTATTTATTGCATAAACTTTTAGCATTTATATGGCAAATAAAAAATCCATGCTTGCCTTTAACTAATACGAATCATACTTGTATTATAGTTACCATATCTAGAACCAAGTTGTTCGTTCGTTATGTTTGTAACAATGATATCTTATACTATGTTCATACATATTTGGGTGACCATTTTTTTTGTTCGAAATTAGTACAATTTTTGTTTTTAGTTCTAAATGGGGTTTTTAGATTTTAAAGTCTATCGACCACCTTTAGTTTTAGAGATCGACCTAAAATTACTTTTGAAGCCGATTAAAGCATGTCCGGCCATCCGTGCGTCTAGGTGCTTTGAATTTTTGTAATCAAAGTACAGACTAGAGGTCTGCTTGACTACACCCAAATGCCGTTTAAATACATTCGCTTGTTTTTCAACAACATAGTGTTTTTCATTCAATGTTAAACAAACTAAATGAATGAACCCACAAGCAAAAGCAAATAAAAAACAACTTCAGCCGAAAACAAAATATTACCCATACATTCATATAAATAAATACTGAATAGAATGTGTGAATATTGCTGTATGATTGGTGTAAAAAATTATTATTGAGCGCATTCATTTGTGTTTGCAAATTTGTCGTTATTGTTGTTGTTAAACATTCATTAACTCGAAAAAACACCTGAATGTTTTTATAAAAACTCTAACTGTAATGAGACTTTGCTATGTTTTTGTATTTTCAAGTGTGTTTTATACACATTCAAGGCGAAAACTGTAAAATGAATGTGTTCTTCTTGTATCATTGAGTGTAACACACAATACATTCTTTCTTGTGTTGTTACTGGCTTAACTTTATTTATCTCCCATAGAATGAAAAATGTTTGAATGAATATTGTTTTTGTTGTGTATAGGCAATTAAATGAATATAGTCATGCAGATGTCTAGTACAGACTGAATATAATTGATTTTGTAAAAAAATAAAATAAAATATGAAGGAGTTAGATTTTTTATGCAAAAATCAACAAACGATATAAAATCAATCCAATTATTTTAAGTTTTTAGTAATTCAATTGAGATGGTTTAATATTACTTCACTAGCTTAAGCATTTACACTTAAAAAATTATTACACTAACTGACTGTAAATTATTATTTTATTTATTATTATTATTATTATTATTATTATTATTATTATTATTATTATTATTATTATTATTATTATTATTATTTATTATTTTTCTGTCAAATCAAGCAATTTTCTTTTTTACCGTAAGGATATTTTAATTTCTTCTACATTTTTTCTAGTCAAGATAAAAGGTAAATGCTTTGCGGGAACCAAGTTTTGAATATTATTGTTTGGTTTTATAGGATTAAAAAGTTTTGAATCTTGAAAACACTTTTTATTAAAGATACTTAAGCAAATATTTTTTATTCTTGTCTACCCAGGACTAAACTTAAAATTAGGCAAACATTTTTTTTGCAACACAATCCCCGTAAAGACGAATGTGACACATGTGATAGACTTAGGTCCAAACAACCTGACAAATTAGACAATTTATATGCCAAATGATTATATAAGAGCAACAAAATAAGCCAGAAACACCGTGAAACAGGTGGTAAAATAGTAAAAATGGCTTTTAAAGCTCTTTATCTCAATTTTGATTTTTTTAAAGACTATACCGGCAAAAAACTTATTCCGTTTACATCTATTAAACCTGGTCGGAAAAAAACGAACCGCCGATCTACCTAGTGGTGACATAAAATATAAAATTAATTTTGATGACGAGTATTATAGCCTTCCGGATGGAGTTAAAGTATACGGCGGTCATATAGGGGCAAACCCCTTACAATGAGGTCCCCGTCTAATTCAATTAAGTAAGTGGAAGCATTTGCAGATGCTTAAGACTGTTATTCCCCAATAATGTAATGCTTTTTATGAAAATTAAAAACATGTGTAGAAAGAGTAACTGTTCATTGAATTTTTATTGTAGTTTATCTAAAACCGTGAATTCCTTATATATACCTTATTATTTTATATTTATTCTTATAACTTTTTTTAATAAAAAAATCTTGATATTTTAATAAAAGCATCAATTAATGTTCATTATAGCGGATTTTTATTTTTGTTCAATTAATGCTATCTGCTTGCTTTAACATTTGAAACGTTAAAATTTTAACTTGTAAAAAGTGCTATCTGCAATAGAATAGCAAATATTAATAAGGAATAAATAAAAACTTCATTTGTATAAAATTTAAGGCCCCTTTTAAAATAATATTGTAAAACAAAGTTTATTTACTAATCTTATAGACAACGACAAAAACTATTTTTCGCTCTCCTGTAAAATTGTGAATTTGCACTTTTTGAATATAAGCCCTCGATACATCCATGTGACAATACATACCTATGTCCAAGCATACAAGAAACTTTTTTCATATTTGTTTCTGCCCATCCATTATACATGTTTAACAGCGTTGCCAGTTTTCATTTGCTATAATTTTGTATGGAGTTTGTGTGTTTGTTAAAAAAAAAAACAAAGGCAATCGCAGTATTTTGCCAACATCTAGATCCCTGGTGAATCGATCTTGGTCATTTTAAATAGCAATCATCTCAGGAATATGTCTGACCATGTGATCTAACAATTTTCGGCAAAAAATCATTGTCAGATCATTTTCAAAGGACCAACTGATTACAATATTGTCAGGAATCTTACAACCGTGTGAACATTATTCGATGCCATTGCCTGACTATTGCAAGATATTGCCACTCCATTTTGTATTGGCAGATGTACCGACATCTAACAATGGCGTCATTGTTAGAAACTTTTGTTGTTTATTAACTGAAATATTTTTTATCCATCAACTCGAAGTGAAGCCATACATTTGTATGTAGAATCTTTATTTTCTGCTTTGAGAAAACGCATTTTTTTAATGTCAGTACTTTAGTAAAATTAAATATTTCAAAAAAACAATAAGTATTAATAAAACTTCTAGTACATTTAATAATAAATTCCATGTTTTTTTTTAGAATGTCAAAAACACAATTTGATTTTTAGCCCACAATAAACCTACACAGAAAGAAAAAACACATTCTAAAATCAAGAATTTGAATTTATCCAAAATCGTTCTTCGAATTTTTAAGTACGATCCGTCCTTAGATTTTCTTTAATGAAGCCTTTTCGGATTACTTCAGTAAATCAAGCAGAAAAAACTTGTTGTTTTAATATATTTTATATTTAAAAGGTAAGAGCGCTATGTTCGGCTGTGCTGAATCTTATATACCCTTCACATTGGCCTTTCGAAATCCCAAACTTTTTTTATTTTAATCCATTTTTTTACTTTTGAAATATTCTTATTTTCAAATAGGGGTCGGTGTCATTTTTTAACGCCCCACGGGTGACTACGGGGAAGTTGTAGGGGTTTTTTTCCTAATTTTTTCAAATTTTGTGTGGCAGTAGCTCCCATACAAACTAACAATTTTTATGAAATTTTCGATACGCTATATCTCGGAAGCTATAAAAGCTATCGATACCAAATGTTTTACAAAAAGTTATTGGACAGCAATACCTACGCTTTGAAGAAAAATTTTTTGGGTGGGGGCTGGAGAACGGATAGCTCCCATACAAATTAACAATTTTTATGAAATTTCCGATACGCTATATTTCGGAAACCATAACAGCTATCTACTTCTAGTGTTCCACGAAAAGTAATTGTAGGATAAGGCCTACACTTTGGTAAAAAAAAATTTTTGGGGAAGGGGCAGGGAAAGGGTTAGCTCCCATACAAATAAACACTTTTTATGACATTTTTGATACGCTATATCTCGAAAACTATAACAGCTATCGACATCAAGTGTTCTACAGAATGGAATTAGAGAACAAGACCTACGCTTTGAAGAAAAATTTTTTGAATGGGGGCAGTAGAAGGGGTAGCTCCCATACAAATTTACAGTTTTTATAAAATTTTCAATACGCTATATCTCGAAAACTATAACAGCTATTGATACAAATGTTCTACAAAAAGTAATGGGACAAGACCTACGCTTTGTAGAAGAAAATTTTGGGGAGGGGGTGCAGTTGAAGGGGTAGCTTCCATACAAATAAACACTTTTTATTACATTTTTGGTACGCTATATTTAAACGTTCTACAGAGAGTAATTAAGCAACAAGACCTACGCTTTGAAGAAAAAATTGTTTGGGTGGGGGCAGGAGAAGGGGTAGCTCCCATACAAATCAAAAATTTTTATAAAATTTTCGATACGCTATATTTCGGATATTTATTGACTTCTAGCGTTCTACGAAAAGTAATTGGAGATAAGACCTACACTTTGGAAAAAAATTTTTGGGTAGGGGCATGGGAAAGAGTAGCTCCCACACAAATAAGCACTTTTTATGGCATTTTTAATATGCTATAGTTCGGAAACCATAAAATTTATCGACTTTAAACGTTCTACAAAGTGTAATTGGACAAAAAGGCCTAAACTTTGGATACAATTTTTTGGGTTGGAGAAGGGGTAGCTCCCAAACAAATTAACAATTTTTTATGAAATTCTCGATAGGATATATCTCGGAAACTCGGTGATTCAGAGCCTAGGACTACTGACTTTCTTAGACATCGTGCGGACGGTACTCTTGCTTCTTTATCCTTTTTCTCTTATCTATGAATCTTTTGACTTACTGTTTTTCTTTTCTTCTCAACTCTTCTGAAGGGATTCACAATGGGCCTAAGGGCCTCCGAGTGGAGGTGGCGAACTCGCTACTACCCTTCGTAACTTACCTAACCTAACCTATCTCGGAAACTATAACAGCTATTAACTTGTGGTGTTCTACAAAAAGTAATTGGAAGATAAGACCTAGACTTTGAAAGAAAGTTTTTTGAGAAGGGGCAGGGAAAGGGGTAGCTCCCATACAAATTGTCGATTTTTATGAAATTTTCGATGCGCTTTATCTCGGAGACTATAACAGAAATCGACTTCAAATGTTCTACAAAAAGTAATAATCAAATAATGCATACATTTTGGAAAAAAAGTTGTAGAGGAACAGGGGGTCTAGATCATCCCATAACAATTAACAACTTTTATTAACCTTTTAATACAAATAATTTCGAAATTTTTTATAACTCTCGATTTCAAACCTTCTACATCTTTTTCCTTTACTTATACGAACGTTCAAAATTTTTAAAGTTTTCTATGGACTTTAAAACTGGCACAAGGTATTTTTTTTATATTATATACGGTACAAAATAACTCGGCTGGGTTTATTAAAAGACCAATGTTAAGGGTACATTAGATTCGGCACAGCTAATATAGCGCTCTTACTTGTTTTTAATCGCTTCCGTAGCTTTCAGGGTTTTTTTACAAAGGTAAAATTTAAGACCGACCCTAATTAGTTTTCCTCTCCGAAACATATTCCTAGAAAATACTAAACCCCTGTCTACACGCCCTAAAGGGGTTGCCATTAAATTAAAAAAAAGGTAAAAAGCTTACAACTTCCCGGAGCCGCCGCTATAGGAATAAAATGTATAGCGGACCTTCATTATCTTTTTCTACTAAAGATATTCCTAGATCGTTTTTGCCCCCTGTCTCCATCAACCAAGAGGGCTGCGATACAAAATTAACAAAAATGATGTAAAAACCCCCATAACTACCTCACAGTCGGCCTTAGAAAAATAAAGTGTAGGAACGACCCCCATTAGTTTTCCCTCCCAAACATATTTTTAGAAAATGCTTAACCCCTGTTTCCACGCCCTAAGGGATCTGTCATACAAAATTGAAAAAAAAGGTAAAAACCTTACAACTTCTCCGCAGTCGCCCCCAGAGGAATAAAATGTATAGCTGACCCCCATTTGCTTTCCCTGCCAAACATATTCCTAGAACATACTTACCCCCTATCTCTATCACCTAAGGGGGTTTCCACACAAAATTTTAAAAAATACTAGTGAAAGTCACTAAAAAATTTAAAAAAAATTAAGGTAAAACCCCTACAGCTGCCTTAATCATCCTAAGAGGGTTAAAATATGACATATTTCATAAATAAGAAAACGGATAAAAATAAAAAAGAGGTTTGGGGTTCCGAAAGTCCAATGCGAAGGGTATCTAAGATTCGCATAGCCGAATATAGCGCTCTTTCTGGTTTATTACTAGTATTATACCAAAGATTATGAATATATTAATAGTGCTTGTCATACAAAAACGTAATTTGTTTGCTAGAACCCTTAATGATGCGGAAGGAAAAATAGAAAGTAGATATGCACAAAGCAGTTTTATTATAATATTTAAAGTAAGAAATTATTCAGCTAGATCATATGGCTGGGTAATTAAAAAAATTCAATGTGGAGGGAATATAAGATTTGGCACAGCCGAATATGGCTCTTACTTGTTTTATTTAAATGTACTAAAAGTCCAATATGCACGTAGTATCCGGGTATCACTGTCCTAATTATACATTTTTTATTTGCTTTCACTTACGTGCTAAGGCTTAATGAAACGTCTAAATTTTCAAAAAGTTATTAATGTAAAATCAACTGAAATTCTTTTTAAAATACTTTGATATTCATTTAAAAACCCTCCAACAAGATATTCTTAAAGAGTAACAAAATATTTCATTTAAATTCAGGCATCAAAATATTAACTTACTATTAACTAGATTTTCTGTCATTTACAGCAAAACACCATGTATCATAAAAAAAATAACAAAGTAAAATATTACTAAAAAATAACATAAATGTATTTAAATATTATTGTCTCGACATATAGAAAAAGTACTATAAATATGTACGAAGAACTTTCTGTCCGCTTAGTTGACTTCCATATCATGATATCATTTCAATAATTCTAAATTCGAAGATCTTAACCCAGGAATATGCAAAAAACTCCTTTAATATGTAAAATGTACCTTTTTTAACTTAGTTGGTTTTTGACCCTAAAATGCAAAAAGGTCCCAAAAAGTTAAAAAAATTAGGTTTTGTCTTAAAAATACCCAAAGTTTTTAGAAGGTACCTGTTAAAAGGCTAAGTCTTAATTTTGGTCCGAAAGGGCAAAATAAGGGGTTAAAATTATATTTTGGCACTTCTTGGTACTTTTTGTTACTTTTAAACCAATAAAGATAGAAACATTATTCAAATTGCGTTCGATAGGTCCTAAAAAAATATGATTATATTTTTCGTACATTTTTTCAATTTTGGCCCCAAAGGGGGAAAAAAGGGTTGAAAATATATTTTGATTTTTTTATGCGTTTTTTGTAACTTTTAAACAAATAAAGATTGAAACATAATTCGAATTGGGTGCGACAGGATTAAGAAATATGAGTACGTTTTTGGGTCCTTTTTTAATTATTAGACTCCAAAGGGAAAAAAGGGTTAAAATTATATTTAAGTACTTTTTGTAACTTTAAAATCAATTAAGATTGAAACATAATTTAAATTCTTCTTCCAGACCGATTTTTGGAAATTAGTTCGCACATAAACGGCTTTTAAAGTGGGTGGTGCCACGCCCATAAAAGTTAAACTTTTTATTCTGGTACTTTTATTGCACCGATTTTTTTTTTAACTTGGCACACATATAGAAGGCCTCTAATTAAGAAATTCTAAAGGACAAAAATGTGGGACTACCGCGCCCACAAAAATTTAAGTCTTCATACTGGTTCTTTTATTGTTGCGATTTTTATGAAGCTCAAAAATAGACCGATAATGTTTATTTTCGGCACAATAATGGGTGGCATATAGATTGTCAAACGTGCAAAATTATGTGAAGATAAGGCGATATTTGAGCCAGTTATAGCCCAAAACCCCTTATCTGGGAGGACATTTGTATGGGAGCTATGTCGAAAATTAGCTGAACATCACCACAAACAACGTTATTTCTTCCTATGCCAAAAAACTTATCTGCTCCAAAATTCATCGAAATATCTGCAAAAATGCAGTCTCTACTTTGTTCACAAGAACACATTCACTCCCAGCCAGACGGATATACCGACATGTTTTAATCGACTCAGGAAGTGATTCTGTGTCGATCGGTATAATTGGAGGTGGGTCTCAGACCTTTACTTTTGTGAGGTACAAATATTTGCACAAAGGCATAATAAAATTTGGGTATAACAATATAAGAGAAGTTTGAACTTCTTTTGAAAAATATTTTATCTATTATATAAAGAGGGGTTGTATGTATGTATGCATGTATGTATGTATGTATGTATGTATGTATGTATGTATGTTTGTATATTATAGCTCGCCACACCAGTGGACCGATTTTTTGAAAATCCAAGTCTGGAAGGAACAATAGGCATTTTTTTTTGTTAATTATTAAATACAGATAAATTTTTAGAAATTCGGCCCGTGAAGGGGTCAAAAAGGGAAAAATCTGTAACCTTCTGCCTTCTGAAGTATATAAGGTAGAAAACAATTTAAAAAGTTTTGCGTTTTCCTTAAGAAATAAACAGACAGGTATCTGGTGTTTTTTTTTAATTTTGGACCGAAAGGTGGAAAAAGGATTAAAATTATATTATACTATACATACATCCTTCTTTGTATAATAGATGAATCTGCTTTTTTTTCTTTTATGTAATTATGTTAATTTTTAATAAATTAAACTTTTTGTTTTTTTTAATAAACCTCTACAAGCTAATTTTCAAATTGTTTGTATAAACTAGTATTGCTTGAAAATGTAAATTTTTTCATAAGGTTTTCATATTATTTCTTGCCTTTAGAATACATCATAGTTCTTTATTAAGACAAGAGAAGAATTCAAAAAGATCTGCATTATGTCTTTATATCTTAAGCCAATAATAAAACAACTTTTTAACAATAGCCGAAACCCACTTGTTTTGAATTCATAGTTTTCTTTTCAACTTTTTTTGCCAAAATAAAACATACGCATATCTACTAGTTAATGCTTAAAAAAATCTTTATTATTATGTTAACCAAAATACGTTGATCTTTTATTATTTCTTAAATAACGTTGTTAAAATACCGATAGCACCAATTGTTTCTAGCTTAAATGGATTTGGGAAATCAAAATAATAATGATAAATTCCATATATAGTTTAAATTCAAATAAATTTTGAACTAGATAGATCCGCCGCACTATGTTAGGCCGGCACTGCCCCAGTTACACAGTGAAACAAACTAAGATTTTTTTAAACTAAAATAGACAGTATCTGATCGGTTTAACTACCAAAGGATAGTAAAACCCTATCCTATACTCCTTGGTATATTAAAAACAGCAAGATCCACATGATCTATAAGTTCCACTAGTTAAATGGGATATATTAAACCATGTGGAATGGTACTTAAGCAAGCTGGAAATACATCCAAATCCGTTTGCTCGAAATATTTCACAGCGGGGAGGACACACTCGCTTGAAAAGGAGGACGCTGTTGCCCTGGAAAGAAAGCATTAAAATTGATGTTTGCGATAATGTGAGTAAAAAAATTAAATCTTAGTCTCGCACTGGCTGGACCAAACTAAATCGTTTTCTTTTGGATATAAAGGAGGCCGTCCGACGCACATAGGGGTTTTTTGCCAATCTAGCCGGACATTAAGCAAAAAATGAAATTTAAGAAATGTAAAAATTAAAGTACGCAGATCGACAGATAACCAAATTCTGCATCGGATAGTGAATTTTTAGGGCTTTTGCTTGAAATTTGTCGTTTTGGGGCGCTGTTAAAGTCAGGAAAGTTGAGTATATTGCATGCGCTTTTATTGACTTTTTACGGTTTTGAGAGGTTTACAACATATTTTTTTGTGGCTAATTGAATAAAGATTTTACAATGATTTTTGGTTTTTTCTATCAAAAACCATATTAGCAGTTATGCTGTTTTATTTTTTTATTTTTTTTAAATTTTTATGATAAAAAAAAATTCGTTTGAAATCAAAAAAACGGATTTTTTATTCACTTTTTTGTAAAAAAAAAAAAAATAAAAAACTTTTTGAAAGTCAGAGTAATCGCGATCCCAAAAATGTTATACTTCACGATAAAATTTGAAGTCTCTATTTTTAGATTGTGAAAAAAAACGTTGCGCGTTTTTGCGCCACTTTTTTTGGCGATTTTTTGAAAATTTTACCTTTTTTCTGTTTTTGCTTATCTTGTATATTTACATATGAATACTTAAGAAACCCTTTGTCAGTCATAAAAGTTATTTATAATTGTACGAATGTAGATGTTTTTCATATAATTATTGCAGGTACATTGAAATAAATTTTTAATATGTATATCTGTTTTTTACCTGAGTAAAAAAAGGAATGTGGAAACAGTAGTTTTTACCCACCCATAAATGGGTTTTAGCCACCTGTGCAGCTGTTTTCTTAATGATGCTATTTTATGGAACAAAATAAATGTACCTGTCTTAAATAAGTTTTAATTTAAAAATATTCTTTGGAAAAAAACAAATCTGTGCTTCAGGTGCTCAGTTTTTAAATATATATATTGTGGGCATTGCACAAAATTCTTTTCAGAACCAATTTAAAGCTTCGAAAGTGAAATGGAAAAAGTGTATACAAGATTAGAGTTATTCCAAATAGTACAGGAATGTAAAGATAAATCTGTTGAAGAAAAATTTAAATTTTTAGATAGAAAATTGTGCGAAATTTCAAAATGTCAAGGAGATAGTGACATCTCAGCGGTAAAGGAGTGTATAAAGAATTTTAAAAAATTTTTTAAAATACATTGGCAGTCAGCACAAAGGAAATATGACCGATTTTTAAGCTTGAATGCCACATGGCTGGAAGGAACAGTGACAGTCCCTCTATTTGGCAGTTCGTCCTCAAAACGACTACAAAAGCCATTCGTTGAACTGACCGAAAGAAGTAAGAGAAGAAAAACTGAAAAATTGCGAACTCAGTTCGATGCTGATTTATTAATGCATGCAGCCCAAACACAATTACAAACATGTGGGAAAAAAGATGCATCAAGTCTGCTTAAAAAAATTGTGTCTTCCCCGACAAGAGCTTCAAAGTTGAAAAAAGCATACAAAGCTGTACAAGAAGAAAAAGTAAAACAGCTAACACCCCTTAAGGCTCTTTCTATATTTGTGGAAGCTGATCTTTCTCGAAAGCAATATGAGATAATCCGCAGTGCCGATAAGAAGGTTTACCCTAGCTACAGTGTTCTGCAAAAAGAAAAAAGTAAATGCTATCCTCCAAAAGAATCGTATGAAATAACAGAAACATGTGCTCAAATTAATCTTCAAGACTTGCTTAATCATACCGCAAGTAGATTACTAACATATTTAGAAGATGTTTTATGTGATTCAAAAACAGAAGATTGCAACTCCTTTGAACTAATAAGCAAATGGGGCTGCGATGGCTCACACCAGGCACAATTTAAGCAAAAGATGGAAAATGATGGCTCAGATTCTCATATTTTTCAGAGCAGTTTTGTCCCAATTCGACTGATATGTGGTACAAAAAAAAAAATACTGTGGCAAAATCCAACCACTTCATCACCCCGATATTGTCGACCTATTCGCATCAGATTTATTAAAGAAACTGTGGACGTAATCCAAGAAGAAATTGACTATGTACAAGATGCTGTTAGTAAATTACAAGAAACAATTTTTTTACTGGATGGAAGTTTGTATTCCGTAAAACATGCAATGCTATTTACAATGGTTGATGGGAAAGTATGTAATGCCGCAACGCAAACCACGTCCACAATGAAATGCTATATTTGTGGGGCTACTTCAAAAGAATTTAACAATTTAAGCATCAAAAGAGATATAGACGCAAATGCCCTTTCTTTTGGATTATCTACTTTGCACGCCAGAATTCGTCTATTTGAGAGCATAGTACACCTGTCATATAAGCTCACAGTGAAAAAATGGCAGTTAAAATCTGATGCGGACAAAGCAATTGTTAAAGAGAGAAAAAAAAATATTCAAGCAATATTTAGAAGTGAATTAGGGCTATTAGTGGATGTACCGAAAACTGGATTTGGAAACACCAACGACGGTAACACCAGCAGAAGATTTTTTTCCAATCCTGAATTAGCTGCAAAAATAACTGGAATTGAATTTGATTTCATCTACCGAATCAAAGTTATTATTGAAGTAATATCAAGTGGTCACAAAATCCATCTACACAAGTTTGCCGATTATTGCTTGGACACTGCAAAACTTTATGTTGCTCTATATCCCTGGCATCCTATGACACCTACAATGCACAAGATTTTAATACATGGAGCAACTGTTATAAATGAGGCATTGTTGCCTATTGGGCTTTTATCAGAAGAAGCGGCTGAGGCACGAAACAAACATTTTCGGCTTTACAGGCAGAGGTTTGCAAGAAAGTTTTCAAGAGTTGAGTGTAACAGAGATGTTTTGAATAGGCTTTTGCTTAGTTCTGACCCACTGATGACTAGCATAAGACCAACTCCAAAAAGAAAGTCATTACCATTCACGAAAGAAGCCGTTTCTTTGATGCTTCCACCTGTACTTGATTTCGAAGAGGATTCAGATTCAGAAGATGTCTTTGAAGAAACAGACGAAGAAGAACAGTGGCACCCATCACCTTAGTGCAAAAGAGGAGTTTATTTAAAAAAATTAGTTGCTGTTTTTATATGTACATATATAAAATTTATTGTTACTATTTTAAATAAGTTTTTGTTATAAATATATTAATTATTTTCAAATAAATTAAATACTATAAAATACAAAAAAGCGGCAAACAAGCTTAAAAATGAATTTTTTGTGAAAATTAGCAAAAAAAAAATAAAAAAAAAATTTTTTTTACAGGATCGTTTCGTGAGGGGGGGCATTGGAGAAGTACCCCCCTCCTCCCACAAAAGCTTAATAAGATATTTTTTTTGGTATTTAGGCTTAAGTTATCCATTTCTATTATTAAAAACATTATTTTTGCCAATTTCATTTTATGGAACCGCCCACAAAGAGGGGGGGGGGGGGCAAAATGAAATTTTACCATCTCCTGTACCAAAGTTTAGATTTTTTAACTTTCGCCTGTGTTTAAAATTGCATTTGCTTAACGAAAGTTCAGGAAATTTAAATAAAAAGCTGAATTTTTCAGAGGTAGCATTAGTTCTTCTAAGGGGAACTTTTTTCCCCTTGGTTCGATTTTTGTTTTTTTTTAAGCTTAGTCAGCCTATGACCCCAATACATGTTTCTGCCAAGTTTCATTGATCTAGGGGCACGCAGTAACTTTTAAGAAGTAATATAAATTAAAAAAAAAAGTGATGTCCGGCTAGATTGGCAAAATACCCCTATGTGCGACGTATTATTAAAGGTTTATATTCAATTCTTTATTACAGGCAAAAAATAAAATTGTTTGATGATTACAATATTTTTTTTACTAACTTCTTAAAATACATAAAGGAAAAAGTGAGTGTAAGAAATAAGTTCTAATAAAGGAAGCAAATAAACGTTAGTTAGAGTTCCCTTTAATCGGCTATCCTGCAGATTAAGCGATCGGGACAGTCTGTGTCATCAATAAATGTACACGGCAATTTCCAGCAGGGTTTCAGTTTGTCTAAAGCATATACTGATGAGTAATGACGTGAAGTTCTTTTAAATCGGAAAGGTCCTCGATAATATATCTATCATTATCAAGAACTTTAGTGACAATAAATGGTTCTTTATGTGGGGGTTCTAATTTACGGGATGCCACACTACTCGCAGGCTCGTTTTCAGCCAGTAAAAGTATTTATGAGGACGTGAATGTTCTCTATCGTAATTTTCTTTTGCTTGGCTTCGTTTTACATTTTTTTGTTCAGAGGCAGTTTGTCTTATGTGCTTCATTTTAAGTAAAATCTTGTTTCGCAAAATATCTCGAGGAGAATAGCAAAATAATTGTTCTTGAGGACTTTTGTCTGATGTTTTGTTCGTCATAGTGTTTAACGTTCATTGAATATTCATCAGATGCTTATCCCACCTTTTATCATTCTGGGTAGTTGGCAACAACATGGAAAGTGAAGTTCGATATGTCCTTTCTGCATGCCCGTTTGTTCTTGGCGTCCCTACCACATTAAGTACATACATGTTTAATATCATTATTTAAACAGTACTTTTGGAATTCATTTGATGTAAAGGATGTTCCTCTTTCCGTGATAGTACGTATTGGCGTTCCTAAATAACCTGAGGATTCGTTCAAAACATTTATAAAATACCTGGTCGCAGTTCTGCTGACAGCTCTAATTACCGTAAATTTAGTCAACCACCACCAAGATGTGTTCATTACGCTAACTGCTTTTTGGGAAAGGTCCCAAATGATTCAGATGGATAATGTGTGGAATGGTACAGGATCTATATCGTTAAAATAGTATTCACCCTCAGTACGAACACCCTTGATTTTGTTGTAAGCACACTCAATACATGCTTTGAAAACCACACATATGTTAAAAGTTTTTCTATTGTGACACCAAGATGTCCGTTCTTGTCATTGCAATTTTTTAACCACCCTCCAACGCAAAGGAACGACCCATAAGTTTTTGCCATGGTGCCTCCGGAATAGTCGACTATTCTCTAAATGGTAATCTTTCAATAACGTTTCGCCTTTATTTTCAAGTTTAGTTATAATTCCTCTAATCTTAATATCTTGAACTTGCATAAGATATAACCAATCACCACTATGTAGATTGACTTTTTCGATTTAAAGTGTTGCAACATCTATATTACTAGGAGGTTTGTTCGGCATTCGACTTAAAGCATCGACATGTTCCATACATTTACCTTTCCGGTGTTCTAACTTTATGTCGAAATCCTGGCTTCTTAACCAGCAGCGAGCTTTACGGGGAATTAATTCACGTTCCGTCATAGCTGATTTGACAGCGCTGCAATCTGTTAGTACCTTGACTTGTTTAGCTTGAATATAATATCAAAATCTCTCTAACGCTTCTACCACCGCTTAAGCTTCAAGTTCAGAACTATGGAAATTTTTCTCCGTAGGAATTGTCGAGCAGCTGTAATACGCCACAGGTTTTAATTTTCTATCTTCTTGCTGTAATAATACCCCGGCTAGGCCTAAGGAACTTGCGTCCGTGTGAATCTCATGTTCTGCTTCCAAACAGCAAGCTGCCATAACAGGTTGACTCGCCAATTTTATTTTTAATTCATTAAATGCCGCTGCTTGTTGGTCTGTCCAAACAAAATTTACGAAAATAACCAGTTAACCCCAGAAATTTCGGTATTTCATGAACATTCTTAGGGCGTTCAAAGGCGTCTATTGCTCAAGACTTTATTTAACCAGGACAAATACCTTCAGGGGTTAATTGATGTCCTAAAAACTCAATAGTAGTTTTAAAGAATTCACTTTTTTATTTAACGTTACAAAGCTTTTTTAATTTTGTCAAGCATTTTATCCCGGGTGTTACTGGCAATAAGAATGTCATCCATATAGTGTATCATATTATCTTCACCCGCATTTTTTAATTTCTGGCATTAATCTTTGGAAAACCATTGGAGCATTCTTTAACCCAAAGGGCCTACGTTTAAACTCGAAAAGACCATCTGTGGTAATGAAAGCAGTATCCTTACGGTCATCAGGTTCAATTATAATTTGATTATAATCTTTATTAAGATCTAGTGTCGTAAATGACTTGAATTTTTTATTTCCTCTTGGAAACACTTCAATATTTGGCGATGGGAAATTTTCTTTCAGAATTAGCTGGTTAAGCTGCCTATCAATTCGTGATACGCGAGTGTTAATAAGAGCGAATATTTGTAATAGGTGGCAAACAATTTTTATTAATATACATACATATTTAGGGGATTCACAAGGTGTCGTTTTGGTTCTTTTTTCTCACTTATGTATACAATTAGGGGATTCACAAGGTGCCCTATTATGTCCTATTGTCATAAAATTTCACAATGGTTTAAAAGCCTTTAACAACTATTGGACACTCGGCGAACGTACATATATGGGGAGTTGTGACAATTTAATAAGCATATTAAACGACGTAGTATTTTTTAAGAACTATTTTTGTATAAAAGACAACAAAACCATTGTGAAATTTTATAACAACAGGACATAATAGGGCACCTTGTGAATCCCCTAATTGTATACATAAGTGAGAAAAAAGTACCAAAACAAACTTAATAAAAAAAGCAAACGGTAAATGAGTTACAGTAATCGTCGGGACAGTGGGCCTAATAGCAGAAATGCTTATATTGTGTTAAGCTCCACAAGCGTGAGCAATGAAAACATTAGAGACCCTGAATACAATAAAAACTATTTGAATGAGAAACCAAAAATGAATACAAACAATTTAAGTGCAAGTGCACAAAATTAAAATAAGTGTTTTGAACAAGGGACAAATATAGCCCAATGTCTTTTTAAAAATTATAAAAGAAATGCCGAGGTACCATCCTCATCGCGGTATTCTTTATCGAATTTAGAAATTGAACCTACAGTTGCTAAAGAGTATCCTGGGCAAGAAGTGATGAAGAAAAATGTGATCTAAAATTTCCTTTTTGTTTATTAGGCTAATTGGTTCAATTTTATTGTGATAAGATTTAATTGAAGAATTATTTTTGAAAAAGTTTAGTTTCCCGATACTAGCCGAGTGGAATGCATTTTCAGAGCCCGCTACAACTCCTCATCAGCACTCTTTGTTCGGTACTGAGCATTGGTAGTAAATATCTTCTATTTAACCCAAGTTTTATTGAAATTTGAATACGGAAATACTAATTTGTATTTTACACATACTCTTATTTATAATTGTCAATTCTTGGGTTAGAACGAAATTTACGGCCTGCCATTAATTTTTCCACATCATGGCAACACCTTTTCTTTTATATATTCTTCATCTCACCACTTTATTTTTGCCTTATTCATCTCTATTTAGATGAGTATGAAGGCAGCATGCTTTTGCATGCTTTAGTTTTTGTCTCGCTTTTTAGTTATGTTTTTTTTTTTTTTTTTTTTTAAATTTAAATTTGCTGATCATTAGTCGTCAGCGAGTTGTTGACATGTTTTAATATTGCGGACGTGTTTTCTTACACCATACCTAGTGTCATTTAATACAAATTTATTTTTAGCGTATTTTTGAACAATTTTTATTTTCTAAAATTTCCTTTTTGTTTATTAGGCTAATTGGTTCAATTTTATTGTGATAAGATTTAATTGAAGAATTATTTTTGAAAAAGTTTAGTTTCCCGATACTAGCCGAGTGGAATGCATTTTCAGAGCCCGCTACAACTCCTCATCAGCACTCTTTGTTCGGTACTGAGCATTGGTAGTAAATATCTTCTATTTAACCCAAGTTTTATTGAAATTTGAATACGGAAATACTAATTTGTATTTTACACATACTCTTATTTATAATTGTCAATTCTTGGGTTAAACTTTTTCAAAAATAATTCTTCAATTAAATCTTATCACAATAAAATTGAACCAATTAGCCTAATAAACAAAAAGGAAATTTTAGAAAATAAAAATTGTTCAAAAATACGCTAAAAATAAATTTGTATTAAATGACACTAGGTATGGTGTAAGAAAACACGTCCGCAATATTAAAACATGTCAACAACTCGCTGACGACTAATGATCAGCAAATTTAAATTAAAAAAAAAAAAAAAAAAAAAAAAAAACATAACTAAAAAGCGAGACAAAAACTAAAGCATGCAAAAGCATGCTGCCTTCATACTCATCTAAATAGAGATGAATAAGGCAAAAATAAAGTGGTGAGATGAAGAATATATAAAAGAAAAGGTGTTGCCATGATGTGGAAAAATGAATGGCAGGCCGTAAATTTCGTTCTAACCCAAGAATTGACAATTATAAATAAGAGTATGTGTAAAATACAAATTAGTATTTCCGTATTCAAATTTCAATAAAACTTGGGTTAAATAGAAGATATTTACTACCAATGCTCAGTACCGAACAAAGAGTGCTGATGAGGAGTTGTAGCGGGCTCTGAAAATGCATTCCACTCGGCTAGTATCGGGAAACTAAACTTTTTCAAAAATAATTCTTCAATTAAATCTTATCACAATAAAATTGAACCAATTAGCCTAATAAACAAAAAGGAAATTTTAGAAAATAAAAATTGTTCAAAAATACGCTAAAAATAAATTTGTATTAAATGACACTAGGTATGGTGTAAGAAAACACGTCCGCAATATTAAAACATGTCAACAACTCGCTGACGACTAATGATCAGCAAATTTAAATTTAAAAAAAAAAAAAAAAAAAACATAACTAAAAAGCGAGACAAAAACTAAAGCATGCAAAAGCATGCTGCCTTCATACTCATCTAAATAGAGATGAATAAGGCAAAAATAAAGTGGTGAGATGAAGAATATATAAAAGAAAAGGTGTTGCCATGATGTGGAAAAATGAATGGCAGGCCGTAAATTTCGTTCTAACCCAAGAATTGACAATTATAAATAAGAGTATGTGTAAAATACAAATTAGTATTTCCGTATTCAAATTTCAATAAAACTTGGGTTAAATAGAAGATATTTACTACCAATGCTCAGTACCGAACAAAGAGTGCTGATGAGGAGTTGTAGCGGGCTCTGAAAATGCATTCCACTCGGCTAGTATCGGGAAACTAAACTTTTTCAAAAATAATTCTTCAATTAAATCTTATCACAATAAAATTGAACCAATTAGCCTAATAAACAAAAAGGAAATTTTAGAAAATAAAAATTGTTCAAAAATACGCTAAAAATAAATTTGTAAAAAATGTGATCTGCTCGCAAGTCATTTAACAAATGTCTTCACTCCAAATACATGCACTGACATGAGTAAATTACCGCCTGTTGTTGCTAGATGTCCTATGGAAATACGTTTTCAGTTGTCAGATGTCGTTGAGGCTATCAATAATTTAAATGCTAAAAAAGCTCCTGACTTTGATGAAATCAGCAACAAAATGCTTTTAGAGCTGCCTTGCACAGCAAAAAGAATAATTCTTTTTATTTTTAACGCCATATTACGGCTCGAACATTTCCCGCCAGTATGTAAAGTTGCCTTGGTAAAGATGATTCCTAAGACGGGAAAAGATCCTTCGAAGGTGGAGTCTGACACGCCTATAAGTCTGTTACCAACTATGTATGTCCAAATTGTTTGAGAAATTGCTTAAAAACAAGCTGGCTCCGATTCTGAATGAAAACAACTGCATTCCAGATCACCAATTTGGATTTAGAAATCAACATAGTACCATCAAACAAACCCACAGATTGGTACAGGTTAAAAGAAAAGCCTTTGAGGAAAAGAAATACTGCTCCGCACTCTTTATAGATGTCTCTCAAGCGTTCAACAAAGAATGACATAAAGGCCTGTTAAACAAATTAAAGCTCAACCTTCCATCTAATATTTTCAACCTTTTAGAAAAATACATAACCGGCCGACAATTTATGATAAAAGAGGGAAACCAAATTGGTTCTTCTCAACTAATAGGGGCTGGTATACCTCAAGGTCCAATTCTGTACTTGCTTTACACAGCAGATATGCCCACAAACAATCTTACCCATACGTCGACATTTGCTGATGATACCACCTTTCTCAGTATTCATAAAGACCCTAAAGAGGCCTCAAAACAACTTCAAGTAGAACAAATAAGAGCGCTATATTCGGCTGTGCCGAATCTTATATACCCTTCACATTGGTCTTTAAATATACCCAGCCGAGTAATTTTGTACTGCAAATAATATAATAAAAAACCTTGTGCGAGTTTTAAAGCCCATAGAAAAAATAACAAAATTTTAACGTTCGTATGAATAATAGAAATAGATGAAGAAGATTTGAGGTCGAGAGTTTTAAATGTTTTCGACATTATTCATAATTAAAGGGTAATAAAACTTATTAAATGTTCTAGTCCCCCTGCTCTTCTCCAACTTTTTCTCCAAAATGTATGAATTATTTGATTATTTCTTTTTGTAGAATATTCGAAGTCGATGGCTGTAATAGTTTTCCAGAAGTAGCGTATCAAAAATTTTATAAAAATTGTTAATTTGTATGGGAGCTACCCCTTCTTCACCCCCCATCCGAAAATTTTTTTCTTTAGAGCGTAGCCCTTGATGTCCAATCACTTTTTGTAGAACATTTGATTTCGATATCTGTTATAGTTTCCAAGATATAGCATATCGAATATTTTATAAAAATTGTTAATTTGTATGGGAGCTACCCCTTTTTTTGGCCCCACTCGAAAAAGTTTTTCTTTAAAGCGTAGGCATTCTTGCCCAATTACTTTTTGTAGAACATTTCATTTCGATATCTTTTATAGTTTCCGAGATATAGCGTATCGAATATTTTATAATAATTGTCGATTTGTATGGGAGCTACCCCTTTTTTTGCCTCCACTCAAAAAAATTTTTCTTTAAAGCGTAGGCCTTGTTGCCCAATTACTCTTTGTAGAACATTTGATTTCGATATCTGTTATAGTTTCCGAGATATAGCGTATCGAATATTTTATAATAATTTTTGATTTGTATGGGAGCTACCCCTTTTTTTGCCCCCACTTAAAAAAATTTTTCTTTGAAGCGTAGGCCTTCTTGCCCAATTACTTTTTGTAGAACTTTTGATTTCGATATCTGTTATAGTTTCCGAGATATAGCGTATCGAATATTTTATAAAAATTGTTAATTTGTATGGGAGCTACCCCTTTTTTTGCCCCCACTCGAAAAAGTTTTTCTTTAAAGCGTAGGCATTCTTGCCCAATTACTTTTTGTAGAACATTTCATTTCGATATCTTTTATAGTTTCCGAGATATAGCGTATCGAATATTTTATAATAATTGTCGATTTGTATGGGAGCTACCCCTTTTTTTTGCCCCCACTCAAAAAAATTTTTCTTTAAAGCGTAGGCCTTGTTGCCCAATTACTCTTTGTAGAACATTTGATTTCGATATCTGTTATAGTTTCCGAGATATAGCGTATCGAATATTTCATAAAAATTGTAAATTTGTATGGGAGCTACCCCTTTTTTTGCCCCTACTCAAAAAATTTTTTCTTTAAAGTGTAGGTCTTTGCGTACAATTACTTTTTGTAGAACATTTTAAGTCGATAGCTGTTATAGTGTACGAGATATAGCGCATAAAATATTTCACCAAATTTGTGCAATTGTAGGAAAAATACCCTTTCCCCTGGACCTATATGAAAAAACTTTTTCCATTATTTAGGTCCCTTCTTTAGAAGTATCCGTGCCAAGTTTCGTGGCAAGAGTGACTATACTTACTGAGATATATAGGGATATATGCACGGATTTTGTCCTAAAAAAAATGGGTTACGCTGGGTTTTGGCTTATATCTCGGTCAATAGTGAACCGATTTTGCTGATTTTAAATAGCGATTGTGTCAAGAATATTTCTAATAGTTTGACACCATTAACTGGTCTGTATCTTTTTATTTGACTCCGGAAACTTGATTTTAACAGACGGACATCGCTAAATCGGCTTCCCTATCTATAAGGATCCAGAATATATATACTTTATGGAGTCGCAAATGAATAATAAAGAAATTACAAACGGAATGACAAAGTTATATATACCCTATCACTATGTGAAGGGTATAAAAATGGGCAAAGTTAAAATAAATGAACAAAAATTCACCCACGTTACTTTTACTTTACGCAAGGAAACGTACCCCCCAATTGTTATTAACAACCATGCGGTGCTTTTACTTTACGCAAGGAAACGTACCCCCCAATTCTTATTAACAACCATGCGGTGCCTCAACGAATTGAGACGAAATATCTTGGCATTCACTGGATCGGCGCCTCACATGGAAGTCACATATAGATGCGAAGTTGACGCAGATGAAACTTAAAACGGCCCAAATCCATTGGCTAATCGGTAGAAATTCTGTGCTACGTCTTGATTGCAAACTTTTACTTTACAACTCAATTTTGAAACCAATTTGGTACTACGGGATACAATTATGGGGCACTGCTTCCGCCTTCAACATAGAAAAAATTCAATGCGGTCGAAAAAAAATCCTAAGAATGATAACTGGTGCTCCTTGGTACATTAAAAATAGCAACATCCACAAAGATATGCAAGTTCCACTAGTTAAATGCGAAATCCTTAATTGTGTGGACAAGTATTTAAACAAGCAGGAAACACATCCAAATCCGCTCGCTCGAAACATTTTGCAACATAGTGGACACACTCTTCTGAAAGGAAGGGATACTATTGAAACTACTTAATTAATTAATTTTATTATAAGAACTTGAATTTTAGTCTGGCACTGGCTGGTCTAATAAAAATTAAATAGTCTTAAGATTTGAATACTTATTGTTAGTTCGCCAAAGGCGAAGATTCAATAATAAAAATATGAAAAAAAGGCTGCCTATTATCGATACAAAGACGCTCACTACATTTTTATTTTTTGAAGTACATCATTACATTATATCGTTTTCTAAAAGCTCTTGAACCAAATTTTCTATTATGAATTTCTTGTATTCGGGAACACGATATGGAGCTTGATTAACAATTTTAGAGTTCACTTAATTTATTTTCATTTTAACTAAATCAGTTTTCTTCAGATTTTGTAAGTTATTTGAAAACACGCTTTTATTTCATAGAATCGTTTCATTCAAGTTAACTTTTGTATTTTCCACGTTTCAGGCTTATAGATCTTGTTACCGATTCTCACTTCTGTACACGTCTTATTATCCATTATACCGTACTGTTCTGAATTGACATAAGTATATTTCCGTCGGTAAAAATATCTTGCCCGAGTAAGATATCCATTAACAAGACTTCATCTTCAATTACTTACAAAGTAAGAAATATATCAATATTGTTTACAATCAGCTTTCCAACAACTTTTTCATTGGCAGCACGTATACCGCCACAAATACCGGAAATTCTCATACTGCATTAAATTCGCACTAAATTAATTTTCTCGCATACCTTTCCTTTTCCTATTCCAATTCCTTTCTTAAACTACACTGACTTCCCGTATCAATAAATGCGATTAGCATTTTTTCGTTTATGTTTACTTTTATTTTAAAAATGTCATTATTGTAACAAAACATGTATCGTACCGTTACATTTTGTTAACATTCCGCTTCATTTCTAGCATGAACTTTATTACATTTCGCACCACGGAGACTTTTTTTGAGGTTTTAAACAGTAAGAAAGAAATGTGGCATATTTTATTGTAATTATAGAACTTAATTTCTTTCCCGGTTTTGGCGAATTTTGTTTTTTATAGTTTACCTCATCTTTATTCACAGTATTAACCGTGGGTTTGTTCTTCGTATCGACGGTTTTTATTACACGTTTATCTGACATGTTTATCTCGCATTCGTTTAAAATTTCGCGTAGTTGTTTAACCGAATCTATTTTCTGCGAAGTAATGGCGACTTGAATTTCTTGATTTTGCAGTCCCTCCTAGTGTATTTTACAATGACCTTTTCGCTTAGTTTATACCATTTACCCAACAAGACACATATCCACAAACAATAATCTTTTATTTTTTCTTCATCTTAACACACGGCACCAATCATCTTGAAATGTATCTCTGCTTCATCTTGCGAAGACGCAAATTCTCTTTTTAGTTCTCGTTCAAAGTTCTTCGAATTTGAGTGTAAAATTTGAAGAGAATCTAACAATAAACGGGCTGTTTCTTTCATTTTACTACATACAGCGAGAAGTAAACACTTGTCTTCCCATTGGTATGCTTGAATCGCACTGTCTACTCGATCCACAAAATGCTCGACCCATAATGATGAGTCATTCGTTAGATAGAGTTCGGGGACTGTCTCCGCAATTTCTCGAAAAGAATCATTACTACTAGAACGCGAGTTTGTGCTAACATTGGGAACTGTATTTGGAGTACCGCTTATAATACTTTGAAGTTGTATACCAACTGTTTGTTGGGCGTGGTGTTTTGCTGAACATTTATTTGTGTGTCATTTGGAAGACACTCATTGTGTTCTCCAGCATTCTCTTTAGTTCATTTACCTGCTGTTGCAAGTCCATGTCATCATGTCGTTGTTTTGAGGAATATGAGTTACGTTTCTATATTCCCCATTTTGCGTAGTGATTGTCGAAGCTGTTTCCTCGAAGAGATCAGCTTTCTCCCCGTTATCACCAATTTCATCGGTACCAAGGAAACTTGAAAGACGTAGAACAAGTTCCGCTTTTGAACCCGAAGTTGGTAATTCTCGTTCGCGTAGTAGCTGCTTCAGCTCGTCAACTTTCAACTCGGAAAGTTTTTTCATCTTGAAACGTTATATACACAAAATCTTGGACGCCAACTTAATTTAAAGTTCCGATCCCACTTCTGACCTAAAAGACTAATTCGTTAGTCTATCGCAATCTAAATCGTTTCCTTTTGGATTTAAAGGAAACCGTTTGACGCGTTATAAAAGGTTTATATTCAATTCTTTATTACAGGGGGAAAAAATTAAATTTTTTAATGATTACAATATTTTTTTACTAACTTCTAAAAATACAATACACAAAGGAAAAAGGTTACTAAATAAATATTTATGTTTTTCCTCAAAGTTAATGTAAGAAACAAGTTCTTATAGAAGAATCAAATAAACGTAAGTTAAAGCTCCCTTTATCTGAAATTTTTATTTTATATATAAATCAATTTATATTTTCTTAATTTTTATCGTTCTGTTATCACCTCTATTTCAGCATCTAAAATTTTTTTGCTAGTTGACGTTTTCATTGTTGTAAAATAGGCGGTTTTCCTAAACGCAGTATGCCTTGCATCACGATATTTCAATTTTTTTCTGACAGCAAAGCTGAAGGTTTTGATAATATCTTCTGCTCGCAAATGAGTGTTTAAAGTCATGTTAATGCTTTGGAAACACAGAAAATTGGTAAAACTGTAAGTTGTGTGAAATGGAAGAAGTTAAAATTTTGTGATGCAAAGCATACTGCGTTTAGGAAAACAGCCATACTTTAAAAACCTACTCAAAAATTACAAAAAGTACCTTTAAACCTTAAAAGTGCCACAAGCGAATTTGAGGCCTAATAAACGCAGCTTGAATTGTGATTCTATTTTTTTAGCTTTTAAGTTACCAAAAGTACCAAGTTATAATTTTTATCCTTTAAAGGTCAAAAATTTCTAAAAGCTACCAAAAAGTTTTTATAATTTAAGAGGCCTTTTGAGTAAAATTTTAATTTTGTTTCTATCTGTATTGGCTTAAGATTTATTGATTGGCAACCTTGTACTGAAAGTGTCAAAAAGTAACACATCTTTAAATTGCGCTAAAATTAATAAATTTTTTTTATAGGGTTTGTTGTTGGTTAAGTTTGTCTATATGCATTTCATTGGTTCTTACACCAAATCATCAGTAGACTTCAACCACCCAAATTCTTAAAAAACTCATGAATATTCTCTGTCTTTATATAACCTCATTAAACAAAATGAGAATTACTATAAAAAAAAAAAACCAAAACGTTCAAGTTTTTTTAAGAATCCAACAAACCATTATTCGCTATTCGCTTGTTTTGATTTTCTTTTTCCCCTTACATTTGAATAACCATTGGTTATTACTAAATGTATTGAGGGGCAACCGAAAACAAAACCTTGTTGTTAAACAACACAATTTTTAAATTATTTAGGATTTAATCCCAATTTTCTTGTTAATTTATAGGGTTTGTTGTTGGTTAAGTTTGTCTATATGCATTTCATTGGTTCTTACACCAAATCATCAGTAGACTTCAACCACCCAAATTCTTAAAAAACTCATGAATATTCTCTGTCTTTATATAATAACCTCATTAAACAAAATGAGAATTACTATAAAAAAAAGAACCAAAACGTTCAAGTTTTTTTAAGAATCCAACAAACCATTATTCGCTATTCGCTTGTTTTGATTTTCTTTTTCCCCTTACATTTGAATAACCATTGGTTATTACTAAATGTATTGAGGGGCAACCGAAAACAAAACCTTGTTGTTAAACAACACAATTTTTAAATTATTTAGGATTTAATCCCAATTTTCTTGTTAATTTATAGGGTTTGTTGTTGGTTAAGTTTGTCTATATGCATTTCATTGGTTCTTACACCAAATCATCTATTCGCTTGTTTTGATTTTCTTTTTCCCCTTACATTTGAATAACCATTGGTTATTACTAAATGTATTGGGGGGCAACCGAAAACAAAACCTTGTTGTTAAACAACACAATTTTTAAATTATTTAGGATTTAATCCCAATTTTCTTGTTAATTTATAGGGTTTGTTGTTGGTTAAGTTTGTCTATATGCATTTCATTGGTTCTTACACCAAATCAAAATTTCAAAATTTGAGAATAACATCTTTTTAAATTGCATGGCGTTGCCTGTAGTTTGCAAAGGGTTTGGTAAAGAGTTCCACAGCCTAATCGTATTTGTGAAGAACTGCCGCTCAGATATTAAAGTCCGATGTCTGATTTGAATGATTTGTTTCTCCTCTGTTTGATCTTGCAAATTGTATACGATTAAATAAGTAGGTTGGTTCGTGGGTGTAAACAATTTTGTGCAATAGAATAAGTGATCTAATTTTAAGCAAGTCTATTATGTCAACTCCATATAGTGACTTTGAATACTGAGAAGTTCCATCATATCTTCTAATACCGTAGACATACCGGAGAATCGCATTGTACGCTACAACTAACCTGGCTTTACTTCTTGAGTCACAGTAAGCAAAAATTTCGCAGCTATATAGAATTTTAGGCATTAAGAACGTTTTCGCGAGCAGCACACGAACATTAAGAGGTGTAACATTCTGTAATGGATATAATGTTCTTAGCATTAAGAAAATTTGTCCGGAAATATAATTAGTGTGAGTATTCCACTGAAGTGTATTGTTGAAGATTACACCAAGGTTCTTAGTAGATTCTACAATCGAGATCCTTTGACTTCCTAAAGTAATCGGAACATCAGCAACAATATTTTGATTTCGTTGGGTTACAATCATGCATTTTGATTTTGTCGGATTAAGGTATAGCTGGTTTGATGTCGCCCACCACTGTATTTTCTCAAGGTCCTCATTAAGTTTTCCAATGCCATTATTTAGAGAGCTTTTTTTACAATTTAAATATATCTGCACATCGTCAGCATAAATGTGGATATCACTATGTAGTAGGCAGTTAGGTAAATCATTGATATATAAAGTGAACAGCAATTGCCCAAGGATCGACCCTTGTGGTACTCCTTTAGAGACGGGCAGGGGAGAAGATATGGTTTCACCTACAGATACAGACTGGAATCGATCAGACAGATAAGTTTTGATCAGTAATGTGGCAGTTGAAGAAAAATGAAAATTGTGGCGTATTTTTTTACAGAGGATTTCATGATTAACAGAATCAAACGCTTTGGAGTGATCCAAAAGCACCAAGAGAGTAACACCACCATCGTCAATGTTGCATCTTATATCCTCAGATACACTTATCAGCGAAGAAACACAGCTATGACCTGCTCTAAATCCAGACTGCTTATTAAAAAGAAACTGGTTATTATTTAAATATGTGGTAATAATGGTGTTGAAAATATGCTTTATATAGCGCAAAATTTTTGGTAGCAAAAATTCAATAAATTTGGGATGGATTTGATCTAAACCAACTGCATTCGAAGTCACTGAATTACAGCAAAGATAAACGTCATCTTCAAACACACATCTGAACTCAAAACATAGTAAGGAAGGCGTTGCTGAGGGTTGTTGAAACGGTTCAAATGTAACATTCATAGGCACATTAGACGGAACGTTTATAAATGATTTATTTAACGCATTTACATCAATTTCACATGATGGAGTAGCTTCATTTCCAATGCCGATTTCGCGTATGGTTTTCCATTTGCTTTTAGAGTCTACAGCATATCTAAAACGATTTTCATAATACGTAGTTTTAGCATCATTAATAATTTTATTGACAAAAAGACGTGCTTTGCGGTATTCTTCAAATAGACCAGGAGTTCTGAACCTTTTCCAGCGCTTATAAGTACTGTCACGAGCTTGAATTTGCAGTTTTATGTTATTATTAAACCACTTTTTCGCTGTTCTGTTACCACGATATGTACGCAAGGGCACTGAAATTTCAAGCAAATTAAGCAAATTACTATTAAAGAACTGGAGCTGTTCATCAGCGGATGGCATATTGTAGATACTATTCCAGTTTATTGAGTTGTAGCATTCTTCTAGCAAGTTATAATCAATGTGACGAAAGTCTCGAAAAGAAGCTGTAGTTTCGACCTTATGAAACTTAAAATCGTACGAAATAAAGATAAGGCCATGTTTTGAGAAGGAAGGTGCACTGATTTGGTCAAAAAGTAATAAATTAGACATATTACCTAATACGAATATGTCAAGTAAAGAACTGCTACTATTAGTGAAGTGTGTAGGGTGCACGGTGTTAACAATTTGTAGTCCAATAGACGTTAGTTGTTCTAATAATTGTGAGCTAGAACTAGACAATAAATTACAGTTAAAATCGCTTGCGATTATAATATCATTGTACTGCATAGATAAAGACTCCAGATAAGAAATAAATGATTCATAAGGTGTATGGGAATTTGAACGGTAGGTGCAACCTAATAGCAGTTTTTTGTCACCGCCAGGAATTTCAACGAACAAGTACTCAACTTTATCATTATCATGGGATCTCGAGATTTCCTTGTGACATATTCCATTTTTAATAAAAATTGCTACCCCACCTGCATGACCTCTTCTATCATTCCGAAGTATTTTGTATCCATTAGCAGAAACCAAACTATCAGAAATATTTCTTGTGAACCACGTTTCCGATACACACACTATATCCATTTTGGTATCCTCAAACAAAAAACGAAATTCATCAATTTTTGGAAATAAGCTTTGAGCATTGATGTGGCATATGTTTAGTCCGTTACGTTGCGTTGTAAGAATTTGAATCATGGTTTTAGTGCTAGCTGCAGAACTCAAACCAAAGCTATTTGAAGCAGTCATAAACAGCTATTAAGAAAGTGAAGGCAACGTCATATCGGTAAGATTGAATTATATTTAAAAAAATACAAAAAATTAAATAGTTTAAAGATGATACTAAAGTGTAGTTTGATGATACATTTGGAATAGAATTAGGAACAAAAACAAATATATAATAATTAACAATTAAAAAATGTAAAATAAACAAATAATAGTTTAGATATGGTAACTTAGTTTGGCATATTAGCCCTGGGATTTTCACCGAATGCAAGAAAAAACTTGTGGAGCTCATTTAGATCTTCAAAGCATATAGGTTTATCATATGGGTTAACTTTTATGTACACTAACCCACGCAAGGTAAACGCACTAGAAATTCGGTTTTTTTTTTTCGAAGGCTTAAAGCTGCATTGAATATTTTGTAGTTATTTGATGTCAGGTTCTCATTAAAGTAAACTTTCGAATTATTATGGGAGGTAACGCCAATATGTTGAAGACAAAGTTGGCTGCGGTTAGTTTTTTTAAAATTAGCTAACGATTTCAATATAAAATTCTTGTCATACGCCGAACAAAGCTTCACAAGAATAACTGCATCTGGTGAGTTCACATCTTTATTATTTCTGTTCTGTAGACGAAAGATGGACTTATAAGCAGGGGTAGAAATATTCAATGCAGAGCAAATACTGTCGAAAATTTCATTTAGTTTTTCACTTTTCATAAACGGAATGCCATTGATACGCAAGTCACAAGATAATGCTAGGTTTTCCTGGTGATTTAATTGGGATTTTAATATCTTAATTTCATCTTTGACTAATACTAATTCAGTACACTGTGTTTCCAAGCAGACAACTCGTTCTTTAACATTATGAATTTGGCTCACTATATCAGAGATATGCTTATCTAGTTCATTTAAAAGTTTTTTTTCAACGTCGTTTATCTGCTCGTTTAATTTTAAGAGAATTCTTTCTTCACTTTCCTTTATTTGAACAGCTAAGAGCTCAAATTGTTTATCAATTCGCTTTAACATAGACTCTAAGCGAGAAGGAGTGAATGAAAGACACATACTCTTAGCTTCATTTTTAACCCTGCATGCTTAATGTTAGTCGTTTCGACTAACATTGTTACTTTTTCTCTTCATAACTTTTTTTTCTCTTTTTTGATTATTCCTATTTTTAGTGTTAAATGAGTTGATTTAGTTACAAAGCTATTGCCGATTAGTACTGATCTGTTGCGTGACTCATTTAAATGTTATATACTGGTTTGCAAAAACTACTTAGTCGTAACGACTAACATTGGTTTTATTGCAATTTTTTTTTAGTAAACAAAGTGACTGCAAAGAAAATAACCGACGATGAAATTGAAAAAATATTGGCGATGTGCGATGATGATGAGGATGATATTAGTGATTCCGAAAGTGAATGTGCGCCTAGTTTATCGGAGGAAATAATGCATTCATGTTTTTCGGAAGATATGCAAAAAAAATATATGTGGCGAGCACAAAGTTGAACTTTGCACCTCTTGTGAAAATAATTAAATTACAAATTTTTTTTAGCTTAGGTATTTAAGACAAAGCCTTAGCTCTATAATGGCAAGAAGCCTTTTTTAAGTTTTTGAATTTTTTTAATAAATTTTATATTTTCAATTTTTATATGTGATGTACCTTATACTGATGAAGAACAGTAATTTATTTCATTATAAATAAAATAAAAAACAAAACAAATGAAAATGTTTTTTGCTTTTATATAACATAAGGTATAGTATTTTAGTTTTTCAGCAACTTTTATGGATTATAAGCACTACCCGTTCCACAGAGTTCATATTTCGGGCATGTTAGTCGAATCGACTAACATTAGTCATAACGAATAAAAAATAACATTAAGCATGCAGGGTTAAGAGGAGTTGTATTGTCTCTTTTATTGCAGCCTGATCTTAAATTTTTTTCCATACTGTTATGTTGCAGATTTATTATAAAAACACTTTATTTACTTATAAGAGTAAAACAGGTAAAAGTTGTTATTGTTGTTTTTTTATTATTTTTTAGTTTTGATGTTCTTTTTGTATTTTTTTTTTGTTGTGTTTAAAAACAACAACTCAGGTTTTTTGTTTTGTTATTAATACATATAGGGATAATTTTTTGCTTAATTTCAAAGGTTATTGACTGTTTATTTTGTTATTGATTACAAATTTCGTTTTATTGTTTTGATATATTTTTAAAAGGAGTTTTGGTGTTATTTTATGTTTATTAGTTTGTTTTGATTAATTTTGCTAGTTTTTTTTTTTAATTTAACAGTAAAGTTTATAAAATTTTTTTGGCTGAACAATTATATTATTTAATATATTTTTTTCAATCTAATATTTGGTTGTTTAACTATGACACCAGCGGAGCTTAAAAAAACACGTGCAATTATATTAAGAACTGATATTATACCTTTGAGACCCTAAATATAATAGAAACTATTTAAGTGCAAAGCCAAAACAATTACAAACAATTTAAGTGCAAGGGCACCTAATTTAAATAAGTGTACTGAAGCAGGGACAAATCTAGCCCGATCTCTATTTAAAAATAATATAAAAATAACCGAGAAATCATCCTCATCGCGCTCAACTTAATCAAGTTCTGGAGTTATCCCAACAGATTCTAAAGGCGCATTAAGCCCAATTTCTGCGAGTGCTCCTAAGATCCAGGTAGGTATGGACCGTTTCGTAACAGTTCTTAAAATGGGAAGAAGCCCGAAGTCGGCAAAAGCAACTCAACGTGCCCAAATTTTAAAAGACGATGAAAGGCCAACCTCATCATAAAATGGTTTTGCCATCCTGCAAGAGGATAATGATGCTCCCGTTACTGAAAAGGCCTTTAAGCCACCTCCCATTTATTTAAAGGAAAAAAACTCTAATGACCTTATTAAGTTATTAGTTAAATTAATCGGTCAGAATAATTTTTTTGTGTCGAACATAAAACGTGGTAACATATACGAAACCAAACTTCAAGTGAATCGCGAGAACGCTTACCGCACCACGGTAATAGAATTAAAAAAACTCCAGAAAAACTTTTATACTTACCAACTTATGAATACAAAAGGCCTCCAGGTAGTTATAAAAGGCATTGACTCAAATGTTGACCCGGATGAGATTAAAACCAGTTTATGCATCAAAGACGTTAAGGTCAAATCTGTATCAAACATAAGAAACAGGGAAAAATACCCTTAGCCATTATTCCGTGTGTAGCTTGAGCCTGGTGATGTCAAAAAATGAGACTAACCCAATATATGATTTAAAATATATTATGCACCGTATAGTTATAGTGGAAGTGCCACATAAGCGATCTGAGCCCGAGCAGTGCTTGAAGTGCCAGGAATATGGCCACACAAAATCATATTCTAAGTTGCCGTCTGTTTGTGTAGTGTGTGAGGATCTGCATGTTACAACCAAGTGCGACAAACCAAAAGATGATCCTTGGGTGAAGAAATGCAGCAATTGCGGTGGCCAGTTATAGAGGTTTTCCTTGTTTTTTTATTCAGTTAAGCGCTCATCTAAGCCTAAAATAATTACTGCCCCTTCCCCGCCTTTTAATATATGTACCAACTACAAACATGCCTCCATTAGCATAACCAACTACAAATCAAGTTTCTTACGCTAACGCATTAAAGTCTAATCAGCCTATTTCACGTAAGTCTACCCAGCCAACAAACGAACTAACTGGGCCCAACTTTAGCCGCCTGGAAGCCGTAATTGACAATATGGTCAAACAATTTACGCAGATTATGGCGCAAATGGCCGGCATGATGCAAGACGTTAAGGATTTTACGTGGTACCGGCCAGTTAGGCATACCCACGGTGCTCCTAACACTGGTGAATACAAAGCATCCACCAACGCCCCTAGAATGGCTCGGCTACACAATCTAGGTACCAATTCTCTGTTATGACTCTGTGTAGCCACAACATACCCCTTGGTGAGGATTTGGACTATCTAAACCCGATTTTGTTACGTTTCTAGTTTTGATCTCGCTTCTTCATTATCAAAACAGATCCGCGCCGCCAAGACACCTCTCCACACACTAGTGAAACAGCACTTAACCTTAAGCAAGAAAGATTATGATTCTCAGCCGCACCCAATACGGATGCGACCCCCAGCTCTGTTAAAAGGATCTTTTATTTCACTTATTCCAACTTAGAATCAAATATATCCGACATCATCAACACTCCATAACCTTCTTACCGCCAGTCAGGACCGAATCACGCACATGCTTTGAAGTGCCAATGCCGGCCTTCTTATTTATTTGCTACTACTTTGACGGGACCTTATTTTAGATTCTAGGGTCCCCAGCCGTAGCCAGTTTCCCTATTCACCTACTTCCAAACACACTTACACCTTTTCAGCTAATAGCCTACTTCCACAGTTGCTCATGTGCCTGGGTAGATCCGCCAAAATCATAAACTTTTTCTTGTTGAACCTTTAGTTCATATAAGACCGCTTACACGGTCACTCTGGGGCCCGTACAGGACGTACCCCAGTATATCAACTTTCGTTGTACAGTTGCCCCGCTTGGGGATAACCACAGCCACCACGTGAACTCCCGAAGGAGACCTCACCATCAATCAGTTCATGCACCTGATAAGCACATGGGGGTAACTGATTCCCGTGGTACCAGATAGGACTCTGGTCAGCCTCGGAAATCTACTTGCATCTCATTCCCTCCAATATTTAATTTACACAGTTAAGGTATTGGTACCCTTTTAAGCCCTGTATTGCTGTGCCACTAGACGGCAATGTACATGGCACAGCGCAACAAGGACAACCTGCCTTAAGCCAGACCAGTAAACTGATCCCTTTTAGCCCAAGACAGATTGTTTTCTCTTAGCCATGTTTGTTAGCCTTCCGGTTACTATTCCGAAAGTTGCCCGGTTGATACCACTTGGAGGTAGACTTAGGCAATTGTCTTTAACACTTATCAACCCATGATGCAAGAAATGCAAAAAAATGCAGTCTGCACTTTTGCAGGCCATGCTTTAAAGACCATGCCTCAGGGTTTGTTTCTGAAATGCAAACGGCATCCGCCAACGCAAAAACGAGCTCGAGTATTTTTTAATAAATCAAAAAATCGATGTAATGTTGATTTCTGAGACTCATATGACATCTAGAAGCACTTTTAAAATAAGTATATATAATTTTTACGATTCAAAGGATCCCAGGGATAGATCATGTGGTGGCTCGGCTATTCTAATTATTCAAGAATTAAACACCAATGGTTGGGTGGCCTCTCGGAATGTTATATCCAAGCCACAGAGGTAACCAGAGTCGAAAGAAGTGACGTTTGAAAAGGTGAAAAATCAGTTGAGGCTGCCCGACTATCTGAAAGAGAGAAAAAAGATACGGCAATACCGCCTTAACACAAGTAAAAGCAAACAGATATACAGTACCTCTTATCAAAACAAATAAATAAAACAATTGTTATTTTTGATTAAAATTTTTTTTAAATTTCTTTATTTTTGCATTTCATTAATTAAAATATTAAAAATTACAAAAAAAGACATGTTTAATTAATTTTGTTCGTGCAAAGTTGTGTTTAAAATAAAACAGTGATATGATGGTGTTGTATTTGCGTGTATTTTCTTGTGTTTTGTTTACCTACAGCCAGAAGGATGATGTGTTTTTTGAAACTGCCTGAACCAACCATAACCTTGGATAGGAACCACTGGAAATTAATCGTAAGAACCCTCAGTTATCTGCGAATGGAAATAAAGAAATTTTTTTTAATTCTTAATAACATTTACCAATTGTTTTAAAGGTGATGTGTGACGCAATGGCAGTTAAATTTTGCTAAAGATATTGAGCTCTGGAACTATGACTAAATGGATGAAATCTTGCGGAGGTAAAGATTAAGCATCTTAAAGTGTCTATAAATAGAAAAATACAATTTTATTTTGACTAAAGTGTATTTTTGTAATTTTCCGAAAGCGTGTTGTGTGATACAGTGGTCAGTTAACGTTGTCGAAGGTACTGACCTTCTGGGAACTGGACTAATTGGGCTGAATCTTCCTGGAACAAGTGGTAAGTAGCCTCAAATACCTGAAAATATAAAAATAGTTTCAATTATTAATTTTGTTTACAATTTACAATTGTGTTTAAGGGTGCTGTTAACTTATTTATTGTGTTGGCGAAATGGCCAAGGGTACTCACCTTCAGATACTGGTCCAATTGGATGGAATCTTCCTGGAGCAAGTGGTAAGCACCCTCAAGTACCTGTAAATATAAAAATAGTTTCAATTTTTAATTTTGTTTAAAATTTACAATTTCGTTTAAGGGTGCTGTTTACTTATTTATTGTGTTGGCGAAATGGCCAAGGGTACTCACCTTCAGATACTGGTCCAATTGGATGGAATCTTCCTGGAGCAAGTGATAAGCACCCTCAAGTACCTGTAAATGTAAAAATAGTTTCAATTTTTAATTTTGTTTAAAATTTATAATTTTATTTAAGGGTGATGTTTAGTTATTGTTTCGGCGAAATGGCCAAGGACACTTACCTTCATAAACTGGTCCAATTAGAGGGAATCTTCCGTCAATTAGCCAATATTATATTATGACTACCTAATTTGTTTATTGTTGTTTATTATATTCGTTTGTTAAGAATTTCATCTGGGAACTGGCTAAAAGAAAAATAAATTATTTTGATGAATTTTCCATTATGAATGTTTCTAATTTAAGAATGTTTTAAATTGAAAAATGCAATAATTACGATCGGAACATTATTTGTCCAACCGACGGACGCATCAGGGTCTCTATACGTACCACCACAGCACATAACACAGCTAATAAAAGAGTTCAATTGGATGCACTGTAAAAGCGTATCACAATTGGAACTACTAACCTTAAAAAGAAGCAAGTAACTATAATTTTGACACTTTTCGTTGTCCAAATCATAAAAACTGCTTGCAATTTATTGGCCACTTAGAAATCTACAGACACTTACCTGTTTGTATCAGCCGGGAACTTCTGGAGTCTCTCTCGCCTTGGGCAACTCATAAAGCCTTTTCGGCTCCTTAAAATTCTAACACATAGTTATTTAAAACACTTTATTACACTAAAACACTTTTTTGCACTAAATAAATAAGCAAATACATAAAATAAACGCAAAATTATTTATTTCACATATAATTTCTTTTACACTTTCCAAAAAAAATTTTTCCACCACAATTTAGTTTTAGCTTTTTTTGCACTTTTATTTTACTTTTTTGCACTTATTTCTAATTTTTAAAAACACAAACACTTGGCAAAGTTGAATAAAAGAAAAAAATTGAGATAAATGAAGCAAATTGCCGCAAAATTTAAAATAATTTGCGCGCAAAAATTCTTCACTTTAATTTTTTCCTTTTTTTTACAATTTTTTTCACCACAACAAAAATGTAAACAAACTGCCCTATAAAATGAAAGGGATAGCAGTCTTTTTTTAGCTAGCATGCTATCGCCTTTATATTATCGGGCAGCCTAGTGTTGCCAACTTAGTTTCCGTGTCTTATCTAGTTGATTATCTATGATCCAAGCAACAAACATCTGCATCGATGAATTCTTCCATTACATTGTTATTTCATCAGTTCACTGTCCACCCAGATTCTCCATAACGAACGATCAATACAACAGCTTTAACAAGGCATTAGGTCCGCGCTTCATAGCTGCTGGAGACTATAACGCTAAACACACGTACTGGGGCTCCCGCCCAATTAGTCCCAGAAGTCGTGTCTTGTATGATTCCGTGTCTGAAATGGGACTTTGCGTTATTTCAACTGGACAACCAACCTATTGGCCAACGGACCACAATAAAATTCCAGACGTAATCGATTTTGGAGTAGCAAAAGGTATATCTCCGGAGGTTATTGAGGCTCAAGCCTTCTTGGATTTATCTTCTGACCACTCACCCACAATAATCACTATTTGCAGTCCTCACCAAATAGCAGCTAGTGAGTTTTTCTTATTTAAAAGAATTAATTGGTTGAAAAATAAAAAATATATTAGTACCCACTGCGCGGAGAACCAACCGCTAAAAACTCCCGGAGACATAGATGATTGTTTGAGCGTCCTAAATGAAAACATTAAAAAAGCCGTTGAACATGCGTCTTCTACCTACCGCCAGGCTAGGTACAACAAAATTTTCTCTGAAGATGAGGAAAAGCTTGTATCTGAAAAAAGAAGAGCCCGCAGGGAATGGCAAAAACATAGATCGCCCCAACTTAAAACTAAGCTGAAAGAATGTACAACCCAACTAAAAAGCTTGTTGGAGGCTCACAGAATGGCATCACTGAAAGAGTACCTGGAAGGTCTAGACGCGACTCCTCAGACAAATTATTCCTTGTGGCGATCAGCCAGACGTCTTAAAAGACCTGTTATCGCAAAACCACCACTGCGCAATCTGAGAGGATCCTGGGCTAGAAATGATGAAGAAAAATGCGATCTGTTCGCAAATCACTTCAAAAACGTATTCACTCCCAATACATGCACTGACGTGAGGGAATTACCGCCTGTTGTTGCTAGACGTCCTTTAGAAATACGTTTCCGATTTGCAGATGTTGTAGAGGCTATCGCTAACCTTAATGGTAAAAAAGCTCCTGGCGTTGACAAAATAAGCAACAAAATGCTTATAGAGCTGCCTCTTACTGCTAAAATAATCATTCTTTTTATTTTTAACGCGATAATTCGGCTTGAACATTTTCCGCCTATATGGAAAGTTGCCTTAGTAAAGATGATTCCTAAGCCTGGCAAAGATCCCTCGAAGGTAGAATCTTATAGGCCCATAAGTTTGTTACCCACAATGTCAAAATTGTTCGAAAAACTGTTACAAAACAAGCTAAATCCGATCCTGAATGACAACAACTGCATTCCAAATCACCAATTCGGCTTTAGAAGTCAACATAGTACCATCGAACAAACTCACAGGTTGGTACAGGTTATAAGAAAAGCCTTTGAGGAAAAGAAGTACTGCTCCGGGCTTTTTATCGATGTCTCACAAGCTTTCGACAAAGTATGGCATGAAGGCCTTCTAAACAAACTAAAGCTCAACCTTCCAGCTAATATTTTCAACCTTTTAGAAAAAGTCATAACAGGCCGACAATTTATGATCAAAGAGGGAAACCAATTAAGTTGTTCCCAACCAATAGAGGCTGGTGTCCCTCAAGGAAGTATACTAGGTCCAATTTTGTACTTGCCTTACACGGCAGATATGCCAACCAATAGTTTCACACACACGTCGACATTTGCTGACGACACTGCTTTTCTTAGTATTTACAAAGACCCTAAAGAGGCTTTGAACCAGCTGCAACAACACGTAACCCAAGTTGAGAAATGGGCAAAGTTATGGGGAATAAAGATAAATGAACAAAAATGTACCCACGTAACTTTTACTTTACGCAAAGAAACGTGCTCCCAATCACTATTAACAAAAAAAATCCTAAGAATAATAACTGGTGCTCCGTGGTATGTCAAAAACAGCAACATCCATAAGGATCTACAAGCTCCACAAGTTGAATGCGAAATCTTCAACTATGTGGACAAGTATTTAAATAAGCTGGAAACACATCCAAATCCGCTCGCTCGAAACATCTTGCAACATAGTGGGCACACCCGTCTGAAAAGAAGGGATACTATTGCACTTAGATGACACTATTTAAATTAATTTACTTCATTATGAGAACTTAAATTTTGGTTTGGTACTGACTGGACTAATATAATATTACTCAGTTATAAGATTTGAATACTTATTGTTAGTTCGCATTAGCGAAGATTCAATAATAAATATATGAAAAAATAAATAAATACATTTTCTTGTTATAATGTATAAAGGTATAATTAAAATAATACCGGAAAAGTCTTGCTAAACATAATTGAATTTGGTTTTTGGTGTTTATTTTTGCTGTTTGTACCATCATCTAACCTACTTGAAATTGTCAGCTGCTTATTATAAGATCATTGTTATTCATTGTTTATAACTGTGTTGCACCTAAAAGTTTTCTCTAGAAACAAATGAGCAATAAGCGTACGATTAATGTAAATTTACCTGATTGCACAAGCAATAACAATTTAAAAAGCGGTTGTTTTGTATCAAGCATATGTCGACACAAAATTAAAATACCACACATAATGTTTTTTTGTAGGAAAAGTTATGCTGTTTGTTAACTGAAAGATGTTACAAGAAATGCAGACTTAACTAACCTTCATTATGAGAACTTAAATTTTGGTTTGGTACTGACTGGACTAATATAATATTACTCAGTTATAAGATTTGAATACTTATTGTTAGTTCGCATTAGCGAAGATTCAATAATAAATATATGAAAAAATAAATAAATACATTTTCTTGTTATAATGTATAAAGGTATAATTAAAATAATACCGGAAAAGTCTTGCTAAACAAAATTGAATTTGGTTTTTGGTGTTTATTTTTGCTGTTTGTACTATCATCTAACCTACTTGAAATTGTCAGCTGCTTATTATAAGATCATTGTTATTCATTGTTTATAACTGTGTTGCACCTAAAAGTTTTCTCTAGAAACAAATGAGCAATAAGCGTACGATTAATGTAAATTTACCTGATTGCACAAGCAATAACAATTTAAAAAGCGGTTGTTTTGTATCAAGCATATGTCGACACAAAATTAAAATACCACACATAATGTTTTTTTGTAGGAAAAGTTATGCTGTTTGTTAACTGAAAGATGTTACAAGAAATGCAGACTTAACTAACCTTAAAGCGGAAATAGAGGAGCTCAAAAAGAAATTTTACAATTGAAGCACGATCTAAAAAACTATTGATCGAAGAACAGGAGGCAAATTAAGTAATTTGCCCCCTGAATTTGATAAAATTTGTAAAAGTAAATACAAATGTTTTTTCAACTCGAATGATTGCTTTAGGTAAATCGGACTGTTTCACATTAGAGTTAAGTATGCAGGCATACAATGGGCCATGTGAATAAAAAAGTTTAAACTAGCTTAAAGGTAAATAAAAATTTTAGTTAAAGCTTGTAGATTATAGTAAATAGTAGAAACTAGTTTTTTCAGCTTTGATTCAAAAAAAGTGTGAATAAAAACTAGTGAATTCTTTAAAATATTAGTTTATGCTTTAGTTTTTGTAAGCATATGATCAAAGTGCTATAGTTTGTCTTTTGCTTTTTAAAAAAAGAGCTATTTTTCATTTAAAAGGTAGTATACCTGCGTTTATGATCGTTTGTCAAGGAAAGAATACCGCAGATATAGATATAGATTTCGGAAAGAAAACGTAAAATGGTTAGCGGAACATTTTAAGGAGAAAAATGATGAAAACAGAGAAGCATCGCTGTCGCAAATTAAAAGCATGGAAATTTTTCTCCGCTTCCTTAGCGAAGACTAAAAATCATGTTGCCACTGTGTTTTTCTTTTTTGATTTGGCCTATACATGCAGTACAATAAATTTTCCATTTGCTATAAATTTTTGTCATTTGCTGTCATAAATGGATTATAAAAATAAATGGAGACTATTTCCCCATCTAGTAGTACAAAAATATATCTTCACACAATTATTGGATCATAAAATATTTTACAAAAACACTTTTACATTTTTGAATTAATATTTTTTTTGTTTCGTATATTTATTTCAAAAAAATGTAAATGTGTTCACATGCAAAACATTTATTTCGCATAAATCCAATGAATTATTTTTTGCTCAGAAAAATACTATAGGATCTCCACACGTATAATTTAGGCAAAAGTTAATGCCGGTTTTTAGAAGCAAATTTTCCAGCTGACTTGGCCGTCACATTTTGCAGCTTTTGCTACCACATTTTAGCACTAGCTATCTAGACCTAGCAAAGAGTTATTCACACTTTTTACAGTTTAAACTTTTCAGCATAGCTAGTACTGAAAAGTTTAAGCTAGTGGTAGTACTTAGCACTATGTAGTATAAACTACCTCTTTATTCACTCGACCCAATAAGAGTATTACAAAATTTGTATCTAAACACTAAAAGCGAAATCTGGGACGGCAATTCCCTTTCAATTCCATTCGATGGGGATCGTGGTTTAAAACAAGGCTGTATTTTAGCTATATTATTGTTTCCATTGTATATTGATGACCTTGTCGATGTGCTGCCAGGTGGTGTAAATGTTGTAGAAATATCAAAATATTACTTCATGCTGCCGACATAGTTATTTTATAGGATTGTACAACTGAATTGCAACTCATGATTGATGCATTCCACTCATACTAAGGGTGACCATTCGTACTGATTTCATCAGTACATGTACTGATTTTTCATTTGGTGTACTGAAACTTACTAATTTTTGAAAAAAAGTACTAATTGTACTGATTTTTCAAGAAAATTAGATATTTAAAAAAAATCATAGCAAAACTAAAGTGTTGAACATTTTTCCAGCAGCAGAATGGGTATTGTGATTTAAAAAAAAATTGCTTAAAATCAATTAATGGGAGTAATTTTTTTTAAAAGAAAATGTAACTCTTTATTAATTTGTGGTAAATAAAGATGTGTTTTTGACAAAAGTTTTTTCACGAGAGTAGATTGACCCCAGACATACAGGTGGTCACGCTTTAACTTTAAGTGGATCGTAATAATTAAAGGTGGACCTAAGCTTATACAAACTAAAAACAATGATTTTATTTTTTGCAAAAAAATATTGTATAAAAAGCGTTCTGATTTCGAACCAGAAAAGAATGGTCAGCCTACTCATACTGCACTATGGGCAGAGTTGGGCAAAATATGTACATGCTTTGCTGTATTTGAAATACAAAATACTTGTTCCGCTTATATTTCAAATAGAAAATACCAAATACTTTCAAGTCTAGTATATTAAATACAAAATACAGTATTTTAGTATCTTTTATTTAAAATACAAAATACATTTATAACCATTGATCAATCGGTAAAACATGAGTTTCCTTTCATGAACATTAGATTTTTAAAAGTTTAATTAGACAAGCAGCCTCTTGTTGGAGAATATATAAATCCTGCTAAAGAAAACAATCTTTCTACAGGTTCTGATGAACACAAACTGGTGTTAAAATTTATAAAAACAGTTCTCTCCAAGGCACATTAAACCAGGTAATATTAGGAGCCCAGCTGATTAAACTCAATGTGACATTATTACGTTATAAAAATTTAATTTATATGAAATTTTTAATTTTTCTGACATTCTACCCTTCAAACACAAAAAGAAAATGCAGAGAACGAATTTTTTGAATTCTGTAATATATTTAATAAAAAGACGTGGCATAGCCACCAGTTACTGCTTAAACAATGATTCGTTTTATTAATTACCTTTGCTTATTATATACTAACATAAAGTAACTATTACAATTATATTTTTATTACAAAAGAATTGGGGTAAATGAAAAGACTCAAATAACTATTAACTTTAAGTCTTTGAACTTAAAGTGTGTTATTCTTTGTTTGAATGTTTCCTACAGTGACTAAGTTGTATGATCATATTTCAGACAATTATATTTTAAGTAGGTCACAGAAACATTACTCATTCGGACTCTAAGTGTGTCTAAATGTTTCTTGTAGTGACTACACTGTATGATCATATTTCAGAACATTGATATATGTGTCACAGAAACATTACTCATTTATTTCACTACACCTCCCCTTTTAAAGAGAAAGGTCTTATTGATACCATTGATCAAGTGGTGTCGATAAGAGCTTTCTTTACATATTTAACTTTAACAAAAAAAATTTTAGTCTTATTCTTATAAAATAACAAGTTAATAGGTAGTATCTTAATATTAACAAAATTATGTCATGAAGTTATCTAATTACTTATGGAATAATTATATACATACATATTTGTGTAAAAAAATTTATTTTTATTATTATTTTATTGTCTAAAAACTTTAATATTTTCTTTATTAATTTTCTGTTTTTTTTTTTTTTTAAATATATGAATATATTGTTTCTGTCGTCAATGTCGATTACTTTGTATGGTCCTTTGTAAAGTGGTTCTAGTTTGTGTGCTGTATGATTCTTAATAAACACTTCATGTCCTATTGCAATGTCTGTATTGTTGATGTTTTTATCATGTATCTGTTTTTGATTTAGTTTCATATTGTAAATTAAGTGTTGTGCCCTAGTTAATGCGGTTTGTAGACGAAATTTAACTTCTTTTGAATAATTATCAAAATTATATAAAGGATCTGTTGTGTCAAACGGTATCAATGGTGTATGTTGTGGGCTAGCAGGGAAAATTAATTCGAATGGGCAGAATCCATGCACCGTAGATGGTGTTGTGTTAAAGGTATATGCGAAGTATTTTACCCATTTATCCCAATCGTTGTTTGAAGTGTTAAGATATGATCGCAAGTATTCATTAAAGGTGCGGTGGGACCTTTCTACTGTCCCTAAAGTTTGGTGGTGGTAAGGAGCTGATATTGCCTTGTCAATATTCAAAAGTTCTAGTAGTTCTAAAAGAACTTGGTTGTTATATTCGGTGCCCATGTCACTAATTATCTTACTCATAGGTCCATAAATTAGTATGAAATGTTCTACTACTGCCTTTGCTACTGTTTTTGCGCTCTTATCAGTTACTGGTATTGCTATCAGATACTTTGTCAGGTCACATATTAAAGTTACTATATATTGATTTCCTGCTTCTGATATTGGAAGTGGACCTACAGTATCTATTACTACTGTTTGGAAAGGTTTATGGGGTGTTTCGGTTAAAATCATATTTGGTTTCATATTCTTTGTGGTTTTATTAGTTTGACATTGAACACATTTCTTTACGTATCGGCAAACATCCTTAGTTATATTTTTCCAATAGTAAAATTGCCGTATCTTTTTAAGTAGTCTAGTCGTTCCAGGATGTCCTCCAAAGAGAAGACTGTCATGAAATTGTCTTAATAAATTTTCCTTTTCTTTTATATCTGTAATTATGCGTATTCTAGGTGTTAACGCTATTTGCAATCCTCTTATAAGTTCATTAGCTTTTTCCTTAAAATGTTCAATGTGTACGTGATTAAATAAATTATCGTTCAAATTTATTTGTATTTTATTAAAATTTCTACAATTTGCTTCTTTTTCAAGAATTGGAAAAAATTGATCTAGATCGATGTTTCCATTAGCAAATGTACTTTGTATATTTATTTTCTGTGCTATCACCTGTTTGCCTCGTTTAAAACAGAGTGTAGGAATACCTCTAAAGGTATCCCTTTTAAGTTTGGGCCACTTTTTCACACATTCCAAGCCAATAGTTTCGAAAACTCTAGGCTTTTCTTGAATTACTTGACTATCCTCGCTTTGAATTTTCCGTTGTATTTCCTTTTTCTTTTGTGCACGAGTGATTACCAGTTTAACATTGTTAATTAAAGGGATTGATTTTATATCACTGAAGTCAATTCGAGATAGCGCGTCCGCTCCTGAATTGTCTTTTCCTTTAATGTGTTCTATAATAAAATCATATTCCTCCAATTCCAGTCGAATTCTGGTTAATCTACTAGATGGATTTCTTAAAGAATATAGATATGTTAATGGTTTATGATCACTACGTATTATAAATTTATTTCCATATACATATGGTCGAAAATGGTTAATTGCCCATTGAACAGCTATTAACTCCTGTTCTATGGTTGCTTTATTTGATTCACCCTTGGTGAATGCTCGTGATGCGTATGCAACTGGAAGTTGTATACCATCTTTTTGTTGTGATAATATTGCGCCACAAGCAGTTTTACTGGCATCAGTAGTTATATAAAAAGTTTTTTCCAAATCTGGGTATTGCATAATTTGTGGTGATAACAGTGCTGCCTTCAGGTGTTGAAATGCATGTTCACAATCATTAGACCATATAAACTGTTCTTTCTTTCTAGTTAGTTTAGACAAATGTACTGAATAAAATGCAAAATTTTTTATGAAGCGTCTGTAATAATTACAGAAAGCTACAAATCGACGTACTTCATCAGAATTCAATGGTCTGGGATAGTTTTTTATTGCATCATATTTGCTACTATCCAGCAGAATTCCCCTATCAGTACACCTATGTCCTAAATATGTAACTTCTGATCGAAAAAAAATGCATTTATCTGGATGCAGTTTTAAATTACATTCCCTGCATCTTTGGAAAACCGTTTCTAAGTTTTTAAGCATGTGCTTTACGGAACAACCTGTGACGATAACGTCATCCATATATATAAAAGTTCCAGATTGAGCTAAACCTGTAAATGCTTTACGGAACAACCTGTGACGATAACGTCATCCATATATATAAAAGTTCCAGATTGAGCTAAACCTGTAAATGCTAAATTCATCATTCTCTGGAATGAATTTGGGGCTACTTTTAAGCCATATGGTAGGCGCGTGAAGCGAAATGAACCATTTTCGGTTGAGAATGACGTGATATCTCGTGATCTTTCATCCAACCCTATTTGATGAAACCCAGATGTCAAATCCAGGCAGCAAAAAAATTTTGCTCTACCCAGTTGATCTAGATTATCTTCAATTCTGGGTAAAGGAAACTTATCCGCTATTAATTTTTTATTTATTTGCCGATAATCCACCACTAAACGCCAACGTTTTTCAGGATTATTTGGTAATGATTTCTTCGGTACAAGCATAATTGGACTATTATAATTAGACGCTGACGGTTCCACAATTCCATCTTGTTGAAGTTTTTCAACCTGCCTAATTATCTCAGACTTTTGTGAATGTGGTGTACGATAATTCTTCATGTATACACCATTTTCGTCAGACAATCTTAATTTTTGTGTGTAAAATTTATTTGTAGTTATTTTGTCACTTTCTAACGCAAAAATATCAATATATTTCAAAAATAATAGTGATAATTCGGATTTAACCAGTTTAAGACAATTTTCCCTTAATTTTTCTAAAATGATTTGTTCTCTATTTTTGTCAGTGTTGTGGGTACCAATAATTTCATAATCAGATAATTCTTCATGTTTTATTGATACATTATTTAAAAACTTGTTTTCTGAGCTTGTGTTAACAATTCTCACATATGGGAAGTTTTTAGATATAATGCATCCAGCGACATACACTCCGTCTTGTATAGTTTGATTCGGAATTACTAAATCAGTTGCTTCGCTATTGAATTTTATAGGTCTAAACACCTCTGATCGAGCTGGTAATGTAATTGAATCATCATTTATACTTTCCAGCAGTGGTATATTTATGGAATAATTTAAATTATGTGGTCTCAAAGAAATTAAATTTGAATTTATTTCCTGTCGGTATTGTATAGTGACATTGTATTTTTTAAAAAAGTCTAAACCCAATATACCCTGAAATGGTATTGGAAATGTATCTGAAACAACATGAAATTTGTGTGGAATTAAAAAGTTTTTGACTCTAAGGTCAATCTGTATTGTACCTATAGATTTTATATTTCCTTCTCCTATGCCTGTTATCTGAATAATATTTTGGGAGTTGATTCTCAAAGATTTTATTGCATTCAGTTTGATTAGTGAGACATCCGCTCGCGTGTGCACTAGAAATGTATTTAAATCGGAATTAGTTGAAATTGGAAGTTCAATAAAGCTACTTAAATTGAGATTTAAATGAAATATTGATTTATACTTCATTATCTGTCCTTTTAACTTTGGCCACCCATATCCTGAGGGGGAATCTCGTTTCCCGAAACTCCTTGAGTTACTCTCACACGTCCCCCGTTTCGTGAATGGTGTGCCTGATTTCTATTATGGTTATTTCCGCGTCGCCAACTATTATTATTGTTAAAATTATTGTTATTATTAGAACCAATTAAATGATTATTTCTACGCCAGGAGTGACCATTTCCCCGGTAGTTATTAAATCGGTTTTCATGATTTTGCCTTGAAGACCCAGGGCGTTTAAAGTAAAACACTGATGAATTTGATGTAACCGCTTCAGTGCTAGCTTCTATAAATTTCGAAACAACTTCATTCAATGAAGCAAAGTTTCCTGTTTTCATTATCAATTTAACTTCCTCATTTGCTGCATTTTTAGAAATCGCTTTAGTGGCATTTTGTTTTATTAATTTCTCAGAGATATGGTATGGATAGCCCTCTCGTATGTAGGCACCACATAATTTTTTTGTAATTTGCTGTATTTCCTCAGCGTATAAAGTTGCTGACTTTGACTGTTGTTTTATATTCATTAATTTTGAACATAAAACCTCAGACGATTCACCCTGAATATTAGATGCTAATTTATTACTTATAGCCACTATCGAATTCTCATTTGTAATCAAGTTCCTAGCTTGTCCTTTAAGTTTAGTCTTAATTACTCCTATCACTATTTCCTCATGCGTATCCTTTATTTTCTCAACTATTGTTAACGCATCCAAAAAACTTTGGAGTTCGTCTACATTTCCGTCAAACGTAGGGACAATCTTCGTTGTCTTATCTATTACGTCGTCCTCTGAACGTGTCATTGTGTTTGGTTGTATTTCTTTGTCTTCCTCAAAATCTTCTTGCTCGCTATCGTCCGATTCACTGATTTTCTTATCTACCTCGCAACTTAGGGTAAGAGGAACTTTAATATGAATATTATACTTATGAAAAATTTTTTAATAATTTATCCCTTAATTTGAAAAATATCTTGTCAGCCTGTTCCTTGTGTTGTGTGGAATATCTATCGTATTGTCTGTTTAAGATTCCTCTACAATTGTTAAATGACTCTATTAAAATAGTTATATGCTTGTTCAAGGTTTCTGATTGTATCGGTCTATTTTGGTTAAGGCATTTATAAGATTGTCTAAACTTGACTTCTAAGGGTTCTATACTACTAATAATGGCTTCCCATTGCATAACTTAAAAATAATACGTTTGTTTATTATATTAATATTTATTACTACTAATGGTTTCTCACTACATACCTTATAAATAATACGTTTGTTTATTATTATATTAATACTTATCAAATTTATTTATCATCCAGCATTCAGGATATTCCCTATACATGTCATAGAAAGTGTCGATGCACACAAGGTGAAAAATATGTTTGCAGCTCCCTAACATCAGGATTTCATGATAAGGTGTGATATAGCCACAATACACTTGGCAAATTTTATCGGATTTGGTTGATTTACTGCTTCCCATTCTTCTGGCTTTCCTTTGTTGTCTTCTGATATCTTCTTATATCTGTTGTTGTATGACGTTGTTACTATTGTTCTTTAAGGATATGCCTTCTTATGTTTTATATCTGTTGTTGTGGGGCGTTGCGACTATTGTTTTTTAAGGCATTACATATTATTTTTATCACATAGATAACACCTAATATTACCACCATCACTATTGAGAAAATTTCCACGTAACTCATGCTATTGTTTTTCATTGTTTCACTTGTAACAGGTTGTTGTATATTTTGGCGTAGTATCTGCACCAGTTCTTTATTTTCATTTTCTTCTGTGGACTTTCCCACTTCATAACCTGCTACGAATAGTGGTATGGTGGACAATATTTTTTTCCACCAGGTCATTTAAATTTTTTTTTTTTTTAACTTATAGAACTATTAAGTTTTTCTCACTTTTTATCTTATTAATATCTTTTGTCTTTGTATTTATAAAGCCGAAATTTAAAAGAATTACATACAACACAAAAACTGTCACGGTCGCCATGTAATATATTTAATAAAAAGACGTGGCATAGCCACCAGTTACTGCTTAAACAATGATTCGTTTTATTAATTACCTTTGCTTATTATATACTAACATAAAGTAACTATTACAATTATATTTTTATTACAAAAGAATTGGGGTAAATGAAAAGACTCTAATAACTATTAACTTTAAGTCTTTGAACTTAAAGTGTGTTATTCTTTGTTTGAATGTTTCCTACAGTGACTAAGTTGTATGATCATATTTCAGACAATTATATTTTAAGTAGGTCACAGAAACATTACTCATTCGGACTCTAAGTGTGTCTAAATGTTTCTTGTAGTGACTACACTGTATGATCATATTTCAGAACATTGATATATGTGTCACAGAAACATAACTCATTTATTTCACTACAATTCGCCTTGGGTTTACCTTGTTGAATGTGCCTTGGTTCTCTCAATGTGAAGAAGAATTAAATTAAAAGTAAAGTAATATCAAAGCGAATTCAAAAATTATTATTCGGCTTGATTATTTCCCGCCAATATGGAAAGTCGCCTTAGTAAAGATGATTCCTAAGCCTGGCAAATATCCTTCTAGGGTAAAGTTTTATAGGCCTATAAGTTTATTACCAACTTTGTCAAAGCTGTTCGAAAAGCTGCTTAAAAATAAGCTGACTACGATCCTGAATGACAACTGCATTCCAAATCACCAATTCGGATTTAGAAGTCAACATAGTACCATCGAACAAACCCACAGGAAGGTACAGGCTATAAGAAAAGCCTTTGAGGAAAAGAAGTACTGCTCCTCGCTTTTATCGATGTCTCTCAAGCATTTGAAAAAGTATGGAATGAAGGCCTGTTAAACAAACTTAAACTCAACCTGCCAGCTAATATTTCTAAACCTGCTGGAAAAGTACATAACCGGCAGACAATTTATGATCAAAAAGGGAAACCGAATAAGTTCTTCTCAACTAATTAGGGGTGGTGTACCTCAAGGCAGTATACTTGGTCCAATTCTGTACTTGCTTTACACAACAGATATGCCAATCAATAGCTTCACTTACACGTCGACATTTGCTGACGATACTGCTTTTCTTAGTATTCATAAAGACCCTAAAGAGGCTTCAAATCAGCTGCAACAACACGTAACCTAAGTTGAGAAACGTTCATAGTTATGGCGAATAAAAATAAATGAACAAAAATGTACACACGTAACTTTTACCTTACGCAAAGAAACGTGCCCTCCAATCACTATTAACAACCATATGGTGCCTCAACGATCCGAGACAAAATATCTTGATATTCCCCTGGATCGCCGGCTCACATGGAAGCCTTATATAGATGCGAAATTGACGCAAATAAAACTTAAAGCTGCACAAATCCATTGGTTAATCGGCAGAAACTCTGTGATTCGTTTTGATTGTAAACTTCTGCTCTACAAATCGATTTTGAAACCTGTTTTGTGCTACGGTGTACAATTATGGGGCACTGCTTTCGCCTCCAACATTAAAAAAATTCAACGCCGTTAAAAAAAATCCTAAGAATGATAACTGGTGCTCCGTGGTATGTCAAAAACAGCAACATCCATAAGGATCTACAAGTTCCACAAGTTAAATGCGAAATCTTCAACTATGTGGACAAGGATTTAAATAAGCTGGAAACACATCCAAATCCGCTCGCTCGTAACATCTTGCAACATAGTGGACACACCCGTCTGAAAAGAAGGGATACTATTGCACTTAGATGAGACTATTATATTAATTTACTTCATTATGAGAACTTAAATTTTGGTTTGGTACTGACTGGACTAATATAATATTACTCAGTTTTAAGATTTGAATACCTATTGTTAGTTCGCATTAGCGAAGATTCAATAATAAATATATGAAAAAATAAATAAATACATTTTCTTGTTATAATGTATAAAGGTATAATTAAAATAATACCGGAAAAGTCTTGCTAAACATAATTGAATTTGGTTTTTGGTGTTTATTTTTGCTGTTTGTACTATCATCTAACCTACTTGAAATTGTCAGCTGCTTATTATAAGATCATTGTCATTCATTGTTTATAACTGTGTTGCACCTAAAAGTTTTCTCTAGAAACAAATGAGCAATAAGCGTACGATTAATGTAAATTTACCTGATTGCACAAGCAATAACAATTTAAAAAGCGGTTGTTTTGTATCAAGCATATGTCGACACAAAATTAAAATACCACACATAATGTTTTTTTGTAGGAAAAGTTATGCTGTTTGTTAACTGAAAGATGTTACAAGAAATGCAGACTTAACTAACCTTAAAGCGGAAATAGAGGAGCTCAAAAAGAAATTTTACAATTGAAGCACGATCTAAAAAACTATTGATCGAAGAACAGGAGGCAAATTAAGTAATTTGCCCCCTGAATTTGATAAAATTTGTAAAAGTAAATACAAATGTTTTTTCAACTCGAATGATTGCTTTAGGTAAATCGGACTGTTTCACATTAGAGTTAAGTATGCAGGCATACAATGGGCCATGTGAATAAAAAAGTTTAAACTAGCTTAAAGGTGAATAAAAATTTTAGTTAAAGCTTGTAGATTATAGTAAATAGTAGAAACTAGTTTTTTCAGCTTTGATTCAAAAAAAGTGTGAATAAAAACTAGTGAATTCTTTAAAATATTAGTTTATGCTTTAGTTTTTGTAAGCATATGATCAAAGTGCTATAGTTTGTCTTTTGCTTTTTAAAAAAAGAGCTATTTTTCATTTAAAAGGTAGTATACCTGCGTTTATGATCGTTCGTCAAGGAAAGAATACCGCAGATATAGATATAGATTTCGGAAAGAAAACGTAAAATGGTTAGCGGAACATTTTAAGGAGAAAAATGATGAAAACAGAGAAGCATCGCTGTCGCAAATTAAAAGCATGGAAATTTTTCTCCGCTTCCTTAGCGAAGACTAAAAATCATGTTGCCACTGTGTTTTTCTTTTTTGATTTGGCCTATACATGCAGTACAATAAATTTTCCATTTGCTATAAATTTTTGTCATTTGCTGTCATAAATGGATTATAAAAATAAATGGAGACTATTTCCCCATCTAGTAGTACAAAAATATATCTTCACACAATTATTGGATCATAAAATATTTTACATATAACACTTTTACATTTTTGAATTAATATTTTTTTTGTTTCGTATATTTATTTCAAAAAAATGTAAACGTGTTCACATGCAAAACATTTATTTCGCATAAATCCAATGAATTATTTTTTGCTCAGAAAAATACTATAGGATCTCCACACGTATAATTTAGGCAAAAGTTAATGCCGGTTTTTAAAAGCAAATTTTCCAGCTGACTTGGCCGTCACATTTTCCAGCTTTTGCTACCACATTTTAGCACTAGCTATCTAGACCTAGCAAAGAGTTATTCACACTTTTTACAGTTTAAACTTTTCAGCATAGCTAGTACTGAAAAGTTTAAGCTAGTAGTAGTACTTAGCACTATGTAGTATAAACTACCTCTTTATTCACTCGACCCAATAAGAGTATTACAAAATTTGTATCTAAACACTAAAAGCGAAATCTGGGACGGCAATTCCCTTTCAATTCCATTCGATGGGGATCGTGGTTTAAAACAAGGCTGTATTTTAGCTATATTATTGTTTCCATTGTATATTGATGACCTTGTCGATGTGCTGCCAGGTGGTGTAAATGTTGTAGAAATATCAAAATATTACTTCATGCTGCCGACATAGTTATTTTATAGGATTGTACAACTGAATTGCAACTCATGATTGATGCATTCCACTCATACTAAGGGTGACCATTCGTACTGATTTCATCAGTACATGTACTGATTTTTCATTTGGTGTACTGAAACGTACTAATTTTTGAAAAAAAGTACTAATTGTACTGATTTTTCAAGAAAATTAGATATACATTTATGTTTATTTATTTGAACTTTTTCTATATATCTTATAATTGTCTATTTATTCGGCTTAAGTTCATTATTAAAAATGTGATAGCTAAGAATGGAAATTTTTATTAAAAATTAAGTAATTCCGATACTAGCCGAGTGTAATGCATTTTCGAAATCAGCTACGATTTCTCGTCAGCACTCTTTCTATTCGGTACTACTGTAAGTTGAATGTTGATTTGTTCTATTTAAACAAACTTTAATTAGAATTTGAATACTGGAATTCTATTCATATTCCTTACTGTTTAGACCGAACTAAATCACATACAACTCTATGTTCTCTTATTCTCATTCTATTTGCATTTATCACTAGTTACTTCTATTATTTATTTTTATTTTCATTTTGCTTTTTGGCCATCCATTGGATGACACTAAATTTATTTAATTTTTAAATATTTTTATTTATCATTCTGTTATTCGATTGCTTTCGATAATTTTTCTATTCATAATTTTACATTGAGCCATGTGTTTGTAATACATTTATGTTTATTTATTTGAACTTTTTCTATATATCTTATAATTGTCTATTTATTCGGCTTAAGTTCATTATTAAAAATGTGATAGCTAAGAATGGAAATTTTTATTAAAAATTAAGTAATTCCGATACTAGCCGAGTGTAATGCATTTTCGAAATCAGCTACGATTTCTCGTCAGCACTCTTTCTATTCGGTACTACTGTAAGTTGAATGTTGATTTGTTCTATTTAAACAAACTTTAATTAGAATTTGAATACTGGAATTCTATTCATATTCCTTACTGTTTAGACCGAACTAAATCACATACAACTCTATGTTCTCTTATTCTCATTCTATTTGCATTTATCACTAGTTACTTCTATTATTTATTTTTATTTTCATTTTGCTTTTTGGCCATCCATTGGATGACACTAAATTTATTTAATTTTTAAATATTTTTATTTATCATTCTGTTATTCGATTGCTTTCGATAATTTTTCTATTCATAATTTTACATTGAGCCATGTGTTTGTAATACATTTATGTTTATTTATTTGAACTTTTTCTATATATCTTATAATTGTCTATTTATTCGGCTTAAGTTCATTATTAAAAATGTGATAGCTAAGAATGGAAATTTTTAATAAAAAAAAAGATATATAGAAAAAGTTCAAATAAATAAACATAAATGTATTACAAACACATGGCTCAATGTAAAATTATGAATAGAAAAATTATCGAAAGCAATCGAATAACAGAATGATAAATAAAAATATTTAAAAATTAAATAAATTTAGTGTCATCCAATGGATGGCCAAAAAGCAAAATGAAAATAAAAATAAATAATAGAAGTAACTAGTGATAAATGCAAATAGAATGAGAATAAGAGAACATAGAGTTGTATGTGATTTAGTTCGGTCTAAACAGTAAGGAATATGAATAGAATTCCAGTATTCAAATTCTAATTAAAGTTTGTTTAAATAGAACAAATCAACATTCAACTTACAGTAGTACCGAATAGAAAGAGTGCTGACGAGAAATCGTAGCTGATTTCGAAAATGCATTACACTCGGCTAGTATCGGAATTACTTAATTTTTAATAAAAATTTCCATTCTTAGCTATCACATTTTTAATAATGAACTTAAGCCGAATAAATAGACAATTATAAGAAAATTAGATATTTAAAAAAAAATCATCGCAAAACTAAAGTGTTGAACATTTTTCCAGCAGTAGAATGGGTATTGTGATTTAAAAAAAATTGCTTAAAATCAATTAATGGTTCACCATTTTAAATGAGTTAAAAAACACGATAGTGCTTGGATTAATTTTTTTTAAAAGAAAATGTAACTCTTTATTAATTTGTGGTAAATAAAGATGTGTTTTTGACAAAAGTTTTTCACGAGAGTAGATTGACCCCAGACATACAGGTGGTCACGCTTTAACTTTAAGTGGATAGTAATAATTAAAGGTGGACCTAAGCTTATACAAACTAAAAACAATGATTTTATTTTTTGCAAAAAAATATTGTATAAAAAGCGTACTGATTTCGAACCAGGAAAGAATGGTCAGCCTACTCATACTGCACCATGGGCAGAGTTGGGCAAAATATGTACATGCTTTGCTGTTTTTGAAATACAAAATACTTGTTCCGCTTATATTTCAAATAGAAAATACCAAATACTTTCAAGTCTAGTATATTAAATACAAAATACAGTATTTTAGTATCTTTTATTTAAAATACAAAATACATTTATAACCATTAATCATTCGGTAAAACATGAGTTTCCTTTCATGAACACTAGATTTTTAAAAGTTTAATTAGATAAGCAGCCTCTTGTTGGAGAATATATAAATCCTGCTAAAGAAAACAATCTTTCTACAGGTTCTGATGAACACAAACTGGTGTTAAAATTTATAAAAACAGTTCTCTCCAAGGCACATTCAACCAGGTAATATTAAGAGCCCAGCTGTTTAAAATTAATTTGACATTATTACGTTATAAAAATTTAATTCTATATGAAATTTTTAATTTTTCTGACATTCTACCGTTCAAACACAAAAAGGAAATACAGAGGGCGAATTTCTTGAATTCGCCTTGGGTTTACCTTGTTGAATGTGCCTTGGTTCTCTCCAAGGCACATTAAACCAGGTAATATTAAGAGCCCAGCTGATTAAACTCAATTTGACATTATTACGTTATAAAAATTTAATTTTATATGAAATTTTTAATTTTTCTGACATTCTACCCTTCAAACACTAAAAGAAAATGCAGAGAACGAATTTTTTGAATTCGCCTTGGGTTTACCTTGTTGAATGTGCCTTGGTTCTCTCAATGTGAAGAAGAATTAAATTAAAAGTAAAATAATATCAAAGCGAATTCAAAAATTCGCCCTCTGCATTTCTTTTGTATACCCTTCACATAGTGATAAGAGTATATATCAGTTTGTCATTCCGTTTGCAATTTCTTTATTATCCATTTGCGACCCCATAAAGTATATATATTCTGGATCCTTATAGATAGGGAAGTTTATATAGACATGTCTGTCTGTCAGTCTGTTGAAATCAAGTTTTCGGAGTCAAATGAAGTGATACGGACCAGTTATTGGTGTCAACCTATTGGAAATATCCTGGAGACAATCGCTACATAAAATTAGCAAAATCGGTTGACTATTGACCGAGATATAAACAAAAACTTAAAATAACCCATTTTTTAGGACAAAATCCGTGCATATATCCATATATATCTCAGTAAATATAGTCATTCTTGCCACAAAACTTGGCACGGTTACTCTGAAAATAGGGACCTCAATAAGGTTTTTTTCTCTACAATTGCACAAATTTTGTGAAATATTTCATGCGCTAAATCTTAGAAACTATAACAGCTATCGACTTCAAATGTTTCAAAAATTGTTCAACGAGACCTACCCTTTGAAGAAAAAATTTTTTGGGTGGGGGCAGGAAAAGGTGTAGCTCCCATACAAATTAACAATTTTTATGAAATTTTCGATACGATATGTCTCGGAAACTATAACAGCTATTGACTTCTAGTGTTTTACGAAAATTAATTAGATGATAAGACCTACATTTTGGTGAAAAATTTGGAGAGGAGCAGGGGGACTAGAAGATCCCAAAAAATTAACAACTTTTATTAACCTTTTAATACGAATAATGTCGAAAGCTTATATAGCTCTTAACCTCAAACCTTCTTTATCTATTTCTGTTATTCATACGAACGTTAAGTCTTTGTAAAGTTTTCTATTGACTCTAAACCTGCACAAGGTTTTTTTATTATATTATTTGCAGTACAAAATAACTCGGCTGGGCATATTAAAAGACCAATGTGAAGGGTATATAAAATTCGGCACACCCAAATATAGCGATCTTACTTGTTGTGTTTAAAAGTGTGAATGTCAAAAAAATTTGAATTTTTATACAAAATTTAATTTTTTTGACATTCACATTTCCCAATGGCCGATGAGCTCTTGATATTACCTGAATAAGTGAGCCCTGGAAAACAACGTGCCTTGCTAAGGCGAAGACATGAATGAATACGAAGACAAAGTTTTCATTCTGTTTTTTGGAAATTGTAACATTTTTTAAATTTTGCTAATGACAACTTTTTGTATAACAAAAAAATGTATTTCAAATACAAGTATTTGAAATACTGCCCAACCCTGACTATGGGTGCCTTAAAATTAACATGAATAAGTCTAAAGTGTTAGTATTTCGTACAAGCACACGCATTTGTACGAACCGGAACTTGCAATATGTTGCACAAAATATATTAATGGTAAACAGCTACAAATATCTTAGTATTACTATCACCTACTACCATAGTTGCCAGATAAAATTAGTCCAATATCGTCAAATCTTTCGGGAAAAATCGTCAACATCGTCAAAACAAATTTTTAAAATCGTCAACACTAAAATGTATGATTTTAATTCCTTTTTTAGCTAATAATAATTAAAAAAGGGGAAAACAAAGTGCCTTACAGGTAGTGTCGTCAAAAGTAGTAAAGCCAAAATTTCATCATTTAAAGCAAAACAAACTGAAAATTAAAAAAACGCAAATATTTGAAAAATTTTTAACAGATTTTATTTGAAACAAAAAAATTTTTTACAGAAATGATTTTTCAATGATTTCATTTCTAATCCTTGTTATATATAGTATTCTAACTAAAAACATTTTTAATTTTTTTAAATAAACACATAATAGCTAATATGAAATGGCTAAAAATAGGGTTTCAAAGCGGAAAACACTTGTCTTTTCTTCTTGTTTTTTTAAGCCGAATACTTAGATATACATATATAGTGTACATAAATACATAAAGTATATTTTAGGTGTGTTGTGCAGTAGAGTATTAAGGCTGAAGGACCTTTATACACCTTTCATTTGGTACCACTGTTTCGAGATTATACATATAATATTTTAGAGTCATACTTATGCAAACAAAATTTTTAGGTTTTGGCTAAACACCTTTATAAAAATCGTCAAATTTAGGCCAAGAATCGTCTAATCGTCAAAAGCCATTTTTTGTGACGAAAAAACGTTTAAATGACGATAAATCGTCAAATCTGGCTTCTATGCCTACTATATGTCTTTTAAAAAAAGCATTAAAAAACAAATCATCTGCTTTAAAGCTAGCAATAAACTCCTTTGGTCAAAATACATAACAAACTCAATGTTGAGACTGCACTTTAATTACATAAATAAAGTTATGAGCTTAAGCCAACAGCGACTACCACGTATTTTAGCAGAGAATATTATGTCTCGAGATGTGTACTGGGAAAATTAATGGTCGACTCTCTGTGGAATAATCCAATTTACACCAGCTAGCTCTGACAGACCTTTATGTGCGTTATGGAGACCAATATCAAACTTACTGCAATATAAGGAACGAAAAGATAACTTACCAAGTGCAAATAATTCTCAACATCATGATATTTACTCACAACTTAATTTTAATAATGCGCTAGTTAATAAAAGCACGAGAAGGCCTGCTTAACCTGAATGCCGGAAACTTCATGAGGACTATAACCACCAAATGTACAATATGCAACCTTAATGTACCTGACAACACTTTCCACTTCAATGGAGTTTGTCCAATATTTAATGAGTGTATGAGGAAATTTCTAGGTAGGTGACTTAATATAAGCGAGGTGATTGATATTTTAAATGGCCGCAATTATACTTCCCTATACAAATGCATACAAGTTTGTTTGAGATACATATAGAAATCTGTTAACAAATGAATTTTATTCTTAACATTTCAAATCTCCTTTCATCATTAAAAATTGTTAAGTAGTAATAAATTAAATGAATTAATAAAATTAAAAGTATAATGTCAATCTGGCTTACAACCAATGTTCAGCCTAATATCAATAAATATTGTAAATGAACTTGTAAATATGTATGCACAATCTATATATATAAAAATAAGTTGCATTGTGTTTGAAATTGATGTTCTCTGGAATGAGTGAACCGTTTTTGTTTCTGCTAAGTTCGTATGAAAGGTGACGTCAATACCAAGGTTTTTATATATAAACGGTCTCTGTACGTGTATTGAGCTATAGCCATTCCATTTTTCCCCATAGCCCAATACAAAAGTTCTTCCGGAATAAACATTTTCGGCTATAACTGCTTCAAATATTACTCTATCTTCACAAAATTAAGCACATATATCTATCTTTACGTCTTCAACAAGTATGTCGAGCAAAAATATGATCGGTGGACATTTGTATGGGGGCTATATAACAAAATGGATATAGCCCCCATACAAATGTCCTCCCGGAATAAGCATTTTGGGTTATAACTGACACAAATATTAATCTATCTTTGCAAAATTTTTCACATACATCGCTTTTTACGTCTTAACAAGTATATCAAGCAAAAATATGATCGGTCCATTTTTTGATATAGCCCCCATAAAAATGTCCTCCCGCAATAAGCATTTTGGGTTGTAACTGACACAAATATTAATCTATCTTCACAAAATTTAGCACATATATCGCTCTTCAGGTTTTCAACAAGTATGTAGACCAAAAATATGATCGGTCCATTTTTTGATATAGCCCCCATACAAATGTCCTCCCGAAATAAGTATTATAGGCAATTTTTTTATTTATTTTTATTTTATTTATTATTATTATGCGGCTTTCTAATGCAACAAGATAGAATATCTTATAAATGACAGCATTAGAATCTGACTCGTTATACACATTAAACACTATAATACATACATACATTAATCAAAGAATAGACAATAATGAACAATAAAAAACTTAGTTGTACTAAATTTATATTACATAATAACCATTAACAATAATTTACATAACAAAAATTCAGAAAAAAACGATAAAATATTTTTAAATCATAAAAGTAAATGTAAGACGGATTGTTTAAAACATTTATGCGTAGTGCGTCATTAATAGTTTTTTAAATTTTGTTGCGTCGCTTGTAAGTTGAATGCTTGTAGGTAGATGGTTCCAGAGGTATATCGTGTAAATGAAAAATTGATTAAAAGATGCGGTTTTCTTATATTTAAAAGTGTGGATGCTATTATTTCTTGCGGACGCCGTAAATGTCAGTTTTTGATCAAGATACTTGGGTTCCCTTGTAGTAACGATTTTGTGCAGCATCAGTAAACTTTTAAATTTTAAATAGTCATCAAGAGATATTCCAAGAAGTCGTTTGGAGTATGCAGATACGCTGGCGAACCTATGTAAGCCAAAAACAAAACGCGCTATATTGTTGAAGGTAGTGTTAAGCTTTCGTTTATCATTAGCATTACAGCGCGTAAAGACTTCAGAACAATAGAGAAGGTTTGGTATGAGGTAGCACTTAGCTAATGTCATCCTTATGGGTAGTGGTGTAAAATGCTGGGTCTTCCATAAACTTCTCAACATACCATATATTTTACCACATGATTGGTTTACGTGGTCCGACCAAGTAAGCCTTTGATTAAAAACAACCCCCAAATTTTTGGCTGAGTTAACAACATCAATTTTATGACCACCAAGGCTTATTTCCATATTATCAGCAACTTGCACTCCCTTATTGCCTATAATTAAGCATTTAGATTTATCTGGATTAAGACGTAAGCCGTTTGCATTTGCCCATTGGTATATTCTGTTAAGATCCAGGTTTAGATTACTAATTTGTTGCCGCATGGTTGTCTTGGTGCAATCAATGTATAACTGAACGTCATCCGCGTACATATGTATGTTCGCATGCTTGATCTGAAGAGGAAGATCATTTGCATACAATGAATATAATAGTGGACCAAGAATAGACCCCTGTGGGACACCTCTAAATACCCGCAAGGGACTAGATATATTTCCATTACACACAACCACTTGCCATCTTTCCGAGAGATATGACGAGACTAATTTAACCGCTGTTTCTGTAAAACCAAACATTTTCGCAAGCTTCATGACTAGCATTTGGTGATCTACCGTATCAAACGCCTTGGAGTGGTCAAGCAGAACTAAAAATGTAGCTTTACTATCATCCATACTCTTCCGTATGTTTTCAACAACTTCAGTAATGGCAGTAGTGCAACTGTGCCCATGTCTAAACCCAGACTGGTAATCAGTAAGGAGGTTGTAGTTGACGATATGTTTAAAAATTTGGTTGTGTGCTACGCGCTCAAAAACTTTTGATAAATACGGCAGAATAGATATAGGCCGATATTCTTTATTATTTTTAGGTACAGGAATAACTTTGGCCAGTTTCCACTCGGCTGGAAAGGAGCTGGAGGTTACAACAAAGTTGAAGACATGATTAATATATTGTATGATCCATGGCAATATCATTTTTACAAATCGAGGTTGAATATCATCGAGGCCAGTTGCATTGGATTTAATAGCTCGAAATCCTTCAACTGTATCACATATTGTAAAGCATTGAAAACAAAATTTGTTTGTTGTCGCGGGAAAAGAGGTTCGGTCATAAAAATCAAGCTGAACCGTTGGCTGTGGAACGTTTGCAAATGAAAAGTTGAGCTCATTAACATTTAGGTTTTCCGTATTAATATTTGCTTCTGAACTAACCAAGCCAATGTTACGAATAAGCTTCCATTTTTTCTTATTGTTTAGTGCCGCACGAAATTTTTCACCATAGTAAGCTGATTTATCATCTCTTATTTTTGAAACAACAGCTCTCCTAGCCACTCGAAAATCATTAAGCAAGTCATTAGTTTTATAACGTTTCCATCGGTTATACAGTTTGTCACGACGTTTAATCAATAATTTTGTATCCAAAGTAAACCATGGGGCAGTTTTCCTTTTAACGCTTTTAGACTTTAATGTGACATGTTTGTTAAATAATGAAAGAATTTGACTGTTCAGAAAACTAACTTTCTCACTAGCAGTTGGCATGTAATAAATTGGGTCCCAATTGCCCATATTCAAATCGTTCTCTAGTGATAACATATTTATGTTTTTATAATCACGATACGTAAATTTTTCAGTCTTATGTGTAAACTGAAAGTCATAGCATAAGTAGATAAGATCATGTTTTGAAAAATTCGGCACCGCCAGTTGGTCGTAGTTAATCTTTTTATGCTTATTAGACACAAAAAAAAGATCCAGCAGGGTATTGCATGTTGTAGTGAAGTGCGTAGGTCTTGAGTTATTTACAGAAAATAAATCTAGTGCCGTCATAGCCGAAGTGAGATTAAATCCAGATCTCGTTAACAAGTTAGCATTAAAGTCACCAGAAATAATTATATTAGAGTACCCAACAGTTCGTGACTCCAATTCAAAAATAAGCGGATCAAATTTGATATTATTATTTGGTCTATATACACATCCCAGCAATAGTTTGTCGACACTTGAAGTTATTTCCACTAATATAAATTCTATATCGTTATCCTCATTAAAAGAGCAGATGGGCTTACAGGAAATGTTATCTTTTACGTAAATTGCCACTCCACCAGCATTTTCTCTGCGATCGGATCTATAAAGTTTGTATCCATTCAGTTTGACAAGATTGTCATTATGCGATACAGAAAACCACGTTTCAGAGACACATACAGCATCTACACCAGAATCTTCGAATAGGTAGCGGAACTCATCTATTTTGCAATAAAGGCTCTGAGCATTGATGTGGCAAACCTTAAAACCAGAATTTAGCTGAGTGAAAATCCGCATCATGTTATAGTTGCTTTCTCTGGAACCAATAAGGCTAGTAGATAAGCTTGTCATTAAAAATTAAAACAACGCAACAAAACTTAACAGAACACAAATCAGGGAATTTAAGGATTGGAAAAGTTATAACAGACTTTATAAAACAAGATGTAGCAGATAGGAACATTGTACTTATGAAATTAACATTACGAAAATTAAAAAATAAAAATACAAATAAAGAAATAGGAGATGCATTTAAAAACAGGCACATAAAGTAGCTAGTCCAGGAACAAAATCGCATCATACTAACGAAAAAGCCAATCGAGTTCATCTGTAAATTCAACTAGAGTTGGTTCATCAGTTGCAACCTTTTTTATATAAACAAGTCCTCTCAGAGTATATGCAGAATGTATTTTTCGGTCTTTCCTCAAGCGCAATGCCTCTTTAAAAACCTTATGGTTATGCGGAGTTAAATTTTCATTTATATATATGGGCTGGTCACTTTCAATACCCGCATGGTGTAATTTTAAGGTGGTGTTTTTGTCACGTCTAAATTTGGCAATGGTCTTCAGTAGAAAATTTTTCTCATACGCCGAATGAAGACTCACAACAATAACATCATCATTAGGTTTATACGGTCTATTATTTCTATATATCTTCTTAAGCCGGTAAATACTTTGAATATTAAGAGCACGTATGTTGAGGTTTTTACAAATATTATTAAAAATAATTGTCAGATTTTCTTCACACAATTTAGCACATTAATCTATCTTCACGTCTTCAACAAGTATGTCGAGCAAAAATGTGATCGGTTCATTTTTTGATATAGCCCCCTGCTAATGTCCTCCCGGAATAAGCATTTTACGTTATAACTGACACAAATATTAATCTATCTTCACAAAATTTAGCACATATATCTATCTTCACGTCTTCAACAAGTATGTCGATCAAAAATATGATCGGTCTATTTTTGGATATAGCCCCCATACAAATGTCCCAGAATAAGCATTTCGGGTTATAACTGACACAAATATTAATCTATCTTCGCAAAATTTAGCACATATATCGCTCTTTAAGTCTTCACCCAGTATGTCGAGCAAAAATATGATCCGTCCATTTTTTGATGTAGCCCCCATACAAATGTCCTCCCGGAATAAGCATTTTGGGCTGTAACTGACTTAAATATTACTCTATTTTTACAAAATTTTGCATATATGTCTCATTTTATGTCTCAAACTAGATTACTGAACAAAAATATGATCGCCCCATTTTTTTTAGGCTTTAAGTGCCTCTAATATTGATTTAGGAAAGAAGACTAAAATCTCCCATGGACAAATTTATATAAGGAATTGAGTTTTACAAATTTCAAAAAATATTAGTTTTGAAGTTGTAAGACTTTGACGAAGCTAATTAGGTTGCAAGTAAAAGCGCTTTATTCGAGCATCCAGTTTTCTCCCATGGACAGCTATATGTAGCCTGTTCGCGCGTTGGCAAACTATCGGTTTTGTATGTTTACACCGAAAACGGAAAAACAGTAAATGTTGTTTACCACAGGGCATTACAATAAAAGCAATTTATCACTAATTAAAATGAATTCGAATTGTTTTTTTTTTTTTTTTTTTTTTTTGCACAACGAAGTGTGCAGGGGGTTTGCTGGTCTATTAATAAATAAATAAATAAATATTGGTTTGAGATATTTAAAATGTCCCTATTAAGCACTAAGAACCCAATTTAAATTTTGTTTTCATTTTTATTGGTTTTAAGATTAATAAACGTACCTAAAAAGTACAAACATATAATTTTCAACTTTTTCTACCCCTTACAATCTAAAATTTCAAAGAGTTTAGAAGTAACAAAATGGACCAAAGCAGTATCAAAGTATAGCTTCCACCTAGAAAAGTCGCTAGGATTCAATATTTCAAAAATGTTTAAGAAACATTCATATTTTTTTAGACCTGTCGAACACAATTTGAATTATATTTCTATATTTATTGCTTAAAAGTTAAAAAAATGAACCTTAGCAGCAAAAAACCATAGTGTTTACGCTGTCTTGTCCCTTGGAGTCGGTCCAATATTAAAAAAAGTAACAAAACACATATATTACTGTCAGTGTTGTTCTTAATCTTGTAGTGCAAGTACGTGTTTACGCGCGTATTAATTATAGCGAAAATATTAGTAGTGGCTGACAAGCAAAGTTACTAATATACATATATATGTATGTATGTACAACAGTAAAAATAAAAACAAACTAAATAAAAACGCAAACGGGTAAAAGTTCTGTATATCGTCGTGGCAGTGAACCTAATAGCTAAAATGCTTACATTGTGTCAAGCTCCACAAGCGTTAGTAATGAAAAATTAGAGATTACAGAAATTATTTAAGTGAAAAACCAAAAATAATAACCAACAAATAAAGTGCAAGGGCGACTAATTTAAATAAGTGTACTGATCAAGGGTCAAACTTAGCCCAATCTCTTTAAAAATTAATTAAAAATACTGAGTTGCTATCCTTGTCGTGATATAAAGATGATCTCCAAGTATTTCTACAGCTGCTTTAGGCGCATTAATCCCGATTTCTGCGTTTGCTCCCAAGATACAGGTAGGGATGGACCGCTACGTAATAGTTTTTTAAAGAGGCAGAAGCCTCAAATCTGCATAGGTAACCAAACCAGTCAAAAATTTTAAAAGATAAAGAAAAGCCAACCTCATCGAAGAATCGTTTTGCCATACTGCAAGAGAAAAATTATGCCCCTGTCACTAAAAAAGGACATTTAGGCCGTCCTCAATTTACCTAAAGAAAAAAAGGTCAAACGACCTTTTTAAGTTTTTAGTTTAATCATTAAAAAATAACTTGTATGTATCGAATATAAAACGTGGTTACATTTATGAGACAAAAAATAAAGTAAACCACGAAAACGTTTACAGCACCACGGTTTCGGATCCTTAAAAACTTGAGAAAAACTTCTCTGCTATTTTTTATTTATTGTTGAACTGTTTTCAATACAAATGTTTGCTTTTTAATTTGGCTTAAGTTCATATGATTTATTTTTATTAGAAGAAATTAATGTTTTCCGTTAATGTTGAAAGAAACTTTTATTTGAAAAAAGCCAAAGCGACTTTTAATGGGAAAAAGCATAGTGTATATGAAAAGTAAACTTCGTCCTAACTTACAAAATAAAACCGAAGGAAAACACTCATACCGTATCCCTTTCTCTGTTACATGTAAGTTAAATGGTGATGTTTACAACCAAAAGACACTACTACCGTTCAAAGAGTACTGATGATGAAATTGCGTAGCTGCTTTCGAAAATGCATTCTACTCGGCTAGTATCGGTAGAAAACCCTGCTTTTTTCAAATAAAAGTTTCTTTCAACATTAACGAAAAATATTAATTTCTTCTAATAAAAAAAAATTATATGAACTTAAGCCAAATTAAGAAGCAAACATTTGAAAAACTTCTATACTTTCCAACTTAAGAACGCAAAAGGCCTCCAGGTGGTTCTATTGATCCTAATGTTGGACGAGAAAAGGACCAGTTTGAGTAGCAAAGGCGTTAAAGCCGAATCTATATCAAACAGAAACAGAGAAAGGTATCCCCAACCATTATTCTGAGTGGAACTTGAGCCTGGTAGTGTAAATTTAAAAAAAAATTAAACTCACCCTTTTTATGAACTAAAAAATATCTTGCAACTTAGAGTTGTATTTGAAGCGCCACATAAGCGACCTAGGCCCGCACAGTGCTTGAACTGCCAAGAAAATGGCCACACCAAAGCTGCATGTTACGAACAAGTGCGAAAAACCAATATAAGGATCCTAGGGTGAAGAATTGCAGGAATTGCGGTGAAACCACACTGCAAACTATTAAGGTTGCCTTTTTTCGATTTAGTTAGCCCGAAAATAGTTTCTGCCCCTCCCCAGCTGTTAAACATACAATTACTACCATGTCCCCTTTAGCAAGTCAAGCTTCTCATGCTTACGCATTAAAGACTAACCAGCCCAACGCAAGTAAGCCTAACCAGCTAACAACACAACAAGAGGTGCAAACAAATAAAACAACTGGGCCCAATTTTAGCCGCCTGGCGAGCGTGATTGAGCGCAAATAGCAAGCATGATGGAAGAAATGCAGAAAATGCAGTATGTATTACTGTAGGTTTTACTTGAAAGGCCATGAACTGTATTAGGATTTGTTTCCGGAACACAAACGCCATCCGTCAACACAAAAATTAAATAATATTTTTAAATACACCAAAAAATGTACATACATATGTATGTAATGTTGATATTTAAGACGCATGTGACATCTAGAAGCACTTTTAAAATAAGTGGGTAAACTTTTTACGATTCAAATGAATTTTATGTTTTTGACCGTTATTTTGATGAAACAAAAAAACGGTAAATCATTAATTTAATTAAATGTAAATCGTTATTTAAAAAAACTTATTATTAAATAAAAAAATGAAAACGTGTGTAATTCGTAGTTTCATGAGGAATTTTGGCATGATCCATGTGTAATTTAACATTTTGTTGGTGGCAACACTGGAATAAGTTAAAAAAAATTGTTAAACTGAAACTATCTGCCTAAATTTTAGATAAGAAATAACTCATTATCTAACAACTACTAAGTTATACAGACGGTATGTAATAGGAGTTGAAAAGTAATGCCTATACACTTCCTACTAGGAAGTTCCTAGTTTTTGTTAGGATAGATCAGTGTTGCCACCAACGAAATGTTGAATTACACATGGGTCATGCCTAAATTACACATGAAATTGTGAATTACAAATGCTTTTTTTTTTTTTTTTTGAAAAAAAAACGTTTTTTGTTCTAAATTTAATAACCCAGAAAATGCAAAAAACTCTTGCTCATTAGCATTTTAACCCATTATTTCAACATGGTGATGACATTGGAGGCAAGTACTTATCATACTCGCTTACAAAGAGGGAGTTAAATAATTATTTACCATGCTTGCTTACAAAGAGGGACTTACATAGCCTATTACTTTATTGACATTAAAACAATCTATCTCTGTGTCCCCCAGTTACTTATTGTTGCATTTAAAGTGTTTTGCTGCGATGGTTTGGTTAAAGCTGGCTTCAAATATTATGCTAGAATAAGTTAGAAACTTTGTCAAACTGAAACTATCTGCCTAAATTTTAAATAAGAACGAGCTCACTATCTAACAACTGCTAAGTTACACAGACGGTATGTAATAGTAACTGAAAAGTAAGAAATTTGTAATGACTAATTATGTACTTCCAAATTTTTTGCTGGGAACACATACTTTTTTGTTAAAAAAATACAATTTACATTTTTTAAATTAAGGATTCTTCGTTTTTCTACCCTTCACATAGTGATAAGGGTATATATGAGTTTGCCATTTCATTTTTAGTTTTCACAATATTTATTTTAGACCCCATTAATATAAATATTTTGCATTCTTATTAATAGGTAAGTCGATAAAGCCATGTCTGTCCATCTGTGCGTCTTTTGAAATCAAGTTTCCAGACCTGAAAAAGGTCGTTCAGAAAATAGTCAGAAATATACCTGATTTAAACGCTATTTAAAATCAGCAAAATCGGTTTACTATTAACCAAGATGTAAGCAAAACTCCAAATAACCCATTTTCTTAGGACCAAATCCATATCCCTTTATATCTCAGTAAATACAGCCAATCTAGCCACAAAACTTAGCACGGATACTTTGAATATAGGGGCATCAATTAGGAGAAACATTTTTTATATAGGAGCACAAGTTTTGTGAAGTATTTTATCCAATTACAGCTATAGAAGTCAAATGTTTTACTACAAGTAATATTACAATAATACATACATTTTGAAAAACAAATTTTTTGGATTAGAGCAGGTAGAGGAGCAACCCCCATTCAAATTAACAGTTTTTATAAAATTTTTGATACACTATGTCTAGGAAACTATAACATCTGTCGACATGAAATGTTCCACAATAGGTAATTGGACAATAATGCATACATTTTGGAAAAAAAATAGTTAGAGAGTAGCAGTTGGAGGGGCAGCACCAATACGAATAACCAACTTTTATTTAACTTTTAATACGATATATGTTGAAAACTGCTGAAACTTTTGGCCTCAAACCTTCTACATGGTATTGCTATTATACATACAAACGTTAATATTTTCTAAAGTTTTCTATTTTGAAAACTAAAATAGCTATCGACTTCAAACCCGGTACAAAGTATTTTTATTATAATATTTGCATTACGAAATAACTCGGTTAGATCAGATTAGATTCGGCACAGCAGAATAAAGCGCTCTTACTTGTTTTTAAATACAAATAAAGAAAACTGTTAAAAAAATATTAAGAAAAATAATAATTATCAAAAACAATAAAATTTTAAATTGCACATGAATTACACATGCAACCAGTTACACATGGACTACACATGAAACGAAAAATTACACATTAAATGTGTAATTACACATAAAGTGGCAACACTGGGATAGATCACCCAAACATAAAATTAAGCTGGTAGAATGTACAAACGAATTAAAAATGAATACCTAGAAGGTCTAGACTCGACTTCTCAAACGAATTATTCACTTTGGCGACCAGCTAGATATCTAAAAAGACCCGGTACTGTAGAACCACCACTACGTAAAGAAAAATGTAATCTGCTCGCAAGTCATTTATGGAATGTGTTTACTCCTAATACATGCACTGACATGCGTGAATTACCGCCGGTTGTTGCTAGACGTACTATAGAAATACGTTTCCAACTTCTACATGTCTTAGAGGCTTTCGAGAAATTAGATGCTAAAAAAGCTCCTGGCTTTGACAAAATTGGCAACAAAATGCTTTTAGAGCTGCCTTGGACAGCAAAAAGATTCTTTTTATTTTTAACGTCATATTACAGCTTAAACATTAGTAAAGGTGATTCCTAAGCCAGGAAAAGATCCTTCGAAGGTGGAGTCTTACAGAGCTGTAGTTCTGTAATTGTTAGAAAAATTGCCTAAAACCCAAGCTAACCCTGATCTTAAATGACAATAACTGTTATCCAAATTACCAATTTAACTTTTGGAATCAACATAGTACCGTCGAACAAACCCACAGATTGTTACAGGTTATAAGATAACACTTCAAAGAAAAGAAGTACTTCTTCGCACTTTTCATTGATGTCTCTCAAGCTTCTGATAAAGTATAGTATAAAGGCCTATTAAACAACCTCAAGCTGAAGCTTCCAGCCAATATTTTCAACCTAAAAATGGCAGACAATGTATGATATAGAAGGTAGCTGCTTAAGTTGTACTTAATCAATAAGGGCAGGCGTACCTCAAGGAAGTATCCTAGGGCCAATTTTGTATTTGCTTGACCCAGCAGACAAGCCCACAAACAGTCTTACTCACACGTCGACATTTGCTGATGATACCGCCTTTCTCAGTAGTCATAAAAACCCTAAAAAGGCCTCGAACAAACTACATCATCACGTAATTCAAGTAGAGAAGTGAACAAAGTTATAAGGTATTAAAATAAATGAGCACATATAGATGCGAAATTGGCACAAATGAAACTTAAAACTGCCCAAATCTTTTGGCTAATTAGTTGAAACTCTGTGCTACATCTTGATTGTAAACTTCTACTCTGCAAGTCAATAGTTAAAACCAAATTAGTGCTCCGCCTCTAACATTAAAAATTTAACTCCGTCAAAACAAAATCCAAAGAATGATAACTGGTGCTCCTTGGTATGTTAAAAACAGCAACATCCGTAAGGATTTATAAGGTTCACTAGTTAAATATGAAATCCTAAACTATGTATGTGGACAAGTGGATGTTTCCACATCCAAATTCGCTCGCCCTAAACATCTTGCAACATAGCGATACAGTCGTTGGAAAAGGAAAACTGCTGCACTTACATACAACCTTAAAGGCTGGATTAGCCGACCGTAATGTACTGTTGCTGTAACGGAACGGAACTGCTGATTGTTTTTGCTATGCGTAATGCAGTTAGACCAGTTATAGTGTTGTAGTGTAACTTAACAGTAACGTACAAACCTGCAAAAAATAAAAACTGTTTACATAACTACTTGACATTTTTTAAGAGTAGTGCCAACTTGTTAGTTTTTAAAGGCGCTTAAAATATAAATACTTTGTTTAAAACAATAAAACTAACAAAATTCCTGAAAAGATTAAATGAATACTATTGATTTATGTGTATATAAAAAAATTGTGTATATAATTTTTTTTTAGAAAAATGGTTTATAAAATGACACCGCTATGGCTTGATTTAAGTAAAGTTTACTTAGTTTATTCTTTGTGTGTACTGGTTGCTTTTAATGAACTATCAATTTGAACATTAGATTGTCAAAGGAGCTCAACTAGTTTAGTTTCATATAGTTATATACTAGTAAAAATACTAGTTTTTGTTTTTATCGTTTAAGCTTTATTCCCGTTTTTTATTGTTTATTACACCTATAACCAAGTACTATGCGTATTTGAACCTTTTGTTTAATTTTGTTACTTTTGCAACAGTTATGGTTGCAACTAGTACATAACTATTCCAAAACGTTACTAGTTTCAAGTTTAGCTGCAGGATTGTTTAGCAATCAATGTAGTATACTAGGTTCTCAATTAAACATACATACATATGTACATACATATGTATTTCAGAAGTTGTTAGTAAGAAATCGTTGTGAAGCTTTCAATATAAGGAAGTAAAATACAAAGTCGACAACACCATTAAAACATCTGTTTATATTTAAATATATATATATATATATATATATATATGTATGTATTTTTAAAAACTGTTCCTCAACTAAACTTTCAATTTTTCTAAAAATTTTATTGTTATACCCAGCTATTATATAGTCCTGGTTGATTGGTCGAACTCCCCATCTTCTTAGGCGCCATTTCTTTGTTTTAATTTTTTTATGTTTTAAAAGTTTAAGAAAACTTAAACGCACAAACATTTCTTTTAAGTCCACTTAAATATTTTATTTTTATTAAAAAAAATTTTAATTTAATTTTGTATGTAAAAGGCATATGTCTCGTTTTTAAGTTTCTATAATCGTGTTAATGATTTTACGGTAAGTCAACGGTACGATACATTCCATCAACGGTCGGCTAACCCAGCCTTAAGAAATGTTTTATACTTTAGTTTAAGGACTTAAATTTAAGTGCGCCACTGTCTGGAAAAATTAAAATTATTTAGCTTTAATATTTTAATACATCTTTTTAGGTCGCCAAAGGCGTGGATTCAATCATAAAATATTAAAAAAACATTTTAGTTTAATTTTGGTTTAGTTTCTTTAATTTTAAATTTGGTTTTTAATATAGAACAAAAATTACCTAATAAGTGCCAATAATGAGACCTGTCGAATGCAATTTAAATTGTATTTCTATCTCTATTCATTTTAAAGTTACTAAGTGGACCTAAGCACTATTAAAATTTAGTTTTTATATCCTTTTGCCATTTTAAATAAGTGGCACCACGGGACCGTTTTTTGTGGGGTCTACAATGGCGAATTAAGACATTTGTATGTACTTCTGTCACCCAAAAAACTCTTTCGAAAGGAAGTGTTTATTAGACGTATGATCCTTTTTTTGTTATTTTTCTTAACGAGAGGTAGCAAGAAGTAAAATAATTAGTAAAAGCAAGGATAATTAAAAGAAAAACTAATATTCTTTAAAAGTAATCAATTAATTGATGTACATTGTTCAAGTTAATGTTCAATCGAAATTTAAAATTTTTCTTACTCGAGCGATTGACCGAAAGTTGTTCTATTTATCGAGCGGCTAATGTTCGAATGGATACTCTACTATATACATACATAAACATAAATATATTTATATTAAATGTTAAATATTTTTTGGTCTATTTATCGAGCGGTTAATGTTCGAATGGATTCTCTACTATATACATACATAAATATTTGGGTTTCTATTTGCAAAAATATATAAATAGTTGATTTTATGTATGCACACTTTTGTGAACAAATGAAACTAATTATTTACGTTCTCATTTGTTTAACATTGCATTTAAATTTCGGGATCACGAAAAAATCCCGTGATTTTAAATTCCGAATCTCGAAGGATTGAAAGCTAGAGTTGTTTGACGTTCCTAATGTATAGGCGTCATCCCCTCAGTGCTGGCTTTTATAAAAAAACTACTCTTTTAAAACATGCATAAAAATAAAAATTTAATTATTAATTATGTAAAAAATCGTTTGCATTATAACTTTTGATTAGAAATGCCATTGAGTGCTTAAGATTTTTAAGCATCATAAATTATTTCTAGGGCTTTTGTAAACTGGTTAATCAGAGAAAGGTTTTTTAACTGATTTACAGACATTTTTTACTATGCATGTTTCTCCTTTTTTTTATATAGACAGAAAAAGAGATGACGGAGAGGCAGCCATTGCTGCAGTCAGACCGAATGGGAATTGAAAGCCGTTCTGTACCAGATGTTCGGAATTCGCCTGAAAGTGAAGAATGTTTTGGTAAGTAAAAAAGTTTTATACTGCAGCATTATTTAATTTGTCTCTTTATACATATCATTAAAGATGAAACTACTACCGATATTGAACATAAAAATGAGTATTACCCTTCTATGCATCGAATCTTAAATCATCCGACATCTAATTTGGATACAATGATACATTTATTGAAGGGAAACATAGGAACGGGAATATTAGCCATGCCAGATGCCTTCAAAAATTCCGGTTTAATAATGGGCTTGTTTGGGACCTTAATAATGGGAGCAATTTGCACTCATTGTATGCATATGCTGGTAGGTTGTTCTCATGAGCTATGCCGCAGGTTGCAGCATCCTTCCTTAAACTTTTCTGAAGTAGCTTATTGGTCTTTTGAAACAGGACCTGTTGCCTTAAGACGTTATGGAAACGTAGCAAGGTATGTGTTTAATCCATTTGTTTGTTTTTCTTAACATTTTAAGGAAACATGTATTTAATTATTCATTACAAAAGGTAAAGTACTTCCTCGAAAACGGAAAATAAAGTAGCCGTTTTTTCAGAACATATTCGGGTGGTAGATCGTAAAATTTTCAAAATAAAACCCTTAATCGTGCAGTATATAAAATGTAAAAAAGTCATACACGCATGTAACTGACGTCACGTTATTTTTTACTATGTTGGTTGTATTTCTTAAATGAGTTTGAATACACGAAATGTGTTTTTGCCCAAAAATTTAAATGTGATGCATGTCGCTTTAGAGTAAGACATGTATTAACAAATAATTTATTTAATTGGCGAATTCACAAGGTACGATACGATAGCATATTGTATTATTGTCATATAATTTCACAATAGCATAAAAATTTTGTTGTTGCTTTTCATACGAAACTTGTGAAACAATACAACTTTGTTTGATATGTTTATTGTGATGTCATATTATATACAAAGTCATGCGCCAAGCGCCTAAAACAAAACGGCGAGTTTTCTATACAATTTTTGGAAGCCGCTAGCACTCGCCACCCGTAAAAAGGTATAATACTAGAATCTTAGGCAAAACAATTGTGTTTTCGTTTAGTCGTATCAGCTGATTTAGATTTTAAATACCACACTTATATATGAGAGGTTGTTCACAACAGTCATTTTTTTTGGTTCTATTATTTCACAACATATGATTTCACAAGACCTTGTGAATTCGCCAAATGTGTGTTACAAATACACGGATATACACATCTCAATAGTGTATTTACATCTACCCAATAAACAGGTTATAAGTTGCCTATGGTGCTAAACTAGTTTAAGAAATGTATTTATCCCTACAAATCATAAACCTGTCTATAACATGCTTTTGCGATAAACTAGTTTCAAAATACTAGCTTTTCTAAATGCAACTCTATTTTTTAATATTTTTTTGGCAACGCTAGTGATATTTGGTATTTTAGTTACATTTATTCGTAAAAAAACAAAATAACAAAGTACAAAAAAAAAGTAAAATAAATTATTTGATAAAAAGTGATAGTTGTTTTAATTGAATAAATAAATGATCAATAAAAAATATGATAAAAACATATTTTCCAAATGTTTGCTTTTTAATTTGGCTTAAGTTCATATAATTTCTTAAGTTAGGACGAAGTTTACTTTTCCATATACACTATGCTTTTTTGTATTAAAAGTATCTTTGGCAACACTTGACTAACGGTCAGGCATCATCCATCTCACAGAAGGATAGAAGGACAATAGAGCAGTGGTCTTCACAAAGAGAAGCGCACTTAAAATGAGAGTATTATTGTCAGCGTTGCCATTATTTTTTTTTTATAAGAACTGCAAATTTGGAAAAAACAAATCTGCATTTTAAGTGAAAAAAACAGAACATAACAAATTATATATAAAAAAAATAAAAACATAGCACAACATATCGCGCTCATTCAGTAATACAGTACTAACTGAAAAATGTAAAAATAAAAACCAAAATAGTTCATTTTTATAAAAAAATTAAAGTATTGTTTTTACTATATTTGTTTTTGTGTATCAGTGTTTTGTAAGCTTATGTTTTTTTTATTTCAAGGCAAAATATAAAATTATTAATATTTTGTTTTATTATAACGATATTTTTTAGCTAATTCTAAGCTGATGATATGTGAAGCCTTGATTTGGCTATCTGTATTGGTAGAGTTATTTGAGCATCTATTTTGGATACAAAGATTTTTGAGTCGAAAATCTTCTTTTAGTTTTTTTATTATTTGATTTCTCTCATTTCCTGAAACAGAATGAAACTCAATATGCATTGTATGCCGCTTAAGGTGCGATGCAAACATATTCTTTAGTAACTGGTTGCATACAAGGCACTCAGCCTCTTTGAATATGTTTAAAGAAAACAAAAAAGATTTTCCCACTTAATATCCCACATAATTATTATAAATATTTTTTTCCAAAAATGCTGTAAAAAATTTATATGTATGTCCGTAGGTTTTTACCTGAATTATGAAAAAGTTTTTAAATTGCCTAAATTTATGTAGCTTGCTATCAATTTCTTACTGTAATTATCAAAAAAATTTTAGCTCTACCTATATTGCACACATAAAGAGCTTCAAATAACACAGTGCAACACGAAAAAAAATAACCATATACGAACACCACTACGTGAAAAAAGACCAAAAAAGAAAAGACCCGTGTCTCCCAGTTTTGCCCAAAGTCATGCACTTTTTTTGTTATGGGCCCCCAAAGATTTAGGGCCTTGGTGCCATTTTTGCAAAAAGTGATAATTTTCTCAGGCTCATATCTTGCAAACCGTTCGGAATTTTAATTTACTGTTTGAGGCAAAGTTGTAGCCCTTTTTATAAAGAACAAAAATAATGAACATAAAAAAATAAAAAAAAAATAATTTTAAATCAAAATCGCAAAAAACTTTAAAAAATTCAAATTTTTTTTACCTTTTTTTCCCTGTTCAGGTCCATAGGTAGCAAACCGTTCAAAATTCAAGGAAACAGTTAACTAAAGAAATTTACCTAACATCCCAATAAACAACTTTTTAGAACATATAAACTTCCTAGGAATGATTCTTAACACCGTTTAGGTAGCGCTTAGGTAGCCGAAAAAGTTAAAAATTTTACGAAAATTTTTGAATTTCATTTGTTTTTTTTTTCATCAACATTGAGATACTGTGCTGCCTATTACAAAAAAATAATAAAAAAAAATATGCGTTGATGTCCCTGGACATCGTCCAAATCTGACGCTGATTCAGAACTTATGGTGTCCACAGGCACGTTGCTTCCAGACTGCTTTCCATCATTAGCTTTTTCTTTTTCACATACCTAATTAACATCATAAAGGGTTATCTTGTGACTCCACCCACATACCTAAAATGAATTAGAAAAGAAATCAAAAATAATACAAGACCATGCAACAATAAAATTGATATTACCTCTGCAAGCAATGCGTCGAATTTTTTGCCTTTGTACCGTTTTTCCATGGGCATTGTGGTTTGGTGGAACCGTTCTCCTCGCTCATCGGATTCGGTAGGGAGTCCTTTAATAAAGTCGTCAGAATAAAAATAAAGAAAATACAGCTTTAACGTCATCGATATGCCGATTTTCTCAAAATAATACAGCATTTCTTTCACCCCTTCTCTTGCTTGCGGTTTCGCGTCCCGATCCCCACCACGCTGAAGGTTAATCCATGCCATTGAATGATTTTCATCAAGCGATGAATCAAATTTGCTCTTGAATAGCTTCTAATGTCAGGGCCTATTAAATGAAGGCAATTATAAGGACAGAAAAGAAAACATTAACATCGTGTAAATAGCTATAGTACAACGAAGTGATCAAAAAATCGTTCTAAGTTTACTGCAATAGCTTTTTTAATTTTGTCATAGCTACGCTTTGGGAAAACGCTTTTTAAATAGTCGAATGCGCTTGAACAATTTACAACGGCCACTTCAATGAATTTTTTAACAATTCCTAATTTTATATGGAGCGGTGGCAGCAAAATGTCTTGAGTATTGTCAATTAAAGGTGCATTCTTAAGTCTATGTTGTTTCATTTGTTCCTGCACACTTTCTCTTTGGCTCCATGAATTACATTGAAATTGATTTACAGGTGAGCGCAAATCCCAATTACAAAGAAAACAAAGGAAAGCCGCCCTTATCAATGATTCTATGCAAAATATTGATGACCTTCAAATCACAGTAAATCTTCCATTTTTTTCGTAGCATTTGATTTTTTATTAGTTATTAGTTTTGGTCCATCTCTTCCCTGTTGGGGCTCATAATCGGTATCAAATCGATCTCGATTAGTTACACCACTTGCTGTAGTCATTTTTGTAAATTCTGTCCTACGATCTGGAGTTTGCGGCCTTGGGAATACAAAAATTTCAGGTGCAAGCACTGGAAGCGTGGCTGTTACAGTTGCTTTATAAATTTTGTTCTTCTCAGCATGTCTATTTAGGCAAGATGTGTAATTAACGCATGCATAAGAACTGGTTGCATCATGATCACCTGGGCGATTAATCCAGTTTACCGGCTTACAATATTTCATACTATGTTTGCCTCCATTCAACCATGCTATGAGATTAATATGACATGTGCGACACACTGCGTTAGGTGTGTAATTTTCACTGATCAAATCTATTTCGTCGAAAAATGACTTATATGCTCTTTTAAATTCACCTGTTAAAAGATTCTTTTCCTTTTTAAATCTTGTAGAATTATTTTTTCTGATTTGATGACCGCAAATGTAGCAAAAGAAATAAATCTTTTTACAGTGCATATTGAAATTGTCAGTTGTCAATGTTGTGTGCGAATTATGCTGTAGAACTTTCTCCATAATTTTCACCGCTGAGGTCTCGTTGACGTCGCGATGTGTAATGCCTCGATGTGAGAGTCGCGTCGCTTTTATATTGTGATCTGCGTTCCTTGATGCGGTCGGTGCGTGATCGCGTGAGCTGTTTACTGAAATCTTAGGTAAATTTTTGTGGTTGATTTCTTAATAAGTTTGGGTGCAATAATTTCTTCTTTTTAAATTTATCCAATTGCTATTTTATTTTAGATTGTCTTCACTTGTAAAAAAAATTGGTAGTAGGTACATATGTAGGTAATTTATTGTTGGTATAAACAATAGTTATTAAAAAGTAATAACAAAGCAATAAAAAAAGTATGTACATAATTTAATTAAAGGCCGTTAACGATCATTATTGCGATTTGTGTATGATGTATTTTGTTGTTTAGGGTTTCCTGCAATTTTAAAGTTTGCCTACCTGTTTAGGTTGCAAGACTTTTCGCGGCTATCTCACATGCATATACACATATTTATATGCACAAGAGTTCTCTATTACACTAAAGACAGATACAATATATGTAATTAAGGCAATTTGATTAAATGTAAGGAAGAGATAACTTCATAACTACATGTATGTACATACACACATTTTGGGGGAAATTTTTAACTTTTGCGGCTACCTAAGCGCTACCTAAACGGTGTTAAGAATCATTCCTAGGAAGTTTATATGTTCTAAAAAGTTGTTTATTGGGATGTTAGGTAAATTTTTGTAGTTAACTGTTTCCTTGAATTTTGAACGGTTTGCTACCTATGGACCTAAACAGGGGAAAAAAGGTTAAAAAAAATTTGAATTTTTTAAAGTTTTTTGCGATTTTGATTTAAAATTATTTTTTTTTTAATTTTTTATGTTCATTATTTTTGTTTTTTATAAAAAGGGCTACAACTTTGCCTCAAAGAGTAAATTGAAATTCCGAACGGTTTGCAAGATATGAGCCTGAGAAAATTATCACTTTTTGCAAAAATGGCACCAAGGCCCCAAATCTTTGGGGGCCCATAACAAAAAAAGTGCATGACTTTGGGCAAAACTGGGAGACACGGGTCTTTTCTTTTTTGGTCTTCTTTCACGAAGTGGTGTCCGTATATGGTTATTTTTCCATGACTTAAAAAATTACACACAGTGTTATTTTTGGATAATTACACACTAATTGGCAACGCTGCAGTGCAGAAAAAACATTTTTAGCTCTCTCTGAAAAATAAAAACATGCGACATACACATACTCTGTTTGAAAGCTAACAAGCTACTAATTAAAATTTTTATTTTTCATATGTTTGTTGTTTTGATTATGATTACCGTTTGCAATGATGAAAACAAAGCGTATGGATTTTTTATTTATGAAAGATTGTGTAATGTTAAAATTTATTATGTTTTCTTAAGTTTACAAACGAAAAATAAAATAAAAATAGCTCGCCATGAATTATAAAGGCAATATCACTAAACAAAATACGATATTTATTTAAAAATACAATTTAATCAGGATTAGTTATTCAGTTGCTGTTTGCAGATTTTAAGAAGCATTTTCGTAGGAAAACAATTTATTTTGGAAAACCCTGGTTGTAATATTCACGAAGAGAGTAAGTAAAAACCCGAAAATCTTCGTTAGCTGGGTAATATGGGTGAAGACCACTGCAATAGAGGGTAAATCTTTTTATTTATTTATTTTTTTGTTGGCACAGCTAACATCCATAATACGCTGTCGTGGAGGAGTCCCTATGGATTCCGGTGTGTGCACAGAAAAATTTTCTCATATATTTTTCAATCAACGCGCTTATTTAAAAACCAAAACGGATTTCAACAAATAATTTAATTGACCCAATACAATATATAGGTTTTTATGAAAATTTAACCAAAGCCCCTAAACCCCTAAAAAAGCAAACATTTTGTATAGTTTTGTAGTTTTTGTGCCCTCGTTTTTGCAAGTATGCATCACAGCTTATGTTGTGTATACAAAAATAAAAAACAAACATAATTGATAATATTTATAAGAATTTAGACAACTAAAATCCAATGTCTCTGTAGTCTAGTGGTTAGAGTCTCAGCCTGAAAATCTCATGGTGCCGTGTTCAATGCTTGTCTCAGTTAAAACTTTTTTATTTTTTTTTTCTTCTTTTTGTTGAACAATTTTTTTCAAATTGTTATATATCACATGGCACGGTGATATATAACAATTTGAAAAAAATTGTACATATAAAAAATATGGTAGCCTCTTAATACCATAATATCGGAATTACTTAATTTTTAATAAAAATTTCCATTCTTAGCTATCACATTTTTATTAATGAACTTAAGCCGAATAAATAGACATAATTATAAGATATATAGAGAAAAGTTCAAATAAATAACCGTAAATGTATTACAAACACATGGCTCAATGTAAAAATTATGAATAGAAAAATTATCGAAAGCAATCGAATAACAGAATGATAATTAAAATATATAAAAATTAAATAAAGGCCAAAAGAAAAATGAAAATTAAAATAAATAATAGAAGTAACTAGTGATAAATGCAAATAGAATTAGAATAAGAGAACATAGGGTTGTATATGGATTTAGTTCGGTCTAAACAATTAGAAATATGAATAGAATTCCAGTATTCAAATTCTAATTAAAGTTTGTTTTAATAGAACAAATTAACATTCAACTTACAGTAGTACCAAATAGAAAGAGTGCTGACGAGAAATCGTAGCTGATTTCGAAAATGCATTACACTCGGCTAATATCGGAATTACTTAATTTTTAATAAAAATTTCCATTCTTAGCTATCAAATTTTTAATAATGAACTTAAGCCGAATAAATAGACATAATTATAAGATATATAGAAAAAAGTTCAAATAAATAACCGTAAATGTATTACAAACACATGGCTCAATGTAAAAATGATGAATAGAAAAATTATCGAAAGCAATCGAATAACAGAATGATAAATAAAATATATAAAAATTAAATAAATTTAGTGTCATCCAATGGATGGCCAAAAGAAAAATGAAAATAAAAATAAATAATAGAAGTAACTTGTGATAAATGCAAATAGAATTAGAATAAGAGAACATAGGGTTGTATGTGGATTTAATTCGGTCTAAACAATAAGAAATATGAATAGAATTCCAGTATTCAAATTCTAATTAAAGTTTGTTAAAATAGAACAAATCAACATTCAACTTACAGTAGTACCGAATAGAAAGAGTGCTGACGAGAAATCGTAGATGATTTCGAAAATGCATTACACTAGGCTAATATCGGAATTACTTAATTTTTAATAAAAATTTCCATTCTCAGCTATCACATTTTCAATAATGAACTTAAGCCGAATAAATAGACATAATTATAAGATATATAGAAAAAAGTTCAAATAAATAACCGTAAATGTATTACAAACACTGGCTCAATGTAAAAATTATGAATAGAAAAATTATCCAGAGTAATCGAATAACAGAATGATAAATAAAATATATAAAAATTAAATAAATTTAGTGTCATTCAATGGATGGCCAAAAGAAAAATGAAAATAAAAATAAATAATAGAAGTAACTAGTGATAAATGCCAATAGAATTAGAATAAGAGAACATAGGGTTGTATGTGGATTTAGTTCGGTCTAAACAATAAGAAATATGAATAGAATTCCAGTATTCAAATTCTAATTAAAGTTTGTTTAAATAGAACAAATCAACATTCAACTTACATTAGTACCGAATAGAAAGAGTGCTGACGAGAAATCGTAGCTGATTTCGCAAATGCATTACACTCGGCTAATATCGGAATTACTTCATTTTTAATAAAAATTTCCATTCTCAGTTATCACATTTTTAATAATGAACCTAAGCCGAATAAATATACATAATTATAAGATATATAGAAAAAAGTTCAAATAAATAACCGTAAATGTATTACAAACACATGGCTCAATGTAAAAATTATGAATAGAAAAATTATCGAAAGCAATCGAATAAGAGAATGATAAATAAAATATATAAAAATTAAATAAATTTAGTGTCATCCAATGGATGGCCAAAAGAAAAATGAAAATAAAAATAAATAATAGAAGTAACTAGTGATAAATGCCAATAGAATTAGAATAAGAGAACATAGGGTTGTATGTGGATTTAGTTCGGTCTAAACAATAAGAAATATGAATAGAATTCCAGTATTAAAATTCTAATTAAAGTTTGTTTAAATAGAACAAATCAACATTCAACTTACATTAGTACCGAATAGAAAGAGTGCTGACGAGAAATCGTAGCTGATTTCGCAAATGCATTACACTCGGCTAATATCGGAATTACTTCATTTTTAATAAAAATTTCCATTCTCAGTTATCACATTTTTAATAATGAACCTAAGCCGAATAAATATACATAATTATAAGATATATAGAAAAAAGTTCAAATAAATAACCGTAAATGTATTACAAACACATGGCTCAATGTAAAAATTATGAATAGAAAAATTATCGAAAGCAATCGAATAAGAGAATGATAAATAAAATATATAAAAATTAAATAAATTTAGTGTCATCCAATGGATGGCCAAAAGAAAAATGAAAATAAAAATAAATAATAGAAGTAACTAGTGATAAATGCCAATAGAATTAGAATAAGAGAACATAGGGTTGTATGTGGATTTAGTTCGGTCTAAACAATAAGAAATATGAATAGAATTCCAGTATTCAAATTCTAATTAAAGTTTGTTTAAATAGAACAAATCAACATTCAACTTACATTAGTACCGAATAGAAAGAGTGCTGACGAGAAATCGTAGCTGATTTCGCAAATGCATTACACTCGGCTAATATCGGAATTACTTCATTTTTAATAAAAATTTCCATTCTCAGTTATCACATTTTTAATAATGAACCTAAGCCGAATAAATATACATAATTATAAGATATATAGAAAAAAGTTCAAATAAATAACCGTAAATGTATTACAAACACATGGCTCAATGTAAAAATGATAAATAGAAAAACTATCGAAAGCAATCGAATAACAGAATGATAAATAAAATATATAAAAATTAAATAAATTTAGTGTCATCCAATCGATGGCCAAAAGAAAAATGAAAATAAAAATAAATAATAGAAGTAACTAGTGATAAATGCAAATAGAATTAGAATAAGAGAACATAGGGTTGTATGTGGATTTAGTTCGGTCTAAACAATAAGAAATATGAATAGAATTCCAGTATTAAAATTCTAATTAAAGTTTGTTTAAATAGAACAAATCAACATTCAACTTCCAGTAGTACCGAATAGAAAGAGTGCTGACGAGAAATCGTAGACGATTTCGAAAATGCATTACACTAGGCTAATATCGGAATTACTTCATTTTTAATAAAAATTTCCATTCTCAGTTATCACATTTTTAATAATGAACCTAAGCCGAATAAATATACATAATTATAAGATATATAGAAAAAAGTTCAAATAAATAACCGTAAATGTATTACAAACACATGGCTCAATGTAAAAATTATGAATAGAAAAATTATCGAAAGCAATCGAATAAGAGAATGATAAATAAAATATATAAAAATTAAATAAATTTAGTGTCATCCAATGGATGGCCAAAAGAAAAATGAAAATAAAAATAAATAATAGAAGTAACTAGTGATAAATGCCAATAGAATTAGAATAAGAGAACATAGGGTTGTATGTGGATTTAGTTCGGTCTAAACAATAAGAAATATGAATAGAATTCCAATATTCAAATTCTAATTAAAGTTTGTTTAAATAGAACAAATCAACATTAAACTTACAGTAGTACCGAATAGAAAGAGTGCTGACGAGAAATCGTAGCTGATTTCGAAAATGCATTACACTCGGCTAATATCGGAATTACTTAATTTTTAATAACAATTTCCATTCTTAGATATCACATTTTTAATAATGAACTTAAGCCGAATAAATAGACATAATTATAAGATATATAGAAAAAAGTTCAAATAAATAACCGTAAACTTTTAATAAAATTATAAAAAGTAAATAAGCTTTTTTTAAGTGGGAAATATTTGGGAGAAGGAGGAAAAACACCTCTAATAGGAAAGATATATAGGAATTAGAGCAAAAATATATTTTTTAAGTTGAAAAGACTTTCCTGTTAGCTGTCATCGCCAATGGACAAATTAAGATAAAAAAAGAAATTTTTCGATCTTTAGAAAACATAAACCTTGTTATGTCGTAAGACTTACATGAAGCTTATATAGTTACAATTGACCTACTAAGAAGAGAAACAAATAGAACAATATTAAAGACCTATGTACTTCTTTTTTAAATGGAGTTAAGCTTTTTTAGTTTTATAAGCCGGGGAGTCGGGTCCAGAGGAGTGGGCCAGGCAAACCTAGTTTTACTATATATTTTAAAAATTTTTTGGCAGTAAACGTAAAAAATTGTTAAGAAAAGCTAATCATAAATTGAGGTAACACTTATATCAAATGTCGAAAGCTCCCACATGTGTTTGTCTCTTTTCAACAACAATATATCAAGGCAGTAAGAAAGGAAAAGTCTGCCAATAGCAAATAAGCTACAGCGAAAAAATAAAATTTTAGCTAAGCGATTGAATAAACAGAATACCAATTTAGCAATGTAGCTAAAATATTTGTCATAATTTATTTTTAGCGGTCGAAATAAGTTTTAGCTAGGAAAATTGAAGAATAATGGAGTTGTCTAAAATATCGCAAGAACCGTTTGTAAAAAATTTATAAAAAGCAAAAAGCCCTATTATTTATCGAAGCCATTATTATGTATATTATTGTACAACAATGTTTTGTATCCTATATAAACAAAATAAAGCTTTACAATTTTGTGAATTCCAAACAGCTTTGAGAATAAATAATGATGTTTATTATTTTTCGACTTTTTTCTGAATCTTGAAATTCTCTTTAATTTAAAAAATAATTCCAACTCACATGTTATAATGACAGTTAATAAAGCGAATGGGGTTATAATTTTTTGAAGCGTTTGGCTAAGGAAACGTAAATTTAATTGAAGAGCAAATCCACTCTGCATAATTTCGACGTCAAAAATGCAGAAATGTTCCCATCAGGCAACTTAGATGTTATCAACCTTTATATATAATATTTCATAGATTCAACTACATCAACTTTGATCCATTTGGAGGAATTTGTGCTGAGATAAAGAAAGAATAAATCTATTTGTTCAAATGTGGCTGTAATTAAGAGAGAGCTGATAAAGTTGTTCAACCCCAATGTTGACGTCTTATGTTGTTGCATTGTTTATTATATTTTTAAAATTTTTTCTTTTTTATTGCAACTAATTAAGTGCTCAACTGTAAATTTGTTAATATAAATAAATATAATAAAAACAATATAATATAAATAAATAAAATAGAATTAACTATATGTAGAAACATTTAATAAACCTGCTATTATTAATGTACATATGATTAATAGTTGATGTCTTTATATGTATTTTTAGGAGAATTATAACAACATTTGTATTTATAACTCAAATGGGCTTTTGTTGCGTTTATTTTCTTTTTGTGGCTTAACATTAAAGAACTCGTAGACCAAAGAAAGAATAAATCTATTTGTTCAAATGTAGCTGTAATTAGGAGAGAGCTGATAAAGTTGTTCAACACCAATGTTGACGTCTTATGTTTTTGCATTGTTTATTATATTTTTTGTATTTTTTTCTTTTTCTATTGCAACTACATAAGTGCTCAACTGCAAATTAAGTTATGTTTGTTAATATAAATAAATAAAGTAGAATTAACTAAAGAAACATTTAATAAACCTGCTATTATTAATGTACGTATGATTAATAATTGATGTCTTTATATGTATTTTTAGGAGAATTATAACAACATTTCTATTTATAACGCAAATGGGCTTTTGTTGCGTTTATTTTCTTTTTGTGGCTTTAAATGTTAAAGAAGTCGTAGACCATTATTTTATCAAATTAGATGTACACATTTATTTAATAATAATGCTTATTCCAATGATTTTGTTGAATTTGGTAAAAAATCTTAAATACCTGACACCAGTTTCTTTATTCGCCGCAATGTTAACAATCGCGGGTCTGGCAATATCTTTTTTTTATATGCTCCAAGATTTACCGCACACCAACACGGTAAAACCAATAGCGTCTTGGTCAACTCTACCTTTATATTTCGGAACAGCCATATACGCATTTGAAGGCATCGGTGTTATTTTACCATTAGAGAATAATATGAAGACTCCTGAAGATTTTAGAGGAATAACAGGAGTTCTTAATACTGGCATGGTTATAGTAGCTTGCTTGTACACGTCAGTAGGCTTCTTTGGCTACCTTAAATATGGTGACGATGTCAAGGGGAGCATTACATTGAATTTACCTCAAGATGATATGTATGTATTTAAGCATCACGAAAAAAATATGTTAATTTATATTCCCGATAAACTTACTATTTTAGGCTTTCTCAATTGGTGCGAATTGCTATGTCTGTAGCAATTTTTCTGTCATACTCCTTGCAATTTTATGTACCTGTTAATATTGTTGAACCATTTGTGGAAAGACAATTTGAAACACAACGTGGCAAAGACTTAGCAGCCACTACGTTACGTATAGTTTTGGTCACGTTTACTTGTAACAACAAAAACTATTTAATTACTTTAGATTTGTTTATGATGCCTTAATTTAATTTTCTTTTTAGTTATTCTGGCTGCTTGTATTCCAAATCTAGGTCCAATTATATCGCTCGTTGGTGCAATAAGCAGCTCAGCTTTAGCTCTTATTGCTCCTCCAATTATTGAAATAATTACGTTTTGGCCTGTGGGCTTTGGACATCATCATTGGATTTTGTGGAAAGATATTGGAATTTTAATATTTGGTCTGTTTGGATTTACCTTTGGGACATATGCAAGTATAGCACAAATTTTAAATCCAAGTATTGTTTAAATACGTAAAAAATATAGTTTAAAAAATTTTAAATAATAGGGACTATGAGTTTTATGCATATTTAAAAATTTCTTATAAGTTTTTTATGTTGTTATTTATGTACATATATAAAGTTCTTAAAAAATTTAGATTAGTTTATGTAATCTGGTCTTTAATCAAATTTGCATTTAGTTGAGATATTAAAAATGCATACGTATCGATTATTTTTTTTACACAACGTAATAATTCAAAAAAACAAATTTTTATTTTTGCTTTAAATATAAATACTCATTTTTTGATTTTTACTGGAACAGACAGTAACTATTTAGCCGACATGTAAATGTTAATTAATACTGGCAAATTGTTAGCTAAAAAAAGGCGCAACTAACAAAACACTAAAAACTGAGCTTTTGAATGGCTATTATGAAAACTATTAAACCACATGTGTTGACAAAATTTTAACCTTCTATGATCAAGAAAGCACTTTTATCAACAAAAAACAAACGACGCAACTTCAAGTGTGTTTATTTAATTAATGCAAAACGACGTTATTTCACATTTTTTTTAACAAAATAAAATGAATTCTTTTTCTTTAAAAATTTTAAAAGAATTGCATCTAAAAATTTGTACAGTTTTTAACTCTCTTGTAAAATTATATAATTGTTAGTTAAGCGTTTTTTGCGTTTCAGCTAATGATATATTTGACTCCCTCTCTACGCATATAGACATTCACATACTTATCGTCATGTAAAACGAAAACATTATGTAAATATGCTTCTTGTAAGGATGCCCTTATGCTTGGTACAAATTAAATGTGCTTCTTTACTTTTTGAGTAAAGTTCGGTAAAATGAGAATAAACAAAGCCAAAACAACGAAAACACACTTAAGTTCTGGAACACAAAAAACCAAATATATATCCCGGAGGTGGAAAGAACAAAGTAAAACTAAGCCAAAATTATATGCTATAGCAAAAGTTGTGTTAGCTGAACCAGGTACATAAGTTAGCGCAGAAAGATTATTTTCGGTAGTAAAATATATATGGAACCCTAGCCGCAATAGGTTAGATGAGAACAGTTTTTTTTTTTTTTTTTTTTTTCATATTTTATTATTGAATCTTCGCTTTTGCGAACTAACAATAAGTATTCAAATCTTAAAACTAAGTAATTTATATTAGTCCAGTCAGTACCAGACCAAAATTTAAGTTCTCATAACAAAGTAAATTAATTTAAACAGTTTCATCTAAGTTCAATAGTGTCCCTTCTTTTCAGACGAGTGTGTCCACTATGTTGCAAGATGTTTCGAGCGAGCGGATTTGGATGCGTTTCCAGCTTGTTTAAATACTTGTCCACATAGTTCAGGGTTTCGCATTTAACTAGTGGAACTTGTAGATCCTTATGGATGTTGCTGTTTTTAATATACCAAGGAGCACCAGTTATCATTCTTAGGATTTTGTTTTGACGGCGCTGAATTTTTTCTATGTTAGAGGCGGAAGCAGTGCCCCATAATTGTATACCGTAGCACCAAATTGGTTTCAAAATCGATTTGTAGAGTAGAAGTTTACAATCAAGACGAAGCACAGAGTTTCTGCCAATTAGCCAATGAAGTTGTGTAGCTTTAAGTTTCATTTGCGTCAACTTCGCATCTATATGCGTCTTCCATGTAAGGCGACGGTCCAGGTGAATGCCAAGGTATTTCGTCTCAAATCGTTGAGGCACCATATGGTTGTTAATAAGGATTGGAGAGCACGTTTCTTTGCGTAAAGTAAAAGTTACGTGAGTACATTTTTGCTCATTAATTTTTATTCCCCATAATTTTGCCCATTTTTAAACTTGGGTTACGTGTTGTTGCAGCTGGTTCGAAGCCTCTTTAGGGTCTTTGTGAATACTAAGAAAAGCGGTATCGTCAGCAAATGTAGACGTGTGCGTAAAACTGTTTGTTGGCATATCTGCCGTGTAAAGCAAGTACAAAATTGGACCTAGGATACTCCCTTGAGGTACACCAGCCCCTATTGGTTGGTAACAACTTATTTGGTTTCCCTCTTTGATTTTAAATTGTCGACCGGTTATGTACTTTTCTAGTAGGTTGAAAATATTAGCTGGAAGGTTTAGCTTTAGTTTGTTTAACAGGCCTTCGTGCCATACTTTATCGAAAGCTTGAGAGACGTCTATAAAAAGTGCGGAGCAGTACTTTTTTTCCTCGAAAGTTTTTCTTATAACCTGCACCAGTCTGTGAGTTTGTTCTATTGTGCTATGTTGACTTCTAAAGCCAAATTGGTGATCTGGAATGCAGTTGTTTTCATTCAAGATCGGAGTAAGCTTGTTTTTAAGCAGCTTTTCAAACAGTTTGGACAAAGTTTGTAACAAACTTATAGGCCTATACGACTCCACCTTCGAAGGATCTTTACCAGGCTTAGGAATCATCTTTACTAAGGCAACTTTCCATATTGGTGGAAAATGTTCAAGCCGTATTATGGCATTAAAAATAAAAAGAATTATTCTTTTTGCTGTAAAAGGTAGCTCAATGAGCATTTTGTTGCTTATTGTATCAACGCCAGGAGCTTTTTTATCATTAAGGTTAGCTATAGCTTCTACCACATCTGAATATCGGAAACGTATTTCTATAGGACGTCTAGAAACAACAGGCGGTAATTCCCTCACGTCAGTGCATGTATTAGGAGTGAACACGTTTCTTAAATGGCTTGCGAGCAGATCGCATTTTTCTTCATCATTTCTAGCCCAGGATCCTCTAAGATTGCGCAGTGGTGGTTTTGCGATTACGGGTCTTTTGAGACGACTGGCTGATCGCCATAGAGAATAATTTGTTTGAGGAGTCGCGTCTAGACCTTCCAAATACTTCTTAATTGATGCAATTCTGGGTACCTCCAGCAAGTTTTTTAAGCGATTTGTACACTCTTTTAGCTTCGTTTTAAGTTGGGGCGATCTATGCTGTTGCCATTCTCTTCGCGCTCTCCTTTTTTCAGATAAAAGCTCCTCAACATCGACAGAAAAAATTTTGTTGTATTTGACCTGACGGTATGTTGAAGAAGCATGTTCAACGGCTTCTTTAATGTTTTCATTTAGGATATTTAGGCAATCATCGATTTCTTGGGGAGTTTTTAGTGGTATGTGTTCCGAGCAGTGAGAGCTGATATATTTTTTATATTTCAACCAATTTACTCTTTTGGATAAGAAAAAATCACTAGTTGCGATTTGGTTAGGACTGCAAATAGTGACAATTGTGGGTGAGTGGTCAGAAGATAAATCCAGAGAGGCTTGCGCCTCAATAAGCTCTGGGGATATACCTTTTGCTACGCCAAAATCTATTACGTCTGGAATTTTATTGTGGTCGGTTGGCCAATAGGTTGGTTGTCCGGTAGAAATAACACAAAGACCCATTTCAGATACGGAATCATACAAGATACGACCTCTGGGACTAATTAAGCGGGAACCCCAGTAGGTGTGTTTAGCGTTATAGTCTCCAGCAGCTATGAAGCGGGGACCTAAAGATTTGTAAAAACTGTTGTACTGATCCTTCGTTATGGAGAACCTGGGTGGACAATACACTGACGAAATAACTAGGTTAGTGAAAAATTCATCAATGCAGACGTTTGTTGCTTGAATATAGCATTCGGAGATGCCACCTAACCATTGGTGTTTAATTCTTGATTTGATTAGTATAGCCGAGCCACCACATGATCTATCTCTGGGATCCTTCGAATCATAAAAATTGTATCCATTTATTTTAAAAGTGCTCCTAGATGTCATATGAGTCTCGGAAATACACATGACGTCAATTTTATGGTGTATTAAAAAATATTCGAGCTCGTTTTTGTGTTGGCGGATGCCGTTTGCGTTCCAGAAACAAACCCTGAGGCAGTTCATGGTCTTTTAAGCATGGCCTGCAGAAGAGCAGACTGCATTTTCTGCATCTCCTGCATCATGCCAGCCATTTGCTCCATTATCTGCGTAAATTGTTTGACCATATTGTCAATTACGGCTTCCAGGCGGCTAAAATTGGGACCAGTTGGTTCACTTGTTGGCACTTGTTGTTGTGTGGTTGGTTGGTTTGGCCTTTGTGCATTGGACTGGTTTGACTTTAGTGCGTTGGCGTAAGAAGTTTGACTAGTAGTTGGCTGTGCTAACTGGGGAATGTTTGTTGTTGGTATATTTAACGGCTGGGGAGGGGCAGGAACTACCTTCGGCTTGGATGAGCGTTTAACCAAGTCAAAAACAGGGCAACCTCTATAGTTGGCAGTGTGGTTTCCCCCGCAATTACTGCATTTCTTCACCCTAGGATCTTCTTTTGGCTTGTCGCAGTTGGTCGTATCGTGCAGATCCCCACACACAACACAAACAGAAGGCAATTTACAATATGCTTTGGTGTGGCCATATTCCTGGCAGTTTAAGCACTGTACGGGCCCAGATCGCTTATGTGGCACCTCCACTATAACTCTACGGTGCATAATATATCTAAGATCATATATCGGATGTGTTTCATTTCTTTTCAATTTAATGTCACTGGGCTCAAGCTCCACCCGGAATAATGGTTGAGGGTATTTTTCCCTGTTCCTTATGTTTGATACATATTTGACTCTAAAGCCCTTCATGCACAAATTGGTTTTAATTTCCTCCGGGTCAACATTAGAGTCAATACCTTTTATAACTACCTGGAGGCCCTTAGCGTTCTTAAGTTGGTAAGTATAGAAATTTTTCTTAAGTTTTTCGAGCTCCGAAATAGTGGTGCGGTAAGCGTTTTCGTCATTCACCTGAATTTTTGTCTCGTATATGTTACCTTGTTTAATGTTAGTGACGTAAAAGTTGTTTTCTCCAATCAAACCTACTAAAAACTTTACAAGATCATTCGAATTCCTTTCCCTGAAATAAATCGGAGGTGGCTTAAAGGACTTTTTTTCAGTAACGGGGGCATCATTATCTTCTTGCAGAATAGCAAAACGATTTTGCGATGAGGTTGGCCTTTCATCGTCTTTCAACATTTTTGCAGGTTGAGATGTTTCTGCCGATTTTGGAATTCTCCCCCTTTTAAGAACTGTTACGTACCTTTAACAGTACTGTTACGTACCTTTAATAGTACCAGAACAGTTTAAATGCAGTAATTGTGATTCGATCCAACGCGGAGCTGTTTTAGTCAACCATATATTATGTTCCTTATTATTTACAAATGCATCTAAAAAAGTAAATGCTTTTTAAATATCCCAAACAGTAAACTTAAATGTATTTTTCAAGGCTATAAATTATTAATTAAATTTAATTTATATTTTTTTTCAACAAATTTACTTCGATTTAGAAGCTGAAAAAGATAATTTTGATATAATATTTTTTAAATATTTTACCTTAAAAAAGTACAAAGTATTTACCAGGGTACACTAGTACAGGTAGTATCAAGGTGAATTCAAAAATTCGCCCTCTGCATTTCCTTTTTGTGTTTGAAAAAGTAAATGTGAAAAAAAAACTTAATACACAATAAATTAATTTTTTATTAACTTTCTAATTTATAGTCAGCTAGGCTAGGCCGAAGGCCGGCTATATACCCATGGTTTTTAAACCCCAAAACTTTTAAATAAATGTCACCTTTTATACTAGCGTGATTAAATTTTTTTAAATGCTCTGGTATATACACTTGCTTTTTAGTAAAATGAAATAACTCCCAATAAAAATGAAATAACTCCCAACAAAAATGAAATAGCTCCCAATAAAAATGAAATAACTCCCAATAAAAATGAAATAACTCCCAATGATAGAAAATGAAATAACTCCCAACAAGAATGAAATAACTCCCAACACTTCGAAAAAATGAAATAACTCCCAATAAAATTTCATTGGGAGTTATTTCATTTGGGAGTTATTTCATTTTTTCGAAGTGTTGGGAGTTATTTCATTCTTGTTGGGAGTTATTTCATTTTCTATCATTGGGAGTTATTTCATTTTTATTGGGAGTTATTTCATTTTTATTGGGAGCTATTTCATTTTTGTTGGGAGTTATTTCATTTTTATTGGGAGTTATTTCATTTTACTAAAAAGCAAGTGTATATACCAGAGCATTTAAAAAAATTTAATCACGCTAGTATAAAAGGTGACATTTATTTAAAAGTTTTGGGGTTTAAAAACCATGGGTATATAGCCGGCCTTCGGCCGGGCGCAAGAAAAAAACACTCCAGTGGATTCGATCCGCCGGCTTCGCAGTAGCCTTCGGCCGGGGAATATACTTTAAACTGTAGTGCATCGGAAGTATTTGCAGCTTCATAACTAAAGTGTCATAAAATTCATGTTTATTTGGCGAAGCTTTATATGGAAAGCAGTAGAGCTTAAAGTCCACTGCCCGGCCGAAGGCTACTGCGAAGCCGGCGGATCGAATGCACTGGAGTTTTTTTTCCTTGCGCCCGGCCGAAGGCCGGCTATCTAAATAACTCCTTTTTATTAAAAAAATTATTTAACCAAAAAGGTGCTTAAAGTCCACGCGCCTGTTCTAAAGCTGTAACGAAGCTGGCGGTTTGATCCACGAGAGTTTACTTATCCTGCGTCCAGACGGAGGCCGCTAGTCATTTGGTTTGTTTGTTTAGAAAATAATTTTACGTTAGTGATATCTAATTTATGGATACAAAAGGTGACAATGAATTGAAAATTTTGGGTTTAAAAAAATGTGGCATATATAGCCGGCCTTTGGCCGGGCGCAACGAAAAAAAAACTCCAGTAGATTCGATCCGCCGGCTTCGCAGTAGCCTTCGGCAGGGAATATACTTTACACTGTAGTGCATCGGAAGTATTTGCAGCCTCATTACTAAAGTGTCATTAAATTCATATTTTATTTGGCGAAGCTTTATATGGAAAGCAGTAGAGCTTAAAGTCCATTGCCCGGCCGAAGGCTACTGCGAAGCCGGCGGATCGAATCCACTGGATGTTTCTTTCCTTGCGCCCGGCCGAAGGCCTGCTATCTAAATAACTCTTTTTTATTAAAAAATTATTTAACCAAAAAGGTGCCTCAAGTCCACGCGCCTGTCCTAAAGCTGTAACGAAACCGGCGGTTCGATCCACGAGAGTTAACTTATCCTGCGTCCAGACGGAGGCCGGCAGTCATTTGGTTTGTTAGTTTAGAAAATAATTTTACGTTAGTAACATCTAATTTATGGATACGGTTTTCGCATTATATATATTTTAATTGGGAGTTATTTCGTTTTCGTTGGGAGTTATTTCATTTTCGTTGGGAGTTATTTCATTATTGTTGGGAGTTATTTCATTTCTGTTGGGACTTATTTCATAAAACAATTTTTTTTTTGTAATTGGGGGTTATTTCATTTTTGTTGGGAGTTATTTCATTTGGGAGTTATTTCACTTTTTTGTGGCTTTTATGAAATAACTCCCAAACATTGGGAGTTATTTCATTTTTACCGTTGGGAGTTATTTCATTTTTTTCGATTGGGAGTTATTTCATTTTCGTTGGGAGTTATTTCATTTGGGAGTTATTTAATTTTTTCCATTGGGAGTTATTTCATTTGGGAGTTATTTCACGGTACCTCAAGAGCCTAGCTGACTATAAATTAGAAAGTTAATAAAAAATTAATTTATTGTGTATTAAGTTTTTTTTTCACATTTACTTTTTCAAACACAAAAAGGAAATGCAGAGGGCGAATTTTTGAATTCACCTTGATACTACCTGTACTAGTGTACCCTGGTAAATACTTTGTACTTTTTTAAGGTAAAATATTTAAAAAATATTATATCAAAATTATCTTTTTCAGCTTCTAAATCGAAGTAAATTTGTTGAAAAAAAATATAAATTAAATTTAATTAATAATTTATAGCCTTGAAAAATACATTTAAGTTTACTGTTTGGGATATTTAAAAAGCATTTACTTTTTTAGATGCATTTGTAAATAATAAGGAACATAATATATGGTTGACTAAAACAGCTCCGCGTTGGATCGAATCACAATTACTGCATTTAAACTGTTCTGGTACTATTAAAGGTACGTAACAGTACTGTTAAAGGTACGTAACAGTTCTTAAAAGGGGGAGAAGTCCAAAATCGGCAGAAACATCTCAACCTGCAAAAATGTTGAAAGACGATGAAAGGCCAACCTCATCGCAAAATCGTTTTGCTATTCTGCAAGAAGATAATGATGCCCCCGTTACTGAAAAAAAGTCCTTTAAGCCACCTCCGATTTATTTCAGGGAAAGGAATTCGAATGATCTTGTAAAGTTTTTAGTAGGTTTGATTGGAGAAAACAACTTTTACGTCACTAACATTAAACGAGGTAACATATACGAGACAAAAATTCAGGTGAATGACGAAAACGCTTACCGCACCACTATTTCGGAGCTCGAAAAACTTAAGAAAAATTTCTATACTTACCAACTTAAGAACGCTAAGGGCCTCCAGGTAGTTATAAAAGGTATTGACTCTAATGTTGACCCGGAGGAAATTAAAACCAATTTGTGCATGAAGGGCTTTAGAGTCAAATATGTATCAAACATAAGGAACAGGGAAAAATACCCTCAACCATTATTCCGGGTGGAGCTTGAGCCCAGTGACATTAAATTGAAAAGAAATGAAACACATCCGATATATGATCTTAGATATATTATGCACCGTAGAGTTATAGTGGAGGTGCCACATAAGCGATCTGGGCCCGTACAGTGCTTAAACTGCCAGGAATATGGCCACACCAAAGCATATTGTAAATTGCCTTCTGTTTGTGTTGTGTGTGGGGATCTGCACGATACGACCAACTGCGACAAGCCAAAAGAAGATCCTAGGGTGAAGAAATGCAGTAATTGCGGGGGAAACCACACTGCCAACTATAGAGGTTGCCCTGTTTTTGACTTGGTTAAACGCTTATCCAAGCCGAAGGTAGTTCCTGCCCCTCCCCAGCCGTTAAATATACCAACAACAAACATTCCCCAGTTAGCACAGCCAACTACTAGTCAAACTTCTTACGCCAACGCACTAAAGTCAAACCAGTCCAATGCACAAAGGCCAAACCAACCAACCACACAACAACAAGTGCCAACAAGTGAACCAACTGGTCCCAATTTTAGCCGCCTGGAAGCCGTAATTGACAATATGGTCAAACAATTTACGCAGATAATGGAGCAAATGGCTGGCATGATGCAGGAGATGCAGAAAATGCAGTCTGCTCTTCTGCAGGCCATGCTTAAAAGACCATGAACTGCCTCAGGGTTTGTTTCTGGAACGCAAACGGCATCCGCCAACACAAAAACGAGCTCGAATATTTTTTAATACACCATAAAATTGATGTCATGTGTATTTCCGAGACTCATATGACATCTAGGAGCACTTTTAAAATAAATGGATACAATTTTTATGATTCGAAGGATCCCAGAGATAGATCATGTGGTGGCTCGGCTATACTAATCAAATCAAGAATTAAACACCAATGGTTAGGTGGCATCTCCGAATGCTATATTCAAGCAACAAACGTCTGCATTGATGAATTTTTCGCTAACCTAGTTATTTCGTCAGTGTATTGTCCACCCAGGTTCTCCATAACGAAGGATCAGTACAACAGTTTTTACAAATCTTTAGGTCCCCGCTTCATAGCTGCTGGAGACTATAACGCTAAACACACCTACTGGGGTTCCCGCTTAATTAGTCCCAGAGGTCGTATCTTGTATGATTCCGTATCTGAAATGGGTCTTTGTGTTATTTCTACCGGACAACCAACCTATTGGCCAACCGACCACAATAAAATTCCAGACGTAATAGATTTTGGCGTAGCAAAAGGTATATCCCCGGAGCTTATTGAGGCGCAAGCCTCTCTGGATTTATCTTCTGACCACTCACCCACAATTGTCACTATTTGCAGTCCTAACCAAATCGCAACTAGTGATTTTTTCTTATCCAAAAGAGTAAATTGGTTGAAATATAAAAAATATATCAGCTCTCACTGCTCGGAACACATACCACTAAAAACTCCCCAAGAAATCGATGATTGCCTAAATATCCTAAATGAAAACATTAAAGAAGCCGTTGAACATGCTTCTTCAACATACCGTCAGGTCAAATACAACAAAATTTTTTCTGTCGATGTTGAGGAGCTTTTATCTGAAAAAAGGAGAGCGCGAAGAGAATGGCAACAGCATAGATCGCCCCAACTTAAAACGAAGCTAAAAGAGTGTACAAATCGCTTAAAAAACTTGCTGGAGGTACCCAGAATTGCATCAATTAAGAAGTATTTGGAAGGTCTAGACGCGACTCCTCAAACAAATTATTCTCTATGGCGATCAGCCAGTCGTCTCAAAAGACCCGTAATCGCAAAACCACCACTGCGCAATCTTAGAGGATCCTGGGCTAGAAATGATGAAGAAAAATGCGATCTGCTCGCAAGCCATTTAAGAAACGTGTTCACTCCAGTGCATTCGATCCGCCGGCTTCGCAGTAGCCTTCGGCCGGGCAGTGGACTTTAAGCTCTACTGCTTTCCATATAAAGCTTCGCCAAATAAACATGAATTTTATGACACTTTAGTTATGAAGCTGCAAATACTTCCGATGCACTACAGTTTAAAGTATATTCCCCGGCCGAAGGCTACTGCGAAGCCGGCGGATCGAATCCACTGGAGTGTTTTTTTCTTGCGCCCGGCCGAAGGCCGGCTATATACCCATGGTTTTTAAACCCCAAAACTTTTAAATAAATGTCACCTTTTATACTAGCGTGATTAAATTTTTTTAAATGCTCTGGTATATACACTTGCTTTTTAGTAAAATGAAATAACTCCCAATAAAAATGAAATAACTCCCAACAAAAATGAAATAGCTCCCAATAAAAATGAAATAACTCCCAATAAAAATGAAATAACTCCCAATGATAGAAAATGAAATAACTCCCAACAAGAATGAAATAACTCCCAACACTTCGAAAAAATGAAATAACTCCCAATAAAATTTCATTGGGAGTTATTTCATTTGGGAGTTATTTCATTATGAAATAACTCCCAATGAAAAATAATGAAATAACTCCCAATTTGTATGGAAAAAAATTGGGAGTTATTTCATTTTTTCATTGGGAGTTATTTCATTTGGGAGTTATTTCACGGTACCGGCTCTTGATATAACCTGTATAAGTGTACCCTGGTGTTTACATATTTTTATGAATACTGATTTTTTATTTATTTTAAAAATATTTTTTTATTATTATACAAATGCTTGAAATTTCGTTTTATGTTCCTATTAGTTTTCAAAAATGTTTTTAAACAATGTACCTACTTCTACAAGTCGGCAATTTATTTTTTTTATTAGCTTAATAAAAAAAGACAACATATTAATAAAAACTTAACTATGCTTTTAAATTAAATATAGATTTTTTTTGTTTATTGTAAATACCATTAAGTAAGTATATGTACCGATACTGATATAATCCAAGTACCGATACCGAAATTAAAGAATTAATACCGTTACCGATATAATTAAAATACCGATACCGAAATGACAAATTTTTCAATACTGATACCGTTATTCGTTTCGGTTGCCAACCTTGGTTTTATGATATACTGAAATATTTTATTATTTCCAAAATAAAACTTATGGTGTTTTCCTTTCTGGCAAAAATGTTACATTAATGCTACCATTCGAGCGGGTTTATGTTCCATTCTAAAAATACATGCAAGAGTGAAAACAGTTATGGTGTTCCTTTCTGAACATGTTGCACAAATAACTGGCAAGAGTGTAACATATCTTACCCCCAATTATATTGCAGTGTAACAAAGTACCACTTTTTACAGCTGTGTTATGTAAGTAAATACTTTTTTATGCAGACGAGTTTTTAACACAGAGTGCAGTTTTTATTGAAATCAAGCAATTTTCTGTTCCATTGAAACAAAAAAAATGGCCAACTTTTTAAGTGTGTGTGTAAACTAATAAAAATGTTACACATACTTATTGTAACATTTTTTTTTTTAGAATGGAAAACACCATTAGTTACATGTATTAATAATTTATTTGTACATTGTATTTTGAGCCAACCTAATGTTGTCTTATTTTCTTATTTACCAAAACTGCATTGATACATACATACATACATACTAGGGTCCTGCCCAAGACGACACTAAATAAGGCATCATTTCGAATTTTCAATTCATTTCATATGTCTTACGTGTGCACACACAAAAATAAGTACTGCGTTGTATTGTTTGCCATCTCTTTTGTTTACTTAACTTAACTTAAATGAAAAATATATTCACAGTTAAGCACACTTAAGTAAACAGCAACGGCACATCAGTTCATCACACACTTCCATTTCAATTCATCTCGAAACTTTACTGTTGGCGGGATGTTCCTAGTGTGATAGTTATAAAAAAGGTGGTTGATTTTGAATGCACATATGTATGTAATGTAATGTAATTACGCATGAATTTTATATTGATTTGCCTGCTTGTGTATATGTTTGTTTATGTATGTACCCATTCAACATTGTGTGTATTATTATTTGTTAACATAACTGTTGGACCGTACAAGAACCCAGTCCAAACAGGGGGTTGAGAAATAAAAAAGCTTCGTTTAATTCCTCTTGAATTCAACAATATTTATTTAGGCTTCTTGCCTGTTTGAAATCTTTCTTATAACTCCCTTACTTAACTTTTTACAATAGAAACAAAACCCGTAATCATAAAGAATTTTGTTTCGTTTAAAATTACAACAACAATAATAAAAATATAAAAAACTCTAACGGACTTCTTGTCCTCTATATACTATGTATGTATGTACATATATAAGTACAAAAATTGTTAAATATATGGTTCCAGGGATGGAAAACCATATGGTATAGAAAATGATAAAAAAAAAACTAAATAAATTGTTGAACACGGTTCAACATATTCCGGCCACGAAAGAAGTGGAGATACCGCTTTGATACTGGATATAGTTGTAGGGCGTTTTGCTGGCATAGATGGGTTGGATTTATGGTTTGAGGCTCGGCTTGCTTAAGGCTTTTTGAAACTTCACTGGATGACAGGGGGTCACGCATCTCATTGCGCCACAAACGTTGGTATCTACGGTTGCACTAGCGTTCGTATATTGAGCCTGTGAATCCTCGAGACAATTCAGGTAGCAAATTTCATTTTTGCTGTATATTAGCAGCTATGTACTTAGGTCGTTTTCTCTTCACCTGTAAGAAAGAACCAAAAAAGAAAACAAACAAAAATATACAGTGATAAAGAATATGTTGTGCGATTACTATTAAGAAGTGTTATGGTAAGTTTTGAAATTGTCGACTTAAGCGAGCCTCGGAGGATTTAGTGGGTTGTGGGACAGGACATTAGTAAATTGGTTTACTGATGCGGCGGGTGACACACAACTTAACGATGGATCTGCGGATGATTCCATTTTGAATGCAACTTCGCACAACCTTTTTTAGTCGAGGGGGGTGAAATCCATTTCTTATGGCTCGAACCATAATGTGATGCTCTGCGTGGAGCGCAATGCGATGTGCTATCTCTACTAGAAGCCTAGCGAAACAGGACGTCTCGGGTAGAATCATGGGGTGCTGCTCTTTGTAGCTAAGACCGGAATTTGCAAGTCGTCTGCCAACACGCATAAGTTCGTTTCGATCAAGAAATGGGTTGAATGTCAGAATTCTGCTTCTTCTAGATAAAGATTTTTTCTCTTTTAGACGCTGATAGTCATTCGAAAAGTACGTTCTCTGAGCAATCGATATGAGTCGAACCTTGATGCTATTGATTTCGTCTGTCGTTGTGAAGATTTTCTGTAAGGTTTTCTTCTTCCTGAGGCGCGTTATGAATCTCATACAATAGCTTAGGATGCGTAGCGCTCGATCAAGAGAGGAGAATCTTTCTAGAATGTCGTCTTCACCATTCTTTAGTTTAACGTGAAAATGTGCTATGGCGACGCGAGCACTTTCTTTCATTTCTAGATCATGAGGATCGAATGTTCTGGGGTTTGGCCATAGAGACATGGGTTGCTTTAGCCATGGGGGCCCATTCCACCACAGTGTATTCTGCGCACGTTCAGGAGGACCGCAGCCACGACTCCCAAGATATGCTGGGTTCTCTTCGGTTTTAACATGCTTCCAATTACTGGTACTTACAACGCTTAGAATTTGTGCCACCCTGTTTCCGACAAAAGTTTTTAAAGTTCTGGGATCATGCTGTAGCCACCCAAGCACGATCGAGGAATCTGTCCATAAATACAATTCATAGGGAAAGTTTTTGATTATGTTCTGCAACAACTTCGTAAGCAAAAGAGCTCCACATAGTTCTAACTTCGGCACAGTAATTCTCTTTATAGAGGCGACCTTTGTTTTCGCCACTAGTAAGCTGCTATTAATTACACCTTCGGCACTTTCCGTTCTCATAAACAAAACTCCACAGTAGGCCTTCTCGGAGGCGTCACAAAACCCATGGATCTGAATTTTGCGATCTGGTGCGAAATGTGTCCATCGGGGGATTTTGATCTGGGAGATATATGGCAAAGTGTAAGTGAAGGTTTTCCATTTTTCCAGGATGTGAGGAGGAACCTCTTCATCCCAATCCAATTTGTCTGCCCATAATTCTTGTATTATAATTTTGGCAGTTATTACTACTGGGCTGACCCAACCTAGTGGGTCAAATAATTTGCGATGGCTGAAAGTATTTTCCTTTTTGTGGTAGTGGTAGGAACTTCTAGCGCATCCTGCGTATAGTAGAAATAATCTTCTTTGGCATTCCAGCGAATTCCTAACGTTTTGGTAATGCTGGAGTCATCGAGCCGTAAAAAATCTTCATCTAGAAGATCTTCCGGGGCTAAGGTTTGAAGTAACGCTCTATTGTTTGCAGTAATCTTTTTCATGGGGAACCCTGCCGAAATTAAGGCCTCACTCAGCTGCGTTTGCTTTTGTGCCGCTTCATGAAGTGTGTGACCGCCAGACAAGATATCGTCGACGTAAATTTCCTTCTGCAATATTGTAGACGCCCGCGGATATAGATTTTCGCAATCTTTGCTAAGCTGCTTCAAGGTGCGTATGGCCAAAAAGGGGGCACAATTTACTCCAAACGTTACGGTTTTTAGCTGAAATGTTTTTACTGGAACCTGCTCGTTTTGTCGAAAGAGAATTTGTTGATACTGGCGATCGTCTTCGTGCACCCAGATTTGCCGGTACATTTTCTGTATGTCACCAGTGAGTACATACTCGTAGTGTCGCCAAGCGAGCACGATTTGCATCAAGTCTGTTTGTAGTGTCGGGCCCTGATGTAGCACATCGTTCAGGGAGAACCCGCTACTGGTTTTCTTTGATGCGTTAAAAACCACTCTTACCTTGGTGGTTTTACTTTCTGGTCGTATAACCGCGTGGTGTGGGAGATAAAACGAGTCTTTTTTCTCGGTTTGGGACTCCCGGTGTTCTACTTGAACCATATGTTTTAAATCTACGTATTCTTGAAGAACCTTTCAATATTCCGCTTTGAGTTCAGGGGATTTTTCTAGAGTTTTCTCCATTCGATAGTACTGCGCGAGTGCCATATTTCGCGAGTTCCCTAAGAAGATTTCACCTGGAAATTTTTCTTTAAATGGAAGGCGGACCACATATCTGCCATCTGGTTGCCTAAGGGTAGTTTTCTGGTACAGTTTCTCGCACCAGTTGTCGCTTTCGGACTCTATTATGGTTTTTTCAGCTTCCTCAAGTTCCCAGAACTTTTTTAGCTGATTTTGTAAATCTGTGTTGTCGCAAGAAGAAACGATCGTGGAAAAGATATGGATTTCTTGAGTTTGGGCCGGACCTGACAAATACCATCCAAAATGAGATTCTCTAGCCTCAATACCAGCTGCGATATTGGACTTAACTCTTGATAAATTGATACCAGGGAGGTAATCACTGCCAATTATCATGTCAATAGTTGCTGGCTTAAAAAAGTAGGGATCTGCAAGGGGCAATGCTTTGACATCTTTCACATTTTTCGTTTTTATGGGCCGAGAAGGCAAAACGTGAGATAATTTTGGCACTACGATGGCCTGAACTTTAAGTTTGAAGTCTGAGACTCTTGACTTTAATGTTACACAGCATCGCCATTTAGAATTTCCTACCGAGGTCCCGCCGAGACCCGATATCTTTGTACTGTGACTTTCTAACGGAAGAGAAAGTCTTTGAGCTACTCGTTTGGAGATAAAAGTTTTTTCAGAACCTGCATCTAGAAGTGCTCTAACTCCGAATGTTTCTCCTAAATGTTCTATATTAACTAAGGCTGTGGGTAAAATTGTGGCTCCTTCATTACGAGAAAAATGGTTGAGCACATTGTTTGCTTCACTGCTGACAGCGCTCTTGGTTTGAGCTGCCTGCGAAGAGGAAGAAGGATTGGAACGTTGAGTTCCAGATGTCGATGGCATCTCATCATTTCTTGGGTGTGGATGTGGTTTTCGTGAAGGGTCTTTCTTTAAGTGGGGTTTCTCGTTCTGTTCACTATGTAGCATAGTGTGATGCTTTTGGTTACACTTCAGACACCGAACAGTGCTTTGGCACTTGGACTTGTAATGATTTGGCGATAAACAGTTGACGCAATATTTGTTAGAATACGCAAACTTGGTTCGATCGCTAACTGTTAACGCTTTAAAATCTTTGCAAAACCGCAGGGGATGGGTTTGATTGCACAGTTTGCAAGTCGAAGTTGCCTTTTCTTGCTCAGATTTAGCATGAAACGACTGATTTTTAGAAGTATGGCTTTCTTTGACGGGTCTTCTCATATCGGACACTGTTTCTAACATTTCGACTCTTTTCGAAAGAAAGTTGCACATTGCTTGCCAAGTGGGCCAATTTTTGTGATCGTTCAATGAATTTTCCCAAGATCGCATAGTTTCTTCGGGAAGTTTTGAAGCACACAAATGAATTAAAATTGCATCCCACGTTTTCGTAAGATCAAGTGAGTTGAAAATTGCTAAGCTCTCATTTAGTACATTTTGAATTTGCCTGATAGATTTTGCGTTTTCATTTTGAACCGTTTGAATACCGAACATAAGTTTCATTTGTTGATGAGCCAGTATACGCGGATTTTCAAACCTAGTTTTCAATGCTTGCCAGGCCAAATTAAAATTTTCATCAACCAAATCGAACCTTTTAACAATTTGGTTGGCCTCCCCCCTCGTTTTGCTACGTAGGTGGTATAGCTTTTGCGCTGGGGCTAAATGTGGATGATTACCGATTACTGCCTGAAACATGTCCCTAAACGCTGGCCACTTTAAGTAACCACCCTCAAAATCTTCTATTTCACATGGGGGCAACTTTAGTGTCATTGGGGACTGTTGAACTGTTACAGCTCTTCTCTGAGTTTCATCCTGCTGTGTTATGGATGAAATGAGACTTAAAATTTTCGCTTGCAGTTTTTGAGCATTTCATATTTTAAAAAAGTGTCGTCTTTGGACTCGGTTTCTTGCTCCCTATCATCATTAACAATAAAATTTTCAAAACTTTCTATTAATTTTGACCACCTTCGCTCTAATTCCCGCTGCAATACTCCAAGATACGAAATATTTAGTTCTTCGGGGGGAATTGTAAAAAAATTGTTGTAAAAACTTTCTAGCTGTTGTAGGTCAAATCTGCATTTTCTTCTATTCGCCATGTTTTATTTTTAAAATTTAAACTTGATAAAAATGCAGAATTTATTTTGCTCACGTCTTTGAAAATGAAAATTTATCTTAAAAATCCGAGGGGGATGATAATTTTGTGCACCACTGTACAGCTAAATTTCTTTAAATCTAACCCCGGTGTGAATTTAAATTTTCTCAAGAAAAATTGTCTGTTTTCTTTTTTGTAATTTTCGCCCATGTTCTGACTCTCACGCGATTGTCAAATCACATGCGATTTGTAAATCGCAAAAAATTTTTTTGCATGTTCTGTAGTTCACGCGTTTTTTTTTTGCGTTTTGTTTTTTTTTTCGATGATAAAAACATGTTTCTTTCAAAAATACAAAACAAAAAACCAAGGAATATATAACAAATTGTACCTTTTTCTGCAACAACATTTTTTCTTTCTTGTTTTCCAATAAAATTCATACATAAAAAAAGTAAGCAACTGAAAAATAAAGATGTACATAACTAACAGTTTTTTAAAATTTAATTTTTATTGAAACTGTTTACAAAAAATAAAACAAATTGTAAAAATTATAACAAAAACCCCATATATTATAATTATGCATAGTTTGATTGGCTGTTTTTAACCTAGTTTGGGCAAAAAACATCGGTTCACCTCATCTACCTCTTGCGATTTGAAGTCGCAAACTTTCTTGCGATTGTGAACTTCAGAACACCTGTTATGCGATTTCAAATCGCATCGCCAATATTTTGCGAAATGCGATTGTCAGAACATGGGCGTTTATTTGAATTTATTTGCCCACCACTGTAATGTTAACTTGATGCCCTCCTGGCTTTAACTATGTGGACTAGGCACCTCGTTTAATATTATACAAAAAAAATTTCAATTAAAATTTAAATTCCCACTCACCGTTTTTTCCCGGGTTTTCCTCCGTATCGGGAACCCTTACTTCTGATTTCTTAGGAATTTTGTTTCCAGTACCAAATTGTGCCGTTTGCTTGCTTGTATGTATGTACGTATGTAAATAAGATTTTTGTTATTTTTGTCTTTTCTTTTCGTAAAATCCAACACTCTTATTTGTACTTTTGTTCCTTTTTATTGTTCTATTGTTTAATTTGTTATATTTTCATTAAATTGTTTTTTGTCTTACACTTTTGTCTTACTTTTTTGTTGAAAAATTATTTAAAACTTCTTTTAGCTTTTCGATTTTCGTTCATTCCATCCACTTTCTTTCTTTTATCAAAAACTGTGTCTTTTGTTCTTTTGTTTTTCACTTTACTATTTTTTCTTTTACATAGTTTTTATTTTAAAGTATTTTTTAATATTTACCTTTTATTTTGAAATTTTTCCTTCTTATTTTATTTATTACTTTAATTTTTAACTATTAGAAACTTTTTATTGTAAACTTTTTCTTTTATGCCGGCTGGCAGTTTTACTGCTTCTAAACGTTTTTGCTTAATGCTTTTGAGTGTGAAGAGTGTGACTATTCAGCTTGTGTGTTTCTGCGCATGCCCGAAAATTTTCGTTGTGTTTCTTATCAGTGATGGCACTTTTTTTCAGTGATGGTACCGTGTACCCACAATTGTCACTTTATTTAGCATGTGAAGTTAAAATTATTTTTAGGTTACGGTTGAACCTTTTGTTGTTTTTAACTTAAATTTTCGCAACTTTTAACACTTTAATTTCTTTTTTAGTAATTTAATTTTTCACCACACAAAATATAATTTAACACTGTACATACCCAGTTTCCTTTCTTGATCTTTCTTCTTAAGAAATACCTTCTGTTTTCGTCTTCACGACGACCTTCTCTTGTTGATTGGTGAGTCTTCCTTCTACAATCGTCACTGCTCGCTGACTATGGCTGATAGTCTTGTAGAGTTGCTGACAATTTTATTCATAAGCGCGGGAGGCTCTATGATTTTTTCTTCTTACCGTTACCAGTATGGCTGAACTGGCTTTTTTGTTGTGTTGCTTTTGGGTAACAGCAACTTCTTCTAGCTTACTGATGACAGGTATCCACCAGATGCGTTGTTTCATAAGCACGGCAGGCTGTATGACTTACTATAATTTCTGATGACAGGTATCCACCAGATGAGTTGTTGCATAAGCACGGGAGGCTGTATGACTTACTTTTTACCAGTATGAACAAACTGGTTTGAGGTTATGTTTCTTCTGATTTACTGATGATAGATATCCACCAGTTCAATCGCTTCCTAGCCTTTCTAGGAACGTTCGAAGGACCATATGTTGGACCGTACAAGAACCCAGTCCAAACAGGGGGTTGAGAAATAAAAAAGATTCGTTTAATTCCTCTTGAATTCAACAATATTTATTTAGGCTTCTTGCCTGTTTGAAATCTTTCTTATAACTCCCTTACTTAACTTTTTACAATAGAAACAAAACCCGTAATCATAAAGAATTTTGTTTCGTTAAAAATTACAAAAACAATAATAAAAATATAAAAAACTCTAACGGACTTCTTGTCCTCTATATACTATGTATGTATGTACATATATAAGTACAAAAATTGTTAAATATATGGTTCCAGGGATGGAAAACCATATGGTATAGAAAATGATAAAAAAAAAAAACTAAATAAATTGTTGAACACGGTTCAACAATAACTATTATGCAAACTTTAAATAATTGGAATTGCATACATGTAAATGGATTGTTGTCATTTTTTAAGGCATCCGCTAGTTAACTTAGCGTGAGCATAATTATATATAATTTTTTATAATACACTTTGTTCTTTGAATCGTATTGGACGTTTTCCTTATTTCAGGCTTTACCCACACTTATAATAATTTGTTTTTCAGTTTCTTAATCGTTCTATTTGTTTAGATTTAAGGATTTTGGCTTGCTATTATACACACTCCAAGAAGATAATGATTCGCAAAAAAAATTCCCAACAGCCAAATTATGTTTAATGACAAGGTATTCTCTTAATTTCTGCCGCTACATTTTCTGAGAAATCTCGACTTTGATAGTCAAATTTTCAATAGTTTACAGAAATTTCTCTTACCTGCAATGTTTTGTCCCTTTGTATTGCAAATTATCTACAAAAAAATTCCTACAATTTTATTACAGCAGCATCAGCCTAAATGACAAGGTTTTCCCTAGAATTTCGCAGAATGAATTTCCAGGTCAATAAATATTTTGTCCTTTTTAATTACAAGAAAATAAATATTTTAAAATGATGAAATTTTTACAAAAGAAAGGGTTGATTGAAATTTTCGTAACAATATTCGTAAAAGTACCAGTGCAGTCAGAAGAATTTCAATTAATATATATACCTATATAAAAACTATAACTTTTAAATAAATAAATTATTTATAAAAGAATGGTAAGAAAATTTATCTCCGTGAAGATAAAAAACTTTTTTTGGCAAACTTTTTGGTTCATTCAATTTTTCGGAGAGCGCATTAGATATTCTCTCGCAATATTAAAATGGTGCTGCCAAGCTTATACACGCTTTTTCCATCGAAAATATGTGTTTTTAATATGGCAGCATCAAAAATTTTCATGGGAGAGGATTTTTGCCTTTAACAAACTTTTTGATGCATATGTAGATTTTATATAATTTTTTGAATTTTACCCAAGATTTGAAAAAAAAAAACAATTTTAAATATAATAAGAATAATTTATAGGGTTTGTTGTTGGTTAAGTTTGTCTATATGCATTTCATTGGTTCTTACACCAAATCATCAGTAGACTTCAACCACCCAAATTCTTAAAAAACTCATGAATATTTTCTGTCTTTATACAATAATCTCATCAAACAAAATGAGAATTACTATAAAAAACCAAAACGTTCAAGTTTTTTTAAGAATCCAACAAACCATTATTCGCTATTCGCTTGTTTTGATTTTCTTTTTCCCCTTACATTTGAATAACCATTGGTTATTACTAAATGTATTGAGGGGCAACCGAAAACAAAACCTTGTTGTTAAACAACACAATTTTCAAATTATTTAGGATTTAATCCCAATTTTCTTGTTAATTTATAGGGTTTGTTGTTGGTTAAGTTTGTCTATATGCATTTCATTGGTTCTTACACCAAATCATCAGTAGACTTCAACCACCCAAATTCTTAAAAAACTCATTAATATTTTCTGTCTTTATACAATAATCTCATCAAACAAAATGAGAATTACTATAAAAAACCAAAACGTTCAAGTTTTTTTAAGAATCCAACAAACCATTATTCGCTTGTTTTGATTTTCTTTTTCCCCTTACATTTGAATAACCATTGGTTATTACTAAATGTATTGAGGGGCAACCGAAAACAAAACCTTGTTGTTAAACAACACAATTTTCAAATTATTTAGGATTTAATCCCAATTTTCTTGTTAATTTATAGGGTTTGTTGTTGGTTAAGTTTGTCTATATGCATTTCATTGGTTCTTACACCAAATCATCAGTAGACTTCAACCACCCAAATTCTTAAAAAACTCATGAATATTTTCTGTCTTTATACAATAATCTCATCAAACAAAATGAGAATTACTATAAAAAACCAAAACGTTCAAGTTTTTTTAAGAATCCAACAAACCATTATTCGCTATTCGCTTGTTTTGATTTTCTTTTTCCCCTTACATTTGAATAACCATTGGTTATTACTAAATGTATTGAGGGGCAACCGAAAACAAAACCTTGTTGTTAAACAACACAATTTTCAAATTATTTAGGATTTAATCCCAATTTTCTTGTTAATTTATAGGGTTTGTTGTTGGTTAAGTTTGTCTATATGCATTTCATTGGTTCTTACACCAAATCATCAGTAGACTTCAACCACCCAAATTCTTAAAAAACTCATGAATATTTTCTGTCTTTATACAATAATCTCATCAAACAAAATGAGAATTACTATAAAAAACCAAAACGTTCAAGTTTTTTTAAGAATCCAACAAACCATTATTCGCTATTCGCTTGTTTTGATTTTCTTTTTCCCCTTACATTTGAATAACCATTGGTTATTACTAAATGTATTGAGGGGCAACCGAAAACAAAACCTTGTTGTTAAACAACACAATTTTCAAATTATTTAGGATTTAATCCCAATTTTCTTGTTAATTTATAGGGTTTGTTGTTGGTTAAGTTTGTCTATATGCATTTCATTGGTTCTTACACCAAATCATCAGTAGACTTCAACCACCCAAATTCTTAAAAAACTCATGAATATTTTCTGTCTTTATACAATAATCTCATCAAACAAAATGAGAATTACTATAAAAAACCAAAACGTTCAAGTTTTTTTAAGAATCCAACAAACCATTATTCGCTATTCGCTTGTTTTGATTTTCTTTTTCCCCTTACATTTGAATAACCATTGGTTATTACTAAATGTATTGAGGGGCAACCGAAAACAAAACCTTGTTGTTAAACAACACAATTTTCAAATTATTTAGGATTTAATCCCAATTTTCTTGTTAATTTATAGGGTTTGTTGTTGGTTAAGTTTGTCTATATGCATTTCATTGGTTCTTACACCAAATCATCAGTAGACTTCAACCACCCAAATTCTTAAAAAACTCATGAATATTTTCTGTCTTTATACAATAATCTCATCAAACAAAATGAGAATTACTATAAAAAACCAAAACGTTCAAGTTTTTTTAAGAATCCAACAAACCATTATTCGCTATTCGCTTGTTTTGATTTTCTTTTTCCCCTTACATTTGAATAACCATTGGTTATTACTAAATGTATTGAGGGGCAACCGAAAACAAAACCTTGTTGTTAAACAACACAATTTTCAAATTATTTAGGATTTAATCCCAATTTTCTTGTTAATTTATAGGGTTTGTTGTTGGTTAAGTTTGTCTATATGCATTTCATTGGTTCTTACACCAAATCATCAGTAGACTTCAACCACCCAAATTCTTAAAAAACTCATGAATATTTTCTGTCTTTATACAATAATCTCATCAAACAAAATGAGAATTACTATAAAAAACCAAAACGTTCAAGTTTTTTTAAGAATCCAACAAACCATTATTCGCTATTCGCTTGTTTTGATTTTCTTTTTCCCCTTACATTTGAATAACCATTGGTTATTACTAAATGTATTGAGGGGCAACCGAAAACAAAACCTTGTTGTTAAACAACACAATTTTCAAATTATTTAGGATTTAATCCCAATTTTCTTGTTAATTTATAGGGTTTGTTGTTGGTTAAGTTTGTCTATATGCATTTCATTGGTTCTTACACCAAATCATCAGTAGACTTCAACCACCCAAATTCTTAAAAAACTCATGAATATTTTCTGTCTTTATACAATAATCTCATCAAACAAAATGAGAATTACTATAAAAAACCAAAACGTTCAAGTTTTTTTAAGAATCCAACAAACCATTATTCGCTATTCGCTTGTTTTGATTTTCTTTTTCCCCTTACATTTGAATAACCATTAACAAACCCTATAAATTAACAAGAAAATTGGGATTAAATCCTAAATAATTTGAAAATTGTGTTGTTTAACAACAAGGTTTTGTTTTCGGTTGCCCCTCAATACATTTAGTAATAACCAATGGTTATTCAAATGTAAGGGGAAAAAGAAAATCAAAACAAGCGAATAGCGAATAATGGTTTGTTGGATTCTTAAAAAAACTTGAACGTTTTGGTTTTTTATAGTAATTCTCATTTTGTTTGATGAGATTATTGTATAAAGACAGAAAATATTCATGAGTTTTTTAAGAATTTGGGTGGTTGAAGTCTACTGATGATTTGGTGTAAGAACCAATGAAATGCATATAGACAAACTTAACCAACAACAAACCATATAAATTAACAAGAAAATTGGGATTAAATCCTAAATAATTTGAAAATTGTGTTGTTTAACAACAAGGTTTTGTTTTCGGTTGCCCCTCAATACATTTAGTAATAACCAATGGTTATTCAAATGTAAGGGGAAAAAGAAAATCAAAACAAGCGAATAGCGAATAATGGTTTGTTGGATTCTTAAAAAAACTTGAACGTTTTGGTTTTTTATAGTAATTCTCATTTTGTTTGATGAGATTATTGTATAAAGACAGAAAATATTCATGAGTTTTTTAAGAATTTGGGTGGTTGAAGTCTACTGATGATTTGGTGTAAGAACCAATGAAATGCATATAGACAAACTTAACCAACAACAAACCCTATAAATTAACAAGAAAATTGGGATTAAATCCTAAATAATTTGAAAATTGTGTTGTTTAACAACAAGGTTTTGTTTTCGGTTGCCCCTCAATACATTTAGTAATAACCAATGGTTATTCAAATGTAAGGGGAAAAAGAAAATCAAAACAAGCGAATAGCGAATAATGGTTTGTTGGATTCTTAAAAAAACTTGAACGTTTTGGTTTTTTATAGTAATTCTCATTTTGTTTGATGAGATTATTGTATAAAGACAGAAAATATTCATGAGTTTTTTAAGAATTTGGGTGGTTGAAGTCTACTGATGATTTGGTGTAAGAACCAATGAAATGCATATAGACAAACTTAACCAACAACAAACCCTATAAATTAACAAGAAAATTGGGATTAAATCCTAAATAATTTGAAAATTGTGTTGTTTAACAACAAGGTTTTGTTTTCGGTTGCCCCTCAATACATTTAGTAATAACCAATGGTTATTCAAATGTAAGGGGAAAAAGAAAATCAAAACAAGCGAATAGCGAATAATGGTTTGTTGGATTCTTAAAAAAACTTGAACGTTTTGGTTTTTTATAGTAATTCTCATTTTGTTTGATGAGATTATTGTATAAAGACAGAAAATATTAATGAGTTTTTTAAGAATTTGGGTGGTTGAAGTCTACTGATGATTTGGTGTAAGAACCAATGAAATGCATATAGACAAACTTAACCAACAACAAACCCTATAAATTAACAAGAAAATTGGGATTAAATCCTAAATAATTTGAAAATTGTGTTGTTTAACAACAAGGTTTTGTTTTCGGTTGCCCCTCAATACATTTAGTAATAACCAATGGTTATTCAAATGTAAGGGGAAAAAGAAAATCAAAACAAGCGAATAGCGAATAATGGTTTGTTGGATTCTTAAAAAAACTTGAACGTTTTGGTTTTTTATAGTAATTCTCATTTTGTTTGATGAGATTATTGTATAAAGACAGAAAATATTCATGAGTTTTTTAAGAATTTGGGTGGTTGAAGTCTACTGATGATTTGGTGTAAGAACCAATGAAATGCATATAGACAAACTTAACCAACAACAAACCCTATAAATTAACAAGAAAATTGGGATTAAATCCTAAATAATTTGAAAATTGTGTTGTTTAACAACAAGGTTTTGTTTTCGGTTGCCCCTCAATACATTTAGTAATAACCAATGGTTATTCAAATGTAAGGGGAAAAAGAAAATCAAAACAAGCGAATAGCGAATAATGGTTTGTTAGATTCTTAAAAAAACTTGAACGTTTTGGTTTTTTATAGTAATTCTCATTTTGTTTGATGAGATTATTGTATAAAGACAGAAAATATTCATGAGTTTTTTAAGAATTTGGGTGGTTGAAGTCTACTGATGATTTGGTGTAAGAACCAATGAAATGCATATAGACAAACTTAACCAACAACAAACCCTATAAATTAACAAGAAAATTGGGATTAAATCCTAAATAATTTGAAAATTGTGTTGTTTAACAACAAGGTTTTGTTTTCGGTTGCCCCTCAATACATTTAGTAATAACCAATGGTTATTCAAATGTAAGGGGAAAAAGAAAATCAAAACAAGCGAATAGCGAATAATGGTTTGTTGGATTCTTAAAAAAACTTGAACGTTTTGGTTTTTTATAGTAATTCTCATTTTGTTTGATGAGATTATTGTATAAAGACAGAAAATATTCATGAGTTTTTTAAGAATTTGGGTGGTTGAAGTCTACTAATGATTTGGTGTAAGAACCAATGAAATGCATATAGACAAACTTAACCAACAACAAACCCTATAAATTAACAAGAAAATTGGGATTAAATCCTAAATAATTTGAAAATTGTGTTGTATAATAAGAATATAAATTTCATATTGAATCACTAAATTAGGATAAAATTTACATACGATTAATACATATATAAAATTTTTGTTACACCCTATTTCAATGTAATATTTTGCTTCCTGAGTCCAAACAAAGACATGTGCCTAAAATCTGAGACCGGGATCTTATAGAGGAAGGTACTGGCTATATTCCCTCATACCCACTTTTCCCAGGAATAGTTATGTTTCCAACAATTTTTTTGAAAAACTATTTCCAACAAAGTTACTTTAAAACTTGCTCGACCCACTGGGTCCAAAAAAAAACCATTTGCCAAAAATCTGAGACCGTGGTCCTATAGAGGGAAGTATTGGCTATATTCCCTCATACCCACTTTTCCCAGGAATAGTTATGTTTCGAACAACTTTTTCGAAAACTATTTCCAACAAAGTTACTTCAAAACTTTTTCGACCCACTGGGTCCAAACAAAAACATGTGCCCAAAATCTGAGACCGGGGTCTTATAGAGGGAAGAATTGGCTATATTCCCTCATACCCACTTTTCCCAGGAACAGTTATGTTTCGAACAACTTCTTTGAAAAACTATTTCCAACAAAGTTACTTTGAAACTTGTTCGACCCACTGGGTCCAAACAAAAATCTGAGACCGGGGTCTTATAGAGGGAAGTATTGGCTATATTCCCTCATACCCACTTTTTACAGGAATAGTTATGTTTCAAACAACTTTTTCGAAAAACTATTTCCAACAAAGTCACTTAAAAAGTTTTTCGAGCCACTGAGTTCAAACAAAAACATGTGCCAAAAATCAGACCGGGGTCTTATAGAGGGAAGTATTGGCTATATTCCCTCGTACTCACTTTTCCGAGGAATAGTTATGTTTCGAACACCTTTTTCGAAAAACTATTTCCAACATAAGTATATAAAGGGTACACCAAAATGTAATAATATGGGTTTTTTAAACAAAAACAACTTTATTTAAGACAAAAACAGTATTAACAAATAAATCTTATAAAAAAAAAACATAAAACAAAACAAAGTACTGGGTACATTAAAAAATTAATTTCACGTACGCATATATATATGTATAAAAAAAGTAAAACCAGTTAATTCTGGTGAACAGTCTCTTCGTTGGGTTTATTTGATGGTTGTTGGGCAGTCTTTTCTACTGAGGTTGTTTGAGGTTGCGCCATCTGCGGCACCGGCGGCTGGTACGCAAATGATTTCAGAAAAAAATGAAACTGTTGTTATTAAAACATCAGGGTGATAAATCCAGATTTTGTCATTGTGGTTGCTTAAAAAATACCAAATGTGATGTTTTCATATGTAAAGATTGTAGCTTTTATGTATGTGGAAATTGTACATATAAACATTGTCGAACTAACTCGAATGTTTGCAAAATTACTGAGCAAAATATTTTAAACACGTAAACGTGTTGTACAAACTTAAGTTAGTAATTTTATAAATTCTAATATTCGTTAACTTTTTTTATAAAATTGTCGTGTGCACCTTGCTTTTAAATGTTAGTGTCGATAAGACAGTATCGATCAGCTGATGGGGTATGCATACGTGAATTTGAATTGATCGAAAATGGAGAATGAAAATGGCTCCTGGACGTGGGGCAAATGGCTGAATACCTGCCAGGAGGACATATTGGAGCGAAGAAAAAATTTTAAAAATGGCTATTTTTGGTTTGGCGGTGAGAAGAAGTGGTGGCATTTTTATGGTTTTTTTTGGGTTTTTTTTATTGAAAAATTTTAAAATTAAAAATAAACAAAAGACAGCAAAAAAAAAGTAAATAAACAAAACTGAATAATTAAAAAGGAAAAACTTTATTAAAATGAAAATTAAGTAAAATGAAAATCTAAACTAAAATATGAAATTAAAACCTTAAAATAAAAACAGAAAATCCTGAAAATAAAATAAAATCCTTAAAATAAAATTATAAAAGAAGAACCTGTAAAGAAAAAAATATAAAACCTGAAAGAAAATAAATTTAAGGCTGAAAGTAAATAAAAATAAAATAAATAAATAAAAAAAAAACCTGAAAATGGAAAATTAAAATAAATTGAAACCTGAAGTTAAAATATATGTACATGTAAACTTAAAACCTAAAAACAAAAATAAAATTAAATTAAACCTAAAAGTAGAAATAAAAAGAGAGCTGAAAATAAAAAAAAACAAGAAGAAAGAAAGAAAGCCACCTCGTCAGCGACAACAGCCACTTCACACCAACAGCGACATGAAGCAACGAATACAGCAACTCCATCAGCAGTCAAGGAAGCCATCATCTCACATAGTCCCTGGCAGAGATTCAGAAGGTTGGTCCACGCCCAGGAGAGTACCCCATCAGCCAAGCGCCCTTTGCCTGGAAATAAAGCAGGGAATTAAGGTCAGGTAATTCTGCCAAAGTCGACTTGGACTGAAATTAAAGGACAAAGACGGACATCTGTGAGACCGACACGTACATATATGTACATATATTTTTATAAATTAGGGGAACCTAGTGTAGGGTAATAAGTTGCCTGTAGGGATAGCTAGGGCTGAGCTCAGGCCAAGAATATCTCACGGTTGTTAAGGGAAAGTTTCCCGTAAGACACTTAGGGTTTCCTGAAAAAAAAAGAAAATTGTAAAATTATATATATATGTATAGTTTCTATTGGATTTTTGGAAACATAACTTACCATAACACTGGACACGATAACGGTCGGACGGCAGAACAGGCATACCAGCACTTTATTTATAATTCTTTTTGTTTAAACCTGGGAAAAAGAAAACGTATATAAATTTCGTAAATTTAAATAAAAGAAAAAGCTTATTTAATATGAGTTTAAGATAATTTTGTTTGTTTTGTGCTAATTCAGATGTTATTGGTTTTTTTTTGAGGAAATGTTATGTAGTTTTATTTTTTATATAATTAGTTGTGTTCAATAACTTTCCAGTAATTATCAGCAACGAGAGAGTAAAAACTAATTTCCAAAATATCTCTCAAAAATATTTAAAAGTAAATGAACACTTTTACAGTCAAAACTTACAAGCAAATGTATTTTGTTATTGTAAACTTATAAAAATTTAAAACTAAAATTTTTTTTTCAAAGCATAATGACAGAAACTGTTTGAATAATTTCTGATAGTAAAATTTTTACTAGTAGAAATTATCAGAAACATTTTTGTTTCTAAACATATTACGCTCTTTTTTGGCTCTCTAGCTGCTAATTTTTTGTGTACGTGAACACTTACTAGTAATAATTATCGAAAATTATTGATAATTTTCTGTAAATGAACACACCTATTGTTTTACATTTAATAAAATAAAAATTTGTAATGTTTTATATATTTATTTGAATATAATTTTTTATTATGAGTTGCTAAAGTAGATAAAAGGGTAAGTCAATAGGTGACAGCATCACGAACAGAGCAGAATTTGGGACAGCTAACATCCATTATACGCTGTCATGAAGGAGTCCCGATTGATTCCGGTGGATGGGCCAAGCGTCGGCGTAACATCTGCCGGCGCAACTGAAGTGCAGGTAATGGCAAAGTTTGCGTTTTCTGTTTTGGTCCGCGTTCATCCATCTTCGGGCTCCATTCTCTTTCTTTTTTTTTATTCGAACAGCTGGTATGATTTTTTTTTTGTGGTGGTGGATTTTAGCCTAGACGCGTTGGCAAGAACCAGCCCAAGACGGCGAGCCCTAGCCGAATATATTGGTCAACCACATTCTAAATAAAATTATTTATTATTATTATTTTTTAATTAGAACCAAACATTTTAAAACAATTTCATATATGTTGAAAATAATTTTTTGTCCATTTCAATCTGCCTCTTTGTTCTGCAACTATTATTTTTAGTTTATTTTATTAGTGGTTTAAACAAATTATCGGGCAATTACTATCAACAGTCACCCTTATTGTGATTGGCGTTGTCGTTTTTAGTTTTTTAGTACCGTCTAACTAAACGCCAATGCTATATGAATAGCACCCTCGTCTTTTTTGTAGCGTATATATGCCAAAATATTTTGTTTAGAATAGTCTAGTTAACAACTACCTTCGTCGTAATAAAATATTGCACATATTTTACAAAGTGATTATATTATTTATTAACTTAATGTTAAAACCCATTAAAAAATTAAAATTTAAGCCAGATATGTAAAAAATGCTTAAAGTCCTTTCCCTAGCCATTCATCTTATTAAGTCGAACCCGGTTTTCAAAAGAAAATTAATTTTTTTCAACGTGATGTAGAGAATACCTATACGAAGTTAACAATGTAACATCTAGTAGTTTTTTATTAATGATATTACCAAGTATGCCAGCAGTGATTTTAGCACTTTTTGCAATACAAACATTTTTTATAAACACTTTATACTGATTTCTCTTTAAAGATTTTTATTAATATAAAAAGAATAAAATAAAACTTAACTGTGTTACAACGTATGTATGTATTGAATATTGTTTTAAATGACGTTGCAAGTCATTTACTTTGCAATAAATAGTTCCATTTATACTGCAGCCGGACTCAATGTGCTAAATTACTTGTAACTTAAGTTGAGCCACATTTTCTTTTCAACTGCAACACAATTTCTTTGACGTTTTCTCTCTAATTTAATCTATTCTTGTGTCTCCATTTCAATTAGACTTACAGGGGGAGATGCAGATGAGTTTAGTGGTTCATCTTTTATTGCAGTACAATTATATAAAAAATAAAAATTAGCATTTGCCCATTAAATTCTTTTTTGCTCTTACCTAGATTTGTATAGATGAAAGATCCACCGCTTATACCTGTGGTGACATTGGTGGTACTTGCATTTGCCAACCCAATTGCAATACTGTTATCAGTTTGAGGTGGTTAACTACGGCTTCTTGCGCAGAAGTTACTCCTGTTGATTTACCTTGATAAATAAGACCAGGATGTGGCGTTGTTAATAAATGAAGTAATTTTTCCAAATCTGGGGTGGATAAAGGTTTTGCTGTTTGAGTATTGGGTGATCTAACAAGTGGAGAGGGTGCTCCTACTTGGTTTCTTGTTTAAATGTTTTTTAAGTCTTATTATTATTGCCACAGGTATAAATAGATTCTTTAGATTTAGCTGTTCACTGTCTTTTGAAGTTGGTAACAGAGAAACAAGTCGATGTCAAATGATCGGCGGCGGCGGCGCGAGCTAAATCAGTCGGCGGCGGCGGCGCTTAGACAACATTGACGGCGGCGGCTTAAATGTCGGCTCAAGTGTATTGTTTCGTATAATTACATTGAGAGTTGTTAGCAACTTGTAGTGCGATTCAGTAACTTTTAACGATCGTTAAATTTATTGACAGAAATTGTCGTTTTCAGCTACGATTAAGTGATTCAATAAGAAATGTTTAACGATAGTGAACAACTTGATTTTTTTATATATTTTATTTTCAATAAAGTGGCTGTAAAATAAATTTCAAAAGAACCAAAGGCAAAATAATAATAATAAACTACTAAATAATTAAACGCCGTTCTAAGACACAAAAATAATTTTTTATCGATAAAATTAACAACACAAAAATCATTGTTAAATTAACAAGTGATTGTGAACATCGTTAAAACATTTTGCTGTTTACTTAACAATAACATTTTTCTTCAACAATAGCGAATAGCGTTAAAAAAACTTAACTAAATCGCAAAATCAAACTATTGCTTGTTAACCTATTTAAACGATGATAATATCGTTAAAATAAGTACAGCAATATCCAATTATTGTATTTTGCATATTTTTTAATTTTTTAACGACACTTAAAATTTTAAAAACTAGTATTTTTACAATTTTTGCACTTGTTTTTTTATACATAACACAAACTAGACGCTTCACTTTTTAATAATAAAAACCAAGGTTCAGAAAATACACACATCAAACATTCAGCGTACTGTTCAAAAGCAACTAACACATTTTTTATTTTCATAACATTTATGTGTGTTTCGTTTTAATATTTAATTTTGTACACGATCATAAGAAGTTCGCGTACTGTTCGATTGAAACACACTTTAAACACACAGGTTCGAGTGTACAAATTTTTTAAGTTCGTGTATGTATGCGACAACAGAGTACATGTACGATAGACAGATTTCAGTGTACCTATACATTATGTTCATGTACGTGTACCATAAGAAAAGTACATGTACGATATTGTTATTCTCGTGTGTTTGAATTTTAAGTAAATGTTTGTGTATGCAAAAAGTACATGTACGCTAATAATACGAACATTTATGTACGAACATTTGGAAATATTTACTATACGCAAATAAAAATTGAAACAAAATTGAACGTTTGTTCGGTTTATTAAACGTATGTTTTTTTTCTGGGTATGTTATTTTGTTTGTTTTTGTGTTATTATACCCTTAACAAAAGTAATAAGGAGTCAATTTATGCACTACGGACTAGCGAATGAGATTAAGTACTCTAAAAGAAGATAACTCGAATATTTACTTCTTTTTTGTGGCTATAAAGTATAACCTGTAGGAGATCTAAGTAGTACCTAACTTATATTTTAATAGTAAAAAAAGCACCAGTACTAGTTCTCAACTGTAAACTGCAAAAATGTTCGTACATAAATGTTCATATTATTAGCGTACATGTACTTTTTGCATACACAAACATTTACTTAAAATTCAAACACACGAGAATAACAATATCGTACATGTACTTTTCTTATGGTACACGTACATGAACATAATGTATAGGTACACTGGAATCTGTCTATCGTACATGTACTCTGTTGTGGCATACATTCACGAACTTAGAATATTGGTACACTCGAACATGACTGACTGTGTTTAACACCAACACAAATTTGGAGACGCACATAAATGTTATGATAATAAAAACATATGTTGGTTGTACTGAGCTGTGTTCTTTCACATTTATGTACGAGATTTTTAAACAATGTGTGTACTTTTCTGAACTCTGATAAAAACTAACGGCACTTTTAACTAAAAAAAATTTACATAAGTGCAAAAATTAGTATTATTTTTACATTCTGTACCTATTTAATGCATATCTATAAGAAAACAAGTAAGAGCGCTATATTCGGCTGTGCCGAATCTTATATACCCTTCACATTGGTCTTTAAATATACCCAGCCGAGTAATTTTGTACTGCAAATAATATAATAAAAAACATTGTGCGAGTTTTAAAGAAAAAATAACAAAATTTTAACGTTCGTATGAATAATAGAAATAGATGAAGAAGATTTGAGGTCGAGAGTTTTAAAAGTTTTCGACATTATTCATATTTGAAGGTTAATAAAACTTGTTAAATGTCTAGTCCCCCTGCTCTTCTCCAACTTTTTCACCAAAATGTATGAATTATTTGATTATTACTTTTTGTAGAATATTCGAAGTCGATAGCTGTTATAGTTTCCGAGATATAGCGTATCGAATATTTTATAATAGTTGTCGATTTGTATGGGAGCTACCCCTTTTTTTGCCCCCACTCAAAAAATTTTTTCTTTAAAGCGTAGCCCTTATGGCCCAATTACTTTTTGTAGAACATTTCATTTCGATATCTGTTATAGTTTCCGAGATATAGCGTATCGAATATTTGATAATAATTGTCGATTTGTATGGGAGCTACCCCTTTTTTTGCCCCCACCCAAAAAATTTTTTCTTTAAGGCGTAGCCCTTTGCGTGCAATTACTTTTTGTAGAACATTTCATTTCGATATCTGTTATAGTTTCCGAGATATAGCGTATCGAATATTTGATAATAATTGTCGATTTGTATGGGAGCTACCCCTTTTTTTTGCCCCCACCCAAAAAAATTTTTCTTTAAAGCGTATCCCTTTGCGTGCAATTACTTTTTGTCGAACATTTCATTTCGATATCTGTCATAGTTTCCGAGATATAGCGTATCGAATATTTTATAGTAATTGTCGATTTGTATGGGAGCTACCCCTTTTTTGCCCCCACTCAAAAAAAATTTTCTTTAGAGCGTAGCCCTTATGGCCCAATTACTTTTTGTGGAACATTTCATTTCGATATCTGTTATAGTTTCCGAGATATAGCGTATCGAATATTTGATAATAATTGTCGATTTGTATGGGAGCTACCCCTTTTTTTGCCCCCACCCAAAAAATTTTTTCTTTAAGGCGTAGCCCTTTGCGTGCAATTACTTTTTGTAGAATATTTCATTTCGATATCTGTCATAGTTTCCGAGATATAGCGTATCGAATATTTTATAGTAATTGTCGATTTGTATGGGAGCTACCCCTTTTATTGCCCCCACTCAAAAAATTTTTTCTGTAAGGTGTAGATCTTTGCGAACAATTACTTTTTGTAGAACATTTTAAGTCGATAGCTGTTATAGTTTACAAGATATAGCGTATCGAATATTTGATAATAATTGTCGATTTGTATGGGAGCTACCCATTTTTTTGCCCCCATCCAAAAAATTTTTTCTTTAAGGCGTAGCCCTTTGCGTGCAATTACTTTTTGTAGAACATTTCATTTCGATATCTGTTATAGTTTCCGAGATATAGCGTATCGAATATTTGATAATAATTGTCGATTTGTATGGGAGCTCCCCTTTTTTTTGCCCCCACCCAAAAAATTTTTTCTTTAAAGCGTATCCCTTTGCGTGCAATTACTTTTTGTAGAACATTTCATTTCGATATCTGTCATAGTTTCCGAGATATAGCGTATCAAATATTTTATAGTAATTGTCGATTTGAATGGGAGCTACCCCTTTTTTTGCCCCCACTCAAAAAATTTTTTCTTTACGGCGTAGCCCTTAGCGTGCAATTACTTTTTGTAGAACATTTCATTTCGATATCTCTTATAGTTTCCGAGATATAGCGTATCGAATATTTTATAACAATTGTCGATTTGTATGGGAGCTACCCCTTTTTTTGCCCCCACTCAAAAATTTTTTTCTTTAAAGTGTAGATCTTTGCGTAATTTTACTTTTTGTAGAACATTTCATTTCGATATCTGTTATAGTTTCCGAGATATAGCGTATCGAATATTTGATAATAATTGTCGATTTGTATGGGAGCTACCCCTTTTTTTGCCCCCACCCAAAAAATTTTTTCTTTAACGCGTAGCCCTTAGCGTGCAATTACTTTTTGTAGAACATTTTAAGTCTATAGCTGTTATAGTTTACGAGATATAGCGCATACAATATTTCACCAAATTTGTGCAATTGGGGTTTTTCATTTTATAATTAAAAAATGAAAACGTTACTGCGAGTTAATAACTGGTAATTTATTATATTGCATGCATTAAAGTTTGTGTATGTTATATTAATTTGTCTGATATACCTACACATGCATTTTTACTTTCACACTGAATGGTATGAAAAATTTTGGATCTAACAATACTGTTTCGATAAAAACTAAGCCATTACCAACCAGAGAAACAAGCCGATCGGCTCAGAGCCGGCTTCTAGCCGCCGCCGGTATATTTTCGACAGCCGCGCCGCCGCCGATTTATATTGGCTCAAAAGCTGAGCCGGCGCAAGCACAGCCGCCGAGTAAATTAGCTCCGCTGCTACATTGTATGTAAAGTGGCAATGTTTTTATACCCTTCACATAGTGATAGGGTATATATCACTTTGTCATTCCGTTTGTAATTTCTTTATTATTCATTTGCGACCCCATAAAGTATATATATTCTGGATCCTTATAGATAGGGAAGCCGATTTAGCGTTGTCCGTCTGTCCGTCTGTTGAAATCAAGTTTCCGGAGTCAAATAAAAAGATACAGACCAGTTAATGGTGTCAAACGATCACAAATATCCCGCTAACAATCGCTATTTAAAATCAGCAAAATCGGTTCACAATTGACCGAGATATAAGCGAAAACCCAGAGTAACCCATTTTTTTAGGACAAAATCGGTGCATATATCCCTATATATCTCAGTAAGTATAGTCACTCTTGCCACAAAACTTGGCACGGATACTCCTAAAGAAGGGACCTAAATAATGGAAAAAATTTTTTCAGATAGGACCAGGGGAAGGGGTATTTTTTCTACAATTGCACAAATTTGGTGAAATATTGTATGCGCTATATCTCGTAAACTATAACAGCTATCGACTTAAAATGTTCTACAAAAAGTAATTGCACGCTAAGGGCTACGCGTTAAAGAAAAAATTTTTTGGGTGGGGGCAAAAAAAGGGGTAGCTCCCATACAAATCGACAATTATTATCAAATATTCGATACGCTATATCTCGGAAACTATAACAGATATCGAAATGAAATGTTCTACAAAAAGTAAAATTACGCAAAGATCTACACTTTAAAGAAAAAAATTTTTGAGTGGGGGCAAAAAAAGGGGTAGCTCCCATACAAATCGACAATTGTTATAAAATATTCGATACGCTATATCTCGGAAACTATAAGAGATATCGAAATGAAATGTTCTACAAAAAGTAATTGCACGCTAAGGGCTACGCCGTAAAGAAAAAATTTTTTGAGTGGGGGCAAAAAAAGGGGTAGCTCCCATTCAAATCGACAATTACTATAAAATATTTGATACGCTATATCTCGGAAACTATGACAGATATCGAAATGAAATGTTCTACAAAAAGTAATTGCACGCAAAGGGATACGCTTTAAAGAAAAAATTTTTTGGGTGGGGGCAAAAAAAAGGGGAGCTCCCATACAAATCGACAATTATTATCAAATATTCGATACGCTATATCTCGGAAACTATAACAGATATCGAAATGAAATGTTCTACAAAAAGTAATTGCACGCAAAGGGCTACGCCTTAAAGAAAAAATTTTTTGGGTGGGGGCAAAAAAATGGGTAGCTCCCATACAAATCGACAATTATTATCAAATATTCGATACGCTATATCTTGTAAACTATAACAGCTATCGACTTAAAATGTTCTACAAAAAGTAATTGTTCGCAAAGATCTACACCTTACAGAAAAAATTTTTTGAGTGGGGGCAATAAAAGGGGTAGCTCCCATACAAATCGACAATTACTATAAAATATTTGATACGCTATATCTCGGAAACTATGACAGATATCGAAATGAAATATTCTATAAAAAGTAATTGCACGCAAAGGGCTACGCCTTAAAGAAAAAATTTTTTGGGTGGGGGCAAAAAAAGGGGTAGCTCCCATACAAATCGACAATTATTATCAAATATTCGATACGCTATATCTCGGAAACTATAACAGATATCGAAATGAAATGTTCCACAAAAAGTAATTGGGCCATAAGGGCTACGCTCTAAAGAAAATTTTTTTTGAGTGGGGGCAAAAAAGGGGTAGCTCCCATACAAATCGACAATTACTATAAAATATTCGATACGCTATATCTCGGAAACTATGACAGATATCGAAATGAAATGTTCTACAAAAAGTAATTGCACGCAAAGGGATACGCTTTAAAGAAAAAATTTTTTGGGTGGGGGCAAAAAAAAGGGGTAGCTCCCATACAAATCGACAATTATTATCAAATATTCGATACGCTATATCTCGGAAACTATAACAGATATCGAAATGAAATGTTCTACAAAAAGTAATTGCACGCAAAGGGCTACGCCTTAAAGAAAAAATTTTTTGGGTGGGGGCAAAAAAAGGGGTAGCTCCCATACAAATCGACAATTATTATCAAATATTCGATACGCTATATCTCGGAAACTATAACAGATATCGAAATGAAATGTTCTACAAAAAGTAATTGGGCCATAAGGGCTACGCTTTAAAGAAAAAATTTTTTGAGTGGGGGCAAAAAAAGGGGTAGCTCCCATACAAATCGACAACTATTATAAAATATTCGATACGCTATATCTCGGAAACTATAACAGCTATCGACTTCGAATATTCTACAAAAAGTAATAATCAAATAATTCATACATTTTGGTGAAAAAGTTGGAGAAGAGCAGGGGGACTAGACATTTAACAAGTTTTATTAACCTTCAAATATGAATAATGTCGAAAACTTTTAAAACTCTCGACCTCAAATCTTCTTCATCTATTTCTATTATTCATACGAACGTTAAAATTTTGTTATTTTTTCTTTAAAACTCGCACAATGTTTTTTATTATATTATTTGTAGTACAAAATTACTCGGCTGGGTATATTTAAAGACCAATGTGAAGGGTATATAAGATTCGGCACAGCCGAATATAGCGCTCTTACTTGTTTTCTTATAGATATGCATTAAATAGGTACAGAATGTAAAAATAATACTAATTTTTGCACTTATGTAAATTTTTTTTAGTTAAAAGTGCCGTTAGTTTTTATTATTAAAAAGTGAAGCGTCTAGTTTGTGTTATGTATAAAAAAACAAGTGCAAAAATTGTAAAAATACTAGTTTTTAAAATTTTAAGTGTCGTTAAAAAATTAAAAAATATGCAAAATACAATAATTGGATATTGCTGTACTTATTTTAACGATATTATCATCGTTTAAATAGGTTAACAAGCAATAGTTTGATTTTGCGATTTAGTTAAGTTTTTTTAACGCTATTCGCTATTGTTGAAGAAAAATGTTATTGTTAAGTAAACAGCAAAATGTTTTAACGATGTTCACAATCACTTGTTAATTTAACAATGATTTTTGTGTTGTTAATTTTATCGATAAAAAATTATTTTTGTGTCTTAGAACGGCGTTTAATTATTTAGTAGTTTATTATTATTATTTTGCCTTTGGTTCTTTTGAAATTTATTTTACAGCCACTTTATTGAAAATAAAATATATAAAAAAATCAAGTTGTTCACTATCGTTAAACATTTCTTATTGAATCACTTAACCGTAGCTGAAAACGACAATTTCTGTCAATAAATTTAACGATCGTTAAAAGTTACTGAATCGCACTACAAGTTGCTAACAACTCTCAATGTAATTATACGAAACAATACACTTGAGCCGACATTTAAGCCGCCGCCGTCAATGTTGTCTAAGCGCCGCCGCCGCCGACTGATTTAGCTCGCGCCGCCGCCGCCTGATTTAGCTCGCGCCGCCGCCGCCGATCATTTGACATCGACTTGTTTCTCTGCCCCAAAATAGAACAACGCGAACAAAATATTTTTATGTATGTATGTGCAGACAGAAATCAGTGCTGCCAGAAATTTTAAAAGTAGTACCAAGCGACACAGACGGTGACCAGCGGAAACTAATGGAAAGTGCACATTATGTAACATGTTACGCTGCGGCCACAATTTTTCGAAAAGGTGTTTCGATACATAACTCTTCCTGGGAAAACTGGGTATGAGGGAATACAGCCAACACCACCCTCTATAAGACCACGGTTTTAGATTTTTGTCACATGTTTTTGTTGGTACACAGTGAATCAAACAAACTTTTGATTGAACTCGTGGAAATAGTTTTTCGAAAAAGTTTTTCGAAACATAACTATTCAAGAAAAAAGTGGGTATAAGGATATATAGCCAATAGCTTCCTCTATCGATCACTGTTTTCAGATTTCTGGCACATGTCTTTGTTTGCACCCAGGAAGCAAAATACTACATTGAAATAGGATGTAACAAAAATTATTTATATGTTTAAATTATAAGTAGATGTTATCCTAATCTAGTTAATTCAATATAAAATTTATATTCTAATTTTATTTAAAATTTTTTTTTATCAAATTTTAAGTTATAATAAAAAAAATTATATAAAACCTGCATATGCATTAAAAAGTTTGTTAATGTGCTAAAAAAAAGTTTGTTAAAAGCAAAAATTTTCTCCCATGAAAATTTTTAATGCTGCCATATTAAAAATACACACTTTGCTGAGTAAAAGCGTGTGTATAAGCTTGGCAGCATCAATTTAACTAATTTTGTAACGCCATTTTTAAATTGAGAGATTATCTAATGCGTACTCCGAAAAATTTACCGAATCAAAAAGTTTGCCATTAAAAGTTTGTTATCTTTTCGAACGTAGAAAATTTAATAATTTTAAATTTACGATATATGTAGTTAAAAAAAAAAGTAAGCCAATAGCGTAAAACTTCAAAATTTTATTATATTAAAAATTGCCAAAAAAATCACAGCTAGGCTTAAGTACCAACAAATAGTACTCAGTAACAAAATTGATATGCTTATATGGTTACTCTATTAAGTCCCCTTACGAGAAAGTATTAATTGCAGCAAATATTGGGTCTCATGCATAAAAACGAATAAAAGCGCTGAGTTGAGGCATGTGAGCAATTGCTCGTAAGTCGAGTTTAATCAAACAGCAACAGCTTTTGCTAAATTTCGTATGCATAAAAATGAGTTCAAACCAATTGCAATTACTTGAGCAAATGGAGATCAAACGTATAATTGTTATTGAAGTGTAAACATGTCGTCAAGTAAAAGTGAAGTAGAATCATATAATAATAATAAAATAGAAACTGACATTTCTAAATTTTTAGTAGAAAAGCTAAAACAAAACAAATATTTACTAGAAAAGGGTCAATTACCAAGCATTAAAAATAAAAAAAAACAAACAATAGAAACATGTGTAACAGAAATTAAGGAAAAATTTGCCATTGAATTAACGGAGAAAAATATAATAAAAAAAATAACTAACATGAAATGTCGCACAAAAAATTTCATTTGAGCATCTTTTATTTCATCTGCATCTTTCGGGAATTTTATCCACTCGCTTGCTTTGGCAGATATAAGTTTTACAACTTCCGCAATAGTTCGCGACACAGTTGATTGATGGACTCCAATATCTGTGGCTATACCATTTTGGAATCCAGGATCTGCACAAAATCTTAAATACAGTCGAATTTTATCAATGTTGCTGAGGGCACCACCACGTGTTTCTTCTGACTCCTCAAAAAAGTAATTAGCCAACCAGCAGATGCTACTATCATCAAACCTATGTATTTGTCATTTAATTATTAATTATATAAAAAAAATTAATAATTAAAAATCCTCACTTGCTAAATTTGTTTTACGCTGTTGGTAGTATTTTGTATTTCTTTGTGGCACAAAATATTCAGCCATGATTCCTTTTTTATGTACGCGAGTCAACTAAAAGGCATGCTCAACAAAATTTGAGCAAGAGCTCACAAAATAAAGCAAAAGCTTGTTTTTATGCATATGAAAATGAGCACAAGCTCATCTAACTTACTTCAAACTCAGCAAGACGAGATCAAACGTATTATGCATACGATAAGCACCTTTTACTCAAAAAATCGAGTCCGAGCTCAAGCTCACTTTTTATGCATGAGACCCATTATATAACTTCTGCTCACTATGTTAGAGTGCAACTAATTCATTGGGTAATGGAATTCTCAAGGAGAAAATATTAATAGGAACATTGAAACTGGTAACAAAAAGAGGCCGAAGCAAGGTTTGGGATACGTATGGAAGAATTGAAGACCAGGAAGGAAATGAAGTCGAAAAAAAAGTTTGCTGTAGAAAATGCTTTTCTGTATTAAATTTTGACGGAAAAATCACATCAAACCTTGTTAGGCATAAATGCTATGTATAGCTAAAAAGAATGAAAATCAAAACAAGATTGATGTGAACAATGAAACAAAAAATGAGGCATTAGAATTGCTTACGAAGTGGTGCATTACCAACTGTCGACCATTCCAGCTTGTAGCAGATAGTGTTCTCAAAAAGTTTGGCCAATTTTTGATTTCAATTGGCACAAAATATGGCAAATTTGTTGATGTGGAAAAGTAACTGCCGCACCCAACCACTATATCAAGAAATATTGAGAATTTATACTACGCCCCATTATTGAGCGTAAGAAACGATATTGATTTGAATGGAAAAAATGGATATGGCTTGACGTCAGATCTCTGGACTGATAACTTTTTGCGACAGAGTTACATTTCCGTTACGATACATTACGTTAAAAATGGTAATTTGATTTTAAGGCCACTAGCCCTTATTTCAATGGACGGTGAAAGAAGCACAAGTAAGTTAATTAAACTAATATTGAATGTTATTTCCTATAATTTAATTACCCTAATATTTTTAATTTTATATGACTTAATAAGATTGAAAACCGAAAAGTTGTTAGAGGGCTTTAATTGCAGTTTTTTAAATGGCATTATGGTTAGAGATAGAGGCTCAAACATGGTTGCTGCATTTAATTGTTTCCCACACATATATTGTGTAAACCATCTTCTCAATAATGTGGTAGAAAAATCAATCAAGAAAACCGAAGAAGTGGCAGATATGTGTAGCACATGTTCATAACTTGTAAAATACTTTAAAAATCTGGCGAAAATTGCAAGCTAAAAAGCACGGTGAAAAGGTTTTGCCCTACACGTTGGAATACGGTGTTTTATCTTTTTGAGTCAATAGAAAAAAAACTGGAGTGAAATTTTTAATATACTACAATTAAAAAACGAGCTACAAAAAATAGAGAACTTAAATATATCCTATACTAAAGGAGTTGTAAATGTTTTAAAGCCATTTGAAGAAGCATCAAAAACATTAGAAGGCGAAAAGTATGCAACATCACACCTTGTGTATGCGTATGTCAATGGGTTGAAGAATAGTTGCACACCAAAAGACAGTGATATCGAATTAATAAAATCATTCAAAAAAGCATTAAGTGAAAATTTGGAAACAATCCTATGTTCCAATCTGTCAATAACACATAAAATTGCCCATTTACTTTTCCCGCCAGCAAACAAATTGCTACAATTCAAAGAATATGACAAGCTACTTATAAAACGCAAGTGCATAGAGCAGTTAAATGCATACGATAATATTGAAGAAGCCAATACGGAACCACTTACCCCAACAAATAATACACTATTAACAACGTACTTTAAAAACGACGTACTATTAAATATATGTATATATTATTTACATGTGTTAAAATTTTTTGTTAAATTTACGTTTTTTTATTTAAGAGTTGCTTATACATATGTGCTTCAATAAAAAAAGTATTTTTAAGACAACCAATGCGTACACCCTTTTTTCTTCTTAAAATATATTTTTGAATATGAGAAAAGAAGAGTTGCATACTTAAAATAGTTTAAAATTTCACTATATCCTTTTTTTTGATAATCGTTGTTTGGTGTGGCTGAATTTTTACCTTTGTGCATATTTTTGAGCACTGCTATCTATTCTTATAAAAAAATTATTCAAAATATTTTTAAAGCAATATTTTTCGATGAGTTACATATATATTATTCAATTTATATATTAGGCATAATGAATGTACCAAAATTATTTAATTGGTAGTTATTAAAAAAACCAGTGTAAATAATTCTTTCAAAGCTCTGGTATGTTAATAGAAGCAAACACATTAACCGCTCATATGAACGATGCTTCTATGTTTTTTGTTTTTTCTGTGGCGTTTATTTTTTGTGCATACATACACAACTACATTACTCCTTAAGTCTTTGTTGTTGTTGCCACACTGTATCAGCTACTCTACATTACAGCACTTAAAACGTTTAACCGCACAATAACACAAGAATTAGAAAATTATGCGGTTCTTGAATTAGCTTGAATAGGACTTGATGCAGGTCTCTAATACATACATACATTGATCTAACTGCAATGTTTATTTTGTTTGTTTTACAGAACTTTTTCTTTAAATGTGTTTTAAAGTTTTTGTAAAGTTAGTTTGGTGAGGGAAACACTGCGGAAAAAGCGCGTGTACTTGCTGTTTCACAAACAAAATATTAGTGCTAAGTTAATAATTTAAGTAATCGTAACTTGCCGTTGTCAAATTCACCCCTCACAAGCAACCGTCGCACATAGGGGTATTTTGCAAATCTTGCCGGACATTAAGCCAAAATGGGAATTTAAGAAATGTAAAAATGTAAGTGCGCAGTAGGGACTGGTAAATCGACTTAGATTATAGTCGAAAATCGATTTCGACCCCAAAAAAGTCGATTTTTTGTAATCGTTTTTTGTTGACGATTTTATACTGAAATCGATTACTGAGCCCAAAAAGTCGATTTTACCTAAAAAATTTTAAAATGCTATAAGTTTTAAGAATTATTCTATTAACACAATTTATTTCAAACTATCTGCACCGAAAACTCATGTGTTAATATAGGCGTTAGTGTATTGTTTTAAAATTTGTAATATTTGACACCGAAAGTTAACTAAAAATACAGTCAGATTTGCAAAAATTTTTAAACAATTAAAAAAGAAAAAATAGTTGAATACACAGTACACTAAAAATAACTAATTGTCTTTGAAAATGAAATATGTATATGTGTTTTGTGTGCGTATGTAAGTTTTCACCTATTTAATTTCATACATTGAAATAATAATGGATATTTGCACCTAAGTATATAATTATGTGTTAGGTTAAACTATCTGAAATTGTTAATGACCTGCGTTCTTTGTAATCATTAAATAGGTACGTGCATACAGCTTTTCCAATAATACCTTTCTTTCGGAAAAGATCAATTTACTTACTTAAAACTTTTTTTGATGGTATTTATTTATTTTAATATAGCATCAAAATAAAAGTCGACTTTGAATTATAATCGATTATGAGCTTCGATTAATCGACTTTGAAAATCGAGATTAAAATAGTTGATCGTAAATTCGAAAATCGATTTTCGGCTTTGCTTACCATTCTCTAGTGCGCAGCTCGACAGACAACAAAATTCTTTATGGGATAGTGAATTTTCAAACCTTTTGCTTGCGACTTGTCGTTTTGGGGCACTGTTAAAGTCAGGAAACTGCCTTATTTTATTTTAGGTTTTATCATAAAAAAATTCCTTCGAAATTAAAAAAGAGGTTTTTTGTTCACTTTTTGATTAAAAAAATAAAAGCAAAAGGGTTTTAAAGAGATGGCATATCCCAAATATCTTATTCATCACTGTTAACGCCAAAAAAGGGCTCACCTTACGTTGGCCTTAATATTGATGATGGGTTAATCTTATTAAGATGGTCGTATATGAAGACTGAAAGTTATACATATCTCGCTTTCTCTTTTCCTCATAATGCCTAATTGTACCGGTTAACCCGCTAAAGGGTCTAAGATGTCGTTTCCGTTTTATTATTAATTTATTAGTGATTCGTCATTCTAACAAAAAGGTAACATAAAATCCAATAAAATTTGAACTATCAAACATTAATATATTTGGGTCTTATTCTTTATTTTCATTTCTGTTAATTTCAATATTTATGAAAACTATTTCGGAGATAACAAAATATATTCTTATTTTGTTGTGTCGGCTCCGAGAGTAATCACATTTCTCATCCAGATTCCCCTTTCTGACGGAAACATTGGTCCTTCGAACCGGATTAAAAGTGAACAATTCTCGGAGATTTCTTCATTGGGCTTTATTGAAAGACAAATCTTTCCACATACCTACATACTATTCCAGTCACTTGCATTATTCCACGTAACAAAGAGGTACGTCTTGTATTTGCGTTCGGTAGAGATTTAGTCTTTAAAGTGCATTTATGTTCAAAAGGGTTTATTAAAAATATTAAAAAAAAAAAAAAAAAAAAAAAGTAACAAGTATTAAATTGAAATAATACAAATATTAATATAATAAAAATATTTAAAAAAGAAAAAAAAAAAAAGAAACAGGTAGTAAATTAAAATAATACAATGTAAAATAAAATAACAAAAAAAGAGAACAAAGATTAAATTGGTTAAAAGAAAATAATAAGGAAGCAAGTGAGAGTGAGCATTAACCCAAGCAAAATTCTTAATCCAGAAAAACGAACTGTGGAGGTTTTTTCCTAGATCATTACCTATCCAGTAAGTCCAAAAATTCATTATATTTTTTCTTTAAATACATTTATGTATATAATTTATATACATAAATATTTGCGGTACATACTCGTGTAGAGTTTGTTTTTCTTAAAAGGTTTTGGCGCGTTTTTGCTTTAATGTATGTATATATGAACGTATGTTTAAAATTTTCTCTTGGAATTATCCTGTTTTAACAATACGCTCTCTTAAGTGGATAAAATAAGAACTTCATTTGCGGGGTCTTAACTTTCTTTTCGTTAGTTTCTCTGATCCATATTTTATTTTTCCTTACTTTCATATTTAAATATTTAATATTAAATATTCGATTTCCTTCAAGTTTCACCGCTTAAACTTATCGGTTACTTCATATATTTTTTTTAAAGTTAAAAGTATTTAACCCTAGTAGCTAATTACTCTTAGTAAATTGATTTTTTAAATAAAAAGAGAATTATAATTTGCGATTTGTGTCTCTTCAATTGGATCCATATTATCTCTTAACATAAGGTCGCCTCTTATAAAGTTACATATCTATATATGCATAGGTATGTACCTTATGTACTCTTATTTCCATATTTAACTTCCAGTGGTGTGTTCCAGTGTTACCGTAGGACCTTTACAGAATCAACAAAATGCTAAAAATTTTAGTGTGCAGCCGTTGTGAACAATTACGTCTTCATATTTTAAATAATTGATTATCCTTTCTTAAGCGGTTATTGGTATTTTTTTCTTTCTTTTTCAAATAAATGTGATCTTAAACATTGCGCACGAATATAAGCGTACATTTTTGTATATATAATTTTTGAGCGCGCTAACAAAAAGGGAAATAAAACTAAAGTTCTGTGTATTGGTCAATCGGCAACACTAGTCTATGTATTTCTTCACTTGAAATATTTGGAGTTCTACAATAGGACAGTTCATAGCCTGAAGATTATTAACCCCTCAATAATTATTTTCATTTACTCTTTATTGAACCTATTCAATAACATTACAATCACTACGATCCAATCGCATTGTTATTCCATAATTCTAAAGCATAAAATCCCTTGGGTTTTGATTTCAATTTTACTATTCAAAAATTTTTTTTTTATGTATCTGTCGCCGACTGGTGCTTCGTAATAGGCTCTTCGTTAAATTACGTGAGCTAAGAAAATTCCGTATGTTACCACACTTACTTTACAAAATATTTTTATAATTCAAAGCACATGCACTAGTGCGTGAACAGTCCTATTACTGTGTAAAAGAAAAGAAAGTGCCTTTGTTGGTTTCCAGTAAATAAAGGTTACTGAACTTTATTTATATTACGTAGCTAAACACCTGACATTCACGTCAGTTACATAAAAGAGTCCACTCTCGTTTCAAAACAGAAAATTGAAGGTATTGATTATTTTCTGGTTTTTTTTCTCCTGTTAATACCACTTGTTGAGTTGTCTAACTTAATTTGAACTTATTTGTTGGGTAAATTTTTTTCAATCTTCTCCCTTCACTTAATGAATTATTATCAATTTCGTCTACTTTAACCTCGGTACCCTATTTACTGAATAACGTAAATTTCACTTAAAATTAAATTCTATTCTAGTGATTATTTCATTTCGTGTGATTTTGATAAACAAAACACAAAAAGAACTCAAAATGTCCTTAGACCATTTTATCCGCTTAAGCGATAGCATTGTCGAATTTGAGGCTGACATTAACGATAATAAATACCCTGTTACTTCTTGTCATGCCCTTGAAGTGCATCAGGATGAATTAAAGACCACGTGGAGTCGAATTAAGACAACCTATGAAAAATTCCTACTAGAGGCGGACAAAGAATCTGCCAAGACTGATGACCCAGTCAATATAGAATCTGTTAAAGAAAAATATAAGAGCACGTACACAACATTCTGTAATTGTTTGACAAAATTAGCCGAGCTGTCCGACGATCTTCGGCAACCGTCGACTTCTCATCTACGTTTACCAAACAATACTGCGCATCCCGTTTCTATAGATTCACATAATCTTCACTTGCCTCCTATAGAGATCGAAAACTTTGGTGGTGATTATGCTTCATGGCCTACTTTTCGCGACATGTTTCAGGCTGTCGTGTCTAATTCCAAAGCTAGCAATGTTGAGAAGTTGTTCTATTTGACGCAAAAAACAAGAGGTGAGGCCAGAGAGATTGTTCAGAAGAGTCCGCTTACCAATCAGGGTTTCGAAATGGCTTGGAAAAACTTGTGTCTGCGTTTTGAGAATAAACGAGTTCTAGTCAACGGTCAATTGAAGATGCTCTTCAATCTCCAGTCCATAAATTCTGAGTCCAGTGAAGCGTTAAAACAATTACAACTAAATATAACCTCCTGTATAACCATTCTCAAACTTTATAACATTGATGTTGCTAGCTGGGATCCGATATTTGTATTCACATGCACAAGTAGACTACCCGAAAATACGTTGACATTATGGGAGCAACAGTTAAAAGACAAAACGATGATTCCAAAATGGTCTGAGTTAGACGAATTCCTTACAAATCGTTTTAGGACATTAGAATCGGTCTTAGAAATTCGGGGATCACCTAATTCTAAGAACTGCAGTACAAAACCAAAACCAAACTTCTCTTCCACCTCTGATAAAAAAGTTCACAGCTTTCAAGCAAACATCACTAAGCTAGAGTGCCAAGTATGTCCCAAGGAGAGTCACACCATACGCAAATGTCCTATTTTCTTAAAAATGAGTTATCCAGAAAGGTTAGAGGAAATTAAGAGAGAAGGTTTTTGCCTAAACTGTTTTTCTAAGACCCATAGCGTAAAAAATTGCACAAGCAAACATAGTTGTTTTAAGTGCCAAAAAAGACATCATACTCTTTTACACAAAGATAGTGAGAATCAAAATCAAACGTCTGATGCACCCGGCACTAGTACTGCGCAAAAACTTAATCCTAATTCTACACCCTTTGCGCTTACTAAATCTTCAGTAATACAGTCCGCTAATAATTTTGGTTCTAGCGACATACAATCTTGTTTCGCTATGAATGCTAAGGGTGTTTTATTGGGCACCGCATGGGTCACAATTTGTCAGTTAGGCATGAAATATCAGGCGCGGGCGTTAATAGATTCTGGATCTGAAGGCACCTTTATTTCAGAACGCCTATTTAGCCTCCTAAAACTACCTTCTCAGCCTACAAGTGCGCAAATTTCTGGATTAAACCATTCTACTTCTGCAAAAGTTCAGCAGCAATGCTCATTTGTGCTTGGCTCATGCCGGGACGATAACATTGCACTTCCGATTACAGCACTTGTGGTCCCCCAACTCTCAAATAATTTACCATCACATTCCATTCCACCGTCAAAGGTATCAAATATTCCGGACATTCCATTAGCTGATCCAAAGTTCTACTCTAGTTCAAAGATAGATATTCTGATTGGTGGAGACATTTTCCCTTCTGTCATTTGTCCAGGCATAATTCATAATGTTTGTGAGTCACTTATCGCTCAAAACACTATCTTCGGGTGGATTCTCACTGGGCCAATTTCTAACAATACTAGCCCAACACACACTATAGTATCAAACTTTTGTGAAATATCTTTGGACAAAGCAATTTCTAGATTTTGGGAGGTGGAAAATCTTCCAAGGAAGAACCTTTTATCCCAATCTGATCAAGCTTGTGAAGAATTATATACCCGTACAACAAAAAGAAACTTCGATGGTCGATACATAGTATCGCTACCTTTCAAAGACGGATTTCCAAACAAAATAAGTTTAGGAAATTCTAGGTCCAGTGCAATGGCACAATTTTTCCGAAACGAGGCAAGATTAATTCGAAATCCAAGCTTAAAAGTCGAGTATGATAAAGTGGTTCAGGAATACGAAGACTTGAATCATATGGTTAAAGTTGCGGCACCCTACAGCTCCGAAGGTGCCGGAGACTATTATTTACCACATCATGCGGTTATAAAGCCAGAGAGTGTTTCAACAAAGGTTCGTGTGGTCTTCAATGCGTCAGCTCCTTCATCTAATGGACAAAGCTTGAATTCTTTGCTCCACATTGGGCCGGTTCTGCAAAATGACCTTCCGCTTTTGATTATTAAATGGCGTTTTTATCGGTACGTGTTCAATGCCGACATTCAAAAGATGTACAGACAAATTCTTGTCAATCCAGATCATACTCCTTTCCAAAGAATATTATTTCGAAGCAGTCCAGGTAACCCGATTTGCGATTACGAGTTAAAAACGGTTACGTTTGGGGTAAACTGTGCACCGTATTTGGCTATTCGCACCTTATTGCAACTAGCTGATGATGTAAATTCCATTTTTCCAATGGCTAGTAATATTCTCCGAAACTCGATGTATGTAGATGATGTCTTAGCAGGATGTCATACAAAATGTGAGTCAATCCGAGCAAAATTCGAACTTGTGCAAGCTTTAGATTCCGCTGGGTTTGTGTTAAGAAAGTGGACATCAAATTCCAAGGAAATTATAGAGAATATTCCACCAGATCATTTACTTAATGAAGATTTCCTAAAACTGGAAGATAGAAGTTCCGCAAAAACGCTTGGCATACGCTGGAACGCGTGCTTAGATGAATTTTATTTTGTTGCAAATCCATTCCCAGAAATAAAAGACTACACGAAAAGAAAAGTACTGTCCGAAATTGCAAAACTATTCGATCCTGTTGGTTGGCTAGCTCCTTGCATTATCATGGCAAAAATTCTGATGCAAAAAATATGGATGGATGGTACTAGCTGGGACGAAGTTCTTTCTCCAGATGCCCTTAATCAGTGGAAAGTATTCCAGTCCAAGTATTCAGACATCGATAAAATCCGTATTCCTCGATGGATTGGTTATAGTCCAAATACCAAAATCCAATTCCATGGCTTCTGCGATGCTTCTGAAAAGGCATACGCAGCGGCACTTTATATTCGAATATCCGATTTAAATTCCACATCAACCCACCTTATTTCATCCAAGACAAAAGTAGCTCCTATTAAAACACTGTCTATTCCCAGATTAGAACTTTGTGGAGCCGTGCTTTTAGCCGATATGATAGACAATTTGCTCCCAAGATTAGATCTCGACAAATATTCTTATTCCTGTTGGACCGATTCCACAATTGTACTATCATGGCTAGCAAAACCTCCATGCTGTTGGCAAACATTTGTAGCTAACAGAATAGCAAAAATCACACAAATAGTACCTTATTCTAATTGGAGGCACATAAATTCTGAGGAAAATCCAGCTGATTTTGCTAGTAGAGGCTTATACCCAGAATATTTATTGGACAATAAATTGTGGTGGCTCGGACCCCATTGGCTTAGGGCACCCGAGACAGAATGGCCAAACCCTCATCCAAATAACCTTAACACAGACTTAGAAAGTAAAGGGCTACAGGTACATTTTTCCTATTTTTCAGACTTTGAAGATATTTTAGGGCGATTTTCTTCCTTCAGTAGAGCAATGCGAGTTATGACATATGTCTATCGGTTTTTCTATAGAAGCCATCCACGACATCGTTTAAGTTTCTTAAAAGATACTCTCATACTTTCTCAATCCGAAATAAGTTGTGTTCGAAATCATCTAATTTCTATATGCCAAAAGGCGTGCTATCCAAATGAGTACAAAGCTCTTTCAGCTAAGCACGGTATTGCTAAAACCAGCACTATTTTAAGTTTAAATCCCTTTCTTGATGCGGAAGGAATAATTCGTTCATGCGGTCGACTGGAATCTGCGCCGGGATTGACCTATGATGAACGACATCCAATAATTCTTCCATATAGCTCCAGCTTCTCGCGGCTGTTGGTACAATTTGTTCATAGCATAAGTCTACACGGGGGTAATCAACTAGTTTTGCGTCTTTTAAGAACTCAGTATTGGATTCCTAAGGCAAAAAACTTAATCAAAACTACGATTAACAAATGCAAAACATGCGTAATATATAAAAGCAGATGTCAAAAACAGCTTATGGCAGCCTTGCCAACTGAGAGAGCCGAAATAACTCGTCCTTTTGCGCATGTAGGCATCGATTTTGCAGGACCCTTCGATATCAAAAGTTACTCCGGTAGAGCATGTCGAATTTCTAAGGGATACGTTTGCGTATTCGTGTGTTTCTCGGTAAAGGCAGTTCATTTAGAAGCCACATCCGATTTATCTACTCAGTCATTCCTGTCAGCTTTTAGCCGATTCGTCTCCCGTCGAGGATGTCCATTACAGATTTATTCCGATAATGGTACAACATTCGTAGGTGCTTCCAGAACCTTGTCAAGAGAATTTCTACAAACTTCCCAACAGCGCATTCTGGCTGATTATGCTCATCAAAATATCTCGTGGAATTTTATTCCAGCTGGAGCTCCTCACATGGGAGGGCTTTGGGAAGCTGGAGTCAAGAGTTTCAAGACTCATTTTCGCAAGATCGCGGGATGTTACAAATATACCTTCGAAGAATTTACAACTTTATTGTCCAAAATAGAGTCGTGTCTTAATTCCAGGCCTATTTCTCCTATTTCTACCGATCCAACTGATCTGTGCGCTTTGACACCAGGGCATTTTCTTATCGGATCACCAATTTTAGCCCCCGTTGATCCTCTAGTTAATGAATCATCTATTTCCTTAATAAACCGATGGCAAAGAATTAAACTAATATCTCAAAATCTTTGCTCCCGCTGGAAAAATGAGTACTTAAAAGAATTAAATAAAAGAACGAAATGGCAGAGACCTGAAATAAATCTTCAAGAGGGTACTCTGGTAGTGATCAAGGACGAAAACCTCCCAGCGAACTCGTGGCGGCTTGGTCGAATTACTAAAGTCTATTTAGGTCCGGACAGCCGAGTGCGAGTTGCAGATATTAGGACTCAACGCGGATTAGTAACAAGACCTATCGTCAAGCTTATAATGCTACCCACCGACTAAACGATTCTCCTTCTTAGATAATATCTTTCTTTCTTTCAGCTCATCATGCCTAAAATTTCCCCAAATAAATCAACCATTAAATCTAAACCACGAGGACTACCCGCAACATACAACACTTTTCCTTGTCGTATCTGTAACCGACCACACCCACTCCGAACGTGCCGAAAATTCTTAGCCATGAACATCTCTGATCGTATACGTGTCGTCCGCGAAAAAAGGTACTGTTCCAATTGCTTGGCACATAATCACTCACAAGGCACTTGTTTTTCTCAGCATGGCTGTAAGCATTGCCGCAAGTTCCACCACACGTTACTACATGTTAATCCTAGATTAGCTAAAGACCTTTTATCTTCGCGTAATCAATCTGAAGTTCGTTCGGTTTCTCCCAATCAAGGGCCATCTACCTCTTCCACGGCACGAAATTCCTTAAAAGCTAACAAAAAATCCTCTACTGATCAGATTGCAAATTCTTTGACAACGATTATACGTCAGAATACCCTCATCCTCCTTCCCACTGTTTTAGTAAAAATTGGATCCAAAACTTTACATGCTCGTTGTCTTTTAGATTCCGGGTCATCAATCAGTCGCGTTTCTAAAAAATTTATCGATAGTGTAGATTTAACGGCCTATACACTACGCGAGGAGACTATATGTCCGATCGTTTTAAAATCGAGATACGATTCAGCTTCAAAGATTGAAGGCACATTTCGCGTTGACAATCGCATTACGATACAAACTCCCCGTCAATCATTACCAGAATCCTATAAAAGCAATTTTCGAGATCTCTTTTTAGCAGACTCCAAATTTTACGAATCCACCGGCATTGACATAATAATTGGAGCTGATCTTTATCCAAAAGTCATCTGTCAAGGAGTATTTTCCAGAACCGGTTTTCCAACAGCACAAAGTACCATATTTGGATGGACCATTTATGGTCCGTGTGTTTTATAATAACCCAAAATAAATGCACTTTTTTTAGGCAAACGCACGCAAAACAAAACGTATTTAAATATCCCATATTTACATTTAACTAAATCTTGAATATTATTTTACTGAATACTTTGAATATTATATTACACATTTGAATAAGTATTAATGTATTTTAAAATATTAAAGCCAATAGGCATAATTTTCATAATTTTATCTTATATTTATTTTTCTTTAAGTAATAAACTTGAATATTAATTTGTGAATTAAATTGAATTTAAAATAGTGTTATTGAAATACTTGTATACTCTAAGAGCGACATCTTGGAATTCTCCTAGCTATACTATTTAACCTCTCTTCTTGCATATTGTGCAAGGCGGGCGGCAATGTTAACGCCAAAAAAGGGCTCACCTTACGTTGGCCTTAATATTGATGATGGGTTAATCTTATTAAGATGGTCGTATATGAAGACTGAAAGTTATACATATCTCGCTTTCTCTTTTCCTCATAATGCCTAATTGTACCGGTTAACCCGCTAAAAGGTTGGTCCTTCGAACCGGAACCCTTTAGCGGGTTAACCGGTACAATTAGGCATTATGAGGAAAAGAGAAAGCGAGATATGTATAACTTTCAGTCTTCATATACGACCATCTTAATAAGATTAACCCATCATCAATATTAAGGCCAACGTAAGGTGAGCCCTTTTTTGGCGTTAACAATCACAATAAAAGCTGAAATCTCTACCTTCAGACAAAAGAAAAAACGTTGCGCGTTTTTTTTTTGCGATTTTTTGAAAATTTCACTTTTTTCTGTTTTTTCTCATCTTGTGTGTTCACATATGGGCATTTCCATGTCATCGTACGTGACATTTGTACGCCTACAAAGTGGTGTAGATTTTGCAAAAAGAGTGGTAACTGAAAAATTGTTTCGTCAATATGTTACATTTAGAGGGTACTACAATCTAAAAAAAAAATCATGACTTTGAAAACCTTGCCGGCCAAAATATCGGGCGAAAAAGGTACATATCGTACGTGACAAAAAACGAAAGTGATGTCGAGGTGCATGCACATATATACGAAAATCTGCGAATTGTAAAAGTTTTTTTCCTTTCTTTAAGTTCTTACACCAAGCCAAATATTTTTCCTTGATAATCCATAATTTTTAAATAAAAAAAAGATTTTTAGATGATTTTGTTACGAACAAATCTTAATATCGTTCGTGACATACCGTATGTGACAGATTTTTCTCTTATAGTATTTGTCTGAAAAAAATAGGTTTTTTAAATATATGTATACATAACAAATTTAAAAAGAATTAAAAAATGTTTATTCGGTGATAATAGCAATAAAAACAATAAAAGGTTAATTTCATTTCTTACTATACACTATGTACATGGACGCTGCCACTTAATTATTATATTTTAATTTTTTCTCTTACTGAATACGCAGTTCGAGACACATTTATATACTGATTATCATGATAAGTAAACGAATGAAGTTTTTTTATTTTTGGAATGGGCTGGACATTTTGCCATTTTTCATGGAGATGAGGAGAAAACCCTTCAATCTCTTCGGTAGCAACATACAACAAATTAACTCCTTCCACATATTTATGAGCACATTCATAAAATGAGAAAGCATTTGGCAAGATTAATTTATTTGCTTTTACAATTTGCCAGACCTTTCTTTTAACAGTAGCACCTACTCCATCAACTGCACCTTTACCATGGGATGTGGCAAAGAAGTTCCATTCTAAATGTTGGCAGCTAAATTTGTTCGCAAAAGAGGGAATACTTTTTAAAATGAATTTGTTTTTAAATTGAGCGCTACTCTCATCAGAAAATATGTAAATAGACGATATATCTTCATATTGTTCGCTTATTTTAAGCATAATTTTGGTAATAAAATAGTAAACATCAAACTTATTGTGTGTTAATTTGTCGCTAATAATAGCAAACGATTTACTTTTTCCAAGAAGCCAAGCAACGCACGTGAAAATAGTGATCTGTTGATAGCTAAAGTGAGCATCTTGAATTTCATTTTGATTAATTATACGATAGTTTTCAGCATTTCATTTCATTAGCTTTAACATTTATCCTTTTATAGTTAAAATATCTTTGCTGGCATTGCTTTACAAAGCTATGCAGTTTGAAAATCGGCAGTTGAGCTTCTATTTCATAAATAAGCTCTGCCAATGGAGCTATCGTATAACTTAACGTTAAACGGTTATCAACTTTTCTCCAATGCTTCCATTTCACATTTTTATCCATTTCTGTATGGAAATGTAAAGGAATCAAATCGTGTTCTATATCTCGCACGCAATTCTTGCAATTATCGGTCATACAATTTTCATCCAGTACATTGCAACACACTGATTGTAAGAACTTTTTAAACGTATCTGGAAACGTTGGTATAACTTTTGCACAGGCCTCCAACAAAAAAGCAAAATTTGCGTGGTATTTACAAACACACATATTGTGCGGCATTTTGTCTATTAATTGTACATAGCTAGGTCGGTGCTGAAAAAATAAAGATTTTCCAACACTTTCTACGCTAAATTCATTTTTGTATAGTTGGTAGGCTTCTCCAATAGTCAAAAGCATAAAGCGTTTGGCAACTATTTCCCCTTCATAAATTACTGTGTCTTTTCGGCCAGAAGATTGCACACTTATTTCATCTCGCAAGAAGAATTCCTTGATTATTTTGATGTTTTCTTTTAGGCCAGAGGGGTTTTCCTGTTCACATTCTGTGGATTTCACATATTTCTTATATAAAGTATTAATTACCTCATTTTTTTTATTTGTGCCCATTGGTAAAGCCTTCTCTGCCTTTCTTACAGCTTTCCCCAAAGTTTGTCTGCATTTATAGTAAGAGCCAGGGTTGAAGTTACCTAGACTTTGCTTTACTTTTTGCCTCCGCATTTGCTGCCGAATGCGATCTTTTGTTCTTTTTTCTTGAAGCATTTTTTTGTCTTTTTTGGCTGCATCTGCGAACTTCTTTCGATAGATACGCTGTCTTTCAGCCTCCTTTTTCCGGTACTTCTTTATTTTTTCTTCGTTTTTTTTCAACTCCTCCCTCCATTTCTTTGTAGTCTCATAGCTATTTTTACCCATCTTAATAAAATAATTATAATTATAAAGGAATTTGAAAGTATTAAATTGAATTGTGTTACTTACAATATCGTATGCTACAAACTTTGAAAGACTATAGAATTTTTATTGCATCAAATTTGAAAAAAAAAATCGATCAATATTTGTTTGCGAGATTTATCTTGCTTTGCACTTTTATTTTAAAATACTTGCGGCCGGTCGAATTCAAATGGTGACGACAAATAACGTTTTTGCATTACGTACGTGACATTAAAATATCATTCAAAGCAAACTATAAAAAATACCGCTATTCGAACTCTACATTTTTAATTTCATAATGGAACTTGTCCATTGTTGTTGTAGCATTATTTTTAAAGTATAATTGGAATATTACAATTACCTAAATTTAGCCACTAGTTAAGAGAAAATAGTTAATTTCAAATTCTGGAAATTGATCAAAGAGATTACCAGTTTAATTTGCTATTTTTGCTCTTTTAAAAATATAATTAGCTATAAATACTTTTACATAATAAAATTTAAGTGTCTTATTGCTCTTTGGTATATTTAAAAAAAAGTTGCGGTGACTTTTATTTTTTAAGCCGTGGTTGACATATTCATGGAAATGCCCATATGAGTAAGAAACTTTTTTGTGGGTCATAAAACGTTTTGATAAATAATTGTTTTTTTAATGTTTTTTATTTAAAATATTACAGGTAAATTGAAATTGATTTTTAACAGGTTAAATTGGGCTTGACACTGACATTGCATGTATAAAAAAGAATTGTGTGAACTATCAAAATGTTAAGGAGAGGGGGAAACAGTGTTTATATAGTTTCAGAAAATTTTTTAATATTCAATGCACAAGATTTTAATACATGGATCGATTGCCTATTGGGCAAAAAAGCGGCTGAGACACGAAACAAACATTTTCGGATTTACAGGCAGATTTTTTCAAGAAAGTTTTCAAGAGTTCAGTGCAACGTAGATATTATTAATAGACTTTTGCTCAGTTCTGACCCACTGATGACTAGCAAAAGACCGACTCCAGAAAAGAAGTCATTGCCATTTACGAAAGAAGCAGTTTCTTTAATGATTCCCCCCTGTACTTGATTTGAAAAAGGATTCAGAAGAGGTCTTTAAAGAAACAGACGAAGAAAAACAGTAGCACTCCTGTTCTTAGTGCAAAAGGACATGTTTTTTAAATAAATTAGTTTTTGTTTTGATACTTTAAACTAATTGTTTCTTATTGCTACATAAAAACTACTTATTTTCATATAAATTTAATACATTAATTTACAAAAATACGACAAACAAGCTTAAAATATAATTTTTTGTGGGGTGGGGCTTGGGGACATTTCCGCCCCTACCCCTAAATGCTTAAAAATTTTACTTCTATAGTATTTGTGCGTAAATTATCTGCCGCCCACGAAAAGGGGAGAGGACCACACTGTCCAAGTGTAGACTTTTTTAGCTTTCGCTTACGTTTAAAAATGCATTTGCCTAACAAAAGTATTGGAAATATAAAAAAAAAGTTAAAAATTTAAAATTAAAACTCTTAATCACGTAGTGTACGGACGTGTATACGCGAGTGTAATATTGGTAAAAGTTTATATTAGTAATAAGTGGCAATCGAATTTATTAATATATGTACATACATACACATATTAGTAAGAAAAGAAAATTACAACAAACTAAATAATAAACAAAAGCGAACGGTTAATGAGTAACAGTAATCGTCATGACAGTGGGTTAAATAGCCGAAATGCTTATATAGTGTTAAGCTCAAGCATTAGCAATGAAAACATCACAGACCCTGAATATAATAAAAACTATTTAAACGCGAAACCGAAAATAATTAAGGACAATTTAAGTGCAAGTGCGCCAAATTCCAATAAGTGTACTGAACAAGAGACAAACGTAGCTCAATCTCTTTTCAAAAATTATAAAAAAAATACCGAGGTACCATACTCATCATTTGCTAAAGGCGGTCCCAGCTCACTTTCTTTAGAAGCTCCAAAGGTTCAGGTAGGGGTAGAAGCCCGAAATCCGCAAAGGTTACCAAACCAGCAAAAATTTCAAAAGATGAAGAAAGGCAAGAGGAGAACGATACCCCTATTACCGAGAAAAATACATCTAAGCCTCCTTTAATATATTTGAGAGAAAGAAACTCCAACGATCTTATTAGGCTTTTAATTGGATCAATAGGTGAAAATAGCTTTTATGTGTCTAGCATAAAACGTGGTAGCATTTATGAGACGAAAATTCAGGTAAATCACGAAAACGTTTACCGCACCACGGTTTCGTAATTCGAAAAAAATAAGAAGAACTTCTACAGTTCTCAACTTAAAAACGCAAAAGGCCTTCAGATAGTTATAAAAGGTATTGACTCTAACTTTGATCCGGAAGAGATTAAGGCCAGTTTGTGCAACATAGGCTTCAAAGTCAACTTCCGTGTCGAACATTAGAAACAGAAAAAGGCATCTCCAACCATTTTTCCGAGTGGAGCTTAAGCCTGGTAATTTAAAATTAAAGAAAGGTAAAACCCACCCTGTTTATGGTTTAAAATATATTTTGTTGTTGTTGAGGCGCCACATAGGAGATCTGGACCCGTACAGTGCTGGAACTTCAAAGAATATGGCCACACCAAAACTAATTGTAAGTTGCCCTCTGTTTGCGTTGTGTGTGGGGACCTGCATGCTACGACCAAATGCGACAAACCAAAAGATGATCCTAAGGTGAAGAAGTGCAGCAATTGCGGTGGAAACCACACTGCCAACTATAGAGGTGGCTCGGTTTTTCATCTAGTTACGCGCTCATCTAAACCTAAAATAGTTTCTGCCCGTCCCCAGCAGTATGTACCAAGTATTAACTAAAAGGCCATGGACTGCCTCAGGGTTTGTTTCTGGAACGCAAACGGCAAACGCCATCTGGAAGCACTTTTAAAATAAGTGGCTATAATTTTTACGATTCGAAGTATTTCAGAAAAACATCATGAGATGGCTCGGCTATTATAATCAAATCGAGAATCAAACACCAATGGATTGGTGTCATCTTCGAATGCTATATACAAGCAACAAACGTCTGCGTTGATGAGTTTTTCAATGGTCTAGTTATTTCGTCAGTGTATTGTCTACCAGATACTCCGTTACGAAGGATCAGTACAACAGTTTTTACGAATCCTTAGGTCCCCGCTTTATAGCTGCACACCTACTGGGGCTCCCGCCTAATTAGTCCCAGAGGTCGTATCTTGTATGATTCCGTGACTGAAATGTTATGTGTACTGGACAACCAACCTATTGGCCAACCGACTACAATAAAATTTCAGATGTCATAGATTTTGGCGTAGCAAAAGGTATATCCCCGGAACTTTTTGAAGCTCAAGCCTTCTTGAATTTATCTTCTGACCACTCACCCACTCACCCACGAAATCGCAACTAGTGCTTTTTTTCTTATCTAAAAGAGTTAATTGGTTGAAATATAACAAATATACCCGCACTCACTGCTCGAAAGACCATCCGTGAAACTCCCAAAGACATCGATAATTGTCTAAGCAGCCTTAATGAGAAAACTGAAAAAACCGTTGAACATGCTTCTTTTAACTACCGTTGGCCCAAATACAACAGAATTTTTACAGCCGATTAGCAACAGCTTGTATCTGAAAAAAGAAGAGCCCGAAGAGAATGGCAAAGGCACAGATCACCTCAACTTAAAGTCAAGCTGAAAGAATGCACAAACAATTTAAGAATGGCATCTCTTAAAGAACACCTCGAAGGCCTACACTCGACTCCTCAGACGAATTATTCACTATGGCGATCAGCTAAATACCTTAAAAGACCCGTTATCGCAAAACCACCCCTAAGAAATCAAAGGGATCCTGGGCAAGAACTGATGAAGAAAAGTGTGATCTGCTCGCAAGACATTTAAGGAATGTGTTCACTCCAAATACATGCACTGAGTAGAGTAAACTATCGCCGGTTGTTGCTAGATGTCATATGGAAATACGTTTTCAGATGTAAAGGCTTTAATGAGCTAAATGCTAAAAAAGCGACTGGCTTTGGCGGAATAAGCAACAAAATGCTTTTAGAGCTACCTTGCATAGCAAAAAGAATAACTTTATTTATTTTTAACGCCAAATTGCGACTCGAACATTTCCCGCCAGTATTGTAAGTTGTCTTAGTAAAGATGACTCATAAGCCTGGAAAAGATCCTTTAAGGGTAGAGTTTTAAAGGCTTATAAGTCTATTGCAAACTATGTCTAAATTGTTCGAGAAATTCCTTAAAAGCAAGCTGACCTTGATCTTGAATGACAATCGTTGTATTCCGAATCACCAATTAGGCTTTCGGAATCAACATAGTGTAGATTAAACAATTTCTTTTATTATTTTAGTATAATTCAAAGGTGCAAAAATGACTTGCACTCTTCGTCTGTGTTTTATTATTGCCTGCTTAATTATAAATTATTCTAGCTTATATACTGCTTATGAGAATTTAGCTAAACCTAATAATAACACATGTTTGTGTGTATTATTAAATAGGTTCCCACGTTGGAAACAAATGGGTTTCAAGTAACATTTCAAAAGTAAGCATTATTGTATTTAGTGTGACATACGATATTTGGATGTCAGTCACTTAAAGTAATAAGTTCATTATTAACAAAATAATGCAATCATGCTACACCTCCATTTTCATAAGAATGTTCATATAAAAAATGTTCTATGTACATTCTTTTACAATAATTTTAGGTTTTTATTAGTAGTTTTAAATGTTTTATAAAATTTATTACATTATATTATTTTATTAACTTGCTTTTTCTATGGCTATATTATTTCTTATATCTATTTTCTTAATTATATATGGTCCCTTATACTGGTTATCTTACTTATGTCCTGCTTCATTTTTTAGTAAAACTAAATCTCCTATTTTAAGATCATGGTCTATTATTTTTCTATCATAATAGAGTTTTTGCTTATTTTTGTTTTTGTTATAATATTTGGGCCTTTCATGCGCTACTTCTAACCTTAATTTTGCCTTTTTGGCATAGTCATCTATGTTATATAGTGGAGAAATTCTATCTATTTTATCAAATTGTTCAAATTCATTTGGAAGTTTTAAAAAAACTAATTCATATGCACAGTAATTATGCACTGTTGAAGGTGTCGTGTTAAAGCAGTATGTGGAATATTTTAACCATTCATCCCAGTCTGTTTTGTCCACTGAAATATAAGAACGTACATATTCATTAAAAGTCCTATGACTTCTTTCTATTGTTCCTAATGTTTGATGATGGTAAGCTGTTGAAGCAGACTATATATTTATAAAGATATTGCACTTCCATACACTGTTTTATGACTGCTAAATTGATGTGGATTTATCATGTGGATTTATTAAAATAGAGAGAGAGTTAATAAAAATGGCGATAGAAATAACAAAAAGAAAATAAGCTATCAGCAAAACAATTTGTAGGTGTATGTACGTGTGTAAATATTGCCAAAGAATGTATCGTCACAGAAAATGCGAAACGCCTAATCTAAAATAACATATAAAATTTACTTTTTTTATTAAGTTTGGTCCGTGAAGTCAAAATATGTACATCATCTCGCAAAATTATTTTTTCCAGCAGAAATTAATTTGTTAATTCTGGTTAACTTATATTAAAAAATTTTTTGTGTTTATTCTCAAAATATTTTTTATTTAAACAAGTTTTTTGCTTCTCCTGTTAAAGTTTTAACATGTAAGCTAAGGCATTTTGCATATTCTGTGACGATATACTTACATACAAAAACTGATGAAAAAGAGAAGACGAAAAGTGAAGGCAAAAAAATGGCCATCAAATTTTAAGAATTGAAACCAAGGCATATCCATACAAGGTGCAAGAACAAAAATAAGAAAGTCGTTCTTTTAATCCTTATTTGTTTTATATGAAGCTTGACACTAAAATTGAAAAATAATTTCAATTTTAGTTTCAAACTCCATATAAGAAATAAAGAGAACGACTCCCTTATTTTTTTTGCGGCCACCTTGTATTGATATGCCTTGAATAAAAACAAAAACATAAGTACATCGTACACGTCCATACAAACATTAATACATTTCGGTGTACATATACACATTGTTATTCTTTTTGTTTGTTTTTATATATGAATTAAGGCAAAAGAAGTTATGTTTGAATACATTTATTTGTATAGCTCTCTACATATCAAAATAAGGGTATTTTAATTCAACTCAAATCGACATAATTTCATTTCTACAGCAATAAAATATGTACGTATTTGTACCCTACAACTAGATTATCAACAACTTTCGCTACCGTGTTTGTTTTTGAACATAAGCTGCTTTTGAACAATACTTCTTTGGCAAATTTTAAACAAAACCATCAATTTGCTTAAAAGAATGTGTCTTTTTTGTGAATATACATAGAGGCATACATATGCACGTATGAATGAACGTAAAATCAAAAAAGCAGCAAAATAAAAAAAAAATAAACATGGGAAACAATGTTTATATTGTATGTATGTACATACATCCATATGTATATGTTGGTATGTATGTACATGCACCATTAATATTTTTTTTTTTGGCTGTTATTGTTCTTAAAATTTGGCGTAAATTTTTTGTGATCTTTTTTTTATTTTCTGTCTTCTCTCAAATTAAGAGAGTGTTTTTCCTTTCCCTTTGCCTTTACCGTAACCACCCATTGCAAACGCAATATTTCTGTTTATGAAATTTGTTCCAAGTGAACCATCTTTATAGTCTAAAGTCTTTGGTTGAAGTTAGTTTTTCAATTTTCAATAAATCACAAATTTTCGATAGGATAGAATTTTTCTATTCCGTTTCAATGTCCGAAATGAATGTCTTCATCGGACCATAGGTAAGTATAAATTTATCAAATATAGCCTTAGCTATTGTTTTAGCGCTTTTGTCTGGTATTGGTATAGTTACTAAGAATTTGGTTAAATCACATATTATCGTGATTGCATATTCATTTCCGTAATTAGAACTTGGAAATGGACCTATTGTATCTATATACACCGTGTCAAATGGTTTGCCCGGTGTTTCCGTAATGGACATTGGGCTCTTCAAGTGTTTAGTTGTCTTTGTCGTTTGACATTTATGACATGATTTCACATATTTAGATATGCCTTTCGACATATTTTTCCAGTAGTAGTATCTTTTAATTTTATGTATTGTTCTATATGTTCCACAATGTCCACCTTCTATGGGATCATCGTGATATTTCAGCATTATATCGAGAATGGCCTTGGCATTCTTACTATCATTTGGGTCACCTCATTTAGTAGCGCTACCTAAATTTTATTTAATAATTTATTACCCATATTTTTGAATTCATTTATAGGGATAAATTCAAAAATTTTTTCACTAGGTGCCACTTGTAATTTATAAGCATTATGTTTACCGGCCACAGAGAAAAATTGTCCTAAGTCAAAGTTCTGGCTAGTAAACAAATCTTTAAATTGTATATATGTATGTTATTATTGATTTTCCTCGTTTGATATAACATCTCCCGGGGAAAATTTTAGTTTATAGTATCTTCTGACGTCAGAGTTTGTTAAAGGTACATATATACTGGGCTTATTAGTATTACTTTTATGCTGTCTATTAGAACTACTGATTTTTTTCCTTTATTGGCCATCGATCGAGTCGTGACCCCTAATACTGAAGAAACTCTTCGATTCATGTCCTTGAAATCATTTATAGTTATACGCGATAACGCGTCGGCAACGTGATTATCTTTTCCCCTAAGATATTCCACAGTAAAATCATAATCCTCCAAGTCGAATCTCTTTCTCTTTAATTTTGAACTTGGATTTTTCATTGAAAATAAATAAGAGAGTGGTCTGTGATCACTACGAACCAAAAAATTTTTTTCATAAATGTATGGTTTAAAATGCGTTATGGCCCAATGTATGGCAGTTAGTTCTTGTTCAATGGTTGACTTATTGCTCTCGCCCTTGGTAAATGTTTTTCATGCATATGCGACTGGTAAATATTTTCCTTCATGTTCTTGTGTCAGAACTGCACCGCAGGCATATTTGCTTGCATCTGTTATTATACAAAATTCTTTTTCGAAGTCTGGGTATTGTAGTAGTGTTGGGCTTATTAACGCTTTCTTTAAATGTTGAAACGCGATATCACAATCATTACTCCATTCGAAGGGTACAACTTTCTTGAACAATCTTGATATATGCCTCGAGTGTTCCGAGAAGTTTGGAATAAACCTTCGATAATAATTACAAAAAGCTATAAATCGTCCAGCACTATCAGCATCTCTTGGTGTCGAATATTTACTATCATCTGGGAGTGTTCCTTGGTTAATACACTTATGTATGTCCAAGGTAGGTTACTTCCTTCATAAAGACTGAGCATTTTTCCGGGTGTAATTTAAGATTGTGCTTCCTGAATAATTCGAAAACATTTTTTAAATTCGAAAGCATGTGCTTTTCTGAGCAAACAAACACAACCAAGACATCCATGTAAAGGAATGCCTGCTCAGGTCGCAAACCACTAAAAGCGAGTGTCATCATTCTTTGAAACGAATTAGGTGCCATTTTTAAGCCATAAGACAATCTGGTAAACCTATAAGATCTATTTGTTGTTGAAAATGAAGTCAGATCTCTTAGAGTTTATCTTCAACCCAATTTGGTGAAAAATACCTGAAAAATACTTTGCTCTGCCGAGTTGGTCTAGGATGTCATCTATTCTCAGTAATGGAAATTTGTCTGTCATTAATTTCCTATTTAGCTGTCTTTAATCTACTACTAGTCTCCATCTTTTTGTCCCTGAATTCGGAAGTGACTTTTTTGGTACTAACGAAATTGGGCTGTTGTGCTCAGAATTTGATGGTTCAACTATTCTATCGTCTATTAAGTTTTTAACCTGCCTATCTATTTCCTCTTTGTGTGCATGTGGTATACGGTAGATCTTGATGTACACAGGTTGTTAATCCTTTACTCTCAATTTTTGTTCATAAAAATTGTTAGTTGTGATTGGTTCTGATTCTAAACCGAAAATATCGTTGTTTGAGGCACAAAGCTCAGTTAATTTACTTTTAAATTGTTCGGCGCTAGCAGTCTCCAGCCAAGAACGACGCTATTTTATACCACACCACTGCGTCGAAAAGCCAGACAGCTCTACAACTCGTTTGGGAGTCGTGTTTGATGCTTCCTGCCACACAATTTCAGAAAAGTCGCTAAACGATGTGCTCTGCGTAGGGCCAACATTGCAGTAGGATATTTTCTGCATGCTTAATCGCTGTCGTTATCACAAATATGTACTTGTGGCAGACATAGCAAAAATGTACAGGCTAGTGTTGGTGCACGATGACGATACAAAGTGGCAGTGTATACTATAGCGAATGCAACAGTCTGCGCCCCTCATTGAATATAAATTACAAACCTTAACATATGGCACCAGCTGCGCACCCTACCTGGCCGCAAAATGCTTACAATAACTGGCTTTTGAAAATGCAAAGTCATATCCAATTGGTGCAAGGGTCACTCTAAGCGACTTTAACGTGGATAACTTACTGACGGGAGGAGGAAGTACGGATGAAGTGAGAGAAATCAAAAAACAGGTAATAGAGTAACTACGTTGTGGATTTCCTCTTCGTAAATTTGCATCAAATAGCAAAGTTATATTAAAAGGTGTACCCAAAGAAGACATTGTCCAGCTTGACAACATGTCCTATATAAAAACGCTTGGGATGAGATGGTCACCAAAGGACGAATACTTCAGTTTCATTTGCAGACGCCAGCAAAAGGACATACGGGGTATGCGTCTATGTAGTCGCAAAGAATGAAACTTTTGACATCATCACTTATATGCGCCAAATCTAGAGTAGCACCCACAAAGGAAATTTCTTTGCCACGCTTAGAACTATGTGCGGCTTTGTTGTGCGTACAGTTCAGCGCAGTTTTCCTTTGCAGCCACACAAATTGTTCTGCTGGTCAGACTCAACCAAAACACTAGCATGGATTGCAGGAGAAGCACACGTGCGCCCAAAATAGCAAACAGGATAAGTAAAATACAAGAATCCAATACAAAGTGGTTGCACGTACCTTCGGAGCAAAATCCAGCAGATCTGTTGTCAAGGGGATCTACGGTTTCTGCCCTTACAGACAGTGATTTGTGGTTTAGAGGCTCCCCTTTTTAACTAGGGGCAGTCCAAATGGCCGTGTTATGTTGCTCCTACACACAGTTCATTGGATATCCAACACGTATCACCTACATTTATAGGAGTCAACTGTGTTAGCCCAGTTAGTTGTATCAAGTCGAATGACATACTGGAAACTCACAAACTCATTAACAGCTGCGAAAAAGTACTACATGTAATAGTCTATGTTCAACGTTTAATATAGTCTTGCAAAGCATCTACAATCTACTGCGGGCTGATCACGGTGGAAGAAATGAACAGCGCTCTACTAGCTTGTTGCAGAATAGTTTAACTTTCGTACTTTGCCGATGAATTCAACCAACTTAAAAAAGATCAAGCGATTAAAAACTCCAAACTAGTTCAACTCTCACCTTTTCTAAAGGATAATGTAATTCGTGTTGGAGGAAGACTAATAAACTCCGCTCTTCAATTTGACGCCAAACATCCGATTTTATTGCCTGGTTCCCACCCATTTGTAAAAACGTCAATTGGATACAATTACAAAAAACATCTTCACGCTGGCGCTCTTACACTTCACAATATATTACGGGAACGGTTCTCGATAGTAAATGGCCGGCACTTAATTAAAAAAGTCATTCACTCATGTGTTGTGCTATAGATACCGTCCAAAAACTGGACAAGTGATGGGAGCACTTCCTGCAAACCGTGTTGAGCCCAGCTTTCCCTTTCAAATTTGGGGAATTGACTACTGCGGATCGCTCTATATAACCCAAAAAATTCGAGCCCGATGTCCAGTAAATGGGTACATATCGCGTTTTATTTGTTTTTCTACAAAGGCCATTCATATGGAGTTAGTTCCTGATTTGACAACCACCTCGTTTATTGCGGCGTTAAAGGGGTTTATTTCAAGAAAAGGTCGATGTTCAACAATTTACTCGGACAATGCAACAAATTTTGTGGTAGCAAATCGAGAATAAAATATACTAATGAAAGACTTTATGTCAGAGCAACATACAACAGCCGTTCGGGAAGCCTGCCAACAAAGACGTAATTTCATTGAAGTTTATACAACCTCGCTCACCCCACTTTGGTGGTCTTTGGGAGAGCGGGGTCAAACACGTCAAGCACTACCTACGCCGCGCGATTGGGAATCACACATTAACCTACGACGAATTAAATACTGTCATTTGTCAAGCAGAGGCCATAGTAAACAGCCGACCTCTCACTCCACTCTATTAATGACTTACAGCCATTAACGCCTCCACATTTTTTGATTGGTCGCCCTGTAACTGAACTAGCAGAATCAAGCTTGCGTAATGTCAATCCGGCATCTTTGAAAAGCTACAAGCTAATAGAGTGGAGACATCAGAGGGCGTTGGCGAAAGGAATATTTGAACTGCTTGCAGCAAAAAGCAAAATGGTCAAAACAATTTCCGAACGTAAACGATTTAGCATTACTTCAAGAGGACAACATTCCCTCACTAAAATGGCCACTCGGTAGAGTCATCGAAGTAAGCCCGGGAGATGTCGGAGCGGTTCGCGTTGCTACCGTTAAAACAACCGATGGCACATTTAAAAGAGCCATCATCAAATTATGTAAACTTCCTCTTGAATATTAAAATTAAATGTTGAAAGTAAACCTGTCAGGGGGGGGGGGTGGTTGTTTTCTTCAACCTCTCTGAGAAAATGTAGTAGAGGCGTCAAACTATCGATAGTGCCACCATCGATATATTTTAATAGTTTAAAGGAAACTATCAATACATCGAATCCCACTGTCAAAACTTGAAAAAACTATATGTCGACGATACTATTGTGATACTATCGGATTTAAAAAGTTCACTGTGACGGGTAAGCGATAATTTCATTAAAATTATTGGTTTCATTATCTGGAGATAACCTATTTTTACTTTTTTTTAATTTGTCCTTTTTTTAATAAGCTATAATGTTTTTTTTACTGACCTATTTTTTCGAGTGTATTTTTCTTGCTGCCTTGTGTATTTTGATCTTTTATATGTTTTGAGTTGTATTGTAAATTTAATTGAGTGACTCTCGTATTGGAACATACATACATACCTACACACATGGCTTGCTCTTTGACATGAACTTTATTAACGCAGCTTTAAGTAGATAAAGAATGAGTGCGGAGAGATAAATTGGGTGTTAGTGGTAGTAACATTTCAAGAACATAGTAGTGGGGGGAATGTATAGAAAAGAGCTTTGAATGGAATTTCAAGAATTTCATGTATTTAAGGTATTTATATCAATAAAATTGTTGTTGCAATCTAAAAATAAACAAGTTGACTTATTATTTGCATGATTTTAATAATTTTGCTACTAAGATAGTTAGTCTGTAAAAATTAAGTTCAAGGTGAACAACTGCAAAGTAGTTCACGCAACTTAGAAAGAGGAACTAATTAAAAGTATTTGAGTAGACCGAATTTGGCGGAAACCCGTTCCTTAAATAAGATTACCAAGCCCGAAATCTTTAAAGTACATTGCCACTGGATAAACAGTGAGGGAAGACCCCGAACGTAAGTGCAAAACACTTGGCCTTTTCTGCCTTGACCTGGGCACGTAAATTCGCCTTGGCCCACTAGTATACCATTGTATGGGAGTCATTGCATCCCCCTGCCTACGACTATCCTAATTCGGCTTATGGAGAGGACGTATTAACCATTCAACTTTATTTGAGTCCAATTGGGTTTTTGGTACAGTATTGTAGCTTCAACTTTGCAAATCGTTCAAGGTGCCCTTGAAACATTTTTTAACTTAAAAATCAAAAAGAAACAAAAAACTGTGAATAACTTACAAATTGCCCTGGCAAGGTCAAAAATTTTTTTTCAACTTAATTAAAAGAAAAACAAAATCAAAAATTAAAGTATATAAAAATTAAAGTATATTAAAGTATACGTATATATAAAATAAAATATATATATATATATATATATATATATTCGGGTAATTTACTTTTAGCAGTTTAAAGTAATTCTCGTTTTCGGCTTAATTTTAAAATTTGTGAATTATTGTAAATACCATTAAACTTGTAATTATATTATTTCATTTTCGTTTTTCAAATTTAAGAATATAATGAAAATCAATGTAACTTAAAAATTTTGTACCGCACTTTCTGCCAAATTATTAGAACCAAAAGTATTTTAGCCACAGCTACCTTAATGTTCCACGTCATCTAAGGGCCCAAAGATCAGCGTTGGAATCATCAAAAAAAAAATTCATGTGAGTACTAAAATTTCACTACCTCTATTTAATCATTTGGCAAACAGTGTACTAGCAAATAGTAGATACAATTAAAATATTTTTAAATTTTGGTTTAATTGGATAAACGTATAGTTAAACCTATACCCATATAAGTTTTTTTTATTCAGTCAAATAATTTTTTTTTTAATTGAACATTAAATGTAGTACCTATGTATGTCTATTTCCTATATATAGATCTTTTCTTTAGAAAATGTACTTTTTTAAAATAAAGTTTATAATAAATTTGGAATTAAACATGGAATAATTTAATGTTTTGAGGGTATCAGAAACTAGCGAGGTAACCTTAGGGGTTCACGTCAAGTCATTTGGAATGAGTGAACATTTGGTTGGTGAGGGCAGGACGCCGTAATACCTGGTGGTCTAAAGAAAATTGACAAATTGATAGTATCTACCTACATATGTACATTCATTTAGTTTACGTTGTGCTCGAACTTAAAGTGTCCGTCCGTTTTTTCAGTTAACACCCATTTGTGATCCCGTTAAGGCACGTTCATTATTCCTGTAAAAGGCACTGATTCTTATAAATTCCCAGACAGATAAAACCCACCCCCATCCGACGAGTCCTAGCTTGATTGCGAACGTGCGGTCTGGAAATTTGTCAACTTCCAGCAGAATCCTTACATTAACAACCAAAAAGTTAATAAAATAATTTAAAGGCCATTACATCACGAAGAAAATATTTATATACATCAATTATGTAAAAATGTCATATTATTAGGGTGATTTCGGTTCGAAATCAGTACACTTTTAGTTTTTTTTACACTATAAGTTTTTTCGTTTTTGATTCGCAACTTTACTTCGGTTGCCAGTTGCCGAAATTTTATTATAGGTGCTGACTATTGCCATTGTTATTTAACAAATGTTTAACAATGTGACAACCGAGCAATCCTTGTCGTTCGGAAACGCAACTGAAGTTGGGGTGCTGTGCATAATCGAATAATATTAAAGAGTTTAATATTAATTCACTAACAAACTAGTTCGTTTACTCTTCTTTTAGCATAAATCTACAATATTGTTCTCCATGGTGTATTTTGGAAAAAAATAGGATTTGTCAGTTAATTTTACCATCAAAGCAAACAATTTTTTTTTTATTTAACTGTGCGGATATTTCGCGTGCTCCCTTATTTATTTTAGTCAAAATAAACCAGGTACCAGGCTTTTTCGAAGAGTAATCCTTGAATTGATAGCAGCATTTAAAATTTTTATATCTTAAATTTATTTTTTACTAAGGAAACTAAAACAAAATATCAACTTTCTGCTAATCGTTTTGTTGATAATTATCAGACTTTTAAGGATCGTTTGAATGTTCCAACAAGGACGACGGCTACAAAAAAGAGCACAAGTGTCAAAATGTTGCTAAAAAATATAAATTGAAAACTCAAATACGATTAATACTATTTGAAAACTTAAAAACGATTGGGCCCGATGATCTCAAAAATAAATAAACAAAGATTTGCTGGTTTAGCATTCGTCAAAATTACGTGTAAGAGCATAATTTTCAAGAGGCAAATAGCAATTGTCTGGGTAATAAAAAAAAGAGTCGCGAAATATTTGCTCTTGCCAAATAAACGTTTTAATTTATGTATATATGCACAATTTTTTTATTGACAAAATTAAATGTGAAATATTATATTGAAAAATCAGTACATTCAGTACTTTTTCTCAAATATCAGTACATTTTAGTACACTAAACCAAAAACCAGTACATGTACTGATGAAATCAGTACGAATTATCCCCTTCATATTATACACCTTTTTCTAACAAAACAAAAATATATTACTTTCTTCATTAAATAACAAAACAAAAAGTATATCCATTTTTTTTAAATACAAATGTAAAATATGAGATCAATGGTCAGTTAGCCAGTTATTTTTGTTTATAAAAAGCAGCATATCGACATTGGCTTCCTTTAATTTCGTACGCCTTTCTGAAATTGTTTGTCCAGCTTTGCTGAACATTCTTTCAGACTCAGTTGACGTGGCCGGGATGCACAAATACTTAAGTGCAAGTATTTTCATCTCTTTCATATCGGTGGATCGGGCCTGCAATTGAAGCAAATTAATAATGTAAATAATATTATGTTCAGAATAAGAATTACCTTCCAGTTCTCCAAAGGGTCCATACTTATGGGTTGATTTGGCTTTTCAGCATATTCGCGCATAATTGCATCTGCCCGTTTAGACACGACTTTAGTTAAAAGTTTTAACTTTATGAATTGGAAAATTTTAGGTACCTCGTTGTACTCTTCTGCTGGCGATTCCTCCCTGTTTTCTCTTATTTAATATATACCAGCTACCTTTTTATATTTCATTGCTAGTAGTACTGAGTCAACTGCGTTTTTTATATTGATTATTTATGAGTGAAATCGTTTTATTTATATAAATATATTGCATTAAAATGTTCAAAAATATTAAATAAAAAATTATTCAGGTATGTAATGAAAAACGATCGTTTTGAAAACGCAAATCAATTCTGAAAACGATAAAGATGTGATGAATTTTGATTGGATTCATATTTCAATTTTTGTTTCAATCCATTTTATTTTTTAAAAAATGCTACAATACCTTAATACAACTCTGAATTTGTTTACGACAAATTGAAAAATATATACAAATTAACATTCTGTTTTAAGATTTTTTTGCAGAAGGCATGAAAAGCATGGTATACCAGGTATTGTTGGATGCAAAGACGGAACACATATTGCAATTAAAAGGACAACCAATGAGGAATACCTTTACTTTAATAGAAAGGGCTATTACAGCATAAATGCCATGATAGTAAGTATTTGGTTTTTTAAGTGTATACCATTTCGATTAAAATATTCATATGTATTTAGATATGTGATTATAAAACAAATATTAGGAGTGTTGATGCCACAAGGCCTGAATCAAGCCACGATTCATTTGTATGGAATATAAGCAAAGCTCGAAACTATTATGAATCCAGATATGAAAATGGGGAAACTGAATCGTGGTTATTAGCTGATTCCGGATATGCCCTCGAAGCATTCGTTATGACGCCTTACAGGACTCCAAATACAATTCACCAGCAAACTTTCAATAGAAAACATGCCTCAGTAAGAAATGTTGTGGAAAGGACCATTGGAATATTAAAGAGTAGGTTTAGATGCTTATCTCGCACTTTTTGGTATTCACCTTGCATAATCTGTGTATCTTCTTAACTTGAAAATGTTGCTGAAGTTGTGCAAGAAATAGATGATAACACTGCAGCACATGAGGAAAATAATGAACAGGGCGATGAAGCTATTCAAGGAAATATCGTTGTAGTAAGAAATAATATTGCGAACAGTTTATAATAAAAATATAAAACACTATTTTAAACAAAAAATAATTCACTTTTATTAATGGTATAATAGTAACAAAAAAATTAATTCATTTATAATGTAAAAAAGGTAAAATAAAATAATCTACATTGTTATGTTTGTGTTATCAGTTTTAAACTTATCTTTCAATTGGTCTAGTTCTAATTGCTTTTGTATAATTACAACATCTAATTCTTTAAGTTTGTTTTTTTCCTTTGCTGCGTTTTCCATTTGTTTGTGGTGACGCTTAAGCTCGCTGGTGAGGTTCGTGGACAAACTTTCTATGGATTTGTAGACACGTCTAACGTTGGTTCCTATTAAATTTATATTTTCACAAGTATTTTCAAAAATTTCGGAGAACTTTTTTTATGATTCGGAGAATTCTTCCCCTTTCTTCGTATAATTTTTAATATACTGTTTTAATTGATCTTTTATGTTATCTGACGTATTTTTAAACCTCGGTTTATCCCTTTTAGACGTACCGAGATTACCATTTTACCTTCGGGCTCTTCTCTGTTTCTTTTTCCATAGGTGTCCGTCTTGCTCAAGTTTGTTTTGTTATGATCTTCAAAGGATGATGAAGAACTTTCTTCGCTGTCACCTCCTGCAGATGTTGCATTTGCAATTTCTTCACCATATACAAACCTTATAAACCACATATTTGGCCCACTGTTTCCTCCTTTTTTGATATAAATTTGGTTATACAGACCACCACCTGTTGCCACATGTTCTTTCTTGTTAATTGAAATTTAATTTTTTACAGCTGCTTTCCAACATATCCATATCTTCAGAGCATTAAATTTAGTTTATTTGTACATATGTATGTATTTAAAAATATTTAAAGTTACCTTTTTCTATCCAGTTAAATCATGTATTGGCGGACCTAAACTATTCAGTTCCTTAACTGAATCCTTCCACATATTCTCAACATCTATTTTATCACTTCGTGTGAATCCCCTGGCCAAATCCAAATGATTTTGCATAAATTCTATCAATGCGTCTTCTTGTCTTGAATTTTTGTGCATTCCCCTTAAATACGTAAAACTATATAATTTATTAAACGTTTTTACCACTGCACCGTCATCCTTCATTCTAGGGTTAAGCAAAAAAAAAAAAAATATACACTCATTTTATAAGTATGAAAAAAAAACAGACTTCTGCCACAATCTTGAGTTAAAAACAATTTCAAACTGATTCTATTGTTTTTCATCACATATCAAAACGATTGCTTTTTATTTGAAATAAAATGGAATTTGAAATCAATAAGACAAAACGATGTTGCCACATGCATCACACCTTTTATTGATTTTTATTCACTTTTATGTCTAAATCATTTTTCATCACATACCTGATTATTTTTTAAATAAAGTATCCATTGTTTAAAATAAAGTAAACGTTAACTGCAAACTGAATAGTAATTTGACATAAGAAGTTAAAGCTGATTAATTTTTGGGGTCACGGCAGTGCAATGGTTATAGTGCTCGCTTACTAAACTGAGCAGCCGTGTTCGAATCTTGGCAAAGGCAGACGAATATGATTTTTTTGAGTGCTTTCAGACATTTCGATTCGGAAGCCTTTTATGATTTGATGAACTGAATCCACTCTAGGTAGGAACGGGAACATAAAAAAACTAGAACACTAACTACGGTGACCCTTGCACCTCTTGAGAATAAAGACGGTAACCATACAGTTAACAATATCACCACCACTGGTGTAACTCTGGTCACATACACCGATCAAGTTAAAATAGACAACAATACCTGCAGAAATACTCATGACAGAATAATTGAAGCAATATATACATAACACAACGAAGGTTTGGAAATCGTAAAAATTCTCAACTCAAACCGTTACAACGCATTCAATAACATTGACTCATTAAAGAAATTAATCATACCATATGAAGAGGACCCTATAAGATCAGGTTTTTACACACTCATACTTATCACGACAGTAATTGCTATAGTCATTATCGGACTAAAAATATGTAAATACATATCACTGTACAGACGTCGACAGGCAGAAGAATTTTTGAGAATTTACCAACAGAAAGTAGGAAAAATAATTGGAGATCGGCACGTTCTCGTTAAGAGTTGGGCATAATCTTTCTTTTCAGGGAATCGTTCACAATCGGTCAGAAAGGTTAAAGGAAATAGTTCGTTCTTTTCGTTTATCTTTCTTCTATGAAAGATGTTCTGTGGGAAATATGAATGACCGACTAAAATAAGCTGTATTTTCTTATTTAACGAAAATGGTAATATTGAGTGTTAATTGATAAACAAAAAAAGAACATTTTTTAGTAATAAATAAGTTAAAAATATGTTAATATAAAAAAAATGTGTGGGGCATGAAATACAAGAGATGTGTGTAATTAAAATAGTTATTTCATTATTGATAAAACTATTAATATAATAAAGAAAATAACTATATAACAATTGTGTGTGCTAAATGAAAACAGACTTTCGTTGAATTGAAAAAGTTCTTTCATAACCGACGCAATTCTGTGTGAAACATGAAAGGTAAAAGATGAACGAAGAAAGGTTTGAAGGAAAGAGTACGAAATATTTCTCATCTTTCCTTTTACAGAATCTTTCAATTGAACTAGTTCGTTCATGACCGACACAACTCTACTCTCGTTTAACCCAGGGGAGAGTTAACGACGCTCATGCATAAATTTCTTTGTCTCTTCCGTAATACTAATATTAATAATAAACTTTCCATAGCATAAGATAAAAACGCATTAATAATAAATTTTCGCGAGAATGTTTACTAATCAAAAGTCTAAGTTTTAATTTTAGAAATAAGCGGATAAAAATTAAATATGTATTTACATATATATTAACTTCACAAACATATTTAGTATAAAATTTGCTCCATGGCGTGATATAAGCGAACATTTTTAAATGGAGATTACAATGAATAATGTAACACACTATACGTATTTAACATCTGAAATCTGTCATTTACCTTCTCTTTGGCAAATTTTACATATTTTAGGATTATTTGATTCTCTTATTTTTGTTGTAAATACATATACATGTATTTACATACATATATACTATAAAATTTATATATATTCGCGCAGATGAATTTTCGTTTTGACTTTTTACTGCTTATCAACTTTGGCCTCTGTCAAAAGCAAAATATGGTACTAAAAGGGAAACCCCATATTAAGAACAACAACTATCCAAAAAAAACAGATATACTGTAGAGAAAATTTTGCATTGCTTAGTTGATAACTTAAAATTGGTTCATGAAATTTAACTTAAAGTTGACTATTTTTGTAGTCAGCTACTGATGGTCCGACAGGGTTATGTATAGAGAGACTTGTTAATGTTTCGCAGTTACCGTGATGTTGCTAACGTTAAAAGTTTGTATCACAAAAGTATATCCATATGCAAGTTTATAAAAGTATTACATTTTTACTTTTATTATTGCTTTGCATTAATCATTTTTTTTGCAGCTTAAATTTTAGATTATTTTATATAAATTACATTTCAGACAAAGCACCTTAAAATATACTTAAACAAAGCTTTTGTGTTTTTAAAGTTTGTTTAACTCTTTTGTTTATTCAAAAAATAGAGCACAAGTTTTTCCTAAAAAAAACATGTCTGTTTAGACCAGTGTTGCCAAAATTCTATTATTTTGAAAATTTTTTTCCAAAACTGCCACTTTTTTGAAATTGAAATGTATACAAAATTTATGTTTTCGATTGTCGTTATAAAGTATCCCTTAATCGTTAGTGCAAACCACGAATTCAATCGTTAAATATAACGATAATCGAATCGTTAAGTTAAAGAATCGCACTACAGGAGCTTTTAAAATAATGATAGGCTCTTCGACATCTAAAAGATGAAAACGGATTTCCTCAGGACACCTAGCAGCAACAGGCGGTATCTTCTTCGCATGTATTCAGTGTAAACAAGATCCTTAAATAACTTGCGAGCAGATCGCATTTTCCCTCATCGTTTCTAGCCCAGAATCCTCTCCTATTACGCAGTGGTGGTTTTGCGATAACAGGTCTTTTAAAATATATGGCATATCGCCATAAGGAATAGAATTCAGACCTTCTAAGTGCTGCCATTCTGTGTACCTCCAGCAAGTTTTTTAATCGGTTTGTACATTCTTTCAGCTTAGTTTTAAGTTGGGACGGTCTGTGCTTTTGCCGTTCTCTAATTTTTTCGGACAAAGGCTTTTCCACATCGGCAGAAAAAATTTTGTTGTACCTGGCCTAACGGTAAGTAGAAAAAGCAAGTTCAACGGTTTTTATAATGTTTTCAGTAAAGCCGTTCGGACAATTATCGATGTCTGCGGGTGTTTTTAGCGGTTGGCTTTTCGAGCAGTGGGTGCTGATATATTTTTTTATATTTCAATCAGTTTACTCTTTTAGTTAGGAAAAACTCACTAGTTGCAATTTGGTGAGGACTTTAAATAGGAATTATTGTGGGTGAGTGGTCAGAAGATAAATCCAAGGACGCTTGGGCCTCAATAAGCTCCGGGGATATACCTTTTGCTACGCCAAAATCTATTACGTCTGGAATTTTATTGTGGTCCGTTAGCCAGAAGATTGGTTATCCAGTTGAAATAACGTGAAGCATCATTTCAGACACGGCTTCATTCAAGACGCGGCCTAATTAGGCGGGAGCCCCAGTAAGAGTGCTTGGCGTTATAGTGTTCAGCAGCTATTAAGCGGTGACCTAAAGATTTGTTAAAATTGTTGTACTGATACTTCGTTCTGGAGAATCTGGGTGGACAATAAACTGACGAAATAGCTAGGCTATGGAAAAATTTATCAATGAACATATTTGTTGCTTGGATACAACATTCGGATAGGCCACATAACCACTGGTGTTTAATTCTTGATTGGATTAATATAGCAGAGCCACCACATGATCTATCACTGGGATCCTTCGCGTCGTGAAAAGTATAGCATCTTATTTTAAAAGTGCTTCTAGATGGCATATGAGTCTCGGAAATGAACATGACATTAATTTTTTGGTGTATTAAAAAGTACTCGAGTTCGTTTTTGTGTTGACGAATGCTGTTTGCGTTCCAGAAACAAAGCCTGAGGCAGCAGAAGAGCAGACTGCATTTTCGGCATCATGCTAGCCATTTGCGCCTTAATCTTAGTAAATGACTTAAGCATATTGTCAATTACGGCTTCTAGGCGGTTAAAATTTAGGCCCGTAGGTTCATTTGTTGGCACATCTTGTGTTGTTGGCGGGTTGGGCTTACTTGCATTGGGCTGGTTAGACTTTAATGCGTTGGCATAAGAAACTTGACTTGTTGACTGTTTTTTTGGGGCATAGTAGTAGTGGTTATATTCAACTGCTGAGGAGGGGCAGGAACTACTTTTGGTTTGATTAGCGCCTAACTAAATCAAAAAACAGGGCAGCCTCTTCAGTTGGCAGTGTGATTTTTACCACAATTTCTGAATTTCATCACCCGAGGATCATCTTTTGGTTTGTCGCACTTGGCCGTAGCATGCAGGTCTCCACACACAACACAAACAGAAGGCAACTTGCAATAAGCTTTAATGTGCCCATACTCTTGACAATTCAAGTACTCTACGAGCCCAGCACCCCTATCCTGTAATTCTCTTAGTTAAAGCTAAATCTCGATCGCTTAAATGCTAAAAATAAACTACGGCGAATATTTTAGCTACTTTGCTTAATTGGCATTCCGCATGGTTTATCGCTTAGCTAAAATTTTAATTTTTCGCCGTAGCTAATTTACTATCAGCAGACTTTTTCTTTTTTCTGCCTTAATAGTATGATCTAAAAAGAGACAAACACATGTGGGAGCTTTTGATACTTTATGTAAGTCAAGTTGGATCTATAGAAGGTGGTAGCGTTGGCACTACAAATTCAACACCAACAATCATATGGAATTTTTACATTGTAAGTCCGGGGACAAACACCTAAACGTTAAAAAATACAAACAAACACACAATGAAATAAACGTAAAGTATGCAGTCTTTGATGTCTAGGTGTTGGAGTAAGGCAAAATAAAAAATAATCTGCTGACGCAATAATACCACCTTGTGTATTACTCCACTTTGTTATAAGCATATATTATCAACTAGACGAGACACCGAAATTTAGATGGCAGCACTAGGCTGCCCGATTATATAAAGTCAATAGCATGTTAGCTAAAAAAGGCTGCTATCCCTTTTATTTTATAGGGCAGTTTGTTTACATTTTTGTTGTGGTGAAAATAATTGTAAAATAAGGAAAAAATTAAAGTGAAGAATTTTTGCGCGAAAATTATTTTAAATTTTGGCGCAAAAAAAAATAAAAAAATTTAATTGTGGTGGAAACATATTTTTGGAAATAATAAAAGAAAATGTGTGTAAAATAAATTCTTTAGCTTTTTTTTCATTTATTTATTCATCTATTTAGTGTAAAATATTGTTTTAGATCAAAAAAAGTGTTTAAAAATTATGTGTTACTATTTTAAGGAGCCGCGAATTCATTATGTGCTGCCCAAGAGAAGAAAGACTCCACAAGTCCCCGGCTGATAAAAACAGGTAAGTATATGTATGTAGTTTTTTAAGTGGCCAGTAAATTGTAAGTAGTTTTTATAATTTGGACAACGAAAAGTGTCAAAATTATAGTTACTTGCTTTGTTTTAAGGGCAGTAGTCCCAATTGTGTTGCACTTTCTCAGTGCATCCAATTGAACTCGTTTATTAGCTGTGTTATGTGTTGTAGTGGTACGTATAGTGACTCTAATGCGTCCGTCGGCTGGAGAAAAAATGTTGCGATCGTTATAATTGTATTTCTCAAATCTAAGACAAAATCAAAAACATTTATTACGCAAAATTCAACAGATTCATTTATTTTTTATTTAGCTAGTTCCAAGATGAAGTTAGTCCAGTTCCCAAAAGGTCAGTATCTTCACCAACGTTAACTGATCACTGTACCACACAACACGCTTTCGTAAAATTATAAAAACACACTTGAGTCAGTATAAATTTGTTTTTTTTCTACTTATAGACACTTTAAGATGCTTAATATTCACCTCCGCAGGATTTCATCCATTTAGTCATGTTTCCCATTCGCAAAAAACTGAGGGTACTTACAGCTAATTTCCAGTGGTTCATATCCAAGGGTTTAGTTGGTTCAGGCAGTTTCATAAAAACACAACATCCTTCCGACTGTATGTAAAAAAACACAAGAAAATGCACACAGAAACAACAATTTAACATCACTTTTTTATATTTTTTAAAATTTAAACTTATGAAATGCGAAAATAAAAAATTTTAAACAAAAATAACAATTGTTTTATTTATTTGTTTTTGATTAGAGGAATTGTATATCTGTTTGCTTTTACTTGTGTTTAGGCTGTATTGCCGTATCTTTTTTTTATCTTTCAGATAGTCGGGCAGCCTCAACTGATTTTTCACCTTTTCAAACGTCAATTCTTTTGACTCTGGTTACCTCTGTGGTTATAAGTGTTGCCTTACATTATTATTAGCGTTTGTTAAAAAATGTTAAGCGTTTGCTTACAACAAATATATAAAATATAAAAAAAATATTTGGTTATAACTAATTTTAAAACATATGCTTAAACATTTCTTAATTTTTGCTACATACAGACTTAAATATGTATTTTAATAAAAAGTATATAACTGAAATGTAGTAATAATATGTGTAACCAAAAGTCGCGGAAATTATGGCGTCATATTTATATGATGCAGAGCTGTAAAAAGCTGCAATCAATTGACATTGAAATCAAAGTGATTTCAACCAAACTGATTTCATTCTTTGATTTCTAAATGATTTCAGATTTCAAAATGAAATCTTGTCAAAATTGAAATATTTTTTGATTGCAATCATTTTGAAATCATTTTTTTTAGAAATCATTGAATGCAATTAATTTAATTGCAATCAATTCGATTGCAATTAAATTTTTGTTGAAATCATGTGATTTCAACAAGTTCCCTTGAAGTCATGTGATTTCAATAAATTCCCTTGAAATCACAACTATAGTAAAAGTCCAATAAAATAATTTACATTTGGAATCTAGCGGTTTCTACTAGAATCTGGTGGAAACCTCCAAATTTTTGGTGGAAACCACTAGATTTTAGTAAAAATCACTAAAGTTTTGGTGAAAACCAACAGATTCTATTGCAAACCTCCACTTATATTTGGCCAGAAAAATAAAAGTCAAAAACAAAAAAAAATTTAATTTTGTGAATTTATTAAAAAAAAGTCATGACAAACATAATATGAACAAAACAATATGAAAAATATTTCAGATTTCATTACTTTGAGCATTTTTTACATTAGAAAGCTCTCTATTGGCTTTTAGTAAAAGTAACTTTTGAAAGTTGCTATCTGAAAGCGATCCACGACGCGGAGAATTTAGCAAGGTTGCAAATGAAAATAACCTTTCTACTGCAGCTGATGATGGTAATGGTGCGTTAAATCTCATAAATGTGGATTTCAAAGTCGGATACCGATCAAGCATTTCAAACGATGTGTCCGTATCTTTAAGATACGAATGAAAGCTTGTATGAGTGGGATTCTGTTGTGTTTCCGATAAATTAACAGGATTATCTAAAAGAAAAAAATATTATATTATTTTTTTAATAGATTATTTTGATATAATTGTATTATACCTTCAAGGCAAAAATCGAAGTATTTGTTAGATGCATTTAAACTCACTTCGGGCGATGGCAATGGAGTCTCATTGGGAAGAGCATTTTTGACTAAAGCAATTACTTCGTGGATTTTTACTTGAGTAAATGACGAATTTAAAGCTGTTAGCCATTGCAACTTAATTTGTGGACAAAGGACGGAAGCTATGATAGCGTCATTGACTTCTTGTGTCAAATCAAAATAGTTTTGGAACCGAGCTTCCACTGCTTTTAAAACTAAACCGGACAAGAGCGATTTATGCACTATGAAAATATGTCTGAACATTTCAGTAAACTTTGACTTCTAAGTAAATAATAAAAAAACAAACAACTATTTAAAAAAAAAAAACAACAAAAGCAACAAATTATTTTATTTCATCTTACTTCGACTTCTTAGAAAATAATAAAAAAAAAATAACTGTATTCATAAAAAAAAACAACAAAAGCAACAAATTATTTGAATGCGTTGAAAAGAGAATTCTTTGCAATTTTGCAAAGTAGAGGATATTAAATAACAACTAAAACTTATCGGCTCCAAAATGACATGAAAAACGTAGGTTTGTTAGTCATTTCTTGCATTTTTTTTTCTACGGAAGAACTGATTGCAATTAGAAATAATGTTTACCAATTTTACAAAACTTTGTAAATAAAAATTGCCATTTTTCATTTGAAAAGAACGAAGATTTTGATTCTGATTTAACTTTGATTGCAATTACTGGATTTGATTGCAATTAAAGTAATTGCAATCAAATCGATTGCAATCAAATTTGATTGCAATCAATTTATATATAAATTGATTTCAAAAAATTGATTCAATCGTTTTTATCATATTGATTTCATGATTTCAAATTGAAATCATGAAATCAATTTACGATTTTGAATGCAATCAAAAAATTAGCAATCATTAAAGCGAAATCATGTGATTGCAATTAAATCGATATCAATCATTTACATCTCTGATATGATGGCAGCTTTAATTGTTTGCACATATGTATGTATGTTTGCAATTAGTATGTATGTATGTATGTATGTATGTATGTATTGTGTTTTTAAAGAATTATTGTTATATATCATTACAAAAAGGTGCCGAAAAATATTTTTTATTTTATATTGCTGTAAAACGACTTAAAATAGCCAATCAATTTTTATTACAAGATATTTCGTATAATTAGGGAAATGATTTATATTTTAAACAAATAAATTAATTAAGCAATTTTTATTTATACTATTAGCTTGAAGTAGAAAAAACTTCGATCCTCTCATGAAGATATTACTACAAATATTGAATGAATAGAACTTTTTTATAATTTGTGTTTTTACTTTTATATTCTTGCTTAAATAAATTTTTTTTCATTAAAAGAATTAAATAAACAAATATTATCCTCTACTCAAATTTTAGCACTAAAAAATTTTTGATGCTAAATTTTTAATAGATCAAATCGCTAATTTAAATTATAGAATTCGATATCAGATAATTTTAGCGACAGAAATAAAAGCTTTATTTTCGGCGAATTCAAATTTAGGACGAAAGTAGGCGACATAAATAACAGAATTGCACTCGTAGCTAAAAATTGCCAAAAAGCTTTTTTAGATTTTTAGCGATAGAGATTTAGCATTAGCGAGTTACAGAATAGGACGGCAGATCGCTTATGTGGCACTTCAACAACAACTCTACGATGCAAAATATATTCAAGGTCATATATAGGGTGAGATTCGTTTTTCTTCCGTTTTACATCACCAGGCTCAAGCTACACTCGGAATAGTCAGAGATACCTTTCTCTGTTTTTAATGTTTGACACAGATTTGGCTTTGAAGGCTTTGCTGCACAAACTGGCCTTAATCTCTTTCGGATTCACATTTAATCAATACCCTTAATAACAACTTGGAGGCCTTTTACGTTTTTTAGTTGGTATGTGTAAAAGTTTTTCAAATTGGCATTTCTCAAGGAACACCTCGAAGGTCTAGAATCGACTCCTTAAAAAAATTATTCACTATGGCGATCAGCGAAATATCTTAAAAGACCCGTTATCGCGAAACCACCACTACGTAATATGAGAGGATCCTGGGCAAGAAGTGATGAAGAAAAATGTGATTTGCTCGCAAGTCATTTAACAAATGTCTTCACTTCAAATACATGCACTGACATGAGTAAATTACCGCCTGTTGATGCTAGATGCCCTATGGAAATACGTTTTCAGTTGTCAGATGTCGTAGAGGCTATCAATAATTTAAATGCTAAAAAAGCTCCTGGCATTGATAAAATCAGAGACAAAATGCTTTTGGAGCTGCCTTGCACAGCAAAAAGAATAAATTCTTTTTTTAACGCCATATTACGGCTCGAACATTTCCCGCCAGTATGGAAAGTTGCCTTGGTAAGGATGATTCCTAAGCCGGAAAAGATCCTTCGAAGGTGGAGTCTTAAAGGCCTATAAGTCTGTTACCAACAATGTCAAAATTGTTTGAGAAATTGCTTAAAAACAAGCAGACTCATGAAAACAACTGCATTCCAGATCACCAATTTGGATTTAGAAATCAACATAGTACCATCGAACAAACCAACAGATTGGTACAGGTTATAAGTAAAGCCTTTGAAGAAAAGAAATACTGCTCCGCGCTCTTTATAGATGTCTCTCAAGCGTTCGACAAAGTATGGCCTAAAGGCCTGTTAAACAAATTAGAGAGCAACCTTCCATCTAATATTTTCAACCTTTTAGAAAAATACATAACCGGCCGACAATTTATGATTAAAGAGGGAAACCAAATAAGTTCTTCTCAACCAATAGGGGCTGGTGTATCTCAAGGGAATTTACTAGGTCCAATCCTGTACTTGCTTTACACAGCAGATATGCCCACAAACAATCTTACTCATACGTCGACATTTGCTGATGATACCGCCTTTCTAAGTATTCATAAAGACCCTAAAGAGGCCTCAAAACAACTTCAACATCACGTATCCCAAGTAGAAAAATGGGCAAAGTTGTGGGGAATAATAAAATAAATGAACAAAAATGCACCCACGTTACCTTTACGTTACGCAAGGAAACGTGCCCCCCAATTCTTATTAACAACCATACGGTGCCTCAACGAATTAAGACGAAATATCATGGCATTCACCTGGATCGCCGCCTGACATGGAAGTCACATATAGATGCGAAGTTGACACAGATGAAACTTAAAACGGCCCAAATCCACTGGCTAGACGGTAGAAACTCTGTGCTTCGTCTTGATTGTAAACTTTTACTTTACAACTCAATTTTGAAACCAATTTGGTGCTACGGAATACAATTATGGGGCACTGCTTCCGCCTCCAACATTGAAAAATTCAACGCCGTCATAATAAAATTCTAAAAATGATAACTGGTGCTCCTTGGTACATTAAAAACAGCAACATCCACAAAGATCTGCAAGTTCCACTAGTTAAATGCGAAATTTTTGATTATGTGGACAAGTATTTAAACAAGCTGGAAACACATCCAAATCCACTCGCTCGAAACATTTTGCAACATAGTGGACACACTCGTCTGAAAAGAAGGGATACTATTGCACTTAGATGAAACTACTGAATTAATTAATTTTATTATAAGGACTTAAATTTTAGTCTGGCACTGGCTGGTCTAATAAAAATTAAATAGTTTTAAGATTTGAATACTTATTGTTAGTTCGACAAAGGCGAAGATTCAATAATAAAAATATGAAAAAAAAAAAAAAAAATTGTAACTGTGGTACGGTAAGCGTTTTCGTGATGAACTTGAATTTTAGTTTCATAGATGTTACCACGTTTCATGTTTGACACATTTAAGTTGCTTTCACCAATCAATCCAACTAAAACTTATTAAAATCGTTTTTCTCTCTCAAATAAATTGGGAGAGGCTTAAGTCTTCCTCTCGATTAACGGAGCATCGTTTTCTCCCTGCAGTATGGCAAAACGGTTTTGCGAAGTTGGCTTTTCATCATATTTCAAGTTTTTGTTGGGTTGGTAACATCTGCCGATTTTGGGCTTCTGCCCCCCTTAGAACTGTTATATAACGGTCCATTCCTAGCTCGACCTTTGGAGCTTGTAAAAAAAAGGACTGGGACTGCCTTTAGCCAGTGTAGGTTCAAAATCAGAATTTGATAAGGAAGACCGCGATTTAGAATGGTACCTCGGTATTTTTTTAATGTTTAAAAAGCGATTTTGCTAAATTTGACCCTTGCTCAAAGCACTTTTTTAGATTTTGTGCACTTGCACTTAAATTGCTTGTATTTATTTTTGGTTTCATACTCAAATAGTTTTCATTGTATTAAGGGTCCTTAATGTTTTCATTGCTGACGCGTGTGGAGCTTAACACAATGTAAGCACGTCCGTACACTACGAGATTAAGAAATTTATACAGTAGTAATTTTTTATTTTGTCGGTACCGTTTTTTCTGTTTGCTTTTAATAGAATGCCGTCTCCAATAGAGCATACGCTTTTTAAAATTTGCATTTAATATTGATCTTTTTACCTTACTAGTCACACACGTGTTTTTTGCAAATGGTTGAAAATAATAAGATTTTTTCTCAAAGTAATATTATTTTTCCTGTTATTAAATCTTAAGGTTTGTTTTTAATTTATTTGGTGTACTCATTACAAACAAGTTTCTATGTAAAACAAATTGTATCACATCTTGTTTTTCTTATTATTATATGATAATAGTTAATCACTGTGTTATAATAAATTTTAAATGAATTTATAAGCCTTTGTGTTACAGTTTTTGCATTGATTTTTTTTAACGGAACCATTTTCAGTTTAATTAGATTAAAAAAAATTAGTGTATTATAAAATATAACATTCAGTGTTCCTCGGCGAGGCCCCACGTTTGGCGCTAATTAACTTTCTTGTGTTACTACTTTTTCAACACTTTTTTACACAACATATTTTTTCTTGCTATGAGGATAGCCTACTTAATCTATATTTACACCACCTGAGTTCTCATCTCAGTTGAGTGCTAAAAAAAATAAATTTAAATTTTTATTCGTGATATTAATCTCGTTGTGTGCTGACGTGTTACGCGAGTGCTAATAAGAGCGAATATATTTGTAATAAGTGGCAAAAATTTTTTTATTAACATACATACTTATATACATATGTACATAAGTGCAAGAAAAAGAATAAAAACAAAAGTAAACAAACAAAAAAAAGCGAACGGTTAATGAGTAACAGTAATCGTCGTGACAGTGGGCATAATAGCCGAAATGCTTACATTGTCCTAAGCTCAAGCGTTAGCAATGAGAACATTAGATACCCTGAATATAATAGAAACTATTTGAGGACAAACCCGAAAATAATTAAAGACAATTAAGGTTCAAGTGCGCCTTATTTAAATAAGTTTACTGAACAATGGACAATCTTAGCCCAATCTCTTTTTGAAAAATTATAAAAAAATACCGGAGTACCACACTCATCGTGGTATTCCTTTTCTAATTATGGAGTTGAACTTTCATTTGCTGAAGGCGGTCCCAGCCCCTTTTCTTCAGAAGCTCCAAAGGTTCAGGTAGGGATGGACCGCTATATTACAGTTCTCAAAAGGTGAAAATAGCTTTTATGTGTCTAACATAAAACGTGGTAGCATTTATGAGATATCGCACCACGGTTTCGGAATTCGAAAAAACTAATGGTGTTTTCTTTTCTGAGCATAAATGTTGCCATTTTATTTTGTAACACTTTTTTAAAACTACCTAAACCTTTGAAAAGTGGTACATTTTCAGTGACTACAACAGAACAAACAATCACTATATTTTTAGATGAGACCTCGTTTTTTAATTCCATTTTATGATTTCTTTACAGAAATAAAATTTTTTTATTCAACGTCAAAAAACTGATAGCAAAAAAATAGATCTTCTTCTTTTTAAAAAGGCAGTGAGTAACCCTTTGATTATTTTAGGGGCAAAAATGTAGCATTTTTTCATTTTTTTAGGGCAACATTACCAGAAAAGAACTTACAACTCTGTAGCAATGCTGCCTTGCTTTTCAGAAAAGAACAGAAATGAGTGCATAGGGCAGAATAAAGGCAGCATTTCTGCCAGAAAAGAAAACCCCATAAGAAAAACTTCTACACTTACAAACTTAAAAACGCAAAAGGCCTTCAGGTAGTTAAAGAAGGTATTGATTCTAACGTTGACCCGGAAGAGATTAAGCACTGTTAGAAGCAGAGAAAGACATCCCCAGCCATTATTCCGAGTAGGGCTTGAGCCTGGTGATTTTAAATTGAAGAAAGGTGAAACCCATCCTGTACACCCGTACAGTTGTGTTTGAAGCGCCACATAAGCGATCTGGACCCGTACAGTGCTTGAACTGCCAAGAATATGGCCACACCAAAGCTTATTGTAAGTTGGCTTCTGTTTGCGTTGTGTGTGGGGACCCCTCAATGCTACGACCAAGTGCGACAAACCAAAAGATGATCCTAGGGTGAAGAAGTGCAACAATTGCGGTTGCCCGGTTTTTGATTTAGTTTAGTGCTCATCAAAGCCAAAAATAGTTTCGTCCCCTCCCTAGCAGTCATATATACCAAGTATTACTATGCCCCCATTATCACAGCCAACAACAAGTCAAATTTTTTATGCTATTGCATTAGAGTCAAATCAGCGCAACACAAGTAAGTATAATCAGCCAAAAGCTCTACATTAAATGCCAAAAAATTAACCAACCGGTCCCAATTTTAGCCGCCTGAAAGCAGTAATTGACAATATGGTTTAACAATTGACGTAGATCATGGCTCAAATGGCATGATGCAAGAAATGCAGTCTGCTCTTCTGCAGGCCATGCTTAAAATGCCATGAACTGCCTCAGGGTTTGTTTCTGGAACGCAAACGGCATACGCCAACACAAAAACCAACTCGAATACTTTTTAACACACCAAAACATTGATGTAACGTTGTTTTCCGAGACTCATATGGCATCTAGAACCACTTTGAAAATAAGTGGCTATTTTTACGATTCGAAAGATCGCAGAGATAGATCATGCGGTGACTCGGCTATAGTAATCAAATCGAGAATCAAACACCAATGGATTGGTGGTCTCTCCGAATGTTATATACAAGCAACAAACGCCTGCGTTGATGAATTTTTCCACAGCTTAGTTATTTCGTCAGCGTCTACCCAGATTCTCCATAACAAAGAATAAGTACAACAGTTTTTATAAATATTTGGGTCCCCGTTTAATAGCTGCTGGAGACTATAACGCTAAGCATACGTACTGGGGTTCGCGCCTTATTAGTCCAAGAGGTCGTGTTTCGTATGATTCTGTCTCTGAAATGGGACTTAACGTTATTTCATCTGAACAGCCAACCTATCGGCCATCTGATTACAATAAAATTCCAGACGTTATCGATTTTGGCGTAACAAAAGGTATATCCCCGGTACCTATCAAAGCTCAAGCCCCGTTGGATTTATCCTTAGACCACTCCCACTTTTTTCAGTTCTTAACAAATTTCAACCATAGATATTTGGTTGTCTAAATGAATAAATTGGTTAAAATACGAAAAGTTTATCAGCAGCCACTGCTCGAAAACCCTTCCGCTAAAAACTCTCGAAGACATCGATAATTGTCTAAGTAGCCTAATTCAGAACATTGACATGCCGTTGAGCACGCTTCTTTTAACTACCGTCAGCCTAAAAACAACAGAATTTTTACAGCCGATGTACAACAGCTTTCATCTGAAAAAAGAAGAGCCCGAAATGAGTGAAATCTGACAGGATCCTGGGCAAGAACTGATGAAGAAAGCAGTGATCTGCTCGCAAGTCATTTAATTGTGTTCACTCTAAATATATATGCACTGAAGTGAGCAAATAACCGCCGGTTGTTGCTAGATGTCCTATCGAAATACGTTTTCAACTTTTAGATGTCAATGAGGCTCGCCTTACGCTGCGGCCACAAGTTCAAGTTTTCGCTTTCAAGTTGATCACACATATTGCTTCTCAAATTCATTCGAATTGATGATCGTGACGTAGGCTGCACGCAACTTGATAATCAACTTGATCTTCAATTTCTTTTCTTAAAATGGCGTCGCCAAGAATTAAATGAAAAATGCTCACTTTGCGGCAGAATATTTGTTAAACGAAACACAAAAATTGTTTTATATATTACATTTGTTATTTTATTACATTTTTTATTTATTTGCGACTGAATTTTGGTACAACGACACACAAACTATTTGCATTAATTTATTTATAAATGTTAATGTATGAAACATACACGGAAATTGTGTTAAAATTATTTGCGATAGAATATTTGTGTAAGCAAACGTAAAAAAACAACAATTTATGAAAAATAACTATAATTAGCTGTTAACTTGATGATCAAGTTAAAAGGCGAGTTGAATGGAAAAATTTATTATCAAGTTGCTTTCAAGTTCGAAAAATTTGAGTGTGTTAGTAAAAATTGGTGAGTTTATTGCAACTTGAAAGGCCGCTAAGTTATACAAAAATTTAGTTTTGACTTTACTTCATAATTTTTTAATATACTAGTTAAATTAGGAGCATATCCTTAATAATGTTTAGAGTATTTAATAAAATTTATGTTTGCAAAGTCACATAGTGAAACTCATATTAAAAAGGAAAAGAACAGGGGTCATATTACCGCTTTCGAACGAGAATTTCTGTTTTGGAATTACAGCATTCAATATTAACTAAAATAAACAAAATTTGGGATAATGTTTTTCGAGTTATTAATCGATTTTTTTTTTTTTTTTTTTGTAAAAGTTATTCGATACTAAAGCAAATAATTTTTTAATGAAAAAGTTTAATCAAGTGTTGAGTTCAAACAAATTTAATCGTTTTTTAAATTTAAGGGCAAGTGCATTAAATATATCCATTTAGGTCTTTTTATATTTTAACAAACTTTTTAATATTTTTCCACTCTGTTGTGCGGCATCATTAAATTTTATTAAAGATTAAAACTCGTTTTTATAGTTGATAAATTATTTCAAAAAAAGCCGAAAGCCGATTTTAAAACCATAATAACGATTGCAAATCTTTAACAAAAACTTCCTGATGATGCCACACAACGGAGTGGCGAAATATTGAAAAGTTTGTGAAAATAATATAAAAAAATCTAAAGCTTGAAAAAATAGATTTATTATCGATTTATTTATTTTATCAACAGTCCCCCGTTGCCAAAACTGTTCTCTTCACGAGCTGCAAGTACTGCGACTAATAAGCAGAGAAGTGATAAGCCAAACCCAGGTAAAGTTTCTTAAAAAAGAACATCCTTTGTTTATCTTCTGCCGCAAAAAATGCAATTCCCGATCTCATTTACTAACATAGCCAACCGCAGCAGAATTATTGCTTCCATTAATATTGACGCTGGTGTTACAACAGTTGGCAATGCTGGTTCCGATTATGCCAGAAATCCGCCGTTAAAGCTATCATGTAATTTGATTTGAATCGAAAAAGTTTCGAAAGGAATTTTTGAGCCGAAAGGCAAATTGTATTATCTAATACGTTTAAAAGATGCATAGTTTTGTAGAATAAATTAGGGTGAATATCAATTGGTACTGAAATAAAGCATGTTGAAAAACATAGTGGCACCTTTAAGTTTTGAGAATGAATTCTAAAAATACCAATTTTCAAATATTATTTAGGATATGATTCCAATTTTACTTATTATACTTATAGTGCTTGTTATAGGCTAAGTTTGTCTATATGTATTTAATTAGTTCTTCCCTACAATACACACTATAAGTAAAATATCAGTTTTTATTTAAACATAAGTTAATTTCCAAACATTCGTAAACATTTTTTGGAAAATCGTACTATGTAATTCAGTTTGTACGAATTCGAAAGATTTTCGATTCGAACCGAATTACATGATAACCCACCAGCTATCTGAATATCGCAGTTGGATCTTTTATCGTGTGCCAGGTATATCACAGAGGTTTAATTCGTTTTGGCGGTTAACAGAAAAAATATTTTAATTTTAAAATGGCAACAATATCTACTGGCATTCTATCCTTTTTGTATTGGACATGATTTTACATTTAATTTAACTTGGGTGCCTAGCCTATTATGAACAAAATTCGATCTTCGACTGTGATCGAAAAAGCTGATCGAACAAATTTTCATTTGGTATTATGACCTACAATCGACGGCCAAAAAATTTCACCTACTACAATTCTTTTTCGAAAGCAAAAACACATTCGATAGAAAATTCGGTGCGCAATGAAAATTTCAACAGTGCTGCCAGCTCATAATACGAAATTGACATTCGGTAGTCGGTATTCGACAACCAACGAACATCGAATGCAGCTAATAATAAGGCCCTTGTTTTTCAATAGTGGTTTTCACTCTTGGTAATTAAGTGCATAGTAAGTTGCGTATTTTTGATATATGATATGATTACTACAAACCAACATTAAAGTGTAGGTTTACATTATTTATCTTAAATACGCAACTTACTAGGCACTCTACTACCAAAAGTGAAACCCGCTAATAACCGTTTAATATCTAAACATTGTAGATAAAATCATTATTAAAATTAATGTAAAAAAAGTTTCTTTTGTGAATTTTTTATAATATTTTATTTGTTAAGAAACAAAAAATTTAGTTTAGTTTGCAGTCAAGATAATTTATCTAACGAAAATAGTTAGAATTTTACGAAAACTATAAGGATAGTGTACTTTGATAACGTTGTTAGCTTATTAGTAAGTTTAGCTAAATTTTTATTACCTTTTTGAATATGAGAATCAACTAAAACCGTTGGAATATTACATAAGATATTTAATTACTGCCTTCTACCCTTTTTTAGTGGGATTTATACTCTTTTCTTTAGAAAATATGACCTATAGATTTTTTTGTGTGTATCTTGCAACTCTTCTACAATATTATTAAAATTGTCTATAATTTGGTTTTAAATAAAACTCGATCCGATAGTGATCGAATGCTATCATGAGGCAACTCGATAGGTGTCGAGTTTAATTCTTGTTCGATGGCTTATATGATACCGAATGCGGTAATGAGGCCCCAGTATATTTGTACTGCCACTAAAAAAGATTGGTCGCACCAATTATTTCGGCATAACTTGAAAAACTTGTTTATAATTCAAACACCAAATTTTAGGTTCCTTTTTGTCTGATTTAAAAGCATGAATTTTGCTACCAGCAAAAACTTTTATCTCGTATTATTTGTATTAAAACTTGTCCGGAAATGTACCTGAAAAAAAGAAAACGATAGACATTGTTAACATTGATTGAAAAATTGTTTTCATTTTAATTTTAATAAATAACTTATTATTGTTGTTTAATCGCACAAGTAATTAAATATACCATATAAGCTTTAGTACATGGTACAAAAAAACAAGGAAAACTAATTTCTACAATAAAAATTTTCATACAAAATTTTCTGGGGGCAATTTACGGCATTCGTTTCGAATCGAAATTCAACTCGATCGATCGAATTGTCAATGCTAATTAGGATTTTTTATTACGATTCGAATCGTATGCCGTAGTTTTCTCCCTTAGGTTCGATTAGGTAGAACAGGCAGCCGTTGAAGGAAAGGATACAGCTCACTTTGGCTCGCTTAATTCGGTCCCTTTGTGTTACCTGGAGAGGCGAATAGAATAGGTTAAAATTAAAGGAAAGAAGAAATCTAGAGAAGAATAAGAAAGAAAGAACAGAAGAATGAAGCAGACTTACCAGGGTTTCTGGTGGGAATCGAACCCACAACCCCCAGACTGGTAGACTCGTGCACTTACCACTGATCTACCGGGGCACCCCCCCTTACTTGACATGGCGTTAACACGTATATATACATATGCTACACATTAAATTGTATTACATTTTTCAAAGAATTGCTTACTTTTTTAAAGTTTTTAAACCTATATTTATATATATTGCTACGGAGTTGAATTTTGACTGGGTATGTAACCCGATAATTTTATAAGTTGTGGGGCGTTATTGACGGTTGTTGTCTGCGCTTAGAAGTTTTCTAGTAGTTTCGAGAATGCACTAGTGAGTTTTCGAACTTTATGGAACATTACAGACTACCACCAAGTACTTTAAATAGTCGAGCAACACGCATAATAATCAGTATCAGTTTAACCGTTGAGTTGGATAATTTCAAATTGCTAAATAATAAAGGTGAATAACATTAACTGTTATAAAGAAGTCTGTAAAGAAATAAACGACAGTGTGCTTAAGTAAATAAAGTTCTCGTACTGTTGAAATAAATTTAAAGTATTGTTTATTATTTATTGCAATAAAATAACCCCCGGTTTATTTAAAGGAAATAAACCAACGTTTATAAAAGGTATAAACGTAACAATTGGTTTCAGAAGCGGAATTGCATTTTAATAAGCTGACATGAAATTCGAGTAGCTTAAAGTTGTGTAGCTCAAGAGAGAGTTGAGCAAATTAACATTACCGACAACAGGTAATAAGGATGAGTTGCAAAAGAGGCTGATTGAATAATTTAAGCGGCGAATTATCGACATTGATGCCTATGAGTTTGACGAAAAGGAAGAACTGAAGGTTGTTACCTGTACAACAACAAACAATATCGAATTAGGCACAATGCTTGCTGCTATGATGGAAAAAAATAGAAATGAAATTCCAAAAAGCTCAGGAAATTTCTAGAATGAATTTTCTAGGAATTCAGGACTCTTCTAGAGTTAATAATAAGAAAATAGAAATGAAGTTTCGGGAAGTTCAGGAAACTTCTAGAGTTAATAATGAGAAAATAAAAATTAAGTTCAGGAGACTATTAGAATGAATTTCCAGGAAGTTCAGAAAACCCCTAGAATGAATTTCCAGAAGGTTCAGGAAACGTCTAGAGCTATGGAGTTAAAACGTTAAGAAATTTCTGAAGCTGTTGTTCACATAGAGGACATAGTAAAAGAAATAAATAAAATCGATAAAAAAAAAAACTATCTCACCTTGAAGATGGCATGGTTGCGCAAGCAAGTGACTTCAATAGGAAAGTCAAAGATGTTGACGAAAAATGTAAAAATCTGGAAACAAGAATTAATAGTCTTCAAGGTCATGAGGTACCAGCGCGAGTAATTCCATAAATGTCAAACAGAATAAAGGCCCCTACTTTTGACGGTAGGGCACCATATCATGTTTATAAATTTCCGTTCGAAACGGTTGCCGGTAGAAATATGTGAAATAATGAAGAAAAGGCTTTAGAGTTGGTTTTGGCCTTAAAGGGTAACGCAGCACAAATTCTGGAAAGCATACTGAAGGAGACAGAAGCCTTTTTCTGCCCACAAAGCAAAACAATTTTAAAGTGACAACAACTTACTACTGTATCAATCATATTAAAACACTTAACACGGGTTAATTTTTTTTATTCAGAATACCGTTTATTTTAAGTTTTACTACTAATTCAGTTTATAATTCAAGATGGACTGTAATACCTATTAAACTTTTTTGCTTTTTCTTAAACTGCCATTTTAGAAACAAGAACAAAATAATTGTCGCAAATAACGGACCCAGTCATAAAAATTATTTTCTTAAGTTAACAACATTCAGTATATGATTTTTTGCATACATTTGTTGGTGTCACAAAAAATTTTGTAAAGGTAAGCAAATGATTCCGACTAGGAAATTTAAGAAATTCAAAGGGTCCAAACATTCTCCCCCCTTGAAAGGTTTACTTTCAACATTTAATTTTAATATTCAAGAGGAAGTTTACATAATTTGGTGATAGCTCCTTTAAATTGTCTCATCGGTGGTTTTAAAGGTAGCAACGCTCCGTCATCTCCCGGGCTAACTCCGATGACTCTTAGTGGCCATTTTAGTGAGGGAATGTTGTCCTCTTTTAGTAATCGTTAACGTTAACGTTCGGAAATTGTTTTGACCATTTTGTTTTTTGCTGCAAGCAGTTCAGATCTTCCTTTCGCCAACGCTCCCAAAAATGCTGATGTATCCACTCTATTAGCTTGTAGCTTTTCAAATATGCCGGATTGACATTACGCAAGCTTGGTTCTGCTAGTGCAGTTAAAGGGCGACCGATCAAGAAATGTGCAGGTGTTAATGGCTGTAAGTAATTAGGATCGCTTGAGAGAGAAGTGGAAGGTCGGTTGTTAACTATGGCCATTGCTTAACAAATGACAGTATTTAATTCGTGGAGGTTAATGTGTGATTCCCAATCGTGCGGTGTAGGTAGTGCTTGACCTGTTTGACCCCGCTCTCCCACAGACCATCAAAGTAGGCTGACCGAGGTGGTATAAACTTCCATGAAATTCTTGTTGGCAGGCTTCACGAACGGCTGTTGTATGTTGCTTTGACATTAAGTCTTTCATTAGTATTTTTTAATTCTCGATTTGCTCCCACAAAATTTGTTGCATTGTCCGAGTTAATTGTTGAACATCGACCTCTTCTTGAATTGAAATAAACCTTTTTAACGCCGCAATAAACGAGGAGGTTGTCAAATCAGGAACTAACTCCATATGAATGGCCTTTACTGGACATCGGCCTCGAATTTTTTGGGTTATATCGAACGGTCCGCAGTAGTGGGAAAGATGGGCTCAACACGGTTTGCACGAAGTGCTCCCATCATTTGTTGTTCAGTTTTTGGACGGTATCTATAGCACAACACACATGAGTGAATTACTTTTTGAATTGTGTGCCGGCCATTTACTATCCAGATAAATATATTGTGAAGTGTAAGAGCGCCAGCGTGAAGATATTTTTTGTGATTGTATCCACCAATTAACGTTTTTACAAATGGGTGGGAACCAGAGACTGACAACGGATGTTACTTCGGATACTCATAAGTAAGTACGGTTTCAGCTAAAAAATACACTCTCCATAATATATTCATTTCACTTTCGGCTTAAGTATACACAAGTATCCAAAATCAAAGTGTTTTCGCATAAATACCCAATACTGTACAGTGTACATCTAATTGGAATTAAGTACTTTTATATAATCATGTACACCCCTTAAAAAACAGATAAAAGAGTACTCGTTTTTATAACCAATCGAGAGCATCAATTTTTCACGTGTTTTGATATGTTAACAATTCACAATGTTAACTCAATTTTTATGCTTGTGTTACAAAAACAGCCAATGTATACGGACACATACATACACATACAAATTGTTTGTAAGATACATATTTATTTCTTGTGTTTAAGCCGCATACATTTACTTATGTATGAACACAGTATATATGATGATTCATCTGCAGGCAAAATTATATTAGTTAACGTAAACATTTATCAAAACTAAAGTAAACTCAATTAACATTATTCTTTGAAATAAAATTACAAAAAATACAAAGACGCCTACATCGGCATTTTGTTAAAAATCATTTTAAATTTCTTTAGAAATAAGTGCAACGACTTATTGAAAAACATCATTTTAAATTTCTTAAGAAACAAATTATGCGGAATTGATAATCATGCCACCGGCGAAATTTACTAGATTAAACATAAATACAGAATATAAATATTGATTGTAAATTTTAGTTTTAAGTTTTAATTTGACTTCAATAAAGCGCTGACCGAATAAAAAGAAAGTTAGTTTTTTTTTATTTATTAATTAAGGACAGACTTAACTGGCGCCCGAGCGAATAAAATCGGGTATCCTTTAAAAAAACAGAAATAAATGTTTTTATAAAAAGGAACAACGGAACCTACCGCAAAAAGTCCTCAAGTAGCACAGCGCTTAGGTAACATAAAACCCGCGAAGAAATAAAAACCAAAAGCCCTCAAGAAGTGCGGTTAAAAAAATTATAGTGCAAACCAAAAGCCCTCAAGAAGTGCGGTTTCAAATTTTTTTTATAGTGTAAACCAAAAGCCCTCAAGAAGTGCGGTTACAAAAAATTATAGTGTAAACCAGAAGCCCTCAAGAAGTGCGTGTAAACCAAAAGCCCTCAAGAAGTGCGATTACAAAAAATTGTAGTGCAAACCAAAAGCCCTCGAGAAGTGCAGTTCCAAAAATTTCTATAGTGTAAACAAAAAAAGACCTCAACAATTAAAGTGATTGCTTGACAAAAAAACTAACTAAATAATAATTTAATAAGAATAAGAACCAGACTGTTAAAAGGTCTTAATAGAAATAAAAACTAATGTAGTGGAAAATAAAAAAATAAGGAAAAAAAGAGAGAAGAAAAGAACCTGAGAAAGAAGAGAAAAATAACATAAACTGTGCCATATATTTTTATTTCTCCCCATACAACATAATCATTAAAAACTTTAAAAATCGAAAAAGTGGGAAGCAGCCATCCGTTAAAGGAGAAGCAAAGAAATCTGGAAAACTATCAAGAAAGAGTGAAGAAATCAAGGAAACTACAAGATCAAGATCGTGATAGCAACGGCCCCTTAGTAGCAGCAGCAAAAAGGTAGCATAACGTGCTAGCCATCTATCCACACAAGAACAATATGAAACTCCTACTACCATTCCTTATATGGATACTAGCGACGAACGCACAACAACTAGATGTAATCGCAGACTTCGACAGTTATAGGAACATAAAAATTGTGGTACTTTTTCAAAATAACAATATCATTTTAACATTACTCATACCCCAATATTCTTTTAATATTTTGTCAAAAATAAAATTCGAGCCACTTCCAAATATTCAAAATAAATCAATTGTATTAAATGAAACAGAAATATTGGCTGATAGCAATAACAACATTTACATATAATATAAACATTAAAGATAATTTGGAAAAAAATTTAATTGCCCAATGTGAACTCGAAAATTCAGAAAAAACGTAATTACAGAAATAACTCAAGGAATAATTATATTTAAGAATTTCGAAGGAATTATCACTCATGACTGCAGTAAATTAAAAATAAAGCAGAAAGGAACGTTTCTTATCAGATTCGAAACTGTAAAATTAATGCACTTAATAAAACTTATGTTAATGTTATTTTAGGATATATGATACATTTGTTTTACCTAACATGATTACAAAAATTACAGATAATAATAATAACACAAAACTTAATTTAAAACTTGAAAATTTATATATTGAACAGCTGCAGCATGAGGATAACATTAAAATATTAACAAGCAAAAACAAAAATACACATGTAATTAGTTTAAGCACAGACGTGGCAATTATAATTCTTTTTTTATAACATTTGTAATAATTAACAAGATAAAGCAGAAATGGTACATACCGTCAAACCTACAAATAGCCACGAGCTATATCCCAAATATAAAAGATGGACCATTTCTGCAAATCGCAACTCCCCAATTCAATAAATAATCGATCGAGGACAATCGACTTAAGAGGGGAGGAGTTAACGTAAACATTTATCAAAACTAAAGTAGACTCAATTAACATTATTCTTTAAAATAAAATTAGTTAACGTAAGCATTTATCAAAATTAAAGTAAAATCAGTTAACATCATTCTTTAAAATAAAATTAGTTAACGTAAACATCTATCAAAATTAAAGTAAACTCAGTTAACATTATTCTTTGAAATAAAATTACAAAAAATACAAAGACGCCTACTCCGGCATTTTGTTAAAAATCATTTTAAATTTCTTTAGAAATAAGTGCAACGACTTATTGAAAAAAATCATTTTAAATTTCTTAAGAAATAAATTATGCGGAATTGAAAATCACGCCACCGGCGAAATTTGCTAGAATAAATAAAAATACAGAATATAAATATTGATTGTAAATTTTAGTTTTAAGTTTTAATTTGACTTCAATAAAGCGCGGTCACGCTGACCGAATAAAAAGAAAGTTTGTTTTTTTTTATTTATTAATTAAGGACAAACTAAAATTTTTTTTTTTTAATAGTAACCAGCACTCAGGGGATGACCCCTACACATGCATTGCATTGTGTTGGTATCAGGAAAATAGATTATAGGAAGGAGGATAAAGGGAGTAGTGTTTGTGGACATTTGATTTAAATTTCTCGATATTTACTGTGGCAGGAAAGACATCAGTAGGAAGTTCATTCCACATACGAACTGTGCGGCCAGAAGGAATTCTCCCTGTAATGAGTGGTGCGATTCACTGGCCATTCGACTACGTATGGGTGTGCTCTTTTAGAAAAACGTGTATCACGCAAAAAGTTCCGGGTCTCGGGAACAAGTTCCCTGATTTCCTCAGAGCACATTCCGTTATAGTATCGATGGAACAGCGAAACACACCCCACATCACGACGGTGTTCTAGTGAATCAAGACGGTTAGATACCACAACGTCGCCGATGAGTATTTTCGCTCGTTCCTGTACGCGGTCAAGTAGCCCTAAAATAGACTTTGGGGCACCAGCCCATACATGAGAGTTATATTCCATTTTTGGTCGGATATAGGTGGTATAAATATTGAGAAGATCAGATGGTGTAAAGTAATTCCTACACCGTTGAAGAAAACCAAAACATTTCTATGCTTCTTTCGACACAAGAAAAATGTCTTCCGTCCAGCGGACATCGCACTGAATTCTCATGCCCAGAACATCAAGAGTCTCTGCCCTCTCAATACTTATATCATCCATTAATACAGACGAGGCAGCATCGTCCATTGTGCGTTTATGTGTCAGAAGACAACATTGGGTCTTACGGGCATTAAAATCGACCCTATTCGCACGGCCCCATTCGGAGATTACCATCAGATCGCGGTTAATCGAAACATTCATACTCTGTCTCCTAGCTTCAATCTCCTGGTTACCATATAATTGTGCAGAGAGAAAATATTTTTATAATGGGTCTAATTATTGATTCCGTTCCGCAATTACGGAAAACATTTTTTCTGCGGAAAGAAAAATTGCAATTATTGGTTTCGTTGCTGCGGCAACCTTTCGCTGTTACGGTATCAACTCTACCATGCGTGCCGGTATTGCCATTCTTGATTCCGCAGTATAGATATTTTTCTTCATTTTGCTTACGTTAAAATTTTATAACGGAAAGAGCAAAAATGTAAGAAAAAATAAGTTTTTGTTGAATTTTTAATTATTAAAATATATTTTTTTAGGAATAAAAGAGAAAAATAAACAATTAAACTTCAAATAGAAACAATGGTTAGTTTAATGAAACTAAACCAGGACATTGTCTGTGGTTTTAGCCAACGCACATAGGGGTTTTTTGCCAATCTAGCCGGACATTAAGCAAAAAATGAAATTTAAGAAATGTAAAAATTAAAGTACGCAGATCGACAGATAACCAAATTCTGCATCGGATAGTGAATTTTTAGGGCTTTTGCTTGAAATTTGTCGTTTTGGGGCGCTGTTAAAGTCAGGAAAGTTGAGTATATTGCATGCGCTTTTATTGACTTTTTACGGTTTTGAGAGGTTTACAACATATTTTTTTGTGGCTAATTGAATAAAGATTTTACAATGATTTTTGGTTTTTTCTATCAAAAACCATATTAGCAGTTATGCTGTTTTATTTTTTTATTTTTTTTAAATTTTTATGATAAAAAAAAATTCGTTTGAAATCAAAAAAACGGATTTTTTATTCACTTTTTTGTAAAAAAAAAAAAAATAAAAAACTTTTTGAAAGTCAGAGTAATCGCGATCCCAAAAATGTTATACTTCACGATAAAATTTGAAGTCTCTATTTTTAGATTGTGAAAAAAAACGTTGCGCGTTTTTGCGCCACTTTTTTTGGCGATTTTTTGAAAATTTTACCTTTTTTCTGTTTTTGCTTATCTTGTATATTTACATATGAATACTTAAGAAACCCTTTGTCAGTCATAAAAGTTATTTATAATTGTACGAATGTAGATGTTTTTCATATAATTATTGCAGGTACATTGAAATAAATTTTTAATATGTATATCTGTTTTTTACCTGAGTAAAAAAAGGAATGTGGAAACAGTAGTTTTTACCCACCCATAAATGGGTTTTAGCCACCTGTGCAGCTGTTTTCTTAATGATGCTATTTTATGGAACAAAATAAATGTACCTGTCTTAAATAAGTTTTAATTTAAAAATATTCTTTGGAAAAAAACAAATCTGTGCTTCAGGTGCTCAGTTTTTAAATATATATATTGTGGGCATTGCACAAAATTCTTTTCAGAACCAATTTAAAGCTTCGAAAGTGAAATGGAAAAAGTGTATACAAGATTAGAGTTATTCCAAATAGTACAGGAATGTAAAGATAAATCTGTTGAAGAAAAATTTAAATTTTTAGATAGAAAATTGTGCGAAATTTCAAAATGTCAAGGAGATAGTGACATCTCAGCGGTAAAGGAGTGTATAAAGAATTTTAAAAAATTTTTTAAAATACATTGGCAGTCAGCACAAAGGAAATATGACCGATTTTTAAGCTTGAATGCCACATGGCTGGAAGGAACAGTGACAGTCCCTCTATTTGGCAGTTCGTCCTCAAAACGACTACAAAAGCCATTCGTTGAACTGACCGAAAGAAGTAAGAGAAGAAAAACTGAAAAATTGCGAACTCAGTTCGATGCTGATTTATTAATGCATGCAGCCCAAACACAATTACAAACATGTGGGAAAAAAGATGCATCAAGTCTGCTTAAAAAAATTGTGTCTTCCCCGACAAGAGCTTCAAAGTTGAAAAAAGCATACAAAGCTGTACAAGAAGAAAAAGTAAAACAGCTAACACCCCTTAAGGCTCTTTCTATATTTGTGGAAGCTGATCTTTCTCGAAAGCAATATGAGATAATCCGCAGTGCCGATAAGAAGGTTTACCCTAGCTACAGTGTTCTGCAAAAAGAAAAAAGTAAATGCTATCCTCCAAAAGAATCGTATGAAATAACAGAAACATGTGCTCAAATTAATCTTCAAGACTTGCTTAATCATACCGCAAGTAGATTACTAACATATTTAGAAGATGTTTTATGTGATTCAAAAACAGAAGATTGCAACTCCTTTGAACTAATAAGCAAATGGGGCTGCGATGGCTCACACCAGGCACAATTTAAGCAAAAGATGGAAAATGATGGCTCAGATTCTCATATTTTTCAGAGCAGTTTTGTCCCAATTCGACTGATATGTGGTACAAAAAAAAAATACTGTGGCAAAATCCAACCACTTCATCACCCCGATATTGTCGACCTATTCGCATCAGATTTATTAAAGAAACTGTGGACGTAATCCAAGAAGAAATTGACTATGTACAAGATGCTGTTAGTAAATTACAAGAAACAATTTTTTTACTGGATGGAAGTTTGTATTCCGTAAAACATGCAATGCTATTTACAATGGTTGATGGGAAAGTATGTAATGCCGCAACGCAAACCACGTCCACAATGAAATGCTATATTTGTGGGGCTACTTCAAAAGAATTTAACAATTTAAGCATCAAAAGAGATATAGACGCAAATGCCCTTTCTTTTGGATTATCTACTTTGCACGCCAGAATTCGTCTATTTGAGAGCATAGTACACCTGTCATATAAGCTCACAGTGAAAAAATGGCAGTTAAAATCTGATGCGGACAAAGCAATTGTTAAAGAGAGAAAAAAAAATATTCAAGCAATATTTAGAAGTGAATTAGGGCTATTAGTGGATGTACCGAAAACTGGATTTGGAAACACCAACGACGGTAACACCAGCAGAAGATTTTTTTCCAATCCTGAATTAGCTGCAAAAATAACTGGAATTGAATTTGATTTCATCTACCGAATCAAATTTATTATTGAAGTAATATCAAGTGGTCACAAAATCCATCTACACAAGTTTGCCGATTATTGCTTGGACACTGCAAAACTTTATGTTGCTCTATATCCCTGGCATCCTATGACACCTACAATGCACAAGATTTTAATACATGGAGCAACTGTTATAAATGAGGCATTGTTGCCTATTGGGCTTTTATCAGAAGAAGCGGCTGAGGCACGAAACAAACATTTTCGGCTTTACAGGCAGAGGTTTGCAAGAAAGTTTTCAAGAGTTGAGTGTAACAGAGATGTTTTGAATAGGCTTTTGCTTAGTTCTGACCCACTGATGACTAGCATAAGACCAACTCCAAAAAGAAAGTCATTACCATTCACGAAAGAAGCCGTTTCTTTGATGCTTCCACCTGTACTTGATTTCGAAGAGGATTCAGATTCAGAAGATGTCTTTGAAGAAACAGACGAAGAAGAACAGTGGCACCCATCACCTTAGTGCAAAAGAGGAGTTTATTTAAAAAAATTAGTTGCTGTTTTTATATGTACATATATAAAATTTATTGTTACTATTTTAAATAAGTTTTTGTTATAAATATATTAATTATTTTCAAATAAATTAAATACTATAAAATACAAAAAAGCGGCAAACAAGCTTAAAAATGAATTTTTTGTGAAAATTAGCAAAAAAAAAATAAAAAAAAAATTTTTTTTACAGGATCGTTTCGTGAGGGGGGGCATTGGAGAAGTACCCCCCTCCTCCCACAAAAGCTTAATAAGATATTTTTTTTGGTATTTAGGCTTAAGTTATCCATTTCTATTATTAAAAACATTATTTTTGCCAATTTCATTTTATGGAACCGCCCACAAAGAGGGGGGGGGGGGCAAAATGAAATTTTACCATCTCCTGTACCAAAGTTTAGATTTTTTAACTTTCGCCTGTGTTTAAAATTGCATTTGCTTAACGAAAGTTCAGGAAATTTAAATAAAAAGCTGAATTTTTCAGAGGTAGCATTAGTTCTTCTAAGGGGAACTTTTTTCCCCTTGGTTCGATTTTTGTTTTTTTTTAAGCTTAGTCAGCCTATGACCCCAATACATGTTTCTGCCAAGTTTCATTGATCTAGGGGCACGCAGTAACTTTTAAGAAGTAATATAAATTAAAAAAAAAAGTGATGTCCGGCTAGATTGGCAAAATACCCCTATGTGCAACGCGCTCTAGCAGAAATGAAGAAATTCTGGGAAGATTTAGCTCTAACACTAAATGGTTCCGGACCGCCATTAAAAGATGCCAGTGGCTCGAGAAAGATGAAGCAGTTTTTAGATAAATTTTGTTTTGGGCGAGCATTAATTGTCCTTGAATTATATTGTAGGTATGGACAGATTACAAAAGCGGGGTTAAAAAATAAACAGCTTTTAACTGGAACAGTGGGAGGTCCATACAGAGAAATTCCTCTTACTGAAACAGAAGAAGAGGTCAGCTCTCTTATAAATTAAAAGAAAAGCGTTCATGGAATGCCAACGGTCGACAATCTTGGCACTTCAAGAAATTCTTTGCCAACAGTGGACGCAGTTTCAAACCGTTTGGAAGCAGATTTGTCGACTGAAGAAGAGCTTGTAATATTGGAAACAGATTTCTCTGCTAATAAAACAATTCCAGCACATTAAGCTAGGCAAAAAGAAACTAGGCAAAAAGAAACCAATAAAGAGGGCAGTTCATCCGCAAATACAATACGGCCTTTGAAAAGGAATCGAAAGAACGAAAAGACAGAACTGCTTCAAGAACAAATAAGCATCCAAACAAATTAGCGTTGGACGTCGCAGCTTCCCTAGAGTTAACAAAAGATCACAACAAGGAGCAATTTAAAGTTATGAAGGATATAAAAAGAGCCATATACACACTTAGCGATGAGAAGAAAAAACAGACAAAGCTCCTTGAACAGCAGGTCTTAGAACAAAAGAGACACAACGAAGCAATGGCGAAACTATTAATGAAAAAAATTGCACTTAAAGAACAAATTTTAATGCTTGATAAACTTAACAAGCAGTTGGAATTAAGCTAGTTATATAAAACTACTATGTAGTTATGCCCACTTAGTTTGATATTTATAAAAATTTTAATTGTGATGAATTTTTTTTACTTATTTTTTATTATTATTTTTTTTACTTAAATAAAATGAGACTTAAGTACAAATTAAAAATACTATAGTATTTGATTTCTTATTTCGTTTGCTTTCACGCTAATATCATCTTCAATGGCACTGGTTATTGTATCCTCTTCTTGAGATACCGGCATATCCAACTGTAATATATTTAATAAAAAGACGTGGCATAGCCACCAGTTACTGCTTAAACAATGAATCGTTTTATTAATTACCTTTACTTATTATATACTAACATAAAATAACTATTACAATAATATTTTTATTACAAAAGAATTGGGGTAAATAAAAAGACTCAAATAACTATTAACTTTAAGTCTTTGAACTTAAAGTGTGTTATTCTTTGTTTGAATGTTTCCCACAGTGACTAAGTTGTATGATCATATTTCAGACAATTATATTTTAAGTAGGTCACAGAAACATTATTCGTTCGGACTCAAAGTGTGTCTAAATGTTTCTTGTAGTGACTACACTGTATGATCATATTTCAGAACATTGATATATGGGTCACAGAAACGTTACTCATTTATTTCACTACACCTCCCCTTTTAAAGAGAAAGGTCTTATTGATACCATTGATCAAGTGGTGTCGATAAGAGCTTTCTTTACATATTTAACTTTAACAAAAAAAAATTTTAGTCTTATTCTTATAAAATAACAAGTTAATAGGTAGTATCTTAATATTAACAAAATTATGTCATGAAGTTATCTAATTACTTATGGAATAATTATATACATACATATTTGTGTAAAAAGAATTTATTTATTTATTTATTATTTTTTTTTTTTTTTCATTATTTTATTGTCTAAAAACTTTAATATTTTCTTTATTAATTTTTTGTTTATTTCCTTTTAAATATATGAATATATTGTTTTTGCCGTCAATGTCGATTACTTTGTATGGTCCTTTGTAAAGTGGTTCTAGTTTGTGTGCTGTATGATTCTTAATAAACACTTCATGTCCTATTGCAATGTCTGTATTGTTGATGTTTTTATCATGTATCTGTTTTTGATTTAGTTTCATCTTGTTAATTAAGTGTTGTGCCCTAGTTAATGCGGTTTGTAGACGAAATTTAACTTCTTTTGAATAATTATCAAAATTATATAAAGGATCTATTGTGTCAAACGGTATCAATGGTGTATGTTGTGGGCTAGCAGGGAAAATTAATTCGAATGGGCAGAATCCATGCACCGTAGATGGTGTTGTGTTAAAGGTATATGCGAAGTATTTTACCCATTTATCCCAACCGTTGTTTGAAGTGTTAAGATATGATCGCAAGTATTCATTAAAGGTGCGGTGAGACCTTTCTACTGTTCCTAAAGTTTGGTGGTGGTAAGGAGCTGATATTGCCTTGTCAATATTCAAAAGTTCTAGTAGTTCTAAAAGAACTTGGTTGTTATATTCGGTGCCCATGTCACTAATTATCTTACTCATAGGTCCATAAATTAGTATGAAATGTTCTACTACTGCCTTTGCTACTGTTTTTGCGCTCTTATCAGTTACTGGTATTGCTATCAGATACTTTGTCAGGTCACATATTAAAGTTACTATATATTGATTTCCTGCTTCTGATATTGGAAGTGGACCTACAGTATCTATTACTACTGTTTGGAAAGGTTTATGGGGTGTTTCGGTTAAAATCATATTTGGTTTCATATTCTTTGTGGTTTTATTAGTTTGACATTGAACACATTTCTTTACGTATCGGCAAACATCCTTAGTTATATTTTTCCAATAATAAAATTGCCGTATCTTTTTAAGTAGTCTAGTCGTTCCAGGATGTCCTCCAAAGAGAAGACTGTCATGAAATTTTCTTAATAAATTTTTCTTTTCCTTTATATCTGTAATTATGCGTATTCTAGGTGTTAACGCTATTTGCAATTCTCTTATAAGTTCATTAGCTTTTTCCTTAAAATGTTCAATGTGTACGTGATTAAATAAATTATCGTTCAAATTTATTTGTATTTTATTAAAATTTCTACAATTTGCTTCTTTTTCAAGAATTGGAAAAAATTGATCTAGATCGATGTTTCCATTAGCAAATGTACTTTGTATATTTATTTTCTGTGCTATCACCTGTTTACCTCGTTTAAAACAGAGTGTAGGAATACCTCTAAAGGTATCCATTTTAAGTTTGGGCCACTTTTTCACACATTCGAAGCCAATAGTTTCGAAAACTTTAGGCTTTTCTTGAATTACTTGACTATCCTCGCTTTGAATTTTCTGTTGTATTTCCTTTTTCTTTTGTGCACGAGTGATTACCAGTTAAACCTTGTTAATTAAAGGGATTGATTTTATATCACTGAGGTCAATTCGAGATAGCGCGTCCGCTCCTGAATTGTCTTTTCCTTTAATGTGTTCTATAATAAAATCATATTCCTCCAATTCCAGTCGAATTCTGGTTAATCTAATAGATGGATTTCTTAAAGAATATAGATATGTTAATGGTTTATGATCACTACGTATTGTAAATTTATTTCCATATACATATGGTCGAAAATGGTTAATTGCCGATTGAACAGCTATTAACTCCTGTTCAATGGTTGCTTTATTTGATTCACCCTTGGTGAATGCTCGTGATGCGTATGCAACTGGAAGTTGTATACCATCTGTTTCTTGTGATAATATTGCGCCACAAGCAGTTTTACTGGCATCAGTAGTTATATAAAAAGTTTTTTCCAAATCTGGGTATTGCAGAATTTGTGGTGATAACAGTGCTGCCTTCAGGTGTTGAAATGCATGTTCACAATCATTAGACCATATAAACTGTTCTTTTTTTCTAGTTAGTTTAGACAAATGTACTGAATAAAATGCAAAATTTTTTATGAAGCGTCTGTAATAATTACAGAAAGCTACAAATCGAAGTACTTCATCAGAATTCGATGGTCTGGGATAGTTTTTTATTGCATCATATTTGCTACTATCCGGCAGAATTCCCCTATCAGTACACCTATGTCCTAAATATGTAACTTCAGATCGAAAAAAAATGCAGTTTTAAATTACATTCCCTGCATCTTTGGAAAACCGTTTCTAAGTTTTTAAGCATGTGCTTTACGGAACAACCTGTGACGATAACGTCATCCATATATATAAAAGTTCCAGATTGAGCTAAACCTGTAAATGCTAAATTCATCATTCTCTGGAATGAATTTGGGGCTACTTTTAAGCCATATGGTAGGCGCGTGAAGCGAAATGAACCATTTTCGGCTGAGAATGACGTGATATCTCGTGATCTTTCATCCAACCCTATTTGATGAAACCCAGATGTCAAATCAAATTTTGCTCTACCCAGTTGATCTAGAATATCTTCAATTCTGGGTAAAGGAAACTTATCCGCTATTAATTTTTTATTTATTTGCCGATAATCCACCACTAAACGCCAACGTTGTTCAGGATTATTTGGTAATGATTTCTTCGGTACAAGCATAATTGGACTATTATAATTAGACGCTGACGGTTCCACAATTCCATCTTGTTGAAGTTTTTCAACCTGCCTAATTATCTCAGACTTTTGTGAATGTGGTGTACGATAATTCTTCATGTATACACCATTTTCGTCAGTCAATCTTAATTTTTGTGTGTAAAATTTATTTGTAGTTATTTTGTCACTTTCTAACGCAAAAATATCAATATATTTCAAAAATAATAGTGATAATTCGGATTTAACCAGTTCAGGACAATTTTTCCTTAATTTTTCTAAAATGATTTGCTCTCTATTTTTGTCAGTGTTGTGGGTACCAATAATTTCATAATCAGATAATTCTTCATGTTTTATTGATACATTATTTAAAAACTTGTTTTCTGAGCTTGTGTTAACAATTCTCACATATGGGAAGTTTTTAGATATAATGCATCCAGCGACATACACTCCGTCTTGTATAGTTTGATTAGGAATTACTAAATCAGTTGCTTCGCTATTGAATTTTATAGGCCTAAACACCTCTGATCGAGCTGGTAATGTAATTGAATCATCATTTATACTTTCCAGCAGTGGTATATTTATAGAATAATTTAAATTATGTGGTCTCAAAGAAATTAAATTTGAATTTATTTCCTGTCCGTATTGTATAGTGACATTGTATTTTTTAAAAAAGTCTAAACCCAATATACCCTGAAATGGTATTGTAAATGTATCTGAAACAACATGAAATTTGTGTGGAATTAAAAAGTTTTTGACTCTAAGGTCAATCTGTATTGTACCTATAGATTTTATATTTCCTTCTCCTATGCCTGTTATCTGAATAATATTTTGGGAGTTGATTCTCAAAGATTTTATTGCATTCAGTTTGATTAGTGAGACATCCGCTCCGGTGTCCACTAGAAATGTATTTAAATCGGAATTAGTTGAAATTGGAAGTTCAATAAAGCTACTTAAATTGAGATTTAAATGAAATATTGATTTATACTTCATTATCTGTCCTTTTAACTTTGGCCCCCCATATCCTGAGGGGGAATCTCGTTTCCCGAGACTCCTTGAGTTACTCTCACACGTCCCCCGTTTCGTGAATGGTGTGCCTGATTTCTATTATGGTTATTTCCGCGTCGCCAACTATTATTATTGTTAAAATTATTGTTATTATTAGAACCAATAAAATGATTATTTCTACGCCAGGAGTGACCATTTCCCCGGTAGTTATTAAATCGGTTTTCATGATTTTGCCTTGAAGACCCAGGGCGTTTAAAGTAAAACACTGATGAATTTGAGGTAACCGCTTCAGTGCTAGCTTCTATAAATTTCAAAACAACTTCATTCAATGAAGCAAAGTTTCCTGTTTTCATTATCAATTTAACTTCCTCATTTGCTGCATTTTTAGAAATCGCTTTAGTGACATTTTGTTTTATTAATTTTTCAGAGATATAGTATGGATAGCCCTCTCGTATGTAGGCACCACATAATTTTTTTGTAATTTGCTGTATTTCCTCAGCGTATAAAGTTTCTGACTTCGACTGTTGTTTTATATTCATTAATTTTGAACATAAAACCTCAGACGATTCACCCTGAATATTAGATGCTAATTTATTGCTTATAGCCACTATCGAATTCTCATTTGTAATCAAGTTCCTAGCTTGTCCTTTAAGTTTAGTCTTAATTACTCCTATCACTATTTCCTCATGCGTATCCTTTATTTTCTCAACTATTGTTAACGCATCCAAAAAACTTTGGAGTTCGTCTACATTTCCGTCAAACGTAGGGACAATCTTCGTTGTCTTATCTATTACGTCGTCCTCTGAACGTGTCATTGTGTTTGGTTGTATTTCTTTGTCTTCCTCAAAATCTTCTTGCTCGCTATCGTCCGATTCACTGATTTTCTTATCTACCTCGCAGCTTAGGGTAAGAGGAACTTTAATATGAATATTATACTTATGAAAAATTTTTAATAATTTATCCCTTATCAGTTGCTCTCTTAATCTCGTAGTGTACGGACGTGTCTACGCGAGTGTATATTTGTAATAGGTGATATTTGTAATAAGTTACAAAAAAAAAATTGTTAATATACATACCTACAAGACATAAGTGAGAATCGAAAATAAAAACAAACTAAACAAAACAAAAAAACCAAACGGTTAATGAGTAACAGTAATCGTTGTGACAGTGGGCCTAATAGCCGAAATGCTTACATTGTGTTAAGCTCAGCAAGCGTTAGCAATGAAAACATTAGAGACCCTGAATATAATAGAAACTATTTAAGTGCAAAACCAAAAACAAATACAAATAATTTAAGTGCAAGTGTGCCTAATTTGAATAAATGTACTGAACAAGGGACAAATTTAGCCCAATCTCTGTTTAAAAATTATAAAAAAAATACCGAGGTGCCATCTTCATCGCGGTCTTCTTTATCAAGTTCTGGTGTCGCACCAACAGCTGCTAAAGGCGCTACGGGCCCAATTTCTGCGTGTGCTCCTAAAATCCAGGTAGGGATGGACAGGTACGTAACAGTTCTTAAAAGGGGAAGGAGCCCTAAATCGGCAGAAGCATCTCAACCTGCAAAAATTTTAAAAGACGATGAAAGGCCAACCTCATCGCAAAATCGTTTTGCAATTTTGCAAGAGGATAATGAGGCCCCTGTTAGTGAAAAAAAGTCCTTTAAGCCACCTCCTATTTATTTGAGGGAAAAAAACTCCAATGATCTCGTCAAGTTTTTAGTCGGTTTGATTGGGGAAAATAACTTTTATGTTTCAAACGTTAAACGCGGTAACATATTTGAGACAAAAATTCAAGTGAACCATGAAAACGCCTACCGCGCCACGGTTTCAGAGCTCGAAAAACTCAGAAAAAACTTCTATACCTACCAACTCAAGACCGCAAAAGGCCTTCAGGTAGTTATTAAAGGCATTGATTCTAACGTTGACCCAGAAGAGATCAAGACCAGTTTCCTAAACAAAGGGTTTATGGTTAGGACGGTATCGAATATGAGAAATAGGGAAAAACACCCCCAACCATTATTCCGAGTGGAGCTTGAGCCTGGTGATATCAAATTGAAAAAAAGTGAAACTCACCCCATCTACGATTTAAAATATATTATGCACCGACGAGTCACTGTGGAAGTGCCACATAAGCGATCTGGGCCCGTACAGTGCTTAAACTGCCAGGAATATGGCCACACTAAAACTTATTGTAAGTTGCCTACTGTTTGTGTTGTGTGTGGGGATCTGCACGATACGACCAAGTGCGACAAGCCAAAAGATGATCCTAGGATAAAGAAATGCAGCAACTGCGGGGGAAACCACACTGCCAACTATAGAGGTTGTCCTGTTTTTAATTCAGTTAAGCGATCAACTAAGCCGAAAATAGTTCCTGCCCCTCCCCAGCCTTTAAATATACCAACTACAAATATGCCCCCATTGGCACAACCCACTACAAATCAAGTTTCTTACGCCGCCGCATTAAAATCTAACCAGCCTAATTCACGTAAGTCTACCCAGCCTACAACACAACAAGAAGTGCCAACTAGCGAACCAACTGGGACTAATTTTAGCCGCCTGGAAGCCGTAATTGACAATATGGTCACACAATTTACGCAGATTATGGCGCAAATGGCCAACATGATGCAAGAAATGCAGTCTGCTTTTCTGCAGGCTATGCTTAAAAGACCATGAACTGCCTCAGGGTTTGTTTCTGGAACGCAAACGGCATCCGCCAACATAAAAACGAGCTCGAATATTTCTTGATGAACCAAAAAATAGATGTTATGTGTATTTCTGAGACTCATATGACATCTAGAAGCACTTTTAAAATTAGTGGTTATTCCTTTTACGATTCAAAGGATCCTAGGGATAGATCATGTGGTGGCTCGGCTATTCTAATCAAATCAAGAATTAAACACCAATGGTTGGGTGGCCTCTCGGAATGTTATATCCAAGCTACGAACGTCTGCATTGATGAATTTTTCCATAACCTTGTTATTTCATCAGTTTACTGTCCACCCAGATTCTCCATAACGAAGGATCAGTACAACAGTTTCTACAAATCATTAGGTCCCCGCTTCATAGCTGCTGGAGACTATAACGCTAAGCACACATACTGGGGCTCCCGCCTAATTAGTCCCAGAGGTCGTGTCTTGTATGACTCAGTGTCGGAAATAGGACTTTTCGTTATCTCAACTGGACAACCAACCTATGGCCAACGGACAATAATAAAATTCCAGACGTAATAGATTTTGGCGTGGCAAAAGGTATATCCCCGGACCTTATTGAGGCTGTAGCCTCCTTGGATTTATCTTCTGACCACTCACCCACAATTATCACTATTTGCAGTCCTCACCAAATAGCAACTAGTGATTTTTTCTTATCAAAAAGAGTAAATTGGTTAAAATATAAAAAATATATCAGCTCTCACTGCTCGGAACCCATACCACTAAAAACTCCCCAAGAAATCGATGATTGCCTAAATATCCTAAATGAAAACATTAAAGAAGCCGTTGAACATGCTTCTTCAACATACCGTCAGGTCAAATACAACAAAATTTTTTCTGTCGATGTTGAGGAGCTTTTATCTGAAAAAAGGAGAGCGCGAAGAGAATGGCAACAGCATAGATCGCCCCAACTTAAAACGAAGCTAAAAGAGTGTACAAATCGCTTAAAAAACTTGCTGGAGGTACACAGAATTGCATCAATTAAGAAGTATTTGGAAGGTCTAGACGCAACCCCTCAAACAAATTATTCTCTATGGCGATCAGCCAGTCGTCTCAAAAGACCCGTAATCGCAAAACCACCACTGCGCAATCTAAGAGAATCCTGGGCTAGAAATGATGAAGAAAAATGCGATCTGCTCGCAAGCCATTTAAGAAACGTGTTCACTCCTAATACATGCACTGACGTGAGGGAATTACCGCCTGTTGTTTCTAGACGTCCTATAGAAATACGTTTCCGATATTCAGATGTGGTAGAAGCTATTTCTAACCTTAATGATAAAAAAGCTCCTGGCGTTGATAAAATAAGCAACAAAATGCTCATTGAGCTACCTTTTACAGCAAAAAGAATAATTCTTTTTATTTTCAATGCCATAATACGGCTTGAACATTTTCCACCAATATGGAAAGTTGCCTTAGTTAAGATGATTCCTAAGCCTGGTAAAGATCCTTCTAAGGTGGAGTCTTATAGGCCTATAAGTTTGTTACCAACTTTGTCAAAACTGTTTGAAAAGCTGCTTAAAAATAAGCTTACTCCGATCCTGAATGAAAACAACTGCATTCCAGATCACCAATTTGGCTTTAGAAGTCAACATAGCACAATAGAACAAACTCACAGACTGGTGCAGGTTATAAGAAAAACTTTCGAGGAAAAAAAGTACTGCTCCGCGCTTTTTATAGATGTCTCTCAAGCTTTCGATAAAGTATGGCACGAAGGCCTGTTAAACAAAGTAAAGCTAAACCTTCCAGCTAATATTTTCAACCTACTAGAAAAGTACATAACCGGTCGACAGTTTAAAATCAAAGAGGGAAACCAAATAAGTTCTTCTCAAACAATAGCGGCTGGTGTACCTCAAGGGAGTATACTAGGTCCAGTTCTGTACTTGCTTTACACAGCAGATATGCCAACCAATAGTTTTACACACACGTCGACATTTGCTGATGATACTGCTTTTCTTAGTATTCATAAAGACCCTAAAGAGGCTTCAAACCAATTGCAGCAACACGTAACCCACGTTGAAAAATGGGCAAAGTTATGGGGAATAAAAATAAATGAACAAAAATGTACCCACGTAACTTTTACTTTACGCAAAGAAACGTGCTCTCCAATTCTTATTAACAACCATATGGTGCCTCAACGAACCGAGACAAAACATCTTGGTATTCACCTAGACCGCCGCCTCACGTGGAAGCCTCATATAGATGCGAAGTTGACGCAAATGAAACTTAAAGCTACACAAATTCATTGGCTAATCGGCAGAAACTCTGTGCTTCGTCTTGATTGTAAACTTCTACTCTACAAATCGATTTTGAAACCAATTTGGTGCTACGGTATACAATTATGGGGCACTGCTTCCGCATCCAACATAGAAAAAATTCAACGCAGGCAAAACAAAATCCTAAGAATGATAACTGGTGCTCCTTGGTATGTTAAAAACAGCAACATCCACAAGGATCTACAAGTTCCACTAGTTAAATGCGAAATCCTGAACTATGTGGACAAGTATTTAAATAAGCTGGAAGCTCACCCAAATCCGCTCGCCCGAAACATCCTGCAACATAGTGGGCACACCCGCCTGAAAAGGAGGGATACTATTGCGCTTATATGAAGCTTGATAATTAATATGAGAACTTAAATTTTAGTCTGGCACTGGCTGGACTTATATTAACTACCTAGTTTTAAGATTTGAACACTTATTGTTAGTTCGCCACAGGCGAAGATTCAATAATAAATATATGAAAAAAAAAAAAAAAAAAAAAAAAAATTCGAAAAATATCTTGTCAGCCTGTTCCTTGTGTTGTGTGGAATATCTATCGTATTGTCTGTTTAGATTCCTCTAATATTGTTAAATGACTCTATTAAAATAGTAATATGCTTGTTCAAGGTTTCTGATTGTATCGGTCTATTTTGGTTAAGGCATTTATAAGATTGTCTAAACTTAATTTCTAAGGGTTCTATACTACTAATAATGGCTTCCCATTGCATAACTTAAAAATAATACGTTTGTTTATTATATTAATATTTATTACTACTAATGGTTTCTCACTACATACCTTATAAATAATACGTTTGTTTATTATTATATTAATACTTATCAAATTTATTTATCATCCAGCATTCAGGATATTCCCTATACATGTCATAGAAAGTGTCGATGCACACAAGGTGAAAAATATGTTTGCAGCTCCCTAACATCAGGATTTCATGATAAGGTGTGATATAGCCACAACACACTTGGCAAATTTTATCGGATTTGGTTGATTAACTGCTTCCCATTCTTCTGATATCTTCTTATATCTGTTGTTGTATGACGTTGTTACTATTGTTCTTTAAGGATATGCCTTCTTATGTTTTATATCTGTTGTTGCGGGGCGTTGCGACTATTGTTTTTTAAGGCATTACATATTATTTTTATCACATAGATAACACCTAATATTACCACCATCACTATTGAGAAAATTTCCACGTAACTCATGCTATTGTTTTTCATTGTTTCACTTGTAACAGGTTGTTGTATATTTTGGCGTAGTATCTGCACCAGTTCTTTATTTTCGTTTTCCTCTGTGGACTTTCCCACTTCATAACCTGCTACGAATAGTGGTATGGTGGACAATATTTTTTCCCACCAGGTCATTTAAATTTTTTTTCTTTTTTTTTAAATTATAGAACTATTAAGTTTTTCTCACTTTTTATCTTATTCATATCTTTTGTATTTGTATTTATAAAGCCGAAATTTAAAAGAATTACATACAACACAAAAACTGTCACGGTCGCCATGTAATATATTTAATAAAAAGACGTGGCATAGCCACCAGTTACTGCTTAAACAATGAATCGTTTTATTAATTACCTTTACTTATTATATACTAACATAAAATAACTATTACAATAATATTTTTATTACAAAAGAATTGGGGTAAATAAAAAGACTCAAATAACTATTAACTTTAAGTCTTTGAACTTAAAGTGTGTTATTCTTTGTTTGAATGTTTCCCACAGTGACTAAGTTGTATGATCATATTTCAGACAATTATATTTTAAGTAGGTCACAGTGTGTCTAAATGTTTCTTGTAGTGACTACACTGTATGATCATATTTCAGAACATTGATATATGGGTCACAGAAACATTACTCATTTATTTCACTACACAACTCTTCGTCTGTTACATTATAATGAAGTCTAATATTGTGAAGCGCGCAACAGAAATTAATGATTTTCGCCGCTTTCTCTGGATTATAATGTAGTCCCCGCTCATTGTTTAGGCATCTAAAAACTGTTTTATGTATACCAATGGTTCATTCTACTATAATTCTTCCCTTAGAATGTGCAGTATTAAACCTTATTTTCCGCGAACAAGTCACTGGCTCTCTGAAGGGTGTTAATAGCCATGGTTGTAAGGATATCCTTTATCTCCTAAAAGTTTTTAAAATTCATTAGCATAAGTGATAATAATTTTTAGATTTTGTTACCTAAAACGAGTGAGTTTCTTCTGTTGGCATGTTTTGATTGCAGAAAATTTTTCGCAGGGTTCATTTCCCATATGTGGGAATCGTGACAACTTCTAGGATATTGTGCTGACACAAATCTTATCTTTTGATTATGATCACATATCCGTGAAATTTAAAATATTAGAAAAATGTCGAACAGAATTACTTCAAGGTTGACTTACAATCATAACATTTATGCTGTAGTATCCCTTACGATTGAGAAAAAGGTGTTTATCACTGTTTGGAGCAACAATTTTCACGTGAGTACCATCCACAGCCACTATCACATTTGAAATACCACATTTTTCATAAAAAGCCATTTTCGCCATTCTTTCCTCTTCTGAATTCATGCTCATGGATATCCACTTGCTGCACAACAAATTTTCCAGTTTGTCTAGTACTTCAGCCAGAACTTTACAAAATGTTGGTTATGCTATGTTGACATGAAAATCTTTACCAACACTATGTTGGTAGCTACCTTCTGCAAAAAAAACTCAAGCCAGCCGAAAGTTTATCTTTTGCTAAAAGTGCTCCTTGACGACTAGTTCCTGAACTTGCAGACTTAAGCTCAGACAAAACATAGTTAAATGCTGCTTTATTTAAGCGAAAATTTCTTTGAAAGCTATAAGTTTAAATAGAAACTTTACACCCTAAGTATGTATTTACATATATTTATTCCAACTTACCATTTATTATTCATCTGTAACACATCTTCAGATTTATAGCGTAAGACCCTTCTTTCTACCCGAGTGTCTACGCAATCATCATTACTACTATCCTAAAAAACGATATTGTATCTATTTAGTATTATATATTTTCTGTGCTTTAATATTTTTTACTTTAAACTGCTTTCAAATTTACAAAATGCTAAATTTTTTTTAATAACAGCTGATACAATAACATCTCAGAATTAATTAAAACAGGGATGTTAAACTGATTTCACGGAAAGCGTATACCGCAGGTATGAATAATTGCAATATGCATATCGATCGATATTTCTTTCCGTTGAGTTTTTGATTCCGTGCGGAACCAATAATACCACCCAATATTTCCAGCGTTGTTGACTTTGAAAGTTCAAAACAAACCAAAATGCAGAAAAAAACGCGCCATAAAAAACGCAGAAAATTTAGATTTTATTTTTTTGTATTTAAAATGTCTATTGACTGAATTTTGCACATAAAGTATAACATTTTTGTATTAGAAATGAAACAGTAAATCCGTCCTTTACAGTTTGGGCTTTTTAGAAAAAAATTAACAGAAAATAAAAAAAATAAACTTCTTTGTATTAATTTGTACAAAATAATTTCTCTTAATTTCATATATTCTGTACAAAACTTTTAAACTTTTTTATATAAAAACTATACTTGTTAAAAGCAAAACTTAACCCTTAAATGCGCAGCGTATCTTTAAAGATACAACCAATAAAACTGGTTCTATTTCCACATTTATTAAAAAACGAGAAAAAATTTGACGATTACTACTTACAACACTTTTTTCTTTTAATCTGGATTAATTTTATATTAGGAGTGTTGTTTTTCAAAAGTATAGAGCCGGAGATTCAAAATTGTAAAATATGAAATTTTTGAAATTAAACTAAGCAGTGGGTACCACTTTTACTTGCACTATTTTTTAACGAATTTTCTCAAAAAAATATATGTTGATTGGAATAGTGTTATTTAACTATATACAAATTTTCAGTACGGTCTGATTTATACTTTCGCCAGAGAACCGTATTTTGTGGTTGTATCTTATAATATACATTGCGCATACCACAGTTATTATGAATGTTGGCTGTTATTGTTTCATGGACGATATTTGTATTGAAAGTGTCGTACATGAGCTTGCTGGTGCACAAGCTGCTTGTATAGCTTATATGTTTTATTCTTGTTTAGTCGTTTGCTGTGACAAGTTCTTTTCGTTTGCTACGTAAAATTTTATTTTATTCTAATTAAAATTGCATATGTAAATATGGATGCGCTTAGACGTATTCAAAATGACAAATGCTGAAATATGTAAAATGCTTTGCAATAGCGAAGACTTTCCTTATGATAGCACTGATGAAAGTAGTGATGATGAAATTGAAAATCCCAAAATAGTGTCCACTAAAAATATAAATGTTGTTCTTATTGATAATGACACTGACACAGAGGAAGAATCTGAAATTAGCTTTGATATAAATGCTTCAATTCATGGCTCGTTTATTGCATTGATGAACGACGATAATGTGTTCTCAAACCCCACACATTCTCCTGTAGCTACATGCTCAAATATTGCTAAGTCTAGTACCCTTCAGCCTCCTGGCCTAGTACATAGTAATACCTCTAGCTCTCCGGCACAAAATTTAAAAAGGTATTTCTTTCTCCAATCTCCTGTTGCTAGAAATGGTTCAATATCAAATCCTACTGCTCCCAGTACCCCAACTGCTGGCTTACAAAAGTACGTCGATAATGAGCACTGAAGCCCGTTAGATTCTCCTGTAGCTGCATGCGAAAATTTTGCTAAATCCAGTACCCTTTCGGCTCCTGGCTTAGTACAATGTAATACTTTTCCTGTTGCCAGAAATGGTTCAATATCAAATCCTACTGCTTCCAGTACCCCAACTGCTGGCTTTCAAGAGTCGCCTAATCACTGCCTAACTCACTCACCGGACATATCATCAAATTTAACGTCGTTTGAATTTTGTACCACTTATTAAATATGCCTTGCATCAACGCCTGGGCCCTTTCAAAAGAATTAACAAAGACTGCCCAGACATAAAAAATCAAAGACTGATAGATTTTAAACTCGAAGTGGCCGATACACTTTTCGGCTATAAAAATAAATCAAGAGATGCCTTGTTACGTAGACGACCGAACCCTGAAACTGAAATACAACAGAAGAGGCATAAGCCAAATTCACAGACACATCCTAAGAAAGATGTGAAATTTAATTGCACCCAACACTGGACCGTGGTCAGTAAAAAAGGAAGATGAAAAATGCCAGGTTGCACAGGACAAACAAAAATGTTTTGCAGCAAATGTGAGCTAAATTTATGTTTGACCTTTGAAAGAAACTTTTTTTGAATATCATAATCAATAAATATAACATTTGAAGGAAATGTACTTTAAAATTTTTTGTATTTCATATTATAAACTTCTATATATGTATATACGTTTTATTTTTATTAAAGAAAAATAAATTAAAAAAATTAATAAACAAAAAAAAAAAAATAAAAACCCCAATTTTAATTCAACTAAATGAAATTTATTTTGAAATAAAAAAAAATTAAATTACAAAATAATAAAAAACCCAATTTTAATAATTTTAATTTAACTGAATGAATTCGAATTATATTTTATACAGGAGTTGCTCTCTTAATCTCGTAATGTACGGACGTGTCTACGCGAGTGCATATTTGTAATAGGTGATATTTGTAATAAGTTACAAAAAAAAAATTGTTAATATACATACCTACAAGACACAAGTGAAAATCGAAAATAAAAACAAACTAAACAAAACAAAAAAACCAAACGGTTAATGAGTAACAGTAATCGTAGTGACAGTGGGCCTAATAGCCGAAATGCTTACATTGTGTTAAGCTCAGAAAGCGTTAGCAATGAAAATATTAGAGACCCTGAATATAATAGAAACTATTTAAGTGCAAAACCGAAAACAAATACAAATAATTTAAGTGCAAGTGTGCCTGACTTAAATAAATGTACTGAACAAGGGACAAATTTAGCCCAATCTCTGTTTAAAAATTATAAAAAAATACCGAGGTGTTATCTTTATCGCGGTCTTCTTTATCAAGTTCTGGTGTTGCACCTACAACTGCGCAAGGCGCTCCAGGCCCAATTTCTGCGTGTGCTCCTAAGATCCAGGTAGGGATGGACAGGTACGTAATAGTTCTTAAAAGGGGGAGAAGTCCGAAGTCGGCAGAAGTAAGTCAACCTGCAAAAATTCTAAAAGACGATGAAAGGCCAACCACATCGCAAAATCGCTTTGCCATTCTGCAAACAGATGATAACGATGGTCCCGTTACGGAAAAAAATTATAAGCCTCCTCCAATTTATTTAAGAGAAAAAAACTCGAACGACCTCATTAAATTTTTAGTTGCATTTATAGGCGAAAAGAGCTTTTATGTGTCGAACATAAAACGTGGTAACATATATGAGACCGAAATTCAAGTAAATCACGAGAACGCTTACCGCGCCACGGTTTCGGAATTTGAGAAGTTAAAAAAGAACTTTTACACTTACCAGTTAAAAAACGCAAAAGGCCTCCAGGTAGTCATAAAAGGAATTGACTCAAATGTTGACCCGGAGGAGATAAAGACCAGTTTGTGCAGCGAAGGATTTTAGGTGAGGACTGTGACAAATATTAGAATCAAGGAAAAATACCCTCAACCATTGTTTCGAGTTGAACTTGAGCCGGGTGATGCCAAATTAAAGAAAAACGAAACTCACCCCATATATGGTTTAAGATACATTATGCACCGTAGAGTTACAGTTGAAGTCCCGCATAAGCGATCTGGACCTGTACAGTGCTTAAATTGTCAGGAATATGGCCACACAAAAACTTACTGTAAGTTGCCTTCTGTTTGTGTTGTATGTGGGGATCTGCATGTTACAATCAAGTGCGACAAACCAAAAGATGACCCTAGGGTGAAGAAGTGCAGCAATTGCGGTGGAAACCACACTGCCAACTACAGAGGTTGTCCTGTCTTTGATTTAGTTAAGCGCTCATCTAAGCCGAAGGTAGTTCCTGCCCCTCCCAAGCCGTTAAATATACCAACAACAAACATTCCCCAGTTAGCACAGCCAACTACAAGTCAAATTTCTTACGCCAACGCACTAAAGTCAAACCAGTCCAATGCACAAAGGCCAAACCAACCAACCACACAACAACAAGTGCCAACAAGTGGTCAAACAATTTACGCAGATAATGGCGCAAATGGCTAGCATGATGCAGGAGATGCAAAAAATGCAGTCTGTTCTTCTTCAGGCCATGCTTAAAAGACCATGAACTGCCTCAGGGTTTGTTTCTGGAACGCAAACGGCATCCGCCAACAAAAAAACGAGCTCGAATACTTTTTAACACACCAAAAAATCGATGTCATGTTGATTTCCGAAACTCATATGACATCTAGAAGCACTTTTAAAATTAGTGGATACAATTTTTATGATTCAAAAGATCCCAGGGATAGATCCTGTGGTGGCTCTGCTATTTTAATCAAATCAAGAATTAAGCACCAATGGTTGGGTGGCCTATCTGAATGTTATATGCAAGCAACAAACGTCTGCATTGATGAATTTTTCAATAACCTACTTATTTCGTCAGTTTATTGTCCACCGAGATTCTCCATAACGAAGGATCAGTACAACAGTTTTTACAAATCTTTAGGTCCCCGCTTCATAGCTGCTGGAGACTATAACGCCAAGCACACGTACTGGGGCTCCCGACTAATTAGTCCCAGAGGACGTGTCTTGTATGATGCCGTGTCTGAAATGGGACTTTATGTTATTTCAACTGGACAACCAACCTACTGGCCAACAGAAAACAATAAAATTCCAGACGTAATTGATTTTGGCGTAGCAAAAGGTATATCCTCGGAGCTCATTGAGGCTCAAGCCTCCTTGGATTTATCTTCTGACCACTCACCCACAATAATCACTATTTGCAGTCCTCACCAAATAGCAGCTAGTGAGTTTTTCTTATCTAAAAGAATTAATTGGAGACATAGATGATTGTTTGAGCGTCCTAAATGAAAACATTAAAAAAGCCGTTGAACATGCGTCTTCTATCTACCGCCAGGCTAGGTACAACAAAATTTTCTCTGAAGATGTGGAAAAGCTGGTACCTGAAAAAAGAAGAGCCCGCAGGGAATGGCAAAAACATAGGTCGCCCCAACTTAAAACTAAGCTGAAAGAATGTACAACCCAACTAAAAAGCTTGTTGGAGGCTCACAGAATGGCATCACTGAAAGAGTACCTGGAAGGTCTAGACGCGACTCCTCAGACAAATTATTCCTTATGGCGATCAGCCAGACGTCTGAAAAGACCTGTTATCGCAAAACCACCACTGCGCAACCTGAGAGGATCCTGGGCTAGAAATGATGAAGAAAAATGCGATCTGTTCGCAAATCACTTCAAAAACGTATTCACTCCCAATACATGCACTGACGTGAGGGAGTTACCGCCTGTTGTTGCTAGACGTCCTTTAGAAATACGTTTCCGATTTGCAGATGTTGTAGAGGCTATCGCTAACCTTAATGGTAAAAAAGCTCCTGGCGTTGACAAAATAAGCAACAAAATGCTCATAGAGCTGCCTCTTACTGCTAAAAGAATCATTCTTTTTATTTTTAACGCGATAATTCGGCTTGAACATTTTCCGCCTATATGGAAAGTTGCCTTAGTAAAGATGATTCCTAAGCCTGGCAAAGATCCCTCGAAGGTAGAATCTTATAGGCCCATAAGTTTGTTACCCACAATGTCAAAATTGTTCGAAAAACTGTTAAAAAACAAGCTAAATCCGATCCTGAATGACAACAACTGCATTCCAAATCACCAATTCGGCTTTAGAAGTCAACATAGTACCATTGAACAAACTCACAGGTTGGTACAGGTTATAAGAAAAGCCTTTGAGGAAAAGAAGTACTGCTCCGGGCTTTTTATCGATGTCTCACAAGCTTTCGACAAAGTATGGCATGAAGGCCTTCTAAACAAACTAAAACTCAACCTTCCAGCTAAAATTTGCAACCTTTTAGAAAAATACATAACAGGCCGACAATTTATGATCAAAGAGGGAAACCAAATAAGTTGTTACCAACCAATAGAGGCTGGTGTCCCTCAAGGAAGTATACTAGGTCCAATTTTGTACTTGCTTTACATGGCAGATATGCCAACCAATAGTTTCACACACACGTCGACATTTGCTGACGACACTGCTTTTCTTAGTATTCACAAAGACCCTAAAGAGGCTTCGAACCAGCTGCAACAACACGTAACCCAAGTTGAGAAATGGGCAAAGTTATGGGGAATAAAGATAAATGAACAAAAATGTACCCACGTAACTTTTACTTTACGCAAAGAAACGTGCCCTCCAATCACTATCAACAACCATAATGTGCCTCAACGATCTGAGACAAAATATCTTGGTATTCACCTAGATCGCCGCCTTACATGGAAGCCTCATATAGATGCGAAGCTGACGCAAATGAAACTTAAAGCTGCTCAAATCCACTGGCTTATTGGTAGAAACTCTGTGCTACGTCTTGATTGTAAGCTTCTACTCTACAACTCAATTTTAAAACCAATTTGGTCCTACAATTATGGGGCACTGCTTCCGCCTCTAACATCGAAAAAATCCAACGCCGTCAAAACAAAATTCTAAGAATGATAACTGGTGCTCCTTGGTATATCAAAAACAGCAACATCCACAAGGATCTAGAAGTTCCACTTGTAAAATTAAATAAGCTGGAATCACATCCAAATCCGCTCGCTCGAAGCATCCTGCAACATAGTGGGCACACCCGCCTAAAAAGAGGGGATACTATTGCTCTTAGATGAAACCTTTGAAATTAGTTAACTTTATTGTGAGAACTTAAATTTTAGTCTGGTACTGACTGGACTAGTATTAACTACTTAGTTTTAAGATTTGGATACTTATTGTTAGTTCGCTTAAGCGAAGATTCAATAATAAAATATATGACCAAAAAAAAAAAAAAATTTATACAATCACAATAATTTTTCAGTTTTTTCTTATAAAAATTTACTTCACTTAGGTAGGTGAGGTTAGGTTAGGTAGAACAGGCAGCCGTTGAAGGAAAGGATACAGCTCACTTGGGTCCGCTTAATTCGGTCCCTTTGTGTTACCTTGAGAGGCCGATAGAATAGGTTGAGGTGGAAGGAAAGAAAAAATTAGAGAAGGATAAGAAAGAAAGAAAGAACAGAAAATGAAGCAAACTTACCAGGGTCTCTGGTGGGAATCAAACCCACAACCCCCAGACTGGTAGACTCGTGCACTTACCACTGAGCTACCAGGGCACCCTTCACTCAGGTAAACAATCTTTCATTGTTTAAGCGTTTTTCTTTGTGTGTGGAGTGCGCAGTGTATCTTATTAGATACAACCAGTTTTTTCTTAATAAACTTTAAAAAATAAACAAAATATTTAAAAAATATTTATATACAATATATTTTTTTATAAAGATACAAGACTGTGCGCATTTAAGGGTTAACTTGTTTTGACCGAAATATTTGTGGTTTTAAATCCTTTATTTGATTTTTGTAAAAAATTTTGTTAAATTACCTGTATTTTAACTTTTGTAAAAAATAACGTAAATATAATACGTTTTAATTCAAACCGTTGAAAAAATATATATTTCTCATATAGTTTTAGCTTGCAATGTACAACACAGCATTATATAACCTTAGTTATTTTTTGCTGGGTGTTAAGTACTTTTGCAGAAATATATGATACTCTCGTTGATTTGTTCCTCATCGACTTTGTTAACCCGATTCTTTTAGCACTTTTATTAGTTTTTTTTTTTTAATTTTGATGCTTAAAATTTTTGATTCAGTGCTTTAATAAATTTTTTGTACATTTTATTTTATTCAGTGACACTTAATATTAAATTGAAAACTGAATATTTGTTCATATAAGGTACAATTTTCTTAAGGGTGAGTTTAAACATTTAAAAATATTAAAATTATAAGTTAAGAATAACATAAGTATTAATAATAGGCAATGCTTCTATTATAACAGGTTGTCAGCTTAATATTGCTTCGAGCCAGCAGCCATTTAAAAACAGTTATTAGTGGATTTTATATGTTATAAGTTTTCTAATTATAATTTGAATATAATTAAAAACGATTATGTTTCTTAATATCTTGTATGGTTTATGAGACAAAATTGTAATGTTACGTGATTTCAAAAGGTAAACAAGGCTTTAAATTGATCAGGCGTTTTGAAATTAGTAAAAAATACACTAAAATATTGAACGTAATTTTGCATATGCAAAACCTTTTCAGTTTACAATTGGCCTCTGATAAAGTAAACGTATTCAAAGATACTAATTTTTATATTATTAGCACCATATTTTAAAATTCAACAGTTATATGCGGTTTTCACTCTTGTTGATAAAGTGCCTAGTAAGATTGGTATTTATGGTAAATGAGGTAAATTTATAATTTTTACTGTTGCTGTTGTGTGATTTGACACATTTACCATAAATACCAATATAACTAGGCACTTTATAACCAAGAGTGAGACCTGCTATTGTGGCTAGATGGTGTTACTGATAATAATCTATGGACTTAGGGTGAATTATCAATAGCAACCTAACATGAGTTTCGCTGCCAGTTTTAAAATACAATAGAATATTCAACTGGAAATTTAAAGATGTGCATTTTTAGAAAGTTGGGATTACATTGGCAACTGTGAAGTAAAATTTACTAGCATATTTTAATATGTATCATTTTTTATATTATGGTTATCGAAAAATTTCTTAATATTTTTGTTTTGCTGAATCGATAATTTTATTTATTTGAGCCTTTGCTTTGCTTCCTTTTTCGATAAAAGAAGCAAAACAAAGGCTCAAATAAATCATTTTTTATAAAATTTAATTAAAGGTCATAATTTTAATGAGAAAATTTAAAAACTACGCAATTTTCTCGATTTTGGCGATTTTTGAAACCTAAGGTTGACAACGCTATTCCTGTATATCATCTAAATGCATTTACAATTCTCTCACTTCACGATGAGAAGTAGATTTTTATTAATAAAAGGCAGGGTTGGATAGGTTAATATAGACTGTGGTGGGTGTGGTCTTACAAATTCAAGTTTTAATAAACTTTGGCTTTAAGAGCGTTGTGTGAAGCGCACATAATTATTTTGAATTATTTGATAGTTAAAGGTATACAACCTACAAGGGGTTCCTTTATTTCGCATAAAATGTTTCTGGTCTTACTTTTATAAATATTTTATTAAGTGTATAGCTGTCCTTTTTGTATTTATTTATTTTCCAAATGTTTGCTATTTAATTTGGCTTAAGTTCATATAATTTCGTTTTATTAGAAGAAATTTATATGTTTTCGTTAATGTTGAAAGAAACTTTTATTTGAAAAAGCAGGTTTTTCTACCTATACTAGCCGAGTAGAATGCATTTTCGAAAGCAGCTACGCAATTTCATCATCAGTACTCTTTGAACGGTAGTAGTGTCTTTTGGTTGTAAACATCACCTATTTAACTTACATGTAAAAGATAAAGGGGTACGGTATGAGTGTTTTCCTTCTGTTTTATTTTGTAAGTTAGGACGAAGTTTACTTTTCATATACACTATGCTTTTTTCCATTAAAAGTCTCTTTGGCAACACTTGACTAACGGACAAGCATTTATCCATCTCTCAGATGGAATGAAACGCTTTTTATTATTGTATATCATACTAGCACGTGACCCGCTACTTCGTAAGCGCAGTTTTAGAAATTTATTAAGTAAAGGTGATGTTTTGTGCCTTTATCTCTTAAACTATTACCAAATAAGCAGTACACAAAAAAACTCAAGAATTTTTTTTAAAACAAATAGTTTTTTCAAATAATAGTTTTCTTCAGTATATATTTTATTAGATTCTAATGATATTGCTATTTGATTTTTATGTCAAACAAAACCAAAAGAAAATCTATTAACTTTTTTTTTTAAATTGTGATAAAATTGTGTATCTGGTTTTACAATTTTGTTTATAGGACCGAAAATAGTAAAACATTTAACAGAATTAATAATTTTATTATCTAATTTCGGTCTTATACACAAAACTGTACAATCAGATACACAATTTTGTTTTACAATAAAAAAATTTTTGCTATTGCTTAAATATTTTTTTTTGATTTTTGGTTTATTTTGTTTGACATAAAAATTAAATAGGAATATTATTCGAATCTAATACAAATTTCAGGAGTTTTCTGTGAAAGCGCGCAAAACGGACAATTGTTTTTTATTGGGATAAAAAGTTTTCCGGGTATGCGCTGAGGGTTGACCATCATAAGAGAAATTGAAGTGGTGATGACATGATACTGTGATGTAAAGGTTTATTAGATTTTAAAGGGGCTTTGCTTAAGGATATAAACGATTTGTGGGTGATATAATGATAGTAAGTTTATTGAAGCTTATAGGGGATTTTGCTTAAGGATGTAAATGTTCTGCTGGTTTGCGTTGAGTGTTGCCCGTCCTAAGAAAACGTTATGGTAAGGATTATAGCAATAATGTTTTGACATGATTTCAGTTTTTCAACTGTACAGTTGCCATATCTCTTTGAGAGTACTCGGATTGGCTCTACGCAAATAAATTGATCATGACGAAAAATGGGTGTGAATTTATTCGATGCTAAGAAGTTTTAACAGCTTGACGCTAAGGGTGGCCTGGTATTTTTTGGAAAGTATTATACGATTGGTCTGAATTGTTCTAGCGAAGCACTTCCTTGTAAACAACGTTAGCTGTTTTCCCATCGTTTGTTAATATGAAAAGATTTCTTGGTGAACTAACTCGAGAGCAAGCCACATAAAATTGACCATGAGAGAAACAGTCTTCACTTAAATCAATGCCCGCAATTTTTAGGGACTGCCCCTGTGACTTATTTATTGTTATGGCAAATGATACTTTTAGTGGAAATTGAAGTCTTTTAAACTCAAATGGGTAGCCATCAGATTTGAGGGGTATGCGTGGAATAAAAACTGACTCACCTTGTCCACAACCAGTTAACACAGTAGCTTCGATCACAATCTTTTGCAGTGTTTTGACACGTAATCTAGTGCCGTTGCAAAGCTTTGGGGGTTTGAAGTTACGAAGAAGCATAACCGGTGCTCCAATTTTTAAAATTAGTTTGTGGGAAGGAAATCCTGGAGGATTTAGAGAGTTTAGAAACTCTAAGGGATAGTGTACAGCATCATCAATTTGTAGCACCGAATCGATGGATAGATATTCCTTTTCTGTAGATTCAAATGATGATAAAATATTGTTATTTATTATTTCTGCCCTCTCATTTTTAGGCGTTAAAATAGCGCGTTCGCATAGCCAATCATTAGACTTCGTATTAATTTGTTGAATACCTGGATAAACAATTTCAATTAATTCATCTAAAGTTTTTACAACAGTCGAAAATTCTGCGCCCAACACTATTTTATTTTCAACATTGGGATATTCTCCATTTCCAATTTTTAAAAGTGTTCTTGAAAATTTTTCCGCCGTGGTATCCCCTCTTAAATGAACTCTCATATTTTTGTTAGTGATAGCTTTGTGATAAAAGGCCACAGTTGTGATGATTTTAAGCAAGCTTTTACTTCATCTGCACGAGTTCCCCTAGGAACCACGGGCAGGGTTTGGCGATAGTCTCCTGCTAACAAAACCGTTATTCCCCTCATGACCAAATTATTAGATTTTATATCTTGTAGGGTTCTGTTTAGTGCCTCGAATCCACCTTTGTTAGCCATTGTGCTTTCATCCCAGACAATTAGTTTGCAATCGCGTAGAACTTGAGCAAAATTACTCTGCTTTGATATATTACATACTGGAGTTTCGATGTGGATTAAATCAAGAGGGATTTTAAAAGTTGCATGAGCAGTTCTGCCGCCTTCTAACAAAGTTGCTGCAATACCTGACGATGCCACAGCTAATGCAATATTGCCATTGCTACGAACTTTTGACAAAAGTAAATTTAAAAGAAACGTTTTCCCAGTACCTCCAGGAGCATCTAGGAAAAAAAGTTTGCCACTTTAAGTTTTTATGCTTTGCATAATCTGGCAATACACTTTTTCTTGCTCATCTGTGAGATTTTTTTCCTGAATTAAAGTCTCCCTTTCCAGCTCGAGGATATTATAATTGGTTTCCACAAAGTAATCTATGTTTATTTGTGTATTTTCTGATCTACGTGCTTTTGGTAAACCGTACTGTGTTACGCTTTTCCCACCCATCAATAGTAAAGTATCCTCAATCAGTATCAAACATTTGTTGTAAACTTCCTCCATATTGCAAATTTCTTTTTCCAACTGCAGCATTAACCCATTTCTAATATCCTCCGAAAAATTGTTTTTGTATTTCTGCCAAAGTTTATCGGGGTCTGAAATTTGACAGTTTTTCAACATAATTGCAAAGAGGTCTCTAAGTTTATATGGGTGGTCACTTAATGCTGCATCCTCAAGCGTTTTCTCCCAATGCTTATCATCCTCCAACAAACCTAAGGCTAAACATGCAGACTGGAATGTATTATGAACTTCTCCATTTACAGTCTTTAAGTCAGAAAATGATGTCGGACCCCTCACAACATGTAAAAGCATTCTTAGATAAAAGCATTCAATGTTATTTGGATGAATTGTATAAACTCTCCCCAAAACATCATCCTTTTTAAGATTAACCCATCCGCTTACATTTCTTCCACGTTTTCTTCTTTCAAACTTACTATTTTTCCAAACATAATATGCAGGGACTTCTGGATATAGTAGCGTTTTAGCAAAACTATCAGACCGACATAGTTCAAAAAATCCCAAAAGTGTAGTTTTAGGAGGATTATTTATTTGTTGCATTATATTACTGGAAGTAAAATATATTCTCTGACCGTTTTCAAGGTGTATAGCTAGATGAAATACCGGAGGATATCTTTCGTGAATTGGAAAACTTAAGATCCTCCACACTTCTTCAGAGCTGCTTATATATCTACCATTTTCATATACAGATACTTCATCGTTTTCATTTTCTAATGCAAATGCAGCCTGATCACTACCTTTGTTAATATATTTGCATATATATTTGATAGATTTAACAGAATTGCATATTTCAACATTTATATGAGCCCTAAAAACACGTAAAAGCACTGGGTTATAAGGAACAACCCAACGGTTGTCAACTTCAATATTATTAATTTTAAAAGAGAAGCCACCAAAATCGGGGGCTCTTCTTCGATATAGTAGTTCGGGTAGCCATCGTCCCCTGACTGTGTTTGATTAATGAATTCTCTTGGGTACTTCTTTGTACATTTCCCGTCTTTCATACATGGGGAGTTGATGTTAATTGAACCGCAAGGACCATGAACCATATTACTTTTGACTATTTCGTGCAGTATTGGGTCTTTTTCAGGATTTGGTATTTCCGCGCATACTACGCGATCAATTAAATTAGGCGAAATTCGCTGCTCCAGTCAAATTAAAATATGAACGTGAGGCAGACCTCTTTTTTGCCACTCTACAGAATACATATGGCATCTTATTTTTCCGAAAACATTTCCTTTTGTTAATAGAGCCATCAATTTCTTTATTTTTAAGTGAAACACACGTCCAATAACATCATGTCTATCGTGAGGTTTTTGTGATGATTGAAGGACATTTGATATATCACTCCACTTAGGATTGCATGTAAACGTTATAAAAAGATCAGGACGACCAAATTTGCGAACATAAGTCATGGCATCCTGAGTCTTTTCGTGCATATACCTAGGACCCCCTGTAAATGTTGATGGAAGCACAACAATTTGTCCCATGCTAGAAGCATTGACGTCTTGTCTTCCAACTGCATCGCGCAAATGGACATAGTTTTCAGCTCTAAGTTCTTTTTGATGGGACCTTATGTAATGTAATCTTTCAGTTTCGATTTTAGCATACATGTCCACTAAATATTGGCTAAACAAAGAGCGGTATGGGAATATAAAATCATCATCAGACCTAATCATAATTCGATATGCATAAAAGTTTGCTGCAGATACATTTTTACCATGTAGAGGTCTTTTGGTAATTGGATCTCGCAAGGGAATATTGATTGAATACCCATCTTCTCCATTACAAAATATAAGAGGATACTGTAAAGTGTCATAAGATCGATGAAGTTCGCTAATGCGGTGCAGCTTATTGTCGTGGCTATGAAGAATAATGTCTCTTTTTTCAAATTGTTGTCCAACAATAACCAATGCTACTTCCCTGCATGATGGTGCATTGTAACGGCCAGGGTGACCTTCAGCGGTTTTCTTTTCAGCACGAATAACTACTTGAAAATTTGTACATCCTTGTGAAACACTTTCGATAGTAGTTTTAAGTTCTTTGACATACGAATTTACACTATGTAGCATTGTCTGAAGCTGTTTAACCAAACCCTGCTTAATGCCTGGAAAATTCTGACACCTAAGGTCAGCTTCTTTCTCATCCTCCCCTACAAAATATATTTGTAAAAATTTGGGATTATTCTTAGCTGGTAAAAGGCTTCCAACTAAATGGTACACTTGACCCTGCACCTTAAACGTTGGCATAAAACCATCCTCAAAAATTTTCGTTGCTCCAAAAGAAGTCATTTGGAAACATCCGTTATATTTACGAATATTATTCAAAAAATGTTTGTGTTCTGGGTGCATGTCCATTAAAAGGCAACGTAATAAATCTGGTTGTGTCTTCAGTGGCTCCAATTGAACTTTTCCACCATTACAACATAAGCCAGCTGACTCCTCTTTCCATTTTAATGCTTGGCAGTAAATGCATCTGTGGATCATTTTGCCTATATCAATAACCTTATCATTTTTATAAACGATATCAGGATTGTATTCAAAGGCAGACTTAGCCTTCATTCTCCAAGGAAGCGGCTGTCTTTCTCTGTACCGTTGCTGCGATATTGCACACCGAGCCGGATTTTTTCTATCGTATTGAGAAACAGCAGGTCTATGAACTTCTGGAGTTTTCCTTTGGTAGGACAACACTGCAGCTCTGTGCACTTCAGGAGTATTTCTTTGGTAGGTTGCCACTGCAGCTCTGTGCACCTCAGGATTATTTCTTTGGTAGGATGCCACTGCAGCTCTGTGCACCTCAGGATGTGCTGTCGCATATTTTTTAGCAGCTAGATTTATTTGTTTCTTTCTTACATTGGGTGTAAATCTTGCACGGCGTTTTCTCGAAGACTTGGAAATCGATGATCCATGAATAGTGTTTTGTAAACCACAGGGTTCATACACGTCGAAATGTCCCCCTGAAAGGTTTCCAGTAAATCTTAATCTTTTTATTGGATTACCTTCAGTACCATATCTCACATAGAGCTGTCCGTCCCGATAAACCTCAAAACAAAAAGGGTATATTTGCCCCGCAGCAACTATCTCACATAAACTACCATAGGTAGTTGTTAGTGACATATCGTCTATATACCGGCTCTCATTTAAATAGTTATCTCCATAATAATTATGTGTCATTATTTTAAAATCCTCCCAATTATTAACTACATGTCTTACAATTTCATCTCGAATTTCTTGACTAAATAATTGGTGACCGTACATTAAATATGACAAAGCTGAGAAAAGGCAGAAACCGTCCCTTAGAATCTCAACTATGGAATGATTCTGATTAGTCCCATTAATATTAAGTATTTCAAAATCCATTATGAAAAAAAAACGTCAAACTAAAATGAAAAATTTGTTATTTCTGAAGACGAAGTACTTATATAAGTTTGCACTTTTAAAATTATCAAAGGCAAATATACAAAAAATGCTGTACAGGTATTCAAGTAAAATATATATGTATTTTACATGCCCACCACCAATAAAAAATAATTAAAAGTCACCGATTGTAAATGAAAAGCTAGTTTTTTTGCAGACAAATTTTCTCTTTGCTGCGAGAATTAGTACCTAATTAAATTTATTAACAATATGATCAAAATAAATTCACTGCTCTTCAATGAAAGATTTTTATTATTAAAAAAATCAAATTACTATTAGTCTTCAATAAAAATTAAAAAATTTAAAAAGATAAAAATTTCTGGAATAAAAATAAGAATTCGAAAATATTTTATTAAAGAAACTGAAATTAATAAAACCTGCAGTTGTAACAAAAAAATTTTAAATAATTGGAAATTTAAAAAAAAAAGCAATACGAAATTTTTATTAAGAAATTGGAATTAAAAATTTTAAGTTTAAAGTTTTTAAAATGAAAATAGGAATTCGAAAATATTGATAAAACACACTCATTAGATTTTTAATTGAAATGAAAAGTTTTTAAAAAGATAAAAATTACTAAAATAAAGACAATTCGAAAATATAATTACAGAAAATAAAATTTTGATCAGAATCTTTAGTTAAAACTATAAATTTTTAGATAGTTAAAAATGCCTAAAATAAAAATAGGGATTTAAATGTATTATTAAATAGATTACACAAGTTTACAAATTCCGGTCAACTTTTGGAGCTGAGCCGATGAGAACAAATCTGAACGTTATTTGAGGCGCTGAATTCGAATCCGGTTTTTGTTTTTCAAGATTGGTTCTAGTTTTCGGGCTCTTGCATCTTGGCTGCACTGCACTGTAATAACGGCAATCAGCTATTGGCATCGGCGAAAACGCCATTTAAATTGTAAACTTAAAGTTATTTTTTGTTCTAAAACGTGTTAAAATGGAAAGAAAAAAGGGCAAAGTTGATTCTAAGCGTTTTTGTTATGTTTGGGGATGTTATTTTATCGGAAAAAGTGGAAGAAATATATCAAAAGCGCTGAGAGATGCATATTCTTATTATTTTGGTATCTGTGTGGAAAACACTCACAAGCTGTGGGTACCGAAATTATTTTGTAAAGCGTGTAGTACAAAACTGTACAACTGGTCACTTGGTCAAGAAGCATACTTTTTATTTTTAATGCCAATATTATGGAGACAGCCGAAAAATCATGTAGATGATTGTTATTTTTGCTTGATGAGTGTGATCGGTCTTAATGCAAAAACACTATCAAAGTATAAATATGCTGACGTGTCATCAGTGTCCAAGCTGGTTCCCCGTATGAACAATGACCCTTTTCCAATTTGCCCAGGTGTGAGTGCAAATTCTAGGTGAACTTTCAGTTTGTTACCGACGAACTGTTCGTCACCGACCGAAGATTTTTACATGGAAGCAACACACATAATATCGCAAAGTATGCTAAATGACTTCATTCGTGATTTAGATTTATCGAAACAAAAAGCAGAATTGCTCGTATCGCGGTTGCCGGAGTGGAACTGTCTTCACACTGAAACAAAAGTCACTGATATATAATCGCCAATCATTTGGAAGCAAAAAGTGGGTTTAATTACTAAAACTTCTGTAGCTTTGTCATTTTCGCACCAATCTGGGTCTTGTTCGGCGCAAAATGTGCGTATTGAAATAAACTATTGTCCTATGTAATAAAATAGCAAAATTTTTAATTGTCTGATGTTAAAAAAATTAGTTGAAAAGAGCAACATTTTAAAATATCATAAAATGTTTCATGAATTTTGAAATTGTGTCCACTGTAACACAATCATTTCTTGACTAATCTTCACAAACGACCCATGGTTGTCTTAGCAATTTTATTATCTTTCAATAAAAAAATAATATTTGTATAAACCAACGAATATTTTTAAAGATATTTGCATTTAAGTAATATCATCTTTTTAAATAACGCAAATAACGGTAAATATGCAATATCTCGAAAACTAGAACCAATCTGGAAAAACGGAACCCGGATTCGAATTCAGCGCTCCAAATAGCTTTAGGAATAACTTGTAGTTTCTCAGCTCCAAAACCGTGTATACTTGTGTTATTATTGTTATTAAAATCTTATATTTAAAAGTACAACAAACATACCAGCATGTTGCAATGTGCGCCAAATCGTGTAAAGATGATATGCTGCAAATGTTGGTTTAGCAAACAGAATTTTAAAATGTTGTTAAATGTTTAATATAATTTTCAAAGTTTGTTAAAAATTTTTTAACGTATTATTAATTTTTTATTTTTGTTTATGTATTTATTATTTGGCGTTATTTCCAAACGCATTAGAATTAATTTTTTTTATTCACGTTTCACGTTCTAATCTAATTTTTGTATATTTTTAATTAATATTTGTGTGTTATTTTATTTTAACTTTTAAGGTAGGGAACCACAATTTTCATATTAAATTAAAAACACATTGAAATATGTATGTATATTTTTATATATATGTATATATATAGATATGTAAATATTTATTTATTTTAGTTGTTTTGTCTTTTTTTTTTTTTGTTGTATCGTTTTTTTTTTGTTTGAGTTTTTAGTATATGTATTTTTAATATCTTTTTTTTAATATTTTTTTTATATTTTAAATCTTTTTAATATGTGATATAAAACTTCGAATATAATTTTTTAACGCAAGAGTAGTTGTTGTTAAAAGATCTGTTCAAAACTTAAGACTGATAAAGGGTTTTGACCCGTTTTTATAAATAAGCGCTAAATGATGAATCTCATTAATAAAATCTCTAAAATTGTTTTTGCTATTTATTCATGTATATTTATATATAAGTACTTATTTAGAGTTTTAGTTACGAAAACCTTCATAATTGGTTGAACAAAATTTGCTCTGGATTTATACTGATACCTCTGTCAACGTATACGATGCGAGAAAATAGATAGGATAGGTAATAGTTTTCATAGATACAATTTTTCATGATAATTCATTAACACATTTTTAAATTTTCCCCTTTTTTCGTCTAAAATTTTGCTGATCTTTCCTCTATTTATATTGCGTTAAAGTGCATAGCTGTCCTTTTGCATGTGAAACATACATACATATGTGTGTACATATGTACATGAAGATATCATCTAATAGAGAACAGTATTGGATATGTATAAACATGTTGATATGTATGTGTGATAATCGCTAAACGTTTTGCAACAACATATATACACATCTAACCAGGTAGGCAATAAAAACATTCAAATTGCTAAAAAAAAACCCAAACAACAAAATGCATCATGCACAATTCACAACATATTATTGTTAAGGGCCCTTTAATTACATTAGGTACATATTTTTTTTATTGCTTTGTTAATTATTTTTAAGAATGTGGCTTAGCAGGAAAAAATTTTTATTTGCCTACAAGTTTTATAATAAGTAAGGACAATTCAAGAGAAAATATTAGTTGAATACCTATAATGAGAAAGAAGAAATTATTTTCCCTAAGAGTGCCGTTTATATTGGCTGCATTTTTTTTATTTATAAAACATAAGAAGAAACCTTATGTTTAAATTTGAAGTCTCTAAGTCTGTGTTTAACTCCGAAAATATTAAGGATTTTAAACGAATTAAATACTTATGTAATAGAATTCAACCCGTAGGATTTTTGTAGGGTTTACCTAGTTTTGAATACTTATATCAAGTTTGAGTTATGTCCATCGTGCGTTAAAGTAGTGAATTGATTTTAAAATTTTGGCTTTACTGACTGAGGAAAGAAACGCTTAAGCAGATGATTTACATTCTCTTTTTACTCTGCGTATTATTAAACAAAACCAACGCAGTAAAATTTTTTCATTTTAAGTTAATTTGTTTTAAAAGAAAAGATTTTTTGTTATTATTTTAAGCAGTATCAAAATTAAGTTTTTACCCTGTTTTCCCCTTAGAGTTCAAAATTTCGAAAAGGTGGCAGACACGGGTCCGTTTATTGTTTAAGAAGAATACGATGCTTTTAAAATTTTGAATTTTGTTTCTATCGTGTATAGTTGAGAAGATAATAACATATTGATTTTTTCTTATTTGGCATGTTTTAACCCCCTAAAGGTTCGAAATTTCCAAAATTCCAGCTTAGTGGATCAATGTATCGAGAGATGTACTTACAGTTAAAATTTCAAGTCAGTCAGTCAGTAACGTTATTCCTTTATATATATAGATAGATAGATTTCAAAAAGTTGTCAAAAAATGTTTATATTTTGTCGAGACCTGTCGAACGCAATTTGAACTATGTTTCTATCTTTATTAATATAGAAGTGACAAAAAGTACCTAAAAGGTACCAGTTGGAAATTTGTTCCCTTTTTCTACCCCTCAAGGTAACAAATTTCTAAAAAGTCCCAAAACTATATCCATATTGTGTCAAGTCAAACGCAGTTTGCATAATGTTTCTACCTTTATTGGTTCGATGCTACAAAAAGTACCTTAAAAGTACCACTATATAATATGTACCCTTTTATATGCCTCTTATGGTCCAGAATTTTTAAAATGTTTTAAAAACATATTCATATTTTTTTGAGACTTGCCAACCCAATTTACATTATGTGTCTACCTTTCTTGGTTTAGAAGTTACAAAAAATATTCAAAAAGTACCATTATATATATTATATTATATATATTTTGTACTCTTTTTTTCTACCCCTTAAGGAACAATGTTTTAAAAAAGTACCAAAAATATATTTTTAATTTGTTGAGACCTGCAAAACGCAATTTAAATTAAGTTTCTACCTTTATTGGTTAAGAAATTACAAAAAGTACCTAAAAAGTCCCAAAAAAAGTAATTTGTACCCTTTCTTCTATCCGCTAGGGTCTTAAGTTTGTAAAAAGTATAAAAAAATATTCATATTTTGTCAAGACTTGTCGAACGCAGTTTGAATTATATTTCTATCTTTTTTGGCTCAGATGCTACAAAAAGTACGTAAAAAGTACCACTTTACAAATTTGTACTCTTTTGTCTGCCCCTTAGGGTCTAGGTTTTTAAAAAAGTATAAAAAATATATTCATATTTTGTCCTGACCTGTCGAACGCAAATTAAACTATGTTTTTACCTTTATTAGTTAAGAAGTTACAAAAAGTACCAAAAAATTACAAATATGTAATTTGTACCCTTTTTTGTGCCTAAGGGTCCAAAATTTTTAAAAAGTATCGAAAGCATATTCTAATTTTGTCGATACCTGTCGAACGTAATTTATATTACGTATTTATCTCTATTGGTTCAAAAGTTACAAAAAGTACCAATATAGAATTTTTACCCATTTTTGAACCCTCTTTTTACCCCTCAACGTCCAAATTTCAAAAAAGTGGCAAAAACGTATTCATATTTTTTTAGTATCTGTCGATTGCATTTTGAACTATGTCTGTACCTTTACTCGTTTAGAAGTTACAAAGTGGACCTAGGCACTATCAAAATTTAGTTTTTTCCCTTTTTTAGCCTTAAGGGTCTAATATTTTGAAAAAATGCCAGACACGGGTCTGCTTACTTTTTGAGTAAAATACGATATATTTTAAATTTTGTTTCTATCGTTTGTAGTTTAGGAGATATTAACTTTCGGATATTTCCATATTTGGCCCATTTTAAGCCCCTTCGGGTCCGAATTTCCCGAAATCCCGTCTTAGTGGATCTAAACATAAGGAAAGGTACCCATAGTCGAAATTTCAGGTTTCTAGCTCGGCGCGTTTGGGCTGTGCGATGATGAATCAGTCAGTCAGTAACGTTATTCCTTTATATATATAGATAATAGGAGGGTTAAATCTTTTTTATTTCTTTTTTTGTCAACGACAAATGAACTGAAATTTAAAGATCATTTTGCACCGTGCTAGGTGTGGTTTATATGCTATTTTTATTTATTGTTAAACTGTTTTTAATACAAATGTTTGCTATTTAATTTGGCTTAAGTTCATACAATTTCTTTAATTAGAAGAAATTAATATTTTCTTCAGTTTTCTTTCTGAAACATACATATATAAAGTTGTCAATGTGCCTCAATATTACTTTATATTACATATAAAAATATGAATATGAAATAACACCGAAAACTCATGCAGTAATTTATGACTATGTACGTATGTATGTGTATACAGAACCTAAACAGATAGCAATTAGGTAGCCAATAGCAAACATTTTAATTGCTGGAAACCCCAAGCATCAAAATCAATCAAACATTTATTACAAAAAATTATTTACGAATCTACCTGCTACCGATCGATGTGCGCTGAAAAATGTTGCCACAACTATAATGCTAATAATGTGACCTCTCAAAAAAATTTTCCAATTTGTGTAAATGTATGCCAATGCCGCACGATAAAAATCGTTTAATATCAGGTCATTTGCACCGATCATGGAAACCCAGCTTTACATAGTATATAACAACTTGGCCAACGTTTATATATTTGTATTGCTTTTCCCAACTTAGCTAAAAGTTTTTAGTTTTAATGCTCTTGTATTTAACATATGTGCTATTTATAGAACACGAAAGTCGAACATCTTGGACTTTTTATATGAGTTTTGTTACAATAACATACATATATTTACAAAATGTCCAAGACGTCTCGCCTTTCGTGTTCTATAAAGAGAACGTTAATTTTTAAATTTAATAAGCAATTGCTCACAAACTTGTTTAAATAAAAAAATATTATTTATAGGGTTTGTTGTTGGTTAAGTTTGTCTATATGCATTTCATTGGTTCTTACACCAAATCATCAGTCGACTTCAACCAAATTCTTAAAAAACCTCATGAATATTTTCTGCCTTTATATAATAACCTCAACAATCTAATTGAGAATTACTACAAACAAGCCAAACGTTCAAGAGTTTTTTTAAGAACCCAACAAACCGTTTGTCGCTATGAGCTGTTTTGATTTTTCTTTTTCCCTTTTACATTTGAATAACCATTGGTTATTACTAAATGTATTATAAGGGCTACTGAAAAACAAAACCTTGTTCTATTACAAAAATTTTCAAGAGTTATTCAGGGTTTTATCCCAATTTTCTTGTTTATTTATAGGGTTTGTTGTTGGTTAAGTTTGTCTATATGCATTTCATTGGTTCTTACACCAAATCATCAGTAGACTTCAACCAAATTCTTAAAAAACCTCATGAATATTTTCTGCCTTTATATAATATAGGCAAACTTAATAAACTTTGTAATAACCAATTGTTATTCAAATGTAAAAGGGAAAAAGAAAAATCAAAACAGCTCATAGCGACAAATGGTTTGTTGGGTTCTTAAAAAAACTCTTGAACGTTTGGCTTGTTTGTAGTAATTCTCAATTAGATTATTGAGGTTATTATATAAAGGCAGAAAATATTCATGAGGTTTTTTAAGAATTTGGTTGAAGTCTACTGATGATTTGGTGTAAGAACCAATGAAATGCATATAGACAAACTTAACCAGTTATGTTATAAGTAGGGAAAGATCCCTATTCGTAGGGATTTTCGTGTAAAAAAATCGAGCGTGGGGAAAAAAAGACGGATTTTTTAAAATCGTCAAAATGTAGGAATTTTGCAGAAATATATTAATCTGGCACTCTTTTTCAATTTCTGCAAGCAACGCGTAAAATTGTTGTAACGGCAACATTGCATATTGTCATTTCTATTGAGTATTTCCCGCCATTTGAGCAGTGATATTGAATTTATACACATTATGTTTCTGTAAAATGAATTTATCATCTTCAACAGACTCCTCGGCTTGCTTTAAGGAAACAAACATTTAACTTCAATATGCATTGTCCGATCTTTTTACAAGATGAGTCTAAAAATTGTTACACTTTCCAGAGTAACGAATTGCATTTAAAATAAATTGCTTTACAACTGTACAGTTATGAGGAAACAATCGTTCAAAACAAGCGTTAATTTTTTATATGAAAACACAACCCAAAACTATAAAGTACAAATTTCTGTTTCATTTAATTAACGATTTGTAAATCGTATAAATTTATATCCTTTGCTTTTATGTTTATTATTCTTTTTCGTTATTTTATTTTAATTATATGAAAAGACTGATATATGTACAAGGCAAATTTATACAAGGTAAAAGAAAAAATGCCTAGTTGTATTGTCAAAACTCAAAGCAAATTAGCACAATATAAAACACACACTTGCAAAAAAACTATTTTATTGCTATGAAAATGTGTATAGATGTATAAATTGCACTTTAATTTTAAAATTTAAACAGTTTAAAACAATTTTTACAAAACTTAACACAATTAAAAACAAACCAAATTTATTAGACATAAAAGTAAACCACTTTGACAGAGTAACTTGATCAAAATCAAGAAGCCTTGTTTATGTGTTTATTTATATGGGTACTAGCTGACCCGGTGAACTTTGTACCACCTACCAATTATTGAATATATGGATTTTTTAAAAAGAGTACAAAGTTTATTTAGTCAAATAGGTCATTGGAATATATTTATATAGAAAACAAAAATTCAAAAAGATTACAGAAATAAGGCGTTTCAGGTAAAAGTTGTTAAGAAAGCTATATTTTTTCGTGCATGGGTTATGTTTAGGTTAATTCCCTTCAGTGCAGTACCTTGTGATATACGAAACTTTTCGTTTTGTTATTAGGCGCAAGTACAAATAAAGCAGAGGGTTTGCCCAAACGTGAACAAACAACGTAGAGTTGGCCATGAGAAAAACATGAAATTTCTAAATTAAGACCAAAAATACTCAAGGACTGTAATTGAAAATGCAAGACGAATAGGAAATTGAATTCGCTTAAACTCAAAAGGCATATCGGTTGGTATCATCGGAATTCTCGGAATGAGAACTTCTTCACCTTTAAATTTTCCTCTAAGTATAATTGCGTGTATAACACGGACCATCAGTTTTGTAGTTACCAAGCGCGTTCCATTCCAAAGTTTTGATTGGTTTAAATTTCGAAACACGATAACTACCGAGCCAACCTTCAGTTGTAAGTTGTGCGGGGGTAAGCCAGGCACATCCAAGAAGTTAAGAACTTCAGTTGGACAGTTGGTGGCTTCATCTTCGTTTGTTACACAATCAATTGATTTAAAAGAATGCAGAGTACCAGCGATTTGATTCTAAACTATATACATAGTTTAAATCATCAACATCTATATTTTTAGCTGCTTAAATTGCCCGTTCACTCAACCAGTCATAATTTTTCCCGTTAATAATTATGTTGGGGAATACTTTCTGAATGAGCTGTTCTTTTGATGATACAAAATTACAAAAATTTTGAGGAAACGAATTTAATCCATATTTATTTTTAGCGTATTTTTGAACAATTTTTATTTCTAAAATTTCCTTTATAATTTATCAGGCTAATTGGTTCAAGTTTATTGTGATAAGATTTTCATTGAAGAAATATTCAGAAAAAGTTTAGTTTCCCGACACTAGCCGAGTGGAATGCATTTTCAGAGCCCGCTACAACTCCTCATCAGCACTCTTTGTTCGGTACTGAGCATTGGTAGTAAATATCTTCTATTTAACCCAAGTTTTAATTGAAATTTGAATACGGAAATACTAATTTGTATTTTACACATACTCTCATTAGCAATTGTTAATTCTTGGGTTAGAACGAAATTTACGGCCTACCATTTTTTATATCACGGCAACACCTTTTCTTTTATTTATTCTTCATCTCACCACTTTAATTTTGCCTTATGCATCTCTATTTAGATGAGTATGAAGGCAGCATGCTTTTGCATGCATTAGTTTTGTCTCGCTTTTTGTTATATTTTTAAATTTTATTTTGCTGACGATCAGTCGTCAGCGAGTTGTTGAACATGTTTTATTAACTTTGCGGACGTATTTTTTTTTTTTTTACACCATGCCTAGTGTTATTTAATACATATTTATTTTTAGCGTATTTTTGAACAATTTTTATTTCTAAAATTTCCTTTATAATTTATCAGGCTAATTGGTTCAAGTTTATTGTGATAAGATTTTCATTGAAGAAATATTCAGAAAAAGTTTAGTTTCCCGACACTAGCCGAGTGGAATGCATTTTCAGAGCCCGCTACAACTCCTCATCAGCACTCTTTGTTCGGTACTGAGCATTGGTAGTAAATATCTTCTATTTAACCCAAGTTTTAATTGAAATTTGAATACGGAAATACTAATTTGTATTTTACACATACTCTCATTAGCAATTGTTAATTCTTGGGTTAGAACGAAATTTACGGCCTACCATTTTTTATATCACGGCAACACCTTTTCTTTTATTTATTCTTCATCTCACCACTTTAATTTTGCCTTATTCATCTCTATTTAGATGAGTATGAAGGCAGCATGCTTTTGCATGCATTAGTTTTGTCTCGCTTTTTGTTATATTTTTAAATTTTATTTTGCTGACGATCAGTCGTCAGCGAGTTGTTGAACATGTTTTATTAACTTTGCGGACGTATTTTTTTTTTTTTACACCATGCCTAGTGTTATTTAATACATATTTATTTTTAGCGTATTTTTGAACAATTTTTATTTCTAAAATTTCCTTTATAATTTATGAGGCTAATTGGTTCAAGTTTATTGTGATAAGATTTTCATTGAAGAAATATTCAGAAAAAGTTTAGTTTCCCGACACTAGCCGAGTGGAATGCATTTTCAGAGCCCGCTACAACTCCTCATCAGCACTCTTTGTTCGGTACTGAGCATTGGTAGTAAATATCTTCTATTTAACCCAAGTTTTAATTGAAATTTGAATACGGAAATACTAATTTGTATTTTACACATACTCTCATTAGCAATTGTTAATTCTTGGGTTAGAACGAAATTTACGGCCTACCATTTTTTATATCACGGCAACACCTTTTCTTTTATTTATTCTTCATCTCACCACTTTAATTTTGCCTTATTCATCTCTATTTAGATGAGTATGAAGGCAGCATGCTTTTGCATGCATTAGTTTTGTCTCGCTTTTTGTTATATTTTTAAATTTTATTTTGCTGACGATCAGTCGTCAGCGAGTTGTTGAACATGTTTTATTAACTTTGCGGACGTATTTTTTTTTTTTTTTTTTACACCATGCCTAGTGTTATTTAATACATATTTATTTTTAGCGTATTTTTGAACAATTTTTATTTCTAAAATTTCCTTTATAATTTATCAGGCTAATTGGTTCAAGTTTATTGTGATAAGATTTTCATTGAAGAAATATTCAGAAAAAGTTTAGTTTCCCGACACTAGCCGAGTGGAATGCATTTTCAGAGCCCGCTACAACTCCTCATCAGCACTCTTTGTTCGGTACTGAGCATTGGTAGTAAATATCTTCTATTTAACCCAAGTTTTAATTGAAATTTGAATACGGAAATACTAATTTGTATTTTACACATACTCTCATTAGCAATTGTTAATTCTTGGGTTAGAACGAAATTTACGGCCTACCATTTTTTATATCACGGCAACGCCTTTTCTTTTATTTATTCTTCATCTCACCACTTTAATTTTGCCTTATTCATCTCTATTTAGATGAGTATGAAGGCAGCATGCTTTTGCATGCATTAGTTTTGTCTCGCTTTTTGTTATATTTTTAAATTTTATTTTGCTGACGATCAGTCGTCAGCGAGTTGTTGAACATGTTTTATTAACTTTGCGGACGTATTTTTTTTTTTTTTTTTTTACACCATGCCTAGTGTTATTTAATACATATTTATTTTTAGCGTATTTTTGAACAATTTTTATTTCTAAAATTTCCTTTATAATTTATCAGGCTAATTGGTTCAAGTTTATTGTGATAAGATTTTCATTGAAGAAATATTCAGAAAAAGTTTAGTTTCCCGACACTAGCCGAGTGGAATGCATTTTCAGAGCCCGCTACAACTCCTCATCAGCACTCTTTGTTCGGTACTGAGCATTGGTAGTAAATATCTTCTATTTAACCCAAGTTTTAATTGAAATTTGAATACGGAAATACTAATTTGTATTTTACACATACTCTCATTAGCAATTGTTAATTCTTGGGTTAGAACGTAATTTACGGCCTACCATTTTTTATATCACGGCAACACCTTTTCTTTTATTTATTCTTCATCTCACCACTTTAATTTTGCCTTATTCATCTCTATTTAGATGAGTATGAAGGCAGCATGCTTTTGCATGCATTAGTTTTGTCTCGCTTTTTGTTATATTTTTAAATTTTATTTTGCTGACGATCAGTCGTCAGCGAGTTGTTGAACATGTTTTATTAACTTTGCGGACGTATTTTTTTTTTTTTTACACCATGCCTAGTGTTATTTAATACATATTTATTTTTAGCGTATTTTTGAACAATTTTTATTTCTAAAATTTCCTTTATAATTTATCAGGCTAATTGGTTCAAGTTTATTGTGATAAGATTTTCATTGAAGAAATATTCAGAAAAAGTTTAGTTTCCCGACACTAGCCGAGTGGAATGCATTTTCAGAGCCCGCTACAACTCCTCATCAGCACTCTTTGTTCGGTACTGAGCATTGGTAGTAAATATCTTCTATTTAACCCAAGTTTTAATTGAAATTTGAATACGGAAATACTAATTTGTATTTTACACATACTCTCATTAGCAATTGTTAATTCTTGGGTTAGAACGAAATTTACGGCCTACCATTTTTTATATCACGGCAACACCTTTTCTTTTATTTATTCTTCATCTCACCACTTTAATTTTGCCTTATTCATCTCTATTTAGATGAGTATGAAGGCAGCATGCTTTTGCATGCATTAGTTTTGTCTCGCTTTTTGTTATATTTTTAAATTTTATTTTGCTGACGATCAGTCGTCAGCGAGTTGTTGAACATGTTTTATTAACTTTGCGGACGTATTTTTTTTTTTTTTACACCATGCCTAGTGTTATTTAATACATATTTATTTTTAGCGTATTTTTGAACAATTTTTATTTCTAAAATTTCCTTTATAATTTATCAGGCTAATTGGTTCAAGTTTATTGTGATAAGATTTTCATTGAAGAAATATTCAGAAAAAGTTTAGTTTCCCGACACTAGCCGAGTGGAATGCATTTTCAGAGCCCGCTACAACTCCTCATCAGCACTCTTTGTTCGGTACTGAGCATTGGTAGTAAATATCTTCTATTTAACCCAAGTTTTAATTGAAATTTGAATACGGAAATACTAATTTGTATTTTACACATACTCTCATTAGCAATTGTTAATTCTTGGGTTAGAACGTAATTTACGGCCTACCATTTTTTATATCACGGCAACACCTTTTCTTTTATTTATTCTTCATCTCACCACTTTAATTTTGCCTTATTCATCTCTATTTAGATGAGTATGAAGGCAGCATGCTTTTGCATGCATTAGTTTTGTCTCGCTTTTTGTTATATTTTTAAATTTTATTTTGCTGACGATCAGTCGTCAGCGAGTTGTTGAACATGTTTTATTAACTTTGCGGACGTATTTTTTTTTTTTTTACACCATGCCTAGTGTTATTTAATACATATTTATTTTTAGCGTATTTTTGAACAATTTTTATTTCTAAAATTTCCTTTATAATTTATCAGGCTAATTGGTTCAAGTTTATTGTGATAAGATTTTCATTGAAGAAATATTCAGAAAAAGTTTAGTTTCCCGACACTAGCCGAGTGGAATGCATTTTCAGAGCCCGCTACAACTCCTCATCAGCACTCTTTGTTCGGTACTGAGCATTGGTAGTAAATATCTTCTATTTAACCCAAGTTTTAATTGAAATTTGAATACGGAAATACTAATTTGTATTTTACACATACTCTCATTAGCAATTGTTAATTCTTGGGTTAGAACGAAATTTACGGCCTACCATTTTTTATATCACGGCAACACCTTTTCTTTTATTTATTCTTCATCTCACCACTTTAATTTTGCCTTATTCATCTCTATTTAGATGAGTATGAAGGCAGCATGCTTTTGCATGCATTAGTTTTGTCTCGCTTTTTGTTATATTTTTAAATTTTATTTTGCTGACGATCAGTCGTCAGCGAGTTGTTGAACATGTTTTATTAACTTTGCGGACGTATTTTTTTTTTTTTTTTTTTTTTTTTTACACCATGCCTAGTGTTATTTAATACATATTTATTTTTAGCGTATTTTTGAACAATTTTTATTTCTAAAATTTCCTTTATAATTTATCAGGCTAATTGGTTCAAGTTTATTGTGATAAGATTTTCATTGAAGAAATATTCAGAAAAAGTTTAGTTTCCCGACACTAGCCGAGTGGAATGCATTTTCAGAGCCCGCTACAACTCCTCATCAGCACTCTTTGTTCGGTACTGAGCATTGGTAGTAAATATCTTCTATTTAACCCAAGTTTTAATTGAAATTTGAATACGGAAATACTAATTTGTATTTTACACATACACATAACACTAGGCATGGTGTAAAAAAAAAAAAAAAAAAAAAAATACGTCCGCAAAGTTAATAAAACATGTTCAACAACTCGCTGACGACTGATCGTCAGCAAAATAAAATTTAAAAATATAACAAAAAGCGAGACAAAACTAATGCATGCAAAAGCATGCTGCCTTCATACTCATCTAAATAGAGATGAATAAGGCAAAATTAAAGTGGTGAGATGAAGAATAAATAAAAGAAAAGGTGTTGCCGTGATATAAAAAATGGTAGGCCGTAAATTTCGTTCTAACCCAAGAATTAACAATTGCTAATGAGAGTATGTGTAAAATACAAATTAGTATTTCCGTATTCAAATTTCAATTAAAACTTGGGTTAAATAGAAGATATTTACTACCAATGCTCAGTACCGAACAAAGAGTGCTGATGAGGAGTTGTAGCGGGCTCTGAAAATGCATTCCACTCGGCTAGTGTCGGGAAACTAAACTTTTTCTGAATATTTCTTCAATGAAAATCTTATCACAATAAACTTGAACCAATTAGCCTGATAAATTATAAAGGAAATTTTAGAAATAAAAATTGTTCAAAAATACGCTAAAAATAAATATGTATTAAATAACACTAGGCATGGTGTAAAAAAAAAAAATACGTCCGCAAAGTTAATAAAACATGTTCAACAACTCGCTGACGACTGATCGTCAGCAAAATAAAATTTAAAAATATAACAAAAAGCGAGACAAAACTAATGCATGCAAAAGCATGCTGCCTTCATACTCATCTAAATAGAGATGAATAAGGCAAAATTAAAGTGGTGAGATGAAGAATAAATAAAAGAAAAGGTGTTGCCGTGATATAAAAAATGGTAGGCCGTAAATTTCGTTCTAACCTAAGAATTAACAATTGCTAATGAGAGTATGTGTAAAATACAAATTAGTATTTCCGTATTCAAATTTCAATTAAAACTTGGGTTAAATAGAAGATATTTACTACCAATGCTCAGTACCGAACAAAGAGTGCTGATGAGGAGTTGTAGCGGGCTCTGAAAATGCATTCCACTCGGCTAGTGTCGGGAAACTAAACTTTTTCTGAATATTTCTTCAATGAAAATCTTATCACAATAAACTTGAACCAATTAGCCTGATAAATTATAAAGGAAATTTTAGAAATAAAAATTGTTCAAAAATACGCTAAAAATAAATATGTATTAAATAACACTAGGCATGGTGTAAAAAAAAAAAAAAAAATACGTCCGCAAAGTTAATAAAACATGTTCAACAACTCGCTGACGACTGATCGTCAGCAAAATAAAATTTAAAAATATAACAAAAAGCGAGACAAAACTAATGCATGCAAAAGCATGCTGCCTTCATACTCATCTAAATAGAGATGAATAAGGCAAAATTAAAGTGGTGAGATGAAGAATAAATAAAAGAAAAGGTGTTGCCGTGATATAAAAAATGGTAGGCCGTAAATTTCGTTCTAACCTAAGAATTAACAATTGCTAATGAGAGTATGTGTAAAATACAAATTAGTATTTCCGTATTCAAATTTCAATTAAAACTTGGGTTAAATAGAAGATATTTACTACCAATGCTCAGTACCGAACAAAGAGTGCTGATGAGGAGTTGTAGCGGGCTCTGAAAATGCATTCCACTCGGCTAGTGTCGGGAAACTAAACTTTTTCTGAATATTTCTTCAATGAAAATCTTATCACAATAAACTTGAACCAATTAGCCTGATAAATTATAAAGGAAATTTTAGAAATAAAAATTGTTCAAAAATACGCTAAAAATAAATATGTATTAAATAACACTAGGCATGGTGTAAAAAAAAAAAAAAAAAATACGTCCGCAAAGTTAATAAAACATGTTCAACAACTCGCTGACGACTGATCGTCAGCAAAATAAAATTTAAAAATATAACAAAAAGCGAGACAAAACTAATGCATGCAAAAGCATGCTGCCTTCATACTCATCTAAATAGAGATGAATAAGGCAAAATTAAAGTGGTGAGATGAAGAATAAATAAAAGAAAAGGTGTTGCCGTGATATAAAAAATGGTAGGCCGTAAATTTCGTTCTAACCCAAGAATTAACAATTGCTAATGAGAGTATGTGTAAAATACAAATTAGTATTTTCGTATTCAAATTTCAATTAAAACTTGGGTTAAATAGAAGATATTTACTACCAATGCTCAGTACCGAACAAAGAGTGCTGATGAGGAGTTGTAGCGGGCTCTGAAAATGCATTCCACTCGGCTAGTGTCGGGAAACTAAACTTTTTCTGAATATTTCTTCAATGAAAATCTTATCACAATAAACTTGAACCAATTAGCCTGATAAATTATAAAGGGAATTTAATCCGTTTAATTCGTCGATAGGAATACGGCCATTACCGATAATCAACAATTGGTTGGAGAACTCTTGAGGTGATAAATCGTTAAGCAATGTAACTCTCATGTTTTCTGTCATCTGCAGTATCTTTGGAAAACGCCACAGACTTGAGGATTTAACGCAAGCATTTTTTTGATCAGCCGCCATCGATATTGGAATGACTGGCAGACAGTAAAATCATTGCACCTTCAAAACATCTTGAGTCACAGCGCAGATCTTTAAGTGTTGTTTCAAGAGCTTCTATTGCGCGTTTATGTGCCATTGTTCATTCGTCCCAGATAATAATTTTACACGCTACTAAAACTTTGAACATGGTGGAGTTTTTCGCAATGCTACATTTCGGTTGCTCTATATTTTGAAGGTTTAATGGCAATTTTAACGCTGAGTGAGCTGTGCAGCATCCTTCTTACAAATTGGCCGCTATTCCAGATGAAGATACCGCTACATCAATGTTGGATCTCGCACGAACAGTGGCTAAAATCAATGACATGACGAATGTCTTCCCAGTTCCACCGGGGGTATCCAAGAAAAAAAAACCATTTCCATCATCAATTGCCATCAATATTTTATCATATACTTCTTTCTGTTAGAGGTTTAAGAGGGAAACATTGGTTTGAACAAATTGGTTTAACTCATGTCGATCGAATTCACGTCCACGCTCCACTTGTCGATTTAGTAGCCCAATCATTTTATGTTCTGGTGCTGGCAGTCCTAACCTGACTAACAAACTGCCGCAAATAAGGTAACACATGTCTTCAATTAAGAGCAAAGCTCGGTTATTCATCTTCGCATTGACTTCAAGATTTGGATTTCTCGAGCTGACACGATATTGATGTAAAATGTCTTCTGACATATTATTGTCCCTGTATTTGTTCCACAGGTCACTTGGATTTGACGGGAAGCATGTCGAAGTGATAGTAGCAAGTAATGTTCGTATCTGGCTTGGATATGCAGAAATAATTGCTTCAGCGATTATCGCATTCCAATGAGTATCGTTTTCAAGCAAATTGAGTTCTTGACATGCAGCACGAAATGTTGGGCAGACTATACTATTAACAGTACGAAATGCTGCCAATGATGTTACACCACGAACATTCACCAGCAACAGCCGCAAATAAAAGCATTCATCATTCTTCGGATGAACTGTATAAATGCGACCGATAGCATCACTTGAACGCACATCCGGATGCCCAGGAACCATAGTGCCTTTCTATCGACGTTAAAATTTTTTTGAAGAAGCGTTCCAAGTGTAATACCGTGGCATCTCCGAGTAAAGTAAAGTTTGTACAAACGGATCGCTTTGACAAACAGCAAATAAACTTATCAATGTTGTCGCTGGAGGTATTTCAGCACGATGAACAATATTTGCCGCAGTGAGATATACTCGTTGGCCATTCTCCAGATGCACTGCTAAATGTGCAACAGTGGGATGACGTTCGTGAATAGGGAATGAGAATATACGCCAAACCGCCTCATTGCAGCTCACATATCGCCCAACTTTATAACGCGTAGTTTCATCGTTGCCATTGAAGGTTTGGATGCTTAAAACAGCCATATCGCTGCCTTTCGTGACATATTTTCAGATTGCCGTCGATCATGCACGGAGATTGGGGGTTAATGGTGCCACACGGTCCATGAACCATATTTGTAATTACAACATCATGTAGTTCTTGATTTGTTTCGGGATCAGAGATCTCGGCACTTATAGTATAATCTATCTGGTCTGGTCGAACTTTTTCGACTAACCATCCAGCATCGAGTATCTCCGAATAGGTATTGCCTAACAATATATAAAATCAGCAAACGAATGTTTTGCCTAAACACACACAATTCACAAAATATTATCCTTAATAGCATGTAAATTTTGTTATAAACATGTTTTGTTTCTTCGATAATTACTGAAAACTACTAATAAAGCGTAAATAGAAAACTGTAGCCTATCGCATCTTTTATAATGGGAAGCTATTACCAAGAAAAGCTTCACGAACAGTCCAGTCTATAATGGCTTCATTATTTTGTAGCCCTATCCGCCACTTGTAAATAATTTTTTTTTTATTTTAAATGTTTGTTATGCTTACCAAAAGAAAATATAGAAAAAAATTGCGTTAATGACTCTCTAACTGACAGACAGATTCCTCATTACATAGCCTAAATGCTTAGGGCAAGACTTAAAATATGTATTGGTTTATTTTGTAGCTTCTGAACTAAAAAAAGATAGAATTATAATTTAATTTACGCTCGACAGGTTTCAAAGTTATGAATGCCTTTTTAGTACTTTTTTTGAAATATAAGACCACCAGAGGCGAGACAGGATAAAAAACAATATTTTGAAACGGCTTATATCCATTTTGTACCTTCGGAACCGAAAAATATAAAAAGGGGCTCAAATTATATTTTGAAATTGCGTTCGACAGATTTAGAAAAATATGAATATAAAATTTTGATAATTTTGATCCTAAGGGGTAAAAAGGGATAAACATTAAGTGGCAATTTTTAGGTTATTTCTGATACTTTTAAACTAATAAATTAAATTGCGTTCAACTGGTGTAAGAAAAATATGAACACGTTTTTGAAGTTTTTTCACAGTTATTGAGGTTTGTATAAGAAAGCATTTTTGTTGTGTGGAAGGTGCAATACCCATTATTCCCTTTTTTCCTAAGTATACTAACCTCAATTATGTATATTAGCAAACATAAACATACATAGACAATTTTGAGACTCTAGGTATAAGAATTATTGAAGTACATGTAAAAAAAATTCCAATTGTATGGGAGGTGCCACACCAAAAAGTTTGGAGACCTTAGCTGTTACAGTTATTGAGATACACATATAAATATTTCCTTGCTATTAGAGGTTCCACACCCATTATTCACTTTCTGCCTATACTCGTCTTAGTTATGCATATTAACATAATAAATACATTTATTGACATATAAATGTAAAAGATATTTTCTTGTAAAGGAGGTGCCACGCCTATTATTATCTTCACGCCCAAACTCAGCCTAATTGTAAAAATCAACATCGTAGACACCTACACAACATTTGGAGATTTTAACCCATACACAGCTGAATTATGCATATTACCATTATAAACATCTTTACAAAGTTTTAAGAGTTCAACTGTTACAGTTATTGAGATATATAAAAAAGCTATTTTCGTTGTATGGGAGATGCTCCGCCCATTTATTTTTTTCCGCCCATACAGAGAACAATTATGCAAATTAGCACTATAAACATTTGTACAAAGTTTGAAAACTTCAGCTAAAACAGTTATTGGATATATATATAAGCTATTTTCGCTGTATGGGAGGTGCTACGCCCATTTATTTCTTTTATGCATATTAGCACTATAAACATTTGTACGAAGTTTGAAAACTTCAGCTATTACAGTTATTGAAATATATGCAAAAAACTTTTTTCGGTGTGTGGAAGGTACCACGCCTATTGATTTCTTCACCGCCCATATAAAGCTCAGTTATGCATATTAGCACTATAAACATCCGTACGAACTTTGGAGACTTCAGCTATTACAGTTATTGAGTTATATAAAAAAAACTATTTTCGTTGTATGTGAGGTGCCACGCCCACTTATTTTTTCCCACCCATACAGAGCACAATTATGCATATTGGCACTGTAAGCATCCGTACGAAGTTTGGAGACTTCAGCAATTACAGTTATTAAGATGTATACAAAAAACTATTTTCGTTGTACGGGAGTTGCCACGCCCATTTATTTTTTCCCGCAAATACAAAGCTTAATTATTCATATTATCACTATAAACATCCGTACGAAGGTTGGAGAGTTCAGCTATTGCAGTTATTGAGATATATACAAAAAACTATTTTCGTTGTATGGGAGGTGCCACGCCCATTTATTTCTTCCAGCCCATACAAAGCCTAATTATGCATATTACCACTATAAACATCCGTACGAAGCTTGGAGACTTCAACTATTACAGTTATTGAGATATATAGGAAAAACTATATTCGTTGTATTGGAGGTGCTACGCCCAATTATTTCTTCCAGCCCATACAAAGCCTAATTATGTATAATAGCACTATAAACATCCGTACAAAGTTTGGAGGCTTCAACTGTTACCGTTATTGAGATATATACAGAAAACTATTTTCGTTGTATGCGAGGTGCCACGCCCATTTATTTTTTCCCGCCCATACAAAACCTAATTTTGTATATTAGCACTATAAACATCCGTACGAAGTTTGGAGACTTCAATTATTACAGTTATTGAGATATATACAAAAAAATATTTTCGTTGTATAGGTGGTGCCACGCCCATTTATTTCTTTTAGCCCATACAAAGCCTTATTATGTATATTAGCACTATAAACATCCGTACGAAGTTTGGAGACTTCAACTATTACAGTTATTGAGATATATACAAAAAACTATTTTCGTTGTATGGGAGGTGCCACGCCCATTTATTTCTTCCAGCCCATACGGAGCCTAATTATGTATATTAATAAATAATTTAGTTGTACCAAATTTAGAGACTTTAGCTATAATAGGTATTGAGATATGTGAAAAAAACTGTTCAATTTGTATGGGAGGTGCCACGCCCAGTCGGAATTTCAAAAAATAAATAAGCCTAAAACGCATTCCCAGATATCGGGTATGTCTTTTTTTTAAGTTTCATTAAAATAGGTCCAGCCGTTCTTGAGTTATAAGCGGTGTCACTAACAAAAAAAATTGTTCTTTTATATACATATAAGATATAGAATGTACGTACAAAAACGTTAAATACATTTTACTTGTATAAAACCTAAATATATACGTATGTTTCCTTTTTTTGTGTTGATTTATGTTTGCATTAAAAAGTAGGGATTTTTGTAGTGACAAATTTTTGAGCACACAGGGAAAAATAGGGATTTTTTTCGGACTGTGCAAAGACTTTTTAAAAAAATTTACAACATCACTGAACTTAACCAACAACAAACTATAAATAAACAAGAAAATTGGGATCAAACCCTGAATAACTTCTGAAAGTTGTTGTAAAAAATATTATAATAAAAACGACAAAGAAAATATTCCCATTCCTGATCAGTATTAGTTTTTCAACAAAACATGAAAGAGCATAGTAAATCACTTTACAAGTTTTTGATATTTTTTTGTATACCATTATATTACATTATACCTAATGTTGTCTAACACTGGCTAATGTATACAGTTTATACAGTAGCTACTTTTCAATACTTATAGATATTACGTTTTCGCACATGTATGTTTGATTGATACGTATGTATGTAAAGTATGTTAAATAAAAGTATTGAGTATACATGTAACCGTGCCAGCTTATGCATGTATAAGTGGATATTGTGTGCGGTGCATGTATAGTTATACTTAATAACCGAAAAAAATAAGTAAATATTCAAGTTATTTTATTTTAGAGTACCCAATGTCATTCTCTGGTGGGAACCAGGCAATACAATCGGATGTTTTGCGTCAAATTGAAGAGCGGAGTTTGTTAGTCTTCCTCCAACACGAATAACATTAGCCTTTTTTATGTTGGTTGAATTCATCGGCAAAGTACGAAAATTAAACTATTCTGCAACAAGCTAATAGAGCGCTGTTCATTTCCCCCACCGTGATCAGCCCGTAGTTGATGCTTTAAAAGACTTTATAAAACGTTGAACATAGCCTATTACATGTAGTACTTTTACGTAGCTGTTAATAAATTTGTGAGTCTCCAATATGTCATTCGACTTGATACAACTAACTGGGCTAACACAGTTGACTCCTATAAATGTAGGTGATACGTGTTGGATATCCAATGAACTGTGTGTAGGAGCAACATAACATGGCCATTTGGACTGCTCCTCAGTTGAAAAGGGGAGCCTCTAAGCCAAAAATCACTGTCTGTAAGGGCAGAAACCGTAGATCCCCTTGACAACAGATCTGCTGGATTTTGCTCCGAAGGTACGTGCAACCACTTTGTATTTGATTCTTGTATTTTACTTATCCTGTTTGCTATTTTGGGCGCACGTGTGCTTCTCCTGCAATCCATGCTAGTGTTGTGGTTGAGTCTGACCAGCAGAACAATTTGTGTGGCTGCAAAGGAAAACTGCGCTAAACTGTACGCACAACAAAGCCGCACATAGTTCTAAGCGTGGCAAAGAAATTTCCTTTGTGGGTGCTACTCTAGATTTGGCGCATATAAGTGATGATGTCAAAAGTTTCATTCTTTGCGACTACATAGACGCATGCCCCGTATGCCCTTTTGCTGGCGTCTGCAAATGAAACTGAAGTATTCGTCCTTTGGTGACCATCTCATCCCAAGCGTTTTTATATAGGACATGTTGTCAAGCTGGACAATGTCTTCTTTGGGTACACCTTTTAATATAACTTCGCTATTTGATGCATATTTACGAAGAGGAAATCCACAACAACGTAGTTACTCTATTACCTGTTTTTTGATTTCTCTCACTTCATCCGTACTTCCTCCTCTAGTCAGTAAGTTATCCACGTTAAAGTCACTTAGAGTTACCCTTGCACCAATTGGATATGACTTTGCATTTTTAAAAGCCAGTTATTGTAAGCATTTTACGGCCAGGTAGGGTGCGCAGCTGGTGCCATATGTTAAGGTTTGTAATTTATATTCAATGAGGGGCGCAGACTGTTGCATTCGCTATAGTATACACTGCCACTTTGTATCGTCATCGTGCACCAACACTAGCCTGTACATTTTTGCTATGTCTGCCACAAGTACATATTTGTGATAACGAAAGTGATAAAGCATGCGGAAAATATCCTCCTGCAATGTTGGCCCTACGCAGAGCACATCGTTTAGCGACTTTTCTGAAATTGTGTGGCAGGAAGCATCAAACACGACTCCCAAACGAGTTGTAGAGCTGTCTGGCTTTTCGACGCAGTGGTGTGATATAAAATAACGTCGTTCTTGGCTGGAGACTGCTGGCGACATGTGGTTTAAGTTCAAATATTCGTCCATGAATTTGCTGTATTCCGCGTAAATACGGCTATCACGTGACAACTCTCCTTCCAAGTATAAGAATCGTGGCTGAGCAATCTCGAATGATCGCCCCAAAGTGGATGGGTCGACTTTAAATGGTAGCCGAACTTCAAATTTGTTTCTTTGTGGACATTTTGTTGTTTGTTGAAAATTATTTTCGCACTGTATTTCTTCAGCTGATAATTTGGTTCCCTTACTCATAGTACAGTTTCCTACGTTCCAAAATTTGTTAGTAAATTTTTCAAACACTGTTCGTTAGAAATTGCCAAAAATGACTTATAGGTAACTTTGGGTTTGCCGATACTGGCAGAACTTGTATTACTACTAGTTGCATTCGCATTTTGTAGACAAACAATTTCCTCATTGTGAGCCGTTAAGTATTTTTCCAACGTTGGCTGAAGTTTGACAGGTGATCTTTGCGGCAAATTCGGTAGTAATGGTTGTTGTGTATTTATTAATGGTAATGGCTGTGGTGAACCTAATGTATTAGCTGATCCAGTGATAACCCATCCCAGCTTTGTTTTATTGAAATTCGGTTGATTTTCTAGTTTTATTCTACCCACCATTAGCAGATCCCAAAATACATCGGTGCCAATGAGAGGATCTATTGGAGCTGGACTATGGAAATAAGAATCTGCCATCTTAATGTTAGCTGGAATCTGCTTCTTTGATGTCTGTATTTTTTCTTGAGGGTGGCGTGACGCTATACATGGAATTACAACGGCATCAATTTTTGCAGAAAAATTTGTTGTTACTGATTTTTTTATGATAGCACACTCGTAGTTTGCTGATACAGCATTGTTTCCCAATCCTGAAATTACTGTTCTTACCATTTTACTTGAAGGTTTTAGGAATTGAGCTATCCGTTTTGTAATAAAATTAAGCTGTGAGCATGAGTCTAATAAGGCACGTCCCAGGGTGGACACGCCCTTTTCGTTACGTATTTCTACCATAGCTGTAGCTAAAATAACCAGTGCCTATGTTCTGTAACTCTCGCCTCGAGATTCTTTTCACTTGAAACATGCAAAATGAAACAAAATGACAAACAGCTGACTTTTTTCAACAGACTGTTTCTGTAACTTTTCATGCGAGAACTATCTGTCACGTGAACCAATTACTCGTTAAACACAAGAAATAGTGTTTCTGTAAAGTTTTAAAGCTAGAACTTTTCACTTTAAAGTGCCAAAAATACTCACAAATAAAAAGACCGCCAGATAACAACATTTAAAGAAAAAAGTATTAAAATATATAAAATGAGTAATAAAAATATAGAAAAAGTAAGTGTAAATGTTTTCCGTAATTCAAAAATCATTTAAATTTTGTGAGTTTTAGAAAAACATGAGAGTTTCGAAGCAACAAAAAGAAAAATTAGTGGAGTTTATGTCAACTCGCCGTCACTAAAGCTGCATTATACATTTTTTGTAATTTTTTCAACAAGTTTTTTTATTTATTTACATATATTTTTTGGTTTAAATTTCTTTAATTTCTTTCTTTTTTTATTTCTGGCGCAGAATTTATGTATGGTTTCTTTTTCTTTTTTCGTAGTTTTGTTTACTTTTTCTCACCTTTCTGACAGTTCTAACGTAATGACGTAAGCATTTTAGGTATTTCTCGCCAATAGTTACAGAAATAGTGAGATATGCGGCAGCGATTTTGCGATGAACAAGATGTAACGATATGGTTTGGACCTAAACAATTTAAGCAAAGTTAATGTCGTTTTACTGTTGCAAAGCGATCTTGAGTATTTATTTCAATAACTTTTGTGCAACGATATGCACCGTGATGTGGTGATGAGTTACAAATAATACAAAATGATGGCTGGTTTGAGACAACTAGAGATGATGATGATGTAGATTTTTTGTACTCTAACGAACGACTTAATTGTATTGATTGTGGGTTTGTGTTGATAATGGTTAATGCTTTGCAACGCCTCTCTAAGAATGATGCCAAATTTTGCCAAGTTGGGATTTCCAGATTTGCTATGTTTGCCACCAGATTCGTGGGCGCCTCGTCATCCCATTTCGCCTGTGGGTGTCCAGCTTATTTACAACCATATGTAAAATTATGCTATCCGAAATTTGAGACTTTGAGGCAATTGATTCTAGCGCACGAAAATCCGCCGTTATACTGTCAATAAAATCACGTAGTGTTATTTTCTGTGTTGTACATGCGACTGAAAAATTTTATATTTGTTTTCGTATCATGAAACAAGGATTTCGAGAGCCGTTTCATAGTTTTCGGCAGTTACCTCAGTTGACTGTATTAGTTTGGAAATTTGATACAGGAGTAAGATCTGCATTATTATGTACTAAAACACAAAACATATTGTAAAAACCACTGCATTCCGTTTGCTCGCCACCAAAATTTGTCAATTGGAGTCTTGGTAAATTTAGTTTTGGCGTGCATAGAGACACTGGTTGCATTCGGGTACTGGAGATAAACGTGTCGGCGTTGTTGTGATGTGCTCTTATAAATGTCATAGTTTTCAACAGGTGAGCTTTTACTAAAAAATATGATACCTTGAATATATTTATATCAATCTTATTAAAACACCTAACACGGGCTAATTTATTTTATTCAAATTACCGTTTATTTTAAGTTTTACTACTCATTCAGTTTATAATTTAAGGTGAACTGTAATACTTATTAAACTTTTTGCTTTTTCTTAAACTACCATTTTTGAAACAAGAACAAAATAATTGTCGCAAGTAACGGACCCAGTCATAAAAATTCTTTTCTTAAGTTTACAACATCCAGTATACGATTTTTTCCACACATTTGTTGGTGTCACAAAGAATTTTGTAAAAGTAAGCGAATGATTCCCACTAGAAAATTTAAGAAATTCGAAGGGTCCAAACACATACCTATTGGCTGCAAGAAAAGTACGAGGAAATAATGGTTGCACTACAACGCAAGTATGGCACCGAACACAAACGAGATATATACCGAATGGAATTGCGAGGCAGAGTACAGAAAGCCAACGAATCGTTACAAGATTTTGCAACAGGGATCGAGCGGTTGGTACAGTTGGCATATCCAGGCGAGAACCACCCATTTTTAGATCCATTTAAGATAGAAACGTTTGTAGGTGGAATACTAGATCCTGAAATCAAACAATCGGTGTCTGGCACATTGAGGTCAACGTTTGCAGAAACCGTATTATACGCGTTGACACAGAACACTGCAAAATTACTCTATAAGCTGCAAACACATAAGGTGGGAAATCTTGAAATTACCGCAGAAGAAGACGTATAAATCATGTATTCATTGTCGCGTAGATTGTAGACGAAGTAATCATAGGTGCAGATTTTATGATCAATCATAAAATTAATCTGCATTACAATGATTTGGCGGAATACTAAAATTCCCTTTGATGTTGGTTACAAAGAAAAGGCGTCAGTAAGGAAGCTATTTGCTATAGAACATGAGAAAATAACACCACGTTTAGAGGAAGATTGTGTGGACAACCGGTTGCGGGTGGTAGAACAAACAGATAGAAACGGAACTAAGCATGGAAATGCGGATGCACTCCCCCGAAAACCGGGGAGATCAGAAGAAAAATCAGACGTTGATGTTCGACTAACACGCATATAGACAAGTGACGACTGGTCAGCGGCGCAAAGGGACGATCCCGTACTGGCGAAAATTATGTCGGCACAGAATGAAGACAAAAGGCCAACCCGTAACCAAATATCATATTGGGCGCTGTGGAATAGTCTGCAGTTAATTAACGGATGCCTTTATCGCCAATGGAAAAGCGCTGATGGTAAATCGAAAACGAGTTTAATTGTGGTGCCATTCTTTGAAATCGAAGAGGTATTCAAGGAGTTCCATGATGGTCCTAGTGGTAGTCACCTTGGTGTAACAAAAACCGTAGGGAAGATTAAACACCGTTTCTATTGGGTTGGATGTCAACAATCTGTTGCTAATTGGATAGCAAACTGTGGACGAAGTATCGCAGCCAAAGGCCCAGTAAGAAGAAGTAGGGGACCACTGCAGCAGTATAATTCAGGTGCTCCCTTTGAGCGAATAGCGATGGATATGGCAGGACCCTTTCTTATCAGTGAGGCGAGAGACCGCCACGTCTTAGTGGTAATCGACTACTTTAGCAAATGGCCAGAGGTATACTCTATACCAAACCAAAAAGCTAAAACTGTCGTAAACACGATTGTTAACAGCTGGGTGTGCCGCTACGGTGTTCCGCTAGAATAACATTCTGACCAGGGTAGAAATTTCGAATCTTCGATATTTCAGGAAATGTGCGAGTTATACGGTATCTGGAAAAAGAGGACTACGCCACTTCAGCCACAGTCTAACGGCATGGTCGAAAGATTTAACCGCACGTTAGAAGAACACATAAGAAAAGTGGTCAGTACACACCAAAGAGACTGGGATAAGCACATACCTAGATTTCTGTTGGCATACAGGTCAGCCATTCATGACTCTACCTCCAGAACACATGCAAAAATTTGGAACCGAGCTGAAGCTGCCAGGTGATATAGAGTTCGGTATTAAGTCCACAACAATAGATTTATTTATTTATTTAAATATATGGATAATCTATGGATAATTTTCTTACAGACTTAATAATTTTTTAATTATAGTAGACAAAGTAAACAAAAAAATACAATAACAATCAAATTAGTAAGGAAAATTAATTATTTAAATACACAATAATGTTTCTTTTAATGGCATCAATGTTTAAAGAGAAATCAATTAAGTTGTACATTTCGTTAAAGCAACAGCACAGTCTTCGAAACGGATCTGACATGGCAAAGTTAGTACTATGTTTTTACATACAGCGGGTTAAAAGATCGTAATGTGCGTTAAGGAATAAAGTAACGTTACCCAGCAAAAACTCCGAACAGATTTTACCGTTAATAAGATTAACCATGAACGATATATTCAGCATAATTCTCCGGCTTTTTAAAGTTGGTAAATTGATCTCCGCTAATCTTATTACGTATGAAGGGAGCTCAGTATAAGAACGATAATTATTTCTAAAAGAAAAAATAAGATATTGTTTTTGAACGGATTCAATACGATCGCTGTGTAAATTATATTGAGGGTCCCAAATAATTGAACCAAACTCCAAAATGGGTCTCACCAGGGATGTTTATAAACGCAGAGTAATACAGGGATGATTGAATTCTTTGGCCCACCTCTTAATAAAAGCCAATGTGTTCCGGGATTTATTAACGTTTAAAGTTATATGTATGACAAAGCCCAGTTTACTGTCTAAAAGTAAGTTATTATTATCAAGTATGTAGGTATAAGGAGTAATGCGTACTTTGGAGAATTGCATATGCTGACATTTTCCAGGGTTTAATTCCATAAGGTTAAATTTACACCAATTACCTAAATTATTTAAGTCCTCCTGCAGAAGAATATGATCAGACGGTTCTTTAACATCCAGAAATATTTTGACATCATCGGCATACATCAATATATCACAATGTTTAATTGTCTCTGGCATATCGTTAATAAGTAGTAAAAACAATAACGGGCCGAGGTGACTACCTTGTGGTACACCAGAGTTTACAAGAAATTTTCTGGAAAAGCAAGAATTAAATTTGACAGATTGCGTTCTACATAAAAGATACGATTTTAGCCAATAAACGCCTTACTAAAATCAGTGTAAACAGCGTCAGTGTGGTGGCCATTATTATAAGCATTATTCACGAAAGTTGTTAAATGTAGAACATTAGTCATAATAGATAATCCCTTTCGAAATCCATGTTGAGGTGGTGTCAGTAGACAAGAAATTTGGTGAAAAAAACCATCGATTAAGCATTTTTCAAAGTTTTGGTATATCACTAAGTTTTGCTATACCTCTGTAGTTAGTTAAAACTGATTTGTTTCCGAATTTAAACAGCGGGATAATATATGATTCTTTTCAGATTTTGGGAAAATATCCATATTTTAAAGAAATATTAAAGATAATAGATAAAGGTACAGCTAAAGCTGCAGCACAGTTCAACGAAACACAACTTAGAATGCCATCAGGTCCACTTAAAAAAGATGGTTAAAAATTTTTTAAGCAGTCAAGGATCTGAGTGGTGGAAATTGTAGACGTAAAAATTTTTTGATAACTAATAATTCTGTATGGATAGACAGACTACTAGGGTTGCATTTTATAATTCGGGATTAGAGAAGAAAAACAAATATTAATCATCGAAAATCTCTTTATTGTTTTTCAAAATATTCCCCATAAAGATCTTTACACTTTTGCATGCGTTCAAACCAATTGTCGAAGAACTTTTGCCACTCTGATTGAGGGATCTCCAAAACATGAATACAGCAAACGCTTCTTAAGGTGTCGAAAAACGTTGACCTCTAATTGTTTTTTTACGAATGGGAATAAAAAGAAGTCATTCGGTTTTTAAAAATGCAGTTGTTTGAGCCGATGTATGAGAGCTCGCATTGTGAAGAGTGATCCATTTTCGGGGTTGGTTTTCCTGGTTTCATAGAAGACAATTGGCAAACAGATGGTTGTGTACCACTCAGAATAGACTGTTCTGCGTTTTTCAAGTGATACGGTTGCGACATGTCCAGTTGTTCCAAAAAAACTGGCGATCATTTGCTTAGAAGTGCTTCGGGTCCGAACAACTTTTGTTGGATTTGACTTATCTTGAAACACCCATACAATCAACTGCTGTTTACTTTCGGGCTCATATGCGTAAATCCAGGATTCATCACCTGTCACGATATCATAGACGTAATTCGAAGCACCGCGATCGTATTTTCTGAGCAGTTCTTTCGACTAATCGACACGAGCCTTTTTTGAGCGATTGACAAATTGTATGGGATCCAATGCGAAAAACTTGTTTTGACAGTCAAATATTCATGCAATATTGAATGCGTGATGGTCCCACTAATGCCTAAGGCTGTATCAATCTCACGATAGGTTACGTGACGATCTTCCAATATCAGTTCATGCACAGCATCAATGGTTTTCGGAACAACAACTGATTTTGCAGGACCTTCACGAAATTCGTCACAGAGTGAACTACGACCACGATTGAATTCACCATACCATCGATTAAAACTGGTCCTTGATTGAGCTTCATCGCCAAAAACAGAATTTAGTTCATCCATGCTCTGTTGCTGAGTTAATCCACGTCGAAGGTTGTAAAAAATAATCGTACGAAAACGTTCACGATTAAATTTAATTTTTGAGTCGAGTTCAATCTTTTAAGTTACTGTAAACTACACAAATAGCGCTCGTATGTCAAAACGTTCTGAGTACGTATAACTTAGAAAATGTCAAACTTTACGATAGAGCTGTCAGCTGTCAGATTGAAACACCAGTGTTGCCAAATCCCGAAATATAAAAGGCAACCTATGTAGTGCTATAAACTGCATTCGAGTATGTAAAAGCAAAGAAGTCGGCAAACACTAATTATGTTCTCATGACTTGATTTATTTGCAAAATATTTCATGACTTTTGAAAACCCAGACGACTTGCGTTTAGAGTTTAAAAACTTATAGAAACACTTTGGGTCTTGAACAAAATTCCGTTTTATGTTTTGAATATAGTTATTGTACATTTGTGAATTTAATAAATTATATTCTACACGAAGAACTAAATATATCTGTAATAAAAAGACGATCCAGAGCTTTTGTATTTCCTAAAGTGTTTGTTTTTTAAATTCTTCAACGTTGAAAGTTGCTTGCAGTTCCAAGGTGGGCCAGACCTTATACGCGGAGTATATTAAGGGATGCATTCATCCATATATTCAAACAGGATTTTGTAAAAAATATCGATTATGTCATCATGTCAGCGATGAACAATTTGGTGTTGAAAGCAGTTCCAGCCAGTTGGTATTACAAAGAAGACTAATTAGATCAGCGTAATTAGCTCGGTTGAAGCAATAAACTTTAGTGTGACTCAATTTGTTTTTAACGTGATTATCTACGTTTAAGTGAAAGTTTGTTTCGATAGTAGGATAGTAACGGTCTTCAGGTAGAGTAACAGGTTCAACACGGCACACAGTACATTCATTTGGCTCATTAGAATAAACGAAATCCAGTAATTTTCCAAAAGAACACGAAGACGACTCTTTAAGGGAACAAAAACTTCTTGACCAAGTTCATGAATTCGTACGTGGCCGGATAAAAACGACCAGTGACAAAATGAAAGCCAGATACGATCTAGCAGCGAATTTCGAAGGTTTTAATGAGGGATAGCTAGTTCTACTATATAACCCACAACGGAAAAAGGGATTGTCTCCTAAACTAAAAAAGAATAAATGATGTCGTGTATAGAATTCAAAAATACAAAAACCCAAGATCAAATATGAAAGTGGTTTATCTCGAGCGCCTCGCCAATTATGGAAAAAGTTAATATATGCCTATTCGGGACGAACAGGCTTAAGCGGGCGGTAGTGCTACGGAGTTGAATTTTGACTAGGTATGTAACATGATCATTTTATAAGTTGTGGGGCGTTATTGGCGGTTGTTGTCTGCGCTTAGAAGTTCTTTCGAAATGGTGGCCAACTAGTCTAACAAATATAGTAAGGAATTAATTTAAATATAGCTGTCATCTAGTAGTTTCAAGAATGTACTAGTGAGTTTTCGAACTTTATGGAACATAACAGACTACCACCAAGTACTATAAATAGTCGTTCAACACGCATGCCATAATCAATATCAGTTTAACCATTGAGTTGGATAATTGCAGATTGCTAAATAATAAAGGTGAAAAACATTAACTGTTATAAGCAAGACTGTAAAGAAATAAACGACAGTGTGTTTAAGCAAATAAAGTTCTCGTACTGTTGAAATAAATTTCAAGTGTTGTTTACTATTTATTGCAATAAAAAAACCCCGGTTCATTTAAAGGAAATAAACCAACGTTTGTAAAAGGTATAAACGTAACAATATTATTCATACAGAAATTATGGTTTGCAAGCCCCTAAAATTGTAGTAAATTTTATTTCTTTAAAAGTTTAAAAACAACAATTTTGACAACTAAAACCAAAACAGCTGATAATCAGCTGCGTCAACGAGTATACCTTGTTTTTTTTTGTACCATGTTTTAGTATAAGTTCGTTCTTTTATTTAAAGTTTTTAAAAATTTTTTAATATTTTTTACTGGATTGCGTAAAATCCAGTAAATGAGAACACAAATTGAGAGCGCAAAGTGACAGTTGTGTTACTGAGTATTTAAAAGTTGTTACCAGACAAAATTTTACTAGTTAAAATTTCTAGTAAAAAAAAAACATATGTTTTCTGATGTAAACAAAAAAAGTGAAAAAAACAAACAGCTAACAAGTTAAATAACGAGAAAAATTAAAGTGGTATAAAAAGTAATTTAATGTTCACAAGCGAAGCAATAGAACAGCTAAGAGATATAGCTAGTACCTCAAGTTTAAGGGAAAGAGTAAATGTAACCAGACATGGCTATGTTTTGCAAAATGCAGTATTGTACCTAATAGAGTCGTTATCTGAAAGCGAAGATGAAGAAGATATAATTTTGTTTAAATTTTTTGCCCTAAAATTGGGTTTGAGAAAGGAAAGAGTATTACGCAGTTATATTAAAAGCTACTTTCATGACACGGTCCCGACCTATACACATGTTTAGAATATTCAAATCAATTTTATTGCGGCTTTTTCTTTTTAGTATTTACATTTTTTTCAAGTTGAAAAAGTGCTGAATACTTGTGTACTCGGTGCAGTCAATTAATATTCAAAATTAAATATTTGTGTTTTTTTTTTATTAACGCTCTTTCCCTAGCAGTATGTATTGCTCCAGGTAACGCACAAAAATAATAGTCTGAGACTGAACATAAATTATACCGACATACTTAGCATCACTTCCTTAGCCAATTTAAGCATATCTGTCTGGCTGGGTGTCCATATATTCGGGTGGTTAAAGTAAAGGTAGCATTTCTAAAAAAAATATTTTGGGCTTGCCATTGTTTGTGGTGGTGCACCCAAAACCAAGCAAACCTCACTCACAAAAGTCAGCTTGTTTTTGCTTAAAAAATTTAATGCATTTTTTCAAGTTATTAAGTAATTGCAATATATTTTCATTTATCAGCTGTTTTGAGTAGTCAAATTTTGTGTAAAATTTTCCGTAAAGAGTACGCTCTTTACTTCAAAAATTTTAAGTGAGAGAAATTTCGTAAAATTACTCAGTATTTGCCAAGTTACTGGACTTTACTGGAAGAGTAAACGAATGAACCTTATGTAACTTTTTAATATAAACTAATGAGTTTAAGAATGGTAGTCCCAAAAAACATTACGGTTCGCGATAACAAATTAAAATTATTTAAAATGCTTATATACTGGTAACATATACACTGGCTCACAGCTTATTTTATGCAGTGCAATATTTTGTTTTTAAAGCCCTATAAAAACACAACCAACGGGAATTTTGGAAAAAAATTTATGTCATTTAAAAGAGAAAACGTTGTTGTTTAACAAACAAAAATCACATATTGCAAAAACGATTATTTTAACTACTTAAAAGTATAAAAACAGAAAATACTCAAATATTTATCTCACAGCTTATTTTATGCAGTAAATTTCTACTGTAGCAGTACCTTAATGCAGTGTTGTTCGTTTTTTTTCGTGTTTCGTATTTCTATTTCTAGGAATGTTTTATTGTGGAATTGTTAGTCTTATTGTGTTACATCAAGTCTCAACTTGCAAAAATTCAAGTAAGTCCGCTTACAACATTACAACAAAGAGAATTGGTTTTAAACCACTTTAAAAATGGTCATATTCGTATATATATTATATCATCAGCGAATATGACCGAATTCCAAAACGCAGATTCCTTGGAAACATGTTATTTGGCGAAATTTAGCGTACAAAACTTATTCTTGTGGCTTATAAACTGTTTCTTTCGTGAAACATGGTCAAGAAAACTATGTAAGCGCAGGAGACGGCTAACAGTTTCGACGCAGCATTGTTTGCCAAGGGCAGGTGCAGCCTCTGAGGCCAGCTTTGGGGGCAAAAGCTTTGAGTTCGCCTTTATTTTTCTTAAAATATATCGCTCGTCTTGCTCACTAAAAATTTTATTAGGTGCCTTTCTGCCTTTGTTATTAACGCGATTTTCGTGGATGAAACGCTTAATGATTTTTTGGACTGTGGAAGCCTTAATATTTACCATTTCTGCTAATTATCGCTGTAAATGGCCATTTTTAAAGTGGTTTAAAACCAATTCCCTTTGCTGTAATGTTGTAAGCGGACTTACTTGAATTTTTGCAAGTTAAGACTTGATGTAACACAATAAGACTAACAATTCCACAATAAAACAATCCTAGAAATAGAAATACGAAACACGAAAAAAACGAACAACACTGCATTAAGGTACTGTTACAGTAGAAATTTACTGCATAAAATAAGCTGTGAGATAAATATTTGAGTATTTTCTGTTTTTATACTTTTAAGTAATCGTTTTTGCAATATGTGATTTTTGTTTGTTAAACAACAACGTTTTCTCTTTTAAATGACATTAAATTTTTTTCGAAATTCCCGTTGGTTGTGTTTTTATAGGGCTTTAAATACAAAATATTGCACTGCATAAAATAAGCTGTGAGCCAGTGTATATGCTTAAATTTTTTAATCAAATAATTTGTTTGTTGGGACACAGATTCTTGCTTACAATGCAATAACAAAATATGTACGCTCATATTCATAATATTTAAAGAAGGTTTATTTAGAGCTTATTCGATAATTATTTAATAAAATTTAATTATTATTAATGACGTTTATTTACCTATGGTTGAAGTAATTCTAAAAAAATTAAAGAGCACGCTTTGGCACTTTTATATTTAAACAAATCAATGAAAATATAGTATGTAACAAAATAATAAAAAAAAAAGTAAAATTGTTTATTGACTTTGTGTAGTGTAAACTATGTCTGGGAAAATATACTGAACCCTACTTAAAGGAGATCACATTACTTGAGTTTGTTTTGACTGCAAGTCGTTTGATCATAAACACACAAATCATAAAAGGCACTTGAAGATATCAAGTACTGTTGGGTATTACACACATACACACATGAGCACCCAGACAGTGCAATGCATAAGTGGTTTCGGCACGCTGCAAATATCTTTTATTTTTAAAGTTCCCACGACGTAAAAGTGTGGGACCTACTGCTTAATTTTAAGTACTAAGCCATACTAAGGCGATACTATTAAGAAACATACGTACATAAGTACTAACCATCTCTATAAGACTACTACATAGCATTTAAGATTCTTAAACTTAGTATATAAGCATGGAATATTTTAAGTCAATAATCATAATAACTATCATACTTTTAAGTAGAAACTTCTAATTTCTCTTTAGCTTTAGCTGGCTAGACTAGCAAAGAGGGACGATCTTATAAATAAATAATTAAATACAAAAATTAAGTTGTTTTTATTACAGTTATATAAGATTCGGCACAGCCAAATATAGAGATATTACTTATTGTGTTTAAAAGTGTGAATGTCAAAAAATTTAAATTTTTATACAAAATTTAATTTTTTTGATATTCGCATTTCCAAATATCCGCTGAGCTCTTGATATTACCTGAATGAGTGAGCCCTGTAAAAGAACGGGCTTGCTAAGGCGAAGACATAAATAAATAAGAAGACAAAGTTTTCATTCTGTTTTTTTTTTTGGAAATTATAACATTTTTCAATTTTTTTGTCATTACTTTTTGTATAACCAAAAAATGTATTTTGCAAAAATGTATTTTGACGTCATAAGTACATATTTCAAATACAAAATACTTCAGTGTTAGTCAAAACAAATACAAATATTTGAAATACTGTCCAACCCTAGCGGTTAGATAAAACCATTGCAGCTAATTAATTTAGGGCCTAATTACGTAAAACCCAACGCATAATAACGTTAACAATTGTATGGAAAAAATTAAAATTTAAAAAACTTTTCCATACATTTTGTTTTCGTTTTAAGGCGTTGCGTTTTAGGAAATAAGGGGGTTAATTATTTGAACTTAAATTTTAGTCTGGCACAGGCTTAACTAAAAATAACTACTTAGTTTTAAGATTTGATTACTTATTGTTAGTTCGCATAAGCGAAGATTCAATAAAAAAATAAGCAAGAGAAAAAAATGAATTTTTTAGTAAGTTGGAAGTCATAAACTTTAGGCTCAAGTGTGTTCCCTATTAAAGCTTAATTTTTTGAATATAAAGAAATGATTATTTTTTCCACTTTATAGGCGTTTGTTTAGGAGAGAAAATTTTTAATTGAAAAATCAAGTTTTTTCCGAGTAGAATGCGTTTTCGAAAACAGCTACGATTTTCATCATTAGTATAGTCTTTGGTCTATGTACCGTGATGAGTCAGCACGAAGTTGTTTTCAATTTTAAACTAACCAAACAAAAGCTTTTTACCTTTTTCATTCTTGTACTGATGCCATCTAGTGTGCGCAGCGCTTTAACAATCTTTATGTTCAATTGGCAAGCCATTATCACCGTGATGTGCGTTTCTTTATTTATTTAGGCTCAAGTTCGATCCCTACTAACTCATTATTTGCAAAAAAGAAATAAATATTTATTTATTTTTTTTAGTGTTCCTTTTATAAAGTGTGTTTTAGCTAAAGTTAAGCCTAGCTAAAGTAAACAATTAAGTGATATTTTTTGGTTACAGTCTCTCATTAAACTTACATAGCTGAAAAGTTGTTTTTATTATGGCAATACCAGTGCAAAACCCGACTACTCTTGTCATATTGTAGTACCCAGTTGCAAAGACGTGATTTGATTTGTTTGCTTACACCAACAACAAGCATATAAATATTAAATGCAGCAATTTAAAAAAAAAACCTTAGGTTAAATTTGAAAGGTAAGATGAGCCTTTCTTTAACTTATAGGGCACTTTAGCTTATAACATACTTATAATAACAAAAAAAATATTTATCTGAACTATAACATCTGTAATTTAGCCGAACAGGCAGATATAATAATGGGCCTTAGGACCAATATATACAATCTATTTGTTTGTGAAAAATGACAAACAGCGATCACTGTCGCTGTTTAAAATTACAGTAAATAACAGCAATTTAAAAATCACGTTGACTCTTCCAAGTACATATTCTTAAAAACTCAGGATTGCTCATCTCTACTTTAAACGTCTATAGCTCCTCAATGGCAGTTGTGAGAAACAATTTTTTTTTTGTAGGTGATGAGAGTTTTGTGTACTTTTCCGAGTATACGAACTTATTCTTTTTTTTTATTAAATTTTTTAATTAATTCCTAATTTTGGTACTAAAACCCCTAACGTGCGTCATTTAAAGAATCATTAGAAAAAGTTCAGAACGTTTTCAAAAAACCACATTTGTCGCTGAATTATTTAATTCAGATAATAAAAACAAATGATATTTTATTTGGAGAATGGGAATGTAAACAAGGCATTTTTTAACTGTAAAAAGTGTTAAAAAACCTATACATATTTTAATAAAATTAGTTTAAACACTTTGGCCAGATAACCAAAAAATACTTACTTCATTGTGTGTATTGGTATAAACGAGGAAAATATTAAACACACAACATTTTCGTCTGCATTAAATTGTGCTAAACACTTGTAGCTTCCAAATGACCAAAATTGACTGGTTATTTCACAACCGCGACTTGTTATTAAACTTCTGTTTAAGGCTTTTGTGTTTAAAAATGAGCTCTCAAAAAATTTTTTCAATACATCCATATTATGGCAGTCTTCAAGATATCGTGATGTTGATGAACACTGATGAACCTGAGATGAAAACACACATTTACGTGATGCACTATTGGCAATGATAATAGCAACGATGCCTGAATCTAATTCTATATGTTCTGGTAAGCTTCGTGGTATAGATTTTTCCATATTGTGCAGTAGGTTTGATTCACTACGAAATATATTTTCTGCAATATCATGTAAGCTTCGTAATGATGGCTCAGCACCACAAATAACACATAATACACTGTTTGCCGAAACAGATAGTGTAATGAAGCGGTATGCGACCTGAAAAAATTAAAAAATGTAGACATCAATGCGCTTTTATAAAGTAAAAAATGCAGTAACTGATTTATTTTTATATTCTGGCATATATCGCTAGCTTAAATTCTTAAAGACCTAACTAACAAAAATAGAGTTTTACAGGAGAAGCAAAAAACTTTGTGAAGTGAAAACTAATAACATTTAGCAAAACATGCATTGTGCTTTAAACAATTTTCAAAGAAAACTATTTAAAATATTTTGCTAGTTTTTTTTTTAATCTCGTAGTGTGCGGACGTATCTACGGAAGTATAAGTTAAAACAAGTAAGATTGCTATATTCGGCTGTGCCGAATCTTATATACCCTTCACAATTGTCTTTCAATATACCCAGCGAGTTTTAAAGTCCCTAGAAGACTTTACAAAATTTTAATGTTCGTATGGATAATAAAAATAGATGAGGACCGTTTGAAATCGGCAGTTATAAAGTTTTCGACATTATTCATATTAAAAGGTTTGTAAAAGTTGTTTATTTTTATGGGATGTTCTATTCCCCCTGCTCCTCACCAACTTTTTTCCAAAATGTATGAATTATTTGATTACTACTTTTTGTAGAATAGCTGTAGATAGCTGTTATAGTTTCTCAGATGTAGCGTATCGAAAATTTCATAAAAATTGTTAATTTGTATGAGAGATACCCCTTCCCCTGCCCCTTTTTTTTGAACGTAGGTTTTATTATCCTGTTACTTTTTGCAGAACACTTAAGGTCAATTTCTGTTATAATTTCCGGGACTTAGCGTGTCAAAAATTCCATAAAAATCGTCAATTTGTATGGGAGGTACCCCTTTTTCACACCCCAACCTAAAAAATTTTTTTAAACATAACTCTTGATGTCCAGTTAATTTTTGAGGAATATTTTGATTTCGATATCTGTTATAGTTTCCGAGATATAGCTTATCGAAAATTTGTTTAAAATTGTTAATTTGTATGGAAGCTCTCCTTTGTTCACCCCCCACCCAAAAAATGTTTGCTTCAAAGCGTAGGTTTTGTTGTCGAATCCCTTTTTGTAGAACATTTGATTTCGATATCTGCTGTAGTTTTGAGATATAGCTTATCAAAAATTCCATAAAAATCGTCAATTTGTATGGGAGCTACCCCTTTTTCACACCCCAACCTAAACATTTTTTTTTAAACGTAACTCTTGATGTCCAATTAATTTTTGAGGAATATTTTGATTTCGATATCTGTTATAGTTTCCGAGATATAGCTTATTGAAAATTTCATAAAAATTGTTAATTTGTATGGGAGCTCCCCTTTGATCACCCCCAACCCAGAAAATTTTTTCTTCTAAGCGTTGGCTTTGTTGTCCGATTACTTTTTGTAGAACATTTGATTTCGATAGCTGCTATATTTTCCGAGATATAGCTTATCGAAAATTTCATAAAAATTTTTAATTTGTATGGGAGCTACCCCTTGTTCACCCCCGACCCAAAAAATTTTTTCTTTAAAAAGTAGATCTTATTGTACAATTACTTTTTGAAGAACATTTAAAGTCGATAGCTGTTGTAGTTTCTAAGATTTATCGCATGAAATATTTTACTAAATTTGTGCAATTCTAGGAAAAATACCACTTCCCCTGATCCTATCTGAAAATTTTTTTTCCATTATTTAGGTCGCTACTTTAGGAGTATCCGTGCCAAGTTTTGTGGCAAGATTGACTATATTTACTGAGATATATAGGGATATTTGCACGGATTTTATCCTAAAAAAATGGGTTACTTTGGGTGTTCGCTTATATTTTGGTCAATAGTGAACCGATTTTGCTGATTTTAAATAGCGATTGTCTCCAGGATATTTCTAATAGCTTGACACCAATAACTGGTTTGTATCTTTTTATTTGACTCCGGAAACTTGATTTCAACAAACGGACATGGCTATATCAACTTCCTATCTATAAGGATCCTAAATATATATATTAGAGAGCTGCACGAATATACTCGAACTTGTAGTATACTTGAGTATTTTAAAGGATGAACTCTTATTTGTAGTACTTCTAAATAATAAGTATCTTTTTCTATGAACTCCCTCATCATCAACTATGTAATCGCTGTTACTTGACATTGTTTTTTATTTGAGACTACTTTCTTTCTGCCGAAAATATTCAAGTTGATGATGAAGTACATGAAAAAACACAACAAAATCCGTTGTACCAAAAGTAATTGAAAACTCAGACAGACATTTTAAACGTGTTTATTAACAAAACTCGAGTTTTAAGTACCAAACGATTGGTACTGTAACAGAAGAATATAAAAAGCAACAAACTGATAATTATTCATAGAAATTGAAAATATACCTACATTTATATGTAAAATATTTTGTTAGTAGCGTCTTGTTGTCTCAAGTTGTTGTTGTTTCTAGTTCAACTTTTTTTAGGGTTGTTGTTGTTTGATCATGTGTGTGAATGTCATTGCTTTTTTTTTTTGCTAAGTAACATTATTTTCAATAATACACTTTTTATTGTTGCTTTTTTTTATAGATTTTTTGTATGGGATTGTTTTCGCAGAAAAACATTTGTAACAAATTATAGAATTGTATAGCTGTTGCAGCAGGAGTACAGGCAAAATAATAAGCAAATATTAATATAATTTTGTAAATATAGGATTACATGTTATGATCAGTGCTGTCGTGTCGTAAAATTAATATTTTGTTTACTTGAATTTTGACATGCAAATAATATTGCTATTTATTTAAAGTTTTTTTTAAATATTAAAGTAGTTTAAAGATAAAAATGCTGTAACAAAAACGCATGTTGGCTTAGAGTTTCTTAAACTATATCTTAAAAACAGTTTTTTAGTCAAACAAAGAAACAAATTGTATTTTTCATAGTTCTTAAAAATATAATACGACAACACTAGCAATGAACCCGTTGTTTTGTGTGTCGCATTCCTTTTTTTTTTGTTTTTCCACAGTCATTAGCATTTGTTAAAGGGTGTTTGTTGTAGTAATTTATTGATGGTTAAAGGGTTTTTTTATCTTTATGTACATATGCAGATACAATTTGATATATGTATGTGTATGCAACATTGTGGGGTAATACATTTATGCATCTAGTTGTTTTCACAAAAATACCAAAAAAAAAACGCTTTCTTTAATATAACACCCCATTGCCATCGTCTGCTGCCGTCGAAAGATTGTTTGTCTTATGCAACAATGCTTAATGTACTCAATCGTGGTTTTCTTTCAGACGAAAACTTCTATTGCTAAAAGTTAATAATGACTTATAAAACATAGGTATCCATTAAATATTTATATCATATTTTTTAATATTAAGCTTTGGAATTAAATAAACATAAAATAATTTATAAAAAGAACATAAACAAATGTATTTTAATGTATTGGTTCGGATTTTTTAAATATTACCCCACAATGTTGCATACACATATGTCAAATTTGTACCTGCATATGTACATAAAGCTATAAAAACCCCTTTAACCATAAATAATTAACTACAAAAAACACCATTTAACAAATGCTAATTACTGTGGAAAAACAAAAAAAAAGAATGCGACGCACAAAACAACAAAAGCCACGGGTTCATTGCTAGTGTTGTCGTATTATATTTTTAAGAATTATGAAAAATACAATTTGTTTCTTTGTTTGACTAAAAAACGGTCTTTAAGATGAAGTTTAAGAAACTCTAAGCCAACACGCTTTTTCGTTACAGCATTTTTATCTTCAAACTACATACTTTAATAAATAAAAAAAAGCTTTAAATGAATAGCAATCTTATTTGCACGTCAAAATTCAAATAAACAAAATATCAATTTTACGACATGATAGCACTGATCATAACATGTAATCCTATATTTACAAAATTAACTATACGATTCTATAATTTGTTACAAATGTTTTTCTGCGAAAACAATCCCATACAAAAAATCTATGAAAAAAGCAACAATAAAAAGTGTATTATTGAAAATTATGTTACTTAGCAAAAAAAAAGCAATGGCATACACACACATGCGCAACAACAACTGGAATGGCCCTGAAAAAACCTAAAAAAAAGTTGAATTAGAAACAACAACAACTTATAGTGTACATACATACTTACATATAAATGTATGTAGGTATATTTTCAATTTGTATGAATGATTGTCAGTTTGTTGCTTTTTCTATTCTCCTGTTACAGTGCCAATCGTTTGTTACTTAAAACTTCGGCTTTTGTTAAAATTTAAAAAAAAGGAATTTATTAAAACATTTTTTTATTCATAAATTAGATTACTTATTAACGCAAACGTGCGACAAAAAAATCAAAAATACTTTGGTGCATACGAGTATTGACACAAGAACTGGTAGTAGCTTTTATTTGTAGTTTTTTTTATATTTACGTTTGCTTTCTAAAGGCTGTGTTTTGTAACGAGTTCATAAATGTTGGTATTTGACAAACTTCGGTTCAATTATGTTTCGTACTCTCACACTGCGAGCGACTACAAGTACATACTCGCTTTTACGTCGAGTTTCGCTGCTTACTTGAATTCTTATCCGCTGCAGATGTCTAATATATATATAATGGGGTCGGAAATGGATAATAAAGAAATAACAAACGGAATGACAAACTGATATATAGGTATACCCTTTTCACTATGTGAAGGGTATAATAAGTAAGAGCGCTATATTCGGCTGTGCCCAATCTAATATACCCTTTACATTGATCTTTTTATATCCATCTGATGTGGCCGAGTTATTTCGTATTGGAAATATATAATAAAAATGCTTTTTACCGGGTTTGAAGTCGATAGCTATTCCAGTTTTCAAAATAGAACACTTTAGAAAATAATAACATTTGTATGTATAATCGAAATACCATGTAGAAGGTTTGAGGCCAAAAGTTTCAACATATTTTGTATTAAAAGTTTAATAAAAGTTGTTCATTTGTATTAGTGCTGCCCCTCCACCTGCTCCTATCCAACTGTTTTTTCCCCCGAAATGTATGCATTATTGTCCAATAATTTATTGTGGAACATTTGAAGTCGACAGATGTTATAGTTTCCGAGATACATATAGCGTATCAAAAATTTTACAAAAACTGTTAATTTGAATGGGGGTTGCTCCTCTCCCTGCTCTAATCCAAAATAATTGTTTTCCAAAATGTAGGTATTATTGTAAAATTACACGGCATTTAGACTATGTTACTTGTAACACGTTACTGTAACATGTAACATTTTTTTGAGGGCGAATTGGGTAGAGAAGGCAGAGACGTTATAAAAGTAACACGATTTCTGTTTTTCATGTTACTTTTTGACGTTTCTCTTTTGACGTTTTCGTTTTTTCTTCAATTTTTCTTTATTCTCTTTCGTATATGCCATGGTACAATTACCTTTAAGGTAATTGTACATTACAATTAAGGTAATTGTACCATGGTCAAAACGTTCAAGAAAAAGAATAAACAACGGAACCAAAACAAAATATAAAAAAGAGAGAAGTTCATAGTAACATAATGTAATTTCTTGAAGTTCTCTTACTATTTATTTTTTTATATGGAAAAATTCCAAAATCTGCACACACACGCACGCACATTTTTCATGACAACTTCCTACTCCATATTAACAAAATATTTTTAATGGTCTTTACAAAAGAACTTACTAGGTAGTAATACATATTTAATAATGGCATATGAATGGCATTTATTTTTTGCAAAATAGAAATAAATGATTTTGCAAAAATAAAAGCGCAGAGAATTAAATTTTAATTATAACGAAATAAATATTTAATATTTTTATTATTATTTTTTTAATTTTGAAATATAAATATGAAGTTATATGGATTAAAAACATTTTTGTCACAAATTTTTGCTTTTTATTTTTTCTTAAGTTTATATAATTTCTTTTTATTAGAAGAAATGTTTTTCCGTTAATTTTTATGGGATGTTCTAGTCCCCCTGCTCCTCACCAACTTTTTTCCAAAATGTATGAATTATTTGATTACTACTTTTTGTAGAATAGCTGTAGATAGCTGTTATAGTTTCCCAGATGTAGCGTTTCGAAAATTTCATAAAAATTATTAATTTGTATGGGAGCTACCCCTTCTTCACCCTCCACCCAAAAAATTTTTCTTCAAAGGGTAGGTTTTGTTGTCCAATTACTCTTTGTAGAACATTTGATGTCGATAGCTGTTATAGTTTCCGAGATATGGCTTATCGAAAATTTCATAAAAATTGTTAATTTGTATGGGAGCTACCCCTTCTTCATCCCCCATCCAAAAATGTTTTCTTCAAAGCGTAGGTTTTGTTGTCCAATTACTCTTTGTAGAACATTTGATGTCGATAGCTGTTATAGTTTTCGAGATATGGCCCAAAAAATTTTTTCTTTGAAGCGTATGTGTTGTTGTCTCAATACTTTTTGTGGAACATTTTATTTTGATATCTGTTGTAATTTCCGAGATATAGCGTATCGAAAATTTCATAAAAATTGTTAATTTGTATTGGAGCTACCCCTTGTTCTGTCCCCACCCAAAATTTTTTTTCTTTAAAGTGTAGGTCTTATTGTACAATTACTTTTTATATTATTTCGGGTTTTCGCTTATATCTCGGTCAATAGTGAACAGATTTTGCTGATTTTAAATAGCGGTTGTCTCCAGGATATTTCTAATAGTTTGACACCAATAACTGCTCCGTATCTTTTTATTTGACTCCGGAAACTTGATTTCGACAGACGGACAGACGAACATTGCTATATCAACTTCCCTATCTATAGGGGTCGCAAATGGATAATAAAGAAATTACAAACGGAATGACAAACTGATATATACTCCTATAACTATGTGAAGGGTATAATGAAAATATTTGTAATAAGTGCGCCTGATTTAAATAAGTGCATTGAACAAGCGACAATCTTAGCTCAATCTCTTTTTTAAAATTATAAAAAAAATACCGAGGTACCATCGTCATCGCGATCACCTTTATCAAGTTCTGGAGTTCTACCTACAACTGTTAAAGGCACGTACCAACTAAGGAACACAAAGGGCCTCTTAGTAGTTAAAAAAAGGGTATTGACTCAAATGTTTACCCTAAACAAATAAAGATCAGTTTGTACAGCAAAGGGTTTAAAGTCAAATCTTTATCAAACATTAGAAACCATTATTTCGGGTGGAGCTTGAGCCTGGTGATGTCAAATTAAGGAAAATGAGACACACATGATTTATGGCTTAAAATATATTATGCACCGTTGAGTTGTAGTTAAAGCGCCACAAAAACGATCTTGGCCCGTACAGTGCTTGAACTGCCTAGAATTTGGACACACTAAAGCTTTTTGTAAGTATCCTTCTGTTTGTGTTATGTGCGGGGATCTGCATTTTACATCCTAGTGCGACAAACCGAATGATGATTTTAAAATAAGTGGATATACTTTTTATAATTCAAAGGATTTCAGGTACGGATCATGTGGTGGCTCGGCTATACTAATCAAATCAAAAATTAAACACTTATGGTTGGGCGTCCTCGCCGATTGTTATATCTAAGCAACAAACGTCTGCATTTATAAATTTTTCTATTACCTAGCTTTTTCATCAGTTTATTGTCGTTTCGGAAATGGGACTTAGCGTTATTTTAGCTGGACAACCTACCTACTGGTCAACTTGCCACAATCAAATTCCAGACGTAATAGATTTAAGGGTAGCAAAAGGTATATCCACGGAACTTATTGAAGCTCAAGCCTCTTTGGATTTATCTTCTGACCACTCACCAACAATAATTACTATTTGCAGTCCTCACCAAATAGCAACTAGTTAATTTTTATCTAAAAAAATAAATTGATGTAAATAAAAAAATATATCAGCACTCACTGCTCGGAAAACCTTCCGCCCAAACTTAAATTTAAGCTGAAAGAATGTACAAACCGATTTAAACACTTGCTGAAGGTACATAGAATGGCATCACTTAAGGATCAATTGGAAGGTCTAGACGCGACTTTTCAGGCAAATTATTATCGATGGCAACCAGCCAGACGTCTTAAAACACCCGTTATCACAAAATCACCACTGCGTTATCTTAGAGGATCCTGGGCTAGAAATGACGAAGAAAAATGTCATCTGCTCGCAAGTCAATTAAGTAACGTGTTTACTTCCAATACAACTCTGATGTGAGGGAATCATCGCGTGTTGTTACTAGACGTCCTATAGAAATGCGTTGCCGATTTCCAGATGTTGTAGAGGTAATCGCTATTCTTAATGCTATGAACACATAGACACCAGGAGGCTACCGACAACATTCTATCAAAAATAAAACACATGCATTTATATGTACACAATTATTTTGACGGCTTTACAGCAACACGTCAACATAACTACAATTGTAGCTGTGGCCAGATTAAACTAGTTTCTATTTTAGTAGGCGGCAAATCAGACAACTGAGAGAAAATATATAAGAGTGTAAAACAGTGCTGCCAATCGAGTTTCTATTTTACTTAGCCGTAGCGACTTAAATCTTTTTAATGATTTTGTAACTACATATTAAACAAAAACAAAATTTTATTTAAAATAGTACACTAACTTTTATTAAATGCTTTTTCTTTATCCTTATTGTTTTTAGTTTTAATTTGCTAAATATGTCGTTAACCGCAGATTCGGCCCTGTATTATTTAAATCCCCTTGTCTTTCACTTTATTTAAATTCTGCCAAAATCTTATTTTTATTTTTGTTGCTTAAAATATTGTTTGTAATGCGTACATACATACATATTTACCTACATACAAGCATACATATTTACGATACACAAAATCGTTTGCTCTTGCTTATGTGTTTATTTTCGGGCACATAGTTTTGTAAAAATATTTATATGTTTGAACGTATGTTTGCATTTGCATAAATATTATTATCGTAGTTATGCATGTATGTAAGTATGTACGTTCATCCAACTTATTTTGTAATAAAAGGTACATGTGTACTTAATCTCTTGTGTGTTAGTCTTGAATTACTTTTCCGTATTAAAATTTTTAGTCGTTTTAGAGAAGTTTAATAAAGTGTATAATTTAAACTGAATAAAATTATTTGTTCTTTTCTATTAATTTGGATTTCATTTGTCTGCAAAAAAGATTGCAGACTCAAAACATATGTTTTAAACAGCTGAATTACAAAACAACAAAATACAAATTTATCACAGATTTTAATCTTAGAAACTATTGACTAATAATACTGTCTAAAACAAATTTAGCTTTTTATGTATACACCATATTTAAATGTGTTTTAATTAGTGTTAATAAACCTTTAAAGTCAAGATAATTACACGTTTTCCAGATAAATGGAATTGCATATTCCAATGGTAAAATAGCAAAAAACACCAAATATTTTACTGCCTAAAAATTAAACGAATTTAAAATTGTACCATGATGGAAATTACCAGCACTGGTGTATGTATGCAGCCGCCGCCTTCAATATAATAAAGTCGCTAACTGCATGGCAATAATTCAGCCAGCTGCATTTGTAGTCGTGTTGCTGTGTTGCTTGCTGTCGTCTATGTGTTCAAGGCATAATGATAAAAAAGCTCCTGGCGTTGATGAAATAAGCAACAAAATACTTTTAGAGCTACCTTTTACAACTAAAAGAATAATCCTTTTAATTTTTTTACGCAATAATTCGGCTTGAACATTTCCCGCAAAAATGGAAAGTTGCCTTGGTAAATATGATTCCTAACGTGGTAAAGATCCTTTAAAGGTGGAGTCTTATAAGCCTATAAGTTTGTTACCAACTTTTTCGAAAACCTGCTAAAAAACAAGCTGACTTCGGTCCAGAATGACAACAACTGCATTCCAAATCACCAATTTGGCTTTGAAAGTCAACAAAGTACCATCGAACAAACTCACAGGTTGGAACATATTATAAGAGAAGCCTTTAAGGAAAAGAAGTACTGCTCCGCGCTTTTTATCAATTTCTCTCAAGCTTTCGACATAGTGTGCCGTGAAAGCATGTTAAACAAACTAAAGCCGAACTTTCCAGCTAATATTTTTAACCTATTAGAAAAGTATATAACCGATGGACAATTTGTGAGTTGTTCTTAACGAATACAGGATGGTGTACATCAAGGGAGTATATTAGGTCCAATCCTATACTTGTTTTACACAGCAGATATGCCAACCAACAGTTTTACACACACGTCGACATATGTATGCTTATGAAACTATCTTTCTCAGTATTCATTAAAATCTAAAGGCCTGGAACCAATTGCAACACCACGTTACCCAAGTAGGGAAAAGGAAAATTATAAGGAATAAAAATTAATGACCAAAAATGTACCCACGGAACAAAAATGTACAACCATATAATGCCTCAACGATTTGATACGAAATATCTTGGAATTCATCTGGACCGTCGCACAGTGGACCATTTCGCGAGAAGGCGGTCTAAAATCTAAAACTTTTGACTGGATTGGAATTTTTAAACGCAGTTAATTTTTCGTTTACTAGGTGAGACTATTAGCTTTAGGTTTAAGACACAAAGCTTAAAAATCGACCGGTTAGAAAAATAATTATGATTGGTTCAAAATGCATTTTAAGTTTAAGCTGATTTATGGTAAAAAAGTGAAGCATTAAAGCTTGTTAAAAACGTTCGTTTTCTATAAAGTCCTATATTTTGAGTCAAATTTGCAACTCATACTTATTAAAAACTTATATTTTTGAAAAAAGTGCCAACTTTTGGCCCCCGTGAAATTTTTAGTACGAGGGGCCAAATGTTGGTTTTTCGAAGTAGTTTGGGTTTAAAATTGGTTTATTAAGCCCAAAATAGACATTATAAATATTATATGTGAACTTTTATTATAAAGTTGTAAATTTAAAATTGATTAATGTACATAAAATTATAAAAAACGAACATCTAAAGTTCTGAAAAATGACTGTTAACTAAACAGTTTTAGTAAATATTTTTTCTAAGTAGACACGGTTTTCATTTTTTAAAAGTAGTTAAGCTTCTTCGTCGAGTTCAATATAGTAAGTTTTCCATTTTTTCCGGATATTGGACATATAAGGATTTGACGTGCACAATTAAATAGTAATCAAGTCTTCGTTAGTACAACATCTGGAAATTTTTCTGGAGTTGTGCTCGCGAAAGAATCTGTAGTCTTTGTTTCTTTTTTTTCGCTTCTTCAGATAGATCCCCTATTGGTAGCATATTGTGTTTAATTATTTTTTCCCCATGGTACAAAATTGTATGAGCTGTGGATGGCATATATCTCCAATAGTATTTATCGCTATAAGGTATATATGTTTTTATTTTGACATTCTTTCCAATTTTTTTGCATTTATCTTTCTGCTGCTTGCTAAAACTTGTAATATAATGTTGAAACGATCTTTAAGTTCCAAATCTACACCAGTAGTAGATGCTGCAGTTTCTGGATCTGAAAAAATCTCCTTGCAGTATTGCCATCATTTGTGTTTCCTTCTCCTTGCTTTAGCTGATCGATCATTAGGCCTAGTTCTAAATATTTTTCTTGAATTTTTTTTTTTTTTGCTTTTTTATTTCTTCATTTTCCTTATTTTCTCACTGTTTGTCCTAACCAACATCCAAATCATAATCTAATTTATAAATATGCTCCATAAAACGTATTTTTGCATGAAGTGGGGACAATCCAAATTCATATGCTGCCTTAAAACTGTCATCTTCTGGAATGAGATGGCTTAGTTGGCTTGATGTCTTTTGGCAAATAATGCGGCTTGACGATGCTTTTGTATCAGTTAAAGCTTGTGCAACTTTTTCATCAATCATTGTGAGACATTTTCAACTTGCAGGTTGAAGGGCTTTAATTTGATCTTTTATTTTTTTGACTTCTTCAGTTATGCCATCTTTTTGTTTCTTTTTGGAATGTAAATTTTATTGGTCTTAAATACTTTGATGACGAAGGTATTTCTTTTTTCTACACACCAATTGTTGTTGCTCTACTAGTTGACGGCTCTAAGCCGGTATAACTTTTTGTTAAGCGCAATGGAACGAAAGATAGCATAAATAAGTTAAAATATGATAAGTTTTCGGCATTGCATTGCTTATATTGTCTCTGACCAGAGGACCCATCACATCCCAATTTAGAAATTAAAGTAATGCTGTCATTTCAAAGTTTTTTCAAACATTGAGCATCAAGCGTATTTAGCAACTGCTTGGCAGTGTGTTCAAGAAGATCTTGCAATTTTATTTCTGCTGAAGTGGAAGTGACAGCTATAGCAGTTTGAGGAGGTAAACATTCTCTTTCGACAGCGGCTAAATCTTTACACTCTGGAAAAATCCCAGAATTCTTTTTATTGGTTCGCTTCCGCATTTCCTTTTACTAGTTTTAAGTTAACTTAAAATCCAAAAATAGCGTTAACGCTTCTCCTGGAGTAAATTTCTTGTCTTCATTTGGTGTAGGAATATTTTTTTAAAAATCTCTTTGTGCGCCTTGGACTTGTTTCTACTGTTTCAATTCTCAATTTTTGTGTTTTTATTTTGTGTTGGTTGTATTCGATGCAAAACTGAGTCTTTGATAATTACTGGAGGAATTTCTTCATTGATATTTTGAAATTTGCGTCTTCGAGTTCTTTTACAACATTTATCAATTGGGTTTGCTGGTCGACCCTGTTTTCCACATTCATTGGCATTTGTATAAATTTCGAAAACAAGTTCTTTGACAATCATTCATGGTGACGTTCGTACATGCTTTTTTTGTTATAAGAGCATTCAACGTACCGTTTTTTCAATACCTTTGCAAAATTTTGAATTTTTCGTGTGTTTTGTTCAATTTCATCTGTATTGCATCTTTTAAAAAATTGATTGCTTAGTATAAGCAATTCCACATCGCGCACTTCATTTTGTTGAAAGAAAATATCAGCGAGATCATTATAAGTGTACTAAGCCATTGTTAAAAATATATTGAATAGCAGTTAAAAAGACATTACTTTAAATACTCCTACTCAACAAAAATAAATACAGCTAGACAGTCAGCGCTACCGTTGAAAATTTTTAAAAAGGGGCACAAAAAGGACATTTTCAAAAAAAAAGTGGCAAAAGGAGATTTTTAAGAAAAAAAGGGTCAAAATGCCACTTAAGTCGCAAAACGGTAACGCTGTAGACAGGTAGCATCACTATCACATTCGCACATACGGAGGGTGGGAAAACCACAACACAAACAATAGACATTCACACATTGTTTTTCCAGGAATTTCCATATCAATTTTTAATTGTTTACAAAACATTTCACGCAGAAGATAATTTTATGACATTATCTTAGAAAACAACAAAAACTTGCAGGTCGTTCATGATTTTGTTTATTGTTTTCATAACTTATAAATTACATGCTCACAAATATATTTACTTACTAAGAAGTCTATAATTTTATAAAAGCTTTAAAAAATTTAGCTTTTTTATTTAAATTTCGCAAAAAATATTTGACCTTGTGTCACAAAAATTGGCCTGGTGCTCACGGTCGGATCGTTCCAGGTAAACAATGGGGTATAGAAGTATAGAGGAGAGTTTTATCTACTAAATAGTGCTAATTTTGTTCTTATGTTCTCTAGAAGTTATGCTCTATTAAAAATGGGAATTTAGGAAAATTTTGACCTTAAAAACAAACAAAAAAAAATAAATTATTTCTAAATATCATAAGCAGTTTATTTTTCTTGTACTCATAGCTAACAAATTATAAAATTATTCAAAATTTATTTCGTTTGAAAATTTTTAAAAAGCAAAAAGGTTTAAAAGGTAAGGTTATAAAAATTTGAGTTTTGGGCGCCTTTTCGTGGAATGGTCCACTGTGCGTCGGCCGCGCTGGTATGCTGGCGTTTAAGCTCCGGCTAGGGCTCGCCGTCTTGGGCTGGTTCTTGCCAACGCGTCTAGACTAAAATTCACCACCACAAAAAAAATCATATTGAAGACAAAGAAGAAAGAGAATAGAGCCCGAAGATGGATAAGCGCGGGACAAAGGAAAAAGCAACGAAAACGCAAATTTTACCATTACCTACCAGTCTCTGCTGCATCCTACACTTGAGTTGCGCCGGCAGATGTTACGCCGACGCTTGACCCACCCGCAGGAATCCATAGGGACTCCTCCATGACAGTGATTATGGATGTTAGCTGTCCCAACTTCTGCTCAATCAGAGATGTTGTCACCTTCTATTGACTTACCCTTTTATCTTTAGCCATGCATAATTAAAAAGATAATATTTAAATATGTATACATAACAATTTAAATTTGATTTTATTAACAACAAAACAATAAACAAAATTAAAAACTACATCGCATTTGCTATGAACTATTTATTCCTTTTACAAAGAGCAAAAAAATTTTAATACGATTTTAATTACCAAAAACGAATGTTTTTAATTTTTTTTTATTTAAATTTATTAATTATATTTTTTTTTTTCAGATTTAAAAAAAGTAGGATGAAGCGCTGGTACCGGATCTGCCGTTTTTGTGTCCAGGGTTAAGGTAAGCACTTATCAAAAATACAACGGAAACTATGCATACTATACTATACATATAATTTTACTTTTTTTCAGGAAACCCTATGTGGCTTCCGGGAAACTTCCCCTCAATAACCGCGATATATTTTGGCCTGAGCTCAACCCTAACTACCCCGACAGGTAACTACTTATTCTATAGCCTAGGTTACAAAAAATATACAGTTAGCAAAAAAATAACTTGTACACATACCAAATCAGAATAAATATAACAACAAAAAATTATACAGAACAAAAAACTGATTTTTATTAATAAGAAATTATAACTTAAGACCCATATTTTCATTATACATATATTAAAAAGTTAAGCTTAAGGAACATATTTAAAGAAAAAAAATACAAAAACAAAAACATACATACATTCATATGCAAAAAAAAACTTGTACAGAAGTGGAATTCTTTATATTTCTTTAATAAAAATTTAAATTCTAGTATTTAGTGTGATGACCTTTAGCTTTTTTAACAGCTAGGAGTCTTCTTGGCATCGAATGCACTAGATTTGATGTTACCTCTACAGATATATTTTCCCATATGTCCATTGGAGCGTTCTTCAGCGTTTCTTTGCTAGTGATATGGTATTCATTTAATTTTTGCTTCATATGAGCCCACAAATGCTCTATGGGATTTAAGTCTGGGCTTTGGGGAGGATGAGGCAAAACCTTTTTCGTATTATAAAGTAGCCATTCTCTCACTACGACGGTGGAGTGCTTTGGGTCATTGTCTTGAACGAACACAAAGCCATCCCCCACCAAGCCCATTTTTTGAGCCGATGGAATCAAATTATTTTTTAAAAGATTCAAATAATTAGTCTTGTTCATTATCCCCTCTATAAAAACTAGGTTACCTACGCCGCACAGTGCTTTGATCCCATATAGTGATGGGACAAAAATAGAAGGAGTGGTCCTAGAGCTTTGAAATTTGGTACAGTTGTATAAAATACTTAAATTAAGAAAAATTCAATTTTTTGAAAAAATCGGGCAAAGGACACGCCTACTGCCCATATATAGAAAGGACGAAATTTTCAATTTTGACTACATAACTGCACAGAAAGTTACAATAGTCCGTAGATTATTTACATCCCGTGCTAGTAACTTGTGTGATAATTTTTATTGGGATTGACGCACGGACTCTAGGTCCTGCCATATATCCTTTTTTGCAAAAATGCTAACGTGTATAGGCTTACTTTACCAAAGAAATTGGCTTGTGCAGACCTTTGGTACACTAGTATAAAATACTTAAATTAAGAAAAATTAAATTTTTTGAAAAAATCGGGGAAAGGACACGCCTACTGCCCATATATAGAAAGGACGAAATTTTCAATTTTGACTACATAACTGCACAGAAAGTTACAATAGTCCGTAGATTATTTACATCCCGTGCTAGTAACTTGTGCGATAATTTTTATTGGGATTGACGCAAGGACTCTAGGTCCTGCCATATATCCTTTTTTGCAAAAATGCTAAGACTGTTACAAAAGTTAGCCGATTCTCATTAAATTGGGTGGTATGGTTATTATTATGTGTCTAACAAATGTTAGTGCCAAATTACATCAAAATTGATTTATAAAAATAGAAAATAAAAATTAAATTGGCTAAAAATCCTCTACATTATGATTTTGACGACAACGTGAAAGTACAAAATGACAATCTTTCTAAATTAAATTTAATTTAAAATACGTATAAGTGCGTTTTTTAAAAATAATTTTTTTTTAATAAATTATATGTATATGTATATTTTATTTTACAATAAATCTTCTTCAGTATTAGAATCTTCCCAAAAAATATTGCCGCTCAATGAAACATTTGTCTCGTCGTCTTCAACTGGCTCATTAGCATTTTCTTTTAAGTATATATATATCAGTTTCTGCAAATAATGGATTTTTTTTGGTCTTTGGATTCCTTTTTGAAGTCAAAAACGGATCTAAAGATAGTATTAAATCTTTATGAGTGTATTTTCGTGACGTTTTTCTCGTATGGGACAGTCTTGCTTTTCTCACGATTTTGTGGTTGGCTTCCAATGCTTCTTCAGACAAGCACCCTGAAATTCATTTTCAGATACCACAATAGACGGAATAAATTTTTTTTCTTAGTTTGTAATGCATACAGAGACGGAAAACAATTTGGGTGTATTTCATTTATTGTATTACGTAGCACACTATATTTTCTTTCGGTCAAATCTAAATTCATATATAGCGCCAAAGCTTTTGTTGCTGGTAAGCATTTTGAATTCGACATTAGGCTTTGCAAAACAGAATGAGATTCCCGTTTTAAATTTTTCACTGCAAAATGTAGTTCCTCAAGGGAACATTTTATTACTAACTCTGGGAGTCAAATCTAGCGATTTTCAATTGCTGTATTAGTTTGTTGTGATGCAAAGTATTATAAGATTTATGAAAAACATTAAATTTTTGTCATATTTTGATCTAGTTTTTGTTATAAGTAGTCACAACAGACCTGGAAAAAAAAATTTTTTGGCAGTTCATAGCTTACATTTTAAAAATTTAGCTAACTTCTAGCGATTTTTTATACTAACTTATCTATATTTTTGGGGAAAAAAAGTTAGCAGCAGTGGTGGGAGGTAAACAATGAAACACCAACGTCAATCTGTTAATTTAGCAGCATCTTGAGCGTCAAAAAGAGGCAAACACAATTTTATACTTATTTTTTTAATTTATCTCGTTAATTATTATAATCTTATGGTATGAATTTGGTTTTATATGTTATTATATTGTAAGTTTTTTTTATAGTTTGAGCTCCAGAAAACTGTCGAAATTTGAGAAAAAATCACGAAAATAGCCATTTTTAAAAAAAAATTTTTTTAAAGTTCCGGTTAAATTTTTAAAATTTTTTTTCTTGTAGTTATTAGAAGACAGTATGAATTTTTGAAAACAGAAAAAAACCCATAGACCATATTTTTCTTTTTTTTTTAATTTTCCATCAAAGTTAAAAAATTTTTGGAGCTTAAGTGAATAATAAGCATTTTCCAAAGCAACAAAAACTATGTATAGCAAAATAATATAATGAAAATTTTTGCACAGTTGGTTTCGAATATAGTTAGCTATTACAAGAGACAATTTGAATTTCCTAGTTCAAAAAATTAAATTTTTAAAATAATTTTTTTAAAACAATAAAAAACCTAGGTAATTTGGGGTTTTAGTGTCATTTTATAGCGTAAAATACATAGAAACGCAAAAATTTTACTATTTTGCGGTTTTTTTTTAAACAATATTAATTTAAATTTATATTTTTTAGTATTTGTAGTTTGTTTTCTTTTAAACCTTAGAAAACTGTCGAAATTTGAGAAAAAATCACGAAAATAGCCATTTAAAAAAAAAAAAAATTTTTTAAAGTTCCGGTTAAATTTTTAAAATTTTTTTTGTTGTAGTTATTAGAAAACAGTTTAAATTTTTGAAAACAGAAAAAAACCCATAGACCATATTTTTCTTTTTTTTTTAATTTTCCATCAAAGTTAAAAAATTTTTAGAGCTTAAGTGAATAATAAGCATTTTTCAAAGCAATAAGAAATACTTATAAAAAAGAAATCACAAAAAATTTTTTTGACAGTTAGTTGCAAATATAGTTATTTACTACAGAAAAAAATTTCAATCTCATAGTCCAAAAAATAATTTTTTTACAACTGTTTTCCTGAAGCATGTAAGACGCGGGTATTTGTTAAGCCATTTTTACTTCAAATTCTTTGACTTTGGCGCCCCCTAGCGCCACCAAAAAGAACTAAATCGAAAAAATTCTTTAAAATTTATTTAAAAATTATTGTTATCTGTCGACCTATATATTTTTATCTACAATATAAAACATTTTTTTTTTGTATTTTTGTCTATGGGACACAGCACTGTGCGCCGTTCGCACTCATAGAGCCCCAAACCATAACGCTTCCACCTCCGTGCTTAGCAGTATGTGTTGAAACCAAAAAAACCTTTGTACGAAAAAAACTAAGCGGTTTGATTTGGTTTGTTTGATGGTCACAGTAAGAATGTGATATTACAAATTCTTTTATTAAGTTTAAAGTTTGCAAATATATAAGAACAGTTACAAATTATAAGAAAAGAAAGAGAGTAACAAAGAAGAATTCTTAAATAACCGATATGAGTTTTAAAGGAATGAGTTCATGTTGCGTTTCTTTTAGCAATATAATGAACAACGACTAAATATAACAATAAGTAAAGCAATATATATAAAAATCAAATTTTACAGTTGTGACCGTACATACTCCGCCCCATTGAAAGGCCTCTTTCAATCTGTTTCGCATAGTGGTAAGGGAGTAATTTTATGGATGGACCTTCGAAATATACCTCTTGATGTTTGGACGTCTACCACTCGAACTCGGCCATCTCGACCAGAAATGGTGTTAATAGCTCTAGCGAGGAGCCACTGCTGTGGTGGTAAATTATCTTCATGACCGATGACTAAACTTCCTTGCTTGATTTTGCCCTGTGAATTGAACCATTTTGCCTTTTGTTGTAGACTAAGGATGACCACTGTAGCCAAAACTGTTGCTTTAAATATGTAACACGTTGCCAGCATTTGAGGTAGTCTATGTTCTTGTAGTGTTCTAGCTTTTCGTCAGGCAATGCAAGGAGCGACGAACCGATGAGCATGTGTGCTGGAGTTAACGCTTCTCCATCATTAGGATCGTCAGATCTCGGGACCAACGGGCGTGAGTTTAAGATTGCTTCAACTTCGATTATAATAGTTTGAAGCTCTTCATACGTAACTCGGGCTTGAGAAACGTTTTTTACCAACAGGGTTTTTGTAGACTTTACCGCCGATTCCCAAAGGCCACCAAAGTGGGGAGATCGAGGCGAAATAAACGAGAACTGGAAGCCGGTAACTTCACTATACTGCATCATAGCTTGTGTATTTTTATTATCGAAAAAACGTTGCTTAAATTCGCTAAGCCTTGACTGAGCACCAACAAAGTTTGTGGCGTTGTCACAATATAAACGCTGTGGTATTCCATGTCTACCTATAAAACGTTTCAAGCATGAAAGAAATGAGTTAGTAGATAAATCCGAGACAAGTTCGATATGGATAGCTTTTGAGGCAAAACAAACAAAAATAGCTACGTAGGTTTTATATGGGGGTTTTCCTCTGATTCCGTAGGATGTGTAAGACGGACCACAAAAGTTTACTCCAGAAACGAGAAAGGGGCGTTGGCCAACAAGTCGATCGGCGGGAAGGTCGCCCATAACTTGTTGCAGCAGCCAAGGTTTATATTTGAAACAATGGGTGCAATTTCGAACAACCTTTCGTACAATATGTCTGGTTTTGATTATCCATATTTGTTGACGAAGAATTGCGATGAGTGCTTTGGCCCTGCATGTAAATGCTTTAAGTGCAAATATTTCACATAAAGGGTTGTAAAACGGTGATCCTTTGGAAGAAGTGCTGGAAACCTTGTGTCGTATGGTAAAGGTGCATGAGCCAGCCTGCCACCAACTCTGAGAATCGATACATTTGTTTTGAAGATTACTACATCTTGCAAGAAGGGCGATAATTTCTGCAGTGCGGGTTGTAAAGTCTTACCCTCTTGTAGATGATATATTTCGTCTTTAAATGAAGTTTGCTGAACGTCATGTACAATTTTCCAGAAAGCTGACTGAAGTTCTGTGTGGGTTATAAACTGACTTTGGACCAACGATAAATGTTAACGATGATGTGCAAAATTCGAAGAAACGATGATTGCTTGTTAATGATTTCTGAAATAACCGAAGTGCACGCGATTGTTGTTTTAAACGATGTTTTTCTGAGTTCTGTAGAAGGTAGCTCAGTGTTCGAGATTGAGCTGTTGGGCCAATCGCACTCAGTTTTCTGAAGAAATTCTAGACCAGTAAACCAATATGTTGAAGTTAGCTCGTCAGCGAGACAACCTCGAGAAACAATATCTGCAGGATTTTGCTTAGATGGTACGTGTCGCCAAGGTATATTGTTGGTAGTATTTTGAATTTCTGAGACACGATTAGCGACGAAAGTTACATACGACGACGAATGGTTTTTTAGCCAATTTAAAACAATTTTAGAGTCTGACCAAAAAATTATACGAAAATTATACAGTTGAAATTTGTCCTTAATTTTTGCCCACGTTCTACTTGATAACAACGCGGCACACAATTATAATCGGGGTAATGATTGTTGAACCACAGGCGCTACTCTATATTTTAGGCAGACTTACTTGGCCTTCCGTTGGCCCACTGACTCGAATGTATATGCAGCACCCGTAAGCCAATTGTGAAGCATCAGCAAAGCCGTGAATCTCAAAGTGGTTCTCTGGATTATGTGAGATAGTTTTTCCTCTATTTGGACCCAGCGATTTTTTTAGGTTGTCATTTAGAGGTTCATCCCAGTCAATATGCTGTTTCCACATTTCTTGGACGAGTATCTTACAAGATATTACAATCGGGCTCAACAAGCCAAGGGCATCGAAAATTCTGGCGATAACTGACAAAACTAGTCTTTTTGTTGGGACGTCAATAGTTGGTAGGTTGAATCGAAAACAGAATACGTCTTTATCAGGCTTCCAAGACATGTCAAGGGTTTTAGTGACATTCTCATTGTTAGTTTTAAAACGTATTTATTTATTTGAAACGGTTATTTCTCGACAAATTGAATTCCATTTTGACAATTTAAGACCAGCCTTATCTAAAATTTGTGTAACTTCAGATATTTTTTGTAAAAGTTGAGCAAAAGTAGCTGCTTCAGTTAGTAGGTCCTCTACATACAACTCGTTTTTAAGAACATGAGCGCCAATGGGAAATTCGTTTTTATATGTGTCAGCTATCAACGAAAGGCTACGGACAGCTAAAAATGGCGCGGCTGAAGTACCATAAGTTACCGTATTGAGCTGATATAGTTTAATGGGACTTTCAGGAGTATCTCTCCAAAGGACAAGTTGAAAATTGCGATCTTCTTCATTTACTAAAAACTGCCGATACATTTTGCAAATGTCGGCTGATACGACGAATTGATGAAAACGAAAACAAAGGATTGTGATAACAAGCTCCTGCTGAATAGTTGAACCAACTATAAGAATGTCGTTTAAGGACTTATTTGAAGATGTACGAGCCGAAGCATTAAACACGACCCTCAGTTTGGTTGTAGAACTGTCAAGGCGCATAACCGGGTGGTGTGGTATAACGTAATGGGGTCTGCTAAGAACTTCATAACTTACTTCTGACATATGATCAAGATTAATATATTCATTCATAAAATCGAAGTACATACTTTTCAGAACGTTATCCTTTTGAAGGCGTCTTTCAAGATACTGAAAACGCCGACGAGCTATCTCAAATGATGTACCGAGATTAGTTACTTATATCTTAAATGGTAAACTCACCTTGACTCTTCCGGTGGGATCAAAAACTGTATTTTTGGAAAAATGGGATTCACACTGTTGTTCTTCTTCCAACAGACGATGTTTATTTTGTGCAAACTCTTCAATTTCCCAAAATGACTTCAACATCGAGTCTAATTCCTGGCAGGTAACGACGTGGCAGGACAAAGTATGATCTGGTGGGTGAAAATCAATTTTACCTCCAACTACCCAACCCAGCGTTGTATTAATTAGACAAGGTAAGCAACCGCCGAGGTACATTTTTCCGTCAAGTAACAAATCGAAAAATATTTCTGAGCTAAGAAATAAGTCAATACGATGAGGTACGTTAAAGTTAGGGTCAGCAAGTTGCAAGCTATCTGGGATTATCAAGTTATCGGTATGCCTAAGCTCAGATGGTTGGTGGGATGAAATAGATCTGGTAACCGAGAAATTCGAAGTCCACTCAAATTCTGAGAAACGAAACTTTACCGTTGCTGTAATTTTGTATTTGAGTTGTGTACGAAGATCTGATACCCCAGCTATTTCTTGAAAGGACCTGGATGGTTGTAAGCGAAGACGATTGAGAGCTTCTTGTGTGATAAAGTTTACTTCTGAGCAGGAGTCTAGAAGTGCCCTACAGGGCTGTAGGATTCCGAAAATGTCTTTGACGAAAACGATAGCTGTAGGGAGTACGACACGACGATGAGATTTTAAGATAGTTGCCGAATTAGTAGTTGAATGAATAGCTACTGTATTGCTTCTTGACGACGATGGTTGTTGATTTAAATTTGGAGCTTATAGAAGCGATCCCGATTGTTTAATTGACGATGAATTTTGAAATGGCTGAGCCAATAACTAGGCGATGAGTTCGAAAATGGTTGATGTTGCGATGAAGGATTCGAGAAGTGTTGTTGATCCGATGGCGTTTGAGAAACTGGACTATGCAACGATGAATGATGAGATATACGACAAGTATGGCATCTTGATTTCGACAAACATTTTGCTACCACATGACCTTTGCGAAGACAGATGATGCAAAGGTTATTAGATTTTACAAATTCGAAACGACGAGGGACGGGCAAAGCTAAGTACGAAGAACAACTTCCGATGAAATGATCTTTGCCTTGACAGTAACCACACTCTGTTGTTAATATAACAAGCGATAATCCAGGACGTTTAGGTTTATACTTTAGTTTGGGTTCGTTGTTCTGATATGATTCGGGTTCAGCTGAGCGACTTTCGAGGTATTGACAACGACGACCAAGGATTGAATCCCACGATGGTAGTTCATCAATGTTTTGTTTTTCATCATAAACGGCTTTGGATTTGGGATCAATTTTCGATAAAACAAGATGTATTATAATGGCATCGAAGGCATCTTTTTCAGAGCCCAATTTGAGCAATGCAATTCGTAGAGCAGCAACGTTGTCTAATGTTGTACGGAAAGCGGTAGCGTTTGGCTTGAAAATGGGCAAAATCGAAAACAATGAGTTTATATGATCGGTGAAAATTAAAGATTTGTTATCGTACCGATTTTTAAGACAGTTAAGAGCCCTTTGATAATTTTCTTCTACAACTTGAAGCGGTTCTACAAGAACCAAGGCTTGGCCACTTAGACAATTTAAGAGGTAATTAAATTTGTCAATAGTAGGAATGCAGGATTCATCATGAACTAACATTTTGAATGTGGCAATAAATCGAGAATATTCTGCGTATTTTCCGTCAAACTTTGGCAATTTTAATTTCGGGAGACGATTTTGGTGCGAATAGGTTGATGTGTTCATAAAGCTTTGGTCGACATCGCTCGAACGTCGTTTTTTATTTAAAAGATCAACCATGAAGCTTTTTCTTAAAATAAAAAGCTCTTCCAAGTCAGTACGCCCTTCATCAGACGAATCCAGCCGTTCAATTTGAGTTTGGATGTGACTTGCTTGCTTAAAATACGATTCAAGCATCTGCAGACGACATTTAATTATCGTGTAGTCTGAAGCGGAGCCCTCTTTTTCGACCTTAACTTTTAGTTTAGTAATGGTACGTTTCATTGTACCTCTTTGGGCGTTTAATGACGCTAAATCAGCCCTTGCTTTGGATGTGTTTTTATCGTCACTATCCATTGTACTTTATGTTGTTTTATTTTTAAGCAACGAAACGTTTATGTTAAGGATGCGCCACAATTTTCAAGAATTGTCAAACCTTAAAAAAGTACCATGTACTGAATAATAGAGTGTACACAGGCCTGAAAAGTGCCAACACTGACAATTTATTAAATAGGCCCAACACAGATGAACCGGGATTTAACTATGTTACAGTATGTACGTAAATGTGTGTATTTTGCTTGTAGAATTTGCTTACAATAAAAACAACAACGATAGCGACAAAATAAAATTATAAAGTTCTCTTACTTACGTGAACTGATGAAAATAAGAAACACAAATAACCTTACGATCTTATGTTGTTGTTGCTGTCTAATTATACCAACTGACGATGATGATTATGTTGATGAACAGAGTTTGGTGGCGAGTCGCGTAGCGACTGCGATGCACATTTACCGATGATGATGATTGTGTGTAAGCAGCAATGCTACCAAAACGATGATATGTACCTTGATTGTAGATATGTAGGAATGTAGCGCGAAGAATTTAATTGTAATTATGAAATGTTCATATTTAGCTCGATGAACAAACAAAGATGATGATGATGTTAATATTTGACACTATAAATGTATGTTAAGTATGTATGTACATACATGGGAACATTTGTATGTAGCTCGATGAAGAAAACGAAATTTAAGTGTATAATTGCACTTTATGCTTTTTAGAACAACATTGTCTTTGAGTTTTCACTTATTGTTTTTAAATGTTTTTATTGTTTAATAACTTTTATAATTCACTAAGTTACTTTATACTTTTTCTTATAATTTTAACCGTCCTGTCACGGTCGCCAAATGTTGAAACCAAAAAACCTTTGTACGAAAAAAAACTAAGCGGTTTGATTTGGTTTGTTTGATGGTCACAGTAAGAATGTGATATTACAAATTCTTTTATTAAGTTTAAAGTTTGCAAGTATATAAGAGAAGTTACAAATTATAAGAAAAGAAAGAGAGTAACAAAGAAGAATTCTTAAATAACCGATATGAGTTTTAAAGGAATGAATTCATGCTGCGTTTCTTTTAGCAATATAATGAACAACGATTAAATATAACAATAAGTAAAGCAATATGTATAAAAATCAAATTTTACAGTTGTGACCGTACAGTATGTGTAATGTTCCGTGATTTTAGAGCTTCTCCTTCTTTCCTGCACACGGATTTTCGGCCATCACTACCGAATATATTAAATTTGGACTCGTCTGTAAAAATAACACTGTTCCAGAAAGCATTATCTTTATATATATATTCATTCGCGTACAGTAAGCGTTTTTGCACGTTTGCCTTGGAAAGAAGAGGTTTCTTACGGACAGAGTATGCCTTTAAATCTTGGCAGTTAAGAAAGTTTCTAATAGTCTGTGGAGTTACAAAAACTTTTTCGCTATTTTTAAGATCACTGGCTATTTTAACAGCTAAAATTTTTGGGTCTTTTTTCACAAATATTCAAATTTTGCGTTCCTTTTGAACAGTGTTAGTTTTTTTGGCCGGCCGCCTCACTAGGTCTTTCCCAAGATCCATTTTTTTTAAAGTTTGTATAACATAATGGACAGTCCTATGTGGTTTGCTTACAATATTTCCGATTTCACGTGTTGATTTCCCTTTTTTCCACAGTTTTAAAATTGTTTCCTTCAAATCCCGCGACAATTGCTTTTCCGACATATTTATTTTTATTTTCCAAAGCATGAAGACATAGACTAGTGATTAAAATTATTATGATAAATTTTTTTGACTATTACAAACCTAATTTTATCTATTCTTGTGCAAAAATTTTGTAACGGTATCATTTTTACAAACAAAGTTACTAGTGTACAAGTTTTTTTTTGCGTTGCAGAGTTGCCAACTTTTTATATGTAAGAGATAACATTTGTACGGTAACCAATAATGGAAAAATTAAACATGCATTTGAAAATATATAGAATATCGTACATTTTGAATATGTAATAAGTTTAAATAAGTTTAACAAATCCCTTATAAAAATTAATCTCATTTTACTTATATAGGTGTACAAGTTATTTTTTTGCTAGCTGTCCGTCTCAGTCCTCCAAGTGCCGTCGGGGTCGTATTTGGCAGAATTACCTGACCTTTATTTCCTCTTTTCTTCTAGGCCAAGGGCGCTAGGCTGATGGGGTACTGGCTCTAGGCCACAAGAAAAATTGCTGAAGAATCCTACTAGCAGATACGGATGGCTGGCGCACTTGGCTGCTGTTGGTGTTCCTATCTTCGTTGCTGATGTCGCTGTTGGTGTGCCCCCTTTGGCTGTTGCTGTTGTTCTAAATTTTCATTTTTTTATTTCATACTTTATTTCAGGTCCTTATTTTCTATTTTATTTTCAGGATTTTCCTTTATGTTCACTTCCAGGGCTTTATTTTATATTTTCATTTTAAGTCTCTTATCTATATATGTATATAAAAAATTGTTGCAAGTGCGTTGTGACTTTATAACTCACGAATGGTCTAACCCAATTCGATGAAATTTTTAGGGTTTGTTCCTATGGTCGTGTAGGTGGTTTATCTAAAGTTTGCACGAAATCGGTCAACGCGTTTGTTTATATAAAAAAAACAATAACAAATATGTATTCAAGAAGGAATAAAGATCGCGAGCGAAATAGTAAGTAAATCAATAGTAGTTTGATGTTATAAGACTATTGTATTGAATTGATTTACTTTTTTCGTTATTTCCGAATAAAAAATAAATAAAAAAACCAATGAATTTGATTCAATGTTAATAGTTTGTGTGTGGTTGTACCAAAATTCAGTCGCAAATAAATAAAAAAATGTAATAGAATAACAAATGTAAAATATAAAACAATTTTTGTGTTTCGTTTAACAAATATTCTGCTGAAAGTGAGCATTTTTCATTTATTTACTGACGACACCATCTCAAGATAATTCAAGACCCGGATGATTTTCTAACTCTTGTGCTGTTGTGTTATTAAACTGTTTAAGTGATGTAATATAGTGTAGCTGACACAGTTTGTTTGATGCAATGTAGTGTAATTAAGAATAAAGAGTGGTGTCATGTACTGTTGTTGATGCAGCTTAAATACTGTCATGATGTGTGGTCGATAAAAAAAAATGACTGTGATGATGTGTGGTCAACAACAACAAAACTGTGTGTGTTACACACAATGTTGAATAGATACATAAACAAACATATATACAAGCAGGCAAATCAATATAAAATTCATACGTAATAACATTACATTACATGCATACATTAAAAATCAACCCCTGTTTTTAAAACTATCACACCAGGAACATCCCGTCAACAGTAAAGTTTTAAGATGAATTGAAATTGAAATGTGTGATCATGATGAATTGATGTGCCGTTGTTGTTAACTTAAGTATTAATATATTTTTCATTTAAGTTAAATTAAGTAAACACAAGAGATAGCGAACAATACAACGCAGAACTTATTGTTGTGTGTGCACACGTAAGGTATATGAAATGAATTCAAAGTTCGAGATGATGCCTTATTTAGTGTCGTCTTGAGGTGGACTCTAATACACATATTATATCATTAAATTTAGTCAAGTCACATTTGATTAAGCAAATAGCGAACCTGACCGTACTTTGATTAAGGGATCAGCTGTGTATACGTGAATTGCACGCACTGTTGCACTTTTAAGTACAGTTTTGTTTATGAAAAAAAATTTATTTATTAACTATTACAATTTAATTTAATTATTTTTTTGCTAATGGTTGAATATATATAACTTGTAGATGTTACTTAAATAATATTTTGCGAAAAAACCATATATGTATGTATTTAGAATATAAAAAGAAAAAAATTTTTGTAAAAATACAAATATTTGCAACACAAAGACAAATATAGCCACTCGAAAGTCTTCAATAAATTGCTTAAGCATTTGACAGGCTTTTCGTTGATATTTTACATTAGCATAAGTTTGTTTAAGCCCTTTATAGTGAACGCATCGCAGAGAAAATTTTTGACGCTCTTATTTTTTTGCTTTTTTATATTTGGCATGCATAGCTGCCAGATTTGGCGATTTTTAGTGGCAAAAATAGGTATATGTCGAATTCTACGATTTTTGAAAAGGATATCAGAGGCAGAAATATATATTTTATTTTTTCATTTAGGAAAAAAACACACTTTAAAATATATTAGCTATTGTTTGTATATGTTTAACTATTAAAAAAAGATTTAAGTTAAAATATTTATTTTATAGATAATAAGGATTAGAAAAAGTTTAAAGAGAGTCGCTCCAAATTAATAGCTCTTAAAGCTCAAAAGTGGTCGTTATTATTATTTTTGTTTCAAATAAAATTGTTTACCATAAAAATGATTACTTGATTTGCAGTTTATTTTGTTTAAATTATAAATTGTGCTTTTAATTAGGCATTTTCTATCCGAGTTTTTTTTATTATTAGGCAGAAAGTTATAAAAAAGCATACATTTAAGAGTTGACGATTTTTTTATTTGATTTTGATAATATGATGCCTAAAACTTGACGATATTGAACTAAATTTATCTGGTAGCTATGATGTCAAAATCCATATAAAAAAAGAAAGAGGGTAAAAAACTATATTCGTTCATTCATTATTACGAATCAAGGCGAATTCATAGAGAAGGTGGACTCGCCAGATCAGCTGACTATTTTTTGCTCGTGCAATTTAGTTTACAATATGTCAAAAGTTTGTGAGGGCGACAGTTTAGTTAATATTGGTTTTGTATATACTATGAATTTTTTTCTCTGCGATACATATGTACATATATATATTCTACAACCCCATTGTGAATTTCAAAATTAACAAAATAGCTTTGGTTACTATTGTTTGAGAAATTTTCAAATGCTGATTTCAAATAAAAATGTTATATTAGAAGTTTGTTTAATACAAGGGAAAATCGTTAATTGTCGTTGGTAATATCGCCAAGAATAATTCGAATTCTGATATATTGGATATAGGATAAAGAGATAATCGGATTCAAGGGGGAAAAAAAGAAAATATTGGTAAGATTAATGTTAATATTTTTCTTAAAAAGGGAGGAAAGGTTATATCATCTGGTTTCTTTTTAGGGTACAAAAAGAAAATCCAATCTAGCTTTTATTTTGTGTTGAGGATAATCTAAAAAGAATTGAATTGTAATTGCCGCTCAATAGAGGAATAAGATCTTTTATATCGAGAGCAGAACTGTGTATTGCGGAGGTGCTCCCACCCAGATACCACGTTTTTTATGGTTTAGGAAAAAAGGCGAGACAAACCAACAGAAAGGAAACACCGTGTTGTACACAGAGTTCAGAAAAGTACACACATTGTTTAAAAATCTCGTACATAAATGTGAAAGAACACAGCTCAGTACAACCAACATATGTTTTTATTATCATAACATTTATGTGCGTCTCCAAATTTGTGTTGGTGTTAAACACAGTCAGTCATGTTCGAGTGTACCAATATTCTAAGTTCGTGTATGTATGCCACAACAGAGTACATGTACGATAGACAGATTCCAGTGTACCTATACATTATGTTCATGTACGTGTACCATAAGAAAAGTACATGTACGATATTGTTATTCTCGTGTGTTTGAATTTTAAGTAAATGTTTGTGTATGCAAAAAGTACATGTACGCTAATAATATGAACATTTATGTACGAACATTTTTGCAGTTTACAGTTGAGAACTAGTACTGGTGCTTTTTTTACTATTAAAATATAAGTTAGGTACTACTTAGATCTCCTACAGGTTATACTTTATAACCACAAAAAAGAAGTAAATATTCGAGTTATCTTCTTTTAGAGTACTTAATCTCATTCGCTAGTCCGTAGTGCATAAATTGACTCCTTATTACTTTTGTTAAGGGTATATTAACACAAAAACAAACAAAATAACATACCCAGAAAAAAAACATACGTTTAATAAACCGAACAAACGTTCAATTTTGTTTCAATTTTTATTTGCGTATAGTAAATATTTCCAAATGTTCGTACATAAATGTTCGTATTATTAGCGTACATGTACTTTTTGCATACACAAACATTTACTTAAAATTCAAACACACGAGAATAACAATATCGTACATGTACTTTTCTTATGGTACACGTACATGAACATAATGTATAGGTACACTGAAATCTGTCTATCGTACATGTAGTCTGTTGTCGCATACATACACGAACTTAAAAAAATTGTACACTCGAACCTGTGTGTTTAAAGTGTGTTTCAATCGAACAGTACGCGAACTTCTTATGATCGTGTACAAAATTAAATATTAAAACGAAACACACATAAATGTTATGAAAATAAAAAATGTGTTAGTTGCTTTTGAACAGTACGCTGAATGTTTGATGTGTGTATTTTCTGAACCTTGGTTGTACACCACGGTGTTCCTGGAGTACAAGCTACCTGGAAGTTTTTCGAGGAGCAATCGGATGTGCGCCTAATAACGAGGGCTGTTCAAACCGTATCATTGGGGTTTTAGTGATATTTGGCTGTTCCGGGGTTTCTTTTGTTAATCCAGAGCCCATAGGTGAAAACTCCTTTGTAGTTTAGATTATTAAGTCATATTCTTTATACGTATTTATTAAACAACCACCTACCCACACATCTACCTACAAATATACACATGCTTATATTCTCAAACACCCACACCCCCACCAACACCTGACAATTTGATTGTTAACCTATCTGCATCTGTAGTTAGTAACTTTACTGGCTTAGACTTTGAAATTTTCCTCAAAGGAAAACGACTTAACCGAGTCCTCAGTATCTACTAGAGGTCTGCTTGACTACACCCAAATGCCGTTTAAATACATTCGTTTGTTTTTCAACAACATAGTGTTTTTCATTCAATATTAAACAAACTAAATGAATGAACCCACAAGCAAAAGCAAATAAAAAAACAACTTCAGCCGAAAACAAAATATTACCCATACATTCATATAAATAAATACTGAATAGAATGTGTGAATATTGCTGTATGATTGGTGTAAAAAATTATTATTGAGCGCATTCATTTGTGTTTGCAAATTTGTCGTTATTGTTGTTGTTAAACATTCATTAACTCGAAAAAACACCTGAATGTTTTTATAAAAACTCTAACTGTAATGAGACTTTGCTATGTTTTTGTATTTTCAAGTGTGTTTTATACACATTCAAAACAAAAACTGTAAAATGAATGTGTTCTTCTTGTATCATTGAGTGTAACACACAACACATTCTTTCTTGTGTTGTTACTGGCTTAACTTTATTTATCTCCCATAGAATGAAAAATGTTTGAATGAATATTGTTTTTGTTGTGTATAGGCAATTAAATGAATATAGTCATGCAGATGTCTAGTATCTACAGCTTACCAACAATCATCAGGCGCCTGGTGACTTCGTGGGAAAGAAAACTGTAAGTACATACATACATAGATACTTTCTTTTGAGGTTAATAAACCAAAATTTAATAGGTCTGTCTGCGTACACATATTTTGCATCATTTTGTGCAAAATGTTACAAAATCTTGCAAAATTTTGTCTGCGTACTCCAAATCTCTTGCAGCGAGAGCCAAAAAGAAAATTTTTTGACAGTTGGAAGTAAGAGAACTTGCAAAATGTTACTGGAGAAATTTCTTCTTGCAAGATTTTGCAACTAGTTTGAACAGCTGTTTTTTTTTTTTTGCTTATTGAATGAAACAATTTTTGTGAAACGAAAATAAAAATTGAAATTTAACAATAGTTAGAATTGTGTTGATTTTTAACGTTTATAAAAAATTATAATAAACATAACATATTACTTGACGCTAGAAACGGCCAAAAATACAAATAATTTACCGCGTACACATATGCTAAAATTCTTTTGCTTTGTTATTTGAATTGTTTACACACCGTTCAGCTGTTTTACTGGATACTGTCTGCGTACTTTTTGATATATTTTTAGCCGACAGAGTAAAATTGGTCTTACTCTCCCAAAAAAACTTACTGAGTATTTGCTACTGGAAAGTACGCAGACAGACCTAATATTGGTGAGATAAACCTAGGTTAAACTTAACCTAACATAGTTTAACTATACTATTGCAAAACAACTACAAGAAAACCTAATATGAATTAAACATTAACTTTGGTTGGTTGATAAGAAGAAGCCAAAATATATACATAATCATAGTTCATATTTCGTTGGTCATCACACTTTGCTTCAACCTTACCTACGCGTATAACTCTGATTAGTCGTACCTACACCCAAATACATATATATATTACCGAACGTTCATATCTCCAACACAAGGAATGATTCTTTATAGTTTTTTTTAATATAATTATAGTTACATACAAATTGTTTTTTTTTTTTTGTTATATAAACATTTCATAACAATAGTTAAAGAAAATTTTTGTTTTTGTTAAGCGGTTTAGCTAATATTTACCTCTCAAAGAAGTTATAACTGTTATAGATTGGCGTAGCGATTGAGGTTTCTTTCGTTTTGATTGTGGTAATTTTATTTATTTATTTATTTTTTATTTTTATTCAACATGTTCAATAATTAAAATGTTATCCGGCAAAATTTGTTAAAAATGATGTGCTGATTTTGTTAATTACGTTGCAAAACGTGAAGGTATAGGTATGAAGGTACAAGGTAGAGTGTGTTAATTTAATTGTAGATTTATTTTTGGGCTGGCTAATATCTTATACCTGACCAGAATGGAGGGCGGGCCAAGCAGTGAGGTAGTGACTAACATCCTTAGCTACCCACCTATCAACTATTTACCGTGTTCGTTTGCCGTCATTTTTCTTGGAAGTCCCGTAAACGTTTGTATCGCCACCTAAAGTAAATAAATCCAGTGAAACGATGTTAATCTAAGTATAAGTTAGTTTTGGGAAAATATTTCAACCCCCCCTCCGACGAGCACAGCCGATGTATTAGGTAGCACCCTTCCCAAACTTTTACATCATGTCGACGAATCGTTACAAGTTTGCCTATGTGCTTCTTCTTGATTTAAAAAAAAATTACGCATCGGTTAGATTTTTAAACTAAATATGTATAAAGAATTGTTCTTCAATAACAAATACTAAAACCAAATGATGCGTTATTGTGATTTGTGCAAAAAAAGTGTTAAATTTGTTTTATTCATGTTTTTCTTTGACTTGAATGTTTTTTTATTGATGCCATATGTTTTTGCTTTACATTACCTGTACGAATTTTTCGCCCTGCTTTTGCTGCGTTCACCTTGTAAGAATTCGCCTTGGTAACGACCTCACTGTACGTCTTGACGAAACAAATTAATGTCAAAATGCAAATAAAAAAAATCCGGTATTTTTATGCGGGGTTATTTATATACTGAGTTTGACGTTTGTCTAGGCATGAATTTGTCTCGTCATGACGTAAATTTATGAATTATTTAACCATGATCAGAGACCTGCACCGATCGGCTAAAAGCCGGTCGACCCAAGCCGCCGATAAGTTTATGAAAGCCGCCGCCATTGATTTTTTCTCGGCTGAAAAACTGCCAGAGAACCAGTAAATATATTAATATAAATATAAGTGAAATAATTTAAAAAAGCAGTGCTATTATTACCTTCTATATTTTCATTTAATTTAATAATCGATGTGTTATAAAATCTTAAAAAAAAAGCGATTACAAATACATATGTATGTATCTGTTTTTTTCGAAATCGAGTTTTGACTGTTATCAAATTTTATTTACCAGTCCCTAGTACATATGTGCCTATATAAATACTTAATTCTGTATATATATTTTATGTAAATTATAAGTGATAAAACTAAAAAAGCTTTTTGTTAAAAAATTTTGATGTTTGTGTTATAGAAAAGGGCGCTAGTTTTATAGATGACAATATTTCATTAAAATTTTACAAAATTTTATTAATTTTTGATACACGACAATATTTTTTTAAGCGGAACCGGTGTCTTGACAAACGCCAAACTTAGTATATATATAAAAAAAAGAACAGTATTAAAATATAGGATTTCTTTTATTTGCATTTTGATATTTATCTTGTCAAGGCGTAGGTAAAGAGTAAAGGTTCAATAATATGTGACTTACCATAAGGCCATAACCATAACCGTTGCCATAAAAACCAAAACTCAATTGGTTTTTAAGGTTATAGTTATTGCGTAATGTTAAGTCACCTATAATCAAATACAGTATTGCCCATAAGTTTGGTTTGAACAGCTGTTTACAATGGTATGGTTAAATCACGTATAAACGAACCTTAAAGCACAGTACTTTTTATACCTACTTATAACTGCTTTTTATATTTACACAAATAGGTATGTATGTGTATGTCCATATGCCTTTGTAAAACAAATTAATTTTTTGGTTGATATATAAGAATAAAATCAAATGGTTTTATTGTGCACTTTGTTCTAAATATTTTACATATTTACATTTTAAAAAGGCCTTTATTCATACTGCAAAGCTATCGTACTAACATTTTGATCTCTAGGTGTAATTTTTTAAATCACACATCAAACAGTAGTATTAAAATAATTTCCTTTATATAAATAGATTTTTTTATAATAATTTCTATTTATTCAGCTTTATATTAAAAAATTAAGTAGAGCCGAATATATATAAATTATTATAATACATGGAAAAGTTCAAAAAAAGAAACTATATAAAAAAGCAAGTTTTTTCCCGATACTAGCCATGTAGAATGCATTTTCGAAACCAGCTATGACGTTTAATCATCAGAACTCCTTGAACGGTAGTAGTGTTTTTGGATGTAAACATTATATATAAAACTCACATGTTATCTAGAAAAAAAAACATAAATATTTTTATTTTTGTATATTAAAGTCTCTTTGGCAACACGTGACTAACGGTCAAGCATCATCTATCAGATGGAATGAAAAGTTTTTTTACTAACGTATATTATACAATAGGGGGTAATATTTTTATTTTTGCCTGTATTTATTTTTTCGCTTATTTTTCTATCAATGACAAATTAAATGAAATTCCAAATCATGCTGCACCGTGTAGTGTTTTAGTTTATTTGCTTGGTATTTTTCGTTAAACTTATTTTTTAGGCAAAGATCGGCAGATAAATTCAATAACATTGACGAGATATTATCGTGTAGATAACGAAAACACAAAAACAAGAGCGCTATATTCGGCTGTGCCAAATCTTATATACCCTTCACATTGGTCTTTTAATATACTCAGCCGAGTTATTTTGTACTGCAAATAATATATTTAAAAAACCTTGTGCGAGTTTTAAAGTCCATGGAAAACTTTACAAAATTTTAACGTTCGTATGGATAATAGAAATGGATGAGGAACGTTTGAAGTCGACAGTTATAAAAGTTTTCGACGTTATTTATATTAAAAGGTTAATAAAAGTTGTTAATTTTTATGGAATGTTCTAGTCCCCCTGCTCCTCTCCAACTTTTTTCCAAAATGTATGAATTATTTGATTATTACTTTTTGCGGAATATTCGAAGTCGATAGTTGTTATAGTTTCCCAGATGTGGCGTATCGAAAATTTCATAAAAATTGTTAATTTGTATGGAAGCTCCCCTTTGTTCACCCCCCACCCAAAAAACTTTTTCTTTAAAACATAACTCTTGATGTACAATTACTTTTTGTAGAACATTTGATTTCGATATCTGTTATAGTTTCCGAGATATAGCTTATCGAAAATTTCATAAAAATTGTTAATTTGTATGGGAGCTACCCCGTTTTCACCCCCCACCTAAACAAATTTTTTCTCTAAGTGTAGGTCTTAGTGCAGAATTACTTTTGGAGAACATTTTAAGTCGATATCTGCTACAGTTTCCGAGATATAGCGCATAAAATATTTCACCAAATTTGTGCAATTGTAGGAAAAATACACCTTCCCCTGATCCTATCTAAAAAAAAGGTTTTCCATTATTTAGGTCCCCGCTTTAGGAGTATCAGTGCCAAGTTTTATGGCAAGAGTGACTATATATACTGAGATATATAGGGATATAAGCACTGATTTTGTCCTAAAATATATGGGTTACTTTGGGGTTTCGCTTATATCTCGTTCAATAGTGAAACGATTTTGCTGATTTTAAATAGCGATTGTCTCCAGGATATTTATAAAAGTTAGACACCAATAACTGGTCCGTATCTTTTTATTTGACTCCGGAAACTTGATTTCAACAGACGGACATGGCTATACAAACTTCCCTATCTATAAGGATCCTGAATATATATACTTTATGGGGTCGCAAATGGATAATAAAGAGATAAAAACGGAATAACAAACTGATATATACCCTTATAACTATGTGAAGGGTACAATTAGCGCTTAAATCGGATAAATTCACATTAAAAATGTCTTATTAACCTTAAATGTCAATTTGACAGGTAAAATTCACATGCACAGAGCTGCATCTTTTTTCTAAATAAAACATCAAAAATATTTAAACGGTAATATATACATAGGGGTGTCCCGGTAGATCAGTGATAAGTGCACGAGTCTACCAGTCTGGGGGTTGTGGTTGATTCCCACCAGAGACCCTGGTAAGTTTGCTTCATTTTCTGTTCTTTTTTTTCCTTCTTATCCTTCTCTAAATTTCTTCTTTCATTCCATCTCAACCTATTCTATTTGCCTCTCCAGGTAACACAAAGGGACCGAATTAAGCGGACCCAAGTGAGCTGTATCCTTTCCTTCAACGGCTGCCTGTTCTACCTAACCTAACCTAATATATACATATATGTATATATTTGTTCCCCTTATTCATTAGTTACACCAACTGATTTTTTATTATTTTTTCAATTGTTTTCGCTACTTAAGATAACTTAAGCTGTTCAAGCATAAGCAAAAAGGAAATTAATTGCATTTGAACAATAAAGCAAAGCTTATATGTAGCTTTTTAAAGAAAAAATAATATTCCGTTATTTACTATTGTAACTTGTGAGCATATTATGAAACAAAATATTTGCTTCCGAAATAAAAAAAAACCTTTCTTCCGGCTTGATGGATGTTTTTGACCGCTGTGCGATTTAACGCCTACTCTGTCAATGCCCGACGCTTGTCAGGAGACGTCGCCGTCAATTTGGCCAATACTTTGTTGACCACTTATCGGCTTTATGGTACTGGGACCTTTAATGGCTTAATTGGCTAACAAGCGGTGCCTAGCTTTTTTCGTTCTTGGACCATTTTTCATTATTAAATGTACCTTTCCTTATTATTTCCTTACTATATTCTATTTCTTGTCTAAGACTAATCTTATCTTTTTCTTTTCTGTATTTCCAGGGCAAACTATTCAACAGCATATTTTCTCCCAATGGAGTGAAGCCCCACCCCTGGTATGCATCACTGACCTGTATATAACTTCACGCTCGTAATTTTTTTTTGTCATATTTTCATTATTGAATCTTCGCTTAAGCGAACTAACAATAAGTATTCAAATCTTTAAACTAATTGTGTTTAATATTAGTCCAGTCAGTACTAGGCTAAAATTTAAGTTCTCCCTACAAAAATAAAAAATAATTAATTTTGTATCTTTTTTTTTTTGTATTTTGCAGTAGTATCCCTTCTTTTTAGACCCCCACTTTGTTGCAAGATGCTCCGAGCCAGCGGATTTGGATGTGTTTCCAGCTTATTTAAATACTTGTCCACATAGTTTAAGATTTCGCATTTTACTGGTGGAACTTCTAGATCCTTGTGGATGTTGCTGTTTTTAATATACCAAGGAGCACCAGTTATCATTCTCAGAATTTTGTTTTGACGACGTTGTATTTTTTCTATGTTAGAGGCGGAAGCAGTGCCCCATAATTGTATACCGTAGAACCAAATTGGTTTTAAAATCGAGTTTACAATCCATATGTAGCACAGAGTTTCTACCAATTAGCCAGTGGATTTGAGCAGCTTTAAGTTTCATTTGCGTCAGCTTCGCATCTATATGAGGTTTCCATGTGAGGCGGCGATTTAGGTGAATACCAAGATATTTTGTCTCGGTTCGTTGAGGCACCATATGGCTGTTAATAGTGATTGGGAAGCACGTTTCTTTGCGTAAAGTAAAAGTTACGTGGGTACATTTTTGTTCATTTTTTTTATTCTCTATAAATTTGCCCATTTCTCAACTTGGGTTACGTGTTGTTGCAGTTGGTTCGAAGCCTCTTTAGCGTTTTTATGAATACTAAGGAAAGCAGTGTCATCAGCAAATGTCGACGTGTGTGTAAAACTATTGGTTGGCATATCTGCTGTGTTAAGCAAGTACATAACTGGACAAAGTTGAAAAAAACGTATTTGGTTTCCCTCTTTGATCATTAATTGTCGCCCGGATAAGTATTTTTCTTAAAGGTTGAAAATATAAGCTGGAAGGTTGAACTTTAGTTTGTTTAACAGGCCTTCATGCCATACTTTGTGGAAAGCTTGTAAAACATCGATAAATAGCGCGGAGCAGTAGTACTTTTTTTCCTCAAAGGCTTTTCTTATAACCTGTACCAACCTGTGAGTTTGTTCGATGGTACTATGTTGACTTTTAAAGCCGAATTGATGACTTGGAATGCAGTTGTTGTCGTTCAAGATCGTATTCAACTTATTTTTAAGCAATTTTTAAAAAAATTTTGACATTGTGGGTAACAAACTTATAGGTCTATAAGACTTTACCTTCGAAGGATCTTTGCCAGGCTTAGGAATCATCTTTACTAAGGACACTTTCCATATAGACGGGAGATGTTCAAGCCGAATTGTAGCGTTAAAAATAAAAGGAATTATTCTTTTAGCTGTAAAAGGTAGCTCAAAAAGCACTTTGTTGCTTATTTTATCAACGCCAGAAACTTTTTTACCATTTAGGTTAGTGATAGCCTCTACAACATCTGTAAATCGGAAACGTGATTCTAAAGGACGTCTGGCAACAACAGGCGGTAATTCCCTCACGTATGTGCATGTATTGGGGGTGAATACGTTTTTTGAATGATTTGCAAACAGATCGCATTTTTCTTCGACATTTCAAGCCCAGGATCCTATCAGATTACGCAGTTGTGTTTTTGCGATAGTGGGTCTTTTAAGACGCCTGGCTGATCGCCATAGGGAATAATTTGTCTGAAAAGTCCTGTCTACCCTTCCAGGTACTCTTTCAGTGATGCCATTCTGTGAACATCCAACAAGCTTTTCAGATGGGTTGTACATTCTTTTAGCTTAGTTTTAAGTTAAGCCGATCTATGTTTTTGCCATTCCCTGCCGGCTCTCTTTTTTTCAGATACAAGCTATTCCACGTCGTCAGAGAAAATTTTGTTGTAGGTAGAAGACGCATGTTCAACGGCTTTTTTAATGTTTTCATTTAGGACGCTCAGACAATCATCGATGTCTCTGGGAGTTTAGTTCTAGTTGTGTTGTAGGTTGGGTAGACTTACGTGCATAAGGCTGGTTGGACTTTAATGCGGTGGCGCACAGTGGCATAAAATCGTTTTTCATTGGCCAAAAATCGAATTTTTTTTGTCACCGATTTTTAAAATTTTTACGCCTTTTTGGAGCTAATATATCCATATTAAGGTAGCCAAAAAATTAGGTTAAACTATTGATTATTGTGGGCGTGGCATGCTGTCAAACTCAACCGTTTCTAACTTCAGAAAAAGGTATTTTTTATTTGTTTTTTGTCAAAAATAAATGGTTAGTACTCGCAAGCTATAATCGATAATGGCCTGCGATCTGTTTTATAATGTTGGTAGGATTATAGTCTTTAATTGCTGTAAGTGGTTACCGTTCTAGCGTTTAATATTATGGGCGTTATGAAATATTTATGAAACTACTATATTCTTCTGAAATTTAAACTTTAGTGGAATAGAACTTCTAAGGAACAAAAGGGAACAAGAAACGTTTACAACCCGAAGAAAGGCGAAAGTGTCTTCTTTAACACTATATATACTTTTGCACCCGCCACGACCCGCGGGTAGAACACATTTTTATTTTAACGAAACTACTCTAAAAAAATTCAAATTACGATAACTTAAACAGCCCTATAATTACTCCTATACAATGATGTATTAAATTTTCACCTTTTCGCCTAAAGGTTTATGTTTTTTTTTTTTACTTTAGACTACTAAAACTAAAATAATTAAATATAATACCTGTTAAAGGGTTTTATGGCTTTGTTTTGATCAGCAAAAAAATAAGTCAAAAAAATATCACAATAGGTTCTACAGTAAACATATGATCTCTTTCTAATACACCTGTTATCAACTGTTGGGGTCAACCAAAGTTATAAACAATTTTATAATAATAGTCGCGACATTAAATCACTAAAGACCCCCATATTGGCGAGATACTAATTAGTTTTACCTGATGTTAAGGTCTGGATAACAAGTGCAGTTTTGTTATATTTAAATACCACCTGCTATAAATTGAATAACTTGCATCTAAAAATTTATAAAACTACAGATTCGATAAGGGATTACTCAATAATAAGTTAATCCTGTACGTGTACGGACGTATATTTGCAAGTGATAAAACATAACAGACACAAATAAAAATATTTAGAAAAATATGGAGAGCTTCAGTTATAAAGAACTGGCCGAAGAGTATTTTAGAAATAAAAACCAGAAAGATGTTCTTAGTTACGTTAAAATAAATTTAAACTTGAATTCGTCAAGCACCGAAATACAAAAGCAATTTTCTAATTTTGTAAAAGTACTAAAGAAAACGCTACAAGGAAGTTAGCTACAGTAAAAAAAGTTTTATATAAAAAGTGAAAACTGGTTAGAAGGCCATTACTGTCCTGAAGGCCATTACTGTACAGAAACAGCAAAGCAAGATAAGGTTGGAAGACCACACAAATCATTGGACAACTGCAGCGATTGATCTAAGATGCAATTGGTTGTATAAATACAAAAGAATCTTTCCTACATTAATTACGATCACAGAACCAATTAAAAAAAGTGGATGACATTGAAAAAGTTATTAAAACTAGTCCAGTGCACAAATGAGGAAGCATTAGCCTTATTTCTGGGTTTGAAATTAGCAAAACAGCATTATATTAAGCTCAGATTGCGTGCGATTGAAAAGGTCTCAAATATCTATCCAGCATATCATAACATAACCACTGCTTAAATGGACTGTTTGCCATCAAAGGACACTATTACAATCACACCAATTTCGGCAGAGGTACAGCTAAAGTCTCTACTTGATCACACAGCCAAACGCTTGCTACAATCAACACCGGGAAACGCGTGAAAGAAATGTGGAAACACAAAGCTAATTCTTTTTTGCAAATGGGGACAAAAACAATAAAAACAAGTTGTATCTGAAAATATTTCGGACTCAGATATGTTCATGGTATCATTTGTACCATTGCGATTGGAAACGATTTTGGAAGATTCAGAGCCTTCGACTAGTACAACGTAAACAATGGATATTTGGAAAAATTAGACACCTTCTTCTACGAAATACTGCAAGCCAATCAAATTTGAATTCAAAAAAGAAACTCGTGATGCCATTAACAAAGAAAATAGTAAAACCAAGCCCAAAATTGCAACACTACAGCCATTACAATAAATAAGCTACCAATTAGTCCTTACAATGATAGACGGAAAAGTAGGTCAGGCTTTGACTAACACGAACGCTGCATCCAGCTGCATTATATGCCAAGCAACATCAACCCAATTAAACCAAGTTCCAACAAAATCATTAAATAATACCGAATATGAATTTGGATTATCACTACTACATGCAAGAATACGTCTTATGGAACATATACTAAAAATCAGTTATGATATGGATTTCGGGTCTTCAGGATCCATAAGAAACCAACAAAAAGTTAAGAAGTTCAAAAAAGAAACATGTTCAAGATGGATATCGCAAAACTGGATTGATTATAGATCAGCCAAAACAAGTGTCAGGCAATACCGCACGAAGATTCTTTTCAGATCCAGAAACAGCATCTGAAATAACAGGAGTGGATTTAAACCTTATTTTCAGATTTAAAATAATCCTAGAAGTACTTGCGTGCAATAAAGAAATTGACTCTAAACAATTTGGAGATTATGCTAAGGAAACTGCAAAAATATATACAACCAACTACCCATGGAGAAATATGTCTGCAACAGTTCACAAAATCTTTTATCATGGAGAAGATATCATTAAATAACATTTGGTGCCACTTGGAGATCTATCGGAGGAGGTTTAGGAAAAAAAGGAACAAAGATTACAGATAGAGACCCCAATAATACAAAATTTTCACGAAATTCCACAAATGAAGATCTATTAAATATATATTTTTTGCAACGTCAGATCCGTTTATCTCCAACTTTCGAAATCTATGGAAACTGGCACATCGGGATTTACATGAAGAAGCCAAAAAATAGAATATTTGCAATAAATATTAGTGTCAAATGAATAATAATTATTGTTGCCTTTCATTGTTATTTAAGTATGCAAATAATAATAAATAAAACCTACCATTGTCACAAATGCTATTTAAATCCATTGCAGATTTTATTTTTTAAATGTTTTTTAAAATTATCAAATTTGACAGCTAAAAATAATACATTTTTCTGTAGTAACAGCAAAATCTCCAGTTAATTTAACTATTTTTATTGAGTGTAAACATTTTCTTGAGTGTAAAAATTTTTTAGAGTGTAACGTTAAAAAATTCCATTATCACAAAAAATAATTATAATTATTATTAAGTTCCAAATGTTAAATTTTTTAATATGTAAATAACAAAAGTAAGCCCATAATTCACTCCAAAAGTTAAAAAAATCAAAAGTTTTTCTTTGACCTAGAAGTCCTTAAAAAATCCGCAATCAATTTTAATGTAATGAAAACTGAGTCAAGCTGAACTAAATATCTATCCATTAAACAAATTACTTCAATATTTTGATCGGTTCAAAAGTTACAGCATTTTGGCCAATGAAAAACGATTTTCAGCCACTGTGGGCCGTATGCTAAAAAAATTAACAAAGCCTTACAAACCGTTGTTCAGCTGAATTTCTTAAAGCTTTATTCTAAAATGAATTCCTGCTGAAAGTACCTTTAACTAGTGACTTTTTTTGTTTTTTTCTGTATTTTATAAAACAATGAATGAATATTTAAAAGTTTGAAGGTTATAAAAATGATGTGTTTCTGCCGAACATTTTTAAAGCATATTAGAAATCAAGAATCAACAAAGTTTTCTTTAAAAAAACAAAGCATTATACATTTTTATTTATTTTTTTTTTTTTGCTTTTTTTAAACAATATTTTACTAATGTTAAAAAAATCAAAACAAAATTCGTAATTTGAATACCTTTTTTTGTACAAACAAAACAAAGCCGTGTTGTTATTGCTAATATATTAGCAATTGTACTAAATGCAAATAAGTATTATGATTATATGATGATCTCTTACTGCGTTAAACCGAAAGTATTTTGTTTAATTTTATAAAATTTATCTAAATTTCATATTTTTCACCTATTTTAGAAAGTTCAAAGCATTTCAAAACTATTAACGTATTTCTTGTTTTTGGTACTTTTTTATCCACATTTCGAAATCAAACATTTTTTTAAAATAAAATATCTGCATTGCTGTAGATTAAAAAAAATTTAGCCTTATTTAAATATATAATATGTATGAATATGATTATGCCTCAATGCCTTTTAAATTGCGTATAGTAAAGAAAATACTAAATTACCGATTTTCTCATTTTTGCTCTTTTGTATCCCTTTTATATCCGACTTTTTTTTAAAATCCCCTAATAGGAGGTCTAAACATCGAGAGAAGTTATAAAAATCCAAGTTTAAAGTTAACGTGTATGTACATAAATAAGTATATGCTTCTCACTTTTTTTAATTATACAAATTAGTTTTCATGTTTGACTACCACCCGGATAACAATCTTGACGCGATGTGGTGGCTTAAGTGTAGGCTGTGGTATCCGCCTTAAGGGACTGACCTTGATGGAGAATGCATTCATACCTTCCCCATCCTGGTGTCATTAAGGTATAATACAAAAAAGCCTACATGACAAAAGGTTATCCAATCCCTATTCCTTATCCTTCACCCTTTCTCCCTTCCCTCTCCAACTTCCTATCCACAACTTGTAAGGTTAAGGTGGTTAGAAGCAGTGCCGAGAACCTGAATGGCTAATTAGTGGTTAAAGAGGATTAGTCACTAACAGCTCTCGTCCGGTGCCAGGTCACGGGCCGGTTGTATGTAATAGACCAGTCCATGTACGCCGTCCCTGCATGGATCGTACATCCCCTTACCTGCCTACTCGTGGGACCAAAAATGAATGAAAATACAAAAACTGAAAAAGAAAAAAATAAAAAAGACGATCGTTGTTCTCGTCTGAAGAAGATCTTCTCGTCTCCAGCCAGGAAACGTTAGTAAATCTGTCAGGCAGAGAGGGTGAAACACAGCACCCTTCTGCCCTCTCAAATCACATATACAAAACATGCTTAATTGGACACCAAGGCCGGTAGCCAATTGAACAAGAAAACAAAAAGGAAGAATCAGGAAGACATCCTTAAGGCCAGGTACGCAAAGGTTGTATTTATTCTGGGCAAGATTGACAAGAATACTGCATACGGTACCCCCCACCAACGTGATGCGGAAGATCGCGTCAAATACCAGGCTGTGGTGGAGGAGTACCTTAAGTTTAAGGATTCCTTACCCAGCACATCCAAGGAGGCGATTGAAGGAAGGTCCAAGCGTAACCGCTCTCAGACAGAGGGAGGCAAATCGTTGAAAAGGAGAAATGTGGCAACGAAAGCGACAGCTCCACGGCCGACCTTGGTACCCTCAAATTCAACAACACATACCAGGAGGCCATTCAATGAGGTTGTGAAGGACCATCTTACTGTGGCTCTGGTAAACGAAAAGGACGGTAACACATGTCCTGTGGCAACAGAATGGGGTGCAATAGAATCCAGATTAGCAGGGCTCGTTTTGGACTACGTGCTCGCTAATAAGAATGGACCGGCACCTCGTTTTGACTCCGGAGAAATACGTCGGGGCTACAGGGTAATCAAGTGCTTGGACGGGTTCTCAAAGGACTCTTTGGGAAAATGCATAGCTAAGATCAGCAATGCATGGGACGGCTTAAGCATTAAGCTAATCCCAGCCGAGGAAATCCCGATGAGACCCCGGGCAAGAATTTGGTTACGAAAAATGGTAAGCTTCAAAACCCTAACATACCTATGGAGGACTGGTCGATCATCCGAATGGAACAGGGGATGGTCATACTTGCCTCATACTCGCCATCACCGAAGCAGGTTCAGAGGAACTTGAAAAGGTTGGCCATAAGCTGTTCTTTGGGGTAAGGGACGCCAAGGTGAAGGTGTTCCGGCCATCGAAGGCGGGGAGCAAAGGAGCAGACGAAGTTGCCGGCACTCTGCTTACGAAAATTGCGCTCTCCAGCACCCCTAAGGAACTGCCAAAATGACGATCAAGATCGTTCAAATTAATCTGAAGCACTCGAAATGTGCTACAGATAACCTACGGGTGCTCTTAGCTGAAGAGGACCTGGACATTGCGATAGTACAGGAACCCTGGGTGGTATATAATGTACTGTATGCAAAAGAAAATGATAAGCCTAGATTATGTCTTATTGCTAAAAAAAATGCGTTAACATTTTTTTGTGTACACAGCTTAGTTCAGCAGACCTCACAGTTGCAAGGGTCGAGTTGCCGCAGAGAAGCTTTATGGTTGTCTCGAGCTATATGTCACATGGAAACACAACCCCTCCGGTGGAAGTGAGCACTCTCATGGCCTCGATCGGGCCTTCGGTCGACATCATTCTGGGATTTGATGCCAATGCCCGCCATACAATCTGGGGTAGTAGTGAGATCAATGAACGGGGTGAGTCTGTCCTTAATTTCATATAGATAAGTATATGTAACTCTGGCAGCACAACAACATTCATTTTTCCCAGCTCGGGAACCTAAAATGGTTGGGAGGAAGTATTAAATATTACACTCATAAGTGACAGGTCCAAGATATCAGTGGATAGGTGGAGAGTATCCAATAAAAGGTATTTTTCAGATCATAATTAGATTCTCTTCGATATTGGATTTCGGGACAGCTTAATAAGGACACAATTCCGGAATCTGAGAAGACCCACTGGTTTAAGTTTAATGGGATCCTGAAACAGAAGTTAGGAAAAAATGCCAGTCATTGATAATTCGATCAATGGTCTGGAGATCATGGAGGAAAAATGCAGTAGGGCTATGGTTAAGGCCTTCGAAGTTTCCTGTCCCATAACTAAGGTTAAGAAGAGCTTCCCTCCATGGTGAAATTCGTAGCTTTCTAAACTACGTAGGGACTCGCGTAGAGCCTTCAATGAATGTTATGTTAGTAAATCATGGCAGCCTTACCGGGATAAGCTGAGGCAATATAAAAGGGCAATAGCAACCGCAAAGAAAAAATCATAGATAGATTTCTGCGGGGCAGTGAAAAGCACCAGGGATTCTGCTAGATTGGACAAAAATCTGGTCAGGGAACACTCAAATCCGGCCTATATTAAGAAGGGGGATGCCACATGGTCAGAGTCATCAGCGGAGTCGCTTAATATTCTCATAAGCACCCACTTTTCTGGCTGTAGGGACGTAGTCGAGGAAGTTGAGTGCGAAAGTAGAACACCATACAATATTGATGAGGGTATAATCACCTACGATAGAATTTCGTCGGCGATTGATAGCTTCTCCCCATATAAATCATCTGGGCCTGATGGCATTTTTCCTCGGATGTTGCAAAGTGCCAAGGCACACATCATCCCGTGGCTTCATAGGATATTTACATTCTGTATCTCTCTCAGTTACGTTCCGAGAATATGGAGGAAGTTTAGAGTTGTTTTTATTCCCAAGATCGGAAGGAGGAATCATGGGAACGCAAAGGACTTCCGTGCAATAAGTCTTTTATCCTTCCAGCTTAAAACTCCGGAAAGACTCATTGACTCCCATATAAGGCAACGACTGGAGGGCAGCTCTTGTCTCTCTAGGGGTCAGCATGCCTACCTAAGGGGTCGCTCTACGGAAACAGCCCTGCACGAGGTTGTGAGTACGATAGAGATATCCATCGAATATGGACAGTATACTATGGCGGCCTTCTTGGATATAGAAGAGGCCTTTAAAAACGTTACGACGCTCGCAACTCAACGTGTACTTACTAGCCTAGGGGTTGACGATTTTATCAATAACTGGATAGTATCGATGTTGTGCTCGCGTATAGTTACAGCAAATCTTGGTAACAGCACTGAGTCAAAACAAGTGGAGAGAGGTACACCCCAGGGTGGTGTTATCTCGCCCTTGTTATGGCTTATGGTGGTTGACAAGATCTTTCGGGTACTGAATGGTAAGGGGATAAAAGTCGTTGCTTATGCGGACGATGTCGTGATATTGGTATCAGGAATGTTTCCGGATGTGATTAGTGATATAATGTCCAATGCCTTAAGATTACTCAGCAACTGGGCCACAGATAGTGGTCTAGGAGTAAACCCGGGCAAGACGGAACTGGTACTGTTCACAAGGAAGACCAAGGTTCCAAGCTTAAGACTCGCGCGGTTAAGGGACTGCGAGATCCCACTATCCGAAAGTGCGAAATATCTGGGAAACGTCCTGGACTCGAAATTGTCATGGAAGCTGAACATCCGGTATAGGGCTGAGAGGTCTACGGTAGCCTACTTCACGTGCCGGAAGATGCTTGGAGCGGAATAGGGACTTAGCCCCAAAATTGTTAAGTGGATGCACACGGCCATAGTACGGCCAATACTCACTTACGGATCTTTGGTTTGGACTGCTACGGAGCGTAGATACGTAGATACCAGCTGTATAAAATCCAGAGATCTGCTTGCATTGGAATTACGGACGCACTGCGAACTAGTCCTTCTAAGGCATTAAATACTATTTTTCATCTTGCTTCCATAAGGGCCATAGCTGCTTGTGGTGCAGTAAGGTTTAGATCGACTGGATGTTGGAAATCGGGGCCATATGGGTATGCGAGAGTTCTGCAAGGACTGCCCCCATTAGTGGTCCAGCCTACTGACTATATTACTCCCTACACGGACTTTGATAGGGTTTTCGAAGTTCTTATTCCCTCTAGGGGTGAATGGTGTAGGGGTAACCTTGGGGAATCTTATGACATTAGGGTCTTTACGGACGGTTCTAAGTTAGACTGCGGAGTTGGATCCGGTGTCTTCTCAGAAGAGCTGGACGTAAATGCTTCTTTTCGTCTTTCGGATGAATGTAGCGTATTTCAGGCCGAGATATTTGCCATTCGGGAGGCTTGTAAACTACTACAGGACAGAAATATCCGCGGGAATATTGGTATTTTTGTCGACAGTCGGGCGGCGCTTCTGTCACTCAGATCATACACTACCACGTCACTATTGGTCAGTCAGTGTAGAATAGGATTGACTAAGCTAAGGCAGCTGTCTGACATTACTCTGGTTTGGGTTCCTGCGCATAGGGGCTACCATGGTAATGAACGGGCAGATGAGCTAGCTAAGAAAGGATCTGTTCTGAATATCTCCAATATGAATACAGTCGCAATTCCGTTGCAGACTATTAAGAGCAGCATCTTAAGATTGCGCGCGATTGAAAAGGTCTCAAATATCTATCCAGCATATCATAACATAACCACTGCTTAAATGGACTGTTTGCCATCAAAGGACACTATTACAATCACACCAATTTCGGCAGAGGTACAGCTAAAGTCTCTACTTGATCACACAGCCAAACGCTTGCTACAATCAACACCGGGAAACGCGTGAAAGAAATGTGGAAACACAAAGCTAATTCTTTTTTGCAAATGGGGACAAAAACAATAAAAACAAGTTGTATCTGAAAATATTTCGGACTCAGATATGTTCATGGTATCGTTTGTACCATTGCGATTGGAAACGATTTTGGAAGATTCAGAGCCTTCGACTAGTACAACGTAAACAATGGATATTTGGAAAAATTAGACACCTTCTTCTACGAAATACTGCAGGCCAATCAAATTTGAATTCAAAAAAGAAACTCGTGATGCCATTAACAAAGAAAATAGTAAAACCAAGCCCAAAATTGCAACACTACAGCCATTACAATAAATAAGCTACCAATTAGTCCTTACAATGATAGACGGAAAAGTAGGTCAGGCTTTGACTAATACGAACGCTGCATCCAGCTGCATTATATGCCAAGCAACATCAACCCAATTAAACCAAGTTCCGACAAAATCATTAAATAATACCGAATATGAATTTGGATTATCACTACTACATGCAAGAATACGTCTTATGGAACATATACTAAAAATCAGTTATGATATGGATTTCGGGTCTTCAGGATCCATAAGAAACCAACAAAAAGTTAAGAAGTTCAAAAAAGAAACATGTTCAAGATGGATATCGCAAAACTGGATTGATTATAGATCAGCCAAAACAAGTGTCAGGCAATACCGCACGAAGATTCTTTTCAGATCCAGAAACAGCATCTGAAATAACAGGAGTGGATTTAAACCTTATTTTCAGATTTAAAATAATCCTAGAAGTACTTGCGTGCAATAAAGAAATTGACTCTAAACAATTTGGAGATTATGCTAAGGAAACTGCAAAAATATATACAACCAACTACCCATGGAGAAATATGTCTGCAACAGTTCACAAAATCTTTTATCATGGAGAAGATATCATTAAATAACATTTGGTGCCACTTGGAGATCTATCGGAGGAGGTTTAGGAAAAAAAGGAACAAAGATTACAGATAGAGACCCCAATAATACAAAATTTTCACGAAATTCCACAAATGAAGATCTATTAAATATATATTTTTTGCAACGTCAGATCCGTTTATCTCCAACTTTCGAAATCTATGGAAACTGGCACATCGGGATTTACATGAAGAAGCCAAAAAATAGAATATTTGCAATAAATATTAGTGTCAAATGAATAATAATTATTGTTGCCTTTCATTGTTATTTAAGTATGCAAATAATAATAAATAAAACCTACCATTGTCACAAATGCTATTTAAATCCATTGCAGATTTTATTTTTTAAATGTTTTTTAAAATTATCAAATTTGACAGCTAAAAATAATACATTTTTCTGTAGTAACAGCAAAATCTCCAGTTAATTTAACTATTTTTATTGAGTGTAAACATTTTCTTGAGTGTAAAAATTTTTTAGAGTGTAACGTTAAAAAATTCCATTATCACAAAAAATAATTATAATTATTATTAAGTTCCAAATGTTAAATTTTTTAATATGTAAATAACAAAAGTAAGCCCATAATTCACTCCAAAAGTTAAAAAAATCAAAAGTTTTTCTTTGACCTAGAAGTCCTTAAAAAATCCGCAATCAATTTTAATGTAATGAAAACTGAGTCAAGCTGAACTAAATATCTATCCATTAAACAAATTACTTCAATATTTTGATCGGTTCAAAAGTTACAGCATTTTGGCCAATGAAAAACGATTTTCAGCCACTGTGGGCCGTATGCTAAAAAAATTAACAAAGCCTTACAAACCGTTGTTCAGCTGAATTTCTTAAAGCTTTATTCTAAAATGAATTCCTGCTGAAAGTACCTTTAACTAGTGACTTTTTTTGTTTTTTTCTGTATTTTATGAAACAATGAATGAATATTTAAAAGTTTGAAGGTTATAAAAATGATGTGTTTCTGCCGAACATTTTTAAAGCATATTAGAAATCAAGAATCAACAAAGTTTTCTTTAAAAAAACAAAGCATTATACATTTTTATTTATTTTTTTTTTTTTGCTTTTTTTAAACAATATTTTACTAATGTTAAAAAAATCAAAACAAAATTCGTAATTTGAATACCTTTTTTTGTACAAACAAAACAAAGCCGTGTTGTTATTGCTAATATATTAGCAATTGTACTAAATGCAAATAAGTATTATGATTATATGATGATCTCTTACTGCGTTAAACCGAAAGTATTTTGTTTAATTTTATAAAATTTATCTAAATTTCATATTTTTCACCTATTTTAGAAAGTTCAAAGCATTTCAAAACTATTAACGTATTTCTTGTTTTTGGTACTTTTTTATCCACATTTCGAAATCAAACATTTTTTTAAAATAAAATATCTGCATTGCTGTAGATTAAAAAAAATTTAGCCTTATTTAAATATATAATATGTATGAATATGATTATGCCTCAATGCCTTTTAAATTGCGTATAGTAAAGAAAATACTAAATTACCGATTTTCTCATTTTTGCTCTTTTGTATCCCTTTTATATCCGACTTTTTTTTAAAATCCCCTAATAGGAGGTCTAAACATCGAGAGAAGTTATAAAAATCCAAGTTTAAAGTTAACGTGTATGTACATAAATAAGTATATGCTTCTCACTTTTTTTAATTATACAAATTAGTTTTCATGTTTGACTACCACCCGGATAACAATCTTGACGCGATGTGGTGGCTTAAGTGTAGGCTGTGGTATCCGCCTTAAGGGACTGACCTTGATGGAGAATGCATTCATACCTTCCCCATCCTGGTGTCATTAAGGTATAATACAAAAAAGCCTACATGACAAAAGGTTATCCAATCCCTATTCCTTATCCTTCACCCTTTCTCCCTTCCCTCTCCAACTTCCTATCCACAACTTGTAAGGTTAAGGTGGTTAGAAGCAGTGCCGAGAACCTGAATGGCTAATTAGTGGTTAAAGAGGATTAGTCACTAACAGCTCTCGTCCGGTGCCAGGTCACGGGCCGGTTGTATGTAATAGACCAGTCCATGTACGCCGTCCCTGCATGGATCGTACATCCCCTTACCTGCCTACTCGTGGGACCAAAAATGAATGAAAATACAAAAACTGAAAAAGAAAAAAATAAAAAAGACGATCGTTTTTCTCGTCTGAAGAAGATCTTCTCGTCTCCAGCCAGGAAACGTTAGTAAATCTGTCAGGCAGAGAGGGTGAAACACAGCACCCTTCTGCCCTCTCAAATCACATATACAAAACATGCTTAATTGGACACCAAGGCCGGTAGCCAATTGAACAAGAAAACAAAAAGGAAGAATCAGGAAGACATCCTTAAGGCCAGGTACGCAAAGGTTGTATTTATTCTGGGCAAGATTGACAAGAATACTGCATACGGTACCCCCCACCAACGTGATGCGGAAGATCGCGTCAAATACCAGGCTGTGGTGGAGGAGTACCTTAAGTTTAAGGATTCCTTACCCAGCACATCCAAGGAGGCGATTGAAGGAAGGTCCAAGCGTAACCGCTCTCAGACAGAGGGAGGCAAATCGTTGAAAAGGAGAAATGTGGCAACGAAAGCGACAGCTCCACGACCGACCTTGGTACCCTCAAATTCAACAACACATACCAGGAGGCCATTCAATGAGGTTGTGAAGGACCATCTTACTGTGGCTCTGGTAAACGAAAAGGACGGTAACACATGTCCTGTGGCAACAGAATGGGGTGCAATAGAATCCAGATTAGCAGGGCTCGTTTTGGACTACGTGCTCGCTAATAAGAATGGACCGGCACCTCGTTTTGACTCCGGAGAAATACGTCGGGGCTACAGGGTAATCAAGTGCTTGGACGGGTTCTCAAAGGACTCTTTGGGAAAATGCATAGCTAAGATCAGCAATGCATGGGACGGCTTAAGCATTAAGCTAATCCCAGCCGAGGAAATCCCGATGAGACCCCGGGCAAGAATTTGGTTACGAAAAATGGTAAGCTTCAAAACCCTAACATACCTATGGAGGACTGGTCGATCATCCGAATGGAACAGGGGATGGTCATACTTGCCTCATACTCGCCATCACCGAAGCAGGTTCAGAGGAACTTGAAAAGGTTGGCCATAAGCTGTTCTTTGGGGTAAGGGACGCCAAGGTGAAGGTGTTCCGGCCATCGAAGGCGGGGAGCAAAGGAGCAGACGAAGTTGCCGGCACTCTGCTTACGAAAATTGCGCTCTCCAGCACCCCTAAGGAACTGCCAAAATGACGATCAAGATCGTTCAAATTAATCTGAAGCACTCGAAATGTGCTACAGATAACCTACGGGTGCTCTTAGCTGAAGAGGACCTGGACATTGCGATAGTACAGGAACCCTGGGTGGTATATAATGTACTGTATGCAAAAGAAAATGATAAGCCTAGATTATGTCTTATTGCTAAAAAAAATGCGTTAACATTTTTTTGTGTACACAGCTTAGTTCAGCAGACCTCACAGTTGCAAGGGTCGAGTTGCCGCAGAGAAGCTTTATGGTTGCCTCGAGCTATATGTCACATGGAAACACAACCCCTCCGGTGGAAGTGAGCACTCTCATGGCCTCGATCGGGCCTTCGGTCGACATCATTCTGGGATTTGATGCCAATGCCCGCCATACAATCTGGGGTAGTAGTGAGATCAATGAACGGGGTGAGTCTGTCCTTAATTTCATATAGATAAGTATATGTAACTCTGGCAGCACAACAACATTCATTTTTCCCAGCTCGGGAACCTAAAATGGTTGGGAGGAAGTATTAAATATTACACTCATAAGTGACAGGTCCAAGATATCAGTGGATAGGTGGAGAGTATCCAATAAAAGGTATTTTTCAGATCACAATTAGATTCTCTTCGATATTGGATTTCGGGACAGCTTAATAAGGACACAATTCCGGAATCTGAGAAGACCCACTGGTTTAAGTTTAATGGGATCCTGAAACAGAAGTTAGGAAAAAATGCCAGTCATTGATAATTCGATCAATGGTCTGGAGATCATGGAGGAAAAATGCAGTAGGGCTATGGTTAAGGCCTTCGAAGTTTCCTGTCCCATAACTAAGGTTAAGAAGAGCTTCCCTCCATGGTGAAATTCGAAGCTTTCTAAACTACGTAGGGACTCGCGTAGAGCCTTCAATGAATGTTATGTTAGTAAATCATGGCAGCCTTACCGGGATAAGCTGAGGCAATATAAAAGGGCAATAGCAACCGCAAAGAAAAAATCATAGATAGATTTCTGCGGGGCAGTGAAAAGCACCAGGGATTCTGCTAGATTGGACAAAAATCTGGTCAGGGAACACTCAAATCCGGCCTATATTTAGAAGGGGGATGCCACATGGTCAGAGTCATCAGCGGAGTCGCTTAATATTCTCATAAGAACCCACTTTTCTGGCTGTAGGGACGTAGTCGAGGAAGTTGAGTGCGAAAGTAGAACACCATACAATATTGATGAGGGTATAATCACCTACGATAGAATTTCGTCGGCGATTGATAGCTTCTCCCCATATAAATCATCTGGGCCTGATGGCATTTTTCCTCGGATGTTGCAAAGTGCCAAGGCACACATCATCCCGTGGCTTCATAGGATATTTACACTCTGTATCTCTCTCAGTTACGTTCCGAGAATATGGAGGAAGTTTAGAGTTGTTTTTATTCCCAAGATCGGAAGGAGGAATCATGGGAACGCAAAGGACTTCCGTGCAATAAGTCTTTTATCCTTCCAGCTTAAAACTCCGGAAAGACTCATTGACTCCCATATAAGGCAACGACTGGAGGGCAGCTCTTGTCTCTCTAGGGGTCAGCATGCCTACCTAAGGGGTCGCTCTACGGAAACAGCCCTGCACGAGGTTGTGAGTACGATAGAGATATCCATCGAATATGGACAGTATACTATGGCGGCCTTCTTGGATATAGAAGAGGCCTTTAAAAACGTTACGACGCTCGCAACTCAACGTGTACTTACTAGCCTAGGGGTTGACGATTTTATCAATAACTGGATAGTATCGATGTTGTGCTCGCGTATAGTTACAGCAAATCTTGGTAACAGCACTGAGTCAAAACAAGTGGAGAGAGGTACACCCCAGGGTGGTGTTATCTCGCCCTTGTTATGGCTTATGGTGGTTGACAAGATCTTTCGGGTACTGAATGGTAAGGGGATAAAAGTCGTTGCTTATGCGGACGATGTCGTGATATTGGTATCAGGAATGTTTCCGGATGTGATTAGTGATATAATGTCCAATGCCTTAAGATTACTCAGCAACTGGGCCACAGATAGTGGTCTAGGAGTAAACCCGGGCAAGACGGAACTGGTACTGTTCACAAGGAAGACCAAGGTTCCAAGCTTAAGACTCGCGCGGTTAAGGGACTGCGAGATCCCACTATCCGAAAGTGCGAAATATCTGGGAAACGTCCTGGACTCGAAATTGTCATGGAAGCTGAACATCCGGTATAGGGCTGAGAGGTCTACGGTAGCCTACTTCACGTGCCGGAAGATGCTTGGAGCGGAATAGGGACTTAGCCCCAAAATTGTTAAGTGGATGCACACAGCCATAGTACGGCCAATACTCACTTACGGATCTTTGGTTTGGACTGCTACGGAGCGTAGATACGTAGATACCAGCTGTATAAAATCCAGAGATCTGCTTGCATTGGAATTACGGACGCACTGCGAACTAGTCCTTCTAAGGCATTAAATACTATTTTTCATCTTGCTTCCATAAGGGCCATAGCTGCTTGTGGTGCAGTAAGGTTTAGATCGACTGGATGTTGGAAATCGGGGCCATATGGGTATGCGAGAGTTCTGCAAGGACTGCCCCCATTAGTGGTCCAGCCTACTGACTATATTACTCCCTACACGGACTTTGATAGGGTTTTCGAAGTTCTTATTCCCTCTAGGGGTGAATGGTGTAGGGGTAACCTTGGGGAATCTTATGACATTAGGGTCTTTACGGACGGTTCTAAGTTAGACTGCGGAGTTGGATCCGGTGTCTTCTCAGAAGAGCTGGACGTAAATGCTTCTTTTCGTCTTTCGGATGAATGTAGCGTATTTCAGGCCGAGATATTTGCCATTCGGGAGGCTTGTAAACTACTACAGGACAGAAATATCCGCGGGAATATTGGTATTTTTGTCGACAGTCGGGCGGCGCTTCTGTCACTCAGATCATACACTACCACGTCACTATTGGTCAGTCAGTGTAGAATAGGATTGACTAAGCTAAGGCAGCTGTCTGACATTACTCTGGTTTGGGTTCCTGCGCATAGGGGCTACCATGGTAATGAACGGGCAGATGAGCTAGCTAAGAAAGGATCTGTTCTGAATATCTCCAATATGAATACAGTCGCAATTCCGTTGCAGACTATTAAGAGCAGCATCTTAAGATTCTTTCAGCGCATTGCTGACGATAGATGGCGGGGGTTGGTAACGTGTAGGGTCGCGAGGCTAACGTGGCCCTCTTTCGATGTTAAGCGTACTACGCAACTTATGAACCGGAATCGAGTGGAAATTTCGAAGTTTCTGGCGGTGCTAACGGGTCGTTGGATGCTGGGAAGGCATGCAGAACGACTCGGCCTCACGTTTAACGATCACTATCGCAGCTGCAAGAATAGGGAAAAGGAGGAATTGGTTTTTTATCTTTTCTGTGAATGCCCTGCTTTGGCTGTGAAGAGGCACGAGTTCCTGGGCCATCATATACTGGACAGTCTAGGTGATGTATCTGAGATTGGGCTGAACCACCTGTCGAGATACATCAATGCGACAGGGTGGATCTAGTATTCCATTTTCCCTTGGACCATGGTTTAAGGGGACCTATCACCTATCAAGTGGTGTGGTGTTGTCAAAACGGGGTCATTTAGACTCTACTTGACAGTTTGCGTGTAGCAACCCAGGCAGAAAAAGACATTCACACCGATTCTGTCCTGACGTTGAGAGAGGACTGTCAATATCAAAATAACGTAAATTTAACAAGTTAACAATGCTGTCTCGATGTTAAATGATAACGCCAAATGGGCGTCTTTCGACTCTTGGTTTTTATGTTGTAGCAATACTGTAAAATTAAATTTCCGGTATTAGAATAACATTTTTTTATCTTTTCTGTCTTAGGAGTTCGACTTGCTTTTTTAAAATAATGGTCATTGCTACTTTAGGCTTTTATATAAGAGATTTTCTTAAATAAATATGTTTGTATGTAGCAAAATAAAACATGCAAGACTTTCCAACGCATCCTAAGAGTTTTTTTTTTAGTTTTTTCTTACGTTTATACATTTTTTTAAATTAAAAATATAAACATTTTTTATTTTGAAAGCAAATTTGACATTTAGAAACTAGGGTTGCGATTTTGTGTAAACAGTACTGTAATGGTACAATATTTTGAATGAGTCGAAATTTTGTGTTTACAGGGCTGTGGTGGTACAGCATTTATGCATCATCGTTTTAGAATCGTATATTTCTGCCTGGGAAACTACCACGGAAACCAACCAGCCAACCATTCATTTTTTCTCTTACTGCGTTAAACCGAAAGTATTTTGTTTAATTTCATAAAATTTATCTAAATTTCATATCTTTCACTTATTTTAGAAAGTTCAAAGCATTTCAAAACTATTAACGTATTTCTTGTTTTTGGTACTTTTTTTTATTCACATTTCGAAATCAAACATTTTTCTAAAATAAAATATCTGCATTGCTGGAGAATAAAAAAAATTTAGCCTTATTTAAATTTAAAATAAGCATATGATTAGGCCTCAATGCCTTTTAAATTGCGTATAGTTAAGAATATACTAAATTACCGATTTTCTCATTTTTGCTCTTTTGTATCCCTCTTTTATATCCGACCTTTTTTTAAATCCCCTAATAGGGGATCTACACATCGAAAGAAGTTATAACAATCAAAGTTTAAAGTCTCTCTTCAGGCTTTAACGTGTATGTACATAAATATGTATATGCTTCCCAATTTTTTTTATTTATACAAATTAGTTTTTATGTATATTTGAGTTTTTAAAAGTATATTTTATGTACAATATCCATTAATTTTAATTCTTATGTAAACATAAAAACAAACAGTTATTTTTATGTTAGTACCTGGGTAAAATAATATTAAATAAATAGCTTTTAAAAGTTTACGTTCAAAATGAAATAAATAACATTTAATTTACTATCCTCCTTGCAACGTTATGTAAATAAGTACAGTGAAATCCCGATAATTCGTACCGTGATAAATCGTAATTCCGGATAATTTATAATAAACTGTCGGTCCCTTGAAAAAATTTTGTTACTTCGTAAAATTTCCATACATTTTGGTCCCCTCGCTAATTCGTATTTTTTTTTCAAATAAAATCTTCTTTACCTCTTATAAATCGTAATAATTTGCTAACTACCACTTATAATTCGTAAAAAAAACAACAGAAACATGGAAAGAATAATTTTTTGTTTAACGCATTACACGTATTTTACGCTAAATAAATAAATTTGCTGTTTGATTTAATGTATTAATTTTGAATTTTATTTTTAACATTTGCTTTTAAGTTTCTTTTTATTCGTTTTAGTAAATAAATTGAAAACCCCCGTTAATTCGTATTTATTTTATTTTAACCCGGTTAAATCGGAACCCCGCTAAATCGAAAACTCCTATAATTCGTAAGAAATGACCGGTCCCTTGCGGTTACGAATTATCGGGATTTGACTGTATGTGCTAATGCATTGTACATGCATATTAGGGAATCGTAAGCAAAGCCGAAAATCGATTTTCAATTTTACGAACAACTATTTTGATCTCGATTTCCAAAGTCGATTAATCGAAGCTCATAATCGATTATAATTTATAGTCGATTTTTATTTTGATGCTATATTAAAATGAATAGATTTCCTCAAAAAATGAGCTTAAAATAAGTATATTACACTTTTTCCCAAAGTATTGTATTACTGGAAAAGGTGTACGTACCTATTAAATGATAACATAGAACGCAGGTCATAAAAAAATTCAGATAGTTTAACTTCACACATAAGTATACACTTAAGTGCAAATATCCATTATTATTTCAATGTATAGGTCTGAAAATTTAAATGCGCGCACACAACAGATATGCATATTTAATTTTCAAAGGCGTATTTAAATTTTCAGACTTATTTAATTTTGTACATTAATATCATAATATGTAGATACATATATACACATAGGTAAATACATATACATATACTTATATATAATAATGAAGTTAAACTATCTAAATTTATTTTTTGTAATCATTACATTGGTACGTAGAACACCTTTTCCAATAATAACTTTCCTTCTTTTTTGGGAAATGTTTAATTAATTTTTTTTTTTTTTTTGGTTATTTATTTGTACTTTTTTTGAGCTTCGATTAATCGACTATGAAAATCGAGGTTAAAATAGTTGATTGGAGAATCGAAAATCAAATTTCGGATTTCCCTAATATGTAAAAGTAAATAACCCAACCTCGATTTAATCATGAAAAAAGTAGATCAGCTGTGCTCGTTGCACCACCTGGTCAACATAAATTCAGAATAAACACGATGGTAAAATAATTCGAGCAGTGTTGTCAAACGCAATATATAACCATGAAAAAAGAATAAAATTTTTTCTGTGATGCGTTCACCTGATAATTGATTTCACCGTGATATGGAGCTTGGCACACTTCCGTTTGGGAATTTCTATTTTATGGGCGGGAATTATTAACCTCCATACAAAAAAAAGTAAGACAGGCATAAACTATAGGTGTGTTCATTTACAGAAAATTATTAATCATTTTCGATAATTATTGCTAGTAAGTGTTTATGTACACAAAAATTTGCAACTAGAGAGCCAACAAGAGCGTAATATGTTTAAAAATAAAAATGTTTCTGATAGTAGGTGTGTTCCAGAAGATTTCGTTCTTGTTCGGACAAATGAGAGTAAAAAGAACATTGCTCTCTTAATTTGTCAAAGTTATCCAAATAACCTGGAACCATGATACAAAGAACCAAGTAGTCTCGTCGGCCCAGCTGATTAGTGCCAAGATGTCAAAATTATGCTCTCCCTGTGAAAATAAAACAACAAAAATTATTACTTATCGTTTTTTTTTCTATGAGCTTTTGTTTGACACGTTGGTACTAATTTGTAGTTGTTGCAGGGACGAGATTACCTGATTAGTTGTATCAGGCCTGGAACAGAAAAAACCAAATTTTGTGCATTTTGAAACACTAATGCTGCTTACTTTCAAAATTAAAAACTATTTTAGTGTTTTTATACGCTTAAACCGCATAACAATTTACAAACACAAGATTAACATCATTGACAACAGCTGAAAAAAGTAAATAAAAATCTGTAAAATCATGTTTTTATAATAAAGAAAGGAACAAATATTTATAATTTAATGTACATTTTTACCTACAACTTAATTTTTTTAGAAAAATATTAAATAAGAATGTTATTTCTTTTAAAAAATGCCCAACTGATTCTTGAATTTTTAACGTAAACAAAAAACAGCTGATTTAAAGTTCTTGTCCGAACTTACCCAACGAAAAAGTTCGGGCAAATTTGTACAGGAAATGAAAAATATTTACTCTCTCATACGCTCTCTTTTTTGCACAAAAACTGTTACCTGGAACGCTTTTGGGTAAGTTTGGGTAACTTTGTGTAAGTTCGGACTATTTCGTTAAGCATCTGGAACACAGCTAGTTTATACTAGTAGAAATTTATGTGTTTATATACACTATATATATAAATATATATATGTATATATATATATATATATATATATATATATATATATATACCTAATGTTTTCGGTAAAAAAAAAACAAAACTAAGTTTCTTTCGCTTTGAAACCCCCTTTTTAACCATTTCATATTAGCAATTGTGTGTTTATTTAAAAATGTTTTTAGTTGGAGTACAAGGAAGGATCCTATTTCTAGATCCCTGAAAAATGATTTCTCTAAAAAAAAATATTTGTTTCAAACAAAATTGTTTTTAACAGATTTATAACATATTTATTGCTAATGAAGACTAGGGGTGATGAAACTGCCTGTAAGCACTTTGTTTTCCTATTTTTCATATTATTATTAAGTAAAAAAGTAACTTAAATCATACATTTTAGTGTTGACGATTCTTTGACGATTTGCAAAACTTGTTTTGCGATTTTAACGATTTTTTCCAAAGATTTGACGATATTGGACCAAAATTATCTGGCAACTATGACTGTAGGTGTTCGTTTACTTTTAAATATTTTTGAGAACAATTTTGAAAATATTTATTTTACTCTCTCGTTGCTAGTAATTACTGGAAAGTTATTTAACACAACTTATATTCTCTCATTGCTACGATCTAATGAGTTATTTGACTATGAATAGTGCGGTTTTTTTTATTAACCGATAGAATTTTAAGAGGACTTGTGAACTAAGCACATGATTTTCCGAAACTTCTTTCATTTCATATTCAGCCAAATTATGAATAAGAATTCCAGGAGTTTTTTCCCTATTCCCCGGAACTAAATTCCCCGGGTAAAGTAAATTTTTCCGCATTTTTGTGCTATGTTTATAATCCGATTGCGGGCGGGGTTAGTTTGGATGTTTAATGCGTTTTTCGTTATTTTAAAAACTGAATGTTACTCAAAAAACATAATTTTAAACTATATTATATTCTTAAAAAGATCAGTGCATATATGTACATACTAGGTATATACCTCATAGTTTACTTTTTCTTACTTACATTCGGGCTCTTTTTTGGTAAATAAACAGGAACGTCATTCTTCGAAGAACATAAAGTTTGTAAGTATAGATGCAGCAGCTGTCTATCTACTATATTTAAATCCCACCAACCTTCAGTAGCAATTGCTATTTTATGTCCAACTACCAAACAAGAAAACAATGATCCACATTGGGAGCAAAACTCTTCATTTAAAATTCGTAAAATTTCAGCATTTTCCGTTGAGAGCAAGCAACTTGAATATCCTAGTGGCTGCTTTATGCAGGATTCTAATATTAAATCTATAAGACGGATATAATTTTTAGATTCCTTTTTAAGTCTATCTGAAAAGCATGGATGTGACATCTCATCTCTGCTTATAAACAACGAAAATGCACCAAAAATAAGATCTGGTAAAAGCTCAGACGTAAAATTACTAATGCCTTTAGCACAAACAATCACTGTAATTGTATTATAAAAATCGTGCCACACATAGGTCCAATTGCTTGTATAAGTAGTGTGTAAGGAAACGCCCAAAGATTTAAAAAACATATGAAGTCCATTTAAAGAAGCGATTGTGGAAAATGGAAGCTGTTATTAAAAATAAAATTTTATTTTTAGCATTCATTAGGCAATGATATATTTACCCACGTTATCACAGACTCCTCTTTTACGGGTCAAAACTGGTAAACCACCATTTGAGGTCAAACATATTAAATATATTGACATTTTTAACTAATTATTAGAGTTAAATCCATGTTAAACAATTAACATTTAAATCTCGTTACGGCAACAACTACAAACTCGATACCAAATTTGTGAAGTTGTTGTAAAAACAACCTGGTTAATGTTTAAAAAAAGCCCTGTTTTGACAGTCTTAATGCGAATGCAAACTCCAGCATAAGGTTGTCAGCTGTTAAATCGACTATACCTTGGAAAGAATAAAATTAAAATCAATGTTAAATAACAGGGTGTACTCATTTCTGCAACAATGTTTATACAAAAACAACAGGCGTTGGTTTAATTTTGTTTTTACACACACGTATGTATTTACATCTGACATAACCTATAAACCAATATAAACACAATAATATTCCTTGTTGTTATTACAACAGCAGCTGATGACACATGCTTTGTTAGATGAAAGTAAAACACGCTCTAATTACAGATTTGTCATATGACTTTTACATATGCCCCTCACACATGCAATGTTTAAACGCGTACACACAACATATATCAATTACGCACTGCAAAATTTGACAAGTCATGTATAAAATACATATCGTGTGAAAGCACTTTTAGAAAAATTTGCTCTGTGATAGGACCCATGGTGAAATTATGTCGTGCAGGTGGTGTTACGAGCACAGCTGATCTACTTTTCTCATGCATAAATCGAAGCTGAGCAATCAAAGATGTTTACTTTTACATATTTTTTTTGACGCCTGAGCCAACGAAAAAAAATTTTATTCACAACAGTTTTGTTGTTGTAGAATTATCACCACCTCCTTGATAGGGCATATTCGTAAATTAGTGATGGAAAATGAGAATTTCATTTGGATATCAATGTTTCGAGGGTACTTTTTTATCGAGATATATTTTTTTCTCTGTTTTACTTTAATGCTCTAAACACAATTGGGACGAACGACGAATATCGCACTACACGACGAATTCGTCTGTTAAAATTCTTTGCGTTAATTCGTTAAGTGAAACACATTTAGAACGAATATAACAGCTATGATAGAGAGACCATATTTCTTAAAAAAGAAGCACTATTTGAAAAAAATAATAATTAAAAAAAACTATTTAAAAAATATATAAATACAACACTTAAAATACACTAATTGTATTTAATGCAACAAATAAAAAGTGAAAATTATTCTTAAAGTATAAAAAAACATTATTTAATAACAAAATAAAAGCAAAATGGTCACTCTGTGCCAAATTATTCGTCGTTCGTCTGCGTAAGAAATAGAAATAAACCTATCGCAGAGTTTGTTACGCATGACGAATTTTAGTCGACGCACTGTTTGTGTGCATTTTCATATACACAAATGTGTTTTATTTTTTAAGACGAATATTCGCAACGAAAAATTCGGCGTTCGTTCCAGTTGTGTTTAGGGCATAATCCACAAAAATAAATCTAAAAAAGTCATATAGACATTTTGTGCTTTAGTTTGTTCAGCAGTAATCGAAACTTAACTGTATACATTTTTTGAAATATTTTAATTTTGGTTAAAGTCGTTAATTTCATCCAATGCTATTAACAAAATTTATTTTAAAACTCCGACCTTTAAATTTGGAAATTGACGTTAGCCGCTTGAAAAAAATTAATTTAAATTTTTTTCTTCTTCGAATTGCTGAATTTATCTTATCGCATCTCTATGAAATATGTTTTTTGCCCGCTACTAGTAACAAGTCCCATAGTTAGAAGTTTATTTACAACTTTTTTATAATTGAAAAAACCAGGGACCGAAAATAACAGTTATTTTTAAAATTTGAAATCAAAAAGTCAGGTGGATATAATTTGTCTATCAGATATTTGAATACAGCATATTGATGCTGTTATGCTAAGAAATAATAAACTTAAAAGACTTTAATTTTTTTGACTTTTTTCAAAAAAGTCAATATATAATAGTTATTTTTTGACTTTTATTCTTTCGGTCAGAAATAAAAGTTAAAATTTGACTTTTATTTTTTAAGTCAAAAATAAAAGTTAAAATTTGACTTTTATTTTTTAAGTCAAAAATTAAAGTTAAAATTTGACTTTTATTTTTTAAGTCAGAAATAAAAGTTGAAATTTGACTTTTATTTTTTTAGTCAGAAATAAAAGTTAAAATTTGACTTTTGTTCCTATTGAAAGCAGATGTTAAAAAAGTTAAATAAAATATTAATTAAATATTAACACAGTTTTTATTTTTAGAATTATAAGTACATGTTGTATTTGTATTAAAACAAAAAGAAAAAAAATATAATAGAGTACATATGTATATAAAAGCGGTTATTGGCTAGAAAGTTAAGGAGTTGGTGTTTTGCATATTTTGCTCTGAAAATACAAATTACATTTAACTTTTATTTTTGACTTAAAAAATAAAAGTCAAATTTTAACTTTTTTTGACCGAAAAAATAAAAGTCAGATTTTAACTTTTATTTTTGACCGAAAAAATAAAAGTCAGATTTTAACTTTTATTTTTGACTTAAAAAATAAAAGTCAAATTTTAACTTTTATTTTTGACCGAAAAAATAAAAGTCAAATTTTAACTTTTATTTTTGACTTAAAAAATAAAAGTCAAAAAATAACTATTAAATTTTGACTTTTTTGAAAAAAGTCATAACTGTTACGGTCCCTGGAAAAAACAGTGAAACTTACCCCATCTACATATGATATAAAATATATTATGCACCGACGAGTTACTGTGAAAGTGCCACATAAGCGATCTGGGCCCGTACAGGAATATGGCCACACTAAAGCTTATTGTAAGTTGCCTTCTGTTTGTGTTGTGGTAGGGATCTGCACGATACGACCAAGTGCGACAAGCCAAAAGATGATCCTAGGATGAAGAAATACAGCAACTGCGGGGGAAACCACACTGCCAACTAAAGAGGTTGTCCTGTTTTAATTCAGTTAAGCCCTAAACTAAGCCGAAAATAGTTTCTGCCCCTCCCCAGCCTTTAAATATACCAACTACAAATGTGCCTCCATTGGCACAACCAACTACACATCAAGTTTCTTACGCCGCACATTGGGTTGAAATTGCTAAAAACGGCTCTTAATTCAGCCGTTAAACATAACACTAATTTTTTCATTTCGTGTATTTAATGGGTCATTGGTAGGTAAAAAAATCATTTTTGAAAAAAAAAAATTTTTTTTTAACTTCAGGGATATCCGTTTGTCTGCCTGTATGAATATTGAAATTGCTTTTTAAACTCCACCTTTAAAGATAAATAAATGAAATTTGGCACATATAATTTTTTAGATTTAGTAACTCAGAATACAAAAATTCAACGGAATCGGTAAATGATTTCGTATAGCTCCCATACAAAACTTTCCCGGAAATAAGCCATATTAATCCTTATTTATTAGAAAAGTTTTTATTAATATTAATATTTATAATAAATTTACATTTTATTTTTAATATTATTAATATTCATATCCGCTGTCACTAAAATATATGTCATCGGAATTATTTTCTTTAGAAATTTTAGGTAATATTAGAAGCTCCAATACCTGCTGTGGTAACACGCTACTTTTCTTTTTGTAATGTTTGCTTAAATTACTTATAATAGGATCAGAACTTATTAAAAATCTATTGAAAATATCTTCATTGAACATTTCATGACTGCATTTCCGTAAAAAATGTCTGGCTGTATTCTCGTCATTTGAGTTTCCAAGCCCTGGTTTTCGCTGGTCAACTATAAGTCCGCTTTTTTGTCTGAACTCAACCTGTATTCTTGATCTGGTTTCATTCACTATCTTTTTTTGCTTCGGACCTTGATTGCCATTTTTTGATTGGAATTTTATATGAGGATTGTACCTTTTAATTAATTCAGTCTGCAAAAACTTTCTTTTATTATCAATTCTTATAGAGTTTGCGTTTTTCATTATATTATAAAGCTCTCTTCGGGAAATTTAAATACCAGAACTAGTTCCTTAGATAAGAAGTTTAAAGTATTGGATTTTTTTTCTGTACCATGTAACGAATAGTGCTTGTTCAAATCACATTTAGACAATAACACAACAGTTTAAAAAAAAAAAAAGTCACAATTGAAACAAACAAAAAGAAAGTTAAAAAACAATTATTCCCGTTTCTAACTATGTTAAAAGTACTTAAAATTATTCATACCCAAAAGTTCAAAATGGAAGAACCACCTCCAATACTTATTAAAAGGCTAGATGGCTGTTGCTCCAAAAGAACATATTAGCCTCTCCAATGAGTCATATGTTAATTTACCAGTATTGGATACGGACCTTCAGTTTGGAACTGCTGGGTAATAATATTAAAAATAAGAATATTTATAATGAGAAAATTAACAAAAATAAACAACAACAAAACTACATACCAAACATATGTATGTACCAGAGTTAAAAATTGCTCACTCACTTCTCATTCGTGAGAACGAGTGTGAGCGCTGTGTTTACTGCAGCAATTTTTCATTTATGAATGAGTTTTTAAAAAACATTTTGTGCCTTCTCACTCTCGAGCGAGAAAAAAAAATTTTTTTTTTTCACCAGTCATAAATGAGAAGTGAAAAGAAAAAATATTTTTTTCTTTTCACGAACATAAATGAAAAGCATCAAATTCGAGTACTTCTCATAAGTGAGAAATCATAAATGAATTTTTTCGCGAAGCATTCATAAATGTGTACACATAAAATTTTTTGGTCATGTTACTGGTGCTGCCATATGTAAAAATTTGTTGCATAGTTTTTGAAATGCTTAAAAAAAGTAGGAATAATTTTTTTTTTTTAAAACATGTTATTAATAAATTAAAAAACCAGGCACTGTTATACGTTGTGGTTTATTTGCATTTATTTAACTTCATTTCATTTAAATTTTTCAATGAATCCGATTTAATGATTTTAGTAATAAAAATATGCGGTTAAGGTTTCACAAAAAGGGGAGCATTACTCCAGTGACAAACAAAAGCATCGTCACCATTACTTTGTATATCTTGTTTGTGAAGTAGTTTGTAATGTCTTTTGATATTTCCCTTCACTTTCTAACTAAGTTCCTTTTTGCACGATTCTATTACGCAAATACTTTTTTTGAAGATGCATCGTACAACACATATTTTTCAAAATTAAATTGTCTTTTAGGCATTGTTTGTTATTCACTTCACGCTATTTAAAATCCAAATAAGGAGCTTTTACAAACGTTTAATGTTTATATTGCAAAAAACATAGAGATGTTACACACACTCATGCAAATTTTAAAAGGATTGGAAAAAATTGCATTCGGCTTTACCACCATTAGAGATAATTGTTCAACATTTAATTTTGTTTGGGATTTTCCACTAATTTGGAAAGTATTTAGTACCTGCCTGTCTGTCATCCTTTTAGGTACTGGGTATATTGTTACAAAAAATTGTGGTGGTTATTATACAATACACACGCAAATCTTTTTATGTACAACAATTTAAAACTTTACCTTTCAGGTCAATTAAATAGAACCTAAGAGTTTAAAGGAGTTCCATTTGCAAAAGTAAGGTAAATTAATAAAAGAGCAGTTACGACCTTGAACACAATGCACAAGAAATACTTTTTTTTATTAGAAAACGTCAATTAAAAATTTGGGAAAACAGTTCAAAAATATTTTTAAAGATTGCTACGAAAATTTGTGTCAGTGAAGACTATAATATTTCTAAAAAATCACAACATAAAATATAATGTATTATTTAAGTTTCTTAACAAAAACAATTTTTTTATAAATACATATGACTTTTTCACAATAAATACTGCTATAAGTAATCCTTTATGTTAATATTTATTTATTATTGTTTATAAACCTACATATCGATTCTTCAGTATAAAAATGAAGTAACGCAATTCTTTTAAAATAGCTTTTTTGCCTTACTCTGGGAAACAAACGTAATTTTTATTATAAATTTGTGGTTGTTTTTTTATTTAAAAATATATTTCTTTTTTTCAAATAGCATTAAAAGTCACCTAATTAAAAATATACTCAAAAGACTGATCAAAATATAGATGTGTAGTATTTTTTAAATTTAACAACATATAAGTATATACAAGCAGCAAAATAAAAAAAATTTATGTAAATGCAAGAATTTTTTTATTCTTATTGGGAGTACAAATTTCACACGCTTAAAAAGTATTTTCCGGCAACTCTGTTACAAAGCGTGAAAAATATTAAAGCAGCACTCGCACTCATAAAAGAATGAATCGAAAGTGAATAGAAGAAATTTCTCATTCATTTGTGAGTGAGAAATAAAATTTGGTTTTTATTTTTCATTTGTGATTTGTGAGCGTGAAAAAAAAACGACAAACTTCTCATAAGTGAGTGAGGGTTGGCAGAAATTTTTTCACGCTCTTTTATGAACGTGAGAAGAAAAATTTTTTTTTAGGATTTTTCGCTCTCGAGATTTTTCATGAATGGTGTTTTTTTATCGCTCACTCTTGAGAAAATTTGTACTCTGGTATGTACACATGATTAATACAGTGAGTGATTGCTAAGCATACACGAATTTTTCTTTGATGTAAAATTGAAAAACTATTTTTTTCGGTCTTATCGCAAAAAACCCGCAAAATATTTTTATATGATTTGTAAGTAGACATATCAGAGAAAACTATAAAAGAACATTTTTTACCCAAGCTTGCCCAAACCGAATTTGAATTTCTACTTAAAAGTGAAAAATGATTGCTTTTTAGAGCGATTTTCAAAAAAATATTAAAAATATTTCTACAACAAAAACATTTAACTGGGATACATTTTTAAGTTTCCAAATACCTGAGGTTGAAGGTTCCATTGTCAAAATATTTCTTTTATACTATTAAAATATAAAAATTTCAATAAAAAAATTCTTTTTTTTCAATTTTCACCACTGTTTTCAAAAACTTAAAAAAAGTTCAATTTTAACAACGCACAACTCGAAAATAAAATAACATAGGAAAATGAAAAAGATTGTTAGTGATGCAAAATTTTGTTTACTATAACCTGTAATTTATTACTTTTTAAAAATATTAATTTTCAGTTTTCAATTAAAGCCATTTTTGGGAATTTCAACCCAACGTGCGCCGCCGCATTAAAGTCTAACCAGCCTAATTCACGTAAGTTTACCCAGCCTACAACACAACAAGAAGTGCCAACAAGCGAACCAACCGGGCCCAATTTTAGCCGACTGGAAGCCGTAATTGACAATATGGTCAAACAATTTACGCAGATTATGGCGCAAATGGCCGGCATGATGCAAGAAATGCAAAAAATGCAGTCTGCTCTTATGCAGGCTATGCTTAAAAGTCCATCAACTGCCTTAGGGTTTATTTCTGAAACGCAAACGGCATCCGTCAACACAAAAACGAGCTCGAGTATTTCTTGATGAACCAAAAAGTCGATGTTATGTTGATTTCTGAGACTCATATGCCATCTAGAAGCACTTTTAAAATTAGTGGCTATTTTTTTACGATTCAAAGGATCCTAGGGATAGATCATGTGGTGGCTCGGCTGTTCTAATCAAATCAAGAATTAAACACCAATGGTTTGGTGGCCTCTCGGAATGTTATATCCAAGCTACGAACGTCTGCATTGATAAATTTTTCCATAACCTTGTTATGTCATCAGTTTACTGTCCACCCAGATTCTCCATAACGAAGGATCAGTACAATTGCTTCTACAAATCATTAGGCCCCCGCTTCATAGCTGCTGGAGACCATAACGCTAATCACAGATACTGGGGCTCCCGCCTAATTAGTCACAGAGGTCGTGTCTTGCATGACTCCGTGTCGGAAATGGGACTTTTCGTTATTTCAACTGGACCCCCAACCTTTTGGCCAACGAACAATAATAAAATTCCAGACATAATAGATTTTTGGACCTTATTGAGGCTGTAGCTACTTGGATTTATCTTCTGACCACTCACCCACAATAATTACTATTTGCAGTCCTCACCAAATAGCAACTAGTTATTTTTTCTTATCGAAAAGAATAAATTTGGTAAAAATATAAAAAATATATTAGTGCCCACTGCTCGGAAAATCAACCGCTAAAAACTCCCGGAGACATAGATGATAGTCTGAGTGTCCTAAATGAAAACATTAAAAAAGCCGTAAAACATGCGTCTTCTACCTATCGTCTAGCTAGGTACAGCAAAATTTTTTCTGACGATGTGGGAATACTTTTATCTGAAAAAAGGAGAGTACGAAGAGAATGGCAAAAGCATAGATCGCCCCAACTTAAAACTAAGCTGAAAGAATGTACTTACCAACTAAAAAGGCTTGCTGAAAGTTCATAGAATGGCTTCACTTAAAGAGTACCTCAAAGGTCTAAACGCGACTCCTCAGACATATCATTCCCTAAGGCGATCAGCCCGACGTTTAAAAGACCCGTTATCGCAAAACCACCACTGCGTAGTCTAAGACGATCCTAGGCTAGAAATGACGAAGAAAAATGTGATCTGTTCGCAAATCATTTCAAAAACGTGATCACTCCCAATACTTGCACAGACGTGAGGAAATTACCGCCAGTTGTTGCTAGACGTCCTTTAGAAATAGGTTTCCGATTTACAGATGTTGTAGAGGCTATTGCTAACTTAAATGGCAAAAAAGCTCCTGACATTGATAATATAAGCAACAAACAGCTCTTAGAGCTACCTGTTTCGGCAAAAAGAATAATTCTTTTTATTTTTAACGAAATAATTCGGCTTGAACATTTCCCGCCTATATGGAAAATTGCCGTAGTAAAGATGATTCCTAAGCCTGGCAAAGATCCTTTAAAGGTAGAGTCTTATAGGCCTATAACTTTGTTTCCCACAATCCACAAACTTGTTCGAAAAATAGCTTAAGAACAAGCTGACTCCGATTCTGAATGAAAACAACTGCATTCCAGGCCACCAATTTGGCTTTAGAAGTCAACATAGCACAATCGAACAAACTCACAGACTGGTGCAGGTTATAAGAAAAATCTTTGAGGAAAAGAAGTACTGCTCCGCGCTTTTCATTGATGTCTCTCAAGCTTACGATAAAGTATGGCACGAAGGCCTATTAAACAAACTAAAGCTAAACCTTCCAACTAATATTTTCGACCTATTAGAAAAATTCATAGCCGTTCGACAATTTATGATCAAAGAGGGAAACCAAATAAGTTCTTCTCAACCAATAGGCGCTGGTGTACCTCAAGGGAGTATCCTAGTTCCAATTTTGTACTTGCTTTACACGGCAGATATGCCAACAAACAGTTTTACACACACGTCGACATTTGCTGATGATACTGCTTTCCTTAGTATTCATAAAGACCCCTGTTAAGTGTAATATGGAATTGGGCAAGTCAATCACAGCACATAAACTGGATTGAGCGTGTGTGGTTTGAGTTAACAAGCGGCACTTGAACCGTGTTAACTGTGTAAATTAAACAAGGGAAGGGTTTTGATCACAATAAGTCATTTATTGATATTTTATTTAGATTTTATTTTTCTTATATACTAAACTTGCTTACAGTTTTTCTTATGCTAATATAATTTGGGAAGGTCAGCAGTAAAATTATTGCACAATTTTACTGCTGACCAAAAAAACCTAAGTTTATTACCTTTTGTGTAAACAGGAAACAATTGGGTTTTTGCTGTTAATACGATTTTTTGTAGTCAAATGCAAGCTAAGCAGTTGACCCACTTTCGTCAGAAGTCAATGAATTCTTTCTTTTTTGTAAACAAGCAAACAGACTTTGGTTATGAACAAAAAAGTAAATTAAAGCTTAGCCTGCATTTGTTGCTCATGATCACCATAGCCAACTTTAAATAAACTTAGCTATAATGATCATTAGCTTGTATGTATAATCAAAGTAAATTTGTATGTATAAACAATAACCATGATAAATAAATTTGTGTGTATAAACATGCTCCACCCGTTGAGTGAAGCTCAAAAGTATGAATACAATGTTACAGTAAAACTAAGTTGTATACAAGTTTAGGGGGTTTTTTTTTTGAATCTGTGCTGAATATGCTGAGGTTGCATTTGTTTCCAGTTTTGATGACGGCTGCTGCTTCGTTTTAGTTGTGTGTTGTGAGTGATGATATTTAGATGTGAACGGTAAAATCTGCTGATGTTGGTTGGCGTTGGTTACGAACTGCTGGTATTGGAGCTGGCTGTTGATTCGTTTTTCTGCTGACCAAGAGATATACCAAGATGCCGGCGGTTATGATGAGTGCTGAGTAGCCGACCGCCATATGATGGCAGTTATGTGTGTTGAGCTTGTTTGGGAGCTGGAGGATTTCTTGGGCTGCGAGTGAGGTCTGTAGCTCTGTTAAGCTAAGCCAGTGTAGGGGCTAAGACACTGTACGTGCTGATCGTGCGTCTTCTTTTTTTGCTGCTTTCGGGCCTTTCACGTTCGGGTCTCTCAAGTTGATGTGCTTCTGCTTCATTTGAGTCATTCGTGTGAGGTTCGTGCGGAGGATCTGGTTCCGTGTGGTGGAGTGGTAATGGCGCTAGTCGAGTAATTGGCCTTCTGCAAACCCCTTTGGATGTTTTACCATCAGCTACTCGAATAATTCCATCTTCCCCTGGATGCACTTGGACAACCCTTGCCAACGGCCACTGCAGAGGAGGTGTATTCTCTTCTTTTATTATTACCATGTCGCCAGGTTGAATGTTGACCTTTTGTGTTTTCCACTTCTGCCGATACTGTAGCTCACACAAGTATTCTCGTGACCATCGTTTCCAGAATTCTTCCTTTATGTGTGTGACTAACTTCCATCTGGTTAGAAGATTTAGCCTTGGTTGAATGGCGTTCATATCAACTTGTGCATTCAGTGCTTCCCCAATTAGGAAGTGTCCAGGAGTAAGGGCGGTCAGGTCGTTTGGGTTGTCTGACATTGGGCTGATTGGGCGTGAGTTGAGAATGCCTTCGATTTCCATTACTACGGTATCAAGTTCCTCGTACGTAAGTGATGATGTTGCTACACTTCTGACTAGTAAATGCTTTGCTGATTTGACTGCGGCCTCCCATAGGCCTCCAAAGTGAGGTGCACGTGGCGGTATGAAGTGAAATGTTATACCTCTTGAAGTACATTCCCTGTTGAGGATTTCATTAGCTGGACTAGCAAAGATTGTTTCTGAGAGTTCCGTTAGTTGATTCTTTGCGCCTACGAAGTTTGTTGCGTTGTCGCAGTACAGGTTTTTGCAATGACCTCTTCTACTGATGAATCGTTTTAAGGCTCCAATAAAAGCCTCTGTGCTTAGATCGCTCACTAATTCTAGATGCACTGCCTTTGTGGCAAAACAGCAGAACACTGCAATGTAGGCCTTTTGAGGTTTCTTTCCCCTGACCTTATAGTGCACCCAAAATGGTCCACAAAAATCAACCCCTGAGTTGATGAATGGTCGCGCTGGGGTGACTCGTGTTGCTGGCAGGTTCCCCATAATTTGGTTGAGAAGTTGTGGCTTGGCTCTGGTGCATCGTATGCAATGTTGGACAATGGATCGTACTGCAGATTTTCCCTTGACTGGCCAGAATCTTTGCCTTACGTGTGCCAGCAGTGCTTGAGGTCCACAGTGTCGATTTTGTTCATGGATCATTTGAATGAGTAATTTCACGATTGGATCGTTGTATGGAATTAACATTGGATGCTTAGCGTCGTATGATAGCTCTGATGCGTTCAATCGTCCTCCTACTCTGATAACGCCGTTGGGGTCCAAGAAGGGGGTAAGATTGTTGTATGCACTCCCGCTGTGTACTGCATTATTTTTCTTTAAATTGTGTAACTCTGGTGCAAAATCTGCTTGTTGCATAGCCCGAATGATAGTTACGAGTGCCTGTTCTGATTCTTGTACGCTTAATGTTATGTTGGATTGCTTTGTCCGCCTTCTAGTGTGGTTGATGAACCTCAGCATATAGCCCACAACTTGCTGTAGCGTTCTAAATGAGCCCCTATGTTGTATTGTATAGATTATGTTGTTTGAAGTGTCAGTTGCTGTCGTGGTTGCGCTTTCTTTCTTTCGCTCCATGGTGACGTCATTGGTATGTGTACATTGAGCTCTATTGTAGGGTTGTGGCCAAATTTCCTGTTTTCCATGCAGGCAAATGGTCCGTACAGCCACAGGCTACATGTTGACAGCTTCTTTGGTGAAAGACCTCTTGACAGTACATCCGCAGGATTGTCTTTTGAGGGTACATGTCGCCATTGTTCCACTAACGACAACTCTTGTATTGCTGAGATACGGTTGGCCACGAATGTATGGTATGATGATGACTGCGAGGTAATCCATGCCAATACGATTTCTGAGTCGCTCCACAAGTATGTGGGAGTGTTTTCAAGTCTCGCGTCCTGCTTTACCCTGGCCGCCAGCACAATAGGGCTGCACAAAGTTCCAGGCGCGGTAGTGTTTGCCGCTGTAGGGGGGCTACCCGTGATTTCGCACACAGTAGTTTGACTGAGACCTGGTCGTCTTTAAATGTTGATCTGATGTAAATCGCTGCGCGATATGCCTTTTCTGATGCGTCGGCAAAGGCGTGGATTTGGAGTTTTGATGGTGTCCGTCCTTCAAAGATGTGCCGTTGAATTTTCATGTTATTCACGTGCTCTAACTCGTTGCGGAAGTTCATCCATTTCATCTGGAGTTCAGCTGGCAGTGCTTCATCCCATGCTAGCTTCCTCTGCCAGAGATCTTGAATAAAAATTTTTGCGGTCACGACGATGGGTGCCAGAACTCCTAAAGGGTCAAATAATTTTGCCATGTCCGAGCTGACAGTTCTCTTGGTGATTTGGCTTAGTTGCCCTAGACGTACCTTAACACACAGCTGATCAGTTTTCGGCATCCAAATTAGGCCTAGTGTTTTTACTGCCTGTTTCCCCTCATCTCTGAAGTCAATATTTACTTCCTGCTCTTCCTTGCGTGTGACGTTTTGAAGTAGCTGAGGGTGGTTGGCACTCCATTTTTGTAGGTTTAGCCCATGCTTTCGTAATATGTGGGTCAGCTCTTGCTGGATCGCTAAAGCTGTGGTTAAATCATTATCTCCGCCGATGCCGTCGTCGACGTAGAAGCTGTTGAGTAGAAATTGAGCTCCGTATGGGTATCGTCTGATGTTTTCTTTGGCTATTCGTTCCAAGCACTTTGTTGCCAAGTATGGTGCAGCTCGTGTCCCATACGTGATGGTGTTAAGTTGATAGTACTTAATTGGGGTAGTTTGATCTTTTCTCCAGATGATGGTCTGGAATCTTCGGTCGTCTGGGTGCACCAGTATCTGCCGGTACATCTTTTCGATGTCTGTTGTAAAGACGAATCGTGGCAAACAAAACCGAACTAGTATTGAGAATAGTTCGCTTTGTATTGTTGGTCCTGCGTGCATGGTGTTATTTAGCGAACAACCTGAGGAAGTTTTAGTAGAAGCATCAAACACTACTCGGAGTTTGGTCGTTAGGCTCTCTGGCCTGAGGATGCAGTGGTGTGGAATGAAGTAGTGTGGTTTATCAGTAGATTTGATTTCAATTTCTGTCATGTGGCCTAGTGACTCACATTCTTCCATGAATTGTACATATTGTGTTTTTAAAGTAGGGTTGCTTCCCAAACGGCGTACAAGTGACAGAAATCTGTTAACGGCTATTCCGTGCTAGTCGCCAAGCGTGTCTGGGTTGTCGCAAAATGGAAGTTTGACCATGAATCTGCCACTCTCGGTTATTGAATGGGTTTGGGGGAAATGCTCCTCGCAATATTTTTCGGATGCAGTCTTAGGCTTGTCCGCTGTGCTGAGATGCTCTAGCTCCCAGAGCTGAGCGATCGATTCTTCTAAGTTGGGTTCACCTTCCGTGCATATACCACATACTGCGTTTTCTGCATGATGCTCCCCAATCTTTCCTGCAATTACCCAGCCCAGTCGCGTGTTTTGTAACAGAGGTAACTCATCTGCCAACTTGATTTGTCTGGCTGTTATCAACATATGGTGGAATTCTGCTCCCAGTAGTACGTCTATTTTGTCGGGCCGATTAAATGTTGGGTCTGCTAGAGCGATGTTTTTCGGGATTCGCCAATGCTCGATGTTGATATCCTGTGACGGTTGCGGTGAAATTATATGCGGGAGTACAGCTGCCTCAAATCGTGTGCTGAAGTCGTTGATTAGCGAGTGGAATTCAGCGTTGATCCGTTGCTGTACCTTGGTGTTGCGGGATCCAATTCCACTTATGTTAATGGATACTGGCTTCGGTGAGATTCCAAGGCGTTTAATCAATCGCTCGCTTACAATATTGAGCTGTGAGCCTGAATCTAAGATCGCTCTACATTGTACCTCCTTGTTATTTGCTTTGATAGTGATCCTAGCCGTACTAAGAAATACATAGTGGTTGGTGCTAGAGGGTTGAGCTGCCGTGAGCGACGCAGCTTCTTGGGTGGAGGTTGACGATAATGCTGGTACTGCTACCTGATTTGTTGCTGCTTGATTGGTTGGGTGCTCTAGATGCAGGAGCGTATTATGACGTTTAGTGCACCTCGTGCAGCTTCTGAGGGTACACCTTTTGGCAACATGCCAAGGCTTTAGGCAGTTCACACAAAGCCCTTGCTTTTGGACGTGTTGAAGTCTCAATGGTGGAGACAAGCCCAGAAATGCCTTGCAAATGAATAATGGATGACTGCTGGTTTTGCACATACTGCAGGATGTGTGGCTGTGGGGTTCGGACGTGATGGAAGTGCACACCTTCGTCTTTGGCTTGACTGGGTGTTTGTCTTCCATTGCTTCCATGGATTGAAAGTGGGTTTCTAGAAAGTCGAGGAAGCCCTTGATGGTTTGCACTTCTCGGGGGTGCGACAGTGACTGCTCATAACGAAGGCGTGTTGCCTGATCTAGCCTCTTTAGTAGCAGGTGAAGCAATAGCGGGTCCCAGGAAGAAGTGTCGATTTGCAGATTTTGTAGCGCTAGCAGACACTCTTGTGTTTTGTCATGCAGCGCCTTGTAATTGTCGGCCACCGGTTTGGTTGGGGCAGTGGTAAGCTCGTGCACTAATTTGTTGACTAGGAGTCTTCTGTTGTTGTAGCGCTCGACTATCATTCCCCATGCGGCATCAAAGTTTTCTCCTGTGGCGGCGAAATGTTTGATAAGGGTGGCGGCTTCTTCCACTACGTGTGTTTTGAGATACCAAATTTTCTGGACCTTGGGTATGTTTTGTTGCAAAATTAATGATGAGAAGATATCATGAAATTCCTGCCATTTGAGGTAATTTCCATCGAACTTTGGTATCGTAAGTTTTGGCATTGGAATTGGTTCCAATTGCCTGAAAGGGGGTTCTGGACCTTGATTGGTTGATAGACTGCTTGCTGCATCCTTAATGGCCCGTCGAACACTACCTTCTAACTTGACGAATCTATGCATATCGTAGCCAATTGCTTCCGGGCTTGCACAAACCTCAAACAACTGGAAGTGCATCCCTTCGACATTCTGCCATAATGTGGTTGCCGTTTTAATTTCGTTGGCTGCGAACTCCCCTTGAAGGAGTTGTTCTAATGATGCCATCATTGCTGCCTGTCGGCGGATGAGCCTGGTAGCTTCGCTCGATCCTTCGTTTGGCAGCCCTGGTTGATGTTGTTGTTGCGTTGATGGGCTCTGACTTTTTGCTGCACTTGGAGCCACCCTCAACAGAGACGCCTCGAATATCTCCTTATATTGTTGGACGATATTCGCTATGGCGGCGTAGTAATCTTCAGTGAAATAACTGTGCTCCATCTGAAGATTCTCAATCACACGGATTTTATTATCCGTTGCTTCGAACATGGACCACTCCTCCTCCAGCCTTCTGAATCGCTCCTCGAAATAGCTGGCTGAAATCTTCCTTGAAGCTGAGTCCTTCTTAAAGTTGCGAATTATGGCTTCAATTCGCTCGCCTGTCTGCTTTTGGCTGCTGACTAGTCCTTCGAATGTAGCCATGGTTGCTGATGCCTTTCTTCCTTGGATCGCTTAGGAGTTTCTTGAGAGGTTGAGAGTCCAGTTGATACTGAATGTTAGTTGTTAGTGTCCTGGTGCGGTTCACTAGCTGATATTCCTGCGACTGCACAGGATCACGTCGGGGTCACCAAATGTTAAATGTAATGTGGAATTGAGGAAGTCAATCACAGCACATAAACTGGATTGAGCGTGTGTGGGTTGAGTTAACAAGCGGCACTTGAACCGTGTTAACTGTGTAAATTAAACAAGGGAAGGGTTTTGATAACAACAAGTCATTGATTGATTGAGTGCTGATCATTTATCTGGATTTTCTTTTTCTTATATACTAAACCTACTTACAGTTTTTCTTATGCTAATTTAATTTGGGAAGGTCAGCAGTAAAGTTATTGCACAATTTTACTGCTGACCAAAAAACCTAAGTTTGTTAACTTTTGTGTAAACAGGAAACAATTGGGTTTTGCTATTGTGCGTTTTTTTGTTAATTAGTACGCTTTTGAGTAGTCAAATGCAAGCTAAGCAGTTGACCCACTTTCGTCAGAATTCAATGAATTCTTTCTTTTTTGTAAACAAGCAAACAGACTTTGGTTATGAACAAAAAAGTAAATTAAAGCTTAGCCTGCATTTGTTGCTCATGATCACCATAGCCAACTTTAAATAAACTTAGCTATAATGATCATTAGCTTGTATGTGTAATCAAAGTAAATTTGTGTGTATAAACAATAACCATGGTAAATAAATTTGTGTGTATAAACAGGTTGATCTGATGTAAATCGCTGCGCCATATGCCTTTTCTGATGCGTCGGCAAAGGCGTGGATTTGGAGTTTTGATGGTGTCCGTCCTTCAAAGATGTGCCGTTGAATTTTCATGTTATTCACGTGCTCTAACTCGTTGCGGAAGTTCATCCATTTCATCTGGAGTTCAGCTGGCAGTGCTTCATCCCATGCTTTCTTTGCCAGAGATCTTGAATAAAAATTTTTGCGGTCACGACGATGGGTGCCAGAACTCCTAAAGGGTCAAATAATTTTGCCATGTCCGAGCTGACAGTTCTCTTGGTGATTTGGCTTAGTTGCCCTAGACGTACCTTAACACACAGCTGATCAGTTTTCGGCATCCAAATTAGGCCTAGTGTTTTTACTGCCTGTTTCTCCTCATCTCTGAAGTCAATATTTACTTCCTGCTCTTCCTTGCGTGTGACGTTTTGAAGTAGCTGAGGGTGGTTGGCACTCCATTTTTGTAGGTTTAGCCCATGCTTTCGTAATATGTTGGTCAGCTCTTGCTGGATTGCTAAAGCTGTGGTTAAATCATTATCTCCGCCGATGCCGTCGTCGACGTAGAAGCTGTTGAGTAGAAATTGAGCTCCATATGGGTATCGTCGGATGTTTTCTTTAGCTATTCGTTCCAAGCACTTTGTTGCCAAGTATGGTGCAGCTCGTGTCCCATACGTGATGGTGTTAAGTTGATAGTACTTAATTGGGGTAGTTTGATCTTTTCTCCAGATGATGGTCTGGAATCTTCGGTCGTCTGGGTGCACCAGTATCTGCCGGTACATCTTTTCGATGTTTGTTGTAACGACGAATCGTGGCAAACGAAACCGAAGTAGTATGGAGAAGAGTTCGCTTTGTATTGTTGGTCCTGCGTGCATGGTGTTATTTAGCGAACAACCTGAGGAAGTTTTAGTAGAAGCATCAAACACTACTCGGAGTTTAGTCGTTAGGCTCTCTGGCCTGAGGATGCAGTGGTGTGGAATGAAGTAGTGTGGTTTATCAGTAGATTTGATTTCAATTTCTGTCATGTGGCCTAGTGACTCATATTCTTCCATGAATTGTACATATTGTGTTTTTATAGTAGGGTTGCTTCCCAAACGGCGTTCAAGTGACAGAAATCTGTTAACGGCTATTCCGTGCGAGTCGCCAAGCGTGTCTGGGTTGTCGCAAAATGGAAGTTTGACCATGAATCTGCCACTCTCGGTTATTGAATGGGTTTGGGTGAAATGCTCCTCGCAATATTTTTCGGATGCAGTCTTAGGCTTGTCAGCTGTGTTGAGGTGCTCTAGTTCCCAGAGCTGAGCGATCGATTCTTCTAAGTTGGGTTCACCTTCCGTGCATATACCACATACTGCGTTTTCTGCATGATGCTCCCCAACCTTTCCTGCAGTTACCCAGCCCAGTCGCGTGTTTTGTAACAGAGGTAACTCATCTGCCAACTTGATTTGTCCGGCTGTTATCAACATATGGTGGAATTCTGCTCCCAGTAGCACGTCTATTTTGTCGGGCCGATTAAATGTTGGGTCTGCTAGAGCGATGTTTTTCGGGATTCGCCAATGCTCGATGTTGATAACCTGTGATGGTTGTGGTGAAATTATATGCGGGAGTACAGCTGCCTCAAATCGTGTGCTGAAGTCGTTGGTTAGCGAGTGGAATTCAGCGTTGATCCGTTGCTGTACCTTGGTGTTGCGGGATCCAATTCCACTTATGTTAATGGATATTGGCTTCGGTGAGATTCCAAGGCGTTTAATCAATCGCTCGCTTACAATATTGAGCTGTGAGCCTGAATCTAAGATCGCTCTGCATTGTACCTCCTTGTTGTTTGCTTTGATAGTGATCCTAGCCGTACTAAGAAATACATAGTGGTTGGTGCTAGAGGGTTGAGCTGCCGTGAGAGACGCAGCTTCTTGGGTGGAGGTTGATGATAATGCTGGTACTGCTACCTGATTTGTTGCTGCTTGATTGGTTGGGTGCTCAAGATGCAGGAGCGTATTATGACGTTTAGTGCACCTCGTGCAGCTTCTGAGGGTACACCTTTTGGCAACATGCCCAGGCTTTAGGCAGTTCACACAAAACCCTTGCTTTTGGACGTGTTGAAGTCTCAATGGTGGAGACAAGCCCAGAAATGCCTTGCAAATGAATAATGGATGACTGCTGGTTTTGCACATACTGCAGGATGTGTGGCTGTGGGGTTCGGACGTGATGGAAGTGCACACCTTCGTCTTTGGCTTGACTGGGTGTTTGTCTTCCATTGCTTCCATGGATTGAAAGTGGGTTTCTAGAAAGTCGAGGAAGCCCTTGATGGTTTGCACTTCTCGGGGGTGCGACAGTGACTGCTCATAACGAAGGCGTGTTGCCTGATCTAGCCTCTTTAGTAGCAGGTGAAGCAATAGCGGGTCCCAGGAAGAAGTGTCGATTTGCAGATTTTGTAGCGCTAGCAGACACTCTTGTGTTTTGTCATGCAGCGCCTTGTAATTGTCGGCCACCGGTTTGGTTGGGGCAGTGGTAAGCTCGTGCACTAATTTGTTGACTAGGAGTCTTCTGTTGTTGTAGCGCTCGACTATCATTCCCCATGCGGCATCAAAGTTTTCTCCTGTGGCGGCGAAATGTTTGATAAGGGTGGCGGCTTTTTCCACCACGTGTGTTTTGAGATACCACATTTTCTGGACCTTGGGTATGTTTTGTTGCAAAATTAATGATGAGAAGATATCATGAAATTCCTGCCATTTGAGGTAATTTCCATCGAACTTTGGTATCGTAAGTTTTGTCATTGGAATGGGTTCCAATTGCCTGGAAGGGGGTTCTGGACCTTGATTGGTTGATAGACTGCTTGCTGCATCCTAAATGGCCCGTCGAACACTACCTTCTAACTTGACGAATCTATGCATATCGTAGCCAATTGCCTCCGGGCTTGCACAAACCTCAAACAACTGGAAGTGCATCCCTTCGACATTCTGCCATAATGTGGTTGCCGTTTTAATTTCGTTGGCTGCGAACTCCCCTTGAAGGAGTTGTTCTAATGATGCCATCATTGCTGCCTGTCGGCGGATGAGCCTGGTAGCTTCGCTCGATCCTTCGTTTGGCAGCCCTGGTTGATGTTGTTGTTGCGTTGATGGGCTCTGACTTTTTGCTGCACTTGGAGCCACCCTCAACAGAGACGCCTCGAATATCTCCTTATATTGTTGGACGATATTCGCTATGGCGGCGTAGTAATCTTCAGTGAAATAACTGTGCTCCATCTGAAGATTCTCAATCACACGAATTTTATTATCCGTTGCTTCGAACATGGACCACTCCTCCTCCAGCCTTCTGAGTCGCTCCTCGAAATAGCTGGCTGAAATCTTCCTTGAAGCTGAGTCCTTCTTAAAGTTGCGAATTATGGCTTCAATTCGCTCGCCTGTCTGCTTTTGGCTGCTGACTAGTCCTTCGAATGTAGCCATGGTTGCTGATGCCTTTCTTCCTTGGATCGCTTAGGAGTTTCTTGAGAGGTTGAGAGTCCAGTTGATACTGAATGTTAGTTGTTAGTGTCCTGGTGCGGTTCACTAGCTGATATTCCTGCGACTGCACAGGATCACGTCGGGGTCACCAAATGTTAAGTGTAATATGGAATTGGGCAAGTCAATCACAGCACATAAACTGGATTGAGCGTGTGTGGTTTGAGTTAACAAGCGGCACTTGAACCGTGTTAACTGTGTAAATTAAACAAGGGAAGGGTTTTGATCACAATAAGTCATTTATTGATATTTTATTTAGATTTTATTTTTCTTATATACTAAACTTGCTTACAGTTTTTCTTATGCTAATATAATTTGGGAAGGTCAGCAGTAAAATTATTGCACAATTTTACTGCTGACCAAAAAAACCTAAGTTTATTACCTATTGTGTAAACAGGAAACAATTGGGGTTTTGCTGTTAATACGATTTTTTGTAGTCAAATGCAAGCTAAGCAGTTGACCCACTTTCGTCAGAAGTCAATGAATTATTTCTTTTTTGTAAACAAGCAAACAGACTTTGGTTATGAACAAAAAAGTAAATTAAAGCTTAGCCTGCATTTGTTGCTCATGATTACCATAGCCAACTTTAAATAAACTTAGCTATAATGATCATTAGCTTGTATGTATAATCAAAGTAAATTTGTATGTATAAACAATAACCATGATAAATAAATTTGTGTGTATAAACAACCCTAAAATGGCTTCGAATCAACTGCAGCAATACGTAACCCAATTTGAGAAATAGGCAAAGTGGGGAATAAAAATAAATGAACAAAAATGTACCCACGTAACTTTTACTTTACGCAAAGAAACGTGCTCACCAATCACTATTAACAACCATATGGTGCCTTAACGAACCGAGACAAAATATCTTGGTATTCACCTAGATCGCCGCCTTACATGGGAGCCTCATATAGATTCGAAGCTGACTCAAATGAAACTTAAAGCTGCTCAAATCCACTGGCTAATTGGTAGAAACTCTGTGCTACATCTGGATTGTAAGCTTCTACTCTACAACTCGATTTTAAAACCAATTTGGTGCTACGGTATATAATTATGGGGCACTGCTTCCTCCTCTAACATAGAAAAAATACAACGTCGTCAAAACAAAATTCTGAGAATGATAACTGGTGCTCCTTGGTATATTAAAAACAGCAACATCCACAAAGATCTAGAAGTTCCACTAGTACAAACCGAAATCCTAATCTATGTGGACAAGTATTTTAATAAGCTGGAAACACATCCAAATCCGCACGCTCGAAGCATCCTGCAACATAGTGGGCACACCCACCCGCCTAAAAAGAAGGGATACTCTTGCTCTTACATGAAACCTTTGATTGTAAAATAATATTGCAAAAAATATTATTTATAGCCTCGTGAAAGGGAGCATATTTACGTACTTAAGTAATCAACAAATACACATGAAAAGAAAAAGATAGTTTACAAGGGGCAAAACTAAACCATTTAAAATAACAATTAGAAAAAGCAGAAGAGGGCATCAATTTAGCCAAAGGAATAACACGGTATTTTCCACCATCCAAAAGTATCAAAAAAAAGCATGATCTTAGAACGTTTGCAACATTGTCATAAATGCATTACTGTATCATGACTTACTTTAACTTCTAGTCTATCCCATGGTGAAATTAGTATTGAATATATTGTATCATATTTAATAAACATTCACTTTTAACGTTTATAGATGATTATTCGAATTTTACTTTTGTACATTAATTGTCACAAAAGTCAGAAGTAGAACAAAAATTTAAAGATTTTGTAATGTTTTGCCAAACACAATTTAGTCGTACCCCAAAAATGATTCGTTCAGATAGAGGAGGAGAATATACTGGGAAAAGTTTTAATAAGTACCTAAATTCTCAAGGAATTAAAGTACAGCTAACGGCTCCTTATTCTCCTCAACAAAACGGGAAAGCGGAAAGTGTGAGGGATATAAAATTGTTCGGTTGGTTATGAACACTTTAACTTTTAAATTTTAGTTTAAACAAAAGAGGTGACGAAATTTTTGTAGGCATAAAATTTTATTTTTTTTTCCAAATTAAAAAAAAAATTTATTTAGTTTTCATATATAAATAAAGAAAGAAGTTGCGTTCATATGTACTGTTTTGAAGTACCTAAAATAAAATATTAAAGGACGAAATAGTAAAGATATTTGCAAGGAGAGGGGAAGGTTATTTGGCGTTAAATTTACACAGAAAGTGGTATTTTTTTTGGATTCTACGAGATTTGAAGAAACAGTATTCTTAAGTTGAGGTAAGATAGTTATATTTTTTCCCCCTTGGAAATAATATTAAGGGGAAAGTTTTCTAGGTTATTTATGAGCAATCTGGATTGATCGTGGTTGATCGATTGAAACCGTTTTACATCAGAAGAAAACACCTAATTGCAGATACCTAATATCTTATTCTGCACAAATACAGATTGCCAGGTTTAATTTAACCAATTACTTATTTCGACAGAAGTACAGCGAAACAACTAGGATTATTTGACGAAAGTATCGTACACATCATAAATACTTTCAACTGCAATTAAGCAACACGCAGTTTTTTTAAATCTAAAGGATAACTCCCTATTTGTTCTGAAACTAGATAATGCATCAGCCTGTGTTTTTATAGAAACTTTAAACTTAACAAAAACTTAAAACTATTTAAATTTTATAAAAAAAAAGGAAAAAAAACGAATCATTGGTATAGAGCAGTGGTCTTCACAAAGAGAAACGCACTTAAAATGAGAGTATTATTGTCAGCGTTGCCATTATTTTTTTTTTATAAGAACTGCAAATTTGGAAAAAACAAATCTGCATTTTAGGTGAAAAAACAGAACATAACAAATTATATATAAAAAAAATAAAAACATAGCACAACATATCGCGCTCATTCAGTAATACAGTACTAACTGAAAAATGTAAAAAAAAACCAAAATAATTCATTTTTATAAAAAAATTAAAGTATTGTTTTTACTATATATGTTTTTGGTTATCAGTGTTTTGTAAGCTTATGTTTTTTTTTTATTTCAAGGCAAAATATAAAATAATTAATATTTTGTTTTATTATAACTATATTTTTTAGCTAATTCTAAGCTGATGATATATGAAGCCTTGATTTGGCTATCTGTATTGATAGAGTTATTTGAGCATCTATTTTGGATACAAAGATTTTTGAGTCGAAAATCTTCTTTTAGTTTTTTTATTAATTGATTTCTCTCCTTTCCTGAATGAAACTCAATATGCATTGTATGCCGCTTAAGGTGCGATGCAAACATATTCTTTAGTAACTGGTTGCATACAAGGCACTCAGCCTCTTTGAATATGTTTAAAGAAAACAAAAAAAATTTTCCCACTTAATATCCCACATAATTATTATAAATATTTTTTTCTAAAATGCTGTAAAAAAATTTATATGTATGTCCATAGGTTTTTACCTGAATTATGAAAAAGTTATCAAATTGCATAAATTTATGTAGCTTGCTATCAATTTCTTACTGTAATTATCAAAAAAATTTTAGCTCTACCTATATTGCACACATAAAGAGCTTCAAATTATTTTTGGATAATTACACACTAATTGGCAACGCTGCAGTGCAGAAAAAACATTTTTAGCGCTCTCTGAAAAATAAAAACATGCGACATACACCTACTCTGTTTGAAAGCTAACAAGCTACTAATTGAAATTTTTTATTTTTCATATGTTTGTTGTTTTGATTATGATTACCGTTTGCAATGATGAAAACAAAGCGTATGGATTGTTTATTTATGAAAGATTGTGTAATGTTAATAATTTATTATGTTTTCTTAAGTTTACGATCGAAAAATAAAATAAAAATAGCTCGCCATGAATTATAAAAGCAATATCAGTTAACAAAATACGATATTTATTTTAAAATACAATTTAATCAGGATTAGTTATTCAGTTGCTGTTGGCATATTTTAAGAAACATTTTGGTAGGAAAACAATTTATTTTAGAAAACCCTGGTTGTATTATTCACGAAGAGAGTAAGTAAAAACCCGAAAATCTTCGTTAGCTGGGTAATATGGATGAAGACCACTGGTATAGAGAAATGTAAAAACACAAACAGAAGTACATACACACATACATATACTCGAACATTCATACATTCACGCCTACAGTTTACACCTACATATACACTTTTCAATACACATACATACCTTCATACACCGGAACCACTCGATATATTCATATACTTATAAAGGAGTCTTTTTGGTGTTTTAAATATAAAGTCGAGACCTATTAAGCTTAAACCAAATGCAACAATACATCAGGCCTGCTGTACGTTCAATTGAAATTTGGTAAGTTAAGTTACTTTTGATTCTCTATTTATATTTCTAAATACCACAAGCATTAATAACTCCTTCGCTTTGACCTTTAAAGTTTGTTCTATAAAAAAAAAAATAAATAAATAAAAATAAAAATTACAATATTCTAACCGATAACCATACATATACTCTGATTTAACCTTTTAAATTTTATTACATACTTACCTTTAGACCACATACATACCGATAGTTTAAACTTACTGCCTATACATATTTTGTTTTTCCATAAAAAATTGTTTAACTTGTTTTTTTGTTGTTGTTTGTTTATTTCCTTGTTATTAATTTTAATATAATGAAATACATAGCTCTTAAATTATACCTAATAAATCATGTTTAACCTGTTTGAGATGACAAATATGAACTGAATATTTTTTTTTCATAATACCATGAACGGTTAGTTAATAAAGGTTAGGAAATTATTTAGGGGTATCTTAAATAAATAAAGGGTCAGGATACCATGGTCGGGAGGGTTGAGACCGAAAGGAAGTAACGTAATCTTCTTCCTTCACCCGAAGCTCCAACCAAGGCATTTGTGTTTTTTTTTTTATTATGTCCTTTCCTCCCCAACCAGTTTTAATTTTTCTTCCCTCAGGTAACACCACTTTGTTTCCGCTACCTTTATTATTGTTTTAGTTGACGGTTCTTAACTAATTTCTAAGGAAGGTAAGAACACCCCCCTAGTACCATGAGCACGGTCGGATATAAAAAGGTAGCACCTGTCTTCCGGGAAATAGAACTAAGGTTTGAATCGTCACAGAAATAATTGGCGCCCAACGTGGGGCACTCAGCAAAATAATTTATCTTACTTTTACATCCAGCTATAATATGCTGATAGCCTCAGAATAATATCTTTCGTTCGGTGGTGTTAATATTATATATATTTTTTTCTTATTCTTGTTGTATATTATTTTGTTTGAGATTTTTTGAACTTGGAGAATTTCGAGATCCTACTCACAAAGTAGTATATACATGTGTACAATGTTTCGATTTTTGTTTTTTTATTGTTTCAAAATTCTCTGGACTTGATGATTTTGAAATGGATTTGAGTGTTTGATATATTTTGAGCACTTACCTTACAAAAGAAACTTCAATAATTTTTTATTTTTTCCCCTTTAGTTTCGAAGATTTAACGTTGAGATTTTTTATATTGATTCAGGTCGATGTAACACTCGGTTAATATTTTGTAACATTTTTTTTTATTAATTCATTAAATTTTTTTTTTGTTTGTTGGCTGGGAGCTAGGGTACATTTTTATGCAAACATATTTTACCTGACCTTTGTATAATTAGCTTAATAGTGGATAACGTAATAATAAAAATGCCATTAACAAGAAGTCGTGACAATTTAATGAATCTAGAAGAACCTGCTAACGTTAGTTTCACTGTTGACTTGGGAGCTTCAAACGGAAACCCGGGTGATTATGGGACAGCTAAACAAGTAGCATATAACACTAAATCTAATTCGAGGCAGAATAATGATCACCGGACAAAACAAATTATAAATGATAGTATGGAATCCTTCCGTACGGAAATTATGGGTTTTATTACAAACGAGCTTAGAAGTTTAGTTCAAGGGGCAAATATCCAACCGAATTCCAACCAAGGTCCTTTAGAAGGGGACTCCCCAAATGTATATTCTAATTTACCCAGAGGTAATGGTAGTAACGAGACAGACGAACTATCGGCAGGAAAAGTCTTGACCATAATTCGTAACTGGCAAACAAAATTCACCGGTCATAACAATAAGCTAACAGTGGACGAATTTATATATCGCGTTAACATACTGACCACAAATAATCTGCAAGGCGACTTTGAGTTACTATGTAAGCATGCCCATAGCCTTTTTGAAGGCAAGGCCTTAGAGTGGTACTGGCGATTTCATAGACAGACTAATGACATTGACTGGAATACATTAAGTAAAGCATTAAAACTTCAATACAAACAAGACTACACAGATTATGACATAATAGAGGAAGTACGGGGACGAAAACATAAACATAATGAAAGCTTCGACGACTATTTTGACGTTATTTCAAGCATGACTGACAGACTTCAAACACCAATACCAGATAGAGATTTATGCGAAACACTTGTTAGGAATTTGAGGAGTGAGATCCGACACGAACTATTACACGTAGAGATCAGTAGCGTTTCTCAACTTAGGCGAGAAGTAAGAAAGCATGAAAAATTTATGAGGGATGTTCATGCCGGATATGGAAATCGCAGGACGGACAAAGGTAGGGTTTCGGAATTGGCTGACAGTGACAGCGAGTTGGGACTTTTAAAGACCGACAAAGACGAAATATGTATGCTTCAACAAAACTTGACTTGCTGGAACTGTGACAAAATAGGGCATACCTTTTTCGATTGCTTAGATGTAAGGCAAATATTTTGCTATGGTTGTGGGGAGAAAAATGTTTTTAAGCCTAATTGCACCAGATGCGCTAATAGATCGGGAAACGGACGAAAGGATGTTCGACGGACTTTTTAAGAACATCCAAAATTAACGAACAGAAAATCGGACAGAAAAACTCGGACGTACATTTAGAAGAAGCTCATAACGGTGTAAATGTGGATCACAAGGAAAATGTAAATTTTTTCCAGACTGTTATTAAACCTTATCACGTTAGATTAGCTGAGTATAACAAAGCACGGGCTAGAATTTTTGGCGAAGCAAGAAAAACAAAGAGATCATCAAGACGCATTCGTGAATATTACCGAAGGATAAAGTTATTTAAAAACTTTGTTATCTCTCCTATTTTATCCCAGGAGCAAGACAGTAGACCATACATTAATATTAATGTTAATGGAAGCTTCCATCTGGCTCTGTTAGACAGTGGGGCAAATAAAAGCGTAATTGGGGGAAAATTGGCTGTCGAGGTTCAAAACACGACTGGTTTTAATAGATGTGTAGGTAATGTACGGACGGCGGATGGGAAAAGACAAGACGTTATGGGCATAGCAAAATTGGATGTGACCTTTCAAGGGCATAAAAAGTCTATTGAATTTTTAGTAGTTCCGACCATTAGGCAGGACATCATATGCGGTTATGACTTTTGGAAAATTTTTGGACTCAAAATTGCTCTTGATGGTATCAATGAAATTGACAGTGAAGAAACAGAACCAGACAAAATCAAACTAGGAATTGAGCAGAGAGTACGTTTGAGGGATGTTATAGCAACATTTCCTAATTCGGAGAAAGAAGGTTTGGGATGTACCAACTTAATCCGGCATAGCATCGATACGGGAAATGCTAAGCCGATTAAACAGCGGTATTATCCGATTTCGTCAGCTGCAGAGAGAAAACTTTGCGGAGAGTTGGATAGGATGCTTGCGTTGGGGGTCATCGAAGAATCTCCGAACTCTCCGTGGTCGTCACCTACCGTTGTTGTTAGTAAGCCGGATAAGATTCGCATGTGTGTTGACAGTAGAAAACTAAACTCTGTGACCATCAAAGACGCATATCCCATACCAAACATTGACGGAATAATAGCGAGACTTCCTCCAGTTCACGTTATTTCAAAAATTGATTTGAAAGATGCCTTTTGGCAGATTAAGCTGGACGAAGACTCCAAACAAAAGACAGCTTTTACAGTCCCTAATCGGCCACTATACCAGTTTACGAGGATGCCGTTTGGTCTGTGTAACGCACCGCAGACGTCGTGCAGACTTATGGACAGGGTAATTCCGTATAATTTAAAAATGAACGTTTTTGTGTACCTAGATGATTTATTGGTAGTTTCTCAGACATTTGACGAACACATTACACACTTGTTGGAAGTAGCGGCAAATTTGCGAAAAGCTGGGTTGACAATAAATGTGAAGAAAAGCTCCTTTGCGTTGAATAAAGTGAAATATTTAGGTTACATTGTAGGCAATGGAACACTCCAAGTTGACGAAGACAAAGTATCGGCCATAAAAGACTTTCCCGCACCAAAATCTTTAAGACACTTAAGACGGTTTTTAGGCATGACAGGCTGGTACCGACGTTTTATTAAAGATTACTCGACTATAACGTTTGCGTTAACAGAACTTTTGACCAAGAAAAGGACATTTTTATGGACGGAACAGGCTCAAGAAGCTTTTGACGCATTAAAAGAAAAATTGATTTCAGCCCCATTACTTGTACATCCAGACTACAGTAAACCGTTTATTTTGCAATGTGACGCAAGTACTTGTGGAGTGGGTGCAGTACTGGCTCAGTCTGATGAAAATGGCAATGAAAGACCGATTGCTTACATGTCTCAAAAGCTAAACAAGGCTCAACGCAACTACACTATAACCGAACTCGAATGCCTAGCTGTGGTAATGGCTGTAAAGAAATATCGTTCATATATTGAGGGGCAAGAATTCAAAGTTATTACGGATCACGCTAGTTTAAAGTGGCTAATGAACCGACGAGATCTCTCTGGTCGATTGGCAAGGTGGTCATTAAAGCTGCAAGGGTTTAAGTTTGAGATTGAACATCGACGAGGCACTGAAAATGTAGTTCCAGACGCGTTGTCAAGAGTACATGAAGGGGACGCAAGTATAAATGAGATCAATTTGGATATTCTTCCGGCAATAAACCTTGAATCGGACGCTTTTAGAACGAAGGAGTACTCTGAATATTGCAATCACTTACAGAGTGCGAACTTAGCGGACTTCAAAATTATTGATGGGTTTATATATAGACGGACAGAGTTTTCGGCTGGTGAAATTGATGAGTCCAAGTTGTGGAAGTTGTACGTACCAAAGGAATTGAGACATGATGTGATTTATTCGGCACATAACTCCTCAAGTTCTTCTCATGGAGGCATAGCAAAGACCGTGGAAGGAATACGACGATACTTTTATTGGGCGAGACTGGTTACGGACGTCAAGAAATACATCCAGAATTGTATGTTATGTAAAACTTCAAAAGCGCCGACGAATATTTTGAGACCTCCGATGGGCAAGAGGGTAGAGTCTGAAAGACCTTTTCAAAGGCTATACGTAGATTTAATAGGACCCTTTCCTAGGACTACGAAAGGACATATAGGACTGTTGATAGTTCTCGATCACTTTACTAAATTTACCTTTCTTAAGCCACTTAAGAAATTCGTATCGAAGGACATCATAAATTATTTGCGAGATAAAATTTTTAAGGGTTTTGGGGTACTGGAAGTTTTGGTCTCTGATAATGGAACACAATTCAAATCTAAGGAATTCGAAATGTTTTCGACTAAATTTGGAGTTCGGCATATGTTGACGGCAGTCTACAGCCCACAGTCTAATGCCAGTGAACGAGTGAACCGATGTATAAACGAAGCTTTACGGTCATATGTGAGGGAGGGATAGATATATTGAAAGCATAACCTGCTCTCTAAGAAACAGCATTCACCAATCAATAGGTACAACTCCGTATAGAGTGTTGTTTGGCCAGGAAATGATGACTCACGGAAAAGACTACGAACTGCTACGGAAGCTGGATCTCTTGTCAGAGGTGGGGTTACAAATGGAACGACAAGACGAGTTTACGATAAGGCGAGAAAAGGTTAAGGAACATTTGAGGAAGGCTTATGAGAAGAATGGAAAAAACTACAACTTGCGTACGCGCACAAAAGAATTTACGGTAGGACAGAAGGTCATTAGACGTATCTTTGCCAAAAGTTCCAAAGTTGTTAACTTTAATGCGACGCTCGCTCCAGTTGGTATTGAAGCCAAAGTATTGGCAAAAATCGGACAAACAAATTACCAGTTACAGGACATAGACAGCGGTAGTGTGGGAATGTACCATGTAAAGGACATTTGGACCTAAGGGGGTATTTTGCGAAATAAGAAATCCCTTTCCAGATTCAGTTATCGATATGCTGCAGCCATCGCTAAGCTGCATCTGTTTTGTGAGGGATATAAAATTGTTCGGTTGGTTATGAACACTTTAACTTTTAAATTTTAGTTTAAACAAAAGAGGTGACGAAATTTGTGTAGGCATAAAATTTTATTTTTTTTTTCCAAATTAAAAAAAAAATTATTTAGTTTTCATATATAAATAAAGAAAGAAGTTGCGTTCATATGTACTGTTTTGAAGTACCTAAAATAAAATATTAAAGGACGAAATAGTAAAGATATTTGCAAGGAGAGGGGAAGGTTATTTGGCGTTAAATTTACACAGAAAGTGGTATTTTTTTTTGGATTCTACGAGATTTGAAGAAACAGTATTCTTAAGTTGAGGTAAGATAGTTATATTTTTTTTCCCCTTGGAAATAATATTAAGGGGAAAGTTTTCTAGGTTATTTATGAGCAATCTGGATTGATCGTGGTTGATCGATTGAAACCGTTTTACATCAGAAGAAAACACCTAATTGCAGATACCTAATATCTTATTCTGCACAAATACAGATTGCCAGGTTTAATTTAACCAATTACTTATTTCGACAGAAGTACAGCGAAACAACTAGGATTATTTGACGGAAGTATCGTACACATCATAAATACTTTCAACTGCAATTAAGCAACACGCAGTTTTTTTAAATCTAAAGGATAACTCCCTATTTGTTCTGAAACTAGATAACGCATCAGCCTGTGTTTTTATAGAAACTTTAAACTTAACAAAAACTTAAAACTATTTAAATTTTATAAAAAAAAAGGAAAAAAAACGAATCATTGGTATAGAGAAATGTAAAAACACAAACAGAGGTACATACACACATACATATACTCGAACATTCATACATTCACGCCTACAGTTTACACCTACATATACACTTTTCAATACACATACATACCTTCATACACCGGAACCACTCGATATATTCATATACTTATAAAGGAGTCTTTTTGGTGTTTTAAATATAAAGTCGAGACCTATTAAGCTTAAACCAAATGCAACAATACATCAGGCCTGCTGTACGTTCAATTGAAATTTGGTAAGTTAAGTTACTTTTGATTCTCTATTTATATTTCTAAATACCACAAGCATTAATAACTCCTTCGCTTTGACCTTTAAAGTTTGTTCTATAAAAAAAAAAAAATAAATAAATAAAAACAAGTAAGAGCGCTATATTCGGCTGTGCCGAATCTTATATACCCTTCACATTGGTCTTTAAATATACCCAGCCGAGTAATTTTGTACTGCAAATAATATAATAAAAAACATTGTGCGAGTTTTAAAGAAAAAATAACAAAATTTTAACGTTCGTATGAATAATAGAAATAGATGAAGAAGATTTGAGGTCGAGAGTTTTAAAAGTTTTCGACATTATTCATATTTGAAGGTTAATAAAACTTGTTAAATGTCTAGTCCCCCTGCTCTTCTCCAACTTTTTCACCAAAATGTATGAATTATTTGATTATTACTTTTTGTAGAATATTCGAAGTCGATAGCTGTTATAGTTTCCGAGATATAGCGTATCGAATATTTTATAATAGTTGTCGATTTGTATGGGAGCTACCCCTTTTTTTGCCCCCACTCAAAAAATTTTTTCTTTAAAGCGTAGACCTTATGGCCCACTTACTTTTTGTAGAACATTTCATTTCGATATCTGTTATAGTTTCCGAGATATAGCGTATCGAATATTTGATAATAATTGTCGATTTGTATGGGAGCTACCCCTTTTTTTGCCCCCACCCAAAAAATTTTTTCTTTAAGGCGTAGCCCTTTGCGTGCAATTACTTTTTGTAGAACATTTCATTTCGATATCTGTTATAGTTTCCGAGATATAGCGTATCGAATATTTGATAATAATTGTCGATTTGTATGGGAGCTACCCCTTTTTTTTGCCCCCACCCAAAAAATTTTTTCTTTAAAGCGTATCCCTTTGCGTGCAATTACTTTTTGTAGAACATTTCATTTCGATATCTGTCATAGTTTCCGAGATATAGCGTATCGAATATTTTATAGTAATTGTCGATTTGTATGGGAGCTACCCCTTTTTTGCCCCCACTCAAAAAAAATTTTCTTTAGAGCGTAGCCCTTATGGCCCAATTACTTTTTGTGGAACATTTCATTTCGATATCTGTTATAGTTTCCGAGATATAGCGTATCGAATATTTGATAATAATTGTCGATTTGTATGGGAGCTACCCCTTTTTTTGCCCCCACCCAAAAAATTTTTTCTTTAAGGCGTAGCCCTTTGCGTGCAATTACTTTTTGTAGAATATTTCATTTCGATATCTGTCATAGTTTCCGAGATATAGCGTATCAAATATTTTATAGTAATTGTCGATTTGTATGGGAGCTACCCCTTTTATTGCCCCCACTCAAAAAATTTTTTCTGTAAGGTGTAGATCTTTGCGAACAATTACTTTTTGTAGAACATTTTAAGTCGATAGCTGTTATAGTTTACAAGATATAGCGTATCGAATATTTGATAATAATTGTCGATTTGTATGGGAGCTACCCATTTTTTTGCCCCCACCCAAAAAATTTTTTCTTTAAGGCGTAGCCCTTTGCGTGCAATTACTTTTTGTAGAACATTTCATTTCGATATCTGTTATAGTTTCCGAGATATAGCGTATCGAATATTTGATAATAATTGTCGATTTGTATGGGAGCTCCCCTTTTTTTTGCCCCCACCCAAAAAATTTTTTCTTTAAAGCGTATCCCTTTGCGTGCAATTACTTTTTGTAGAACATTTCATTTCGATATCTGTCATAGTTTCCGAGATATAGCGTATCAAATATTTTATAGTAATTGTCGATTTGAATGGGAGCTACCCCTTTTTTTGCCCCCACTCAAAAAATTTTTTCTTTACGGCGTAGCCCTTAGCGTGCAATTACTTTTTGTAGAACATTTCATTTCGATATCTCTTATAGTTTCCGAGATATAGCGTATCGAATATTTTATAACAATTGTCGATTTGTATGGGAGCTACCCCTTTTTTTGCCCCCACTCAAAAATTTTTTTCTTTAAAGTGTAGATCTTTGCGTAATTTTACTTTTTGTAGAACATTTCATTTCGATATCTGTTATAGTTTCCGAGATATAGCGTATCGAATATTTGATAATAATTGTCGATTTGTATGGGAGCTACCCCTTTTTTTGCCCCCACCCAAAAAATTTTTTCTTTAACGCGTAGCCCTTAGCGTGCAATTACTTTTTGTAGAACATTTTAAGTCGATAGCTGTTATAGTTTACGAGATATAGCGCATACAATATTTCACCAAATTTGTGCAATTGTAGAAAAAATACCCCTTCCCCTGGTCCTATCTGAAAAAATTTTTTCCATTATTTAGGTCCCTTCTTTAGGAGTATCCGTGCCAAGTTTTGTGGCAAGAGTGACTATACTTACTGAGATATATATAGGGATATATGCACCGATTTTGTCCTAAAAAAATGGGTTACTCTGGGTTTTCGCTTATATCTCGGTCAATTGTGAACCGATTTTGCTGATTTTAAATAGCGATTGTTAGCGGGATATTTGTGATCGTTTGACACCATTAACTGGTCTGTATCTTTTTATTTGACTCCGGAAACTTGATTTCAACAGACGGACAGACGGACAACGCTAAATCGGCTTCCCTATCTATAAGGATCCAGAATATATATACTTTATGGGGTCGCAAATGAATAATAAAGAAATTACAAACGGAATGACAAAGTGATATATACCCTATCACTATGTGAAGGGTATAATAAAAATTACAATATTCTAACCGATAACCATACATATACTCTGATTTAACCTTTTAAATTTTATTACATACTTACCTTTAGACCACATACATACCGATAGTTTAAACTTACTGCCTATACATATTTTGTTTTTCCATAAAAAATTGTTTAACTTGTTTTTTTGTTGTTGTTTGTTTATTTCCTTGTTATTAATTTTAATATAATGAAATACATAGCTCTTAAATTATACCTAATAAATCATGTTTAACCTGTTTGAGATGACAAATATGAACTGAATATTTTTTTTTCATAATACCATGAACGGTTAGTTAATAAAGGTTAGGAAATTATTTAGGGGTATCTTAAATAAATAAAGGGTCAGGATACCATGGTCGGGAGGGTTGAGACCGAAAGGAAGTAACGTAATCTTCTTCCTTCACCCGAAGCTCCAACCAAGGCATTTGTGTTTTTTTTTTTTATTATGTCCTTTCCTCCCCAACCAGTTTTAATTTTTCTTCCCTCAGGTAACACCACTTTGTTTCCGCTACCTTTATTATTGTTTTAGTTGACGGTTCTTAACTAATTTCTAAGGAAGGTAAGAACACCCCCCTAGTACCATGAGCACGGTCGGATATAAAAAGGTAGCACCTGTCTTCCGGGAAATATAACTAAGGTTTGAATCGTCACAAAAGGAAAAACAGAACTCTTTTAGAAATGGCCCTACTTTCGTCAGAAGTCAATGAATTCTTTCTTTTTTGTAAACAAGCAAACAGACTTTGGTTATGAACAAAAAAGTAAATTAAAGCTTAGAACAAAAATTTAAAGATTTTGTAATGTTTTGCCAAACACAATTTGGTCGTACCCCAAAAATGATTCGTTCAGATAGAGGAGGAGAATATACTGGGAAAAGTTTTAATAAGTACCTAAATTCTCAAGGAATTAAAGTACAGCTAACGGCTCCTTATTCTCCTCAACAAAACGGGAAAGCGGAAAGGAAAAACAGAACTCTTTTAGAAATGGCCCCACTTTCGTCAGAAGTCAATGAATTCTTTCTTTTTTGTAAACAAGCAAACAGACTTTGGTTATGAACAAAAAAGTAAATTAGAGCTTAGCCTGCATTTGTTGCTCATGATCACCATAAACAACCCTAAAATGGCTTCGAATCAACTGCAGCAATACGTAACCCAATTTGAGAAATAGGCAAAGTGGGGAATAAAAATAAATGAACAAAAATGTACCCACGTAACTTTTACTTTACGCAAAGAAACGTGCTCACCAATCACTATTAACAACCATATGGTGCCTTAACGAACCGAGAAAAAATATCTTGGTATTCACCTAGATCGCCGCCTCAGATGGGAGCCTCATATAGATTCGAAGCTGACTCAAATGAAACTTAAAGCTGCTCAAATCCACTGGCTAATTGGTAGAAACTCTGTGCTACATCTGGATTGTAAGCTTCTACTCTACAACTCGATTTTAAAACCAATTTGGTGCTACGGTATATAATTATGGGGCACTGCTTCCTCCTCTAACATAGAAAAAATACAACGTCGTCAAAACAAAATTCTGAGAATGATAACTGGTGCTCCTTGGTATATTAAAAACAGCAACATCCACAAAGATCTAGAAGTTCCACTAGTACAAACCGAAATCCTAATCTATGTGGACAAGTATTTTAATAAGCTGGAAACACATCCAAATCCGCTCGCTCGAAGCATCCTGCAACATAGTGGGCACACCCACCCGCCTAAAAAGAAGGGATACTCTTGCTCTTAGATGAAACCTTTGATTGTAAAATAATATTGCAAAAAATATTATTTATAGCCTCGTGAAAGGGAGCATATTTACGTACTTAAGTAATCAACAAATACACATGAAAAGAAAAAGATAGTTTACAAGGGGCAAAACTAAACCATTTAAAATAACAATTAGAAAAAGCAGAAGAGGGCATCAATTTAGCCAAAGGAATAACACGGTATTTTCCACCATCCAAAAGTATCAAAAAAAAGCATGATCTTAGAACGTTTGCAACATTGTCATAAATGCATTACTGTATCATGACTTACTTTAACTTCTAGTCTATCCCATGGTGAAATTAGTATTGAATATATTGTATCATATTTAATAAACATTCACTTCTAACGTTTATAGATGATTATTCGAATTTTACTTTTGTACATTTATTGTCACAAAAGTCAGAAGTAGAACAAAAATTTAAAGATTTTGTAATGTTTTGCCAAACACAATTTAGTCGTACCCCAAAAATGATTCGTTCAGATAGAGGAGGAGAATATACTGGGAAAAGTTTTAATAAGTACTTAAAGGAAAAGGAAAGGAAAAACAGAACTCTTTTAAAAATGGCAAGATGTTTACTAATTGATGCTAACTTGAAAAAAAACATTTTGGGGGGAAGCAGTATCGACTGCAAACTATATACAGAATCGGGTGTTTACAAGATCAATTGGGGCAACACCTTACGAGAAGTAGTATGGTACTAAACCAAGTTTAAAGCAGTTTCATGTTTTTGGTTCAAAATGTTTTGTACATGTCCCATCTGAAATGAGACGTAAATTAGACGATAAATCTCATGAAATTATATTTTTTGGTTATGACAATTATTCTAAAGCATTTCGTTGCTATGACCCAGAAAATAAGAAAATAGTTATTTCTCGTGATGTTCGTTTCACTGATATAGTACCAACTAAATTTCAACAAGATGCAAGTATTGTGATAACAAAGAATTCAGTTAGTAAAAGTAAATCATTATTGATTGAGGAGGAGAGTTCAGAGCCTTTTAATAGAAAGGATTTGACAATCAATAGTTGTAGCATTGATAAAAGTAGTAATTCTGGGAAAGAGAACAAGGAGGTAGCTGAAAGTGGCAGTAAACGAAAGGTAATAACTGAAAATAAAGATACTGAACCATTGACGACAGAAGTAAGAGTCTCTGAAAGATCAAATAAGGGGAAAAATCTGAAAAGATTAATAGAAGAAATATGGTTAACAAAAGAAGTTAAGGAACCCAAAACATATCAGGAAGCTATTAATAGTGAAGAAAAAGTGCAATGGATGACTGCGATGCAAGACGAAATATGTTCAATTGAAAAGAATCATACTTGGGAGCTCGTGGTATTACCCGAAAATAGATCGGCTATCGGCAGTAAATGGATTTATAAAGTAAAGAGAAATGCTGATGGTGAAATTAGTCGTTTTAAAGCCCGTCTTGTTGCTCAAGGTTTCTCTCAAAAGTTTGGAGTCGACTACGACGAAATTTTTGCACCTGTAGTTTCTCACACAACGTTTCAAATTTTGTTGTCAGTTGCTGGTAAGAAAGACATGATTGTTAATCATTTTGACGCAAAAACTGCATTTTTAAATGGAAAATTAACTGAAACTGTTTATATGAAGCAACCCCAAGGTTTCCAAGACGAAAACGAAAAGTTGGTATGCTTGCTAAAGAAAAGTATTTATGGTTTGAAACAGGCCGCAAGGTCTTGGAATAATATCCTTCATGAGGTTCTTTTGAAGGCAAATTTTTTACAAAGTATTAATGATTTATGTCTGTACAGTGGTGAATTTTATGGAACCTTATGTTATATTATTGTCTATGTTGATGACTTGATTTTAGCTTGCCATAATGAAAAACAAGTTCAATATATTAAAGAAGTTTTATCTAATCATTTTGAAATAGAAAATTTAGGTGAAATTAAACACTATTTGGGAATCGAATTTCAAAGGATAATTTCCAACTTTGTCAATCCAGTTACATAAACAAAACTGTTAAGGAGTTTCAACTGCAAGATGCTAAAAATGTCAAAACTCCAATGGAGTTGGGCTACGGAAAAGATGAACAGCCAACTTATCTTGAAAACAATAACAAATATCGAAAATTGATAGGGCATCTTTTATATATCTCAGTTAACACCAGACCAGATATTTCCGCCCCAGTTAGCATTTTAGCTCAAAAGGTTGCAAAGCCAACAAATGAAGATTGGCTTCAATGTAAACGCGTATTAAAATACCTTAAATCAACGGCTGGTTTTAAATTAAGCCTGAGTCAAAACCATCAAGAAGTGGAGTTAATCAGATATGCTGATGCAAATTGGGCAGAGGACAGAAACGAAAGAAAATCGAATAGTGGGCGAATATTTTTCTATAATGGTGGTACAGTATCGTGGTCCTGTCAAAACCAAGCACTTGTCGCATCATCTACTTGCGAAGCAGAGTACATATCTTTATCGGAAGCTGCTAAAGAGGCCAAATAGATAAGACAAATTTTAGAAGATATGAAATTGCCTATTCATGAGCCAACCAGAATTTTTAATGACAACCAAAGCGCCTTACGCCTATTAAATGATGATAAATTCTCTTTTAGAACAAAGCATATGGATACCAAATATAAAATGACAAAGGATCTAGTGAAGAAAAGTATCATATTATGTTTATACTGCCCCACAGAGGAAATGATAGCTGACATCTTAACAAAACCGTTACCACCGAATAAGCATGTATTATTCCGTGGAAAATGTAATTTAAAGTGAATGAGGAGGAGTATTGAATATATTGTATCATATTTAATAAACATTCACTTGTAATTTATTGTTTGTAATTTTTTCTAGTAAACTAGTTTTGTAACTTAATGTTTTTTTACTCAGGAAAAATTACTGGTTAAAATATTTTTCAATTAATATATTTATAATAAATTGTTTCTACAAAACAAAAGACGTGTTTCTCGGCCGTTTAATTTTTCAATAATTAGTTACCAGTTGATCTCGTCCGGGAGAGAATTTTTGTAGGGAATTTTTCTTTTTTATATATGGAGTTTTACAATTCGGTTCGGTCTATGCGTCTTGGGTCACGCAAATTAAGAATGATGTCGTTCTGAAAACTGGAGAGTGCATGAACGGTAGAATGGGCTGGCTTAAATCCAAACTGTAGGTCGGCGATACTGTCTTAAATATTCAGCCTATCCATTTTCTGCCGTACGACCTGTTGAAAAAGTTTGCCTACATTAAAGAGTAGCGAAATTGGCCTTAAATTCCATAAATCGAAACTATTTCGATTCTTTCTTACTAAGAGAATTTTCGCTACTTTGCAGGTTAGCGGAAAATATCCATTATTGATGCAGTTATATAAAGTTATAGTCAAGAAATCAATTAAAATAAACGCGCTCTTATGATAAGAAATTTCTATACTCCATCATGGCCGGAAGATCTATTCCTAACATCATTCGTATTAACAAAATGCATTGAGCCGTCATTTTGGAGAGAGTTAAAAGAACTATCAAAGTGGTAAGTTCTAGGCTTACATGTTGACAAAACACTATGTATATTCTCTTCAATCTTAAAAACATGATTTCCTATTATCTCCGCTACTTTTTTCGATTCGATATAAGTTGAGTTCCCATTAATCTTTAATATCACACATTCCGACCCTTCTGTGACCAATGATACCATAAATCTGCCCATAAGCATGGGGGCCTGGTCTAATCTTATGAAGTCTGTTTCCAAAGGTCTATGAGCGAAACAAGTCTAGCTTCTCCTTAATGACAATCTTCGAAAGCGATTACCTTCTGGACAATTCCTTCTACTCGGGAGAGATTCTATTAAAATTCTGGTGATATATCCACTTCAGTTGCCTTTGTCATCTGTTATTAATAGAAAATAGGGTCTTTACCGATGGTGAAAGATCCATATGTTCATTGTTACGCAGACTGATTTTTTGGGAGTGCAAGTCTTCAGCAGAATTAATCCTTTCCGCTAGGGCATCTATAAAGGTATCAATCCCATCATTGGTCAAACAGCGTTCCCTTGAGGGCATATCATATAATAACATGTCAGTCAAGTCCCGGTCGAATGATCTCCAGTCAGTATCCCTGAAACTCGAAATTAATCTTGGTTGAATAGTCTTTAGGATACAATTTCAAAGTGGCAATTTGAGATAAATCGGAAAATGGTCAGAGAAAGATGCTAGAGAACCAATTTCGTGATTCGGATTGACCACATTAAATAAGCTTGTCGAAATTTAAAATGTGATCCAAAAAGCACGAATCGGAAGGGAAAGGTGGATTTGTATCACAAATTCGAATGTATTCAACCGAGTACTTAGTCAACCATCAGTTAGAAGCATTTCCATTGCAATTGTCTGTCGATAGTATCACCCCAGCTCGTGTACTTGGAGTTGAAATCACCCCCTACAATAATTCCATCATAGGTGGCACCCTTTAACGATATCTTGGAAAGTCCATTGTAAATTCGAACTACTGAAAAGCTACATGGAATGTAGACTGAGCCCACTTATATTATCTTTGTCTGACCATGGTCAAAATATGTAAAAGTTGCAAAAGTAGATGGAAAGACTATATCCTGAATATGTATGGGAGCAACCCCATATTTGTATGGGAGCTACCCCTTGCCCTGTCCCCACCAAAAAATTCTTTTCTCCAAAGTGTAGACCTTATTGTCCAATTACTTTTTGTAAGACATTTAAAGTCGATAGCTGCTATAGTTTCCAAATACAGCATATCGAATATTTCATAAAAATTGTTAATTTGTATGGGAGCTATCCCTTGCCCTGCCCCCACCCAAAAATTTTTTTCACCAGAGTATAGATCTTATTGTCCAATTACTTTTTGTAAGATATTTGAAGTCGATAACTGCTATAGTTTCCGAGATATAACGTATCGAATATTTCATAAAAATTGTTTATTTGTATGGGAGCTACCCCTTGCTCTGCCCTCACCCAAAAAATTTTTTTCTCCAAAGTGTAGATCTTTTTTTCCAATTACTTTTTGTAAGACATTTGAAGTCGATAGCTTTATAATTTCCGAGATATAGCGTATCGAATATTTCATAAAAATTGTTAATTTGTATGGGAGCTACCCTTTACCCTGCCCCTACCCAAAAAATTTTTCTCCAAAGTGTAGACCTTTTTGTCCAATTACTTTTTTTAAGACATTTGAAGTCGATAGCTGCTATAGTTTCCGAGATTTAGCGTATCAAATATTTCATACAAATTGTTGATTTGTTTGGGAGCTATCCCTTGCCCTGCCCCCATCTAAAAATTGTTATCTCCAAAGTGTAGACGTTATTGTCCAATTACTTTTTGTTAGACATTTGAAGTCGATAGCTGCTATAGTTTTCGAGACATAGCGAATCGAATATTTTTCTTTAAAATTGTTAATTTGTATGAGAGCTACCCCTTGCCCTGCCCCCACCTATACATTTTTTTCTCCAATGTGTAGGTCTTATTGTTCAATTACTTTTTGAAGAACATTTAAAGTCGATAGCTGTTGTAGTTTCTAAGATTTATCGCATGAAATATTTTATTAAATTTGTGCAATTATAGGAGAAATACCACTTCCCCTGATTCTGTCACAAAACTTTTTTCCCTTATATAGGTCATTATTTTCAGACTGTCCGTGCCAAATTTTGTGGCAAGAATGACTATATTTACTGAGATATATATGAATATATGCACGGTTTTTGTCCTAAGAAAAATGGGTTATTTTGGGGTTTCGCTTATAACGCGGTCAATAGTGAACCGATTTTGCTGATTTTACATAGCAATTGTCTCCAGGATATTTCTAATAGTTTGACACCAATCCCGTATCACTTTATTTGACTCCGAAAATTTGATTTCAACAGACGGACGTGACTATATCAACTTTCCTATCTATTAAGTAGCGACCAGACGTTAAATTTTTGCTTTTCAAGTTGCAATACACTCAAACATTTTTCCTGACACACTTAAACTTTTCGAAAGCAACTTAATGATCAATTTTCCCATTCAACTCGCCTTTCAACTTGATGGTCAAGTTAACAGCTGATTATAGTTATTTTTCGTATATTTTCGTTTTTTCACGTGTTTGCTATACAAATATTCTCCCGTAAATAATTTAAACTAAATTTTGTTATATTTTTCATATATTAATATATCAAAATAAAATTATGTGAATAGTTTGTGTGTCGTTGTACCAAAATTCAGTCGCAAATAAATAAAAAAATATAATAAAATAACAAATGTAATATATAAAACAGTTTTTGTGCTTCGTTTACCAAATATTCTCCCGCAAAGTGAGCATTTTAAGTTTATTCCTTGACGACGCCATCTTAAAAAATGATATTGATGATCAAGTTGATTATCAAGTTGCGTGCAGCCTACGTCCAGTGTTGCCACCAACGAAACGTTAAATTACACAAGGATCATGACAAAATTACACATGAAATTACGAATTGTCTTTTAAAATCAAGTTTCCAGACCTAAAAACAGCTCAGAAAACAATCAGAAATATTCCTGATTTAATCGCTATTTAAAATCAGCAAAATCGGTTTACTATTGACCGAGATGAAACAAATCTCCAAAATAACCCATTTTTAGGACCAAATCCATATCCCTTTATATCTCAGTAAATACAGCTACTCTGGCCACAAAGCTTTGCACGGATACTTTAAAGATAGGGACCTAAATTAGGGCAAAAATTTTTCATATAGGAGCACAAATTTTGTGAAGTATTTAATTTAATAACAGCTATAGAAGTCAAATGTTTTACTACAAGTAATATTACAATAATACATACATTTTGAAAAACAAATTTTTTGGATTAGAGCAGGTAGAGGAGCAACCCCCATTCAAAATAACAGTTTTTATAAAATTTTCGATAAGCTATATCTCGGAAATTTTAGCAGCTATTGAAATCAAATGTTCTACAAAAAGTAATCGGACAACAAAGCCAACGCTTTGAAGAAAAAATTTTCTGGGTTGGGGTGATCAAAGGGGAGCTCTTATACAAATTAACAATTTTTATGAAATTTTCAATAAGCTATATCTCGGAAACTATAACAGATATCGAAATCAAAATATTCCTCAAAAATTAATTGGACATCAAGAGTTATGTTTAAAAAAAAAATTTTTTAGGTTGGGGTGTGAAAAAGGGGTAGCTCCCATACAAATTGACTATTTTTATGGAATTTTCAATAAGCTATATCTCGGAAACTACAGCAGATATCGAAATCAAATGTTCTACAAAAAGGGATTCGACAACAAAGCCTACGCTTTGAAGCAAACATTTTTTGGGTGGGGGATGAACAAAGGAGAGCTTCCATACAAATTAACAATTTTAAACAAATTTTTGATAAGCTATATCTCGTAAACTTAACAGATATCGAAATCAAAATATTCCTCAAAAATTAACTGGACATCAAGAGTTATGTTTAAAAAAAAAATTTTTTAGGTTGGGGTGTGAAAAAGGGGTACCTCCCATACAAATTGACGATTTTTATGGAATTTTCGACACGCTAAGTCCCGGAAATTATAACAGAAATTGACCTTAAGTGTTCTGCAAAAAGTAACAGGATAATAAAACCTACGTTCGAAAAAAAGGGCAGGGGAAGGGGTATCTCTCATAAAAATTAACAATTTTTATGAAATTTTCGATACGCTACATCTGGGAAACTATAACAGCTATCTACAGCTATTCTACAAAAAGTAGTAATCAAATAATTCATACATTTTGGAAAAAAGTTGGTGAGGAGCAGGGGGACTAGAACATCCCATAAAAATTAACAACTTTTATAAACCTTTTAATATAAATAATGTCGAAAACTTTATAACTGTCGACCTCAAACGGACCTCATCTATTTCTATTATCCATACGAACATTAAGATTTTGTAAAGTTTTCTAGGGACTTTAAAACTCGCTGGATATATTAAAAGACCAATGTGAAGGGTATATAAGATTTGGCACAGCGGAATATAGCACTCTTACCTGTTTTTAAATGCAAGTGTAGAAAACTGTTAAAAAATATAAAAAAAAATAATAATTATCAAAATCGATAAAAATTTTAAAATACACATGCAACCAGTTTCACATGGGCTACACACAGCGCCGGCGCTATACTTTTTGTCACCTGGTGCACTTTTTAAAAAGGTCGCCCTTAAATAGGCTTGCCAGATCCAATTTGCCAAAAAGCTTGACATTAACCAAAAAAAAACTTGATTTTGAAACAAATAACTTGACAAATAAAAAGACCCATACTATTGTTTTTTTATTTAATTGTTTATTTTTTTCATAATATTTATTAGAATAAAAACAAAAATATCATAAAAAGTAAAAATAACAGAAACACGTTAACAAACAAAAATATAAACTCAAACTTTATTTCCAAAAGCTTCAATGTACGTGTTGGAAATCAGCTGTTCAATGATATCTATTTACTAGTGTTGAGCAATGGGGTAAATATCAGTGTTGGCATTTTTATTATAATTGTACTGAAAGAGAACTATATTTCTAAACTTTAATTGCACAGAAAAAAATTTATTATATTAGTCCTTAGTTGTGTTGATAATAAAAATATGGGTTTAGATTTGTTTTTTAGATACATATATAAACATACTTTTTTAAGTATTATTACATAGCTAGAATAAACTTGAGAAAAAAAATTAACTTACAAAAAAACTTGACAAATTATTTTTTCACTTTACACTTGACGCGCATTAAAAAACTTGAAAATCAGGCCAAATCAGGCCCGTCTGGCAACCCTACCCTTATATGTCCGTTTCTACATCACCACAGAGGTAGAACTTTCGATGCATTTTTTTAAGAGGTTTCCTACGGAGGTGTTATCCTCTACAACACAAAAGAAGATAAAAATGTTGATATGCATACTGTTATATAGTGTTGAACTAATGGTTTTTAATACATGTACATGTTACATGTAAGTTAAATAAGTGATGTGTACAGTCATAAGACACTACTATTGTCAAAGGGTACTGATGATGAAATTGCGTAGCTGCTTTTGAAAATGCATTTACTCGGCTAGTATCAGTAGAAAAACCAGCTTTTTTTTAAATAAAAGCTTCTTTCAACATTAACGGAAAAATATTTCTTCTAATAAAAAGAAACTATATAAACTTAAGAAAAAATAAAAAGCAAAAATTTGTGACAAAAATGTTTTTAATCCATATAACTTCATATTTATATTTCAAAATTAAAAAAATAATAATAAAAATATTAAATATTTATTTCGTTATAATTAAAATTTAATTCTCCGCGCTTTTATTTTTGCAAAATCATTTATTTCTATTTTGCAAAAAATAAATGCCATTCATATGCCATTATTAAATATGTATCTCTATCTAGTAAGTTCTTTTGTAAAGGCCAGTAAAAATATTTTGTTAATATGGAGTAGGAAGTTGTCATGAAAAATGTGCGTGCGTGTGTGTGCAGATTTTGGAATTTTTCCATATAAGAAAATAAATAGTAAGAGAACTTCAAGAAATTACATTATGTTACTACGAACTTCTCTCTTTTTTATATTTTGTTTTGGTTTCGTTGTTTATTCTTCTTCTTGAACGTTTTGACCACGGTACAATTACCTTACAATTACCTTAATTGTAATGTACAATTACCTTAAAGGTAATTGTGCCATGGCATATACGAAAGAGAATAAAGAAAAATAGAAGAAAAAACGAAAACGTCAAAAAAGAAACGTCAAAAAGTAACATGAAAAACAGAAATCGTGTTACTTTTATAACGTCTCTGCCTTCTCTACCCAATTCGCCCTCAAAAAAAATGTTACATGTTACAGTAACGTGTTACAAGTAACATAGTCTAAATGCCGTGTAATTTTACAATAATACCTACATTTTGGAAAACAATTATTTTGGATTAGAGCAGGGAGAGGAGCAACCCCCATTCAAATTAACAGTTTTTGTAAAATTTTTGATACGCTATATGTATCTCGGAAACTATAACATCTGTCGACTTCAAATGTTCCACAATAAATTATTGGACAATAATGCATACATTTCGGGGAAAAAAACAGTTGGATAGGAGCAGGTGGAGGGGCAGCACTAGTACAAATGAACAACTTTTATTAAACTTTTAATACAAAATATGTTGAAAACTGTTGAAACTTTTGGCCTCAAACCTTCTACATGGTATTTCGATTATACATACAAATGTTATTATTTTCTAAAGTTTTCTATTTTGAAAACTGGAATGGCTATCGACTTCAAACCCGGTAAAAAGCATTTTTATTATATATTTCCAATACGAAATAACTCGGCCACATCAGATGGATATAAAAAGATCAATGTAAAGGGTATATTAGATTGGGCACAGCCGAATATAGCGCTCTTACTTGTTATACCCTTCACATAGTGAAAAGGGTATACCTATATATCAGTTTGTCATTCCGTTTGTAATTTCTTTATTATCCATTTCCGACCCCATAAAGTATATATATTCAGGATCCTTATGGATAAGAAAGTTGATATAGCCATGTCCGTCTGTTGAAATCAAGTTTCCGGAGTCAAATAAAAAGATACAAACCAGTTATTGGTGTCAAGCTATTAGAAATATCCTGGAGACAATCGCTATTTAAAATCAGCAAAATTGGTTCACTATTGACCAAAATATAAGCGAACACCCAAAGTAACCCATTTTTTTAGGATAAAATCCGTGCATATATCCCTATATATCTCAGTAAATATAGTCAATCTTGCCACAAAACTTGGCACGGAAACTCCTAAAGTAGCGACCTAAATAATGGAAAAAAAATTTTCAGATAGGATCAGGGGAAGTGGTATTTTTCCTAGAATTGCACAAATTTAGTAAAATATTTTATGTGCTATATCTCGGAAACTATAACAGCTATCGACTTCAAATGTTCTACAAAAAGTAATTGTACAATAAGATCTACTTTTTAAAGAAAAAATTTTTTGGGTCGGGGTGAACAAGGGGTAGCTTCCATACAAATTAACAATTTTTATGAAATTTTCGATAAGCTATATCTCGGAAATTATAGCAGCTATCGAAATCAAATGTTCTACAAAAAGTAATCGGACAACAAAGCCAACGCTTTGAAGAAAAAATTTTCTGGGTTGGGGGTGATCAAAGGGGAGCTCCCATACAAATTAACATTTTTATGAAATTTTCAATAAGCTATATCTCGGAAACTATAACAGATATCGAAATCAAAATATTCCTCAAAAATTAATTGGACATCAAGAGTTATGTTTAAAAAAAAATTTTTTAGGTTGGGGTGTGAAAAAGGGGTAGCTCCCATACAAATTGACGATTTTTGTGGAATTTTCGATAAGCTATATCTCGGAAACTACAGCAGATATCGAAATCAAATGTTCTACAAAAAGGGATTCGACAACAAAACCTACGCTTTGAAGCAAACATTTTTTGGGTGGGGGATGAACAAAGGAGAGCTTCCATACAAATTAACAATTTTAAACAAATTTTTGATAAGCTATATCTCGGAAACTTAACAGATATCGAAATCAAAATATTCCTCAAAAATTAACTGGACATCAAGAGTTATGTTTAAAAAAAAATTTTTTAGGTTGGGGTGTGAAAAAGGGGTACCTCCTATACAAATTGACGATTTTTATGGAATTTTCGACACGCTAAGTCCCGGAAATTATAACAGAAATTGACCTTGAGTGTTCTGCAAAAAGAAACAGGATAATAAAACCTACGTTCGAAAAAAAGTGGCAGGGGAAGGGGTATCTCTCATACAAATTAACAATTTTTATGAAATTTTCGATACGCTACATCTGGGAAACTATAACAGCTATCTACAGCTATTCTACAAAAAGTAGTAATCAAATAATTCATACATTTTGGAAAAAAGTTAGTGAGGAGCAGGGGGACTAGAACATCCCATAAAAATTAACAACTTTTATAAACCTTTTAATATGAATAATGTCGAAAACTTTATAACTGTCGACCTCAAACGGTCCTCATCTATTTCTATTATCCATACGAACATTAAAATTTTGTAAAGTTTTCTAGGGACTTTAAAACTCGCTGGATATATTAAAAGACCAATGTGAAGGGTATATAAGATTCGGCACAGCCGAATATAGCGCTTTTACCTGTTTTTAAATGCAAGTGTAGAACGCTGCTAAAAAATATAAAAAAAATAATAATTATCAAAACCGATAAAAATTTTAAAATACACATGCAACCAGTTTCACATGGGCTACACACAGCGCCGGCGCTATACTTTTTGTCACCTGGTGCACTTTTTGAAAAGGTCGCCCTTATATGTCCGTTTCTACATCACCACAGAGGTAGAACTTTCGATGCATTTTTTTAAGAGGTTTCCTACGGAGGTGTTATCCTCTACAACACAAAAGAAGATAAAAATGTTGATATGCATACTGTTATATAGTGTTGAACTAATTGTTTTTAATACATGTACATGTTACATGTAAGTTAAATAAGTGATGTGTACAGTCATAAGACACTACTATCGTTCAAAGGGTACTGATGATGAAATTGCGTAGCTGCTTTTGAAAATACATTTACTCGGCTAGTATCAGTAGAAAAACCAGCTTTTTTTTAAATAAAAGCTTCTTTCAACATTAACGGAAAAATATTTCTTCTAATAAAAAGAAACTATATAAACTTAAGAAAAAATAAAAAGCAAAAATTTGTGACAAAAATGTTTTTAATCCATATAACTTCATATTTATATTTCAAAATTAAAAAAATAATAATAAAAATATTAAATATTTATTTCGTTATAATTAAAATTTAATTCTCCGCGCTTTTATTTTTGCAAAATCATTTATGTATTTCTATTTTGCAAAAAATAAATGCCATTCATATGCGTTATTAAATATGTATCTCTATCTAGTAAGTTCTTTTGTAAAGGCCAGTAAAAATATTTTGTTAATATGGAGTAGGAAGTTGTCATGAAAAATGTGCGTGCGTGTGTGTGCAGATTTTGGAATTTTTCCATATAAAAAAATAAATAGTAAGAGAACGACTCTCTTAATTTTTTTCTTGCGGCCACCTTGTATGATATGTCTTGGCACAGTAAACAAATATTGTTCATATGGAATGAGAAGTTGCCATGAAAAATGTATGGCGTGCGTGTGTATGCAGATTTTGTATTTTTCTCAATTGTTGTTGCTTGCAATAGAATTAAGACCAGTAAAAATATATTGTGCATATGAAATGAGAGGATATTATGAAATATATGTGGGTTGTGTGTATATGATGTGTTTTAATTATATGGTCATAGAACATTAAAAAAATCACTGTTTATTGTTACTTGTACGACGCATGTGGGATTGTGTGTATTTTGTATTTTCGTTATTTGGTTTTATTGTTAACATTAAAAATATTTTGTTCTAACCTATGCTAATAGATAACATTTTGTGTTAAAATTTATAAAGATCATCAAAAATTAATTTGCCGCCCTATCATTTCGGCGCCCGGTTTTGCTGTGCCAACTGTGCATATGAAAGCGCCGGCCCTGGCTACACATGAAACGATTTGGTTTAAAATATTATTCTCTAAAAGAACTCTCTGAATTGGCCCTTTCAAAATTTATAAATAGAAAAGTTCCTTATTTAATAGGTTTATTGAAAAAAATATTCAAAATTTAGATGACGAGATAAGAAAACTTTGAAATCTTAATTTTTTAACTGTAAGGATCATCTGGCAGCTCTAGATAATCTTAGCTATGAAGAATTTTGATAAAAATTGTAGAACTAACTTGCGCTGTGCATCAAAGAGAATTTTTTTTTATGCATATAAACTTCATTGTTATTACATTTCTTGTCTATAAAATAACATTTTTGATTACAAAATGATATGATGATTTTCTTCTCAAAGCTTCTGGAAACGCTGATGTGAAGGGTATAATAACTGTAATAAGCTGTTTACTTGACCATCAAGTGGAAAGGCGACTTAAATGGAAAAATTGATCTTTAAGTTCTAAAAGTTTAAGTATATTGCAACTTTAAAGGCAAAAATTTATCGTCTGGCTACAGCCATTTTTAACAATAAGTTTGAAATAAATTTAACCGTGCCGGGGAAAATTCTTCAGAGCCAAACAATCATAAATATTCCTAAGAAAAAATCAGTTTTTTTTAATAAGCACAATATGAACTATAGACCCATACAACTCGTGTATGCTATTTGGCTGCAGGGCTGTCAGTTATGGCAATTTTACAAATGTGGCGATTTTTTAATTGCTCTTGGCTATTAAAATTTAGGTTTGAAGCCATGGCGATATTGTTGGCGATTTTTTAACAAACGGCAAAGTTTTTGAACTAACTAAATAAATGGCCCTTCACACATTAGAGTAATTCCGCCAGAACATAATGACAAAGTGATGGCAAAAGAGGTGAAGAGTATGGTTATTAGTTGGCGTAATTTTTCAACCAGCCTCAACCCCGCACAAGCAGCACAAAAACCAATACATACACATTTGAAAAACAACAGGTTTGCTTATTTATTTTTAAAGTTTAAACAGAAAAATTTAAACAGAGCGAATTTATGCATTAAACACATTCAAGCAACAAGAACACACGAACACAAAAGTTTCTTGCTAAATTTGTGTCCGACTGGCTGCTACTGAAATATTTACTAGACTAGTTGTAGTTGTGTTGCATTGTAGCAATTAAAAAATTATTCTCATAAGCACACGTGTATTCTATTTTTGGCTGGTTGTGTTCGGTAGCCTGTAGCGAGGAATGTATTTAATGCTTTAGTCTTAAGTCGACCGTCGTGGTGTTACAATGAATTTGAAATAGGAGGGGTGCTGGTCGCACAAGCAGACTTTAAAATTAATAAGTGAATTAAAACAGCATGAATTATTATACAAGCTAAATCATCCCGACCATTTAAAAATATATAAAAAAAGGAAGCCTTAGAAGAAATTGTTATATCATTAAAAGATTTAAAGCCAAACGTTACAGTTGATGAAGTTTTTAAATTTATGCGCTCAAAACTATGTACCTAAAGCATTGATAGGCACACTAATACTATCGCATTTGTTCTAGTATATGTGCAGTTTCAGATAATATTAATTCTATATTGTTGTTAGTGTAATTGAACAAACAAGCGGTAATGGACCGCTTTGTTTGAAAACTCATCTGAGACTGACTAAAGGGCTAACTATAATGTGCTTTTGCTTACTTAAGCAAAAGTGCGAATACACATGTTTAAATGTGTATAACTATAATGTTCTTAATCAACGTTTCGTTAAGTTTCGTCAAGTTACATTTGTTTAAGCAAAAAGCGAACCTGGTCGTACTTTGCTAAAGGGATCAGCTGTGTATACTTGATTTGCCTGCAATGTTGCATTTTAAGCATTTTTAGCATTTTTAGCACCTTTTTTATTATACCTACAAAATTCAGTTGTGCGTTAAAATTAAAAAAATAAGGAAGCTAAAATGGATGCTAATTACAATTTTATAGAAAATTTAATTGAAAATGTTAAAAATCAAAAGTGCCTGTATGACAAAAGAGATGGTTATTATTATAACCGAAATGTAAAAGAAAGAGCCTGGAAAGAAATTGCTGAAAAATGCTTTAGCAGTGGTACGTATATTTTATCTTACTTGATTGCAAATTTATTTTGATAATTTTTCTATTTTAATAAATTTCAAGTTACGGAATGCAAACACAGATGGAAATTGCTGCGGGAACGTTTCGGCAAAGAATTAAGGAAGATGGATGCTCCGTCAGGAAGCGGAATGTGCTATTTAGAGGAGTGGCGATTTCTGCAACCGTTGATGTTTCTTAAAGACTCTCTCGCCCCGCGCCGGTAAACTAAATTTATTTGTCAGTTTTAATTGGTTTTTAAATTTACTTTTTTTATTTATTAGCACTCGTGATAATGCTGAAAATCAAGATTTTGAAGAATTTTTAGATGAAATTGTTGTGATCGATGACAACTTGCAGGATCCAACAACGCCAGCACCTCCGACTAAAAAGAAAGCAAAAACTTCTGTCGATAGTCTCTATATAAAGTTTGGTGAGACTATTGAAAAAATGGAAAAGCGTCTCTTTTCATGCCCTGAAGGGGACTCTATAGATGATGCGTTTCTTAACACGGTGAGTTGTCTGATGAAGGAATTGCCGGAGACTGTCAAGGAAGATTTCCAAGCACGTATGCTACAGGAACTTTATAAGTTACGGCGGGAAAATAAAGCCTAAAAAATTTTTTTACATATGTTTTTTGTTTGCAACCAAAATTTTTATTTTTTTAATTTTATTTTTAGATATTTGTGTTAATCTTATTAAAAATAATTTAAGCACTTTTTTATTATATGTATGCTATTTTTATTTGATATTTATTGAACTAACTTTTTTATTTTGTTTTTCTTTTTTCATTTAATTTTTTTTTTTTTGTATTGTCAATGTCAATAATTTTTGACTTTTTAAGTTTGCCAATGAGGGCAATTTTTTTTTTATTTTATCTCTTAAAGTAAATTTTTGAATTTTTTCTGTAGTTTTAAATCTACACATAAAAAAAATTGAAGGTATTTTTATTTCAATTTTCAAACATTACATTTTTTATTTAAGTATAGATAATATTGTGATCCACAACGAAAAATTTTGTGATAAAAAAATCAAAAATAGTTTTAATATTGATTTTTTTTAATTTGTGATCTTATTATATAAAAAAAATGTTATTTAAATACATATTATTTATGAAAAAAATATAAAATGAAAGTTTTTTATTTAAACTGTTGAAAAAAGCCACACAAACTTCTTCTTATTTCGGTTGAATTTCTTCCACCGTACTGATGGGAGTTTGCAGATGGTTTTATAGATGGAATGTTATTTTCAACAGCACAGCGCCATGCTCCATCTTGAAGATCACCATTTGCATCTTCCCAGTCTACATAATTTTTGGGGATGTACGACGACGTATCGTTAAGCATTATAAAATTATGTAAAGTAATGCAGGCCAATACAATTTTTTCAGCATTTTCAGGAAATAAATTTAATGTTGTTAGTAAAACTCGCCAACGAGAAACCAAGATTCCAAATGCGTTTTCGATTGTACGTCGAGCTCTCGACAATCTTTTATTAAAGATATCTTTATCATTTGGCAACAGCTCGCCAGGGTAAGGTCGCATTAAATTTATTCCTAATGGAAAAGCAGCATCACCAACAAAAAAATGTGGAATTTTTATATGTGTATTTGGCAAATTTTTGGGGGAAGGGATAGGTAGGTTATTATTGAGCAACCTTTTACCAAACCGGCTGATTTGAAAAATGCCTACATACATATGTATATGTAAATAAAGAATAAACTTTAGAAAACATTATTGCTTTTAGTAAAAATGTGTTTACCGCCATCACTTTGACTTCCATAAGCTCCAATGTCTATGTGGGTGAACTGATATCGTGCATCACATGCTGCTAACAACACAATAGAAAAATATTTTTTATAGCAGAAAAATTGGCTACCACTGTTAGGAGGACATTGAATGGCAATATGTTTGCCATCAATAGCTCCTATGCAGTTGGGCATATTCCACAGGTGCCAAAAATCTTCGGCAATACGTTTGTAATCGTCTTCGTTTGGTTCACACACATAAGTAGTGCCAAGCACACTCCAAATTACCTCGGTTGTCTCAAGAACAATCTGCCGAACAGTTTCCTTGCCTAACTTAAATGACCATGCCAATGATTGAATGGAAGTTCCTTGTGTCAAATATCTTTTTTTAAATAAAAATGTAATGAAAATGTCTGTTTTTTTTCGTTTTAAAATATAAAACTCACAGCAATGTTACGGCCAACCGGCATTCTGGCTGCACAGCTTCTCTCAGGGAGTACTTTTTGAGAAACGGCTTTACAAGTTCAAGTAAAAGCTCATAAATCTGTGGCCTCATTCGGGTATATACAAAAAATTGTTGATGATCAATCTCCTTCATCGGTAGAAACGACATTACAAAAAACCCATTCTTCTTTCTATCACGATTTATTTTCCTGACCGAGCATGAACGTCTTCTTTTGTTCTCTGTCTCACTTATTTGTTGAAGAACATGTATTCCATCCAATGCACACTTCATGAATTCAAGTGCCTTTAAATATTTTAATTTTTTATTCATTTTTTACCAAAATATTGATGAAGCTCCAAAATTTTGCTGTTTTTTTGATTAGATGCGCGCACTGTTGCACTTTTAAGTACACTTTTTTTAATGTGAAAATTTTTTTTATAATTTGACTTAATTATAAATTTGCTAATAGTTAAATATTTATAAATTGTAGATATTACCTTAATAACATTTTTCGAAAAAATCCATATATTTCAAATATAAAAATAAAACAGTTTTTGCAAAAATACTAATATTTGCAACTGAGTTCTGTAAGTATTTAAGTTCAAAAAGTATAATATAGCCACTCAAAAGTCTTCAATAATTTGCTTAAGCATTTGACAGGCTTTTCGTTGATTTTTGACATTAGCATAAGTTTGTTTAAGCACATTATAGTTAGCCCTTAAAAATTTCTAATGCTTTGTATACGTGTAGTTAAGATAAAAGAGGGAATTTGCGCGGCAAACAGTGTGGCCATATTAGCTTTTTTGGAGCTAAATTTAGCTTTATTTTTCTTCGTTTAGCCCGAAATATTTACATTAAGCCCTTAGCTTTTTTTAGCTTTTTTCAAAATTGAATTTAGCTTTTTTAAATAGTTTTTGGAGCTAGATAAAAAGTTAAAAATTTGTCGTATTATATTTTTTGGTATATATCTCAATTATTCTGAAAGGTATCAAGCTCCAAATTTTCTTCGAATTTACAACAATACAGTTTCCGAACCATTGTTTTGTTTAATAATTTACTTCTTGCGACATTTAAAAGACGTGAAACAGCACAAGAATTCAATAAAAAAATGTAAGAATTTGTTTTCCCAAAACAAATACTTTTAAATGCGGCAATTTTAAAGAAAAATCCAAATGCGACACAAACATTTTTTTCGTTTTTTGGTTAAATTATAATATATATAATAAATTATAAAATATTTTAATATATTGCTCAAAAATGTAAAAACACTTTTGTCTTTCGTTAAAACAAATTATTATGTTAATATATTTATTTAATAAGAATTTTAAAGTGTATTTTTGTCAAAAAATCAAATCAAACAGAACCGAAATAATTTTTAAAGAAAAAAGCAGGCACAAAGAAAGATCTTAGAGTCAAGTAAAGCTCAACATTTTGATAGTATTAAACTATATTTGTTGAAAATCATATTCTTTGTAAATTTTGTTTTTTTAGCAGGACGGTAATTTTTTTAATTTAATTAAAAACGGTTAATAACGATAATTATTATTTTAATAGATAGGTTTAAAAAAATAATAATATTTTTTATTTATAATACATTTATGGTTATTTATTTGAACTTTTTCTATATATCTTATAATTATGTCTATTTATTCGGCTTGAGTTCATTAATAAAAATGTGATAGCTAAGAATGGAAATTTTTATTAAAAATTAAGTAATTCCGATACTAGCCGAGTGTAATGCATTTTCGAAATCAGCTACGATTTCTCGTCAGCACTCTTTCTATTCGGTACTACTGTAAGTTGAATGTTGATTTGTTCTATTTAAACAAACTTTAATTAGAATTTGAATACTGGAATTCTATTCATATTCCTTATTGTTTAGACAACAATATAGAAATCACATACAACTCTATGTTCTCTTATTTCTCATTCTATTTGCATTTATCACTAGTTACTTCTATTATTTATTTTTATTTTCATTTTGCTTTTGGCCATCCAATGGATGACACTAAATTTTTATTTAATTTTTAAATATTTTTATTTGTCATTCTGTTTATTCGATTGCTTTCGATAATTTTTCTATTCATAATTTTACATTGAGCCATGTGTTTGTAATACATTTATGGTTATTTATTTGAACTTTTTCTATATATCTTATAATTATGTCTATTTATTCGGCTTGAGTTCATTATTAAAAATGTGATAGCTAAGAATGGAAATTTTTATTAAAAATTAAGTAATTCCGATACTAGCCGAGTGTAATGCATTTTCGAAATCAGCTACGATTTCTCGTCAGCACTCTTTCTATTCGGTACTACTGTAAGTTGAATGTTGATTTGTTCTATTTAAACAAACTTTAATTAGAATTTGAATACTGGAATTCTATTCATATTCCTTATTTTTTAGACAACAATATAGAAATCACATACAACTCTATGTTCTCTTATTTCTCATTCTATTTGCATTTATCACTAGTTACTTCTATTATTTATTTTTATTTTCATTTTGCTTTTGGCCATCCATTGGATGACACTAAATTTTTATTTAATTTTTAAATATTTTTATTTGTCATTCTGTTTATTCGATTGCTTTCGATAATTTTTCTATTCATAATTTTACATTGAGCCATGTGTTTGTAATACATTTACGGTTATTTATTTGAACATTTTCTATATATCTTATAATTATGTCTATTTATTCGGCTTGAGTTCATTATTAAAAATGTGATAGCTAAGAATGGAAATTTTTATTAAAAATTAAGTAATTCCGATACTAGCCGAGTGTAATGCATTTTCGAAATCAGCTACGATTTCTCGTCAGCACTCTTTCTATTCGGTACTACTGTAAGTTGAATGTTGATTTGTTCTATTTAAACAAACTTTAATTAGAATTTGAATACTAGAATTCTATTCATATTCCTTATTGTTTAGACCGAACTAAATCACATACAACTCTATGTTCTCTTATTTCTCATTTTTTTTGCATTGTTGAGAGCCACCCTCGTACAACGTCACACTGAGAGCCACCCTTGTATAGATTTAGTTTAATTTAAACAAACATAAAGGGTGCTGACCCGATAATGCAAGTCAGCACTTTCACAAAGTTGTTGACCCGATAATGCGAGTCAGCACTTTCACAAAGTTGTTGACCTGATAATGCGAGTCAGCACTCTCACAACATTGCTGACTTCTACGAAGTCAGCATATTTAGTTCAATATAAATAGTAGATAAAAATAGCATTAAGTCAGTTTGTGTTTTATAATTAAATAAAGAACAACTATTTTAAAATAAATCACAACATTTGGCGCAGCCGGCAATAAATTAATAAGAATCCTGCGAATCCCAAGGGACCCTCCAGGAATAATAATTGCACGTTGTTCTCGAAACCTTCGCGGTGCAGCAACTGTTGGCAAAAACAATGAAACCACTAAACATGGAAACAAAGTGCTGAAGGTATTAAGCAGCCACATTCTGGTACGCCTTTAGTGTCTTTGTCGTAGTGTAAGGTGGTGAAAGTATTTGTCACGGGCCTAACCGCAATAAGGAGGTTTCGAGAAAGGCGAATAAGTTATTTATACAGTCCGTTTTTTTTATTTTTAAATTTTTTCTCCTACATAAAAAAAGGATGGAACGAGTAAGGGTAAGAATGGAAAGTATTCCTTAAAATTTTTCATTATAATTGGGCAATACGAAAAAACCAGATTAGGGTTAAAGAAATGTTGGAACAATACAATGACAAGGGGACGAGGACTAGACATTTTAAGATGAGGCAAATGATGTGGCTGGTCAACGTAAGACTAAAACACAGAAACGTGGAAAAAGTGTATCATAACAATTTAAAGCTAGCGAAAAAGGAACCGATGAAAGGTTGCAGAGTGCAAGAAGGGGAGATTTCGATTTTTTCGTTTTGGGTAGCAGGTACTCCATTTTCGAATCCTAGTCACTTTGGCTCGAAACCAAATGTACAGGGGGAATGGAGAGGAAAAGAGTACGGTGGAATATTATAAGGAGGATATTTAGATACCAGGAAAAGCACAAACAAGGGAAGTAAAACCGAAGATAGTAAAAAGAAAGGGCAGGGAGCCTTGTAAAAAAAATAATAATAATAAGAAAGGAAGCATTACAAAATGTATCAGGCGTCCCATTTTGAAATCTTGGTTACTTTGGCTCGAAACTAAAGGTACGGGATTAAGGGAAAAATGGGAGCAATACTCGGTAGTGAAAAGGAACGAGAGAAGTAAAGGACCAGAAGGGTCATATAGTGGAAATAATTTATTTATTTTATTTATTTATATAATAAATATAGTTATATAATAAAAAAAGGTATAAAGAATAAAAAAAAAATGAAGAGTAGGAATGATATAAATCGAAAAGACGGACAAGGGGCATCTCCCAATCTTACGCACTCTGCACAAAACAGACGCACTCTACCCAAAACAGCCGCTAGCTGTAGTCACGTTGGTCCAGTAGGGACAAGATTCTGCAGACTCAGACAATTTTTCTTTAATGTTTACGTACATATAAACTTAATGATAATTTGTGAACCACTCGCATGTTTCCTCAGTTTTGTTTTTTCATAAAAGTACTTTAATTAAAAAAAAAATAATTAACTTCTACATACATACATACATATATACATAATTAATTTGTAAACTACTTGCATGGGTTCGTAATGTTGATTGTTGCATGTATTTCAGTCAAAAAATGAAATCACCTAAAAGCATCCCTACATACCTAATGATCGGTTCTAACCGACTTGCATGTCAATTTCTTATACTATAAGTGTTTTTAAAAATTTAAACCAATTGCATGGTTTCGTAATGTTTACTTTTCATATATTTAAGTCAAAAAATTAATTAAAACACCTACAAATATACCTAGATACTTAATGGTAAATTTTAAGCGACTAACATGTTAGTTTTTTATTTTTAAATTCAAACAACTTGCATGGATTCTTAATTTTTATTTTCATATATTTAAGTCAAAAAATCAAAACACCAACATACCTATATACTTAATGATAGTTTTTGAACGACTTGCATGTGTAATTTTTTATATATGTATATATTTAAAATGTAAACGACTTGCATGGGTTCTTAATGTTTATTTTTCATATAATTAAGCTAAAAAACTAAAAAATCTACAAACATGCCTATATACTTTCATTGTTTCTTAATGTTTAGTTTTCATATATGCCTTTATACTTAATGATAATTTTAACCGACTTGTATGTTAATTTTTTATATATATTTCTAAAATGTCAAACCACTTGCATGGTTTCTCAATGTTAATTTTTTATACATTAAAATCAATATATACTAAATGATAGTTTTAAACGATTTGCATGTTAGTTTTTATATAATCTCTTGCACGGTTTTTCGGGTGGTGTTCTCCAACAAAGAGATGGGTCAACATGGCACAGCCGCTAACGGCATTATCTCTCCCCTTTCCGGTCCAACCAAAAAGGTTGTAACCACTCCAGAAAGCAGATTCCAAGAAGCCGCGACATATGAACGCAATCGAATAGTACAACGCAACTTCTCCACACATACCAAATACAACACATCCTACACAACCAATTCAGGCAACGACAGCAGCAAGCTGGACAAATTGAATCTAATTTAAATCAATTGTCTTACATACAATTAGGAAGCACAGCTGGTTTAGTGATTTTTCCAAGTCACACTGTTGAAAATCATAAAACAACACTAGCAGCAACAAACGTAGCTATATACTCGGCAACATCACTAGCCACAAGTAAAATTAAAAATTTTTGCCGCAAGCTCATGGGTTACTACCAATTTGCAACAGTTGTCTGTAAGCAGCAATAGTTTATCTAAATCCTATGATACACCTTCAAAGTCAGTGACTAGTGTCAAGAACGAAGCAAACACTCATCAATTCTGCAGAAATCACATCCGTAAACTACTGCCGTTGTTTTCCCTATATCAATATTGGTGCCACAAACGTCAGTTTCGGAGTCGTGTGCTAATTTTACAACTGCTGCTACAAACAGAACACATAATTTAACACTACAACTGCCCAAAAACATCAACACAGCTAGCAAGTTCACTGTAAAGAATAATGGTAATATTAAAAACCATTTTTGAACTTTAACTTCACAGCAACAACAACAGCTGCAATTACAACTATGATGAAAATGAAAATGAAGTTGCTTTTCAGCCCTTACTAACTTAATCAGATCTCGATTGAACAAATCTTCCTCCACAGAATCCCTAACATACAAGATTCAATTAGTTATTTCAAATCGGAAAACGTCGGAAAATTGTTTAAACTATATTACGTGAAAAACATGGTCCAAAATACAATTTAACAACAATTTCGTCAACGGCAAGGACAACAATAAACAGAAGCCGTGATAAAAGAGCCACACTTTTCTACAAAGGGGGGGGAGGGATGTTGAGAGCCACCCTCGTACAACCTCACACTGAGAGCCACCCTTGTATAGATTTTGTTTAATTTAAACAAACATAAAGGGTGCTGACCCGATAATGCAAGTCAGCACTTTCACAAAGTTGTTGACCCGATAATGAGAGTCAGCACTTTCACAAAGTTGTTGACCTGATAATGCGAGTTAGCACTTTCACAACATTGCTGACTTCTACGAAGTCAGCATATTTAGTTCAATATAAATAGTAGATAAAAATAGCATTAAGTCAGTTTGTGTTTTATTATTAAATAAAGAACAACTATTTTAAAATAAATCACAACAGCATTTATCACTAGTTACTTCTATTATTTATTTTTATTTTCATTTTGCTTTTGGCCATCCATTGGACGACACTAAATTTTTATTTAATTTTTAAATATTTTTATTTGTCATTCTGTTTATTCGATTGCTTTCGATAATTTTTCTATTCATAATTTTACATTGAGCCATGTGTTTGTAATACATTTTTGGTTATTTATTTGAACTTTTTCTATATATCTTATAATTATGTCTATTTATTCGGCTTGAGTTCATTATTAAAAATGTGATAGCTAAGAATGGAAATTTTTATTAAAAATTAAGTAATTCCGATATTAGCCGAGTGTAATGCATTTTCGAAATCAGCTGCGATTTCTCGTCAGCACTCTTTCTATTCGGTACTACTGTAAGTTGAATGTTGATTTGTTCTATTTAAACAAACTTTAATTAGAATTTGAATACTGGAATTCTATTCATATTCCTTATTGTTTAGACCGAACTAAATCACATACAACTCTATGTTCTCTTATTTCTCATTCTATTTGCATTTATCACTAGTTACTTCTATTATTTATTTTCATTTGATTTTAATTTTTTCATTTTTACAGTCATTGGCTTTAAATACTAAATGATGCACACATGTACAAATAAAAATACTTTTAAAAATGCTTTCTTACAATGTAATTTTTTACATTAAAGATTATCTTTTTTATCATGAAGGCATTTTTCATGATATATGTATGTATGTATGTACTTATGTAACTTGAATGAAAATTTTCGATTTTTAACGAACTGCGTAGAAAAGTAGTCTCTTTATACTTGTTTTGTCAACAAACAAAAATTTCATTGAAGGAATATTCAAAAAATTGCATCGTGATTTTTTATTGTTTTTATGTGTTTGTATTTATAAAAAAAGTTTGTAAATATATTACTAAATTTTACGTGTTTTTGTAAAAAAAAATGAACGAATTGTGTGTGAGTATTTATATTTAAAACAAAAACAAATTTGGTTTTTTGTTTTTTTTTAAATATATATCTTACAAATAAGTTTTTTTTACCAAAACAGCCAGCAAATTAAAACCTTCTTCAAAAAACTTTTTTAAAAAGCTCTTGTATATGCATACTTATGTATAGGAACACATATTTGGTGAATTCACAAGGTCTTGTGAAGTCATATATTGTAAAATAATACAACCAAAAAATATGACCGTTGTGAACAACTCTTCGAATATTTGTAGGTGTCGTATTTAAAATCTAAATCAGCTGATACGACCAAACGATAGAAAAACAAACACATATTTATGTACATAAATCTGGTGCTGCTCTTGGCTTAACTTAATAATTTGTAGAAATTAGACCCATGAAAACACAAAATAGTCTATATCTAACCTGGTTAGAATCTCTAAAATCCATCAAAATAAGCAAAGTTTTAGTAAAAAATCACAAGAATTTTGTTATTTTTTACGTAAACAAAAAACAGCTGATGTGTCAGAGAGCAGTGCCGGCTATTTTTGCCGGCGGAGGCGGCTTAAGGAATCTTCTTTGGCAGTTTTGCCTAAGTTTTTAGTATAGACGTTTTTAACGGATGCGAGTGCTAGCGGCTCTAAAAATAAATTAAAAAACTCGCCGTTTCGTTTTAGGCGCTTGGCGCATGACTTTGTATATAATATGACATCACAAAAAACATATCAAACAAAGTTGTATTGTTTCACAACAAGTTTCGCATGAAAAGCAACAACAAAATTTTTATGCTATTGTGAAATTATATGACAATAATACAATATGCTATCGTATCGTACCTTGTGAATTCGCCAAATGTATTATGTATGTATTATCTAGCTTTATGCCACTATTTACTGTACTGGACATTAATGTGGTCGATTCATTTTTTGATATAGCCCTTATACAGGTGTTCTCTCGGCATAAGCATTTTGGGCTAGAATTGGCTCGAATATAAATATGAACGGTTAATTTTTTTAGATATGGTAATTTCATTGTGACGGGTGTGACCATTTTACTCTCATTTTTGCTTAAATGAAATTCGTACACTCCAAAATTTGTTATTAAAAATGGATATGATTTTCAAGAACGATATACTTTCCAACATAAAAGTAAGTAAATACCAAAAGAACAACAACTGCTACTTATAATGACTACTAAGAGTATGGCCAGTAAGAGTATGGCGGCTGTGATCTTTTGAATTACGAGCTTGGAAAAATTTTGACTTTAGGATCATATTTTGTAAAATGTTTTTGAGAACGGGCTTAATTTTTTTAAGACATGGTTGTCAAAAGTGTCTTTAATAGTAATTTATTCTTATTATTTCTACAAAAAAAAAAAACTATTTTTGCTTGAGGAAAAGCCTGTAAGAAATTGTGTGAAACGTAAAACAAGGAATATTCACTATTCAGTAAATGATAATTTTAAACTCTTGTGAAGTAAATAAATGTAAAATATACAGGAGGTGTGTTGCATATTTGCAACATATTTGGCGAATTCACAAGGTCTTGTGAAATCATATATTGTAAAATAATAGAACCAAAAAATATGACCGTTGTGAACAACTCTTCGTATATTTGTAGGTGTCGTATTTAAAATCTAAATCAGCTGATACGACCAAACGATAAAAAAACAAACACATATGTATGTACATAAATCTGGTGCTGCTCTTGGCTTAACTTAATAATTTCTAGCAATTAGACCCATGGAAACACAAAATGGTCTATATCTAACCTGGTTAGAATCTCTAAAATCCATTAAAATAAGCAAAGTTTTAATAAAAAATCACAAGAATTTTGTTATTTTTTACGTAAACAAAAAACAGCTGATGTGTCAGAGAGCAGTGCCGGCTATTTTTGCCGGCGGAGGCGGCTTAAGGAATCTTCTTTGGCGGTTTTGCCTAAGTTTTTAGTATAGACATTTTAAACGGATGCGAGTGCTAGCGGCTCTTAAAATTAAATTAAAAAACTCGCCGTTTCGTTTTAGGCGCTTGGCGCCTGACTTTGTATGTAATATGACATCACAAAAAACATATCAAACAAAGTTGTATTGTTTCACAACAAGTTTCGTATGAAGAGCAACAACAAAATTTTTATGCTATTGTGAAATTATATGACAATAATACAATATGCTATTGTATCGTACCTTGTGAATTCGCCAATTATTTTTCTTCTTACTTAAGGTATGGGCTTACCAAGTTTTTGTAAATAAAATAAAAATTTAAAAAAAAATATTCTTTTTAACGTTTCGTTCAATATCTAAATAACGAAGAAATTTGTTAAAAAAACGAATTGAAAAATTTAGCTTTATTTTTTGGGTTTAAGTTTTTATTTTTAGATTTTTTTAGCTGTTTTTTAAACGTAATGTAGCTTTAACTTTACTTGAAAATCTGGTCACACTGGCGGTAAAGCAAAATGCCCAACTAGGACCTAAAGTCAAACGTCAAATGAATAAAAAAACACTAATACACACACACAAGCAGCGATGCCAACTTAGCTACTTTAGAGCTAAATATAGCTCTTTTTCATTGCTTCTAACTCGAAAATTTTCCCTTTAGCTCTTTTTTAAAAAAAGGAGCTAACACAGCTCTTATCAACTGTGGAAACGGCACGTTTGGCACTTTTTGCATTTTATAGTAAATTTTTCCGTTTTGTCTTTGTGGCATGAACGGAACATACAAAACTGATTTATTTCATTTATTACAAAGCCTGACAAATAAAATCATTATACCGACAAATGACTTCGATTATATAGCTGCAGAATTTGAATCTTAAATAAATAACAACTGTTATCTAGGATAACTTTGAGAAAGAATGCGAAGATTCTAATATAACTGAATCAGAAAAACATATCGTTAAACGTAATTAAGTACAGTTTATAAAAACTCTAATTTATGAAATTATGGCAAAGCTTCCAACAAATTTTAAGATGTTGGAATAAATTTCGGCATTTAGTGTAAAAAATGTTTTTTTTTTTTGCAGTATTCAGAAAATACTTTAAGTGTTATAAAAGAATTTGAAAATGATTTTAAAGAAATTGAAAAGCTAATTTTTATTTATTGTTGAACTAATTGTCTTTAATACAAATTTTTGATTTTTAGTTTGGCTTAAGTTCATATAATTTCTTTTTATTAGAAGAAATTATTATTTTCCGTTAATGTTGAAAGAAACTTTCAATTTGAAAAAAGCTGATTTTTCTACCGATACTAGCCGAGTAGAATGCATTTTCGAAAGCAGCTACGCAATTTCATCATCAGTACTTTTTGAACGGTAGTAGTGTATTATTTAATAAACACATTAATCGATTTAAAGCGAAAAAATCTTCAATTTTTTAATTTAGCTCCTTTGAGCTCTTTTTGACTACTCGGTTGGCTCTTTTTGCCTCTGAACTGTTGGCATCACTGCACACAAGCTTTATACACGTATACATTTTATGCCAGAATAATTAGTCGAGTGTGTTAGGAAGAGAACAAAAATTGTTCGTTTAAATCTTATGCATTAAACACATTCAAGCAACAAGAACACAGGAACACACGAACACAAAAGCTTCTTGCTAAATTTGTGTCCGACTGGCTGCTACTGAAATATTTACTAGACTACCACTACAAAATAAACATATGAGCAATATGACTTTCTGTGGTGCCACCTAAAGTCTTTTTGTACTGTTTAAGCTATATTTTTTGCATCTTACCGTATTGGCAGCACTAATCTGTTATCTGTCGCGTATAAAAATAGAAATTAGTTTAATTTCGACCACGCCACAAAATTAGCATTGACAGCAACCCGTAGTTGTGTTGCATTGTAGCAATTAAAAAATTATTCTTATAAGCACACGTGTATTCTATTTTTGGCTGGTTGTGTTCGGTAGCCTGTAGCGAGGAATATATTTAATGCTTTACTCTAATGTGTGATGGGCCAATGAAAAATATATTTAATACAAATACTATGTATGTTACCCAAAATGGCACAGATGAAACAGATAAAGCTGAAGTTTATAGCTTACTAAATTCATTTAAAATTAAGTGCTATGTAAGCAAAAAACTTTTTTTTCACTTTCTATATGTATGTAAACTAGAGATGAGCGATATTTCCGTACCTGTGATTTTATACCTGTTACTTGCAAATCACTGGTAACGACAGTGACATAAACTGTGAAGTAACTGCTACTGCTACATTTAATTAAAGTGTTACTCAAATAACATTTTGACATGTAACGACAGTGACATAAACCGTGAAGTAACTGTTTCTCCTATAGTGTTACTTTTAATTTATTATGTTACTCAAAGTAACATTTTGAAATATTGTGCAGTAACTCTTACCTGCGATGTTACTCTTATAATGTTAAACTTTGCAAAATGTAAAGTAACATTTTTGTGCTTCATGTTTACATTTTGGAAGTAAAGCGCTTATATTTTTATATGTGTGTTTGTGAAAGTTGTGTTAAGAACTTTACCAGAAAGATGCCGTCAGAGATCTGCGCCGAGCACTGTTTGTCCGCGACGGCGGATTACATTCGGCTATGAGTCGGCTAAAGCATTATTACTCAAAAACAGATTTATACACACATTTATTTTAAATACATATCGTTAGCTAAAATGAAAAAAAGCACAGCTAACAAAAATATAACTTTACACGAGAAGGGGAAATCTTTGTAAGGGTACAACAATAAAAAATTCGCTCATTTGCGCAAACAACTTCGTAATAAAAAAAATATTTCGAAAAAAATGCGTATGAAGTTTTTAGTTTGCTTAAGTTATATAGAAAAGAATTATTAAATTTTTTTAACACGTTATAAGTAGAAACATTTTAAATATGAAACTTATATACGACATAAAGCATAGCAAAACAAACAATTCTGAATCGTTAACGCCAAAAATGCATTTCTAGAAATACGACATTTGAGTAAATAAGCGATATATGTATATAAATCGTTAGCTGAAATGAAATTTTAGTTATTACGATCAGGCTTTTTGAACTTCACTTTCAATTATCAAGAAATGAAAATATTTTTGATTGGTGGAGTATAAATAAATATATATATCCTATTCTTTCTCAAATAGCTCAAGAAAAATATTGTGCATTAGGATCATCAGTTCCATGCGAAAGAACATTTTCAAAAGCTGAACAAGTCCTAAATGACCGACGAACGCGTTTAAACGAGAAAAAGCACAAATGTTATATTATACTTAGTTGTGTTATGTACATACATATACAGCTTAATTTGTGTTATTTGTTTTTTTAGGTTTTTGTTTTTGTTACAATGGATTTCAACTATTTTTATATATTTTTATGTTTGGAATCTATTTAACAAGAATTGTAAGCTGCTTTTCTAAATAAAAGCTTTACCACAATGCTCCAAGGGAGCTTAAAAACTTATCTCAAAAGGTATAAGTTTAAATTTTGTATCAAAATTTTGTTTAAAGTAAATTAAAAATATTAATATAAATGTGGGATATTACTGAAAATTTATATTATAATTCTTTTTTATCATTTATATTATTTTTCCAATGCGTTGTTCAGGAGTTCGTTAAAAATAACTAAAATCGCATAATCACTGCTTAAAATAACATTGTGTATAATAATTTAACAGAGATTAAAATAACTCTTTTACAAGAAGTGAAAAATGCTAAACAGTGATCACCGTCACTGTTTAAATAACCGGTGATTTTAAAATCGCATTCACTATTAACGATATTCCCTAAAAATCACGGGATCGCTCACCTCTAATGTAAACACACATTCAAAAACTATACTCAAGGTAATAGGTCTGTCTGCGTACACATATTTTGTATCATTTTGTGCAAAATGTTACAAAATCTTACAAAATGTTGTCTGCGTACTCCAAATCTCTTGCAGCGAGAGAGCCAAAAAGAAAATTTTTTGACAGTTGGAAGTAAGAGAACTTGCAAAATGTTACTGGAGAAATTTCTTCTTGCAAGATTTTGCAACTAGTTTGAACAGCTGTTTTTATTTACTAATTGAATGAAATAGTTTTTGTGAAACGAAAAAAGAAATTGAAATTTAACAATAGTTAGAATTGTGTTGATTTTTAACGTTTATAACAATTTATAATAAACATAACATTTAACTTATTGCTAGAAACGTCCAAATATGCAAATAATTAACCGCGTACACATATGCTAAAATTCTTTTGCTTTGTTATTTGGATTGTTTATACACCATTCAGCTGTTTTCTTGCAAAATTTTACTGGATACTGTCTGTGTACTTTTTGGTATATTTTTAGCCGACAGAGAAAAATTGGTCTTACTCTCCCAAAAAATATTACTGAGTATTTGCTACTGGAAAAGTACGCAGACAGACCTAATATTAACATAACTCGTAAACAGCGTTGCCAGTTGGTTACATTTGTTACATTTTATGTAACTTTTTGACCTTCTATGTAACATGTAAAATTTGAACGTGTTAGCCTCTATTTTCGTAACTTTTTGTTCTAGTCAGAGAACAACGCACAATAATTGGGAAAGGAGATATTTTGGGCTACTTAAAATGTACTTATATTATTGATTACCTCTAAATTGTGAGTTATTATACATCAAATACAACCTTTTTGAAATCAAGTAGGCAGCTAGTGCTCACTAACTCATTTAATCTTAGAATTCATTTGTAAGATTAAAACTTATTCATAAGATTAAAACCATTTTGACGGGAATGACCATTTTAATTGCGTTTTAAAGGCAATTTTTCATAGGGATTTTAAAACTTTAAAATTTTAAAAATATTCTTTAAACGATTGCTACGGGTATTATATTTAAACTTGAAATTTAAAGTAAATTATAAAAGTTAAAAAATAATTTTTTCCGTTTTAAGCTGCTTTAGGTGGAATTGGCCAAATCCGATTGAATCAATGCTTTGTTTTGCATAATAAGGCCCTAAAAATGTTTATGTAAATGTTAAAAACCTTTTACAACTTTATGCTGACCTTAATTTTCTTTTTTTTTCTGTAAATTTAACTTAAAAAAACTTATTTTCGTAAATGTAACATTTTAAGAAAAATCGTAACTTCTGGGGTGGCAAAATGTAACTTTTCGTAGCTTTCCCTGGCAACGCTGCTCGTAAACTACTACTTTTTGAATAAAAATAACCTTGTTCGCTAAAGATTTGCTTTAAACGATGTTACATACAAAATTACTACAATTCCAATGCTGCATTAGCTTCGTGTTTTATCCTAATCAAAGCTTTTAATATTCAACAACATGTTACTTAACAAAGTTACTGCCATTCTACGTATGCTCTTGATTATACATATTTTCAATTCTTCCCTTGAATTTCTTGGTGTACAAGAAAATTTAATTTTAACTTTAATTAAATAGTTATTTCTTTTTATTCAGTTCATTTAATAAAAAAACATTAATATTTCATATGTTTATTTAAGTAAAATAATTTTTGAGTTTTTTTCGTCAAAACCAATATATTTTTATTATAGCGAATTTTTTAAAAACAAGAAAATGTCTTATATTAAAGTATTGGGTAGCAATTTTTATTTTTTTTTATTTATTTATTTGTATTCCTGTACAACAATATATATATATATATATATATATATATATATATATATATATATATATATATATATATATATATATATATATATATATATATATATATATATATATATATATATATGTCCCGGGCATAGTTCGAAGACATTTTTTGAATGCAAAGCATACTTTAAGGACAGTTGCATACTTTCGGGACAGTCCCAAACTAATCGCATGTCACACGCATAGTTTGGGGACATTATAGTTTGGGGACATTTTTTTTGTAGTTTGAGATTATGTTTTAAATTATATTCTCTACTTTATTTAAGCCTTCTATAAGCATTGTTTTAACTATATATACTCTTTAAGCTCATAAAATTTCTATTTAAATATTTCATCTTCCATTCGGGTATTGCCACATTTTTTGTCAAAATTGTTTGATTTGACGGCGTTGTAAATAGTTTAACAATTGACTGTGATGTTTTTGATTTTAAAACGTACACATGGTACAATTATAGTCAATGGCGCAATTGAACATGTGTTGGTACTGATTTTTATCATTTTAAATATACATATGTACATATTTAGAAAAGTAAAGAACGTTTTTTTTTTAAGAGTCTAGTTAAGGTCAACTTTTTAGTTAGTTTAGTCCGATAGGATCGATTTAAGCTGATATCACTTTATTATTTAGAAAGTTTATAGGCCCATTACTCGAAAGCTATGCCTTTGCAAAATTTTTTTCAATTAATATTTTCCTCTTATTTTTTTATTTTCTACCCCTCTGTGCAATTTTTAGCTTTTTCATTATGCTAAGATTGACTTAAGCTGAAATCGGGCTTTTTGTAGGAGCTTTCTAGGTCTATATCTCGAAATCTGTGCTACAATTAGAGTTTTTCCACTAAATATTTTCTTTTTATTTTACAAGTTTCTCTGAATCTATGAAGATTTTTAGTTATTTAGATATGGTGGGATTGGTGCAAACTTAAAATCAATTATTTTATAAACAAAATTAAAAGGTCTTTCCGAGATTTTTTTATTCAATATATTTTTCAATTTTCTATTTGTCTTGTAGCTGTTTAAATAGTTAAGTTTGGTAGGATTAATTAAACTTAAAATCGCTAATTTTAATGAAATTTAATAGGTCTATAACTCGAAAGCTGTGTCTTTCTGAAAGTTTCTTTATTTAATATTTTCCTTATTATTTTGAATTTTTCTATCAGTCTATGCAACTGTTTAGTTAGTTAAGTGTGGTAAAATTATTTTAAGCTTAAAACGCTTATTTAATAGGTCCATTATTCCAAATCTATGTCTTTCCGAGAGTTTTTAATATTATATTCTTTTTCAGTTTGCATTTTTCTATCAGTCTGTGTAACTTTTAAGTAAGTTTAGTTCGGTAAGATTAATTTAATTAGAAAATCGCTCATTTTATAAAGTATAATTGGTCGATAACTCAAAAGCTATGCTTTTTCGAGAGCTTTTTCATTTAATATATTTTTCTTACTTTTTATTTGTTTTCGTTAATGCAACTCTATTTTTTTATTTAGCCCATCTGAATATAAATTTGCCTTGAAATTTTGTGAAAGTGAATGTCAGGTTTATTAATTTTGTTTGAAATTGAAAGTTTTTTTAACACTCACTTTTTCAAACACAAAAAGGAAATGCAGATGGCGAATTTTTTAAAATTCGCCATTAGTGTACCCTGATTTATTCTTAAAAAACACAAAATAACATAATATAAAAAAAAAGTAAAATAAATTTATGTATAGAAACGGTGTTTTTTAGATGAATGAATGATAAATAAAAAATACATCACATTTTATGACTTGTCAAGCTTAAACAACTTAAATTGTTTATATGCTTATGTAAACTGTATAGTTTATAAAAGTAGTTTATTAACATAAACTAGTTTTAAAATTACAAGTGTAAATGCACTATAAGAATAAAATATAAAGCACTTACAAAGTTTTTGTTTTTGGTATTTAAATTCATACAACATAGTCTTCTAGTTTTAAACAAATTTTGGCATACCATGTAAGCATGGTATATTCAAATACAAGGTGGCCCAGTTAGCAGAGCTAAATTTGGTTAGTTCTTGTTATTTGTTAGTTTAATATGTCACACAAATATATTTAGCTTCTGATGTTGTACCAACATGAATGTTTTTTTTTCATTGCATTGGTTGTATCTCTAACGCGGCCACCTTTTTAAATCTACCTTGCAATCATGACTTGCAATAAACCATGGTACAATTACCCTATTAGGTATAGTCGCTACGGAAATAACTAAAACGACCATAATACCAAATATATGAAGTTGTTTTAAAAGCAACGTCGTTAATGGAAAACATTCTGTTTTGACAGTTTGAACTCGTGAGCGAATTCGGTCAAAAAATAGTTACCTGTTAAATTGAGTATATCCCTGTAAGGTAATTGTACCATGGTAATTGTACAATGGTAATTGTAGCATGGTAATTGTACCGTGGTAATTGTACCATGCAATAAACGATGCTTTGGTAATCGCCAAGAATTTAACAAACAATTAGAACAAACAATTTTTAGGGTTGCAAAAAACGTACTATTCTCGTATATGTGTGAGCACGTGGTAATTTTGCGAATATATTTGTACCCACGAGCTTAAGTAAAACTTCACAAATAAAATGACGATAGAAAATGATAAAAAGTTTTTATTATAAAAAATTTTTAAATATTCTTTGAGCACTATAGTGGCATATATCCACTTACATGAGACTAAAAGAGGTATCCAAAACTATATAGATGTCCCTCCCAAAGACTGGGTGTTAGAAGCTATCGTCCTGGCCAAAAATGATTTTATGAAAAATACCATAGAAAATGGTAAAAAGTTTTTGTTATAAAAATTGTTTAAATATTCGTTAAGCACTATAGTGGTATACACACACTTACGGGAGACTAAACGAGGTATCCAAAACTATATAGATGTTCCTCCCAAAGACTGGGCGTTAGAAGCTATCGTCCTAGAAAAAAATGATTTTATGAAAAATACCATAAAAAATGGTAAAAAGTTTTTATTATAAAAATTTTTAAAATATTCGTTGAGCACTATAGCGGCATATATTCACTTATAGTAGACTGAAGTAGGTTTCCAAAAATGTATAGACGTCTCTCCCAAAGACTGGGCGTTAGACGCTATCGTCGAATATTTTAAAAATTTTTATTATAAAAACTTTTTACCGTTTTCTATGGTATTTTTCATAAAATCATTTTTGACCAGGACGATAGCTTCTAACACCCAGTCTTTGGGAGGGACGTCTATACATTTTTGGAATCTTCTTTTAGTCTACTATAAGCAAATATATGCCACTATATTGCTTAACGAATATTTTAAAAATTTTTATAATAAAAACTTTTTACCATTTTCTATGGTATTTTTTATAAAATCATTTTTTTCCAAGACGATAGCTTCTAACGCCCAGTCTTTGTGAGGGACATCTATATATTTTTGGATACCTCTTTTAGTCTCCTGTAAGTGGGTGTATACCACTATAGTGCTCAACGAAAATTTTAAAAATTTTTAAAATAAAAACTTTTTACCATTTTCTATGGTATTTTTCAAAAAATCAGTTTTTCCAGAACGATAGCTTCTAACGCCCAGTCTTTGGGAGGGACATCTATATATTTTTGGATACCTCTTTTAGTCTCCTGTAAGTGGGTGTATACCACTATAGTGCTCAACGAACATTTTAAAAATTTTTAAAATAAAAACTTTTTACCATTTTCTATGGTATTTTTCAAAAAATCAGTTTTTCTAGGACGATAGCTTCTAACACCCAGTCTTTGGGAGAGACATCTATATATTTTTGGATACCTATTTTAGTCTCCTGTAAGTGGGTATATACCACTATAGTGCTCAACGAATATTTTAAAAATTTTTATGATAAAAACTTTTTACCATTTTCTATGGTATTTTTCATTTTTTTTTCTTTTTTTTCATATACACTGACGGACTAAACTATTCACACAGCATGTAGTTTCATTTAAAATCTTTTATATTTTGGAAATGACAAGAGTTAGCCCAATACAATATTTTGCAAAATTGATTATCGACTTATTAGTTATTTGAATATATAAAACAATCACCTTAAGTATGGCGCATTACTAGAAGGAAGCAAATAAGAATTTGAAACGATAATTCTAGGGGGACTTAAGTATTCACACAGCTGCAGTTTTAAGATGTTCAAACTGTACAAAATTTAATAGTTTTTTTAAATGGCAACACTTGTTTTTAGGAAATGTTGAAAATACCGTTATAAATCATTTGTTTTTTTTTTAATCTAAAATAAAGTGTTTTTAAGAGTGAAATTCCCTAAAATGGGCCGTAAGCAAAAAGAAACAACAGAAGCGGAACGAAAAATTATTTTAGAAATGCACAAACAAAAGAAATCGTATGCAGAAATTGGAAATATAATTAAAAGAAGCCGATTCACTATAGCAAGCATCATAAAAAGATTTAAAGAGAGTTTAGATTTTAAAAGTTCACACCGTATTGGTCGGCCGCGTAAGCTGACTCCAAGGGAAGAATGCCAAATCGTCAGAAAAATAAAAAAGTATCCAAAAAAAACATCTACTGAAATAGCTGCAGAATGTTTAGAGGAAATTGGCAAAGAAATCCATCCGAAAACCGTGCGCAGAACTCTTCACCGTGCCGGTTATAGCTCACGTGTAGCAAGGAAAAAACCACTTATAAGCAAGATTAATAAATCTAAACGTTTGAAATTTGCAAAAAAGTATATAAATAAAGAGGAGAACTTCTGGGAAGGCGTATTATTCTCCGACGAAAGCAAATTTAATATTTTTCAGTCCGATGGTAGAGCGCGAGTTTGGAGAAAGCCAAATACAGAATTGGACAAAAACAATGTAGTAAGTACGGTCAAGCATGGTGGTGGAGGGGTCATGGTGTGGGGATGTATGGCTGCAGCAGGTGTTGGTAACTTAGTTTTTATCGACGGAAAAATGGATAAAAATGTATACCTTAACATCTTGAAAGATAACCTTCTATTGAGCGTCGAAAAGTTAGGCCTTGGGGACAACTTTTATTTTCAGCAAGACAATGACCCCAAACACACAGCCAATGACGTTCGAATGTGGATAATTCATCACGTTCCCCACATACTTCCTACTCCACCGCAATCCCCGGATATGAATCCGATTGAACATCTTTGGGATGAATTGGGTAAACGCATCGGAAAGCACCACATCACCAGTAAAGCCCAACTTAAAGAAAGTTTACTGAGAGAATGGCAAAATATAGGGTCCGATGTTACTAAAAATTTAGTTTATTCAATGCCTAGAAGATTAAAAGAAGTCGTAAAAAATAGAGGCTTCTCAACAAAATATTAGTTATAAGTAATTTAACTTTTTTTCTAAATGTGTAAAAAAACTGTGTGAATACTTTGTCTCCTCATAATTGTGACTTTAATTACTTTTTCTTATTTTTTAACTTATGTAACGTTTTAAGAATTAGAATTTTTTTATATTTTAGTAACCTAGAAGCAAATAAACAATTTTGCAAAATATTGTATTGGGCTAACTCTTGTCATTTCCAAAATATAAAAGATTTTAAATGAAACTACATGCTGTGTGAATAGTTTAGTCCGTCAGTGTATTTATTATTGAATCTTCGCCTGTGGCGAACTAACAATAAGTGTTCAAATCTTAAAACTAGGTAGTTAATATAAGTCCAGCCAGTGCCAGACTAAAATTTAAGTTCTCATATTAATTATCAAGCTTCATATAAGCGCAATAGTATCCCTCCTTTTCAGGCGGGTGTGCCCACTATGTTGCAGGATGTTTCGGGCGAGCGGATTTGGGTGAGCTTCCAGCTTATTTAAATACTTGTCCACATAGTTCAGGATTTCGCATTTAACTAGTGGAACTTGTAGATCCTTGTGGATGTTGCTGTTTTTAACATACCAAGGAGCACCAGTTATCATTCTTAGGATTTTGTTTTGCCTGCGTTGAATTTTTTCTATGTTGGATGCGGAAGCAGTGCCCGATAATTGTATCCCGTAGCACCAAATTGGTTTCAAAATCGATTTGTAGAGTAGAAGTTTACAATCAAGACGAAGCACAGAGTTTCTGCCGATTAGCCAATGAATTTGTGTAGCTTTAAGTTTCATTTGCGTCAACTTCGCATCTATATGAGGCTTCCATGTGAGGCGGCGGTCTAGGTGAATACCAAGATATTTTGTCTCGGTTCGTTGAGGAACCATATGGTTGTTAATAAGAATTGGAGAGCACGTTTCTTTGCGTAAAGTAAAAGTTACGTGGGTACATTTTTGTTCATTTATTTTTATTCCCCATAACTTTGCCCATTTTTCAACTTGGGTTACGTGTTGCTGCAATTGGTTTGAAGCCTCTTTAGGGTCTTTATGAATACTAAGAAAAGCAGTATCATCAGCAAATGTCGACGTGTGTGTAAAACTATTGGTTGGCATATCTGCTGTGTAAAGCAAGTACAGAACTGGACCTAGTATACTCCCTTGAGGTACACCAGCCCCTATTGTTTGAGAAGAACTTACTTGGTTTCCCTCTTTGATCATAAATTGTCGACCGGTTATGTATTTTTCCAAAAGGTTGAAAATATTAGATGGAAGGTTTAGCTTTAGTTTGTTTAACAGGCCTTCGTGCCATACTTTATCAAAAGCTTGAGAGACATCTATAAAAAGCGCGGAGCAATACTTTTTTTCTTCGAAAGTTTTTCTTATAACCTGCACCAGTCTGTGAGTTTGTTCGATTGTGCTATGTTGACTTCTAAAGCCAAATTGGTGATCTGGGATGCAGTTGTTTTCATTCAGGATCAGAGTCAGCTTGTTCTTAAGCAATTTTTCGAACAATTTTGACATTGTGGGTAACAAACTTATAGGCCTATAAGACTCTACCTTTGAAGGATCTTTGCCAGGCTTAGGAATCATCTTTACTAAGGCAATTTTCCATATAGGCGGGAAATTTTCAAGCCGAATTATTGCGTTAAAAATAAAAAGAATTATTTTTTTGCCGTAAAAGGTAGCTCTAAGAGCATTTTGTTGCTTATATTATCAACGCCAGGAGCTTTTTTACCATTTAGGTTAGCAATAGCCTCTACAACATCTGTAAATCGGAAACGTATTTCTAAAGGACGTCTAGCAACAACTGGTGGTAATTCCCTCACGTCTGTGCAAGTATTGGGAGTGAACACGTTTTTTAAATGGTTTGCGAACAGATCACATTTTTCTTCGTCATTTCTAGCCCAGGATCCTCTCAGATTACGCAGTGGTGGTTTTGCGATAATGGGCCTTTTAAGACGTCTGGCTGATCGCCATAGGGAATAATTTGTCTGAGGAGTCGCGTCTAGACCTTCGAGGTACTCTTTAAGTGAAGCTATTTTGTGAACCTCCAGCAAGCTTTTTAATTTGTTAGTACATTCTTTCAGCTTAGATTTAAGTTGGGGCGATCTGTTCTTTTGCCATTCTCTTCGGACTCTTCTTTTTTCAGATAAAAGTTTTCCCACATCGTCAGAAAAAATTTTGCCGTACCTGACCTGACGATAGGTAGAAGACGCATGTTCAACGGCATTTTCAATGTTTTCATTTAGGACTCTCAGACTATCGTCTATGTCTCCGGGAGTTTTTAGCGGTTGGTTTTCCGAACAGTGGGCACTAATATATTTTTTATATTTTAACCAATTTATTTTTTTAGATAAGAAAAAATCACTAGCTGCTATTTGGTGAGGACTGCAAATAGTAATTATTGTGGGTGAGTGGTCAGAAGACAAATCCAAGGAGGCTACAGCCTCAATAAGGTCCGGGGATATACCTTTTGCCACGCCAAAATCTATTACGTCTGGAATTTTATTATTGTCCGTTGGCCAAGAGGTTGGTTGTCCAGTTGAAATAACGAAAAGTCCTATTTCCGACACGGAGTCATACAAGACACGACCTCTGGGACTAATTAGGCGGGAGCCCCAGTATGTGTGCTTAGCGTTATAGTCTCCAGCAGCCATAAAGCGGGGACCTAATGATTTGTAGAAACTGTTGTACTGATCCTTCGTTATGGAGAATCTGGGTGGACAGTAAATTGATGAAATAACAAGGTTATGGAAAAATTCATCAATGCAGACGTTCGTAGCTTGGATATAACATTCCGAGAGGCCACCCAACCATTGGTGTTTAATTCTAGATTTGATTAGGATAGCCGAGCCACCACATGATCTATCCCTAGGATCCTTTGAATCGTAAAAAGAATAACCACTAATTTTTAAAGTGCTTCTAGATGTCATATGAGTCTCAGAAATACACATAACATCGATTTTTTGGTTCATCAAGAAATATTCGAGCTCGTTTTTGTGTTGGCGGATGCCGTTTGCGTTCCAGAAACAAACCCTAAGGCAGTTCATGGTCTTTTAAGCATAGCCTGCAGAAAAGCAGACTGCATTTCTTGCATCATGTTTGCCATTTGCGCCATAATCTGCGTAAATTGTGTGACCATATTGTCAATTACGGCTTCCAGGCGGCTAAAATTAGGCCCGGTTGGTATTTTTCATAAAATCATTTTTTTCTAGGACGATAGCTTCTAACACCCAGTCTTTGGGAGAGACATCTATATATTTTTGGATACCTCTTTTAGTCTCCTGTAAGTGGGTATATACCACTATAGTGCTCAACGAATATTTAAAAATTTTTATAATAAAAACTTTTTACCATTTTCTCTGGTTTTTTTCATAAAATCATTTTTGGCCAGGACGATAGCGTCTAACGCCCAGTCTATGGGAGAGACATCTATACATTTTTTAAAACCTCTTTTAGTCTACTATAAGTGGATATATGCCACTATAGTGCTCAACGAATATTTTAAAAATTTTTATAATAAAAACTTTTTACCATTTTCTATGGTATTTTTCATAAAATCATCATTTGCCAGGGCGATAGCGTCCAACGCCCAGTCTTTGGGAGGGACATCTATACATTTTTGGAAACGTTTTTTTATCTACTGTAAGTGGATATATGCCACTGTAGTGCTCAACGAATATTTTAACAGTTTTTATTATAAAAACTTTTTACCATTTTTTCTTAGATTTGTCACATAATGAATTGTTTGTTGGGCTATGGTGTCCATCTGCTGGTCCTTATAAGGGACTACCTATACATTTTTGGAATCTTTTAGCTATCTACTATTAACTGCCATATGCCGTTATAGTGCACAATGAATTTTTTAAAACAAATTGCTATCAAAATCCTTTAAGAGTTTTCTAACAGTTTGTAGATTTAGAGCGGCTAGTTGTAAAGGTTTTGTAGGGTCATCCGTACATTTTTAAAATCTTTTTACTCTTCACATTTAGCTGTTATACGCTTTTAAAGTGTTTAAGAATTTTTTTCATTCAAAACTTTTAAAAATATTGGCACCGAAATTTTTATTGAGTAAAATTTACCGAAAAACTCCACTTTTTGCAACTCTGTAGAAATTGTTTGCCAGTTGTCAAATTGTTTGCCAGCTATCAAATTGTTTGTTAACTTCTTTTGCGTGCTTTGGTAATCGACCAGAAGAAAACAAACCCTGGCAACCTTTTTTTTCTTCTTAGCAACATTTTTTTTGTGAAAATGTAAACAAATCATGAAAAAAATGCGAGTTTTTATATTATTATAAATATTTCAATTTTGAATAAAAAAATATTAAAAAATAACAAACGATAGCTCAAGGCCCCTAGTATCTAATTTTTTGGTTGTCACTTACGACATTTTTACCTAATGTAGTGTATGACGAGGTAAATTTGACTGTATAAATTTTCAAGTAAAAAGTTAACTATTTGGAGAATACTTAATATTTATATACCGATCAACAGGGGAGTTTAATGCAAATCTTCTGCAGTATCACCCGCTCCCTGACAGACTTATTATCAAGTGTTATAGTGCGAAAGAGTTAGCGTACAAAAAAAAAACATTGGTTTAGTTTTTCAATTGTAACTCAAAAACGGTTCCGGGTGCGCATATGACACCTATATCAATTGATAGGGGACATTAATTCGCATCTTTTGATATATAGCTATAGACCCAAAAGACTTGCGATTAAAAGTTATCGATTAGCAAACTTTTGAAATTGGTGAAAAAGTTGTTTCACTTTTTCACTTATAACTCAAAAACGGTTCTGGGTGCGCATATGTCACCTATATCAGTTGATAGGACATCTTAATGCGCATCTTTTGATATATAGAAATAGACCCAAAAGACTTGCGATTAAAAGTTATCGATTAGCAAACTTTTGAAAATTGGTAAAAATCGCTTGAAAAAGTTGTTTCACTTTTTCTATTATAACTCAAAAACGGTTCTGGGTGCGCATATGCCATCTATATCAGTTGATAGAGGATTTTAGTGCGCATCTTCTGATACATAGTTATAGACCCAAAAGACTTGCGATTAAAAGTTATCGATTAGCAAACTTTTGAAAATTGGTAAAAATCGCTTGAAAAAGTTGTTTCACTTTTCCTATTATAACTCAAAAACGGTTCTGGGTGCGCATATGTCACCTATATCAGTTGATAGAGGATTTAAGTGCGCATCTTTTGATATATAGTTATAGACCAAAAAGACTTTCAATCAAAAGTTATCGATTAGCAAACTTTTGAATATTGGAAAAAATCGCTTGAAAAAGTTGTTTCACTTTTCCTATTATAACTCTTAATTATCAATTTTCTATTATCCCCTAAAACTTTTTAATTAGTTTAGTTGAGTTAGGTTGATGCAACTTCAAAATCGCTGTTTATATAAAAATTTTATGGGTCCATAACTCGAAAGCTATGATCTTGCGAGAGTTTTTTCGTTTAATATTTTCTCCATTTTTCTTAATTATCAATTTTCTATTATCCTATGCAACTTTTTAATTAGTTTAGTTGAGTTAGGTTGATGCAACCTTAAAATCGCTGTTTTATATAAAAATTTTATGGGTCCATAACTCGAAAGCTATGATCTTGCTAGAACTATTTTCGTTTAATATTTTCTTCATTTTTCTTAATTATCAATTTTCTATTATCCTATGCAACTTCTTTATTAGTTTAGTTGAGTTAGGTTGATGCAACCTTAAAATCGCTGTTTTATATAAAAATTTTATGGGTCCATAACTCGAAAGCTATGATCTTGCTAGAACTGTTTTCGTTTAATATTTTCTCCATTTTTCTTAATTATCAATTTTCTATTATCCTTTGCAACTTTTTAATTAGTTTAGTTGAGTTAGGTTGATGCAACCTTAAAATCGCTGTTTTATATAAAAATTTTATGGGTCCATAACTCGAAAGCTATGATCTTGCTAGAACTATTTTCGTTTAATATTTTCTCCATTTTTCTTAATTATCAATTTTCTATTATCCTATGCAACTTCTTTATTAGTTTAGTTGAGTTAGGTTGATGCAACCTTAAAATCGCTGTTTTATATAAAAATTTAATGGGTCCATAACTCGAAGGCTATGATCTTGCTAGAACTATTTTCGTTTAATATTTTCTTCATTTTTCTTAATTATCAATTTTCTATTATCCTATGCAACTTCTTTATTAGTTTAGTTGAGCTAGGTTGATGCAACCTTAAAATCGCTGTTTTATATAAAAATTTTATGGGTCCATAACTCGAAAGCTATGATCTTGCTAGAACTACTTTCGTTTAATATTTTCTTGATTTTTCTTAATTATCAATTTTCTATTATCCTATGCAACTTCTTTATTAGTTTAGTTGAGCTAGGTTGATGCAACCTTAAAATCGCTGTTTTATATAAAAATTTTATGGGTCCATAACTCGAAAGCTATGATCTTGCTAGAACTACTTTCGTTTAATATTTTCTTGATTTTTCTTAATTATCAATTTTCTATTATCCTATGCAACTTCTTTATTAGTTTAGTTGAGTTAGGTTGATGCAACCTTAAAATCGCTGTTTTATATAAAAATTTAATGGGTCCATAACTCGAAAGCTATGATCTTGCTAGAACTATTTTCGTTTAATATTTTCTCCATTTTTCTTAATTATCAATTTTCTATTATCCTATGAAACTTTTTAATTAGTTTAGGTGAGTTAGGTTGATGCAACCTTAAAATCGCTGTTTTATATAAAAATATAATGGGTCCATAACTCGAAAGCTATGATCTTGCTAGAACTATTTTCGTTTAATATTTTCTTCATTTTTCTTAATTATCAATTTTCTATTATCCTATGCAACTTCTTTATTAGTTTAGTTGAGCTAGGTTGATGCAACCTTAAAATCGCTGTTTTATATAAAAATTTTATGGGTCCATAACTCGAAAGCTATGATCTTGCTAGAACTATTTTCGTTTAATATTTTCTCCATTATTCTTAATTATCAATTTTCTATTATCCTATGCAACTTTTTAATTAGTTTAGTTGAGTTAGGTTGATGCAACCTTAAAATCGCTGTTTTATATAAAAATTTTATGGGTCCATAACTCGAAAGCTATGATCTTGCTAGAACTACTTTCGTTTAATATTTTCTTGATTTTTCTTAATTATCAATTTTCTATTATCCTATGCAACTTCTTTATTAGTTTAGTTGAGTTATGTTGATGCAACCTTAAAATCGCTGTTTTATATAAAAATTTAATGGGTCCATAACTCGAAAGCTATGATCTTGCTAGAACTATTTTCGTTTAATATTTTCTTCATTTTTCTTAATTATCAATTTTCTATTATCCTATGCAACTTTTTAATTAGTTTAGTTGAGTTAGGTTGATGCAACCTTAAAATCGCTGTTTTATATAAAAATTTTATGGGTCCATAACTCGAAAGCTATGATCTTGCTAGAACTATTTTCGTTTAATATTTTCTCCATTTTTCTTAATTATCAATTTTCTATTATCCTATGCAACTTCTTTATTAGTTTAGTTGAGTTAGGTTGATGCAACCTTAAAATCGCTGTTTTATATAAAAATTTAATGGGTCCATAACTCGAAAGCTATGATCTTGCTAGAACTATTTTCGTTTAATATTTTCTCCATTTTTCTTAATTATCAATTTTCTATTATCCTATGCAACTTCTTTATTAGTTTAGTTGAGTTAGGTTGATGCAACCTTAAAATCGCTGTTTTATATAATAATTTAATGGGTCCATAACTCGAAAGCTATGATCTTGCTAGAACTATTTTCGTTTAATATTTTCTTCATTTTTCTTAATTATCAATTTTCTATTATCCTATGCAACTTCTTTATTAGTTTAGTTGAGCTAGGTTGATGCAACCTTAAAATCGCTGTTTTATATAAAAATTTTATGGGTCCATAACTCGAAAGCTATGATCTTGCTAGAACTATTTTCGTTTAATATTTTCTCCATTTTTCTTAATTATCAATTTTCTATTATTCTATGAAACTTTTTAATTTGTTTAGTTGAGTTAGGTTGATGCAACCTTAAAATCGCTGTTTTATATAAAAATTTTATGGGTCCATAACTCGAAAGCTATGATCTTGCTAGAACAATTTTCGTTTAATATTTTCTTCATTTCTCTTAATTATCAATTTTCTATTATCCTATGCAACTTCTTTATTAGTTTGGTTGAGTTAGGTTGATGCAACCTTAAAATCGCTGTTTTATATAAAAATTTTATGGGTCCATAACTCGAAAGCTATGATCTTGCTAGAACTATTTTCGTTTAATATTTTCTCCATTTTTCTTAATTATCAATTTTCTATTATCCTATGAAACTTTTTAATTAGTTTAGTTGAGTTAGGTTGATGCAACCTTAAAATCGCTGTTTTATATAAAAATATAATGGGTCCATAACTCGAAAGCTATGATCTTGCTAGAACTATTTTCGTTTAATATTTTCTTCATTTTTCTTAATTATCAATTTTCTATTATCCTATGCAACTTCTTTATTAGTTTAGTTGAGCTAGGTTGATGCAACCTTAAAATCGCTGTTTTATATAAAAATTTTATGGGTCCATAACTCGAAAGCTATGATCTTGCTAGAACTATTTTCGTTTAATATTTTCTCCATTTTTCTTAATTATCAATTTTCTATTATTCTATGAAACTTTTTAATTTGTTTAGTTGAGTTAGGTTGATGCAACCTTAAAATCGCTGGGTTATATAAAAATTTTATGGGTCCATAACTCGAAAGCTATGATCTTGCTAGAACTATTTTCGTTTAATATTTTCTTCATTATTCTTAATTATCAATTTTCTATTATCCTATGAAACTTTTTAATTAGTTTGGTTGAGTTAGGTTGACGCAACCTTAAAATCGCTGTTTTATATAAAAATTTTATGGGTCCATAACTCGAAAGCTATGATCTTGCTAGAACTATTTTCGTTTAATATTTTCTCCATTTTTCTTAATTATCAATTTTCTATTATTCTATGAAACTTTTTAATTTGTTTAGTTGAGTTAGGTTGATGCAACCTTAAAATCGCTGTTTTATATAAAAATTTTATGGGTCCATAACTCGAAAGCTATGATCTTGCTAGAACTATTTTCGTTTAATATTTTCTCCATTATTCTTAATTATCAATTTTCTATTATCCTATGCAACTTTTTAATTAGTTTAGTTGAGTTAGGTTGATGCAACCTTAAAATCGCTGTTTTATATAAAAATTTTATGGGTCCATAACTCGAAAGCTATGATCTTGCTAGAACTATTTTCGTTTAATATTTTCTTGATTTTTTTTAATTATCAATTTTTTATTATCCTATGCAACTTCTTTATTAGTTTAGTTGAGTTAGGTTGATGCAACCTTAAAATCGCTGTTTTATATAAAAATTTAATGGGTCCATAACTCGAAAGCTATGATCTTGCTAGAACTATTTTCGTTTAATATTTTCTTCATTTTTCTTAATTATCAATTTTCTATTATCCTATGCAACTTTTTAATTAGTTTAGTTGAGTTAGGTTGATGCAACCTTAAAATCGCTGTTTTATATAAAAATTTTATGGGTCCATAACTCGAAAGCTATGATCTTGCTAGAACTATTTTCGTTTAATATTTTCTCCATTTTTCTTAATTATCAATTTTCTATTATCCTATGCAACTTCTTTATTAGTTTAGTTGAGTTAGGTTGATGCAACCTTAAAATCGATGTTTTATATTAAAATTTAATGGGTCCATAACTCGAAAGCTATGATCTTGCTAGAACTATTTTCGTTTAATATTTTCTTCATTTCTCTTAATTATCAATTTTCTATTATCCTATGCAACTTTTTAATTAGTTTAGTTGAGTTAGGTTGATGCAACTTTAAAATCGCTGTTTTATATAAAAATTTTATGGGTCCATAACTCGAAAGCTATGATCTTGCTAGAACTATTTTCGTTTAATATTTTCTTCATTTCTCTTAATTATCAATTTTCTATTATCCTATGCAACTTCTTTATTAGTTTAGTTGAGTTAGGTTGATGCAACCTTAAAATCGCTGTTTTATATAAAAATTTTATGGGTCCATAACTCGAAAGCTATGATCTTGCTAGAACTATTTTCGTTTAATATTTTCTTCATTTTTCTTAATTATCAATTTTCTATTATCCTATGCAACTTCTTTATTAGTTTAGTTGAGTTAGGTTGATGCAACCTTAAAATCGATGTTTTATATAAAAATTTTATGGGTCCATAACTCGAAAGCTATGATCTTGCTAGAACTATTTTCGTTTAATATTTTCTTCATTTTTCTTAATTTTCAATTTTCTATTATCCTATGCAACTTCTTTATTAGTTTAGTTGAGTTAGGTTGATGCAACCTTAAAATCGCTGTTTTATATAAAAATTTTATGGGTCCATAACTCGAAAGCTATGATCTTGCTAGAACTATTTTCGTTTAATATTTTCTCCATTTTTCTTAATTATCAATTTTCTATTATCCTATGAAACTTTTTAATTAGTTTAGTTGAGTTAGGTTGATGCAACCTTAAAATCGCTGTTTTATATAAAAATATAATAACTCGAAAGCTATGATCTTGCTAGAACTATTTTCGTTTAATATTTTCTTCATTTTTCTTAATTATCAATTTTCTATTATCCTATGCAACTTCTTTATTAGTTTAGTTGAGCTAGGTTGATGCAACCTTAAAATCGCTGTTTTATATAAAAATTTTATGGGTCCATAACTCGAAAGCTATGATCTTGCTAGAACTATTTTCGTTTAATATTTTCTCCATTTTTCTTAATTATCAATTTTCTATTATTCTATGAAACTTTTTAATTTGTTTAGTTGAGTTAGGTTGATGCAACCTTAAAATCGCTGTTTTATATAAAAATTTTATGGGTCCATAACTCGAAAGCTATTGTCTTGCGAGAATTTTTTTGTTTAATATTTTCTTCTTGTTTTCTTAATTTTCATTTTCTATCATCCTATGCAACTTTTTATTTAGTTTAGTTGAGTTAGATTGATGCAAGGACGATAGCGTCTAACCCCTAGTCTTTGGGAGCGACACCTGAACATTTTTGGATACCTCTTATGGCCTACTAATAAAGAAAATATGTCACATTTGAAAAATTTTATTGTAAAAACTTTTTACCATTTTCTATGGTATTTTTGATAACAAACATATATTGACCTACCATAAGATAATTGTACCAATTACCCTAAGGTAAGTGTACCATGGCACCATATTAAAATACTCAAAACAGGTTAACAATACAAGATAGTGCTAATAACACATCACCAACGCCCATATGAAATTTTGACATTAAAGTTGCTAGGAAAACGTTTAATATTATGAAATTCAAATATAAATACCATTAGAGAAACAAATTGTATGCAGCTTTAGAGCTTAATTTATTAAATTATCTTTTTATTTGTTTATTTAGCTGTTTTAGCAAGGCAAACTTAATAATTAAAAGCTGATCCTGTGCTACTACCTTTTAAATGCTATTTTCTCTAGTACAAAAGCTAAAGTTCAATGGCTACTTAAAAAAACATGACGGCGGCGTTAAGTTTTTATATTAAAATGTAAAAGATCTGGCAATAATTTTTTTCATAAATATAGGGAGTTCTTTGAGGACATGGCCTCAAAGAACACGCAATATATATGAGTGTCCTCAAAGGACACGGAACATACTTAAAGCGTTATTTTTCTAAAAATAATAAACTTTAAGTAAAAAAAAAAATACGGGTATAATATTTTTTTATTTTTTATCAGAATTTATCAAAAAAAGTTAAAAATTTTTGTGTCCCCAAACGATACGCGTGACATATATATATATATATATATATATATATATATATATATATATATATATATATACAACAATAATATTGTTACAATATATATAATTATAGTACAGGAAAAACAATTTGTTTTAGTTTTAAATGTGTCATACAATATAAGGAACAAAACAATATCGAATATAAATACATTTTAAAACGTTTAAAATAAAAAGGATAACACATTTTCAATTATGACAATAAAAATTAAAAATACATTTCCTAAACTGCGTTGTATTCCTAACGAATTGTATAGACGATGGTATTGAGTTCCATAGACGAATGGTATGGACAAAAAACAGCCATTCAGATATAAGCCTCCTAAATCTTATCTCAACAAGGTTGTTATTTCTTCTGGACTGCGTAAAAGAGAGACGTTTATACAAATACGACGGCACGCCAGTATAAATAATTTTATGTAAGAGAACAATACATTAAATATTTAGCAGGTCACCAAAACGTATGTCATAAAGTTTAGTCTTATGGTGTAATATGAGAAAAACGTCCCAAATTGAAGACATACCTTAGAATAGCATTATATGTAGAAGTCAATTTTCTAGTGCTTTTCTGGTCACAATTTGCAAAAACTTCACTGCCATGAAATAAAACCGGTATTAGGTACGATTTGTCGAAAAGCATGCGCGTGTTGATCGGAGTTGAATGTTTAGTGGCCCAAAGTGAACGAAGCATTGCAAATACTTTCCCTGCAGCAGTGTTTATATAATCAGACCTTGTAAGTGAAGAGTTAAAAATAATTCCAAGATTTTTCGATTTCTTAACGATTACAATTTGTTGCTAATTTAAAGTGATATTGGGTTCAATACTTATTTGTGTAATGTATCTAGAGACTACAAGGCACTTAAATTAACAGGATTCAGACATAGACCATTTGCTGCAGCCCAAGCTTCAATTTTAGATAAATCATAATTCAATTTTACAATACAATCATCGATTGTATTATGTTCGCAGCATATATGTATAAATTTGGGCATCATTGGCGTACAATATGATAACTGTTTTGGTAAATCATTTATATATATTGTAAATAGTAGAGGACATAAAATAAACCCTTGGGAAACACCTTTGAATTCTGGCAAATTTTGTTTGTAATATGAGCTTACATATTGATATCGATTATTTAGGTAAGATGAAACATGATCAGTCGCAAAGGAGGTGAAAAAGAACAACTTAGTCAATTTAATACGAAGCATAGTGTGATTAACCATATCAAATGCTTTAGTATGATCTAAGAGCACTAACAAGGCAACATTTCCACTGTCAATATAGCTACGAATTTCCTGCGTCACTTCAAGAAGTGTAGTAGCGCAACTATGTTTTGGTCGAAAACCAGACTGTACATCAGTAAATAAAGTAGCGAACCATTTGTTCGTGTAAGTCTTTCCAGAACCTTAGATAAATATGAAAGGATAGCAATCGGGCGATACTTATTATTATTTTTAGGAATGGGAACAATTTTGGCATACTTCCAATTTTGTGGAAAGATACTTTTAGTAATTACTGTGTTAAAGATGTAAGTAATTTGTGGAAGCGAGATAGTTAGAACGAGTTTTAAAAACTTTGGATGGATTTTGTGCGGGTCAATTGCACTTGATTTAAAACAGATTGAAAGGAGAATTTTGGTCTAGAGCTGTTATATATTGCACTGGTATTACAAGAGTAATAGTTTGGAGAAATGTTTACGTATTGTATTTCATTAAATTTCTCGTTTATAAATCAACATTTATGTCAATAGGGTTTACGTTAATTGATCTACCAATGCCAATATCACGAATAATCTTCCAGTTTTTCTTTGAGTCCACAGCAGTTAAAAATAAATTAGAAAAATAAGAGAATTTTGTGTGTTTAATAAGTTTATTTACTTCCTTTCTGGCTTTAGAAAAATTTCATACAGTTCAGCAGTTTTAAAACGTTTCCAACATTTGTACGCATAATTACGTTGGTTTATTTTAGTTCTAATTTCTTCATTAAACCAAGGCTTTTTAGTACTATTCTGTTAAACTATTTTTACTGTCACAGATTTCTCAAAAATTTCAACAAGATTTTTCTCCAGAAATTTGACTTGATCATCAACATATCTGACATAAAGTAAATACGATCCCAATCAACTATTCCAAGATCATATATAATTGTATTGTAATCCATTCTTTAAAATCATAATATGTGGTTTTTTTGGTTACATACCTGGTCCTAAAGTCGAAACATAGAAATATTAAATCGTGTTTTGATAAACATGGTGCACAACTCTGATCACATAGCAAAACTTTATCTTTATGATTAACAAACAAGTAAGAGCGCTATATTCGGCTGTGCCGAATCTTATATACCCTTCACATTGGTCTTTAAATATACCCAGCCGAGTAATTTTGTACTGCAAATAATATAATAAAAGACCTTGTGCGAGTTTTAAAGTCCATAGAAAAATATACAAAATGTTAACGTTCGTATGAATAATAGAAATAGATGAAGAAGATTTGGGGTCGAGAGTTTTAAAAGATTTCGACATTATTTATATTTAAAGGTTAATAAAACTTGTTAAATGTTATGGGATGTTCTAGTCCCCCTCTTCTCCAACTTTTTCTCAAAAATGTATGAAATATTTGATTATTACTTTTTGTAGAATATTCGAAGTCGATAGCTGTAATAGTTTTCCAGAAGTAGCGTATCGAAAATTTTATAAAAATTGTTAATTTGTATGGGAGCTACCCCTTCTTCACCCAAAAATTGTTTACTTCAGAGCGTAGCCCTTGATGTCCAATCACTTTTTGTAGAACATTTGATTTCGATATCTGTTATAGTTTCCGAGATATAGCATATATATGGGAGCTACCCCTTTTTATGCCCCCACTCAAAAAAATTTTTCTTAAAAGCGTAACACTTGATTTCCAATCACTTTCTGTAGAACACTGTTATAGTTTCCGAGATATAGCGTATCGAAAATTTCATCCAAATCATTAATTTGTATGGGAGCTACCCCTGTTTTTGCCCCCACTCAAAAAATTTTTTTCTTAAAAGCGTAGGCCTTGTTGTCCAATTGCTTTTTGTAGAATATTTGATTTCGATATCTGTTATAGTTTCCGAAATATAGCGTATCGAAAATTTCATACAAATCATTAATTTGTATGGGAGCTACCCCTTTTTTTGCCCCTTCTCAAAAAATTTTTTCTTAAAAGCGTAGGCCTTGTTGGCCAATTACTTTTTGTAGAACATTTGATTTCGATATCTATTATAGTTTCCGAGATATAGCGTATCGAAAATTTCATACAAATCGTTAATTTGTATGGGAGCTTCCCCTTTTTTTGCCCCCACTCAAAACATTTTTTCTTAAGAGCGTAGCCCTTGATGTCCAATCACTTTCTGTAGAACACTTGGTTTCGATATCTGTTATAGTTTCTGAAATATAGCGTATCGAAAATTTCATACAAATCATTAATTTGTATGGGAGCTGCCCCTTTTTTTGCCCCCACTCAAAAAATTTTTTCTTAAGAGCGTAGTCCTTGATGTCCAATCACTTTCTGTAGAACACTTGGTTTCGATATCTGTTATATTTTCCGAGATATAGCGTACCGAAAATTTCATACAAATCATTAATTTGTATGGGAGCTACCCCTTTTTTGCCCCCACTCAAAAAATTTTTTCTTAAGAGCGTAGCCCTTGATGTCCAATCACTTTCTGTGGAACACTTGGTTTCGATATCTGTTATAGTTTCCGAGATATAGCGTATCGAAAATTTCATACAAATCATTAATTTGTATGGGAGCTGCCCCTTTTTCTGCCCCCACTCAAAAAATATTTTCTTAAAAGCGTAGCCCTTGATGTCCAATCACTTTCTACAGAACACTTGGTTTCGATATCTGTTATAGTTTCCGAGATATAGCGTATCGAATATTTCATAAAAATCGTTAATTTGTATGGGAGCTACCCCTTTTTTTGCCCCCACTCAAAAATTTTTTCTTTGAAGCGTAGGCCTTGTTGCCCAATTGCTTTTTTAACACATTTCATTTCGATATCTGTAATAGTTTCCGAGATATAGCCTATCGAATATTTCATAAAAATCGTTAATTTGTATAGGAGCTACCCCTTTTTTGGCCCCGACTCAAAAAATTTTTTCTTTGAAGCGTAGGCCTTGTTGCCCAATTACTTTCTGTAGAACACTTGGTTTCGATATCTGTTATATTTTCCGGGATATAGCGTATTGAAAATTTCATACAAATCGTTAATTTGTATAGGAGCTACCCCTTTTTTTGCCCCACTCAAAACATTTTTTTCTTAAATTGTAGACCTTGTTATCCAATTGTTTTATGTGGAACATTTCATTTCGATATCTGTTATAGTTTCCGAGATATAGCGTATCGAATATTTTATAAAAATTGTTAATTTGTATGTGAGCTACCCCTTTTTTTGCCCCCACTCAAAAAAAATTTTCTTTAAAGCGTAGGCCTTATTGCCCAATTACTTTTTGAAGAACATTTGATTTCGATATCTGTTATAGTTTCCGAGATATAGCGTATCGAATATTTCATAAAAATCGTTAATTTGTATGGGAGCTACCCCTTTTTTTGCCCCCACTCAAAAATTTTTTCTTTGAAGCGTAGGCCTTGTTGCCCAATTGCTTTTTTAACACATTTCATTTCGATATCTGTAATAGTTTCCGAGATATAGCCTATCGAATATTTCATAAAAATCGTTAATTTGTATAGGAGCTACCTCTTTTTTGGCCCCGACTCAAAAAATTTTTTCTTTGAAGCGTAGGCCTTGTTGCCCAATTACTTTTTGTAGAACATTTCATTTCGATATCTGTTATAGTTTCCGGGATATAGCGTATTGAAAATTTCATACAAATCGTTAATTTGTATAGGAGCTACCCTTTTTTTTGCCCCACTCAAAACATTTTTTTCTTAAATTGTAGACCTTGTTATCCAATTGTTTTATGTGGAACATTTCATTTCGATATCTGTTATAGTTTCCGAGATATAGCGTATCGAATATTTTATAAAAATTGTTAATTTGTATTTGAGCTACCCCTTTTTTTGCCCCGACTCAAAAATTTTTTCTTTGAAGCGTAGGCCTTGTTGCCCAATTGCTTTTTTAACACATTTCATTTCGATATCTGTTATAGTTTCCGAGATAGAGCGTATCGAATATTTCATAAAAATCGTTAATTTGTATGGGAGCTACCCCTTTTTTTGCCCCCACTCAAAAAATTTTTTCTTTGAAGCGTAGGTCTTAGCGTACAATTACTTTTTTAGAACATTTTAAGCCGATATCTGTTATAGTTTACGAGATATTGCGCATAAAATATTTTACCAAATTTGTGCAATTGTAGGAAAAATACCCCTTTCCCTTGTCCTATCTGAAAAAACTATTTCCATTATTTAGATCCCTTTTTTAGGAATATCCGTGCCAAGTTTTGTGGCAAGAGTGACTATACTTACTGAGATATATAGGGATATATGCCCGGATTTTGTCCTAAAAAAAATGGGTTACTCTGGGTTTTCGCTTATATCTCGGTCAATAGTTAACCGATTTTGCTGATTTTAAATAGCGATTGTCTCCAGGATATTTCTAACAGTTTGACACTATTAACTGGTCTGTATCTTTTTGTTTGACTCCGGAAACTTGATTTCAACAGACGGACATCGCTAAATCGGCTTTCCTATCTATAAGGATCCAGAATATATATACTTTATGGGGTCGCAAATGAATAATAAAGAAATTACAAACGGAATGATAAACTGATATATACCCTTATCACTATGTGAAGGGTATAAAAACAAATCAAGAAGTGATTTCCATGTAGTAGTAAAATGCGTAGGAATTTGTATGTTTGGAGAAAATAAACCGATTGATTCCATTGCGCCGAGTAGTTGTGACTCGCGTAACACGTTAGAGTTGAAACCACCACACAGAACAACATTTTCATAATTTACAGTCATGCTCTCGAGATCTTGATGTAAAATAGAGGCCAGCTCAAGACGACACCAAATAAGGCATCATCTCGAATTTTCAATTCATTTCATATACCTAACGTGTGCACACACAACAATAAGTGCTGCGTTGTATTGTTCGTCATCTCTTTTGTTTAGTTAACTTAACTTAAATGAAAAATATATTCACACTTAAGTAAACAACAACGGCACATCAATTCATCATGACCACACACTTCAATTCATCTCGAAACTTTACTGTTGACGGGATGTTCCTTGTGTGTTAGTTTTAAAAACGGTGGTTGATTTTTAATGTATGTATGTAATGTATTGTAATTACGTATGAATTTTATATTGATTTGCCTGCTTGAATATATGTTTGTTTATGTATCTATTCAACACTAGCTGACCCGGTGAACTTCGTACCACCTAGCAATTATTTTTTTAAAAGCGTACAAAGTTTATTTAGTCAAATAGTTCATTTGAATATATTTATAAAGTAAACAAAAATTCAGAAAGATTACAAAAATATGGCGTTTCAGGTAAACGCTGTTAAGGAAGCTATGTATTTTCGTGCATGGGTTATGTTTAGGTTAATTTCCTTCAGTGCAGTACCTTGTGATACACGACATTTTTTGTTTTGTTATCAGGTGCAAGTAAAAATAAAGCAGATGGTTTGCTCACACGTGAACATGCAACGTATATTTGGCAATGAGAAAAACATGTATTTTCTAAATTAAGACCACAAATACTACAGGATTGTCCCTGTGATTTGTTAATAGTCATTGTCGATGCAAGACGAATAGGAAATTGAATTAGCTTAAACTCAAAGGCATATCGGTTGGTATCATCAGAATTCTTGGTATGAGAACTTCTTCACCTTTGAATTTCCCTCTAAGTATAATTGCGTGAATAACATGGAGTATCAGTTTGGTTACTACCAAACGTGTTCCATTGCAAAGTTTTGGTTGGTTTAAATTTTGAAGCACGATAACTACTGAGCCAACCTTCAGTTCTAAGTTGTGCGGGGGTAAGCCAGGCACATCCAAGGAGTTTGAAACTTCAGTTGAACAGTTGGTGGCTTCATCTTCGTTTGTTACACAATCAAATGATTTAAAAGAATGCAGAGTACCAACGATTTTATTCTGAACTATATTGTTTAAATCATCCACATCTATATTTTTACCTGCTAAAATTGCCCGTTCACTAAACCAGTCATAATTTTTCCCGTTAGCAATTATGTTGGGGAATACTTTCTGGATGAGCTCTTCTTTTGACGATATAAAATTACAAAAATTTTGAGGAAACGAAATCAATCCATTTAATTCGTCGACAGGAATACGGCCGTTACCGATAATCAACAATTGGTTGGAGAAATTTTGAGCTGATAAATCGTTGAGCAATCTAACTCTCATGTTTTCTGTCAACTGCAGTATCTTTGCAAAACGTCACAGAATTGAGGATTTAACGCAAGCACTTATTCGATCAGCAGCCGTCGATCTTGGAGTGACTGGCAGTGTTTGGCAGAAATCACCAGGCAGTAAAATCATTGCACCTCCAAAACATCTTGAGTCACAGCAGATCTTTTAGTGTTCTTTTAAGAGCTTCTATTGCTCGTTTTTGTGCCATTGTGCATTCGTCCCAGATAATGATATTACACGCTACTAAAACTTTGAACATGGCGGAGTTTTTCGCAATGTTACATGTCGGCTGCTCTATATTTCGAAGGTTTAATGGCAATTTCAATGCTGAGTGACCTGTGCGGCATCCTTCTAACAATGTGGCCGCTATTCCAGATGAAGCTACCCCTACAGCAATGTTGGATCTCGTACGAACAGTGGCTAAAATCAATGACATGACGAATGTCTTTCCAGTTCCACCGGGAGCATCAATTGCCGTCAATATTATATCATAGACTTCCTACTGTTGGATATTTAAGAGGGAAACATTTGTTTGAACTAATTGGTTTAACTCATGTCGATCGTATTCACGATCACGCTTCAATTCTCGATTTAGTAGCTCATTCATTTAATGTTCTGGTGCTGGTAGTCCTAACCTGACTAACAAACTGCCGCAAATAAGGTAACACATGTCTTCAATTAAGAGCAAGGCCCGGTTATGCATCTTTTTTTTCTCCATTATTATTATTGAATCTTCGCTAATGCGAACTAACAATAAGTATTCAAATCTTAAAAATATGTAGTTGATAATAATCCAGTCAGTACCAGACCAAAATTTAAGTTCTTATAATAAGGTAAATAAGGTTATGCATCTTCGCATTGACTTCAAGATTTGGATTTCTCGAGCTGACACGATATTGATGTAAAATGTTTTCTGACACATTGTCCTTGTATTTGTTCCACAGGTCACTTGGACTTGACGGGAAGCGTGTCATAAGCAAATAATGACAATAGCAAATAATGTTCGTATATGCCTCAGCGATTGTCGTATCCCAATGAGTATCGTTTTCAAGCAAATTAAGTTCTGGACATGCAGCACAAAATGTTGGGCAGACTATACCATTAACAGTACGAAATGCTGCAAATGATGTTGGACCACGAACATTCACCAGCAACAACTGCAAATTAAAGCATTCATCGTTCTTCGGATAAACTGAATAATTGCGACCCAGAGCATCACTTGAACGCATATCCGAATGTCCAGGAACCATAGTGCCTTTCTTTGGACGTTAAAATTTTTTTGAAGAAGCGTTCCAAGTGTAGTACCGTGGCATCTCCGAGTAAAGTAAAGTTTGTGCAAACGGATCGCTTTGACAAACAGCAAAGAAACTTGTCAATGTTATCGCTGCAGGTATTTCATCACGTTAAACAATATTTGCCGCAGTAAAATATACTTGTTGGCCATTCTCCAGATGCACTGCTTAATGTGCAACAGTGGAATGACGTTCGTGAACAGGGAATGAGAATATACGGCAAACCGCCTTATTGCAGTTCACATATCGCCCAACTTAATAACGCGTAATTTCATCGTTGCCATTGGAGGTTTGGATGCTAAAAACAGCCATATTGCTGCTTTTCGTGACATATTTGCAGATGTACTTTATCGACTTCACTGAACTAGAATATTCAACATTGCAATGTGTCTTAAATGATTTGGAAAGAAGTGGCGAATATGGCACAGTCCAACTGTTGTCAATCACAAAATCGTTTCCTTTTACTTTCTTTGTAATAGTTTGATCGTTGTCATTGGGCGATCAACGCCGATACAGGGGATAACCGTCATTGCCAGTGATAGTTTCCGCAGTCAATTTTCGTGGATAATGTTTGAAACACTTGCCATCGACCATGCACAGAGATTGGGGGTTGATGGTGCCACACGGTTGATGAATCATATATGTAATTACAACATCATGCAGTTCCTGAACTGTTTCGGGATCAGGGATCTCGGCACTTATTATATAATCTATCTGGTCTGGTCGATCTTTTTCAAATAACCAAATAAGAATGTGTGCATGCGGCAAGCCTCGTTTTTTCTATTCTATTGAATACATCCAGCATCGAGTATCTCCGAACTCGTATTGCTTAACAATATATATAATCAGCAAACAAATTGTTGCCTAAACACACACAATTTACAAAATATTATACTTAATAGCATGTCAATAACGTTATAAACATGTTTTGTTTCTTTCTTTGATAATTACTGAAAATTACTGATAAAGCGTGAATAGAAAAGCTGAGCCTATCGCATCTTTCATAATGAGAAGCTATTACCAAGAAAAACTTCACAAACAGTTCAGTTTATAGTGGCTTCATTATTTTGAAGCCCCATCCGCCACTTGTAAATACATATTTTTTTTTATTTTTAAAATGTTTGTTGTGCTTACAAAACAATGTATAGAAAAAAATTGCGTCAATGACTCGCTTTCTGACAGACAGATTCATCATTGCATAGCCTAAATGCTTAGGGCAAGTTCTGAACTATGTATTGATTAATTTTGTAGCTTCTGAACTAAAAAAAATTAGAATTATAATTAAATTTACGTTTAACAGGTTTCAAAGTTATGAATGCATTTTTCGTACTTTTTTTGAAATATTAGACCATTAGGCGAGACAGGGTAAAAACGACATTTTGAAACTGCTTATATCTATTTCGTACCTTTAGAACCGAAAAGGATAAAAAGGGGCTCAAATCATATTTTTAAATTGCGTTCGACAGGTCTCGAAAAAATATGAATATAAAATTTTGATAATTTTGATCCTAAGGGGTAAAAAGGGATAAACATTTTATTGGTAATTTTTATGTTATTTCTGTTACTTTTAAACTAATAATTTAAATTGCGTTCAACTGGTTTAAGAAAAATATGAACACGTTTTTTTAAGTTTTTTTAACTGATATTGAGACTTATATAAGAAACTATTTTTGTTGTATTGGGAGGTGCCATGCCCACTATTCCCTTTTCTCCTAAGTATACTTACCTCAATTATGAATATTAGCAAACATAGACATCCGTAGAGAATTTTGAGACTTTAGCTATAAGAATTATTGAAGTACATGTAAAAAAAATCCAATTGTACGGGAGGTGCCACACCAAAAAGTTTCAGACCTTAGCTGTCACAGATAATGAAATACACATATAAATATTTCCATGCTATTAGAGGTTCCACACCCATAATTCACTTCCTGCCTATACTCATCTTAGTTATGCATATTAGCATAATAAATACCCATATTAAATTTGGAGATTTCAGCTGTTACATTCATTGACATATATATGTAAAAGATTTTTTCTTGTAAAGGAGGTGCCACGCCTATTATTATCTTCACACCCAAACTCAGCTTAATTGTGAACATTTACATTGTAAACACCTGCACAAAATTTGGAGACTTTAACCCATACACAGCTGAATTATGCATATTACCATTATAAACATCTTTACAAAGTTTTAAGAGTTCCACTGTTACAGTTATTGAGATATATAAAAAAACTATTTTCGTTGCATGTGAGACGCGACGCCCATTTATTTCTTACCGCCCACACAAAGCTCAATTATGCATATTAGCACTTTAAACATCCGTACGAAGTTTGGAGACTTCAGCTATTACAGTTATTGAGATATATACATATACAACTATTTTCGTTGTATGGGAGGTGCCACGCCCATTTATTTATTACCGCCTACACAAAGCTCAATTATGCATATTAGCGCTATAAACATCCGTACGAAGTTTGGAGACTTCAGCTATTACAGTTATTGAGACATATACAAAAAACGATTTTCGTTGTATGGGAGGTGTCACGATTATTTTTTTTTCCGCCCATACAAAGCTCAAGTATGCATATTAGCACTATAAACATCCGTACGAAGTTTGGAGACTTCAGCTATTACAGTTATTGACATATGTACAAAAAACTATTTTTGTTGTATGGCAGGTGCCACGCCCATTTATTTGTTTCCGCCCATACACAATTAAATTATGCACATCAATAAATAAGTTAGCTGTACCAAATTTGGAGACTTCAGCTATAATAGGTATTGAGCTATGTGAGAAAAACTGTTCAATTTGTATGGGAGGTGCCACGCCCAGTCGGAATTTCCAAAAACAAATTAGCCTAAAACGCATTCCGAGATATCGGGTATGTCTTTTTTTCAAGTTTTATTAAAATCGGTCCAGCCGTTCTTGACTTATAAGCGGTGTCACTAACAAAAAAAAATTGTTCTTTTATACATATATAAGATTGTGTGTAATACACACAGTTTAGTTGTTGTTGACCACACATCATCACAGTCATTTTTTTATCGACCACACATCATGGCAGTATTTAAGTTGTATAAACAACAGTGCATGACACCACTCTTTATTCTTAACTACACTACATTGCATCAAAGAAACTGTGGCAGCTACAATACATTACAGCACTTAAGTAGTTTAACCGCACAACAACACAAGAATTAGAAAATTATGCGGTTCTTGAATTAGTTTGAAATAGGACTTGATGCAGATCTCTAATGTAAATCAACTAAGTCAATTCTCTTATTGGGCCTATAAATTCATCCTATAATTAGCTTTTTTTCCCAAGGATGAAACTTCGACAAATATGTATTCAATCTTTTCGCCAGGTAGAGATTGGAAAATGAATTTGCTTGTTATACCCTTTTTAATAAAAATAGCCACGCCTCCTCCATGCGTACGCCTGTCACAACGAAACATCTTAAAGCCAGGTAGTGCATATGTATATACCATCAGGGATACTTCTGTCAAACCATGTCTTACACACACAAATTACATCAACACAAGAGTTTTCAAAGATATACCGATATTCATTAATTTTATTGTTTAAATTAAATTATATGACAGATATTAATGCCAGATTTTTGCTTACATAAAATACAAATCATGTTAAAGTAGCATCATTGGAACTAACGAAATTTGTTTCATCGATCAATACCATATATAATAATATTTATTGCAAAAAAAGCAAAGCAGGAAGGAATTAATATAAATTAGCAATGCAATTAGGGGATTCACAAGGTGTTCTATTATGTCATATTGTCATAATGTTATAAAATTTCACAATGGTTTAAAAACATTGTTGTTGTCTTTCATACAAAAAAAGTTTTAAAAAAATACTACGTCGTTTGGTATGTTTATTAAATTGTCATAACCATGGCGCAATTATGAGTATCAGGTGGTGTCGATTCTACAACAACAAAATTTGGTGAATATAATTTTCGTTTTTGTTGTAGTTTTCGTTGGCTCTGTTGTCAAAAAAAAGATATGTAAAAGTAAACAACTTTGACTACCCAGCCTCGATTTATGTATGAAAAAAGTAGATCAGCTGTGCTCGTAACACCACCTGGTACAATAATTTCACCATGGTCATAACCAAGGCGAATTCATGAGAAGGTGGTCTTGACAGATCAGCTGACTATTTTTTGCTCGTGCAATTTTCCTCGTAATGTGTCAAAAGTTTGTATATGTGCTTCTTCTTGATTTCAAAAAAATTACGCATCGGTTAGATTTTTAAACTAAAAATTTAAAAAAGTGTTTTTAATTAACAAATAGTAAAACCAAAAGATGCGTTCTTGTGCTTTGTGCAAAAAAAAACACTGTAAAATTAATTTTATTCACGTTTTTCTTCTGCAAATAATTTGTGTTTTTTTTAATGATGCCATATACAAATAATTTGTGTTTTTTTTTTAATGATGCCATATTTGTGTTTGACATTTTAGGTACGAATTTTTCGCCTGCGTCTACCTTGTATGAATTTGCCTTGGGTCATAACAATTCCACATTATTAACCTTTTAACACGAATAGTGTCGAAAACTTTTATAACTCTCGACCTCAAATCTTCTTCGTCTATTTCTATTATCCATACGAACGTTAAAATTTTCTAAAGTTTTCTATGAACTTTAAAACTGGCACAAGGTATTTTTATTATATTATTTGCAGTACAAAATAACTTGGCTGGGTATATTAAAAGAGCAATGTGAAGGGTATATAAGATTCGGCAGAGGCAAATATAGCGATCTTTCCTGATGTGCTTAAAAGTGCGAATGTCAAAAAAATTTTAATTTTTATACAAAATTTAATTCTTTTGACATTCACATTTCCAAAGATCCGTATAGCTCCTGATATTACCTGAATGAATGAGACCTGTAAAAGAACGGGCCTTGCTAAGGCGAAGGCATGAATAAATACGAAGACAAAGTATCCATTACTTTTTTTTTTTAATTGTAACATTTTTCAATTTTCTTAATGACAACGTATTTGTATTTCAAATACAAGTTTGTAGTCATGCTTATGGTTTAATTTCGTGTTGCATTCGTGGTTTCAAAATTTTAAAACATGCTTAACAAACATGTTGCAAAGTCTGTACCTATCTATAACTTTAAACTATTCGAGCTTTTACACCTAAAAAAGGGTTATTTTTTCGAAAAAGTACTTTTTATTCTTTTTTAGAATCACTGACCACATTGAATTTGTATATAAATTCATTTGATATAAATAATTTTAAAAGTAAATTTAAGAACTTACCTGTGGAATTTAGGTTTATTTATTTCACTTAAATTTTTTATTTAACTAAAATTTTTTATTTAACTAAGATACAATGAACCACTTTCAATGAGTTAAACACTACAAATGTAAGTATGGCCCCTAATATTTAACGCTCATCACAAATTTTACAGTTATAAAATTCTCTTCTATTCCACCGTTCCTATAAAAATGTTAAGTGGTGAAAGAACATTAGCACCATTTTTAAAGCCAAATTTAACATGGAGCCGTGGGTAAGTTTATTTTATTTTATTTTATTTTATTTTATTTTATTTTATTTGTTTTATTTCTTTTTGTTTATATTTTCAGGATTTCTTTAAGTTGCTGGTTCAAAAGAACAACAAAAAAAATAAAAAAGGAAAGGTAAGCCCTTAATTTAAATATTTTTCCCCTACTTTTTTTAAAAATTTAAAAAAAATCCATTTTATTTCATTTTTAGAAGGCAGGCCCCACAGCACAAAACTTGCGGGCAAATAAAAAGAGGTCGCAGCAAGCAATAAGATGGCAACAGCCAGTACAATGGCAGCAGCCAGCGCAATTGCAGCAGCCAGTGCAATGGCTGCAACCAGTGCAATGGCAGCAGCCAGTGCAATGGCAGCAGCCAGTGCAATGGCAGCAACCAATGCAATGGCAGCAGCCAGTACAATGGCAGCAGCCAGTGCAATGGCAGCAGCCAGTGCAATGGCAGCAGCCAGTGCAATGGCAGCAGCCAGTGCAATTGCAGCAGCAGCCATTGCAGCAGCAGCCAGTGCAATTGCAGCAGCCAGGGCAATTGCAACAGCCGGTGCAATTGCAACAGCCCGTTCACCATCAAGTGCCGATAGTAACACAGCAGCCTGTACCAGCTCAACAGGCCGAGCCAGTGGACCAGGGCCAGCCAGTTAACCAGGCCCAACCTTTGCCACAGCCAGTGGCAACGCAGCAGCCTCTTGAAATGGAGAAACCTGTGCTGCAACAGCCTGTGACATCGCCTCAGGTCCAACCAGAGTCATGAAAACGAAATAAAATTGTTTTATAAATAAAAAAATTATATAAACTTAAGCCAAAGTGCTTAATAAATAATTTTAAAAAACCTACCACTTATATTTTTTGTTTTTGTGTAATTCTTACCATATAAATAAGGGAATAGAAAATTAATGGTAGCCTGTAATACATTTGAACCCTCTAGGAGCACTCCAAAAGCGGTGGTAACGAATTTTAATTTTACATACAAATTTCATACTTTTGTATGGAAACACACATAAGGAGTAAAGATAGGGGGTAAGTTTATTTTAACAAAACATAGGGAATTCAAAACCAATGGTAGCCTGTAATACATTTGAACCCTCTAGGAGCACTCCAAAAGCGGTGGTAAAGATTTTTAATTTTACATACAAATTTCTTACTTTTGTATGGAAACACCCATAAGGAGTAAAGATAGGGGGTAAGTTTATTTGAACAAAACATAGGGAATGCAAAACTAATGGTAGCCTGTAATACATTTGAACCCTCTAGGAGCACTCCAAAAGCGGTGGTAAAGATTTTTAATTTTACATACAAATTTCTTACTTTTGTATGGAAACACCCATAAGTAGTAAAGATAGGGGGTAAGTTTATTTGAACAAAACATAGGGAATGCAAAACTAATGGTAGCCTGTAATACATTTGAACCCTCTAGGAGCACTCCAAAAGCGGTGGTAAAGATTTTTAATTTTACATACAAATTTCTTACTTTTGTATGGAAACACCCATAAGGAGTAAAGATAGGGGGTAAGTTTATTTGAACAAAACATAGGGAATGCAAAACTAATGGTAGCCTGTAATACATTTGAACCCTCTAGGAGCACTCCAAAAGCTGTGGTAACGAATTTTAATTTTACATACAAATTTCATACTTTTGTATGGAAACACACATAAGGAGTAAAGATAGGGGGTAAGTTTATTTTAACAAAACATAGGGAATTCAAAACTAATGGTAGCCTGTAATACATTTGAACCCTCTAGGAGCACTCCAAAAGCGGTGGTAAAGATTTTTAATTTTACATACAAATTTCATACTTTTGTATGGAAACACACATAAGGAGTAAAGATAGGGGGTAAGTTTATTTTAACAAAACATAGGGAATTCAAAACTAATGGTAGCCTGTAATACATTTGAACCCTCTAGGAGCACTCCAAAAGCGGTGGTAAAGATTTTTAATTTTACATACAAATTTCTTACTTTTGTATGGAAACACCCATAAGTAGTAAAGATAGGGGGTAAGTTTATTTGCACAAAACATAGGGAATGCAAAACTAATGGTAGCCTGTAATACATTTGAACCCTCTAGGAGCACTCCAAAAGCGGTGGTAAAGATTTTTAATTTTACATACAAATTTCTTACTTTTGTATGGAAACACCCATAAGGAGTAAAGATAGGGGGTAAGTTTATTTGAACAAAACATAGGGAATGCAAAACTAATGGTAGCCTGTAATACATTTGAACCCTCTAGGAGCACTCCAAAAGCGGTGGCAAAGATTTTTAATTTTACATACAAATTTCATACTTTTGTATGGAAACGCCAATAAGGAGTAAAGATAGGGGGTTGGTTTATTTAAACAAAATGTTGGGAATAGAAAAATAATGATATTCGGTTGTAAATTTGAATCCTCTAGGAGCACTCTAGAAGCGGTGGTAAACATTTTTAAATTTACATGAAAATTTCTTACTTTTGTGTGGAAACACCCATAAGGAGTAAAGATAGAGGGTAGGTTTATGTATGTATGTACAATGTATAAGTTTATTGTCTGTTTTTTTTCAATCAATTTTTTTTTAAGAAGAATACATAAATAATAAAATTAGAAAAAAATGAGCTTGTCTATCAACAACAGGCTGTAATGTTTTCCACCAAAGATTTGACCCCAACCAATTAAGCTGAAAAAAAATTACAAATTAAATTTATTGAAAAAATTTTATTAAAATGTATATTTTTGGGTACATACCACCAATGTTTTTATGCACGACTATTAAGAGCGATTTTTTCACCCTTTTCCGTACATAGAGTTGTGTAGTATAATACTGTATGTAGCGTACTTACATGGCACATGTTTATTTGAAAATAAACAAAAGCATCAAATTACATATATTCATAAGTACGGTCAACGGTTTGAGCATTGGACAATTGTTGTTATAACGTCAGCATAATATTTCTTACACATGTTTGTACTGTAGGAATAAACAAACAGTCAACACTTTATAATTGTACAAATGTTTTCCGATGACCACTAGTAAAATCTAATGCAAAATGTTCAACCAAATATTACATCTCCCACTGTAGGTAAGATTGCTTGGTAAGCAATAATATTGTATAAATTCGAAGCAAATTCAATAAAGAAATCAATTCTTGATCAAACATAAAACGGTGCGTTCAATCCGCACTATAAAAAGAAAACATTCAAAAGTAGTTTCATTTAATTTATTACATGGCGATCCTGCCAGCATAAGGAGTGCTAAAATCAAACAAGCACCCTTATGACTAAATATTTGCTTCTAAAAGGAATAGTGCTAAAAAAGAAAAATCAAGCACCCTTTATAAGAAAAAATATAAAATTTAAAGAAAAAGGGATAGTGCTTTTAAGATAATAAGCACCCTTTTAAAATATATTTTGTCCTGGCAGACTAGCCGAACAGTCGCCAGCAGCAATGAAGGAAGGCCCTCAACCACTATCAATTGAGGAATACAAGAAGCGCCAACAAAAGAAAGACCAACGCCAAGAGTTACACATCCCAATCACCCGGAAACCCAAGCGGAGAGGAGGCTACCTCTGCCGACTAAAGAGAGAGAAGGCACTTCTACTGAGAGAAGTCAACAGTGCCACACCACCACACTGGGAAGACGCCTGTAAGCTGTGGGCAAGGATTGAGGAGCTGGAGCGGCTAATAGCTGCTAAACTAGCTAGAAATAATTAGTTTTTATATAAACGAAGTGCATTGTTTCGTGCACTCGTAGGTCAGTAGGCGTTAACCGCCGTTGACAAACATATTTTATTATGTAAGACATTTTTTTATTAATTATCAAAAGAAAAAAAAAATAAATAATAATAATAATAAGTAAATAAACATAATAATAATAATAGAATATAATAAATATGTATAGGAAGAAAGGCAAAAACCCGATAAATTGGGATTACAGGGAAGATAAAGTAACTCTAGAACAGGAAATTAAATTTATGACAGAATTTCTGGAATAGATAGAAAACTCACAAAGGAAAACATAGACGAACACGAAGATTATGACACCATTACGAGGATGAAATTAGCAGGAGTTAAAGATTAGAAAGGATAATGTGTAAATCCACAACTAAGTTGGAACGGGCAACGGCCAATGTTATAAACGAGGTAGAAGTAAGACAAGGAGGAATAAATTTGCTACAGATTGAAATTTGTTTGGTGATCATGACAATTTTAATGATATTGAACTTTTTATACCGCATTTATTCAATGCATAGTAGAAAACTAAAAAGAAAATACGTTAGTAAGGCAAATAATTTAGAACAAATTTAAATGGACAAATGGGAGATAATAAAAGCAATAATTATTAATGAGAAAAAGGAATTTTTAAAGGCATATAAATGCGTAAATAAGAATATATACATAAAGCCTGAAACCGTGAGGAAACATTTGAGTACTATAATAAGCTCTTTAGAGAAAATAAGGAGAATAATAAACGAGAATAATAAAAAATTCACAAAAGAACATAGAAAAAAAGTTTTGGATACATTTTGGCATTTACGTGACCAATTAATAAAGATATTAGATAGGTACAAAATTGACCAGGATCTACCTCATACAATTGAAGAGGAAATTAGAATAGACCTCAATATAGTATTGCTAGCAGAGAGACATCCTAATTAGGAATCAATAGGTGAAACTTCAGACACAGACAGTCCAGAACAGTTTAAAATGCCACAAACAGTAGTAGAATTTCTTAACACCGCCTCAAGGCTTATTTGCGACTTTGACGGAAAACCTGAAAATTTACGAACATTCTTGGACTCACTTGAGCTGGTAGATACACTAAAGGAAGACCATGAGCAAGTGGCAGTAACCCTTATTAAGACAAAATTAAAAGGAACTGCGAGAAACCTTATAACCAGTGAGACAACGATAGTAGAAATAATTAACAGACTGAAAAGTACAGTAAAAGGGGAATCTGTTGAAGTATTGTCAGCAAAGATAATGAATATTAGACAAAATTACAAGACTGTAAATGTGTATTGCAACGAAATTGAGAATTTGACAAAATCATTGGAGAATGCGTACATATCTGATGGTTTGCCATGCGAACTGGCAAACAAATATTCTACACAAGTAGCTATAAAGGCACTCACTAAAAACTGCACAACAGATAAGGTAAAACTTATCATGGAGGCAGGCCAATTTAACAGCATGAATGAGGCTGTCAGTAAATTCGTTAATAGTTGCACTGAAGCAACCGGTCAACAGAACTCAATACTGTACTACAGACGAAGGAATAATAATGATAATAATTTCCGTAAGAATTACAGAAACTTCCGCAATGGGGACAAGTACCCAAGACATGACAACTTCCGAAACAGGAACAACAATAATAATAATAATAACAATAGACACGGACAGAATAATAATAATTACCGTAGAAACAGAAATTACGTGAGAGCAACAGAATCATACCTGAATGATTCGGAAAACTCGAATTTTCCCCTAGGAACAATTCAATAGACAATAAAGTTTACAACCTTAACCTCAACTTATCTTCTTTTATAAATATCAAAATTAATACCAATAACACCAAATTAACATTATTAATAGATACAGGAGCTAATATTTCACTGATGAAATTGGAACATATCACATTTGATCAAATAAACACCGATAGAACTACGACATTAAGTGGAATCGGAGAAGGGAAAATAAAATCAATAGGCAGTACATTTTGTGAACTAAAACACAGAAATTTTATAATACCACATTACTTTTAGGTAGTAGACAATAATTTTCCAATACCATGTGATGGAATAATTGGAATGGACTTCATAAAGAGGTATAATTGTATATTAGATTTCGATAAAGAACAAGATTACCTTATCCTACGACCACACAATATGAATCATACCATAGAAATAGAGATTAGAAATGACTCTGACAATATAACTCTACCACCAAGAGCTGAAGTTGTACGTCAAGTTAAACTAGAACACTTAGAAAAAGAAATACTAATACCAAATCAGGAAATAGAAGCAGGCATTTTCATAGCAAACACATTGGTGAAATCAGATAATGCACATATACGTTTTTTAAACACTACAAATAATATTATTGAAATTAACAAAAATAGAATAAGAACTGAAAGTATCACTGATTATAATATAGTTATGAATAATCATCATAACTTTTTAGCTAGAAAGACAGAAGTTTTGAAAACGTTGAGAAAAAATTTTCCGGAACAATTTAAGGGAACATTAGAACAACTTTGTACAGAATACAGTGATATTTTCGGTTTGGAATCAGAAACAATAACCACTAATAATTTCTATGAACAGAGACTAAGGGTTCAAGATACACAACCAGTATACATAAAAAATTATCGCATACCACAATCACATAAAAAAGAAATTGATAGACAGGTTAAGAAACTTATACAGGACAGAATAGTTGAACCATCAATTTCCGCTTATAATAGTCCGATTTTATTGGTACCCAAGAAACAATTACCAAACTCAGGCAAGAAAAGATAAATAAAAAATTAGTAGCGGACAAATTTCCACTGCCCAGAATAGATGACATTTTAGACCAGCTTGGCAGGGCGAAATATTTTTCTTGTTTAGACTTAATGTCTGGATTCCACCAGATTGGATTAGAGAACAAATCCAGAGACTTAACGTCATTCTCGACAAACAATGGCGCATATAGATTTACTAGGCTACCATATGGCCTTAAAGTAGCACCAAATTCATTCCACAGAATGATGACAATAGCATTTAGTGGTTTGAAACTAAATCAGGCATTCTTATATATGGACGACCTAGTCGTACTGGGATGTTCTGAGAAACACATGCTTTAAAAGAGGTATTTGATTTGTGCCGAGAGCGCAATCTTAAATTAAATCCAGAAAAATGCTCATTCTTTATGAGGGAAGTAACATATTTGGGACATAAATGCACAGAAAACGGAATTCTACCAGATGACAGCAAATATTCAGTTATAAAAAATTACCCAACACCAACAGATGCAGACAGCGCGAAAAGATTTGTAGCATTCTGCAACTACTATCGTAGATTTATTAAAAATTTTTCAGAATATTCTAGACATCTCACGAAATTATCTAGAAAAGGAACCAAGTTCGAATGGACGAAAGAATGTGATTTCGCATTTGGATATCTGAAAGAGGCATTAATGAGTCCAACACTACTTAAGTATCCAGATTTCACAAAACAATTTTGTATAATAACCGACGCAAGCAAGTACGCTTGTGGCGCGGTATTAACTCAAGAATATGATGGTAGAAATTTGCCAGTGGCATACGCGTCAAAAACATTCACTAAAGGTGAAAGTAATAAGTCAACAATCGAACAGGAATTAACTGCAATACACTGGGCGGTTACTCATTTCAGACCATACATATATGGAAAACATTTCCTTATAAAAACGGACCATAGACCATTAACTTATTTATTTTCTATGAGAAATCCAAGTTCTAAACTGACTAGGATGAGACTTGACTTAGAGGAATATGACTTTACAGTGGAATATCTTAGGGGAAAGGACAACCATGTTGCTGATGCTCTATCACGTATTACTATAACAGACTTGAAGGACATGAATAATAAAATTGACTGTGTATTAAAAGTCACGACGAGATCGATGACAAATAGCAGGAATATTAAGGATAACTTGAATAGGCAGAACAAGATAATGGAAAATGATAGGCCCAATATATTTATACCTTTGAATAATACTGACGTCAGAAAATATTTTAAATTAAAGATTACACCCGATAAGTGTTACATGAAACGGGGAAAATCAATTATAGCATATATGAGAATTAACGATTTGTTTATTAATGGGAATATTGATTTAGAACAATTTTTCCCAAGGCTCGAGGAAATGGCCGGTAAACATAACGTAGATAAACTACAAGTGGCACCTAGCGAGAAAATTTTCGAATTAGTCTCGGTTCACGATTTTAAGGATAAGGGCAATAAAATATTAAAGAAATTAAGGGTAGCGCTACTGAACAAGGTGACCCAAGTTAATGGAAAAGATACACAAGTTATTCAGGAAATTATACACAGATACCATGATGACAATTTACAGGGAGGACATTGTGGAATATACAGGACATTAGAGAAAATAAGACGATACTATTACTGGAAAAATATGTCGAAAGACATTACTAAATATGTCAAGGCATGTCATAAATGCCAGGTATCCAAGACTACGAAACATTTGAAAAGTCCAATGATAATCACACCAACACCTACGAAGGCTTTTGACACAGTGTTCGTGGACACAATTGGACCTTTTCCCAAATCAATAGAAGGTAATGAATACGCAATCACTTTAATTTGTGATTTGACTAAATATTTAGTTACCATTCCAATACGAAATAAATCGGCTAAAACTATCGCAAAAGCGATAATGGACAAATTTATCCTTACCTTTGGTCCAATGAGGACGCTCATATCGGACATGGGTACAGAGTATAAGAACTCTATATTAACGGAGTTATGCAATCTTTTGAAAATAGAAAAAATCACTTCAACAGCTCATCATCATCAAACATTAGGGACAATCGAAAGGAGTCATCGTACATTTAACGAATACGTACGTTCATATATATCAGTGGATAAAACTGATTGGGACGAATGGCTCAGATATTTTACATATTGTTTTAATACAACCCCATCCACTGTTCATAATTATTGCCCATATTAACTAGTATTTTCAAAAACACCAAATAAATTTCAACAATTCAGCGAATTAGACAGAATAACACCGTTATACAATATGGATGATTATGCCAAGGAAGCTAAATATAGGTTACAAATAGCACATAAGAGAGCTCAAATACTACTAGATAAATATAAGATTAAACAGAAAGTAGGTTACGATAGACATATAATAGATTATAACTTTAGCATAGGAGATTTAGTATTACTCAAAAATTAATCAGGACATAAGATGGAACAAAAGTATAATGGTCCTTTTGAAGTTAAGGATATTGATTTAAGAAATAATGTAACAATAGTTGATAAGAAAACAAATAAAACACAAATAGTACATAAGAATAGACTTAAGATTTATGTACAATAATTAATAAATAAGTAACACATATAAAAAAAAAAATATGTAATTAATAATATTAAATTGACAATTAGATATAGCTTGAACATGTTCAATATAATAATTATATGTTAACTAATAAAAGAATGAACACGCAATAAAATTTGAGTGTCCATTCTTCCGTAAAAAGGAAGTGTACAAATATTTATAGTAAATATCAACCCAAACACTTGAATTTGGACTGTACTATATTTTATTTTTCCTGTAAAATCTTCAAGCACTTGGAACTTGAAGACAAAATGATTAAAATAATTAAAAAACCAACTTTCTGCTAGTTACTAACTAATTTTCATTTTTATTCAATTATTTATACTAAATTTAAATACACATTATGCTGACTTGACAATATAACAAAAATGTAATTTGATCTATTAAACCAAAAATAACTTAATATTAACCAATTACAATTGAAGAAAATAAACCAAAAATAACTTGAAATTGACCAATTATAATTAAATGAAATTTGATATACTTAATATTAGGGGTATTCATGATGAGCAAAATTATGAGTATACCCCGATAGGGGTATTCACGATATGCAAAATTATGAGCTTTAACATCCTCCCCCCCGTTGAACGGATGTTTAACAAAGTTTACAACAGCAGCTGCTATACCTGGGAGATATGGTTGAACTAGACGTCTAGGATAAATCTATTACCTTGATGGCGGGGCATTGGTATCGGTGTCATCTTAGTATCTCGTAACTCAATGTTTTCGTGAGTGGTCACAGTGCTCGTTGAATTTTTTACCTTACATCCTTTCTTACATTTACTTAGCAGTATGGCGAGTGTGGCTAAACTTATTGAAAGTGCTAGGTACCCAATCGCATGACTGTGTTGTTGGTGGGACTTAAGTTCATTCGGTAAGTCCAAAATTTTTTGCTCTTTTAACGACTTCTGTAAGGTTAGTAGCTCCTTTATATTTTTGTCATCCACGTTATCCAGGCTAATATAGGTTGATTGATTCACGGATTGAGTATCGTAACCTGTTGCCGACAAGTCGGAAATCCTGCCAAGGCTGGTGTATGACGACCTTATTATAGTCGATATAGTTTTTTGTCCACTCATGGTAACAAACTCATTTTTAAGAACACATTCTGGCTGAAGCGCAAGTAAGCCGGATCCTTTGAACGAAAGATTAATAATGTCTCTGTTACAAACAGCTGTTGCACGTGATGGCGATGAGGTGGCATATATCCATTGATTTCTCTTGTTAAGTGGGATCCATTTGGAGTTAGATTTTTCTATTTTGCAAGTAGGTGTAGTTTTGTTATTATACAAATTTATTTCACATTCACACATCTCTGAACCATAGCTGTATTGGATATGAGCGTTGGAACATAGGAAGACGTCTTGTTTTATGATGTTGCAGGAGTTTAGCTCTGACCTTGTAAGAAGTATATATTGTTTACGGGACGGATTTATACCCAGAAAGGTAGTACATGGCTTGATGGCCACCATGCTGTTGTCCATTGTGTTGGGTACAGGAGTCAAATATAATACCATAAACTCCTCATCTTCAACTAATGGTAGAGTGACCTTGAACACTACATGTTGACTAGTGAGCCTTCCTTGAACCGTCATCAGTCCAAATAGTTCTAGGAGTTCATCCTTATCAGTAACGGGAAGATGGGTTGACGTTGGTGCATGCAGTTTTATTTGATTGACTTCACCTTGTAACTGGTCTGGAGTTAGTAATAGTGGACTGATTTTTCCGTGATGCGTATCGATAAGAGTGTTGAGAATTGACGACTGTATTTCCTTTACATTGTTTGCAGCCAAAGTTAATTCTAGAACTCCAGAATTAAATAGTTGTGTAAGTTGTACTTGAACTAGCCAATTACCGATGTTTTCCACAGTATCCAAAATGGTTTTAAATTTCCGTTCCAATTGCTCAAATTTTGCCTTAGCTGCCATTTGATTCTGTCGCATAATATTCAGTGTCGAGTCGACAATTGACGTTTGATTTTTTAGTAATTTTAGTAAAAATGACTCATTTTCCTTTACTTGTCGAATTGTATCAGATATTTGGTCAGCATAGTCTGAGTCCAATATTCCAAATAGCGAATAAGCAACATTTCCAACTATATTCAGGGCTCCTCTTTTACTTCGTAACAATCGATTCTCCAGCTGTAATTCACCTTCTAATTGCTTGAAGTGATCAATAATGTGCAGACATGATCCGTTTTGCCTTATCAGTTTACAAAGTTCCCGTAAGGATTTTGTGCCATTGGTCAGAATGGATGTTTCCGACCAGTAGGTGGTTAAATCGTAGTAAACAAATATATTCCATTCGGTAGTTGCCATTAAGGTTGTACCGATTCGCTCAAAGTGGATTCCCAATTTGGATCCAAATTTCCTATTTTCGACTGGATTCCCAAGTACTAATGGTAGTAGAAGCATCACTATGACTAATGTTAAATTAATAGGATTTGTGCATGTTCTCTTTCTTTTGGCCTTGGGTTCTTTGTTGCAGTCAGAGGAGAGGTCAAAACCAGTTTGCTCGTTATCATTTGTACCATCAACAGCTGTCTTAGAATCTTGATCAATGGGTAAGAGGGCAAGTCGGTGTATTGGCCGTTTGAATATTCCATTGGTAGTTTTTATTTCTACGACTCTAACGACACCATCATCACCAGGGTGAGCTTGTACAATTCTCGCCAAGGGCCATCTCATAACTGGTAGGTTGTCTTCCTTGACTACTACCATGTCTCCAATCTTGATGTTAGGACACTGTTTAGTCCACTTATAACGTTGCTGGAGCTGGTTTAGATACTCAGTAGACCATCGTTTCCAAAATTCTTGCTTGAGATGAGAGACAAGTTTCCAATGGGACAAGCCTGATACCCTTGCTGGAGCTGCACTGCTGTCTATTTGCGATGTGAGCGCCTCACCAATAAGAAAGTAACTAGCAGAAAGTTGGTTTTTTAATTATTTTAATCATTTTGTCTTCAAGTTCCAAGTGCTTGAAGATTTTACAGGAAAAATAAAATATAGTACAGTCCAAATTCAAGTGTTTGGGTTGATATTTACTATAAATATTTGTACATTTGTACAAATTTCCTATTTTCGACTGGATTCCCAAGTACTAATGGTAGTAGAAGCATCACTATGACTAATGTTAAATTAATAGGATCTGTGCATGTTCTCTTTCTTTTGGCCTTGGGTTCTTTGTTGCAGTCAGAGGAGAGGTCAAAACCAGTTTGCTCGTTATCATTTGTACCATCAACAGCTGTCTTAGAATCTTGATCAATGGGTAAGAGGGCAAGTCGGTGTATTGGCCGTTTGAATATTCCATTGGTAGTTTTTATTTCTACGACTCTAACGACACCATCATCACCAGGGTGAGCTTGTACAATTCTCGCCAAGGGCCATCTCATAACTGGTAGGTTGTCTTCCTTGACTACTACCATGTCTCCAATCTTGATGTTAGGACACTGTTTAGTCCACTTATAACGTTGCTGGAGCTGGTTTAGATACTCAGTAGACCATCGTTTCCAAAATTCTTGCTTGAGATGAGAGACAAGTTTCCAATGGGACAAGCCTGATACCCTTGCTGGAGCTGCACTGCTGTCTATTTGCGATGTGAGCGCCTCACCAATAAGAAAGTGACCAGGAGTAAGTGCCTCAAGATCGTTTGGATCATTCGACATTGGCGTCAATGGGCGGGAGTTAAGAATTGCCTCAATTTCTACTATTATTGTTTCCAGTTCTTCCTGTGTTAGAGATGCTGATGCAACGCTGCGTAATAGAAGATGCTTCGCTGACTTCACTGCAGCTTCCCATAACCCGCCGAAGTGTGGTGCTCGCGGTGGAATGAAATGAAATTGAATACCTTTTGAACTTAAAGTGGAAGTGATTGCTTCTTGTCCCTTGTTGGAATGGATGCTTTCGGCCAATTCTGATAGTTGATTTTTAGCACCAATGAAATTCGTAGCGTTATCAGAATATATGTTCTGACAACGGCCTCGACGGCTGATGAAACGTTTCAGTGCACCAATGAATGCTTCAGTTGACAGATCGGTTACCAATTCAAGATGTGTGGCCTTGGTTGCAAAACAACAAAACACAGCTATATATGCCTTGGTTGGCCTTTTACCTCTGGTCTTGTGGTGAATCCAAAATGGACCACAATAGTCAACTCCTGCATTTATAAAGGGACGAGAAGGAGTGACACGAGGTTGGGGTAAATTTCCCATGAATTGATGGATTAGTTGTGGCCGCGCTCGGGTACATTTAACGCATTTTTGGACTGTTGATCGAGCCATTATTTTGCCCTTTATTGGCCAAAATCGTTGTCGTATGATGTATAATAGTGCTTGCGGTCCGCAATGTTTGTTTTCTTCGTGCGCCATTGTAAAAAGAAGTTTTACGAGGGGATCATTGTAGGGAATCAGCATTTGATGTTTTGCATCGTATGATATGGATGATGCCTCTAATCGGCCCCCTACTCTGAGTATCTCTCTGTCATCGATGAATGGAGACAGACTACTAATTGAACTCTTTTTGTCAACCTCTTAGTTTTCTAATTCCTTTGAAGTCAAGAATAAATCTTTCGGACGAAGCATCCTGGGTGTTCTTGAGTTGTTTATAAATCGCATAACATATGCTAGAATCCTCTGCAGCGTCTTAAAGGAATTCTTGTGATTGATTCTGTATACCAGATCGTTAGAAGTTGATACCTCAATTGCTGCGACCGGAGTCACTTTCTTTCTTTCATTATCATTATGTGTTGCTAGAGATGGCAAAAATTCCGAGGGCCATGAGTCGTCCCTTCCGTGAAGGAAAAGAGGTCCGTAAAGCCATAAAGTACATGTTGGCAATTCCGCTGCTTGAAGTCCTCTAGACAATACGTCAGCTGGGTTATCCTTTGATCTCACATGTCGCCATTGATCAGGTAGCGTTAATGACTGAATTGTTGATATCCTATTAGCCACAAAGGTGTTAAAGGAGGTGGATTGTGCGTTTATCCAGGACAGCACAATCTCGGAGTCAGTCCATAGATGTATTGGTGTATTCTGTAACTTGAGGTCGCCTTTTATTCTATCTGCAAGTTGGGCCGCTATGACTGCTGCACATAGTTCTAATCTAGGTAGTGTCTGCTGTTTCAACGGAGCCACTCGTGATTTTGCACACAGCAGTCGTACTATCACGCGTCTATCCTTAAGAATTGCTCGAACATATGAAACTGCACCAAATGCCTTTTCAGATGCGTCTGCAAACACATGCAACTGCAATTTCACTGGAACCTCCCCATTGAATAGATGGCGTGATATCTTAAAGCCGTTTAAGCTACTTAAATCATTTCGAAACGCCTTCCAAGTCGCGCAAAGATTATCAGGTAAAGGTTCATCCCAACCTAGGCTTTGTTGCCACAATTGTTGAATGAAAATCTTTGCTTTAACCACCACAGGAGAGAGAAGCCCAAGAGGATCAAATAATTTTGCTATATCAGAAGTTGCGGTACGCTTCGAAATTACTTCAAGTTGATTGAGTTTCACCTTGGCGCAGAATTGATCGGCTTTGGGCAACCAAAATAACCCAAGAGTTTTGATAGTGTTTGTATTGCTGCCATTGAAATCCAGATTAACTTCTTGGTCACCAATAGGGATGTTTTTCAGTAATTGTGAATGGTTTGCGCACCATTTTTTCAAACTGAAGCCATGCTTTTTTAAAATGGTGATGAGTTCTCGTTGCATTTCGATTGCTACATTGAGGTTGTCTGAGCCTCCAAGACCATCGTCCACATAAAAATTGTCTTTTAGCATCTGAGAGCCATATGGGAAATTTACAGAGTTTTCATCAGCTATTTTTTGTAGACATCTCGTGGCCAGGTAAGGCGCCGCACGTGTTCCATACGTAACTGTGGTTAATTTGTAATAATCAATGGGTGCATTTGGATGCTCTCTCCAGATAATTACTTGAAATTGATGATTGCTTGGATCAAGTAGAATTTGTCGATACATCTTTTCGATATCCGTTGTAAATACGAATTTTGGCAATCGAAATCGGAGGAGAATTGAAAATAACTCACTTTGCACAGTAGGACCAGTGTACAGTAGATCGTTCAATGAATAGCCTGAAGAAGTTTTAGCTGACGCATCAAAGACCACTCGAAGTTTTGTCGTAGAGCTATCTGGTTTCAGTACGCTGTGGTGAGGAATAAAATATTTTGGACCACACAAGGTATCGATATCGACTCTTTGCATGTGGCCTAATTGTTTGTACTGTCTCATGAATTCTACATATTGTGTCCGGATAGCTTCATCTTTCAAGAGTTTGCGCTCTAAGCTCGTGAACCTGTTAAAAGCCATGGCATGCGATTCTCCCAAGGCCTCTGGGTTTTCTCGAAAGGGAAGTCTGACTATAAATCGACCTTCTTGGTTAGTATGCACATGCTGATTAAAGTCCATCTCACATAACTTCTCGGAGGGTGAGAGTGGTCGTTCGATGGTCTTAAGCTCGTCTAATTTCCAGAGCTGTTCTATGGTTTCTTCTAACGATGTGGGGGTATCAAATATCGCACAAGTAAATGCGCATTGAGAATTTTGTGACGCATACCCCGTGACTGAACCACCTACAATCCAGCCGAGAGCAGTGTTCTGTATCACTGGTAAGTCGTCATTAAGGCGAATTGTTCCACTCTGGGTGAGTTTATAGTAAAATTCTGCTCCAAGCAGAATATCTATTTTTTCAGGAACATTGAATTGGGGATCTGCCAATGGAATATTGCTTGGAATGTTCCAGGTTGAAATGTCAATATGTCGACTTGGTTGTGGTGGTATGATACTTGGTAGCACATACGCATCTAGATTTGCAGAGAAGTTGAGATCCCTTGACTTCATCTCGACCTTTACACGATAATTTGACCTTTTCTGAGTCTCACCAACACCATCGATACAGAGCGAGGTCTCTGTTGGAGACATAAACAATTTTTGTGTTACACGTCTTGATACGAGATTAACTTGTGATCCAGAATCAAGTACTGCCCTGAACTGGCTTGAAATACCGTTAGGAGCAGAGATAATTACCTTTGCCGTTGCTAATAAAACATACCCCTGGCACCTCCCTGCAGCATTTGTAGCTGCTGAAGTTGTTACGACAGTGTTTTCTGACGACGTGACTGGTTGAGCACCTGATTGAGGGGATGTGCTTCTTGAGGCTAAATTTGAGTTGGAGGAGGATTGTTGAGGTATTTGTTGCAAATGCAGCAAAGTGTTGTGCTTTTTCATACACTTCTTGCAGCTGCTTGAACTGCAAGTTTTTGATGTATGACCTGTTTTGAAGCAGTTTACACAGAGTCCTTGCTTCTGAACCCATTGAAGCCGGCTTGATACTGGCTGGTGCAAAAACTGGTTGCACTTATAGATATTGTGGACTCCATTGTGGCAGAAGTTGCAGGAACTGTTTGTTATGCTTGATGATGCGATCGATGAAGTAGCCTTGTTTGTGGTCTTCTCCTTTTGACCGATAGCTTCCATTGACTGAAACTGGATTTCCAAAAATGATAGCAAATCGACTATTGTAGGTACTTCTCTGGGTTCCTTCAGTGATTGAACGAACCTGATGTGTGTGGTTTTATCCAGCTTTTTTATTAAAATCTGCAGCAATATTGCATCCCATGAAGTTGTCTCAATCCCAAGGTTGTTTAGTGCTAATAAGCATTCTTTAGTAGTGTCATGAAGACCCTTAATGGCCGTTACATTTGATGTACCTGCTGATTGATTCATTATTTTATCAACCAAGTTTGCTACCAGAATTCGTTTATTGTTGTACCGATCTTGTAGTGTTTTCCACGCAGTGACGTAGTTAGCGTCTGATAGGGAAAAATGGCTTATTAGGTGCGCTGCTTCCCCAGATACATTGCTCTTCAGGTACCACATTTTTTGGATTGCAGGTATCGGTTGCTTATCTACCATTTCAGAAAACAACTCATAAAACTGGCGCCATTTTAGGTAGTCACCATCGAACTGCGGTATAGTGATCTTGGGCAGCTGTAATGAGCTTCGGGTTGATGCACATGGGATATCGACAGTTGCTTGTGCTGCATCAACGTCGTGGATCTTATCAGCCATAATAGACCAGTTGGTTACCTTTTCCTGAACCAAATCGTTAAGGATGTAGAAGTCTTCCGTATTGAAATCAAAGGCAGATGGATCTTCAATGTTTTCAAGAATCTCATCATATAGATCTTGGATTTGGTTCCAGAGCTTATTGATAGTGTCCAGCTTTACGCTATAATATGCACGGGGATAACTATCATCGTTGTTCGTGGAGCCACTTAGCATTCTTCTTAAGGCTGTCATCCTGGCTGCTGCCCTGCGGATGAGTCCTTGATGATTGGTATGAATTGGGGTAGTAACTCCATGAGCCACATTATCATGCTTCTGCATAACAACGGCATGATTCGTACTTAGAGTCTTTTGTTGATCTTCAGCTGCGGGCATAAGACGCCTAGCTTCATTTTCAAATATTTCTAAGTATGTTTTAGACAATTCATTAATTTTCGAGTAATAGTCTCCAGTAAAGTACTCGTGACTTGTGGCCAAGTCTGAGGCAACATCCAGCGATCGTAGCCTAGTATCTTGATCCTCGAACTGATCCCAAAGTTCAGTGAGGCGTCGGGCACGTTCGTCGAAGTAAGTTGCTGCTGTTTTTCGAATGGCTGAATCCTTTTTGAAGTTACGAATGAGCGCCTGAATGGCTTCACCTGTATTCAGCAGTAAATCTAGCAGTTGATTTGGCTTATCCATCTCAGAAGATCACGTCGGGGTCACCAAAAATGTACAAATATTTATAGTAAATATCAACCCAAACACTTGAATTTGGACTGTACTATATTTTATTTTTCCTGTAAAATCTTCAAGCACTTGGAACTTGAAGACAAAATGATTAAAATAATTAAAAAACCAACTTTCTGCTAGTTACTAACTAATTTTCATTTTTATTCAATTATTTATACTAAATTTAAATACACATTATGCTGACTTGACAATATAACAAAAATGTAATTTGATCTATTAAACCAAAAATAACTTAATATTAACCAATTACAATTGAAGAAAATAAACCAAAAATAACTTGAAATTGACCAATTATAATTAAATGAAATTTGATATACTTAATATTAGGGGTATTCATGATGAGCAAAATTATGAGTATACCCCGATAGGGGTATTCACGATATGCAAAATTATGAGCTTTAACAGGAGGTGTAGTATAATACTGTATGTAGCGTACTTACATGGCACATGTTTATTTGAAAATAAAAAAAAGCATCAAATTACATATATTCATAAGTACGGTCAACGGTTTGAGCATTGGACAATTGTTGTTGTTAATATAACGTCAGCATAATATTTCTTACACATGTTTGTACTGTAGGAATAAACAAACAGTCAACACTTTATAATTGTACAAATGTTTTCCGATGACCACTAGTAAAATCTAATGCAAAATGTTCAACCAAATATTACATCTCCCACTGTAGGTAAGATTGCTTGGTAAGCAATAATATTGTATAAATTCGAAGCAAATTCAATAAAGAAATCAATTCTTGATCAAACATAAAACGGTGCGTTCAATCGGCACTATAAAAAGAAAACATTCAAAAGTAGTTTCATTTAATTTATTACAGTTGTTAAAACAATTTTTGCGTAGCTATAATACGTCCACCGGTACTCAAAGAACCAATGTTAACTAAAAGAATTTCGGCCCTTTGAAACAAATAGTAGGAAATTTCCAACTCAATATAAATTTCGGGTAATTGACCAACAGCACCTAAAACTTGGCCAACCAAACGATCAGTACAGCACAGGGTAGGATCTATTTTAGTTCCAACGCCAATCAGACTAGCAGGCACTGTATAATGTAATTTATTCGGACGACATGTAATGTTTCTCTCACCGTCCTTGGTTACTACACCGGGGAGTACTTCGATTTCCTGGGCAACTTTAAAAAAGACCGCACAAAACCTTAAATAAAAAAAACAATTATTTTGAGGCAAGTTTTTATTTCCGCTAGTAAAAAGGTACTTACATCATTATTATATTTCAATTTCGCCGACATGGGAATGATTTGTGCAGCCACTGGGCCCTGCACGAACTTTATTTTTGTACTGTTCCTTGGCTCCAAATCCCAATAGCATTCAAACGTTCAGATGTTTGAGGCTGGGAACAATGCGTTACCTTAACAAGGACGGTTTAAATTAAGCTTAAAATGAAAGGTTGAATAAAATTATTATTATTAAAACTTCTAATTACACCAGCGCAAACACAAATATAAAATCGTTCCCACGACAAAAGATTGTCAACTCAGCGACAGCTGTATCAGACGGATGTTTTTTTCCTCAGGTGAGCAAAATATACCGGCAGTTTTGCTCAAAATTCTTTTGATAATGGCCGGCATTGAACAAAATCCAGGGCCCCGTATCTGGATTTGTTCTGTTTGTCATGAACGTATCTCCACCAATGTCACCTCGGTGAAATGTACCGCCTGTAATTACTGGTGCCACTTGAGGAGGTGCTCAGGTCTCGCCAGCTACCGCGACTGGTCACCCAGCTTCGTAGCGAGTTGTTGTAGCTCCCAACCAGGAGGTAATAGCACGACCCCTTTGGTTACCGCCGCACAGGCCCATGTCCAAACTCCCGCCACAGAACACAGTAGAGCCCCCGCAGCTCAATATGCCTGCTCGGTCTGTCATGGTGTAATCCGGAGGAATATTATCTCGGTCAAGTGTAATGGCTGTGGCAACTGGTCCCACATGAGGCGCTGTACTAACCTGCGCTCACACAGGGACTGGAGTGATGGCTTCATAGCTTCCTGTTGCCCGGACGATGATCCCCCCGCAACAGTAGTCACGTCACATGGTTCTGCTCAGAGTCCATCCCCGAGCGATAACGTGCCTGCGCCACAGTGCGCGCCTCAACTACAACAACCATCAGCACAGACAGGAACCCCACCCCAACTGTCTAACACATCAATCTTGAACCCTCAGAGACACCATCTTATGCGGCATCAGCACTCTGGTGAATACAACCAATCCTTTAAGATCATGCAATTGAACTGTAATGGTCTTAGGAATAAAGTCGTTGAAATCACCAGTTATATGCAAGACAACAACATCCTTGTTGCCGCGATTCAGGAGACGAAGCTGCCCAGGGATTGTAGACTCTCATCTTCCAGTAACTACAACATAATACGGAGGGATAGGGAGAGGGACAATGGAGGAGGTCTCGCGTTTATCATCAGGCGAGACGTTAACTACACATTAACCACCCTACCCCCCTCTCCTGCACCCGACCCATTTCTGGAAGTGTTGAGCATTTCAGTGGACACTGGGGACACTGAACTGGAGTTCGTCAATGTTTACATCCCACCCGTTAACAGCATTGGGCATCGTTATCACCCCAGCATATCCCACCTTCTGCAAGGAGATAACAGGATGTTACTTGGCGACTTCAATGCTCATCACGAGAACTGGTACTCTCAATTACCAAACGATCCCCGTGGCAATCTCATTGCGGACCAGATAGACGAATCCGATTTCGCTGCGATTAATAAATGCTTCCCCACTAGAATAACTGCTAGGTGCTCAAGCTCCCCTGACATTTCCATTGTCTCCCAGTCGCTCCTAGCCTATACCACCTGGCAGGCCCTACCAGCACTTAGTTCTGACCACATTCCCATTGTGATCACTGTGGAGAAGCCTAGCGACTTTGTTGAGCCCGATAAGCGTACGTTTGTGAACTACAACAAGGCCAACTGGCAAGGTTTCACAAACCTCATAGACGAAACTCTTCGTCATTTGCCGCCCCCCACGTGTGCCAAAAGGGGTGAGAGGGTCTTTAGGGACGCTATTCTCAAGGCGGCAAGACGCTTTATCCCCGCAGGGAGAATTCCGAATGCAAGACCAGGTTTTCCATCAAATGCAGCACGTTTAGCCCAGCAGCGCGATTTGCTACGTGCTAACAACCCGGCAGATGAGCGTATCGAGCAACTGACGGCCGAGATCTCAGATCTCGTGAACGAACACCGTCGCAGTAAATGGTTTGCCCATCTTGACCAGTGCTCAACTAGCTCTAAAAAGCTTTGGTCTACCATTAAGAGTCTATCTGGAACAAAGAGCAACGATAACCTTGCCGCTGTTGCGTTTGAAGGCGCACAGCACACCGATGCCAGGAAATGCGCAACACAGTTTTGCAGGCAGTTCATTGAACACCCTACCATGCAGAACCGGTCCAAACGAGCGGTCATACGTGGGATTAAGGAGCTCACACGTGACCCCGCACCCATCTCCTTTGCCCCCAGCGAAGTTGAGAACATAATCGCCAGATCGAAACCCTCAAAGGCGCTAGGTCCGGATGGCATCTCGATGCTTATGCTTAAGAAACTTGGCCCAGCAGGATTGGAGTATCTCACCCAACTTTTAAATATGTCGATTCGCCAACTGATGATTCCAGATGTCTGGAAGGTGGCAAGAGTTATTCCCATTCTAAAACCTGGTAAACCCGCTACACTTGGAGAGTCATATAGACCGATCTCCCTACTTTCACCTATAGCAAAGGTTTTGGAATCCCTGCTACTACCCTCCCTGAAAGAGCATTGCCAACTCGCTCCACACCAGCATGGTTTCAGAGAAGCGCATAGCACCACAACGGCTTTGAACACGATAACCAGCCATATTGCAAATGGCCTTAACCAGCAAAGACCCTGTCAGCGCACGATCGTGGCCGCTTTAAACTTATCTAAAGCCTTTGACACGGTTGATCACTCCCTGCTGATTAGTGACATCTCGAACTCCTTTCTTCCCAACGATGTCAAACGCTGGATTGTCAATTACCTATCGGGCAGACAAGCGTTTGTGGAGTTCAGAGGCCAGAAATCAAAATACCGCAAGATAAAAATGGGCGTGCCTCAAGGAGGAGTGTTATCGCCAATGCTCTTCAACATTTATCTTGCGAAGATTCCCACCCCACCCCAGGATGTCTCATTGGTGTCCTATGCTGATGATTGCACCATTATATCATCAGGTGTAAGCATAGATGACACAAGTGACAAGGTATCGCAATACCTAGCCACCATCAATGAATTCTTCCGGGAGCGGAGACTAAGGTTATCGACCCCAAAATCGACAGTGTCCCTTTTCACCTCTTGGACAAAGGAAGTGAGAATGACCCTTGACATCTCGGTCAACGGCAGACTTATCCCCACGGTGCAGAACCCGAAGATACTGGGGGTAGTCTTCGATAATCTCCTCCACTTCTCTTTGCACGCCACTTACATCAACCAAAAGGTGAGAAATAGGAACAAGGTCCTTAAAGCTCTGGCTGGCACCTCTTGGGGCATGGTTAAGGAGACTATCATAGCGACGTATAAGGCCATCGGTCGCTACTTAACTATGCCGCCCCAGTATGGACCTCGTTCCTTAGCGACACACAATGGCGCGGTCTGCAAATGGCTCAGAACAATGCACTTAGAATAGCCGCCGGATATGTCAAGATGACGAGCGTGGATCATTTACATGAGGAAACCAATATGCTGCCGGTCAGACAGCATAATATGCTTCTGACAAGGCAATATTTGGTGGCTTGTCATCAGCCATCCCATCCCAGCCATCACATAGTGATGCGAGATCCACCCCCCAGACACATCAGGCAGGACTTTCGGCGTTACAGCAATGACATCCAGAACATCATACCACCCGATGTAACCCGGATGTCACTGACAAACGCACAGAGAGCGTTGCATCAAATGGCGGTCTCCAATGCCATCGAGGGATACAGATGCAACAGATTCCTTGGGCAACATCCACCCGCTATCTCAAACGATGAGAAGCGGCTCCCAAGACATACCCGTTCCATCCTTGCACAATTGAGATCGGGATGGTGCAGTATCCTGAACTGCTATCGCGAACGGATTGTTCCCGGCACACGGAATCAGTGCCCTGACTGCCTCCAGAGTCCTCATGACTCAGTGCATTTGTTTAACTGCCCCAATAGGCCAACTGACTTACGCCCAATAGACCTATGGGTGAAACCGACCGAGGTGGCACAATTTCTCCAGCTCCCAATGCCACCACCTGACTGACAAACGCCAATTTTATATAAATCTTCTCGTTTGAATATATTTTCAGGAAAAAACAACCGTCAACAGTGGAACTGTTACAACAACAACAAATATAAAATAAAATGGCAGCCGGTTATTCATGCTGCCGTACTGCACTATAATTAAAACGTAAGGGGGTTGCCACAGTAACTCTGGAACGCATAATAATGAAACTCACCACGATTATTTTTTTTTACATAAGCTAATTTGGTAATATATACGTATACATATTGTTCAACTTTCAAAAGTTTGCTCATCAATAAATTTTGATCGCAAGTCTTTTGGGTCTATAGCTATATATCAAAAGATGCGCACTAAAATTCTCTATCAACTGATATAGGTGCCATATGCGCACCCAGAACCGTTTTTGAGTTATAATGGGAAAAGTGAAACAACTTTTTCAAGCGATTTTTACCAATTTTCAAAAGTTTGTTAATCGATAACTTTTGATCGAAAGTCTTTTGGGTCTATAGCATTATATCAAAAGATGCGCACTAAAATCCTCTATCAACTGATATAGGTGTTATATGCGCACCCAGAACCGTTTTTGAGTTATAATAGGAAAAGTGAAACAACTTTTTCAAGCGATTTTTACCAATTTTCAAAAGTTTGTTAATCGATAACTTTTGATCGAAAGTCTTTTGGGTCTATAGCATTATATCAAAAGATGCGCTTTAATGTCCCCCATCAATTGATATAGGTGACATATGCGCATCCGGAACCGTTTTTGAGCTATAAGTGAAAAAGTGAAACAACACCCAGAACCGTTTTTGAGTTATAATAGGAAAAGTGAAACAACTTTTTCAAGCGATTTTTTCCAATATTTAAAAGTTTGCTAATCGATAACTTTTGATCGAAAGTCTTTTGGGTCTATAGCTATATATCAAAAGATGCGCAATAAAATCTTCTATCAACTGATATAGTTGCCATATGCGCACCCGGAACTGTTTTTGAGCTATAAGTGAAATAGTGAAACAACCTTTTCAAACGATTTTTACCAATTTTCGAAAGTTTGCTAATCGATAAGTTTTGATTAAAAGTCTTTTAGGTCTATAGCTATATATTAAAATGTGTGCATTAAGGTCCCCTATCAACTGATGTAGGTGACATATGCGCACCCCGAACCGTTTTTGAGCTATAAGTGAAAAAGTGAAACAACTTTTTCAAGCGATTTTTACCAATTTTCAAAAGTTTGCTAATCAATAACTTTTAATCGCAAGTCTTTTGAATCTTTAACTATATATCAAAAGATGCGCATTAATGTCCTCTATCAACTGATATAGGTGTCATATGCGCACCCGGAACCGTTTTTGAGTTACAATTGAAAAACTAAATCAATGCTTTTTTTTGTATGCTTTTGCTAACTCTTTCGCACTATAACACCCGATATTAAGTCTGTCAGGGAGTGCGTGATACTGCAAAAGATTTGTATTAAACTCCTCTGTTGATCGGTATATAAATATTAAGTATACTCTAAATAGTTAACTTTTTACAAGGAAAAACTTGAAAATTTATACAGTAAAATTTACCTCGTCATACACTACATTAGGTAAAAATGACGTAAGTGACAACCGAAAAATTAGATTCTTGGGACTTCAAGCTATCTTTTGTCATTTTTTAATGTTTGTTTTAATTAAAATTGAAATAATTATAGTCGTGCAAAAACATGCAATTATTTTCATGGTTTGTTTACATTTTCCTATGAAAAAGTTTGCTGCGGAAAAAAAGTTTGCCAAAAACGCATTTTTTCAAAAGTTGTTTTCTTCAGCGAGGTAACAACTTTGACTACCCAGCCTCGATTTATGCATGAAAAAAGTAGATCAGCTGTGCTCGTAACACCACCTGGTACAATAATTTCACCATGGTCATAACCAAGGCGAATTCATGAGAAGGTGGTCTTGACAGATCAGCTGACTATTTTTTGCTCGTGCAATTTTCCTCGTAATGTGTCAAAAGTTTGTATATGTGCTTCTTCTTGATTTCAAAAAAATTACGCGTCGGTTAGATTTTTAAACTAAAAATTTAAAAAAGTGTTTTTAATTAACAAATAGTAAAACCAAAAGATGCGTTCTTGTGCTTTGTGCAAAAAAAAAACACTGTAAAATTAATTTTATTCACGTTTTTCTTCTGCAAATAATTTGTGTTTTTTTTTTAATGATGCCATATACAAATAATTTGTGTTTTTTTTAATGATGCCATATTTGTGTTTGACATTTTAGGTACGAATTTTTCGCCTGCGTCTACCTTGTATGAATTTGCCTTGGGTCATAACAATTCCACATACACCTGCGCCGAGTGTTCAATAGTTGGTGAAGCCGAACCAAAAAATTGTAAACTATGTTTGGTAACCGCTGCTGGTAACAGCCGTTAAAAAGTGTACCTTTAAAAATCGAGCAAAACCGCCGCATAATTTCGTACATACCGCCGCCGCCAAAAGAAGTGGTCTGCGCCGATGTCCGTTAGTCAGCTGTTCGGCTTACATTTGTTTACAATACAAATTTTGTTATTTATTGTGAAATCTGTGAAATTATAATCATCATAATTATAATCATGATACAAAGAATCAGGTAATCTCGTCGGCCCAGCTGATTAGTGCCTAAATGTCAAAATTACGCTCTCCCTGTGAAAATAAAACAACAAAAATTATTACTCACCGTTTTTTTTCTATGAGCTTTTGTTTGACACTTGTGTACTAATTTGTAGTTGTTGCAGGGACGAGATTACCTGATTAAGGTACCTTTACACGGTAATACATATATTACGATATGTCAAAAAATGTTGTGGGATAATACAAAATCTCATCATGTAAAAGCATAATGTATTGGGTAGGAGAGAATACGGATGCAAAATTTGACAAGTGTTCGGTAAATGTTTATTTTCTAAACCATTTTAGAAACTTGTGTATTCTCATCACATCAGAGGTGTGAAAGATTGGCAGCACTTACAGCATCTAATGAAGGTGGCTACACTTAATGAAACAATACACAAACAATCAAAATAAAAGCAGATTTTTTTTCATATTGTTTTTGTTAATATTCTTGAACCTTAACCATATGGCGTTACCCCAAAAGGAAAGTGGCAAGAAACAACCGATTTTGATTTTACCAACCTCATCCGTGTAAACATGAAAAATAGTTAGAACAGATTTTTATTCTCTTTTTTTAAACACGGAGAGAATTTCATAATATTTTGATTCTACCGTGTAAAGGTACCTTTAGTTGTATCATGATTATAATGGATGCTAAAGAAAATGTTCAGGTAAGATTTTTTTCTTTGTTTACACAAGAACGTTTTTCTTACATTTATTTTCTTTAGCCAAAAACGAAACGTGTACGACTTAATCCCACAAAAAAATGGACAGTAGCAGAAGAGAAGACACTGGTTGAATATATGATGGCAAATAGAGATTTTGAGGTTTGTGCCTATTTGTATTTAATAAAATTTTTAATTTAGTAAACGCATTATTGGCAGAAACCAACTTCACGGGCATACTACACGCAATTTTTATCAGATTCGAATATGGATGTTGACTGGAAATTGACTCGGGCAAAAGTAAGGAACATGCGTATCAATTATAATAAAGCAAAAAGCTGGGAAGGGTCAACTGGTGCTGGCAGTATGGATGGCGAAACTATGAGAGGTATGATCAAATCAAGTATCAAAAACAACAGTGTGTGATTTTGTGGTAATGCATAAATAATCAGAAAAATAAATAAACTGGTTTTCAGTGTGTAATTATTTTCACATGTATTTTTCCAGCTACCTTAAAAAAAATGTGCACATTGAATCGGCTATCATCAAAAGCCTTAAGCACGTTTTTCTGCCAATTGTCAGACTTTGGAACTCCTAAATGTACACTTCTGCGATTGCTTAATAAACTGGCAATGTTTATTAAAAAATTTTCGGTAGTTTCTTCTTCCTCGTCTTCGTCGCCAAAAAGTTATATCAAATTTAAAATATGTAGTTTCTTTTTACTTTAAAATAATTTTTATTTACTTGAATAAGCCAATAAAGCATCAAAAATGTACTTTTCGCACAAACCGACTACTATCTTAAACTTTTCACTGCTTCTGGGCATTTTTACGTTTTCTATTGTTGTTTTTTAAATTTTATTGTATCAGCTGAGCTAGATCAAAAATAGCATACTTAGTTATGCGGGATTGTTCACAACAGTCATATCTGATTGTGTTATTATTTTAGAATATTAAAATTTATGACACCTTGTGAATCCCCTAAGTGTTATCCATTTTAATATTTAAAGTATGAAGGGTAATATTACTATAAAAACGATCAGAAGATCCATTAAAATCAAGTAAAACACAATCAAAAGTTGTAATAATCATATATTTTTTAACATGAAAGAAAAAGTTCGTTTTGTTCAAAGTTAAGTAAATTTTAAAAATAATTATATGAAGCAATATAAGCGAAGTACCATTTTGATTCTCATATAACACGGGGTTCATCATTATATGAACGAAAAAACCTCTGTAAATCCTCAAATTCATCAATCCGCACTGGCTCGTCATTTTGAAAGGATTTAACGTAAACGAGTCCACGAAAAGTATATGCTGTTGATATCATCTTATCCTTTTTAAGCTTTAAGGCTTGAGTAAACATTTTATGGTTTTCTGGTGTCAGATTTTAATTAACGTAAATTGGCGCTGAGCTATCAAAGGCTATTTGGTTCAAGCGCATTGGGCCACTTTTTACCATAACATAACTTTTAACACCTCGAAGCACATAGTTTCTGTCATAGGGGTTTGAGAATTTATTAATAATAACTGTTTTTCTATTTACATCCCATTTTTCATTTGTATAGTTATTTTTTTTTTATTTTTTTTTATCCGATAAAGTGGGTGAATTTTGATTCACACAAAAGCTTATATATGTTAAAGAGATTTTCATTTTTACTATGCGGAATTCCGTCTATGCGGAAAATTTATAAGCAAAATATATTTTAATTATATAAAAGACTAACCGGAAAAATGTTCAATTAAATATTTAGACAAAGGTATAGAGTAAAAATGTAGAAACAATAGATGATATAGAAACTTAACAAAAACATCAAGTAATAGATTTATATGTATATCCTTAACTTAGCCACCAGACGTTCAATTTTTGCCTTTCAAGTTGCAATACACTCAAACATTTTTACTAACACAATCAAACTTTTCGAACTTGAAACCAACTTGATGATCAATTTTCCCATTCAACTCGCCTTTTAACTTGATGGTTAAATTAACAGCTGATTATAGTTATTTTTCATAAATTTTTGTTTTTTCACATGTTTGCTTACACAAATATTCGATCGCAAATAATTTTAACTCAATTTTTGTGTATGTTTCGTATATTAACTATAGTTGTGTTCAAAAACTTTCCAGTAATTACTAGCAACGAGAGATTAAAAGGAAATATTTTCAAAATCGCTCTCAAAAATATTTAAAAGTAAATGAACACTTTTACAGTCAAAACTTGCAAGCAAATGTATTTTGTTATTGTAAACTTATAAAAATTTAAAACTTAAATTTTTTTTCAAAGCATAATGACAGAAAGACTGTTTGAATAATTCCTGATAGTAAAATTTTTACTAGTAGAAGTTATCAGAAACATTTTTGTTTCTAAACATATTACGCTCTTTTTTGGCTCTCTAGCTTCTAATTTTTTGTGTACGTGAACACTTACTAGTAATACTTACGAAAATTATTGATAATTTTCTGTAAATGAATACACCTTTTTATAAATAAATTAATGAATATAGTTTGTTTGGCGTTGTACCAAAATTCAGTCGCAAATAAATAAAAAATGTAATAAAATAACAAATGTTATATACATATATCAATTTTTATGTTTCGTTTAACAAATATTCTGCCGCAAAGTGAGCCATCTTAAGAAATGAAATTGATGATCAAGTTGCGTGCAGCCTACCTCACGATCATCAGTTCGAATGAATTTGACAAGCAATATGTGTGATCAACTTGAAAGCGAAAACTTGAACTTGTGGCCGCAGCGTAAGTATCTTACCTAGTAGAAAAGTTATTGAAAGTGCTTAAAAATCGCTAATTTACAATGGCTTGCATTGCTAATAATTTGTATTTGAGAGAGAAGTTGGCTCCAAAGTCGAATAGAATTTATAAAAAACTGTTTCTCAGAGGTCGCTTAAGTAAATATTATACCATTTATTTTTATACTCTTCACATAGTAATAAGGGTATATATCAGTTTGTCATTCCGTTTGTAATTTCTTTATATCCATTTGCGACCCCATAATGTATATATATTCTAAATTCTTATAAATAGGGAAATTGATATAGCCATGTCCGTCTGTTGAAATCAAGTTTCCGGAGTCAAATAAAAAGATACGGAGCAGTTATTGGTGTCAAACTATAAGAAATATCCTGGAGACAATCGCTATTTAAAATCAGCAAAATCGGTTTACTATTGACCGAGATATAAGCGAAAACCCACAATAACCCATTTTTTTAGGACAAAATCCGTGCATATATCCCTATATATCTCAGTAAATATAGTCACCCTTGCCACAAAACTTGACACGGATACTCTTTAAGTAGGGACCTAAATTTTGAAAAAGTCTTTTTCAGATAGGATCAGGGGAAGTGGTATTTTTCCTACAATTGCACAAATTTGGTGAAATATTTTTTGCGCTATATCTCGGAAACTATAACATCTATCGACTTCAAATCTTCTACAAAGAGTAATTGTGCAGAAAGACCTACACTTTTTTTTCTCCATATTTTTATTATTGAATCTTCGCTAATGCAAACTAACAATAAGTATTCAAAGTTTAAAACTATTGGTGTTTTCCTTTCTGGCAAGAATGTTACATTAATGCTATTATTCGAGCGGGTTTATGTTCCATTCTAAACATATGTACATGCAAGAGTGAAAACAGTTTTCGTTTTCCTTTCTGAACATGTTGCACAAATAACTGGCAAGAGTGTAACATATCTTACCCCCAATTATATTGCAGTGTAACAAAGTACCACTTTTTACAACTGTGTTATGTAAGTAAATACTTTTTTATGCAAACGAGTTTTTAACACAGAGTGCAGTTTTTATTAAAATCAAGACATTTTTCTGTTCCATTGAAACAAAAAAAATGGACAACTTTATAAGTGTGGGTGTAAACTGATAAAAATGTTACACATACTATTGTAACATTTTTTTTAGAATGGAAAACACCATATGTAATTGATATAAGTCCCGTCAGTCCCAGTCCAAAATTAAAGTTCTCTTAATAAGGTAAATTAATTAAAATAGTTTCATCTAAGTGCAATAGTATCCCTTCTTTTCAGACGAGAGTGCCCACTATGTTGCAGGATGTTTCGAGCGAGCGGATTTGGATGAGTTTCCAGCTTATTTAAATACTTGTGCACATAGTTCAGGATTTCGCATTTTACTAGTGGAACTTGTAGATCCTTGTGTATGTTGCTGTTTTTAATATACCAAGGAGCACCAGTTATCATTCTTAGGATTTTGTTTTGACGCCGTTCAATTTTTTTTATGTTGGATGCGGATGCAGTGCCCCATAATTGTATACCGTAGCACCAAATTGGTTTCAAAATCGATTTGTATAGTAGAAGTTTGCAATCAAGACGAAGCACAGGGTTTTTGCCAGTTAGCCAATTAATTTGTGTAGCTTTAAGTTTCATTTGCGTCAACTTCGCATCTATGTGGGACTTCCATGTAAAGCGACGGTCCAGATGAATGCCAAGGTATTTCGTCTCAAATCGTTTAGGCACCATATGGTTGTTAACCCTTTCGACCCCGTAATTGTACAAACTGCCATAAACATTTTTTTATTATTTTCTTTCTTGTTGGGTTTTTAAAGATTTTGGACTCCTAGACTTATCTGGTGACTAGATATTAGAAGTTGCTTATAAGCAACTTTGGGCGGCTAAGGGTATATTTAGTGGTATTGAAAAAATTTTAACAAACTTTTTATATATTATTTATTCATGAAGAATTTGATAGGTACTTAAATAAATTATAAATGATACGATAAGAAACAGTTTTTACTGGTATTGCAGCATAAGTGGACTCCACATTTTACACATCGGCATCAACCTTTTACTCCCCATACTAACCAATGGCCAATTCCATCATATCTTTTCGAATTTGGTGGATCAGGATTAACTTTACGGTGCTTGGAACTAGATGTGGAAGAGAAAGAAGATGGAGACGACGTTGCCGTGCTTGCTTTTCTTGTTCCAAAAGATTTCCGCTAGGTCGCCCTCTTTTTCTTTGTATTGAACTTGAGGAGGGTGGTGCAGCATTCAGCAACTCATTTGCTATTTCCATCTGAAACTTTATTAGCGGCATATGCTTTACATTCGGCTGCACCAATTTGAGGTGCTTGCGATATAAAAGCCAGGAATTAGTTACTGCCGTTCCCAAGGCCCAGTAAAACATTCGCATGCACCATTTAGTAGAGCGAGGATTTATCTTATACAATTCTATCAACATGTCAGAAAGATCCACTCCTCTCATGTGTTTGTTGTATTCAGAAACAATAGCTGGTCTCGCGACATCAATAAACTGTTTCTCCTTTGCGCTCCACCAACGGCATGTTCCAATTGGCTCATCTCTAATAAACGTAGAAATTAACTGCACCGATTTGTTGTCCAACCACCGAACTGTAGCAATTTCATGATTGGCTTCACACTAAACATCGTAGGAGACTCTACCAAGTTTTTTTACATCAGCTTCGGACAGCATTTCGCAATTGCCCATTCGGTTTTTTCTAATAGTACCGATGCAAAATAAGCCCATTTCTTTCAAGGATACTAAAAGACTGACAGAAGTAAACCACTGAGGCTTAGCAGGGTTATATTGCTTAAATGCCGATCTACCTAAAATTGTGTAAGGAATGGCACTATGACTTTTCAAACTCGTGACAATTTTAACTTACCTTTGTATGCTATTACTTGCTCATCAATACTTTGGTGTTCTTCTTGGGGTATGCTGTTGAATTTATCCTTGAGCAACGATAAAATTGGGCGTATTTTGTACAGCTTATCACAGTTGGATTCACCTTTTTTAGGTTGCTTTGATTTATCAGAGAAATGCATATATCTTTATATTTTTTAAAATTTATTGCGTGATAGCGCACCAAGCCATTTTGAATTTTGGAAGACGAATAACACCTAAATATAACAAGATTCCTAAATACCGACAAATGTCTTCTTTAGTGCATTTGAGTTCTGATCCGGACTCTTGAAGTGCATATAAGTTAACTTCTTTTACCATCAATTCTATCAATGCATCGTCAAAAAATGATCTGAAATACTGGATTGGACTGTTCGCCATTTGAACATCCTCCAGAGGCTTTTGCCATGGTACATCCTTTTGAACAAAGGGTTTTTTTTCCACCGTAACGTCGAAAAATCTAATTTCTCTACAACAAAATCCTCAGGACCCTCTTCATTGTCTTCAGCATGTTCTTTAGTGGCGATACCTTCTAATATATCGATCTCTATTTTCTCACCTTTCTTCAAAATTTCTTTCAAACCACTGTCTAAGAACTCTGCCTCATCATCTTCGCACTCTTCATCGGAAGACGCGTCCCAATCAAACTCTAAAACTCCTTGTATATCAGCTTCACAAAGACCTTTGCGAGCTTTGTTCATTTTTTAAATATATAAACGTTTTCAGTACCACCGTTTCCCAAAGTTGCCTTTAAGCAAATTCAATAAACAAAAAAATATTGCTGCGTAACAATAAAACTTTCACTCGTTTTCTTCTTTTAAATATTTTTTTCCACTTTTTAATGTTAATATGATGCATTTGTTTTGTAAATTTATGTGTTCTAAGTATTTTTATTTATTTTTAACTTTTTGCACCGAAAATTCTACACCTCCGCTTCACTTGACTTTAAACCGGTTAATGCATTGTAGTTATGTATATATGATCGCGACACTTCTTTTATTTTTTTGTTACTTCTTTTAATTCTGGATTTGATTAGTATAGCCGAGCCTCCACATGAACTATCTCTGGGATCCTTTGAATCGTAATATGAATAGCCACATATTTTAAAAGTGCTTCTAGATGTCATATGAGTCTCGGAATTCAACATTATATAAATGTTTTGGTGCGTCAAAAAATATGCGAGTTCGTTTTTGTGTTGGCGGATGCCGTTTACGTTCCAGAAACAAACCCGCAGGCAGTTCATGGCCTTTTAAGCATAGCCTGCAGACTGCATTTTTTGCATTTCTTGCATCATGCCAGCAATTTGTGCCAAGATCTGCGTAAATTGCTTAACCATACTGTCAATTACGGCTTCTAGGCGGCTAAAACTTGAACCAGTTGGTTCGTTTGTTTGCACCTCTTGATAGGTTGTTGGCTGGGCAGGCTTGCGTACTTTGGGCTGGTTAAACTTTAATACGTTAGCGTAAGAAACTTCACTTGTAGTTATCTGTGCTAATGGGGGAGGGGCAGGAGCTACTTTTGGCTTGGATGAGCGTCTAACTAAGTCATAAACAGGGCAACCTCTATAGTTGGCAGTGTGGTTACCACCGCAATTGCTGCACATCTTCACCCTAGGATCAGCTTTTGGTTTGTCGCACTTGGTTGTAACACGCAGGTACCCAAACATTACACAAACAGAAGGCAACTTACAATAAGCCTTAGTGTGGCCATATTCTTGGCAGTTCAAGCACTGTACGGGCCCAGATCGCTTATGTGGCACCTCCACCCTACGGTGCATAATATGTCTTAAATCATTTATGGGGTGATTTTCATTTTTTCTTAATTTAATAACACCAGGCTCAAACTCCACCCGGAATAATGGTTGAGGGTATTTCTCCCTGTTCCTAATATTAGATACAGCTTTAACTTTAAACCCTTTGCTGCACAAAATGGTCTTTACCTCTTCCGGGTCAACATTTGAGTCAATACCTTTTATAATTATTTGGAGGCCTTTAGCGTTTCTAAGTTGGTAGGTATAGAAATTTTTTTTAAATTTTTAAGCTCCGAAACCTTGGTGCGGTAAGCGTTTTCGTCATTTACTTGAATTTTTGTTTCGTATATATTACCACGTTTAATGTTCGTTACGTAAAAGTTGTTTTCCCCAATTAAACCGACTAAGAATTTCATGAATTTATTACAGTTTTTTTCTCTCAAATAAATTGGAGGTGGCTTAGAGGTCTCTTTTTCAGTAACGGGGCCATCATTATCCTCTTGTAAAATGGCAAAACGATTTTGCGTTGAGGTTGGCCTTTCATCATCCTTCAAGATTTTCAAAGGTTGAGATGCTTCTGCCGACTTAGGGCTTCTTCCCCTTTTAAGAACTGTCACGTAGCGGTCCATCCCTACCTCGATCTTAGGAGCACACGCGGAAATTGGGCTTAATGCGCCTTTATCAGCTGTTGGTACAACTCCAGAACTTATTAAAAATGAGCGCGGTGAGGATGACACCTCTGTGTTTTTTTTTATAATTTTTAAAAATAGATTGGGCTAAGTTTGTCCCTTGTTCAGTACATTAATTTAAGTTAGGAGCACTTGCACTCAAATTGTTTGTAATTGTTTTTGGTTTTGCACTTAAATAGTTTCTCAACATTTTTCAAAATATTATTTAGGATTTAATCCCAATTTTCTTGTTTATTTATAGGGTTTGTTGTTGGTTAAGTTTGTCTATATGCATTTCGTTGGTTCTTACACCAACTCATCAGTAGACTTCAACCCAAATTCTTGAAAAACTCATGAATATTTTGTGTATTTATATAATAACCTCATTAAACAAAATGAGAATTACTATAAGCAACCAAAACGTTCAAGTTTTTTTAAGAATCCAACAAACCAATATTCGCTATTCGCTTGTTTTGATTTTCTTCTTCCCCTTACATTTGAATAACCATTGGTTATTACTAAATGTATTAAGGGGCTACCGAAAACAAAACCTTGTTGTTAAACAACATTTTTCAAAATATTATTTAGGATTTAATCCCAATTTTCTTGTTTATTTATAGGGTTTGTTGTTGGTTAAGTTTGTCTATATGCATTTCGTTGGTTCTTACACCAACTCATCAGTAGACTTCAACCCAAATTCTTAAAAAACTCATGAATATTTTGTGTCTTTATATAATAACCTCATTAAACAAAATGAGAATTACTATGCATATAGACAAACTTAACCAACAACAAACCCTATAAATAAACAAGAAAATTGGGATTAAATCCTAAATAATGTTTTGAAAAATGTTGTTTAACAACAAGGTTTTGTTTTCGGTAGCCCCTTAATACATTTAGTAATAACCAATGGTTATTCAAATGTAAGGGGAAAAAGAAAATCAAAACAAGCGAATAGCGAATATTGGTTTGTTGGATTCTTAAAAAAACTTGAACGTTTTGGTTGCTTATAGTAATTCTCATTTTGTTTAATGAGGTTATTATATAAAGACACAAAATATTCATGAGTTTTTTAAGAATTTGGGTTGAAGTCTACTGATGAGTTGGTGTAAGAACCAACGAAATGCATATAGACAAACTTAACCAACAACAAACCCTATAAATTAATTAGTTTCTATTATAATCAGGGTCTCTTATGTTTTCATTGCTAACGCCTGCGGAGCTTAACACAATGTAAGCATTTCGACTATTAGGCTCACTGTCACGACGATTACTGTTACTCACTAACCGTTTGTTTTTTTTATTTAGTTTGTTTTTGTTCTCAATTCTCACTTATGTATTGTATGTATATTAACAATTTTTTTTGTTACTTATTACAAAAATCACCTATTACAAATATTACACTCGCGTAGACACGTCCGTACACTACGAGATTAAGAATGCAACTGAGACCTACACTTTAAAGAAAAAATTTTTGGGTGGGGGCAGAACAATTTTTATGAAATCTTCGATACGCTACATCTCGGAAACTATAACAGACATCAAAATTAATTGGACATCAAGATTTACGCTTAAACGAAAAAAATTTTTGGGTGGGGGCAGAAGAAGGGGTAGCTCCCATACAAATTAACAATTTTTATGAAATTTTCAATACGCTATATCTCGGAAACTATAACAGATATCGAAATCAAATGTTCTACAAAAAGTAATTAGGCATTAATACTTACGCTTTAAAGAAAAACATTTTTGGGTGGGGGCTGAAGAAGGGGTAGCTCCCATACAAATTAACAATTTTTATGAAACTTTCGATAAGCTATATCTCGGGAACTATAACAGCTATCGACATCAAAGGTTCTACATATAGTAATTGGACAACAAAACCCACGCTCTGAAGAAACTAGCATTTTTCATGAAGAATTTTCGATTTATATCTCGGAAACTATAACAGCTATCGACCGCAAATGTTCTACAAAAAGTAATTGGACAACAGGACCTACGCTTTGCAAAGAAAATTTTTTGGGTGTGGGGTAAAAAAGGGGTAGCTCTCATACAAACTAGCATTTTTTATGAAATTTTCGATACGCTACATTTGGAAAACTATTACAGCTATCGACTTCGAATATTCTACAAAAAGTAATAATCACATAATTCATACATTTTGGAAAAAAAGTTGGGAAGGAACAGGGGGACTAGAATATCCCATAAAAATTAACAACTTTTATAAAACTTTTAATATGAATAACATCGAAAATTGTTCAAACTGTCGATCTCAAACGTTTCTCATCTATTTCTATTACCCATACGAACGTTAAAATTTTGTACAGTTTTCTATGGACTTTAAAACTAGCTGGGTATACTAAAGACCAATGCGAAGGCTACATAAGATTCGGCAGAGCCGAATATAACGCTTTTTTTACCTCTATTTGACTTTGAGAATTCTATTCTTTGATAGAGATAGTTCGGTTGTTCCGTATATATAATTTTATGAAAAAAATAAGTGCTCGGCATTTTAATAAATTATCAAAAGATACATTAAAAATTTTATATGAAAATTTGGAAATTCTTTTGTTTCTTTTAATGCCAAATACGTATCTTGCAATGCTGTTATATGTAACATTAAGTCTTCGTCTACATACAGAGCCACATCTGGCAAAAAGCTCGCCACCATACAGTAGGGTTGACAATAAGTAAGTTTCAGCTTATAGCGTTCGAATGTGTATAGGTGTGTAATATTGCGACATCCAGAGATTTCTTGGCGTAGCAAAAGTTTTTCCACAGTTTTTTTTTATATAGTCCGACCAACCAATGTTTTTAGGTAAAAGTTACACCAAAATTCTTTGCCGTGTTCACATAATTTATATTTGTGTTGTTGATTATTATGTTTGGAAGGTACGTAGTGAAGCTATGTGACGGTCCAATGATTAAAGCTACAAATTTACTTGGATTCAAGCTTAAGCCATTTGCAGATGCCCATATATGAGTTTTATATAAATTTGGTTTATCAATTGTACACAATTAGGTGCATCTGACATTTTACAACTAATATAAAGTTGTACATCATCAGCGTACATTTGAATATGGCATTGTTTTATTTGCAGGGAAAGGTCATTGGCGCATATAGAATACAAAAGTGGCCCCCCTAGTATTAACCCCTGCGGTACTCCTCGGGGCATTGTACAGCTCCTAGAGATAATTTATCCAAAGTACATACTCTGGCTTCTTTCACTTAGATATGACGATATAAGTTTTAATGCAGTAAATGATAAGTTGCACATGTTTTTTAGTTTAAGGCAAAGAATAGAGTGGTGCACGGTGTCAAATGCTTTAGAATGGACTAGCAATATGAGAAATGCTTTGGCCGGAAACCAGATTGTCTTTCAATTTGTAAGGAGTTTTTATGTAAGTGGCTGCTAATTTGGGCATGTATTAATTTTTCTAATACCTTCGAAAGGTATGGCAAAATCGCAATAGGACGATAGCTTTTATCTGGTTTTAGTATTGGTACAACTTTTGCATATTTCCAAGCAGATGGAAAAGTTGATATTGTTATAATCGTGTTATAAAAATGGGTAAAGGAAATAAGTGTATACGGAAGTGTCAGTGTAATAAATTTTGGGTGAATCCCATCACAACCAGTAGCGTGGGATTTTATGCAGTGAAAAGATTAAAGTACATCTTCCTGCGTAAAATGTAAAAAACTGAATTCATTATTGTGATGACGGTTAAAAACGATGTTGTTGTAGAAATTAAAGTCTATATCAAGAATGAAATTTCAGGTTTAATTGGTTCACGTCAATTGTTTGTTCACCGTGGTTGCTATAGTTAATTAAGCCCATAATACAAATTTCCCGCCATTTTTTCTTTGAGTCTATAGATATTTGAAATTATGTCCTGTGCATGTAAAAGAAGACAAGTCAGTCTGCGCAAACTACAAAAGCATTCGCCTCCTTCCAATCGCATATACAATTTTTGCTTCAATATTGTGGGAAGGACTAAAACCATATGCATGGCGGAATAAGAAGGTGACCTCGTCCCTAAAACAACAACTTCCTGTAAACTGTAAGCATGTATTTTGTTCTTGCTCTATTCCAGCTTAGTTGTTGCGATCACACATACACACAGTATACACAACCATTATAGGAGATAAAAAAATTGCCAAGCTAAGTTGGAAAGCACATGGCGGAAATAAAAGTCAGCTGATTAGTTACTCATACCTTGTTTAATATACCTTGACCATATGTCAACCAAATCATTGGTCCATAGCATGGTACAATTACCATGGCGCAATAATGCATCAGGAGGTTGTGATTCTACAACAAAATTGTGGTGTATAAAATTTTCGTTTTCGTTGGCTCAGGTGTCAAAAACGATGTGTAAAAGTAAACAACTTTGACAACCCAGCCTCGATTTATGCATGAAAAAAGTATATCAGCTGTGTTCGCAATACCACCTGGTCAGCATAGTTTCACCATGGTACAATTACCTTACAAGGTATAATGGCTACGGCAAAAACTACATTATCTTAGCGGCCAGACGTTTAATTTTTGCCTCTCAAGCATAGCTACTGGATTTGACGATTTATCGTCATTTTGACAATTTCTGGGGGCAAAAATAGGCTTATGACGATTAGACGATTTTTGCCGTGAATTTGACGATTTTTGAAAACTGAAAATTTTCGGCTTTTTTTAAAAGAAAATCAAAGGCAGATTTGGGTAATTCCAGGAAAAAGTAGCGTAACGCCAGAACGGACTTGTTTGTTAGGGAAATACTTAAATTTATATATGTGTATATATGTAAGCAAGTTATTTAAAAAAAGTCTCTTTAATTTAATACGCTTTTCCCTGAAAAAGAAATAAGCAATCTTGTGATACGTTACTTTTTTCCTAGAACTACACATATATGTACATATATATTGAATTTTTTCATCTATGAAACAAAAAAAATATATATTTTAAAATATATTAGCCAAAAAAAGATTTTAGGCCAATTGTTTTTATATAAATAAAAAGAATTAGAAATAGTTGAAGAGACAGTCCCTAAAAATTAAATCTATTAAATAAATTATTTAAAAGTGATCGGAATTAATACTTTTTATTACCCAATTGTTTTAACATTATTATGATTGTTTGTGTTTGCTTAAATTATAAATTTTGCTTTTAAAGTTGTTTTTATTTTGAAAGAAACAACTGAATTTTTTTTTGTTATTGGCAAAAAATTAAAAAAAAAGTAAAAACTTTAAGTTTGACGATTTCAATAGGTTGTTTCTACCAATTTTTTCCTTAAATTTGACGATATTGAACCAAGCATTTCTGGCAGCTATGCTTTCAAGTTGCATTACACTCAAACACTTTTACTAACACACCCAAACTTTTCGAACTTGAAAGCAACTTGATGATCAATTTTCCCATTCAACTCGCCTTTTAACTTGATGGGCAAGTAAACCGCTGATTATAGTTATTTTTCGTATATTTTCGTTTTTTTACAAATATTCTGCCGCAAAAAATTCAAATTAAATTTTGGTATATTTTTCATATATTAATATTTCAAAATAAAATTATGTGAGTAGTCTGTGTGACGTACTAAAATTCAATCGAAAAAAGATAAAAAAAATTTATATAATATAACAAATGTAATATATAAAACAATTTTTGTGTTTCGTTTAACAAATATTCTGCCGCAAAGTGAACATTTTTTATTTATTTCTTGAGCCATCTTAAAAAATGAAATTGATGATCAAGTTGATTATGAAGTTGCGTGCAGCCTACGTCACGATCCTCAATTCGAATGAATTTGACAAACAATATCTGTGATCATTTCTTGGATATCGAAGAGGCTATCGTTAGTTCAAATGCAAAAAAAGCTCCTGGTTTTGATGGAATTAGCAAAAAAATGCTTTTAGAACTGCCTTGTACAGCAAAAAGAATAGTTCTTGTTATTTTTAACGCCATATTACGGCTCGAGCATTTCCCGTCAGTATGGAAAATTGCATTGGTAAAGATGATTGCTAAGCCTGGAAAGGACCCTTCAAAGGTGGAGTCATACAGGCCTATAAGTTTGTTACCAACTATGTCCAAATTGTTTGCGAAACTGCTTAAAAACAAGCTGACCCCAATCTTGAATGTAAATAACTGTATTCCAAATCACCAATTTGGCTTTCGGAGTCAACATAGCACCATCGAACAAACACACAGACTAGTACAGGTTATAAAAAAAGCTTTTGAAGATAAGAAGTACTGCTCAGCGCTTTTTATTGATGTCTTTCAAGCCTTTGATAAAGTTTGGCATGAAGGCCTGTTGAACAAGCTAAAGCTGAACTTACCGGTGAATATATTCAACCTTTTTAATAGTTACATAACTGGCCGACAATTTATGGTAAAAGAAGGAAACTGCTTGAGCTGTCCACAACCAATAGGGGCGGGAGTACCATAAGGGAGTATATTAGGTCCAATTCTGTATTTGCTTTACACAGCAGACATGCCCACAGACAATTTTACTCATACTTTTGCTGATGATACCGCCTTTCTCAGTATTCATAAAGACCCTAAAGAGGCCTCGAAACAACTGCAGCAACACGTATCCCAAGTAGAAAAATGGTCAAATTTATGGGGTATTAAAATAAACGAACAAAAATGCACCCACGTTACTTTTACTTTACGCAAGGAAACGTGCCCCCCAATTTTTATTAACAGCCATAAGTAGTAGGGAACTGAGGAGGCAAAATCCTCCCTATGGGGGTTTGCTTCCTTAGTTGATTTTGGCCATAGAGATGATTTTTTCTTTAAAATTTCCTCTCTATGTAATTAATCCATAAGAAGAATTTTTTTTTTTTAATTAAAAATATTGGTATCAATGTAATTTAAGCTTTTGGTTGTTAAGTAATTTGTGTTAATTTTCTGTTTTTTTATATATTTTTAGTTTTTGGTTTCCAATGCAATTTCTCATAAGGAGGATTTTGTTTATTAAAAAAAATGTAATGTGAGAAAGTATAAATGTTTGTTAAGTTTTTGGTGTTGCAATACAATTTCTCATAAAGAGGATTTTGTTTATTAAAAAAAAGTGTAATGTGAGAAAATTTAAATTTTTTATTGTTTTAAAATTTTGCAGTTTGCGTAGGGAGTTTTTTCTTTGTGTGTAAATAAATATCTATAGAAATTAAAGATGAAGGTGAAATATTTTAAGAGAACATTTTTGTTTGAGTACTTTAAAAAAGACAAAGGAAAGAGTGATAATTTTAAAAATCCTCTTGATGTGTAGTTCAAAAAAGTAGAGGGGATCAAGATTATACTCTTATCATTAATCTTATTGTTACTTTAAAGTACACTTAAAATGGTATGAAAACGCAGTACATTTGGAAGCTTACTAGTTTTAATGTTTTTCGTTTTTTCTACAATTTCAGATGTATGAACAAATAATAAATATTGCCCAAGGTATAAGACCAGAGTACACAAGAGTTGATGATATTCCTCTGAATCAACCATTCAAAGTTCAAAATTTTGAATGGAAGGAAACGCAATATGATTCGAAAATTATAGCAAATTTGGACAGTAATAAATGGTTTTATCTTCCGCAAAGGATTACAAAACTTTTAAATAGAGAGGATCCATACCTAACTAAAATGAACGACAAAGTCTGGATAATTATTTATAAAGGGCGCCAACCCTTAAAAAGCTGTGCGATATTTGAACTAAGCTATAATTAAAAAGTAAAATAAAACAAACTGTATAAGAAATATCAAATAAAATGAAAAACATTTTTGAAATATTTTTGTAATAGTAACATAACTTTATTGAATATTTTTCAGGACAATTAAACTTAAAAATCTAAATTCAGGTGTAATAAAATTTTGTCATCCTTCTCAGTCATATACTTCTCATAAATGTTTACGGTCAATAAAAGCTGATCGTCCTCCTCAGTCATGTACTGTTCATACATGTTTGACTGGTCACCATTTGGTTGTATTGTTGTGTTCATTACTTCATCTTCTTCATTGCTCTTTTCATCTTCGGCATTCATCCATGCTTCAGTATTTATTTGAAAGGGATTTTCTTCCTTGAAAGTCTTTGCCTTTTTATAGGCAAAGTTTCTTATTCCATATGTTTTTGAATCCCATATATGGGCAGAATTCGCATCTTAGTTCTTCAGGGTTCATTTTGTAAATGAAAAATTTATTTTAAAAATATTTTTGATTTGCAGAACTAATTTTCAATATTTTATTTCCAACCTATTTAAATGCTTAATTAGGCAGTATTCTGAAATAAGATACCATGGGAACTTAAATTTTTCTGATATGCAAAAATTCAATTAAAAATATATGTACATATATAATAAAATGCACACCTTACAATTAAAGCTGGCTGATTGTTTTTTTTGTTTGATTTTTTATTTAATAAAATGGTTAAAAAAATGTTTTTATTAGTTTGTAAACTTATTTCAAACTGTGCAATACGTTACAAGAAAAATATTTTTTTGGTAATTCATAAAATGTCTTCATTCAGCTTAAAATTTTGTCATTCTACTTTTGCTGAAAAGCAAATGCTTAAACCACATGAAGCTCTGCATTGTGTGGAGTGTTTCAAGTGGTTTTCCAACCGAAATCTTTTAAGGGAGCATGAAAGAAGTCATTCCTCCACATCTGTTATAAAAAACACAAAAGAAGTAAAAGCTTTAAATGGTAATCGTTTTTTAATAGCAAGGAGTGCCTTCCAAAATATAATTCAAACGTTTTCATACAAAAATGAAAAGGAGGAAGTCTTACACCCGGAATAATGTTTTGACGAATTGAAAAATGAAACTCTTGACATACTTTATGACGCTATAAAAAGGCATCGCACATTAAAATATAATATGTAGCTAGAATGCGAGTACATTAAAATTAAAGATGATGAAATATACGCTTGCTCTTTGATACATAGTTAAAAAATTACTTTTTTTGACTATAAGTGATCGAATTAAAGAGTCACTTCAAACTCATTTTTCATATATATATAAAAACATGTCCGAGTTTCAAGAAAGAGACAGTGGTTGGTCCTAAATTAAAATAAAGCTCCTTAATATTAACATCAATAAGGCTGCATTTATAAGAGGATCCAGTTATATATCACTGCCACAATGGATTATAAAAAGCAGGCATGTGTAAACATTCGAAACCAGGATGAATTCTGTTTTAAGTGGAGTGTAATAACTTCATTTACCACACATCTAGAGGATATCAATATTGCTGACGATAAAATTATAGTAAATAATCAACTGCTTAATTTCGAAGGCCTAGAATCCCCAGTTAAGCTTAAAAACATCAATACCTTTGAAGAAAAAAACACCAATATTAGCATAAATGTATTTGGATGTGAGGGTCAGTACATTGTGGGACCATATAAATCTGCTCCTTCTCTGAGATGAAGAACATTTTCACTACGTGTTTATCAAAGACATTTCAAGTTAAATAGAAGATACCTAGTTCCACTGTTCAAAAATTTAACCACTTTTTCTTAGATTAATAAGGAGTAGTCTTACATCCAATAAGAGGAAGATTTACTTTTGCAATGCCTGTTTCCAATATTCCCAAACAAAAAGTCTAATACGAGATCATGAGACCAGCTGCAAGAAGGTGATCTCAAAATTGCCAAAACAAGAGGATTCGGTACTCAGCTTTAAGAACTACCAAAAGCAGCTTGACGTACCATTTGTGGTGTATGCAGATTTTGAGGCCTACCTGGAAAAAAAGAAAAATGCTTAAAGCGACGGTAGTATACAAAAACATATACCGTGCAGTTTTAGCTATTATAATAAGTGTAGTTTTGATGATAGTTTAGATAAGTTTAACATATATTTTGGTAAAGCTGCACCCTTAATTTTTTTGGATAATTTGATTAGAGACTGTAAAGAAATTTACACAAACTTTTTAGACAGAGACATACCTATGAAACCACTTTCAAATGACGAACAAACATCTTACAATATTTCTTCAATATGCCATATTTGTAAGGAAGAATTAGAAAATGATAAAGTTAGAGATCACTGCCATTTTACTAGGAATTACAGGGGAGCAGCCCATAGCTCATGTAATATTCTTTATAGAACTGCAAAATTTATACCAGTATTCTTTCACAATTTTTTTCCTACGATTGCCACCTCTTTATAAAAGAACCTTCAAAATTTGAAGGTGATATAAAAGTAATTCCTCTTAACAAAGAATTATATATATCACTTTCAAAGTTAATACCAGTCGGACAAAATAAAACTTTTGAAATTCGCTTTCTAGATTCATTTCGATTTATGGCCTCCAGCTTAGAATCACTGGCAAATAATTTAAATACTGAAGATTTTAATGTTTTAACAAAAGTTTTTAGGGAAAAACAAGAGTTTGACCTGCTAAGAAGAAAAGTAGTATTCCCATATTCCTATATTGATTCTATGGAGCGCTTTGAAGAAACTGCCCTTCCTAATAGAGAAAATTTTTACAATATTTTAAGTAATCATGAATGTAGTAACGAAGACTACAAACATGCTCAAACAGTTTGGAGAACGTTTAAATGCAGTAGTATGTTGGATTATACAAAATTATATCTTAAAACAGATGTTCCCCTCTTAACCGATATTTTTCAAAATTTTGGAAAAATTTGCAAAAGTATTTACAATCTTGATCCATGCCAATATTTTACTGCACCAAGTTTATCTTGGGATACTATGTTAAGAACAACTAAAATAAAATTAGAGTTGCTTAGTGATATTGACATGTATAATTTCATACAAGATGGTATCAGAGGAGGACTAGTGCAATGCTCCAAAAGGTACTCTAAAGCTAATAACAAATATTAAGAAGACTTCGACAGTTCGAAGCCTTCAGATTATTTGATGTATTTAGATGCCAATAACTTGTATGGATGGGCAATGTCTGAATATCTTCCATACGGAGAATTTTTGTGGGTTTATGATGAGAATATCTTAAAAATGCTGGATGTAACTAATATTTCAGATAATGCACATATTGGCTACTTTTTTGAGGTAGATGTAGACTATTCCGAAAATTTACATGAAACCCATAATGATTTGCCATTTTGTCCAGAAAACAAGATTGTGGGTAATTCCAAATATAGGAAGCTTATTGCAGACCTTACTTCAAAAACAAGATATAAAATCCATTACAGAGTTTTTAAACAATGTCTAAGTAATGGATTAGTACTAAAAAAAAAATACATAGAGCAATAAAATTTAAACAATCTCCATGGTTAAAGGAGTACATAGATTTAAATACATATCATAGAACATTGGCTAAAAATTCTTTTGAGAGGGATTTTTTCAAATTGCTTAACAATTTAGTTTATTGAAAAACCATGGAAAATGTTCATAAGCAAAAAGATGTTAAAATTGTGATACATAGATTGGGAAACGACTAGACAAAATCGTTTAGGAGCTAGAGCACTTATTTCAAAACCAAATTTTTCAAGTATTATTCAATTTTCCGAAAATGTGTTTGCCGTTCAACTTAAGGTAATGCATATAACTTGCAACAAACCAATTTACTTAGGATTTGCTGTATTAGAACTATCTAAATGGAAAATGTATGAATTCCATTATCAGTATATGAAACCAAAATTTCAATCTAATTTGGCACTTAACTATATGGATACCGACTCTTTTATATGAGCCATAAGAACAGAGGACTTTTATAAAGATATTCATGAAGATATTAACTCAAGGTTTGATACATCAGATTATCAACCTAATAATATTTTTAATCTCCCAAGATTAAATAAAAAAGTTCTTGGTATGATGAAAGATAAGAACAATGGAAACATAATGAGGGAATTTGTAGGACTACGATCAAAAATGTATTCATTCCAAACAGTTAACATGAATGAAGTAAAAAAATCTAAAGGTGTAAAAAAATCTTGTATCAAAAATTTTTCAATTCAGGATTATAAAAAAGCGTTATTTGAGAAAAATATTATTTGAGATTCGATGTATACATTTAGATCAAAACTACACCAGATATATACACAGAAGTTGTATAAAATTGTAATAAGTTTTGCGGATGATAAAAGAATTATTGCTTCAGACAAAATTAATACTTATGCGCGAGGACATTACAGACTTAAACTTAAGTGTGACAGTTTTTTTACAGACAAAGATTACGATATTTTTATGGACATTGATATATAAATTTTTATTTGTGCCATCATAATTTAAAAATAATAAAACAAAAAAAATTAAAAAATGTACATAAAATAAAACCAAATGTTCCTTTTTAAAATTAAATAATGTGTTTTATGTCAAATATTTTTCCATTGTACATTTTCAGTGTTATAATCTAACTTTTTACGATTTCTAGTTTCTCGAGATGAATACTGATATGGTAAAGTTGATTGCTTCAAACTTTTGTGCTTCTCTTCCTTTGACAATATTCTTATTTTTGGTGTTCTGGTATCTGAAAAGTTTTTAAGTCTTTTAGCTGCTAAAGATGCAGAAGGATTTGCTTTTTGTATTGTTGTATCCATATCAACTTCTTCACCATTATCGTAAGTATAAAAGTCTTCTGGTAGGTTTATATTAGATTGTATTCCAATGCTACTTAATTGAGGTTTATTTGTTTGGGTCTCAATGTGCTTTTTATACGTTTTTCTGGTTTGAGTCTCATTATCCCGTAAATTATTGTATTTAAAGCTTCCATTCTGATCGGATATATTTTCTTTTCCAATTAAATATTTTGCTAATTCTTGTTTAATATAATACCATTTGTTAATATCTTTTAAGGTATGCGATGCACTTAATGGGAGAAGCTTGCGATGAAGAAAATCCGAGTCAGAATGTTTGCTTTTAAATTTCTTATAAATTGATGGATGAATAACAATTAATTTTGATAACTTATTTGCATTTTCTAAATTTTTCCAATAACTCCACTTAAAACAGAAGAAATTATGATTGGCAAAAATCCTCCTCTTTGAATAAGATGTTTCCTCTTTTGCTTAATAGAGGTATGTGGGGAACAAACTTCCTTTATAGTATTTTTATATGGTTTAATTTTATGGAACACATTTTTGTTTATCCTATGATTTTTGATGATAACATTAAAAAGTATTTCATATATTGTTTTGATAACAACATCATCGACATGTTTTAAAATTGCATTTCGTAGTTTAGGTTCTGCTTTTTTAAGAACGTAAAGAATATGTTTGTTCTCCCTCAATAATTTTAGGTTTGAGGACATTGTTTATATTTGCAAATATTGAACAATGAGTTCTATTAAATATATTGGATCTAAATCTTAATGCGTTATGTATTTGTTGTGTAAGATCAATTAGCATATAACCATGGGCGTGTTCTGTGCATTTATTAAATACATTAACTAGAGCCTTTGAATTTTCAGGATATATTTGACGGGCTAAGTGTTGAAATTGTAACTTATCTCTTGGATTTTTGAGCATAACTATATATTTCGAGTTTTAAGAAATATCCCTTGAATAGGCACCTTTATGAAAAATGTTTTGCGTTACTAAAAATACAGCTAAATTTCTATGATGAGATCCCTTAGTAAAAAGTTCGCAAACATTTTTATTTGATGACTCAAGCATTAAATCATCCAATATTATTAAAGTCGATTCTATATCATTAGTATCAAAAGCATCTGGAACTCCCTCAACAAACTCCACATTTTTTATTTTTGGAAGTGGATTTTTTTCAGCAAAACACCATATAATCCTATCTACATTTTTAGATATTAAATTTTGATTTTCTATTAATGATAGAATGAATGTAGACTTCCCGCAGCAAGAGGGGCCACAAACCATAATTGTAAATGGATATATAAACTGGGGATACATGTTATTACATTCATATACCGTTAGTAACTGAATTTAGGTTTTACCATCTTTTTATAAATATGAGTAAACAAACTCTTGTTAATGAATTTCACCAGCAGGCGAGAACAAACTTTAAACGTCGACGATTTATTCAAAAGGGTATTTTAGATACTTGGCAGACAGATTTAGTAGAAATGATACCATATGCAAAAGTCAATAAAGGTTTTAAGTATATGCTCACTGTAATAGATATATTTTCGAAGTATGCGTATGCTGTGCCACTAAAATCTAAAACTGGAATAGAGATTTCAAAAGCATTTAAGAATATTATAAAATTAAATGGTTACAAATTTCCTAAAAACCTTCACTCCGATCAAGAAAAAGAATTTTTTAATAAATTCTTCGAAAATCTTACGAAGAAACTAAATATTAATCATTTTCACACTTTTTCAAACATGAAGGCACCAGTAGTGGAACGTTTTAAAAGAACTTTAAAAAATAAAATGTGAAAACAATTTAGTATGCAAGGAAATTATACGTGGATTAATATATAAGATAGATTATTGCAAGAGTATAATTCTTCATATCACCGAACTATAAAAATGAGGCCTAGCTCTGTTAATAAGTCGAATGAGAAAAAGCTTCTTAAAACTGTATACAATAACCTAAAAATTTTTAAAAGAGGGAAATATAAAATAAATGATTTTGTTCGCATCAGTAAATATAAAAATGTTTTTGAAAAATGATATACCCCGAATTGGTCAGCAGAAGTTTTTAAAATAGATAAAGTTTTAAATACAAATCCGATAACATATCAACTTAAAGATCTGAGTCGAAACATTATTAGAGGAGGATTTTAGGAAGAAGAGTTACTGAAAACCAAAGTTCCTAATGCCTTTTTAGTTGAAAATGTGCTAAAACGTCGAGGAAAAAAACTTTTTGTAAAATGGTTAGGTTTTTCCAAAGAATACAATTCTTGGATTCACCAAAATTATATAAGTTCCTAACTTAAAAATCCTATATGTATGGCTTATAACAAATTAATTCCGCCATTTTATCCTAAGATGGCTTCAATTATAGAGCAAAATAATATTTATATTATTCTATAAAGTAATGATTCAACCGATATTTACAAAAACACTCAAAACACTTTTACAAAGTTGTTAAATCATTCATTAAACCTTAATTATGAATGGGAAGTTGGACTATCAGACATTTCATTTGCATTGTTTAATAAAGAGGATGAAATTAGCCAAAACACAATAAACCGTAATAAACGAAGTACTCAAAATCAAGACTTGAATCATGTAATAACAAAAATAACTAAACTAGACACCGATAACCAACATCATATTATAAAATCAAAGTTTAGAGAATCAATGAAAAAATCAAATGATAATAAAGAACCAATGGTAAATATTAATAACCGAAATTTGAAAAATTATGTAACTCAAGGAACTCAAATAATATCAGAAGGAAAAGAATATTCAAATTCCAATTCAAAAGGTAGGGAGATAATTAATATCGCTGAAGAAAAATTAGAAAAAAAGGAAAAGGATTCTGCACTATCATCTTCAAAATATGTTAATAAATTTAGGAAAATCTTTGATAATGGTCAATCACTCAATGTGAACGAAATTGTATTTGTTTATACGGATATAATTAAACCACGTCATGTGGGGAGTAAAAAGACCAAATGTATAAAAATATTTTCAGTATCAACATTAAAAAATTATATTCATTTTAATCGAATTGAATATTTTCCAATTGAAACTTTAAATATTAATGATATATCAATAATGATTCGAAATGATGAAGGAAAAGAGATGAATCTAACAAAACATATACCAGTTTTTTGTACTTTACATTTTAAAAAGAAACGTTGTATATAATGATTGTGTAAGGAAAATTGTAAATCATTTTAATTATAACCATGAATGTTATGTACACAAATTATTACAATAACCAGTCTGGAAATAACATCCAAAATATTGGTGAAATATATCACACACCAAGAATTATACAATATGGGCGTGGTATTGGATCACTTTTTTCTGCAATATTTTCTCATTTGAAACCTTTATTGAAAACAGGCCTACCTGTTTTAAAGAATAAATCAGTAGATATAGGAAGAGAAATGTTGGAGGAAATTGGAACAAGGTCCGTAAAAGAAATTTTATTTAATCAAGGAAGAAAAGTTATGAATAACATTAGAGAGGCTACTATTGATAAAAATTAAGAAAATGCAAGAAGGTCGAGGGAAGCGTATAAAATTAAAACGTTTAAAACAAAGACCACAGATAAAATCAAAACGTTGCAGAAAAAAGAATTTTAAAGATATTTTCGGAAATTTAAAATGTCTGGATTTATAGAATGTATGAAAAGCAAATTAGATTTATTTGAATCCCCTCCAATTCAAACCAGTATCATTAAAACTGAAGAAATATGTTACAATCCAATCGCTTCTTTAGATAACTCTAGTACAATTGAGTTTGTTTCATTAGGAAATGGTGAGACATACAGAGATCTTATTAGTATCTATCTAAGGCTTGTGGTTGAATTTAAAGGAACAGGAAGCGTTGTAAATAACCTTTTGCACTCTATATTTAGAAATTGCTCAATGTATCTCAATAATAAAAATGTGTCCCAACCTGGCAATAACTATCACTACAGAGCATACATGGAAACATTGCTTAATTATGGAAATAATTCTACATCAACACATTTGGAATCATGTGGTTGGAAAGAAAACTCTGGATTAGATAAAAGAAGAAAACTTTTTAAGAATGGTAAAAAGGTAGAGCTCTTTGGAAGCTTCATGTAGATGTATTTAATCAACAAAAATATTTGTTAAATAATGTTGATATTAAGGTGGCACTGAACTTAGAAAAATCAGAATTCTATATATTAGAAGGTGGAGATAAAAACGACTCGAGCCTGAAAATGCATGAAGCTTACTTATACCTTAATCATCTCTCTATTAATAGTAATATTTTAATGGCTCACCATAATGTTTTACAATCAAAAAATGCTGTTTATCCATATAAAAGAGTAGAAATGAAAACATTTACTATACATCCTGATAACCACTCATTATCGCTAGATAATGTAATACTTGGACAATTACCAAATTTTCTTATTTTCGAAATGGTATCTAACAAAGCATATAATGGAAGTAAACAAGAAAATCGGTATAACTTTCACCATTTTAATATACAAAGATTTAATTTAGTTGTAAATGGAGTGCAATTTCCTGCACAACCAATTGAATTTAACTATAACAATGGTGGAATAATAAGCACTCGCGGCTATCAAACTTTATTTAAAGGGACTGGAATTCATAATTTTGATAAAGGTCATCAAATAACAAAAGAGCTTTTCGATAACGGATATTTTATGCTAGCTTTTGATATAACGTCAGATCATAACAACAATTCTAACTGTGGGAATTTAATAAATCAGGGAGCAATTCGTATTGAAGGTCGTTTTGGAAAACCAATAACAGAAGCAATTACCTGCCTAGTATATTGCGAGTTTGATAGTGTTGCAGATTGAATTATTTAAAAACGTTATGAACTTGAATTTAAAAATAACGAATATATTATTTTATGTATTGTGAGGCGGCAATACTACTATTTTGTTAATGTGTCAACCCTACGTTGATGGACAAGTCAACTCTGTGTTGACATCGTGTAGCGTTCTTCTAATTGCCGAAGTTAGAATTCATGCCTGAAGAAATCATCATTTGAGCCAAAGGTTTATTTTAAATTTATTTAATATAATTAACTATTTTTACAAAGGGATAGAATACAGTAAGTTTTTTATTAAATGTAATGGAATATATATGTATTATTTTATTTATGTTAATTTATCAGATAATAAAACGACGACGACGACATACACACAACACAAAAATATACGTATACGCGACAAACTTATACTCGTATATAACAACAACCAATAAAAGTTACCGCAAAACACTTTGCGCAAGATCAGACCACAGCGTTTTTATTCCTTGTTGGTTTTATTATTTCTGTCCCTTACGTGAAATTTAAACCAAAGTTGCAGCCGCAACAGATAGTGTAATAGAAATCTCGCAGTATTATTCAGACACTGTGAATTCAATCTTAATCGCACATACTTTAAAATCAAATAACATTACAAAGAGTAAATTTGAAGGCGTTTTTGCATGCAATATATTATCAACAAAATCAGTTAAAAAGCCATCATTTTTTATTGCTAACACTGATCCTTCACATAAGCCTGGGCAGCATTGGGTTGAAATTTACTTTCCTAAAAAAAAACCAGCCGAGTACTTCTGTTCTGCTGGTCAACCTCCAATTAAACCATTTATTTCCTTTTAAAAAAAATTCCAAAAGTTTTATTTGCAACAGTAGAAGAATACAGAGTGAAACTTCAACTTTATGTGGAATATACTGTTGTATTTTTGTTTATTTAAGATGTAAAAATATATCTTTTAAATAAATTTTAAACCTGTTTAATTATTTTGATTTGTATGAAAATGATATATTAGTTGTAAGACTATTTAAGAATTTTTTTAAGCAGTTGTAAAAAAAAATCGAATGCTAAAAATGTTGTATATAAGTTTTTTCTTTTTTTTTGTCATACATCAATTCCAATAACAATTTTAGCTAAAAAATATTTTAAAATAAAACACATTAAGAAATTCAAAGTGTATTACTGTTTTTTATTATACCCTTCACATAAGTGATAAGGGTATATATATGTTTGACATTCCGTTTGTAATTCCTTTATTATCCATTTGGGACCCCATAAAGTATATATATATTCGGGATCCTTATAGATAGGGAAGTCCGTCTGTCCGTGTTATGGTTGAAATCAACTTTCTGAAGCCCCCCGATATCGCATATACCCGAATGTGGTATCAAACTGTCACAGATAGTCGCGAGAAAATCGGTATTAAAATTCAGCAAAATCGCCTGATAAATGACCGAGATATAAGCAAAAAACCAAGACTACCTCGTTTTGTTGAGTCTACAACAACAACAAAGAACATACTTTTACATGTAATAATATAAAAACAACAAAAAACAACAAAAAAAGCAAAAAATCAGAATCAATTATGTTGATATTATTGAAACACACCCAAAACAAAAATTTTATTAGTGTAAGTGTTCATACATATAACAGCGTTGCCATACAAAGCTTAATTTAAACATTTTTAAAATCGCTCCTACGGCTTCCAGGGTTCTCCTACAAAGGTAAAATGTAAGACCGACCCAAATTATTTTTTCCATCCAAACATTTTTGTGGAACAAACTTACTCTCTATCTCCAGTCCCTGACATGGTTGCCATACAAAATTTTAAAAAATAAGGTAAAAACCGCTACAACATCCCCGGAGTCGCCTGTAGAGGAAAAAAATTTATCACAGACCCCCATTAGTTTTTCCTCCCAAACGTATTCCTAGAGCATACTTACCTCCTATCTCTACGCCCTAAGGGGGTTGCCATACAAAATTTACAAAAATGATGTAAAAATGCCCATAACTTCTTCAAAATTGGCCTTAGAGCAATAAAGTGTACGACCGACCTCCATTAGTTTTCCCTCCCAAACATATTCCTAGAATATACTTACCCCCTATCTCCACGCCCTGAGGGGGTTGCCATAAAAAATTTACAAAAATGATATGAAAATGCCCACAACTTCTTTAAAGTTGGCCTTAGAGCAATAAAGTGTACGACGGACCCCCATTAATTTCTTCTCCCAAACATATTCCTAGAACATACTTACCCCCTATCTCCGCGCCCTAAGGCGGTTGCCATACAAAATTTACAAAAATGATATGCAAATTCCCACAACTTCTTCAGAGTTAGCTTTAGAGCAATAAAGTGTACGACCGACCCCCATTACTTTGCCCTCCCAAACATATTCCTACAATATACTTACCCTCTGTCTCCACGCCCTAAGGGGGTTGCCATATAAAATTTACAAAAATGATATGAAAATGCCCACAACTTCTTCAGAATTTGCCTTAGGGCAATAAAGTGTACGACCGACCCCCATTGTTGTTCCCTCCCAAACATATTTCTAGAATATACTTACCCTCTATCTCCACGCCCTAAGGGAGTTGCCATACAAAAATGATATGCAAATGCCCACAACTTCTTCAGAATTTGACTTAGAGTAATAAAGTGTACGACCGAACCCCATTAGTTTTCCCTCCCAAACATGTTCCTAGAATATACTTACCCCCTATCTCCACGCCCTAATGTGGTTGCAATATAAAATTTACAAAAATGATATGAAAATGCCCACAACTTCTTCAGAATTTGCTTTGGAGCAATAAAGTGTACGACCGACCCCCATTAGTGTTCCCTCCCAAACATATTTCTAGAATATACTTACCCTCTATCTCCACGCCCTAAGGGAGTTGCCATACAAAATTTACAAAAATGATATGCAAATGCCCACAACTTCTTCAGAATTTGCCTTGGAGCAATGAAGTGTACGACCGACCCCCATTAGTGTTCCCTCCCAAACATATTTCTAAATTATACTTACCCCTTATCTCCACGCCCTAAGGGGGTTGCCATACAAAACTTACAAAAAGGATATGAAAATGCCCACAACTCCTTCAGAGTTGGCCTTAGAACAATAAAGTGTACGACCGACCCCCATTACTTTGCCCTCCCAAACATATTCCTACAATATACTTACCCCCTATCTCCACGCCCTGAGGGGGTTGCCATAAAAAATTTACAAAAATGATATGAAAATGCCCACAACTTCTTTAAAGTTGGCCTTAGAGCAATAAAGTGTACGACCGACCCCTACTAGTTTGTTCTCCCAAACATATTCCTAAAACATACTTACCCCTTATCTCCACGCCCTAAGGGGGTTGCTATACAAAATTTACAAAAAAGATTTGAAAATGCCCACAACTCCTTCAGAGTTGGCCTTAGAGCAATAAAGTGTACGACCGACCCCTACTAGTTTGTTCTCCCAAACATATTCCTAAAACATACTTACCCCTTATCTCCACGCCCTAAGGGGGTTGCCTTACAAAATTTACAAAAAGGATATGCAAATGCCCACAACTTCTTCAGAATTTGCCTAAGAGAAATAAAGGGTACGACCGACCCCCATTAGTGTTCCCTCCCAAACATATTTCTAAATTATACTTACCCCTTATCTCCACGCCCTAAGGGGGTTGCCATACAAAACTTACAAAAAGGATATGAAAATGCCCACAACTCCTTCAGAGTTGGCCTTAGGACAATAAAGTGTACGACCGACCCCCAATAATTTCTTCTTCCAAACATATTCCTAGAACATACTTACTCCCTATCTCCGTGCCCTAAGGGGGTTGCCATACAAAATTTACAAAAATGATATGCAAATGCCCACAACTTCTTCAGAATTTGCCTTAGAGTAATAAAGTGTACGACCGAACCCCATTAGTTTGCCCTCCCAAACATGTTCCTAGAATATACTTACCCCCTATCTCCACGCCCTAATGGGGTTGCCATATAAAATTTACAAAAATGATATGAAAATGCCCACAACTTCTTCAGAATTTGCCTTAGAGCAATAAAGTGTACGACCGACCCCCACTAGTTTTCCCTCCCAAACATATTCCTAGAATATACTTACCCCCTATCTCCACGCCCTGAGGGGGTTGCCATATAAAATTTACAAAAATGATATGAAAATGCCCACAACTTCTTCAGAATTTGCCTTGGAGCAATAAAGTGTACGACCGACCCCCATTAGTGTTCCCTCCCAAACATATTTCTAGAATATACTTACCCTCTATCTCCACGCCCTAAGGGAGTTGCCATACAAAATTTACAAAAATGATATGCAAATGCCCACAATTTCTTCAGAATTTGCCTTAGAGTAATAAAGTGTACGACCGAACCCCATTAGTTTTCCCTCCCAAACATGTTCCTAGAATATACTTACCCCCCTCCCTCCCAAACATGTTCCTAGAATATACTTACCCCCTATCTCCACGCCCTAATGGGGTTGCCATATAAAATTTACAAAAATGATATGAAAATGCCCTCAACTTCTTCAGAATTTGCCTTGGAGCAATAAAGTGTACGACCGACCCCCATTAGTGTTCCCTCCCAAACATATTTCTAGAATATACTTACCCCCTATCTCCACGCCCTAAGGGAGTTGCCATACAAAATTTACAAAAATGATGTAAAAATGCCCACAACTTCTTCAGAGTTTGCCTTAGAGCAATAAAGTGTACGACCGACCCCTACTAGTTTGTTCTCCCAAACATATTCCTAAAACATACTTACCCCTTATCTCCACGCCCTAAGGGGGTTGCCATACAAAATTTACAAAAAGGATATGAAAATGCCCACAACTCCTTCAGAGTTGGCCTTAGAGCAATAAAGCGTACGACCGACCCCTACTAGTTTGTTCTCCCAAACATATTCCTAAAACATACTTACCCCTTATCTCCACGCCTTAAGGGGGTTGCCATACAAAATTTACAAAAAGGATATGCAAATGCCCACAACTTCTTCAGAATTTGCCTTAGAGAAATAAAGGGTACGACCGACCCCCATTAGTGTTCCCTCCCAAACATATTTCTAGAATATACTTACCCCTTATCTTCACGCCCTAAGGGGGTTGCCATACAAAATTTACAAAAAGGATATGAAAATGCCCACAACTCCTTCAGAGTTGGCCTTAGAGCAATAAAGTGTACGACCGACCCCCATTAATTTCTTCTCCCAAACATATTCCTAGAACATACTTACTCCCTATCTCCGTGCCCTAAGGGGGTTGCCATACAAAATTTACAAAAATGATATGCAAATGCCCACAACTTCTTCAGAATTTGCCTTAGAGTAATAAAGTGTACCACCGAACCCCATTAGTTTGCCCTCCCAAACATTTTCCTAGAATATACTTACCCCCTATCTCCACGCCCTAATGGGGTTGCCATATAAAATTTACAAAAATGATATGAAAATGCCCACTACCTCTTCAGAATTTGCCTTAGAGCAATAAAGTGTACGACCGACCCCGATTAGTTTTCCCTCCCAAACATATTCCTAGAATATACTTACCCCCTATCTCCACGCCCTGAGGGGGTTGCCATACAAAATTTACAAAAATGATGTAAAAATGCCCACAACTTCTTCAGAGTTGGCCTTAGAGCAATAAAGTGTACGACTGACCCCTACTAGTTTGTTCTCCCAAACATATTCCTAAAACATACTTACCCCTTATCTCCACGCCCTAAGGGGGTTGCCATACAAAATTTACAAAAATGATGTAAAAATGCCCACAACTTCTTCAGAGTTGGCCTTAGAGCAATAAAGTGTACGACCGACCCCTACTAGTTTGTTCTCCCAAACATATTCCTAAAACATACTTACCCCTTATCTCCACGCCCTAAGGGGGTTGCCATACAAAATTTACAAAAATGATATGAAAATGCCCATAACTTCTTTAAAGTTGGCCTTAGAGCAATAAAGTGTAGGACCGACCCCCATTAATTTCTTCTCCCAAATATATTCCTAGAACATACTTACCCCCTATCTCCACACCCTAAGGGGGTTGCCATACAAAATTTACAAAAATGATATGAAAATGCCCACAACTTCTTTAAAGTTGGCCTTAGAGCAATAAAGTGTACGACCGACCCCCATTAATTTCTTCTCCCAAACATATTCCTAGAACATACTTACCCCCTATCTCCACGTCCTAAGGGAGTTGCCATACAAAAATGATGTAAAAATGCCCACAACTTCTTCAGAGTTGGCCTTAGAGCAATAAAGTGTACGATCGACCCCTACTAGTTTGTTCTCCCAAACATATTCCTAAAACATACTTACCCCTCATCTCCACTCCCTAAGGGGGTTGCCATACAAAATTTACAAAAAGGATATGAAAATGCCCACAACTCCTTCAGAGTTGTCCTTAGAGCAGTGGTCTTCACCCATATTACCCAGCTAACGAAGATTTTCGGGTTTTTACTTACTCTCTTCGTGAATAATACAACCAGGGTTTTCCAAAATAAATTGTTTTCCTACCAAAATGTTTCTGAAAATATGCCAACAGCAACTGAATAACTAATCCTGATTAAATTGTATTTTAAAATAAATATCGACCGACCCCTACTAGTTTGTTCTCCCAAATATATTCCTAGAACATACTTACTCCCTATCTCCACACCCTAAGGGGGTTGCCATACAAAATTTACAAAGAGAATATGAAAATGCCCACAACTCCTTCAGAGCTGGCCTTAGAGAAGTGGTCCTCACCCATATTACCCACCTAACGAAGATTTTCGGGTTTTTACTTACTCTCTTCGTGAATAATACAACCAGGGTCTTCCAAAATAAATTGTTTTCCTACCAAAATGTTTCTGAAAATATGCCAACAGCAACTGAATAACTAATCCTGATTAAATTGTATTTTAAAATAAATATCGTATTTTGTTAACTGATATTGCTTTTATAATTCATGGCGAGCTATTTTTATTTTATTTTTCGATCGTAAACTTAAGAAAACATAATAAATTATTAACATTTCACAATCTTTCATAAATAAACAATCCATATGCTTTGTTTTCATCATTGCAAACGGTAATCATAATCAAAACAACAAACATATGAAAAATAAAAAATTTCAATTAATAGCTTGTTAGCTTTCAAACAGAGTAAGTGTATGTCGCATGTTTTTATTTTTCAGAGAGAGCCAAAAATGTTTTTTCTGCACTGCAGCGTTGCCAATTAGTGTGTAATTATCCAAAAATAATTTGAAGCTCTTTATGTGTGCAATATAGGTAGAGCTAAAATTTTTTTGATAATTACAGTAAGAAACTGATAGCAAGCTACATAAATTTATGCAATTTGATAACTTTTTCATAAGTCAGGTAAAAACCTACGGACATACATATAAATTTTTTTACAGCATTTTAGAAAAAAATATTTATAATAATTATGTGGGATATTAAGTGGGAAAATCTTTTTTGTTTTCTTTGAACATATTCAAAGAGGCTGAGTGCCTTGTATGCAATCAGTTACTAAAGAATATGTTAGCATCGCACCTTAAGCGGCATACAATGCGTATTGAGTTTCATTCAGGAAAGGAGAGAAATCAATTAATAAAAAAACTAAAAGATTTTCGACTCAAAAATCTTTGTATCCAAAATAGATGCTCAAATAACTCTACCAATACAGATAGCCAAATCAAGGCTTCTTATATCATCAGCTTAGAATTAGCTAAAAAATATAGTTATAATAAAACAAAATATTACTTATTTTATATTTTGCCTTGAAATAAAAAAAAACATAAGCTTACAAAACACTGATACCGAAAAACATATATAGTAAAAACAATACTTTAAATTTTTTATAAAAATGAATTATTTTGTTTTTTTTTTTTTACATTTTTCAGTTAGTACTGTATTACTGAATGAGCGCAATATGTTGTGCTATGTTTTTATTTTTTTTTATATATAATTTGGTATGTTCTGTTTTTTCACTTAAAATGAAGATTTGTTTTTTCCAAATTTTCAGTTCTTATAAAAAAAATAATGGCAACGCTGACAATAATACTCTCATTTTAAGTGCGTTTCTCTTTGTGAAGACCACTGCCTTAAGCATTAAATACATTCCTCGCTACAGGCTACCGAACACAACCAGCCAAAAATAGAATACACGTGTGCTTATGAGAATAATTTTTTAATTGCTACAATGCAACACAACTACGGGTTGCTGTTAATGCTAATTTTGTGGCGTGGTCGAAATTAAACTAATTTCTATTTTTATACGCAACAGTTAACAGATTAGTGCTGCCAATACGGTAAGATGCAAAAAATATAGCTTAAACAGTACAAAAAGACTTTAGGTGGCACCACAGAAAGTCATATTGCTTATATGTTTATTTTGTAGTAGTAGTCTAGTAAATATTTCAGTAGCAGCCAGTCGGACACAAATTTAGCAAGAAACTTTTGTGTTCGTGTGTTCCTGTGTTCTTGTTGCTTGAATGTGTTTAATGCATTAGAGCAATAAAGTGTACGACCGACCCCTATTAGTTTCTTCTCCCAAACATATTCCTAGAACATACTTACTCCCTATCTCCACACCCTAAAGGGGGTTGCCATACAAAATTTACAAAGAGAATATGAAAATACCCACAACTGCTTCAGAGTTGGCCTTAGAGCAATAAAGTGTACGACCGACCCCTATTAGTTTCTTCTCCCAAACATATTCCTAAAACATACTTACCCCCTATCTCCACGCCCTAAGCGGGTTGCCATACAAAATTTACAAAAATGATGTAAAAATGCCCACAACTTCTTCAGAATTTGCCTTAGAGTAATAAAGTATACGACCGACCCCCATTAGTTTGCCCTCCCAAACATGTTCCTAGAATATACTTACCCTCTATCTCCACGCCCTAATGGGGTTGCCATACAAAATTTACAAAAATGATATGAAAATGCCCACAACTTCTTCAGAATTTGCCTTAGAGCAATAAAGTGTACGACCGACCCCTACTAGTTTGTTCTCCCAAACATATTCTTAAAACATACTTACCCCCGATCGCCACGCCCTAAGGGGGTTGCGATACAAAATTTACAAAAAGGATATGAAAATGCCTACAACTCCTTCAGAGTTGGCCTTAGAGCAATAAAGTGTACGACCGACCCCTATTAGTTTTTTCTCCCAAACATATTCCTAGAGCATACTTACCCCCTATCTCCACGCCCTAAGGGGGTTGCCATACAAAATTTGTAAAAATTAGGATAAAAACCCCTTCAACTTCCCCGTCACCCGTGGAGCGTTTAAAAATGACACCGACCCCAATTTAAAAATTAGAAATATTTCATAAGTAAAAAAATGGTTAAAAAGAAAAAAAAGTTTGGGATTGCGAAAGGTCAATGTGAAGGGTATATTAGATTCGGCACAGCCGAATATAGCGCTCTTACTTGTTTATTTCTAAGTTTATATATTTTGAACTGACCATAACCATGCACAACAAACTTGTAAAAGTCAACGAACTTCCACAATTTTTTAAGGTTCAAAATCATTGTCAGTCAACTTTTTTATACAATATAAAAGTGCAATTAGTAAAAAAAAAATTTATGTTTGTGAGTAAATTTGTATTGCAATTGCTGAAAACCTTTTCTTATTGTAAGAATAAAGGCGTTTTAAATTTCATTAAAACTGCGGCTTTTAATAAGTAGAAGTAAGATTTTTTTTGAAAAATAAAAAGAATTTATTTTTTTGTTAATTTTTATTTTTATTTTATGTTGAACTAATTGTTTTTAATACAAATTTTTGATTTTTAGTTTGGCTTTAGTTTATATAATTTCTTTTTATCAGAAGAAATTATTATTTTCCGTTAATGTTGAAAGAAACTTTCAATTTGAAAAAAGCTGATTTTTCTACCGCTACTAGCCGAGTAGAATGAATTTTCGAAAGCAGCTACGCAATTTCATCGTCAGTACTCTTTGAACGGTAGTAGTGTATTTGGTTGTAAACATCACCTATTTAACTTACATGTAACAGAGAAAAGTATACGGTATCAGTGTTTTCCTTCTGTTTTTATTTTGTAAGTTAGGACGAAGTTTACTTTTCATATACACTATGCTTTTTTCCATTAAATGTCTCTTTGGCAACACTTGACTAACGGACAAGCATTCATCCATCTCTCAGATGGAACGAAACGCTTTTTATTATTGTATATCATACAATAGTGGTAATCACTTTTTAATTTCTTTGTTTGTCAACGACAAATTGACAGAAATTATCAAAGATCATTTTGCACCGTGCCATGTGTGAGTTATATGTTAATTTTTATTTTATGTTGAACTAATTGTTTTTAATAAAAATTTTTGATTTTTAGTTTGGCTTTAGTTCATATAGTTTCTTTTTATTAGAAGAATTTATTATTTTCCGTTAATGTTGAAAGAAACTTTCAATTTGAAAAAGCTGATTTTTCTTCCGCTACTAGCCGAGTAGAATGCATTTTCGAAAGCAGCTACGCAATTTCATCATCAGTACTCTTTGAACGGTAGTAGTGTATTTGGTTGTAAACTTCACCTATTTATTTTTTTTCTTCAAGAGTTTTAAATTTCGTCTTAACTTCTGCAAAAAAAAAAAATATAAACTCCACACGTATGCAGAAGTAGAGGCAAATTATTATATACAAAGAAAAAGATTTTTTATTTAAATTTTTTATATAAATTTTATTTTCAAAAATATATATTTTTTTAACAACAAAATAAATATAGTAACCATGTACTGATCATTTTTATTTATATGATCTATATAACACCACTCACACGCTTTGGTAGTAGATAATATCTTCGAAAAATTTTGTCTATGAATAATTTCCGTTGACCATACATCGCACATCTACAAGTATCTGGCCCCTCAGTTGTGCTATCCGTTGACCAAATGCAGTTCTTGTAATGTGCTCCATATTTTCCAAGTACTGGTGCGTCCTTAATGTCTTCCCAATTTCTTGTTGTTAAAAATTCATTAATTATACTTAGATTATCAGGGAAAATATATTCCTCAAAGTCCTGTACAAATTGGATAATGGTACTTCGCGACATGTTTTTCTCTCGATATTTCTCAAAATAATAAATAAGTTCTAAAAATTTGGGTCATTTATATCAATTTTTAATTTATTTTTTTAATATGCATACATGTTTGATACTTATAAAAAATACAAATTTATATATTTACACTAAAACATTCTTGGAATGTTTGTTTGCTCCCAATAAAAAACGTTTGAGAATTAGGAATAGAAATATTTTCATTATCATCATCTCCATCATTTGTTTCCTTAGGGATTGCTTCTTCTAGTTGTAAAACATCTTCGTTGTTGTTAAATTTTTTTGTGAGCATAAAATTATTTTTAGCAATTCCTTTCAGCAACCTATCATCAAAACTCTAGCTCTGCAATAACTACCTTTCCATATTTAGCTTTCAGATGAAACATGGATAGTACTCTGTATGGTTTTGACGCTTCTAAGTCCTTTATGGTTTCATATCGTTTTGCCTTGAGACTATTAAAAGTTTTCACACTTTCAAAGTTAACCATCTTCTTGCTAGACATTATTATTATTGTTCTTTAAGCCGTCTGAACTACGAATGAAGATTTATTTTAGAAGAATTTAACTTAATAAGATATGTTTATATTTAATTACTTTTTTAATTTTTAAATATATCACTCAAACGAAAATTTTCTCTTAAAATATTTCACCTTCATCTTTAATCTCTATAGATATTTATTTACACACAAAGAAAAAACTCCCTACGCAAACTGCAAAATTTTAAAACAATCAAAAATTTATATTTTCTCACATTACACTTTTTTTTTTTAATAAACAAAATCCTCCTTATGAGAAATTGTATTGCAAAACCAAAAACTTAACAAACATTTATACTTTCTCACATTAAATTTTTTTTTTTAATAAACAAAATCCTCCTTATGAGAAATTAATTGGAAACCAAAAACTAAAAATATATTAAAAAACAAAAAAATTAACATAAATTACTTAACAACCAAAAGCTTAAATTACATTGATACCAATATTTTCAATTCAAAAAAAAATCCTCCTTATGGATTAATTACATAGAGAGGAACATTTTTAATTTTAAGAAAAAATCCTCCTTATTGAAAAATTACATAGAGAGAAAATTTTAGAGAAAAAATCATCTCTATGGCTAAAAACAACTGAGGAAGCAAAACCCCATAGGAAGGATTTTTCCTCCTCAGTTCCCTACTACTGCCATACGGTGCCCCGCCTCACATGGAAGCCCCACGTAGATGCAAAGTTGTCACAATTAAAACTTAAAACGGCTCAAATCTATTGGATAAATTTGTATTTTTTATAAGTATCAAACATGTATGCATATTAAAAAAATAAATTAAAAATTGATATAAATGACCCAAATTTTTAGAACTTATTTATTATTTTGAGAAATATCGAGAGAAAAACATGTCGCGAAGTACCATTATCCAATTTGTACAGGACTTTGAGGAATATATTTTCCCTGATAATCTAAGTATAATTAATGAATTTTTAACAACAAGAAATTGGGAAGACATTAAGGACGCACCAGTACTTGGAAAATATGGAGCACATTACAAGAACTGCATTTGGTCAACGGATAGCACAACTGAGGGGCCAGATACTTGTAGATGTGCGATGTATGGTCAACGGAAATTATTCATAGACAAAATTTTTCGAAGATATTATCTACTACCAAAGCGTGTGAGTGGTGTTATATAGATCATATAAATAAAAATGATCAGTACATGGTTACTATATTTATTTTGTTGTTAAAAAAATATATATTTTTGAAAATAAAATTTATATAAAAAATTTAAATAAAAAATCTTTTTCTTTGTATATAATAATTTGCCTCTACTTCTGCATACGTGTGGAGTTTATATTTTTTTTTTTTGCAGAAGTTAAGACGAAATTTAAAACTCTTGAAGAAAAAAAATAAATAGGTGAAGTTTACAACCAAATACACTACTACCGTTCAAAGAGTACTGATGATGAAATTGCGTAGCTGCTTTCGAAAATGCATTCTACTCGGCTAGTAGCGGAAGAAAAATCAGCTTTTTCAAATTGAAAGTTTCTTTCAACATTAACGGAAAATAATAAATTCTTCTAATAAAAAGAAACTATATGAACTAAAGCCAAACTAAAAATCAAAAATTTTTATTAAAAACAATTAGTTCAACATAAAATAAAAATTAACATATAACTCACACATGGCACGGTGCAAAATGATCTTTGATAATTTCTGTCAATTTGTCGTTGACAAACAAAGAAATTAAAAAGTGATTACCACTATTGTATGATATACAATAATAAAAAGCGTTTCGTTCCATCTGAGAGATGGATGAATGCTTGTCCGTTAGTCAAGTGTTGCCAAAGAGACATTTAATGGAAAAAAGCATAGTGTATATGAAAAGTAAACTTCGTCCTAACTTACAAAATAAAAACAGAAGGAAAACACTGATACCGTATACTTTTCTCTGTTACATGTAAGTTAAATAGGTGATGTTTACAACCAAATACACTACTACCGTTCAAAGAGTACTGACGATGAAATTGCGTAGCTGCTTTCGAAAATTCATTCTACTCGGCTAGTAGCGGTAGAAAAATCAGCTTTTTTCAAATTGAAAGTTTCTTTCAACATTAACGGAAAATAATAATTTCTTCTGATAAAAAGAAATTATATAAACTAAAGCCAAACTAAAAATCAAAAATTTGTATTAAAAACAATTAGTTCAACATAAAATAAAAATAAAAATTAACAAAAAAATAAATTCTTTTTATTTTTCAAAAAAAATCTTACTTCTACTTATTAAAAGCCGCAGTTTTAATGAAATTTAAAACGCCTTTATTCTTACAATAAGAAAAGGTTTTCAGCAATTGCAATACAAATTTACTCACAAACATAAATTTTTTTTTTACTAATTGCACTTTTATATTGTATAAAAAAGTTGACTGACAATGATTTTGAACCTTAAAAAATTGTGGAAGTTCGTTGACTTTTACAAGTTTGTTGTGCATGGTTATGGTCAGTTCAAAATATATAAACTTAGAAATAAACAAGTAAGAGCGCTATATTCGGCTGTGCCGAATCTAATATACCCTTCACATTGACCTTTCGCAATCCCAAACTTTTTTTTCTTTTTAACCATTTTTTTACTTATGAAATATTTCTAATTTTTAAATTGGGGTCGGTGTCATTTTTAAACGCTCCACGGGTGACGGGGAAGTTGAAGGGGTTTTTATCCTAATTTTTACAAATTTTGTATGGCAACCCCCTTAGGGCGTGGAGATAGGGGGTAAGTATGCTCTAGGAATATGTTTGGGAGAAAAAACTAATAGGGGTCGGTCGTACACTTTATTGCTCTAAGGCCAACTCTGAAGGAGTTGTAGGCATTTTCATATCCTTTTTGTAAATTTTGTATCGCAACCCCCTTAGGGCGTGGCGATCGGGGGTAAGTATGTTTTAAGAATATGTTTGGGAGAACAAACTAGTAGGGGTCGGTCGTACACTTTATTGCTCTAAGGCAAATTCTGAAGAAGTTGTGGGCATTTTCATATCATTTTTGTAAATTTTGTATGGCAACCCCATTAGGGCGTGGAGATAGAGGGTAAGTATATTCTAGGAACATGTTTGGGAGGGCAAACTAATGGGGGTCGGTCGTATACTTTATTACTCTAAGGCAAATTCTGAAGAAGTTGTGGGCATTTTTACATCATTTTTGTAAATTTTGTATGGCAACCCGCTTAGGGCGTGGAGATAGGGGGTAAGTATGTTTTAGGAATATGTTTGGGAGAAGAAACTAATAGGGGTCGGTCGTACACTTTATTGCTCTAAGGCCAACTCTGAAGCAGTTGTGGGTATTTTCATATTCTCTTTGTAAATTTTGTATGGCAACCCCCTTTAGGGTGTGGAGATAGGGAGTAAGTATGTTCTAGGAATATGTTTGGGAGAAGAAACTAATAGGGGTCGGTCGTACACTTTATTGCTCTAATGCATTAAACACATTCAAGCAACAAGAACACAGGAACACACGAACACAAAAGTTTCTTGCTAAATTTGTGTCCGACTGGCTGCTACTGAAATATTTACTAGACTACTACTACAAAATAAACATATAAGCAATATGACTTTCTGTGGTGCCACCTAAAGTCTTTTTGTACTGTTTAAGCTATATTTTTTGCATCTTACCGTATTGGCAGCACTAATCTGTTAACTGTTGCGTATAAAAATAGAAATTAGTTTAATTTCGACCACGCCACAAAATTAGCATTAACAGCAACCCGTAGTTGTGTTGCATTGTAGCAATTAAAAAATTATTCTCATAAGCACACGTGTATTCTATTTTTGGCTGGTTGTGTTCGGTAGCCTGTAGCGAGGAATGTATTTAATGCTTAAGGCAGTGGTCTTCACAAAGAGAAACGCACTTAAAATGAGAGTATTATTGTCAGCGTTGCCATTATTTTTTTTATAAGAACTGAAAATTTGGAAAAAACAAATCTTCATTTTAAGTGAAAAAACAGAACATACCAAATTATATATAAAAAAAAATAAAAACATAGCACAACATATTGCGCTCATTCAGTAATACAGTACTAACTGAAAAATGTAAAAAAAAAAAACAAAATAATTCATTTTTATAAAAAATTTAAAGTATTGTTTTTACTATATATGTTTTTCGGTATCAGTGTTTTGTAAGCTTATGTTTTTTTTTATTTCAAGGCAAAATATAAAATAAGTAATATTTTGTTTTATTATAACTATATTTTTTAGCTAATTCTAAGCTGATGATATAAGAAGCCTTGATTTGGCTATCTGTATTGGTAGAGTTATTTGAGCATCTATTTTGGATACAAAGATTTTTGAGTCGAAAATCTTTTAGTTTTTTTATTAATTGATTTCTCTCCTTTCCTGAATGAAACTCAATACGCATTGTATGCCGCTTAAGGTGCGATGCTAACATATTCTTTAGTAACTGATTGCATACAAGGCACTCAGCCTCTTTGAATATGTTCAAAGAAAACAAAAAAGATTTTCCCACTTAATATCCCACATAATTATTATAAATATTTTTTTCTAAAATGCTGTAAAAAAATTTATATGTATGTCCGTAGGTTTTTACCTGAATTATGAAAAAGTTATCAAATTGCATAAATTTATGTAGCTTGCTATCAGTTTCTTACTGTAATTATCAAAAAAATTTTAGCTCTACCTATATTGCACACATAAAGAGCTTCAAATTATTTTTGGATAATTACACACTAATTGGCAACGCTGCAGTGCAGAAAAAACATTTTTGGCTCTCTCTGAAAAATAAAAACATGCGACATACACTTACTCTGTTTGAAAGCTAACAAGCTATTAATTGAAATTTTTTATTTTTCATATGTTTGTTGTTTTGATTATGATTACCGTTTGCAATGATGAAAACAAAGCATATGGATTGTTTATTTATGAAAGATTGTGAAATGTTAATAATTTATTATGTTTTCTTAAGTTTACGATCGAAAAATAAAATAAAAATAGCTCGCCATGAATTATAAAAGCAATATCAGTTAACAAAATACGATATTTATTTTAAAATACAATTTAATCAGGATTAGTTATTCAGTTGCTGTTGGCATATTTTCAGAAACATTTTGGTAGGAAAACAATTTATTTTGGAAGACCCTGGTTGTATTATTCACGAAGAGAGTAAGTAAAAACCCGAAAATCTTCGTTAGGTGGGTAATATGGGTGAGGACCACTTCTCTAAGGCCAGCTCTGAAGGAGTTGTGGGCATTTTCATATTCTCTTTGTAAATTTTGTATGGCAACCCCCTTAGGGTGTGGAGATAGGGAGTAAGTATGTTCTAGGAATATATTTGGGAGAACAAACTAGTAGGGGTCGGTCGATATTTATTTTAAAATACAATTTAATCAGGATTAGTTATTCAGTTGCTGTTGGCATATTTTCAGAAACATTTTGGTAGGAAAACAATTTATTTTGGAAAACCCTGGTTGTATTATTCACGAAGAGAGTAAGTAAAAACCCGAAAATCTTCGTTAGCTGGGTAATATGGGTGAAGACCACTGCTCTAAGGACAACTCTGAAGGAGTTGTGGGCATTTTCATATCCTTTTTGTAAATTTTGTATGGCAACCCCCTTAGGGAGTGGAGATGAGGGGTAAGTATGTTTTAGGAATATGTTTGGGAGAACAAACTAGTAGGGGTCGATCGTACACTTTATTGCTCTAAGGCCAACTCTGAAGAAGTTGTGGGCATTTTTACATCATTTTTGTATGGCAACTCCCTTAGGACGTGGAGATAGGGGGTAAGTATGTTCTAGGAATATGTTTGGGAGAAGAAATTAATGGGGGTCGGTCGTACACTTTATTGCTCTAAGGCCAACTTTAAAGAAGTTGTGGGCATTTTCATATCATTTTTGTAAATTTTGTATGGCAACCCCCTTAGGGTGTGGAGATAGGGGGTAAGTATGTTCTAGGAATATATTTGGGAGAAGAAATTAATGGGGGTCGGTCCTACACTTTATTGCTCTAAGGCCAACTTTAAAGAAGTTATGGGCATTTTCATATCATTTTTGTAAATTTTGTATGGCAACCCCCTTAGGGCGTGGAGATAAGGGGTAAGTATGTTTTAGGAATATGTTTGGGAGAACAAACTAGTAGGGGTCGGTCGTACACTTTATTGCTCTAAGGCCAACTCTGAAGAAGTTGTGGGCATTTTTACATCATTTTTGTAAATTTTGTATGGCAACCCCCTTAGGGCGTGGAGATAAGGGGTAAGTATGTTTTAGGAATATGTTTGGGAGAACAAACTAGTAGGGGTCAGTCGTACACTTTATTGCTCTAAGGCCAACTCTGAAGAAGTTGTGGGCATTTTTACATCATTTTTGTAAATTTTGTATGGCAACCCCCTCAGGGCGTGGAGATAGGGGGTAAGTATATTCTAGGAATATGTTTGGGAGGGAAAACTAATCGGGGTCGGTCGTACACTTTATTGCTCTAAGGCAAATTCTGAAGAGGTAGTGGGCATTTTCATATCATTTTTGTAAATTTTATATGGCAACCCCATTAGGGCGTGGAGATAGGGGGTAAGTATATTCTAGGAAAATGTTTGGGAGGGCAAACTAATGGGGTTCGGTGGTACACTTTATTACTCTAAGGCAAATTCTGAAGAAGTTGTGGGCATTTGCATATCATTTTTGTAAATTTTGTATGGCAACCCCCTTAGGGCACGGAGATAGGGAGTAAGTATGTTCTAGGAATATGTTTGGGAGAAGAAATTAATGGGGGTCGGTCGTACACTTTATTGCTCTAAGGCCAACTCTGAAGGAGTTGTGGGCATTTTCATATCCTTTTTGTAAATTTTGTATGGCAACCCCCTTAGGGCGTGAAGATAAGGGGTAAGTATATTCTAGAAATATGTTTGGGAGGGAACACTAATGGGGGTCGGTCGTACCCTTTATTTCTCTAAGGCAAATTCTGAAGAAGTTGTGGGCATTTGCATATCCTTTTTGTAAATTTTGTATGGCAACCCCCTTAAGGCGTGGAGATAAGGGGTAAGTATGTTTTAGGAATATGTTTGGGAGAACAAACTAGTAGGGGTCGGTCGTACGCTTTATTGCTCTAAGGCCAACTCTGAAGGAGTTGTGGGCATTTTCATATCCTTTTTGTAAATTTTGTATGGCAACCCCCTTAGGGCGTGGAGATAAGGGGTAAGTATGTTTTAGGAATATGTTTGGGAGAACAAACTAGTAGGGGTCGGTCGTACACTTTATTGCTCTAAGGCAAACTCTGAAGAAGTTGTGGGCATTTTTACATCATTTTTGTAAATTTTGTATGGCAACTCCCTTAGGGCGTGGAGATAGGGGGTAAGTATATTCTAGAAATATGTTTGGGAGGGAACACTAATGGGGGTCGGTCGTACACTTTATTGCTCCAAGGCAAATTCTGAAGAAGTTGAGGGCATTTTCATATCATTTTTGTAAATTTTATATGGCAACCCCATTAGGGCGTGGAGATAGGGGGTAAGTATATTCTAGGAACATGTTTGGGAGGGAGGGGGGTAAGTATATTCTAGGAACATGTTTGGGAGGGAAAACTAATGGGGTTCGGTCGTACACTTTATTACTCTAAGGCAAATTCTGAAGAAATTGTGGGCATTTGCATATCATTTTTGTAAATTTTGTATGGCAACTCCCTTAGGGCGTGGAGATAGAGGGTAAGTATATTCTAGAAATATGTTTGGGAGGGAACACTAATGGGGGTCGGTCGTACACTTTATTGCTCCAAGGCAAATTCTGAAGAAGTTGTGGGCATTTTCATATCATTTTTGTAAATTTTATATGGCAACCCCCTCAGGGCGTGGAGATAGGGGGTAAGTATATTCTAGGAATATGTTTGGGAGGGAAAACTAGTGGGGGTCGGTCGTACACTTTATTGCTCTAAGGCAAATTCTGAAGAAGTTGTGGGCATTTTCATATCATTTTTGTAAATTTTATATGGCAACCCCATTAGGGCGTGGAGATAGGGGGTAAGTATATTCTAGGAACATGTTTGGGAGGGCAAACTAATGGGGTTCGGTCGTACACTTTATTACTCTAAGGCAAATTCTGAAGAAGTTGTGGGCATTTGCATATCATTTTTGTAAATTTTGTATGGCAACCCCCTTAGGGCACGGAGATAGGGAGTAAGTATGTTCTAGGAATATGTTTGGAAGAAGAAATTATTGGGGGTCGGTCGTACACTTTATTGTCCTAAGGCCAACTCTGAAGGAGTTGTGGGCATTTTCATATCCTTTTTGTAAGTTTTGTATGGCAACCCCCTTAGGGCGTGGAGATAAGGGGTAAGTATAATTTAGAAATATGTTTGGGAGGGAACACTAATGGGGGTCGGTCGTACCCTTTATTTCTCTTAGGCAAATTCTGAAGAAGTTGTGGGCATTTGCATATCCTTTTTGTAAATTTTGTAAGGCAACCCCCTTAGGGCGTGGAGATAAGGGGTAAGTATGTTTTAGGAATATGTTTGGGAGAACAAACTAGTAGGGGTCGGTCGTACACTTTATTGCTCTAAGGCCAACTCTGAAGGAGTTGTGGGCATTTTCAAATCTTTTTTGTAAATTTTGTATAGCAACCCCCTTAGGGCGTGGAGATAAGGGGTAAGTATGTTTTAGGAATATGTTTGGGAGAACAAACTAGTAGGGGTCGGTCGTACACTTTATTGCTCTAAGGCCAACTTTAAAGAAGTTGTGGGCATTTTCATATCATTTTTGTAAATTTTTTATGGCAACCCCCTCAGGGCGTGGAGATAGGGGGTAAGTATATTGTAGGAATATGTTTGGGAGGGCAAAGTAATGGGGGTCGGTCGTACACTTTATTGTTCTAAGGCCAACTCTGAAGGAGTTGTGGGCATTTTCATATCCTTTTTGTAAGTTTTGTATGGCAACCCCCTTAGGGCGTGGAGATAAGGGGTAAGTATAATTTAGAAATATGTTTGGGAGGGAACACTAATGGGGGTCGGTCGTACACTTCATTGCTCCAAGGCAAATTCTGAAGAAGTTGTGGGCATTTGCATATCATTTTTGTAAATTTTGTATGGCAACTCCCTTAGGGCGTGGAGATAGAGGGTAAGTATATTCTAGAAATATGTTTGGGAGGGAACACTAATGGGGGTCGGTCGTACACTTTATTGCTCCAAAGCAAATTCTGAAGAAGTTGTGGGCATTTTCATATCATTTTTGTAAATTTTATATTGCAACCACATTAGGGCGTGGAGATAGGGGGTAAGTATATTCTAGGAACATGTTTGGGAGGGAAAACTAATGGGGTTCGGTCGTACACTTTATTACTCTAAGTCAAATTCTGAAGAAGTTGTGGGCATTTGCATATCATTTTTGTATGGCAACTCCCTTAGGGCGTGGAGATAGAGGGTAAGTATATTCTAGAAATATGTTTGGGAGGGAACAACAATGGGGGTCGGTCGTACACTTTATTGCCCTAAGGCAAATTCTGAAGAAGTTGTGGGCATTTTCATATCATTTTTGTAAATTTTATATGGCAACCCCCTTAGGGCGTGGAGACAGAGGGTAAGTATATTGTAGGAATATGTTTGGGAGGGCAAAGTAATGGGGGTCGGTCGTACACTTTATTGCTCTAAAGCTAACTCTGAAGAAGTTGTGGGAATTTGCATATCATTTTTGTAAATTTTGTATGGCAACCGCCTTAGGGCGCGGAGATAGGGGGTAAGTATGTTCTAGGAATATGTTTGGGAGAAGAAATTAATGGGGGTCCGTCGTACACTTTATTGCTCTAAGGCCAACTTTAAAGAAGTTGTGGGCATTTTCATATCATTTTTGTAAATTTTTTATGGCAACCCCCTCAGGGCGTGGAGATAGGGGGTAAGTATATTCTAGGAATATGTTTGGGAGGGAAAACTAATGGAGGTCGGTCGTACACTTTATTGCTCTAAGGCCAATTTTGAAGAAGTTATGGGCATTTTTACATCATTTTTGTAAATTTTGTATGGCAACCCCCTTAGGGCGTAGAGATAGGAGGTAAGTATGCTCTAGGAATACGTTTGGGAGGAAAAACTAATGGGGGTCTGTGATAAATTTTTTTCCTCTACAGGCGACTCCGGGGAAGTTGTAGCGGTTTTTACCTTATTTTTTAAAATTTTGTATGGCAACCATGTCAGGGACTGGAGATAGAGAGTAAGTTTGTTCCACAAAAATGTTTGGATGGAAAAAATAATTTGGGTCGGTCTTACATTTTACCTTTGTAGGAGAACCCTGGAAGCCGTAGGAGCGATTTTAAAAATGTTTAAATTAAGCTTTGTATGGCAACGCTGTTATATGTATGAACACTTACACTAATAAAATTTTTGTTTTGGGTGTGTTTCAATAATATCAACATAACTGATTCTGATTTTTTGCTTTTTTTGTTGTTTTTTGTTGTTTTTATATTATTACATGTAAAAGTATGTTCTTTGTTGTTGTTGTAGACTCAACAAAACGAGGTAGTCTTGGTTTTTTGCTTATATCTCGGTCATTTATCAGGCGATTTTGCTGAATTTTAATACCGATTTTCTCGCGACTATCTGTGACAGTTTGATACCACATTCGGGTATATGCGATATCGGGGGGCTTCAGAAAGTTGATTTCAACCATAACACGGACAGACGGACTTCCCTATCTATAAGGATCCCGAATATATATATACTTTATGGGGTCCCAAATGGATAATAAAGGAATTACAAACGGAATGTCAAACATATATATACCCTTATCACTTATGTGAAGGGTATAATAAAAAACAGTAATACACTTTGAATTTCTTAATGTGTTTTATTTTAAAATATTTTTTAGCTAAAATTGTTATTGGAATTGATGTATGACAAAAAAAAAGAAAAAACTTATAGGTATACAACATTTTTAGCATTCGATTTTTTTTTACAACTGCTTAAAAAAATTCTTAAATAGTCTTACAACTAATATATCATTTTCATACAAATCAAAATAATTAAACAGGTTTAAAATTTATTTAAAAGATATATTTTTACATCTTAAATAAACAAAAATACAACAGTATATTCCACATAAAGTTGAAGTTTCACTCTGTATTCTTCTACTGTTGCAAATAAAACTTTTGGAATTTTTTTTAAAAGGAAATAAATGGTTTAATTGGAGGTTGACCAGCAGAACAGAAGTACTCGGCTGGTTTTTTTTTAGGAAAGTAAATTTCAACCCAATGCTGCCCAGGCTTATGTGAAGGATCAGTGTTAGCAATAAAAAATGATGGCTTTTTAACTGATTTTGTTGATAATATATTGCATGCAAAAACGCCTTCAAATTTACTCTTTGTAATGTTATTTGATTTTAAAGTATGTGCGATTAAGATTGAATTCACAGTGTCTGAATAATACTGCGAGATTTCTATTACACTATCTGTTGCGGCTGCAACTTTGGTTTAAATTTCACGTAAGGGACAGAAATAATAAAACCAACAAGGAATAAAAACGCTGTGGTCTGATCTTGCGCAAAGTGTTTTGCGGTAACTTTTATTGGTTGTTGTTATATACGAGTATAAGTTTGTCGCGTATACGTATATTTTTGTGTTGTGTGTATGTCGTCGTCGTCGTTTTATTATCTGATAAATTAACATAAATAAAATAATACATATATATTCCATTACATTTAATAAAAAACTTACTGTATTCTATCCCTTTGTAAAAATAGTTAATTATATTAAATAAATTTAAAATAAACCTTTGGCTCAAATGATGATTTCTTCAGGCATGAATTCTAACTTCGGCAATTAGAAGAACGCTACACGATGTCAACACAGAGTTGACTTGTCCATCAACGTAGGGTTGACACATTAACAAAATAGTAGTATTGCCGCCTCACAATACATAAAATAATATATTCGTTATTTTTAAATTCAAGTTCATAACGTTTTTAAATAATTCAATCTGCAACACTATCAAACTCGCAATATACTAGGCAGGTAATTGCTTCTGTTATTGGTTTTCCAAAACGACCTTCAATACGAATTGCTCCCTGATTTATTAAATTCCCACAGTTAGAATTGTTGTTATGATCTGACGTTATATCAAAAGCTAGCATAAAATATCCGTTATCGAAAAGCTCTTTTGTTATTTGATGACCTTTATCAAAATTATGAATTCCAGTCCCTTTAAATAAAGTTTGATAGCCGCGAGTGCTTATTATTCCACCATTGTTATAGTTAAATTCAATTGGTTGTGCAGGAAATTGCACTCCATTTACAACTAAATTAAATCTTTGTATATTAAAATGGTGAAAGTTATACCGATTTTCTTGTTTACTTCCATTATATGCTTTGTTAGATACCATTTCGAAAATAAGAAAATTTGGTAATTGTCCAAGTATTACATTATCTAGCGATAATGAGTGGTTATCAGGATGTATAGTAAATGTTTTCATTTCTACTCTTTTATATGGATAAACAGCATTTTTTGATTGTAAAACATTATGGTGAGCCATTAAAATATTACTATTAATAGAGAGATGATTAAGGTATAAGTAAGCTTCATGCATTTTCAGGCTCGAGTCGTTTTTATCTCCACCTTCTAATATATAGAATTCTGATTTTTCTAAGTTCAGTGCCACCTTAATATCAACATTATTTAACAAATATTTTTGTTGATTAAATACATCTACATGAAGCTTCCAAAGAGCTCTACCTTTTTACCATTCTTAAAAAGTTTTCTTCTTTTATCTAATCCAGAGTTTTCTTTCCAACCACATGATTCCAAATGTGTTGATGTAGAATTATTTCCATAATTAAGCAATGTTTCCATGTATGCTCTGTAGTGATAGTTATTGCCAGGTTGGGACACATTTTTATTATTGAGATACATTGAGCAATTTCTAAATATAGAGTGCAAAAGGTTATTTACAACGCTTCCTGTTCCTTTAAATTCAACCACAAGCCTTAGATAGATACTAATAAGATCTCTGTATGTCTCACCATTTCCTAATGAAACAAACTCAATTGTACTAGAGTTATCTAAAGAAGCGATTGGATTGTAACATATTTCTTCAGTTTTAATGATACTGGTTTGAATTGGAGGGGATTCAAATAAATCTAATTTGCTTTTCATACATTCTATAAATCCAGACATTTTAAATTTCCGAAAATATCTTTAAAATTCTTTTTTCTGCAACGTTTTGATTTTATCTGTGGTCTTTGTTTTAAACGTTTTAATTTTATACGCTTCCCTCGACCTTCTTGCATTTTCTTAATTTTTATCAATAGTAGCCTCTCTAATGTTATTCATAACTTTTCTTCCTTGATTAAATAAAATTTCTTTTACGGACCTTGTTCCAATTTCCTCCAACATTTCTCTTCCTATATCTACTGATTTATTCTTTAAAACAGGTAGGCCTGTTTTCAATAAAGGTTTCAAATGAGAAAATATTGCAGAAAAAAGTGATCCAATACCACGCCCATATTGTATAATTCTTGGTGTGTGATATATTTCACCAATATTTTGGATGTTATTTCCAGACTGGTTATTGTAATAATTTGTGTACATAACATTCATGGTTATAATTAAAATGATTTACAATTTTCCTTACACAATCATTATATACAACGTTTCTTTTTAAAATGTAAAGTACAAAAAACTGGTATATGTTTTGTTAGATTCATCTCTTTTCCTTCATCATTTCGAATCATTATTGATATATCATTAATATTTAAAGTTTCAATTGGAAAATATTCAATTCGATTAAAATGAATATAATTTTTTAATGTTGATACTGAAAATATTTTTATACATTTGGTCTTTTTACTCCCCACATGACGTGGTTTAATTATATCCGTATAAACAAATACAATTTCGTTCACATTGAGTGATTGACCATTATCAAAGATTTTCCTAAATTTATTAACATATTTTGAAGATGATAGTGCAGAATCCTTTTCCTTTTTTTCTAATTTTTCTTCAGCGATATTAATTATCTCCCTACCTTTTGAATTGGAATTTGAATATTCTTTTCCTTCTGATATTATTTGAGTTCCTTGAGTTACATAATTTTTCAAATTTCGGTTATTAATATTTACCATTGGTTCTTTATTATCATTTGATTTTTTCATTGATTCTCTAAACTTTGATTTTATAATATGATGTTGGTTATCGGTGTCTAGTTTAGTTATTTTTGTTATTACATGATTCAAGTCTTGATTTTGAGTACTTCGTTTATTACGGTTTATTGTGTTTTGGCTAATTTCATCCTCTTTATTAAACAATGCAAATGAAATGTCTGATAGTCCAACTTCCCATTCATAATTAAGGTTTAATGAATGATTTAACAACTTTGTAAAAGTGTTTTGAGTGTTTTTGTAAATATCGGTTGAATCATTACTTTATAGAATAATATAAATATTATTTTGCTCTATAATTGAAGCCATCTTAGGATAAAATGGCGGAATTAATTTGTTATAAGCCATACATATAGGATTTTTAAGTTAGGAACTTATATAATTTTGGTGAATCCAAGAATTGTATTCTTTGGAAAAACCTAACCATTTTACAAAAAGTTTTTTTCCTCGACGTTTTAGCACATTTTCAACTAAAAAGGCATTAGGAACTTTGGTTTTCAGTAACTCTTCTTCCTAAAATCCTCCTCTAATAATGTTTCGACTCAGATCTTTAAGTTGATATGTTATCGGATTTGTATTTAAAACTTTATCTATTTTAAAAACTTCTGCTGACCAATTCGGGGTATATCATTTTTCAAAAACATTTTTATATTTACTGATGCGAACAAAATCATTTATTTTATATTTCCCTCTTTTAAAAATTTTTAGGTTATTGTATACAGTTTTAAGAAGCTTTTTCTCATTCGACTTATTAACAGAGCTAGGCCTCATTTTTATAGTTCGGTGATATGAAGAATTATACTCTTGCAATAATCTATCTTATATATTAATCCACGTATAATTTCCTTGCATACTAAATTGTTTCCACATTTTATTTTTTAAAGTTCTTTTAAAACGTTCCACTACTGGTGCCTTCATGTTTGAAAAAGTGTGAAAATGATTAATATTTAGTTTCTTCGTAAGATTTTCGAAGAATTTATTAAAAAATTCTTTTTCTTGATCGGAGTGAAGGTTTTTAGGAAATTTGTAACCATTTAATTTTATAATATTCTTAAATGCTTTTGAAATCTCTATTCCAGTTTTAGATTTTAGTGGCACAGCATACGCATACTTCGAAAATATATCTATTACAGTGAGCATATACTTAAAACCTTTATTGACTTTTGCATATGGTATCATTTCTACTAAATCTGTCTGCCAAGTATCTAAAATACCCTTTTGAATAAATCGTCGACGTTTAAAGTTTGTTCTCGCCTGCTGGTGAAATTCATTAACAAGAGTTTGTTTACTCATATTTATAAAAAGATGGTAAAACCTAAATTCAGTTACTAACGGTATATGAATGTAATAACATGTATCCCCAGTTTATATATCCATTTACAATTATGGTTTGTGGCCCCTCTTGCTGCGGGAAGTCTACATTCATTCTATCATTAATAGAAAATCAAAATTTAATATCTAAAAATGTAGATAGGATTATATGGTGTTTTGCTGAAAAAAATCCACTTCCAAAAATAAAAAATGTGGAGTTTGTTGAGGGAGTTCCAGATGCTTTTGATACTAATGATATAGAATCGACTTTAATAATATTGGATGATTTAATGCTTGAGTCATCAAATAAAAATGTTTGCGAACTTTTTACTAAGGGATCTCATCATAGAAATTTAGCTGTATTTTTAGTAACGCAAAACATTTTTCATAAAGGTGCCTATTCAAGGGATATTTCTTAAAACTCGAAATATATAGTTATGCTCAAAAATCCAAGAGATAAGTTACAATTTCAACACTTAGCCCGTCAAATATATCCTGAAAATTCAAAGGCTCTAGTTAATGTATTTAATAAATGCACAGAACACGCCCATGGTTATATGCTAATTGATCTTACACAACAAATACATAACGCATTAAGATTTAGATCCAATATATTTAATAGAACTCATTGTTCAATATTTGCAAATATAAACAATGTCCTCAAACCTAAAATTATTGAGGGAGAACAAACATATTCTTTACGTTCTTAAAAAAGCAGAACCTAAACTACGAAATGCAATTTTAAAACATGTCGATGATGTTGTTATCAAAACAATATATGAAATACTTTTTAATGTTATCATCAAAAATCATAGGATAAACAAAAATGTGTTCCATAAAATTAAACCATATAAAAATACTATAAAGGAAGTTTGTTCCCCACATACCTCTATTAAGCAAAAGAGGAAACATCTTATTCAAAGAGGAGGATTTTTGCCAATCATAATTTCTTCTGTTTTAAGTGGAGTTATTGGAAAAATTTAGAAAATGCAAATAAGTTATCAAAATTAATTGTTATTCATCCATCAATTTATAAGAAATTTAAAAGCAAACATTCTGACTCGGATTTTCTTCATCGCAAGCTTCTCCCATTAAGTGCATCGCATACCTTAAAAGATATTAACAAATGGTATTATATTAAACAAGAATTAGCAAAATATTTAATTGGAAAAGAAAATATATCCGATCAGAATGGAAGCTTTAAATACAATAATTTACGGGATAATGAGACTCAAACCAGAAAAACGTATAAAAAGCACATTGAGACCCAAACAAATAAACCTCAATTAAGTAGCATTGGAATACAATCTAATATAAACCTACCAGAAGACTTTTATACTTACGATAATGGTGAAGAAGTTGATATGGATACAACAATACAAAAAGCAAATCCTTCTGCATCTTTAGCAGCTAAAAGACTTAAAAACTTTTCAGATACCAGAACACCAAAAATAAGAATATTGTCAAAGGAAGAGAAGCACAAAAGTTTGAAGCAATCAACTTTACCATATCAGTATTCATCTCGAGAAACTAGAAATCGTAAAAAGTTAGATTATAACACTGAAAATGTACAATGGAAAAATATTTGACATAAAACACATTATTTAATTTTAAAAAGGAACATTTGGTTTTATTTTATGTACATTTTTTAATTTTTTTTGTTTTATTATTTTATTATGATGGCACAAATAAAAATTTATATATCAATGTCCATAAAAATATCGTAATCTTTGTCTGTAAAAAAACTGTCACACTTAAGTTTAAGTCTGTAATGTCCTCGCGCATAAGTATTAATTTTGTCTGAAGCAATAATTCTTTTATCATCCGCAAAACTTATTACAATTTTATACAACTTCTGTGTATATATCTGGTGTAGTTTTGATCTAAATGTATACATCGAATCTCAAATAATATTTTTCTCAAATAACGCTTTTTTATAATCCTGAATTGAAAAATTTTTGATACAAGATTTTTTTACACCTTTAGATTTTTTTACTTCATTCATGTTAACTGTTTGGAATGAATACATTTTTGATCGTAGTCCTACAAATTCCCTCATTATGTTTCCATTGTTCTTATCTTTCATCATACCAAGAACTTTTTTATTTAATCTTGGGAGATTAAAAATATTATTAGGTTGATAATCTGATGTATCAAACCTTGAGTTAATATCTTCATGAATATCTTTATAAAAGTCCTCTGTTCTTATGGCTCATATAAAAGAGTCGGTATCCATATAGTTAAGTGCCAAATTAGATTGAAATTTTGGTTTCATATACTGATAATGGAATTCATACATTTTCCATTTAGATAGTTCTAATACAGCAAATCCTAAGTAAATTGGTTTGTTGCAAGTTATATGCATTACCTTAAGTTGAACGGCAAACACATTTTCGGAAAATTGAATAATACTTGAAAAATTTGGTTTTGAAATAAGTGCTCTAGCTCCTAAACGATTTTGTCTAGTCGTTTCCCAATCTATGTATCACAATTTTAACATCTTTTTGCTTATGAACATTTTCCATGGTTTTTCAATAAACTAAATTGTTAAGCAATTTGAAAAAATCCCTCTCAAAAGAATTTTTAGCCAATGTTCTATGATATGTATTTAAATCTATGTACTCCTTTAACCATGGAGATTGTTTAAATTTTATTGCTCTATGTATTTTTTTTTTAGTACTAATCCATTACTTAGACATTGTTTAAAAACTCTGTAATGGATTTTATATCTTGTTTTTGAAGTAAGGTCTGCAATAAGCTTCCTATATTTGGAATTACCCACAATCTTGTTTTCTGGACAAAATGGCAAATCATTATGGGTTTCATGTAAATTTTCGGAATAGTCTACATCTACCTCAAAAAAGTAGCCAATATGTGCATTATCTGAAATATTAGTTACATCCAGCATTTTTAAGATATTCTCATCATAAACCCACAAAAATTCTCCGTATGGAAGATATTCAGACATTGCCCATCCATACAAGTTATTGGCATCTAAATACATCAAATAATCTGAAGGCTTCGAACTGTCGAAGTCTTCTTAATATTTGTTATTAGCTTTAGAGTACCTTTTGGAGCATTGCACTAGTCCTCCTCTGATACCATCTTGTATGAAATTATACATGTCAATATCACTAAGCAACTCTAATTTTATTTTAGTTGTTCTTAACATAGTATCCCAAGATAAACTTGGTGCAGTAAAATATTGGCATGGATCAAGATTGTAAATACTTTTGCAAATTTTTCCAAAATTTTGAAAAATATCGGTTAAGAGGGGAACATCTGTTTTAAGATATAATTTTGTATAATCCAACATACTACTGCATTTAAACGTTCTCCAAACTGTTTGAGCATGTTTGTAGTCTTCGTTACTACATTCATGATTACTTAAAATATTGTAAAAATTTTCTCTATTAGGAAGGGCAGTTTCTTCAAAGCGCTCCATAGAATCAATATAGGAATATGGGAATACTACTTTTCTTCTTAGCAGGTCAAACTCTTGTTTTTCCCTAAAAACTTTTGTTAAAACATTAAAATCTTCAGTATTTAAATTATTTGCCAGTGATTCTAAGCTGGAGGCCATAAATCGAAATGAATCTAGAAAGCGAATTTCAAAAGTTTTATTTTGTCCGACTGGTATTAACTTTGAAAGTGATATATATAATTCTTTGTTAAGAGGAATTACTTTTATATCACCTTCAAATTTTGAAGGTTCTTTTATAAAGAGGTGGCAATCGTAGGAAAAAAATTGTGAAAGAATACTGGTATAAATTTTGCAGTTCTATAAAGAATATTACATGAGCTATGGGCTGCTCCCCTGTAATTCCTAGTAAAATGGCAGTGATCTCTAACTTTATCATTTTCTAATTCTTCCTTACAAATATGGCATATTGAAGAAATATTGTAAGATGTTTGTTCGTCATTTGAAAGTGGTTTCATAGGTATGTCTCTGTCTAAAAAGTTTGTGTAAATTTCTTTACAGTCTCTAATCAAATTATCCAAAAAAATTAAGGGTGCAGCTTTACCAAAATATATGTTAAACTTATCTAAACTATCATCAAAACTACACTTATTATAATAGCTAAAACTGCACGGTATATGTTTTTGTATACTACCGTCGCTTTAAGCATTTTTCTTTTTTTCCAGGTAGGCCTCAAAATCTGCATACACCACAAATGGTACGTCAAGCTGCTTTTGGTAGTTCTTAAAGCTGAGTACCGAATCCTCTTGTTTTGGCAATTTTGAGATCACCTTCTTGCAGCTGGTCTCATGATCTCGTATTAGACTTTTTGTTTGGGAATATTGGAAACAGGCATTGCAAAAGTAAATCTTCCTCTTATTGGATGTAAGACTACTCCTTATTAATCTAAGAAAAAGTGGTTAAATTTTTGAACAGTGGAACTAGGTATCTTCTATTTAACTTGAAATGTCTTTGATAAACACGTAGTGAAAATGTTCTTCATCTCAGAGAAGGAGCAGATTTATATGGTCCCACAATGTACTGACCCTCACATCCAAATACATTTATGCTAATATTGGTGTTTTTTTCTTCAAAGGTATTGATGTTTTTAAGCTTAACTGGGGATTCTAGGCCTTCGAAATTAAGCAGTTGATTATTTACTATAATTTTATCGTCAGCAATATTGATATCCTCTAGATGTGTGGTAAATGAAGTTATTACACTCCACTTAAAACAGAATTCATCCTGGTTTCGAATGTTTACACATGCCTGCTTTTTATAATCCATTGTGGCAGTGATATATAACTGGATCCTCTTATAAATGCAGCCTTATTGATGTTAATATTAAGGAGCTTTATTTTAATTTAGGACCAACCACTGTCTCTTTCTTGAAACTCGGACATGTTTTTATATATATATGAAAAATGAGTTTGAAGTGACTCTTTAATTCGATCACTTATAGTCAAAAAAAGTAATTTTTTAACTATGTATCAAAGAGCAAGCGTATATTTCATCATCTTTAATTTTAATGTACTCGCATTCTAGCTACATATTATATTTTAATGTGCGATGCCTTTTTATAGCGTCATAAAGTATGTCAAGAGTTTCATTTTTCAATTCGTCAAAACATTATTCCGGGTGTAAGACTTCCTCCTTTTCATTTTTGTATGAAAACGTTTGAATTATATTTTGGAAGGCACTCCTTGCTATTAAAAAACGATTACCATTTAAAGCTTTTACTTCTTTTGTGTTTTTTATAACAGATGTGGAGGAATGACTTCTTTCATGCTCCCTTAAAAGATTTCGGTTGGAAAACCACTTGAAACACTCCACACAATGCAGAGCTTCATGTGGTTTAAGCATTTGCTTTTCAGCAAAAGTAGAATGACAAAATTTTAAGCTGAATGAAGACATTTTATGAATTACCAAAAAAATATTTTTCTTGTAACGTATTGCACAGTTTGAAATAAGTTTACAAACTAATAAAAACATTTTTTTAACCATTTTATTAAATAAAAAATCAAACAAAAAAAACAATCAGCCAGCTTTAATTGTAAGGTGTGCATTTTATTATATATGTACATATATTTTTAATTGAATTTTTGCATATCAGAAAAATTTAAGTTCCCATGGTATCTTATTTCAGAATACTGCCTAATTAAGCATTTAAATAGGTTGGAAATAAAATATTGAAAATTAGTTCTGCAAATCAAAAATATTTTTAAAATAAATTTTTCATTTACAAAATGAACCCTGAAGAACTAAGATGCGAATTCTGCCCATATATGGGATTCAAAAACATATGGAATAAGAAACTTTGCCTATAAAAAGGCAAAGACTTTCAAGGAAGAAAATCCCTTTCAAATAAATACTGAAGCATGGATGAATGCCGAAGATGAAAAGAGCAATGAAGAAGATGAAGTAATGAACACAACAATACAACCAAATGGTGACCAGTCAAACATGTATGAACAGTACATGACTGAGGAGGACGATCAGCTTTTATTGACCGTAAACATTTATGAGAAGTATATGACTGAGAAGGATGACAAAATTTTATTACACCTGAATTTAGATTTTTAAGTTTAATTGTCCTGAAAAATATTCAATAAAGTTATGTTACTATTACAAAAATATTTCAAAAATGTTTTTCATTTTATTTGATATTTCTTATACAGTTTGTTTTATTTTACTTTTTAATTATAGCTTAGTTCAAATATCGCACAGCTTTTTAAGGGTTGGCGCCCTTTATAAATAATTATCCAGACTTTGTCGTTCATTTTAGTTAGGTATGGATCCTCTCTATTTAAAAGTTTTGTAATCCTTTGCGGAAGATAAAACCATTTATTACTGTCCAAATTTGCTATAATTTTCGAATCATATTGCGTTTCCTTCCATTCAAAATTTTGAACTTTGAATGGTTGATTCAGAGGAATATCATCAACTCTTGTGTACTCTGGTCTTATACCTTGGGCAATATTTATTATTTGTTCATACATCTGAAATTGTAGAAAAAACGAAAAACATTAAAACTAGTAAGCTTCCAAATGTACTGCGTTTTCATACCATTTTAAGTGTACTTTAAAGTAACAATAAGATTAATGATAAGAGTATAATCTTGATCCCCTCTACTTTTTTGAACTACACATCAAGAGGATTTTTAAAATTATCACTCTTTCCTTTGTCTTTTTTAAAGTACTCAAACAAAAATGTTCTCTTAAAATATTTCACCTTCATCTTTAATTTCTATAGATATTTATTTACACACAAAGAAAAAACTCCCTACGCAAACTGCAAAATTTTAAAACAATAAAAAATTTAAATTTTCTCACATTACACTTTTTTTTAATAAACAAAATCCTCTTTATGAGAAATTGTATTGCAACACCAAAAACTTAACAAACATTTATACTTTCTCACATTACATTTTTTTTAATAAACAAAATCCTCCTTATGAGAAATTGCATTGGAAACCAAAAACTAAAAATATATAAAAAAACAGAAAATTAACACAAATTACTTAACAACCAAAAGCTTAAATTACATTGATACCAATATTTTTAATTAAAAAAAAAAAATTCTTCTTATGGATTAATTACATAGAGAGGAAATTTTAAAGAAAAAATCATCTCTATGGCCAAAATCAACTAAGGAAGCAAACCCCCATAGGGAGGATTTTGCCTCCTCAGTTCCCTACTACTTATGGCTGTTAATAAAAATTGGGGGGCACGTTTCCTTGCGTAAAGTAAAAGTAACGTGGGTGCATTTTTGTTCGTTTATTTTAATACCCCATAAATTTGACCATTTTTCTACTTGGGATACGTGTTGCTGCAGTTGTTTCGAGGCCTCTTTAGGGTCTTTATGAATACTGAGAAAGGCGGTATCATCAGCAAAAGTATGAGTAAAATTGTCTGTGGGCATGTCTGCTGTGTAAAGCAAATACAGAATTGGACCTAATATACTCCCTTATGGTACTCCCGCCCCTATTGGTTGTGGACAGCTCAAGCAGTTTCCTTCTTTTACCATAAATTGTCGGCCAGTTATGTAACTATTAAAAAGGTTGAATATATTCACCGGTAAGTTCAGCTTTAGCTTGTTCAACAGGCCTTCATGCCAAACTTTATCAAAGGCTTGAAAGACATCAATAAAAAGCGCTGAGCAGTACTTCTTATCTTCAAAAGCTTTTTTTATAACCTGTACTAGTCTGTGTGTTTGTTCGATGGTGCTATGTTGACTCCGAAAGCCAAATTGGTGATTTGGAATACAGTTATTTACATTCAAGATTGGGGTCAGCTTGTTTTTAAGCAGTTTCGCAAACAATTTGGACATAGTTGGTAACAAACTTATAGGCCTGTATGACTCCACCTTTGAAGGGTCCTTTCCAGGCTTAGCAATCATCTTTACCAATGCAATTTTCCATACTGACGGGAAATGCTCGAGCCGTAATATGGCGTTAAAAATAACAAGAACTATTCTTTTTGCTGTACAAGGCAGTTCTAAAAGCATTTTTTTGCTAATTCCATCAAAACCAGGAGCTTTTTTTGCATTTGAACTAACGATAGCCTCTTCGATATCCAAGAAATGATCACAGATATTGTTTGTCAAATTCATTCGAATTGAGGATCGTGACGTAGGCTGCACGCAACTTCATAATCAACTTGATCATCAATTTCATTTTTTAAGATGGCTCAAGAAATAAATAAAAAATGTTCACTTTGCGGCAGAATATTTGTTAAACGAAACACAAAAATTGTTTTATATATTACATTTGTTATATTATATAAATTTTTTTTATCTTTTTTCGATTGAATTTTAGTACGTCACACAGACTACTCACATAATTTTATTTTGAAATATTAATATATGAAAAATATACCAAAATTTAATTTGAATTTTTTGCGGCAGAATATTTGTAAAAAAACGAAAATATACGAAAAATAACTATAATCAGCGGTTTACTTGCCCATCAAGTTAAAAGGCGAGTTGAATGGGAAAATTGATCATCAAGTTGCTTTCAAGTTCGAAAAGTTTGGGTGTGTTAGTAAAAGTGTTTGAGTGTAATGCAACTTGAAAGCATAGCTGCCAGAAATGCTTGGTTCAATATCGTCAAATTTAAGGAAAAAATTGGTAGAAACAACCTATTGAAATCGTCAAACTTAAAGTTTTTACTTTTTTTTTAATTTTTTGCCAATAACAAAAAAAAATTCAGTTGTTTCTTTCAAAATAAAAACAACTTTAAAAGCAAAATTTATAATTTAAGCAAACACAAACAATCATAATAATGTTAAAACAATTGGGTAATAAAAAGTATTAATTCCGATCACTTTTAAATAATTTATTTAATAGATTTAATTTTTAGGGACTGTCTCTTCAACTATTTCTAATTCTTTTTATTTATATAAAAACAATTGGCCTAAAATCTTTTTTTGGCTAATATATTTTAAAATATATATTTTTTTTGTTTCATAGATGAAAAAATTCAATATATATGTACATATATGTGTAGTTCTAGGAAAAAAGTAACGTATCACAAGATTGCTTATTTCTTTTTCAGGGAAAAGCGTATTAAATTAAAGAGACTTTTTTTAAATAACTTGCTTACATATATACACATATATAAATTTAAGTATTTCCCTAACAAACAAGTCCGTTCTGGCGTTACGCTACTTTTTCCTGGAATTACCCAAATCTGCCTTTGATTTTCTTTTAAAAAAAGCCGAAAATTTTCAGTTTTCAAAAATCGTCAAATTCACGGCAAAAATCGTCTAATCGTCATAAGCCTATTTTTGCCCCCAGAAATTGTCAAAATGACGATAAATCGTCAAATCCAGTAGCTATGCTTGAGAGGCAAAAATTAAACGTCTGGCCGCTAAGATAATGTAGTTTTTGCCGTAGCCATTATACCTTGTAAGGTAATTGTACCATGGTGAAACTATGCTGACCAGGTGGTATTGCGAACACAGCTGATATACTTTTTTCATGCATAAATCGAGGCTGGGTTGTCAAAGTTGTTTACTTTTACACATCGTTTTTGACACCTGAGCCAACGAAAACGAAAATTTTATACACCACAATTTTGTTGTAGAATCACAACCTCCTGATGCATTATTGCGCCATGGTAATTGTACCATGCTATGGACCAATGATTTGGTTGACATATGGTCAAGGTATATTAAACAAGGTATGAGTAACTAATCAGCTGACTTTTATTTCCGCCATGTGCTTTCCAACTTAGCTTGGCAATTTTTTTATCTCCTATAATGGTTGTGTATACTGTGTGTATGTGTGATCGCAACAACTAAGCTGGAATAGAGCAAGAACAAAATACATGCTTACAGTTTACAGGAAGTTGTTGTTTTAGGGACGAGGTCACCTTCTTATTCCGCCATGCATATGGTTTTAGTCCTTCCCACAATATTGAAGCAAAAATTGTATATGCGATTGGAAGGAGGCGAATGCTTTTGTAGTTTGCGCAGACTGACTTGTCTTCTTTTACATGCACAGGACATAATTTCAAATATCTATAGACTCAAAGAAAAAATGGCGGGAAATTTGTATTATGGGCTTAATTAACTATAGCAACCACGGTGAACAAACAATTGACGTGAACCAATTAAACCTGAAATTTCATTCTTGATATAGACTTTAATTTCTACAACAACATCGTTTTTAACCGTCATCACAATAATGAATTCAGTTTTTTACATTTTACGCAGGAAGATGTACTTTAATCTTTTCACTGCATAAAATCCCACGCTACTGGTTGTGATGGGATTCACCCAAAATTTATTACACTGACACTTCCGTATACACTTATTTCCTTTACCCATTTTTATAACACGATTATAACAATATCAACTTTTCCATCTGCTTGGAAATATGCAAAAGTTGTACCAATACTAAAACCAGATAAAAGCTATCGTCCTATTGCGATTTTGCCATACCTTTCGAAGGTATTAGAAAAATTAATACATGCCCAAATTAGCAGCCACTTACATAAAAACTCCTTACAAATTGAAAGACAATCTGGTTTCCGGCCAAAGCATTTCTCATATTGCTAGTCCATTCTAAAGCATTTGACACCGTGCACCACTCTATTCTTTGCCTTAAACTAAAAAACATGTGCAACTTATCATTTACTGCATTAAAACTTATATCGTCATATCTAAGTGAAAGAAGCCAGAGTATGTACTTTGGATAAATTATCTCTAGGAGCTGTACAATGCCCCGAGGAGTACCGCAGGGGTTAATACTAGGGGGGCCACTTTTGTATTCTATATGCGCCAATGACCTTTCCCTGCAAATAAAACAATGCCATATTCAAATGTACGCTGATGATGTACAACTTTATATTAGTTGTAAAATGTCAGATGCACCTAATTGTGTACAATTGATAAACCAAATTTATATAAAACTCATATATGGGCATCTGCAAATGGCTTAAGCTTGAATCCAAGTAAATTTGTAGCTTTAATCATTGGACCGTCACATAGCTTCACTACGTACCTTCCAAACATAATAATCAACAACACAAATATAAATTATGTGAACACGGCAAAGAATTTTGGTGTAACTTTTACCTAAAAACATTGGTTGGTCGGACTATATAAAAAAAAACTGTGGAAAAACTTTTGCTACGCCAAGAAATCTCTGGATGTCGCAATATTACACACCTATACACATTCGAACGCTATAAGCTGAAACTTACTTATTGTCAACCCTACTGTATGGTGGCGAGCTTTTTGCCAGATGTGGCTCTGTATGTAGACGAAGACTTAATGTTACATATAACAGCATTGCAAGATACGTATTTGGCATTAAAAGAAACAAAAGAATTTCCAAATTTTCATATAAAATTTTTAATGTATCTTTTGATAATTTATTAAAATGCCGAGCACTTATTTTTTTCATAAAATTATATATACGGAACAACCGAACTATCTCTATCAAAGAATAGAATTCTCAAAGTCAAATAGAGGTAAAAAAAGCGTTATATTCGGCTCTGCCGAATCTTATGTAGCCTTCGCATTGGTCTTTAGTATACCCAGCTAGTTTTAAAGTCCATAGAAAACTGTACAAAATTTTAACGTTCGTATGGGTAATAGAAATAGATGAGAAACGTTTGAGATCGACAGTTTGAACAATTTTCGATGTTATTCATATTAAAAGTTTTATAAAAGTTGTTAATTTTTATGGGATATTCTAGTCCCCCTGTTCCTTCCCAACTTTTTTTCCAAAATGTATGAATTATGTGATTATTACTTTTTGTAGAATATTCGAAGTCGATAGCTGTAATAGTTTTCCAAATGTAGCGTATCGAAAATTTCATAAAAAATGCTAGTTTGTATGAGAGCTACCCCTTTTTTACCCCACACCCAAAAAATTTTCTTTGCAAAGCGTAGGTCCTGTTGTCCAATTACTTTTTGTAGAACATTTGCGGTCGATAGCTGTTATAGTTTCCGAGATATAAATCGAAAATTCTTCATGAAAAATGCTAGTTTCTTCAGAGCGTGGGTTTTGTTGTCCAATTACTATATGTAGAACCTTTGATGTCGATAGCTGTTATAGTTCCCGAGATATAGCTTATCGAAAGTTTCATAAAAATTGTTAATTTGTATGGGAGCTACCCCTTCTTCAGCCCCCACCCAAAAATGTTTTTCTTTAAAGCGTAAGTATTAATGCCTAATTACTTTTTGTAGAACATTTGATTTCGATATCTGTTATAGTTTCCGAGATATAGCGTATTGAAAATTTCATAAAAATTGTTAATTTGTATGGGAGCTACCCCTTCTTCTGCCCCCACCCAAAAATTTTTTTCGTTTAAGCGTAAATCTTGATGTCCAATTAATTTTGATGTCTGTTATAGTTTCCGAGATGTAGCGTATCGAAGATTTCATAAAAATTGTTCTGCCCCCACCCAAAAATTTTTTCTTTAAAGTGTAGGTCTCAGTTGCATTCTTAATCTCGTAGTGTACGGACGTGTCTACGCGAGTGTAATATTTGTAATAGGTGATTTTTGTAATAAGTAACAAAAAAAATTGTTAATATACATACAATACATAAGTGAGAATTGAGAACAAAAACAAACTAAATAAAAAAAACAAACGGTTAGTGAGTAACAGTAATCGTCGTGACAGTGAGCCTAATAGTCGAAATGCTTACATTGTGTTAAGCTCCGCAGGCGTTAGCAATGAAAACATAAGAGACCCTGATTATAATAGAAACTAATTAATTTATAGGGTTTGTTGTTGGTTAAGTTTGTCTATATGCATTTCGTTGGTTCTTACACCAACTCATCAGTAGACTTCAACCCAAATTCTTAAAAAACTCATGAATATTTTGTGTCTTTATATAATAACCTCATTAAACAAAATGAGAATTACTATAAGCAACCAAAACGTTCAAGTTTTTTTAAGAATCCAACAAACCAATATTCGCTATTCGCTTGTTTTGATTTTCTTTTTCCCCTTACATTTGAATAACCATTGGTTATTACTAAATGTATTAAGGGGCTACCGAAAACAAAACCTTGTTGTTAAACAACATTTTTCAAAACATTATTTAGGATTTAATCCCAATTTTCTTGTTTATTTATAGGGTTTGTTGTTGGTTAAGTTTGTCTATATGCATAGTAATTCTCATTTTGTTTAATGAGGTTATTATATAAAGACACAAAATATTCATGAGTTTTTTAAGAATTTGGGTTGAAGTCTACTGATGAGTTGGTGTAAGAACCAACGAAATGCATATAGACAAACTTAACCAACAACAAACCCTATAAATAAACAAGAAAATTGGGATTAAATCCTAAATAATATTTTGAAAAATGTTGTTTAACAACAAGGTTTTGTTTTCGGTAGCCCCTTAATACATTTAGTAATAACCAATGGTTATTCAAATGTAAGGGGAAGAAGAAAATCAAAACAAGCGAATAGCGAATATTGGTTTGTTGGATTCTTAAAAAAACTTGAACGTTTTGGTTGCTTATAGTAATTCTCATTTTGTTTAATGAGGTTATTATATAAATACACAAAATATTCATGAGTTTTTCAAGAATTTGGGTTGAAGTCTACTGATGAGTTGGTGTAAGAACCAACGAAATGCATATAGACAAACTTAACCAACAACAAACCCTATAAATAAACAAGAAAATTGGGATTAAATCCTAAATAATATTTTGAAAAATGTTGAGAAACTATTTAAGTGCAAAACCAAAAACAATTACAAACAATTTGAGTGCAAGTGCTCCTAACTTAAATTAATGTACTGAACAAGGGACAAACTTAGCCCAATCTATTTTTAAAAATTATAAAAAAAAACACAGAGGTGTCATCCTCACCGCGCTCATTTTTAATAAGTTCTGGAGTTGTACCAACAGCTGATAAAGGCGCATTAAGCCCAATTTCCGCGTGTGCTCCTAAGATCGAGGTAGGGATGGACCGCTACGTGACAGTTCTTAAAAGGGGAAGAAGCCCTAAGTCGGCAGAAGCATCTCAACCTTTGAAAATCTTGAAGGATGATGAAAGGCCAACCTCAACGCAAAATCGTTTTGCCATTTTACAAGAGGATAATGATGGCCCCGTTACTGAAAAAGAGACCTCTAAGCCACCTCCAATTTATTTGAGAGAAAAAAACTGTAATAAATTCATGAAATTCTTAGTCGGTTTAATTGGGGAAAACAACTTTTACGTAACGAACATTAAACGTGGTAATATATACGAAACAAAAATTCAAGTAAATGACGAAAACGCTTACCGCACCAAGGTTTCGGAGCTTAAAAATTTAAAAAAAATTTCTATACCTACCAACTTAGAAACGCTAAAGGCCTCCAAATAATTATAAAAGGTATTGACTCAAATGTTGACCCGGAAGAGGTAAAGACCATTTTGTGCAGCAAAGGGTTTAAAGTTAAAGCTGTATCTAATATTAGGAACAGGGAGAAATACCCTCAACCATTATTCCGGGTGGAGTTTGAGCCTGGTGTTATTAAATTAAGAAAAAATGAAAATCACCCCATAAATGATTTAAGACATATTATGCACCGTAGGGTGGAGGTGCCACATAAGCGATCTGGGCCCGTACAGTGCTTGAACTGCCAAGAATATGGCCACACTAAGGCTTATTGTAAGTTGCCTTCTGTTTGTGTAATGTTTGGGTACCTGCGTGTTACAACCAAGTGCGACAAACCAAAAGCTGATCCTAGGGTGAAGATGTGCAGCAATTGCGGTGGTAACCACACTGCCAACTATAGAGGTTGCCCTGTTTATGACTTAGTTAGACGCTCATCCAAGCCAAAAGTAGCTCCTGCCCCTCCCCCATTAGCACAGATAACTACAAGTGAAGTTTCTTACGCTAACGTATTAAAGTTTAACCAGCCCAAAGTACGCAAGCCTGCCCAGCCAACAACCTATCAAGAGGTGCAAACAAACGAACCAACTGGTTCAAGTTTTAGCCGCCTAGAAGCCGTAATTGACAGTATGGTTAAGCAATTTACGCAGATCTTGGCACAAATTGCTGGCATGATGCAAGAAATGCAAAAAATGCAGTCTGCAGGCTATGCTTAAAAGGCCATGAACTGCCTGCGGGTTTGTTTCTGGAACGTAAACGGCATCCGCCAACACAAAAACGAACTCGCATATTTTTTGACGCACCAAAACATTTATATAATGTTGAATTCCGAGACTCATATGACATCTAGAAGCACTTTTAAAATATGTGGCTATTCATATTACGATTCAAAGGATCCCAGAGATAGTTCATGTGGAGGCTCGGCTATACTAATCAAATCCAGAATTAAAAGAAGTAACAAAAAAATAAAAGAAGTGTCGCGATCATATATACATAACTACAATGCATTAACCGGTTTAAAGTCAAGTGAAGCGGAGGTGTAGAATTTTCGGTGCAAAAAGTTAAAAATAAATAAAAATACTTAGAACACATAAATTTACAAAACAAATGCATCATATTAACATTAAAAAGTGGAAAAAAATATTTAAAAGAAGAAAACGAGTGAAAGTTTTATTGTTACGCAGCAATATTTTTTTGTTTATTGAATTTGCTTAAAGGCAACTTTGGGAAACGGTGGTACTGAAAACGTTTATATATTTAAAAAATGAACAAAGCTCGCAAAGGTCTTTGTGAAGCTGATATACAAGGAGTTTTAGAGTTTGATTGGGACGCGTCTTCCGATGAAGAGTGCGAAGATGATGAGGCAGAGTTCTTAGACAGTGGTTTGAAAGAAATTTTGAAGAAAGGTGAGAAAATAGAGATCGATATATTAGAAGGTATCGCCACTAAAGAACATGCTGAAGACAATTTTTTTTTTTTTTTTTGTTTCATATATTTATTATTGAATCTTCGCCTGTGGCGAACTAACAATAAGTGTTCAAATCTTAAAACTAGGTAGTTAATATAAGTCTAGCCAGTGCCAGACTAAAATTTAAGTTCTCATATTAATTATCAAGCTTCATATAAGCGCAATAGTATCCCTCCTTTTCAGGCGGGTGTGCCCACTATGTTGCTGAAGACAATGAAGAGGGTCCTGAGGATTTTGTTGTAGAGAAATTAGATTTTTCGACGTTACGGTGGAAAAAAAACCCTTTGTTCAAAAGGATGTACCATGGCAAAAGCCTCTGGAGGATGTTCAAATGGCGAACAGTCCAATCCAGTATTTCAGATCATTTTTTGACGATGCATTGATAGAATTGATGGTAAAAGAAGTTAACTTATATGCACTTCAAGAGTCCGGATCAGAACTCAAATGCACTAAAGAAGACATTTGTCGGTATTTAGGAATCTTGTTATATTTAGGTGTTATTCGTCTTCCAAAATTCAAAATGGCTTGGTGCGCTATCACGCAATAAATTTTAAAAAATATAAAGATATATGCATTTCTCTGATAAATCAAAGCAACCTAAAAAAGGTGAATCCAACTGTGATAAGCTGTACAAAATACGCCCAATTTTATCGTTGCTCAAGGATAAATTCAACAGCATACCCCAAGAAGAACACCAAAGTATTGATGAGCAAGTAATAGCATACAAAGGTAAGTTAAAATTGTCACGAGTTTGAAAAGTCATAGTGCCATTCCTTACACAATTTTAGGTAGATCGGCATTTAAGCAATATAACCCTGCTAAGCCTCAGTGGTTTACTTCTGTCAGTCTTTTAGTATCCTTGAAAGAAATGGGCTTATTTTGCATCGGTACTATTAGAAAAAACCGAATGGGCAATTGCGAAATGCTGTCCGAAGCTGATGTAAAAAAACTTGGTAGAGTCTCCTACGATGTTTAGTGTGAAGCCAATCATGAAATTGCTACAGTTCGGTGGTTGGACAACAAATCGGTGCAGTTAATTTCTACGTTTATTAGAGATGAGCCAATTGGAACATGCCGTTGGTGGAGCGCAAAGGAGAAACAGTTTATTGATGTCGCGAGACCAGCTATTGTTTCTGAATACAACAAACACATGAGAGGAGTGGATCTTTCTGACATGTTGATAGAATTGTATAAGATAAATCCTCGCTCTACTAAATGGTGCATGCGAATGTTTTACTGGGCCTTGGGAACGGCAGTAACTAATTCCTGGCTTTTATATCGCAAGCACCTCAAATTGGTGCAGCCGAATGTAAAGCATATGCCGCTAATAAAGTTTCAGATGGAAATAGCAAATGAGTTGCTGAATGCTGCACCACCCTCCTCAAGTTCAATACAAAGAAAAAGAGGGCGACCTAGCGGAAATCTTTTGGAACAAGAAAAGCAAGCACGGCAACGTCGTCTCCATCTTCTTTCTCTTCCACATCTAGTTCCAAGCACCGTAAAGTTAATCCTGATCCACCAAATTCGAAAAGATATGATGGAATTGGCCATTGGTTAGTATGGGGAGTAAAAGGTTGATGCCGATGTGTAAAATGTGGAGTCCACTTATGCTGCAATACTAGTAAAAACTGTTTCTTATCGTATCATTTATAATTTATTTAAGTACCTATCAAATTCTTCATGAATAAATAATATATAAAAAGTTTGTTAAAATTTTTTCAATACCACTAAATATACCCTTAGCCGCCCAAAGTTGCTTATAAGCAACTTCTAATATCTAGTCACCAGATAAGTCTAGGAGTCCAAAATCTTTAAAAACCCAACAAGAAAGAAAATAATAAAAAAATGTTTATGGCAGTTTGTACAATTACGGGGTCGAAAGGGTTAACAACCATATGGTGCCTAAACGATTTGAGACGAAATACCTTGGCATTCATCTGGACCGTCGCTTTACATGGAAGTCCCACATAGATGCGAAGTTGACGCAAATGAAACTTAAAGCTACACAAATTAATTGGCTAACTGGCAAAAACCCTGTGCTTCGTCTTGATTGCAAACTTCTACTATACAAATCGATTTTGAAACCAATTTGGTGCTACGGTATACAATTATGGGGCACTGCATCCGCATCCAACATAAAAAAAATTCAACGGCGTCAAAACAAAATCCTAAGAATGATAACTGGTGCTCCTTGGTATATTAAAAACAGCAACATACACAAGGATCTACAAGTTCCACTAGTAAAATGCGAAATCCTGAACTATGTGCACAAGTATTTAAATAAGCTGGAAACTCATCCAAATCCGCTCGCTCGAAACATCCTGCAACATAGTGGGCACTCTCGTCTGAAAAGAAGGGATACTATTGCACTTAGATGAAACTATTTTAATTAATTTACCTTATTAAGAGAACTTTAATTTTGGACTGGGACTGACGGGACTTATATCAATTACATATGGTGTTTTCCATTCTAAAAAAAATGTTACAATAGTATGTGTAACATTTTTATCAGTTTACACCCACACTTATAAAGTTGTCCATTTTTTTTGTTTCAATGGAACAGAAAAATGTCTTGATTTTAATAAAAACTGCACTCTGTGTTAAAAACTCGTTTGCATAAAAAAGTATTTACTTACATAACACAGTTGTAAAAAGTGGTACTTTGTTACACTGCAATATAATTGGGGGTAAGATATGTTACACTCTTGCCAGTTATTTGTGCAACATGTTCAGAAAGGAAAACGAAAACTGTTTTCACTCTTGCATGTACATATGTTTAGAATGGAACATAAACCCGCTCGAATAATAGCATTAATGTAACATTCTTGCCAGAAAGGAAAACACCAATAGTTTTAAACTTTGAATACTTATTGTTAGTTTGCATTAGCGAAGATTCAATAATAAAAATATGGAGAAAAAAAAGTGTAGGTCTTTCTGCACAATTACTCTTTGTAGAAGATTTGAAGTCGATAGATGTTATAGTTTCCGAGATATAGCGCAAAAAATATTTCACCAAATTTGTGCAATTGTAGGAAAAATACCACTTCCCCTGATCCTATCTGAAAAAGACTTTTTCAAAATTTAGGTCCCTACTTAAAGAGTATCCGTGTCAAGTTTTGTGGCAAGGGTGACTATATTTACTGAGATATATAGGGATATATGCACGGATTTTGTCCTAAAAAAATGGGTTATTGTGGGTTTTCGCTTATATCTCGGTCAATAGTAAACCGATTTTGCTGATTTTAAATAGCGATTGTCTCCAGGATATTTCTTATAGTTTGACACCAATAACTGCTCCGTATCTTTTTATTTGACTCCGGAAACTTGATTTCAACAGACGGACATGGCTATATCAATTTCCCTATTTATAAGAATTTAGAATATATATACATTATGGGGTCGCAAATGGATATAAAGAAATTACAAACGGAATGACAAACTGATATATACCCTTATTACTATGTGAAGAGTATAAAAATAAATGGTATAATATTTACTTAAGCGACCTCTGAGAAACAGTTTTTTATAAATTCTATTCGACTTTGGAGCCAACTTCTCTCTCAAATACAAATTATTAGCAATGCAAGCCATTGTAAATTAGCGATTTTTAAGCACTTTCAATAACTTTTCTACTAGGTAAGATACTTACGCTGCGGCCACAAGTTCAAGTTTTCGCTTTCAAGTTGATCACACATATTGCTTGTCAAATTCATTCGAACTGATGATCGTGAGGTAGGCTGCACGCAACTTGATCATCAATTTCATTTCTTAAGATGGCTCACTTTGCGGCAGAATATTTGTTAAACGAAACATAAAAATTGATATATGTATATAACATTTGTTATTTTATTACATTTTTTATTTATTTGCGACTGAATTTTGGTACAACGCCAAACAAACTATATTCATTAATTTATTTATAAAAAGGTGTATTCATTTACAGAAAATTATCAATAATTTTCGTAAGTATTACTAGTAAGTGTTCACGTACACAAAAAATTAGAAGCTAGAGAGCCAAAAAAGAGCGTAATATGTTTAGAAACAAAAATGTTTCTGATAACTTCTACTAGTAAAAATTTTACTATCAGGAATTATTCAAACAGTCTTTCTGTCATTATGCTTTGAAAAAAAATTTAAGTTTTAAATTTTTATAAGTTTACAATAACAAAATACATTTGCTTGCAAGTTTTGACTGTAAAAGTGTTCATTTACTTTTAAATATTTTTGAGAGCGATTTTGAAAATATTTCCTTTTAATCTCTCGTTGCTAGTAATTACTGGAAAGTTTTTGAACACAACTATAGTTAATATACGAAACATACACAAAAATTGAGTTAAAATTATTTGCGATCGAATATTTGTGTAAGCAAACATGTGAAAAAACAAAAATTTATGAAAAATAACTATAATCAGCTGTTAATTTAACCATCAAGTTAAAAGGCGAGTTGAATGGGAAAATTGATCATCAAGTTGGTTTCAAGTTCGAAAAGTTTGATTGTGTTAGTAAAAATGTTTGAGTGTATTGCAACTTGAAAGGCAAAAATTGAACGTCTGGTGGCTAAGTTAAGGATATACATATAAATCTATTACTTGATGTTTTTGTTAAGTTTCTATATCATCTATTGTTTCTACATTTTTACTCTATACCTTTGTCTAAATATTTAATTGAACATTTTTCCGGTTAGTCTTTTATATAATTAAAATATATTTTGCTTATAAATTTTCCGCATAGACGGAATTCCGCATAGTAAAAATGAAAATCTCTTTAACATATATAAGCTTTTGTGTGAATCAAAATTCACCCACTTTATCGGATAAAAAAAAATAAAAAAAAAATAACTATACAAATGAAAAATGGGATGTAAATAGAAAAACAGTTATTATTAATAAATTCTCAAACCCCTATGACAGAAACTATGTGCTTCGAGGTGTTAAAAGTTATGTTATGGTAAAAAGTGGCCCAATGCGCTTGAACCAAATAGCCTTTGATAGCTCAGCGCCAATTTACGTTAATTAAAATCTGACACCAGAAAACCATAAAATGTTTACTCAAGCCTTAAAGCTTAAAAAGGATAAGATGATATCAACAGCATATACTTTTCGTGGACTCGTTTACGTTAAATCCTTTCAAAATGACGAGCCAGTGCGGATTGATGAATTTGAGGATTTACAGAGGTTTTTTCGTTCATATAATGATGAACCCCGTGTTATATGAGAATCAAAATGGTACTTCGCTTATATTGCTTCATATAATTATTTTTAAAATTTACTTAACTTTGAACAAAACGAACTTTTTCTTTCATGTTAAAAAATATATGATTATTACAACTTTTGATTGTGTTTTACTTGATTTTAATGGATCTTCTGATCGTTTTTATAGTAATATTACCCTTCATACTTTAAATATTAAAATGGATAACACTTAGGGGATTCACAAGGTGTCATAAATTTTAATATTCTAAAATAATAACACAATCAGATATGACTGTTGTGAACAATCCCGCATAACTAAGTATGCTATTTTTGATCTAGCTCAGCTGATACAATAAAATTTAAAAAACAACAATAGAAAACGTAAAAATGCCCAGAAGCAGTGAAAAGTTTAAGATAGTAGTCGGTTTGTGCGAAAAGTACATTTTTGATGCTTTATTGGCTTATTCAAGTAAATAAAAATTATTTTAAAGTAAAAAGAAACTACATATTTTAAATTTGATATAACTTTTTGGCGACGAAGACGAGGAAGAAGAAACTACCGAAAATTTTTTAATAAACATTGCCAGTTTATTAAGCAATCGCAGAAGTGTACATTTAGGAGTTCCAAAGTCTGACAATTGGCAGAAAAACGTGCTTAAGGCTTTTGATGATAGCCGATTCAATGTGCACATTTTTTTTAAGGTAGCTGGAAAAATACATGTGAAAATAATTACACACTGAAAACCAGTTTATTTATTTTTCTGATTATTTATGCATTACCACAAAATCACACACTGTTGTTTTTGATACTTGATTTGATCATACCTCTCATAGTTTCGCCATCCATACTGCCAGCACCAGTTGACCCTTCCCAGCTTTTTGCTTTATTATAATTGATACGCATGTTCCTTACTTTTGCCCGAGTCAATTTCCAGTCAACATCCATATTCGAATCTGATAAAAATTGCGTGTAGTATGCCCGTGAAGTTGGTTTCTGCCAATAATGCGTTTACTAAATTAAAAATTTTATTAAATACAAATAGGCACAAACCTCAAAATCTCTATTTGCCATCATATATTCAACCAGTGTCTTCTCTTCTGCTACTGTCCATTTTTTTGTGGGATTAAGTCGTACACGTTTCGTTTTTGGCTAAAGAAAATAAATGTAAGAAAAACGTTCTTGTGTAAACAAAGAAAAAAATCTTACCTGAACATTTTCTTTAGCATCCATTATAATCATGATACAACTAAAGGTACCTTTACACGGTAGAATCAAAATATTATGAAATTCTCTCCGTGTTTAAAAAAAGAGAATAAAAATCTGTTCTAACTATTTTTCATGTTTACACGGATGAGGTTGGTAAAATCAAAATCGGTTGTTTCTTGCCACTTTCCTTTTGGGGTAACGCCATATGGTTAAGGTTCAAGAATATTAACAAAAACAATATGAAAAAAAATCTGCTTTTATTTTGATTGTTTGTGTATTGTTTCATTAAGTGTAGCCACCTTCATTAGATGCTGTAAGTGCTGCCAATCTTTCACACCTCTGATGTGATGAGAATACACAAGTTTCTAAAATGGTTTAGAAAATAAACATTTACCGAACACTTGTCAAATTTTGCATCCGTATTCTCTCCTACCCAATACATTATGCTTTTACATGATGAGATTTTGTATTATCCCACAACATTTTTTGACATATCGTAATATATGTATTACCGTGTAAAGGTACCTTAATCAGGTAATCTCGTCCCTGCAACAACTACAAATTAGTACACAAGTGTCAAACAAAAGCTCATAGAAAAAAAACGGTGAGTAATAATTTTTGTTGTTTTATTTTCACAGGGAGAGCGTAATTTTGACATTTAGGCACTAATCAGCTGGGCCGACGAGATTACCTGATTCTTTGTATCATGATTATAATTATGATGATTATAATTTCACAGATTTCACAATAAATAACAAAATTTGTATTGTAAACAAATGTAAGCCGAACAGCTGACTAACGGACATCGGCGCAGACCACTTCTTTTGGCGGCGGCGGTATGTACGAAATTATGCGGCGGTTTTGCTCGATTTTTAAAGGTACACTTTTTAACGGCTGTTACCAGCAGCGGTTACCAAACATAGTTTACAATTTTTTGGTTCGGCTTCACCAACTATTGAACACTCGGCGCAGGTGTATGTGGAATTGTTATGACCCAAGGCAAATTCATACAAGGTAGACGCAGGCGAAAAATTCGTACCTAAAATGTCAAACACAAATATGGCATCATTAAAAAAAACACAAATTATTTGTATATGGCATCATTAAAAAAAAAACACAAATTATTTGCAGAAGAAAAACGTGAATAAAATTAATTTTACAGTGTTTTTTTTTTGCACAAAGCACAAGAACGCATCTTTTGGTTTTACTATTTGTTAATTAAAAACACTTTTTTAAATTTTTAGTTTAAAAATCTAACCGACGCGTAATTTTTTTGAAATCAAGAAGAAGCACATATACAAACTTTTGACACATTACGAGGAAAATTGCACGAGCAAAAAATAGTCAGCTGATCTGTCAAGACCACCTTCTCATGAATTCGCCTTGGTTATGACCATGGTGAAATTATTGTACCAGGTGGTGTTACGAGCACAGCTGATCTACTTTTTTCATGCATAAATCGAGGCTGGGTAGTCAAAGTTGTTACCTCGCTGAAGAAAACAACTTTTGAAAAAATGCGTTTTTGGCAAACTTTTTTTCCGCAGCAAACTTTTTCATAGGAAAATGTAAACAAACCATGAAAATAATTGCATGTTTTTGCACGACTATAATTATTTCAATTTTAATTAAAACAAACATTAAAAAATGACAAAAGATAGCTTGAAGTCCCAAGAATCTAATTTTTCGGTTGTCACTTACGTCATTTTTACCTAATGTAGTGTATGACGAGGTAAATTTTACTGTATAAATTTTCAAGTTTTTCCTTGTAAAAAGTTAACTATTTAGAGTATACTTAATATTTATATACCGATCAACAGAGGAGTTTAATACAAATCTTTTGCAGTATCACGCACTCCCTGACAGACTTAATATCGGGTGTTATAGTGCGAAAGAGTTAGCAAAAGCATACAAAAAAAAGCATTGATTTAGTTTTTCAATTGTAACTCAAAAACGGTTCCGGGTGCGCATATGACACCTATATCAGTTGATAGAGGACATTAATGCGCATCTTTTGATATATAGTTAAAGATTCAAAAGACTTGCGATTAAAAGTTATTGATTAGCAAACTTTTGAAAATTGGTAAAAATCGCTTGAAAAAGTTGTTTCACTTTTTCACTTATAGCTCAAAAACGGTTCGGGGTGCGCATATGTCACCTACATCAGTTGATAGGGGACCTTAATGCACACATTTTAATATATAGCTATAGACCTAAAAGACTTTTAATCAAAACTTATCGATTAGCAAACTTTCGAAAATTGGTAAAAATCGTTTGAAAAGGTTGTTTCACTATTTCACTTATAGCTCAAAAACAGTTCCGGGTGCGCATATGGCAACTATATCAGTTGATAGAAGATTTTATTGCGCATCTTTTGATATATAGCTATAGACCCAAAAGACTTTCGATCAAAAGTTATCGATTAGCAAACTTTTAAATATTGGAAAAAATCGCTTGAAAAAGTTGTTTCACTTTTCCTATTATAACTCAAAAACGGTTCTGGGTGTTGTTTCACTTTTTCACTTATAGCTCAAAAACGGTTCCGGATGCGCATATGTCACCTATATCAATTGATGGGGGACATTAAAGCGCATCTTTTGATATAATGCTATAGACCCAAAAGACTTTCGATCAAAAGTTATCGATTAACAAACTTTTGAAAATTGGTAAAAATCGCTTGAAAAAGTTGTTTCACTTTTCCTATTATAACTCAAAAACGGTTCTGGGTGCGCATATAACACCTATATCAGTTGATAGAGGATTTTAGTGCGCATCTTTTGATATAATGCTATAGACCCAAAAGACTTTCGATCAAAAGTTATCGATTAACAAACTTTTGAAAATTGGTAAAAATCGCTTGAAAAAGTTGTTTCACTTTTCCCATTATAACTCAAAAACGGTTCTGGGTGCGCATATGGCACCTATATCAGTTGATAGAGAATTTTAGTGCGCATCTTTTGATATATAGCTATAGACCCAAAAGACTTGCGATCAAAATTTATTGATGAGCAAACTTTTGAAAGTTGAACAATATGTATACGTATATATTACCAAATTAGCTTATGTAAAAAAAAATAATCGTGGTGAGTTTCATTATTATGCGTTCCAGAGTTACTGTGGCAACCCCCTTACGTTTTAATTATAGTGCAGTACGGCAGCATGAATAACCGGCTGCCATTTTATTTTATATTTGTTGTTGTTGTAACAGTTCCACTGTTGACGGTTGTTTTTTCCTGAAAATATATTCAAACGAGAAGATTTATATAAAATTGGCGTTTGTCAGTCAGGTGGTGGCATTGGGAGCTGGAGAAATTGTGCCACCTCGGTCGGTTTCACCCATAGGTCTATTGGGCGTAAGTCAGTTGGCCTATTGGGGCAGTTAAACAAATGCACTGAGTCATGAGGACTCTGGAGGCAGTCAGGGCACTGATTCCGTGTGCCGGGAACAATCCGTTCGCGATAGCAGTTCAGGATACTGCACCATCCCGATCTCAATTGTGCAAGGATGGAACGGGTATGTCTTGGGAGCCGCTTCTCATCGTTTGAGATAGCGGGTGGATGTTGCCCAAGGAATCTGTTGCATCTGTATCCCTCGATGGCATTGGAGACCGCCATTTGATGCAACGCTCTCTGTGCGTTTGTCAGTGACATCCGGGTTACATCGGGTGGTATGATGTTCTGGATGTCATTGCTGTAACGCCGAAAGTCCTGCCTGATGTGTCTGGGGGGTGGATCTCGCATCACTATGTGATGGCTGGGATGGGATGGCTGATGACAAGCCACCAAATATTGCCTTGTCAGAAGCATATTATGCTGTCTGACCGGCAGCATATTGGTTTCCTCATGTAAATGATCCACGCTCGTCATCTTGACATATCCGGCGGCTATTCTAAGTGCATTGTTCTGAGCCATTTGCAGACCGCGCCATTGTGTGTCGCTAAGGAACGAGGTCCATACTGGGGCGGCATAGTTAAGTAGCGACCGATGGCCTTATACGTCGCTATGATAGTCTCCTTAACCATGCCCCAAGAGGTGCCAGCCAGAGCTTTAAGGACCTTGTTCCTATTTCTCACCTTTTGGTTGATGTAAGTGGCGTGCAAAGAGAAGTGGAGGAGATTATCGAAGACTACCCCCAGTATCTTCGGGTTCTGCACCGTGGGGATAAGTCTGCCGTTGACCGAGATGTCAAGGGTCATTCTCACTTCCTTTGTCCAAGAGGTGAAAAGGGACACTGTCGATTTTGGGGTCGATAACCTTAGTCTCCGCTCCCGGAAGAATTCATTGATGGTGGCTAGGTATTGCGATACCTTGTCACTTGTGTCATCTATGCTTACACCTGATGATATAATGGTGCAATCATCAGCATAGGACACCAATGAGACATCCTGGGGTGGGGTGGGAATCTTCGCAAGATAAATGTTGAAGAGCATTGGCGATAACACTCCTCCTTGAGGCACGCCCATTTTTATCTTGCGGTATTTTGATTTCTGGCCTCTGAACTCCACAAACGCTTGTCTGCCCGATAGGTAATTGACAATCCAGCGTTTGACATCGTTGGGAAGAAAGGAGTTCGAGATGTCACTAATCAGCAGGGAGTGATCAACCGTGTCAAAGGCTTTAGATAAGTTTAAAGCGGCCACGATCGTGCGCTGACAGGGTCTTTGCTGGTTAAGGCCATTTGCAATATGGCTGGTTATCGTGTTCAAAGCCGTTGTGGTGCTATGCGCTTCTCTGAAACCATGCTGGTGTGGAGCGAGTTGGCAATGCTCTTTCAGGGAGGGTAGTAGCAGGGATTCCAAAACCTTTGCTATAGGTGAAAGTAGGGAGATCGGTCTATATGACTCTCCAAGTGTAGCGGGTTTACCAGGTTTTAGAATGGGAATAACTCTTGCCACCTTCCAGACATCTGGAATCATCAGTTGGCGAATCGACATATTTAAAAGTTGGGTGAGATACTCCAATCCTGCTGGGCCAAGTTTCTTAAGCATAAGCATCGAGATGCCATCCGGACCTAGCGCCTTTGAGGGTTTCGATCTGGCGATTATGTTCTCAACTTCGCTGGGGGCAAAGGAGATGGGTGCGGGGTCACGTGTGAGCTCCTTAATCCCACGTATGACCGCTCGTTTGGACCGGTTCTGCATGGTAGGGTGTTCAATGAACTGCCTGCAAAACTGTGTTGCGCATTTCCTGGCATCGGTGTGCTGTGCGCCTTCAAACGCAACAGCGGCAAGGTTATCGTTGCTCTTTGTTCCAGATAGACTCTTAATGGTAGACCAAAGCTTTTTAGAGCTAGTTGAGCACTGGTCAAGATGGGCAAACCATTTACTGCGACGGTGTTCGTTCACGAGATCTGAGATCTCGGCCGTCAGTTGCTCGATACGCTCATCTGCCGGGTTGTTAGCACGTAGCAAATCGCGCTGCTGGGCTAAACGTGCTGCATTTGATGGAAAACCTGGTCTTGCATTCGGAATTCTCCCTGCGGGGATAAAGCGTCTTGCCGCCTTGAGAATAGCGTCCCTAAAGACCCTCTCACCCCTTTTGGCACACGTGGGGGGCGGCAAATGACGAAGAGTTTCGTCTATGAGGTTTGTGAAACCTTGCCAGTTGGCCTTGTTGTAGTTCACAAACGTACGCTTATCGGGCTCAACAAAGTCGCTAGGCTTCTCCACAGTGATCACAATGGGAATGTGGTCAGAACTAAGTGCTGGTAGGGCCTGCCAGGTGGTATAGGCTAGGAGCGACTGGGAGACAATGGAAATGTCAGGGGAGCTTGAGCACCTAGCAGTTATTCTAGTGGGGAAGCATTTATTAATCGCAGCGAAATCGGATTCGTCTATCTGGTCCGCAATGAGATTGCCACGGGGATCGTTTGGTAATTGAGAGTACCAGTTCTCGTGATGAGCATTGAAGTCGCCAAGTAACATCCTGTTATCTCCTTGCAGAAGGTGGGATATGCTGGGGTGATAACGATGCCCAATGCTGTTAACGGGTGGGATGTAAACATTGACGAACTCCAGTTCAGTGTCCCCAGTGTCCACTGAAATGCTCAACACTTCCAGAAATGGGTCGGGTGCAGGAGAGGGGGGTAGGGTGGTTAATGTGTAGTTAACGTCTCGCCTGATGATAAACGCGAGACCTCCTCCATTGTCCCTCTCCCTATCCCTCCGTATTATGTTGTAGTTACTGGAAGATGAGAGTCTACAATCCCTGGGCAGCTTCGTCTCCTGAATCGCGGCAACAAGGATGTTGTTGTCTTGCATATAACTGGTGATTTCAACGACTTTATTCCTAAGACCATTACAGTTCAATTGCATGATCTTAAAGGATTGGTTGTATTCACCAGAGTGCTGATGCCGCATAAGATGGTGTCTCTGAGGGTTCAAGATTGATGTGTTAGACAGTTGGGGTGGGGTTCCTGTCTGTGCTGATGGTTGTTGTAGTTGAGGCGCGCACTGTGGCGCAGGCACGTTATCGCTCGGGGATGGACTCTGAGCAGAACCATGTGACGTGACTACTGTTGCGGGGGGATCATCGTCCGGGCAACAGGAAGCTATGAAGCCATCACTCCAGTCCCTGTGTGAGCGCAGGTTAGTACAGCGCCTCATGTGGGACCAGTTGCCACAGCCATTACACTTGACCGAGATAATATTCCTCCGGATTACACCATGACAGACCGAGCAGGCATATTGAGCTGCGGGGGCTCTACTGTGTTCTGTGGCGGGAGTTTGGACATGGGCCTGTGCGGCGGTAACCAAAGGGGTCGTGCTATTACCTCCTGGTTGGGAGCTACAACAACTCGCTACGAAGCTGGGTGACCAGTCGCGGTAGCTGGCGAGACCTGAGCACCTCCTCAAGTGGCACCAGTAATTACAGGCGGTACATTTCACCGAGGTGACATTGGTGGAGATACGTTCATGACAAACAGAACAAATCCAGATACGGGGCCCTGGATTTTGTTCAATGCCGGCCATTATCAAAAGAATTTTGAGCAAAACTGCCGGTATATTTTGCTCACCTGAGGAAAAAAACATCCGTCTGATACAGCTGTCGCTGAGTTGACAATCTTTTGTCGTGGGAACGATTTTATATTTGTGTTTGCGCTGGTGTAATTAGAAGTTTTAATAATAATAATTTTATTCAACCTTTCATTTTAAGCTTAATTTAAACCGTCCTTGTTAAGGTAACGCATTGTTCCCAGCCTCAAACATCTGAACGTTTGAATGCTATTGGGATTTGGAGCCAAGGAACAGTACAAAAATAAAGTTCGTGCAGGGCCCAGTGGCTGCACAAATCATTCCCATGTCGGCGAAATTGAAATATAATAATGATGTAAGTACCTTTTTACTAGCGGAAATAAAAACTTGCCTCAAAATAATTGTTTTTTTTATTTAAGGTTTTGTGCGGTCTTTTTTAAAGTTGCCCAGGAAATCGAAGTACTCCCCGGTGTAGTAACCAAGGACGGTGAGAGAAACATTACATGTCGTCCGAATAAATTACATTATACAGTGCCTGCTAGTCTGATTGGCGTTGGAACTAAAATAGATCCTACCCTGTGCTGTACTGATCGTTTGGTTGGCCAAGTTTTAGGTGCTGTTGGTCAATTACCCGAAATTTATATTGAGTTGGAAATTTCCTACTATTTGTTTCAAAGGGCCGAAATTCTTTTAGTTAACATTGGTTCTTTGAGTACCGGTGGACGTATTATAGCTACGCAAAAATTGTTTTAACAACTGTAATAAATTAAATGAAACTACTTTTGAATGTTTTCTTTTTATAGTGCCGATTGAACGCACCGTTTTATGTTTGATCAAGAATTGATTTCTTTATTGAATTTGCTTCGAATTTATACAATATTATTGCTTACCAAGCAATCTTACCTACAGTGGGAGATGTAATATTTGGTTGAACATTTTGCATTAGATTTTACTAGTGGTCATCGGAAAACATTTGTACAATTATAAAGTGTTGACTGTTTGTTTATTCCTACAGTACAAACATGTGTAAGAAATATTATGCTGACGTTATATTAACAACAACAATTGTCCAATGCTCAAACCGTTGACCGTACTTATGAATATATGTAATTTGATGCTTTTTTTTATTTTCAAATAAACATGTGCCATGTAAGTACGCTACATACAGTATTATACTACACCTCCTGTTAAAGCTCATAATTTTGCATATCGTGAATACCCCTATCGGGGTATACTCATAATTTTGCTCATCATGAATACCCCTAATATTAAGTATATCAAATTTCATTTAATTATAATTGGTCAATTTCAAGTTATTTTTGGTTTATTTTCTTCAATTGTAATTGGTTAATATTAAGTTATTTTTGGTTTAATAGATCAAATTACATTTTTGTTATATTGTCAAGTCAGCATAATGTGTATTTAAATTTAGTATAAATAATTGAATAAAAATGAAAATTAGTTAGTAACTAGCAGAAAGTTGGTTTTTTAATTATTTTAATCATTTTGTCTTCAAGTTCCAAGTGCTTGAAGATTTTACAGGAAAAATAAAATATAGTACAGTCCAAATTCAAGTGTTTGGGTTGATATTTACTATAAATATTTGTACATTTTTGGTGACCCCGACGTGATCTTCTGAGATGGATAAGCCAAATCAACTGCTAGATTTACTGCTGAATACAGGTGAAGCCATTCAGGCGCTCATTCGTAACTTCAAAAAGGATTCAGCCATTCGAAAAACAGCAGCAACTTACTTCGACGAACGTGCCCGACGCCTCACTGAACTTTGGGATCAGTTCGAGGATCAAGATACTAGGCTACGATCGCTGGATGTTGCCTCAGACTTGGCCACAAGTCACGAGTACTTTACTGGAGACTATTACTCGAAAATTAATGAATTGTCTAAAACATACTTAGAAATATTTGAAAATGAAGCTAGGCGTCTTATGCCCGCAGCTGAAGATCAACAAAAGACTCTAAGTACGAATCATGCCGTTGTTATGCAGAAGCATGATAATGTGGCTCATGGAGTTACTACCCCAATTCATACCAATCATCAAGGACTCATCCGCAGGGCAGCAGCCAGGATGACAGCCTTAAGAAGAATGCTAAGTGGCTCCACGAACAACGATGATAGTTATCCCCGTGCATATTATAGCGTAAAGCTGGACACTATCAATAAGCTCTGGAACCAAATCCAAGATCTATATGATGAGATTCTTGAAAACATTGAAGATCCATCTGCCTTTGATTTCAATACGGAAGACTTCTACATCCTTAACGATTTGGTTCAGGAAAAGGTAACCAACTGGTCTATTATGGCTGATAAGATCCACGACGTTGATGCAGCACAAGCAACTGTCGATATCCCATGTGCATCAACCCGAAGCTCATTACAGCTGCCCAAGATCACTATACCGCAGTTCGATGGTGACTACCTAAAATGGCGCCAGTTTTATGAGTTGTTTTCTGAAATGGTAGATAAGCAACCGATACCTGCAATCCAAAAAATGTGGTACCTGAAGAGCAATGTATCTGGGGAAGCAGCGCACCTAATAAGCCATTTTTCCCTATCAGACGCTAACTACGTCACTGCGTGGAAAACACTACAAGATCGGTACAACAATAAACGAATTCTGGTAGCAAACTTGGTTGATAAAATAATGAATCAATCAGCAGGTACATCAAATGTAACGGCCATTAAGGGTCTTCATGACACTACTAAAGAATGCTTATTAGCACTAAACAACCTTGGGATTGAGACAACTTCATGGGATGCAATATTGCTGCAGATTTTAATAAAAAAGCTGGATAAAACCACACACATCAGGTTCGTTCAATCACTGAAGGAACCCAGAGAAGTACCTACAATAGTCGATTTGCTATCATTTTTGGAAATCCAGTTTCAGTCAATGGAAGCTATCGGTCAAAAGGAGAAGACCACAAACAAGGCTACTTCATCGATCGCATCATCAAGCATAACAAACAGTTCCTGCAACTTCTGCCACAATGGAGTCCACAATATCTATAAGTGCAACCAGTTTTTGCACCAGCCAGTATCAAGCCGGCTTCAATGGGTTCAGAAGCAAGGACTCTGTGTAAACTGCTTCAAAACAGGTCATACATCAAAAACTTGCAGTTCAAGCAGCTGCAAGAAGTGTATGAAAAAGCACAACACTTTGCTGCATTTGCAACAAATACCTCAACAATCCTCCTCCAACTCAAATTTAGCCTCAAGAAGCACATCCCCTCAATCAGGTGCTCAACCAGTCACGTCGTCAGAAAACACTGTCGTAACAACTTCAGCAGCTACAAATGCTGCAGGGAGGTGCCAGGGGTATGTTTTATTAGCAACGGCAAAGGTAATTATCTCTGCTCCTAACGGTATTTCAAGCCAGTTCAGGGCAGTACTTGATTCTGGATCACAAGTTAATCTCGTATCAAGACGTGTAACACAAAAATTGTTTATGTCTCCAACAGAGACCTCGCTCTGTATCGATGGTGTTGGTGAGACTCAGAAAAGGTCAAATTATCGTGTAAAGGTCGAGATGAAGTCAAGGGATCTCAACTTCTCTGCAAATCTAGATGCGTATGTGCTACCAAGTATCATACCACCACAACCAAGTCGACATATTGACATTTCAACCTGGAACATTCCAAGCAATATTCCATTGGCAGATCCCCAATTCAATGTTCCTGAAAAAATAGATATTCTGCTTGGAGCAGAATTTTACTATAAACTCACCCAGAGTGGAACAATTCGCCTTAATGACGACTTACCAGTGATACAGAACACTGCTCTCGGCTGGATTGTAGGTGGTTCAGTCACGGGGTATGCGTCACAAAATTCTCAATGCGCATTTACTTGTGCGATATTTGATACCCCCACATCGTTAGAAGAAACCATAGAACAGCTCTGGAAATTAGACGAGCTTAAGACCATCGAACGACCACTCTCACCCTCCGAGAAGTTATGTGAGATGGACTTTAATCAGCATGTGCATACTAACCAAGAAGGTCGATTTATAGTCAGACTTCCCTTTCGAGAAAACCCAGAGGCCTTGGGAGAATCGCATGCCATGGCTTTTAACAGGTTCACGAGCTTAGAGCGCAAACTCTTGAAAGATGAAGCTATCCGGACACAATATGTAGAATTCATGAGACAGTACAAACAATTAGGCCACATGCAAAGAGTCGATATCGATACCTTGTGTGGTCCAAAATATTTTATTCCTCACCACAGCGTACTGAAACCAGATAGCTCTACGACAAAACTTCGAGTGGTCTTTGATGCGTCAGCTAAAACTTCTTCAGGCTATTCATTGAACGATCTACTGTACACTGGTCCTACTGTGCAAAGTGAGTTATTTTCAATTCTCCTCCGATTTCGATTGCCAAAATTCGTATTTACAACGGATATCGAAAAGATGTATCGACAAATTCTACTTGATCCAAGCAATCATCAATTTCAAGTAATTATCTGGAGAGAGCATCCAAATGCACCCATTGATTATTACAAATTAACCACAGTTACGTATGGAACACGTGCGGCGCCTTACCTGGCCACGAGATGTCTACAAAAAATAGCTGATGAAAACTCTGTAAATTTCCCATATGGCTCTCAGATGCTAAAAGACAATTTTTATGTGGACGATGGTCTTGGAGGCTCAGACAACCTCAATGTAGCAATCGAAATGCAACGAGAACTCATCACCATTTTAAAAAAGCATGGCTTCAGTTTGAAAAAATGGTGCGCAAACCATTCACAATTACTGAAAAACATCCCTATTGGTGACCAAGAAGTTAATCTGGATTTCAATGGCAGCAATACAAACACTATCAAAACTCTTGGGTTATTTTGGTTGCCCAAAGCCGATCAATTCTGCGCCAAGGTGAAACTCAATCAACTTGAAGTAATTTCGAAGCGTACCGCAACTTCTGATATAGCAAAATTATTTGATCCTCTTGGGCTTCTCTCTCCTGTGGTGGTTAAAGCAAAGATTTTCATTCAACAATTGTGGCAACAAAGCCTAGGTTGGGATGAACCTTTACCTGATAATCTTTGCGCGACTTGGAAGGCGTTTCGAAATGATTTAAGTAGCTTAAACGGCTTTAAGATATCACGCCATCTATTCAATGGGGAGGTTCCAGTGAAATTGCAGTTGCATGTGTTTGCAGACGCATCTGAAAAGGCATTTGGTGCAGTTTCATATGTTCGAGCAATTCTTAAGGATAGACGCGTGATAGTACGACTGCTGTGTGCAAAATCACGAGTGGCTCCGTTGAAACAGCAGACACTACCTAGATTAGAACTATGTGCAGCAGTCATAGCGGCCCAACTTGCAGATAGAATAAAAGGCGACCTCAAGTTACAGAATACACCAATACATCTATGGACTGACTCCGAGATTGTGCTGTCCTGGATAAACGCACAATCCACCTCCTTTAACACCTTTGTGGCTAATAGGATATCAACAATTCAGTCATTAACGCTACCTGATCAATGGCGACATGTGAGATCAAAGGATAACCCAGCTGACGTATTGTCTAGAGGACTTCAAGCAGCGGAATTGCCAACATGTACTTTATGGCTTTACGGACCTCTTTTCCTTCACGGAAGGGACGACTCATGGCCCTCGGAATTTTTGCCATCTCTAGCAACACATAATGATAATGAAAGAAAGAAAGTGACTCCGGTCGCAGCAATTGAGGTATCAACTTCTAACGATCTGGTATACAGAATCAATCACAAGAATTCCTTTAAGACGCTGCAGAGGATTCTAGCATATGTTATGCGATTTATAAACAACTCAAGAACACCCAGGATGCTTCGTCCGAAAGATTTATTCTTGACTTCAAAGGAATTAGAAAACTAAGAGGTTGACAAAAAGAGTTCAATTAGTAGTCTGTCTCCATTCATCGATGACAGAGAGATACTCAGAGTAGGGGGCCGATTAGAGGCATCATCCATATCATACGATGCAAAACATCAAATGCTGATTCCCTACAATGATCCCCTCGTAAAACTTCTTTTTACAATGGCGCACGAAGAAAACAAACATTGCGGACCGCAAGCACTATTATACATCATACGACAACGATTTTGGCCAATAAAGGGCAAAATAATGGCTCGATCAACAGTCCAAAAATGCGTTAAATGTACCCGAGCGCGGCCACAACTAATCCATCAATTCATGGGAAATTTACCCCAACCTCGTGTCACTCCTTCTCGTCCCTTTATAAATGCAGGAGTTGACTATTGTGGTCCATTTTGGATTCACCACAAGACCAGAGGTAAAAGGCCAACCAAGGCATATATAGCTGTGTTTTGTTGTTTTGCAACCAAGGCCACACATCTTGAATTGGTAACCGATCTGTCAACTGAAGCATTCATTGGTGCACTGAAACGTTTCATCAGCCGTCGAGGCCGTTGTCAGAACATATATTCTGATAACGCTACGAATTTCATTGGTGCTAAAAATCAACTATCAGAATTGGCCGAAAGCATCCATTCCAACAAGGGACAAGAAGCAATCACTTCCACTTTAAGTTCAAAAGGTATTCAATTTCATTTCATTCCACCGCGAGCACCACACTTCGGCGGGTTATGGGAAGCTGCAGTGAAGTCAGCGAAGCATCTTCTATTACGCAGCGTTGCATCAGCATCTCTAACACAGGAAGAACTGGAAACAATAATAGTAGAAATTGAGGCAATTCTTAACTCCCGCCCATTGACGCCAATGTCGAATGATCCAAACGATCTTGAGGCACTTACTCCTGGTCACTTTCTTATTGGTGAGGCGCTCACATCGCAAATAGACAGCAGTGCAGCTCCAGCAAGGGTATCAGGCTTGTCCCATTGGAAACTTGTCTCTCATCTCAAGCAAGAATTTTGGAAACGATGGTCTACTGAGTATCTAAACCAGCTCCAGCAACGTTATAAGTGGACTAAACAGTGTCCTAACATCAAGATTGGAGACATGGTAGTAGTCAAGGAAGACAACCTACCAGTTATGAGATGGCCCTTGGCGAGAATTGTACAAGCTCACCCTGGTGATGATGGTGTCGTTAGAGTCGTAGAAATAAAAACTACCAATGGAATATTCAAACGGCCAATACACCGACTTGCCCTCTTACCCATTGATCAAGATTCTAAGACAGCTGTTGATGGTACAAATGATAACGAGCAAACTGGTTTTGACCTCTCCTCTGACTGCAACAAAGAACCCAAGGCCAAAAGAAAGAGAACATGCACAGATCCTATTAATTTAACATTAGTCATAGTGATGCTTCTACTACCATTAGTACTTGGGAATCCAGTCGAAAATAGGAAATTTGTACAAATGTACAAATATTTATAGTAAATATCAACCCAAACACTTGAATTTGGACTGTACTATATTTTATTTTTCCTGTAAAATCTTCAAGCACTTGGAACTTGAAGACAAAATGATTAAAATAATTAAAAAACCAACTTTCTGCTAGTTACTTTCTTATTGGTGAGGCGCTCACATCGCAAATAGACAGCAGTGCAGCTCCAGCAAGGGTATCAGGCTTGTCCCATTGGAAACTTGTCTCTCATCTCAAGCAAGAATTTTGGAAACGATGGTCTACTGAGTATCTAAACCAGCTCCAGCAACGTTATAAGTGGACTAAACAGTGTCCTAACATCAAGATTGGAGACATGGTAGTAGTCAAGGAAGACAACCTACCAGTTATGAGATGGCCCTTGGCGAGAATTGTACAAGCTCACCCTGGTGATGATGGTGTCGTTAGAGTCGTAGAAATAAAAACTACCAATGGAATATTCAAACGGCCAATACACCGACTTGCCCTCTTACCCATTGATCAAGATTCTAAGACAGCTGTTGATGGTACAAATGATAACGAGCAAACTGGTTTTGACCTCTCCTCTGACTGCAACAAAGAACCCAAGGCCAAAAGAAAGAGAACATGCACAAATCCTATTAATTTAACATTAGTCATAGTGATGCTTCTACTACCATTAGTACTTGGGAATCCAGTCGAAAATAGGAAATTTGGATCCAAATTGGGAATCCACTTTGAGCGAATCGGTACAACCTTAATGGCAACTACCGAATGGAATATATTTGTTTACTACGATTTAACCACCTACTGGTCGGAAACATCCATTCTGACCAATGGCACAAAATCCTTACGGGAACTTTGTAAACTGATAAGGCAAAACGGATCATGTCTGCACATTATTGATCACTTCAAGCAATTAGAAGGTGAATTACAGCTGGAGAATCGATTGTTACGAAGTAAAAGAGGAGCCCTGAATATAGTTGGAAATGTTGCTTATTCGCTATTTGGAATATTGGACTCAGACTATGCTGACCAAATATCTGATACAATTCGACAAGTAAAGGAAAATGAGTCATTTTTACTAAAATTACTAAAAAATCAAACGTCAATTGTCGACTCGACACTGAATATTATGCGACAGAATCAAATGGCAGCTAAGGCAAAATTTGAGCAATTGGAACGGAAATTTAAAACCATTTTGGATACTGTGGAAAACATCGGTAATTGGCTAGTTCAAGTACAACTTACACAACTATTTAATTCTGGAGTTCTAGAATTAACTTTGGCTGCAAACAATGTAAAGGAAATACAGTCGTCAATTCTCAACACTCTTATCGATACGCATCACGGAAAAATCAGTCCACTATTACTAACTCCAGACCAGTTACAAGGTGAAGTCAATCAAATAAAACTGCATGCACCAACGTCAACCCATCTTCCCGTTACTGATAAGGATGAACTCCTAGAACTATTTGGACTGATGACGGTTCAAGGAAGGCTCACTAGTCAACATGTAGTGTTCAAGGTCACTCTACCATTAGTTGAAGATGAGGAGTTTATGGTATTATATTTGACTCCTGTACCCAACACAATGGACAACAGCATGGTGGCCATCAAGCCATGTACTACCTTTCTGGGTATAAATCCGTCCCGTAAACAATATATACTTCTTACAAGGTCAGAGCTAAACTCCTGCAACATCATAAAACAAGACGTCTTCCTATGTTCCAACGCTCATATCCAATACAGCTATGGTTCAGAGATGTGTGAATGTGAAATAAATTTGTATAATAACAAAACTACACCTACTTGCAAAATAGAAAAATCTAACTCCAAATGGATCCCACTTAACAAGAGAAATCAATGGATATATGCCACCTCATCGCCATCACGTGCAACAGCTGTTTGTAACAGAGACATTATTAATCTTTCGTTCAAAGGATCCGGCTTACTTGCGCTTCAGCCAGAATGTGTTCTTAAAAATGAGTTTGTTACCATGAGTGGACAAAAAACTATATCGACTATAATAAGGTCGCCATACACCAGCCTTGGCAGGATTTCCGACTTGTCGGCAACAGGTTACGATACTCAATCCGTGAATCAATCAACCTATATTAGCCTGGATAACGTGGATGACAAAAATATAAAGGAGCTACTAACCTTACAGAAGTCGTTAAAAGAGCAAAAAATTTTGGACTTACCGAATGAACTTAAGTCCCACCAACAACACAGTCATGCGATTGGGTACCTAGCACTTTCAATAAGTTTAGCCACACTCGCCATACTGCTAAGTAAATGTAAGAAAGGATGTAAGGTAAAAAATTCAACGAGCACTGTGACCACTCACGAAAACATTGAGTTACGAGATACTAAGATGACACCGATACCAATGCCCCGCCATCAAGGTAATAGATTTATCCTAGACGTCTAGTTCAACCATATCTCCCAGGTATAGCAGCTGCTGTTGTAAACTTTGTTAAACATCCGTTCAACGGGGGGGAGGATGTTAAAGCTCATAATTTTGCATATCGTGAATACCCCTATCGGGGTATACTCATAATTTTGCTCATCATGAATACCCCTAATATTAAGTATATCAAATTTCATTTAATTATAATTGGTCAATTTCAAGTTATTTTTGGTTTATTTTCTTCAATTGTAATTGGTTAATATTAAGTTATTTTTGGTTTAATAGATCAAATTACATTTTTGTTATATTGTCAAGTCAGCATAATGTGTATTTAAATTTAGTATAAATAATTGAATAAAAATGAAAATTAGTTAGTAACTAGCAGAAAGTTGGTTTTTTAATTATTTTAATCATTTTGTCTTCAAGTTCCAAGTGCTTGAAGATTTTACAGGAAAAATAAAATATAGTACAGTCCAAATTCAAGTGTTTGGGTTGATATTTACTATAAATATTTGTACACTTCCTTTTTACGGAAGAATGGACACTCAAATTTTATTGCGTGTTCATTCTTTTATTAGTTAACATATAATTATTATATTGAACATGTTCAAGCTATATCTAATTGTCAATTTAATATTATTAATTACATATTTTTTTTTTTATATGTGTTACTTATTTATTAATTATTGTACATAAATCTTAAGTCTATTCTTATGTACTATTTGTGTTTTATTTGTTTTCTTATCAACTATTGTTACATTATTTCTTAAATCAATATCCTTAACTTCAAAAGGACCATTATACTTTTGTTCCATCTTATGTCCTGATTAATTTTTGAGTAATACTAAATCTCCTATGCTAAAGTTATAATCTATTATATGTCTATCGTAACCTACTTTCTGTTTAATCTTATATTTATCTAGTAGTATTTGAGCTCTCTTATGTGCTATTTGTAACCTATATTTAGCTTCCTTGGCATAATCATCCATATTGTATAACGGTGTTATTCTGTCTAATTCGCTGAATTGTTGAAATTTATTTGGTGTTTTTGAAAATACTAGTTAATATGGGCAATAATTATGAACAGTGGATGGGGTTGTATTAAAACAATATGTAAAATATCTGAGCCATTCGTCCCAATCAGTTTTATCCACTGATATATATGAACGTACGTATTCGTTAAATGTACGATGACTCCTTTCGATTGTCCCTAATGTTTGATGATGATGAGCTGTTGAAGTGATTTTTTCTATTTTCAAAAGATTGCATAACTCCGTTAATATAGAGTTCTTATACTCTGTACCCATGTCCGATATGAGCGTCCTCATTGGACCAAAGGTAAGGATAAATTTGTCCATTATCGCTTTTGCGATAGTTTTAGCCGATTTATTTCGTATTGGAATGGTAACTAAATATTTAGTCAAATCACAAATTAAAGTGATTGCGTATTCATTACCTTCTATTGATTTGGGAAAAGGTCCAATTGTGTCCACGAACACTGTGTCAAAAGCCTTCGTAGGTGTTGGTGTGATTATCATTGGACTTTTCAAATGTTTCGTAGTCTTGGATACCTGGCATTTATGACATGCCTTGACATATTTAGTAATGTCTTTCGACATATTTTTCCAGTAATAGTATCGTCTTATTTTCTCTAATGTCCTGTATATTCCACAATGTCCTCCCTGTAAATTGTCATCATGGTATCTGTGTATAATTTCCTGAATAACTTGTGTATCTTTTCCATTAACTTGGGTCACCTTGTTCAGTAGCGCTACCCTTAATTTCTTTAATATTTTATTGCCCTTATCCTTAAAATCGTGAACCGAGACTAATTCGAAAATTTTCTCGCTAGGTGCCACTTGTAGTTTATCTACGTTATGTTTACCGGCCATTTCCTCGAGCCTTGGGAAAAATTGTTCTAAATCAATATTCCCATTAATAAACAAATCGTTAATTCTCATATATGCTATAATTGATTTTCCCCGTTTCATGTAACACTTATCGGGTGTAATCTTTAATTTAAAATATTTTCTGACGTCAGTATTATTCAAAGGTATAAATATATTGGGCCTATCATTTTCCATTATCTTGTTCTGCCTATTCAAGTTATCCTTAATATTCCTGCTATTTGTCATCGATCTCGTCGTGACTTTTAATACACAGTCAATTTTATTATTCATGTCCTTCAAGTCTGTTATAGTAATACGTGATAGAGCATCAGCAACATGGTTGTCCTTTCCCCTAAGATATTCCACTGTAAAGTCATATTCCTCTAAGTCAAGTCTCATCCTAGTCAGTTTAGAACTTGGATTTCTCATAGAAAATAAATAAGTTAATGGTCTATGGTCCGTTTTTATAAGGAAATGTTTTCCATATATGTATGGTCTGAAATGAGTAACCGCCCAGTGTATTGCAGTTAATTCCTGTTCGATTGTTGACTTATTACTTTCACCTTTAGTGAATGTTTTTGACGCGTATGCCACTGGCAAATTTCTACCATCATATTCTTGAGTTAATACCGCGCCACAAGCGTACTTGCTTGCGTCGGTTATTATACAAAATTGTTTTGTGAAATCTGGATACTTAAGTAGTGTTGGACTCATTAATGCCTCTTTCAGATATCCAAATGCGAAATCACATTCTTTCGTCCATTCGAACTTGGTTCCTTTTCTAGATAATTTCGTGAGATGTCTAGAATATTCTGAAAAATTTTTAATAAATCTACGATAGTAGTTGCAGAATGCTACAAATCTTTTCGCGCTGTCTGCATCTGTTGGTGTTGGGTAATTTTTTATAACTGAATATTTGCTGTCATCTGGTAGAATTCCGTTTTCTGTGCATTTATGTCCCAAATATGTTACTTCCCTCATAAAGAATGAGCATTTTTCTGGATTTAATTTAAGATTGCGCTCTCGGCACAAATCAAATACCTCTTTTAAAGCATGTGTTTCTCAGAACATCCCAGTACGACTAGGTCGTCCATATATAAGAATGCCTGATTTAGTTTCAAACCACTAAATGCTATTGTCATCATTCTGTGGAATGAATTTGGTGCTACTTTAAGGCCATATGGTAGCCTAGTAAATCTATATGCGCCATTGTTTGTCGAGAATGACGTTAAGTCTCTGGATTTGTTCTCTAATCCAATCTGGTGGAATCCAGACATTAAGTCTAAACAAGAAAAATATTTCGCCCTGCCAAGCTGGTCTAAAATGTCATCTATTCTGGGCAGTGGAAATTTGTCCGCTACTAATTTTTTATTTATCTTTTCTTGCCTGAGTTTGGTAATTGTTTCTTGGGTACCAATAAAATCGGACTATTATAAGCGGAAATTGATGGTTCAACTATTCTGTCCTGTATAAGTTTCTTAACCTGTCTATCAATTTCTTTTTTATGTGATTGTGGTATGCGATAATTTTTTATGTATACTGGTTGTGTATCTTGAACCCTTAGTCTCTGTTCATAGAAATTATTAGTGGTTATTGTTTCTGATTCCAAACCGAAAATATCACTGTATTCTGTACAAAGTTGTTCTAATGTTCCCTTAAATTGTTCCGGAAAATTTTTTCTCAACGTTTTCAAAACTTCTGTCTTTCTAGCTAAAAAGTTATGATGATTATTCATAACTATATTATAATCAGTGATACTTTCAGTTCTTATTCTATTTTTGTTAATTTCAATAATATTATTTGTAGTGTTTAAAAAACGTATATGTGCATTATCTGATTTCACCAATGTGTTTGCTATGAAAATGCCTGCTTCTATTTCCTGATTTGGTATTAGTATTTCTTTTTCTAAGTGTTCTAGTTTAACTTGACGTACAACTTCAGCTCTTGGTGGTAGAGTTATATTGTCAGAGTCATTTCTAATCTCTATTTCTATGGTATGATTCATATTGTGTGGTCGTAGGATAAGGTAATCTTGTTCTTTATCGAAATCTAATATACAATTATACCTCTTTATGAAGTCCATTCCAATTATTCCATCACATGGTATTGGAAAATTATTGTCTACTACCTAAAAGTAATGTGGTATTATAAAATTTCTGTGTTTTAGTTCACAAAATGTACTGCCTATTGATTTTATTTTCCCTTCTCCGATTCCACTTAATGTCGTAGTTCTATCGGTGTTTATTTGATCAAATGTGATATGTTCCAATTTCATCAGTGAAATATTAGCTCCTGTATCTATTAATAATGTTAATTTGGTGTTATTGGTATTAATTTTGATATTTATAAAAGAAGATAAGTTGAGGTTAAGGTTGTAAACTTTATTGTCTATTGAATTGTTCCTAGGGGAAAATTCGAGTTTTCCGAATCATTCAGGTATGATTCTGTTGCTCTCACGTAATTTCTGTTTCTACGGTAATTATTATTATTCTGTCCGTGTCTATTGTTATTATTATTATTATTGTTGTTCCTGTTTCGGAAGTTGTCATGTCTTGGGTACTTGTCCCCATTGCGGAAGTTTCTGTAATTCTTACGGAAATTATTATCATTATTATTCCTTCGTCTGTAGTACAGTATTGAGTTCTGTTGACCGGTTGCTTCAGTGCAACTATTAACGAATTTACTGACAGCCTCATTCATGCTGTTAAATTGGCCTGCCTCCATGATAAGTTTTACCTTATCTGTTGTGCAGTTTTTAGTGAGTGCCTTTATAGCTACTTGTGTAGAATATTTGTTTGCCAGTTCGCATGGCAAACCATCAGATATGTACGCATTCTCCAATGATTTTGTCAAATTCTCAATTTCGTTGCAATACACATTTACAGTCTTGTAATTTTGTCTAATATTCATTATCTTTGCTGACAATACTTCAACAGATTCCCCTTTTACTGTACTTTTCAGTCTGTTAATTATTTCTACTATCGTTGTCTCACTGGTTATAAGGTTTCTCGCAGTTCCTTTTAATTTTGTCTTAATAAGGGTTACTGCCACTTGCTCATGGTCTTCCTTTAGTGTATCTACCAGCTCAAGTGAGTCCAAGAATGTTCGTAAATTTTCAGGTTTTCCGTCAAAGTCGCAAATAAGCCTTGAGGCGGTGTTAAGAAATTCTACTACTGTTTGTGGCATTTTAAACTGTTCTGGACTGTCTGTGTCTGAAGTTTCACCTATTGATTCCTAATTAGGATGTCTCTCTGCTAGCAATACTATATTGAGGTCTATTCTAATTTCCTCTTCAATTGTATGAGGTAGATCCTGGTCAATTTTGTACCTATCTAATATCTTTATTAATTGGTCACGTAAATGCCAAAATGTATCCAAAACTTTTTTTCTATGTTCTTTTGTGAATTTTTTATTATTCTCGTTTATTATTCTCCTTATTTTCTCTAAAGAGCTTATTATAGTACTCAAATGTTTCCTCACGGTTTCAGGCTTTATGTATATATTCTTATTTACGCATTTATATGCCTTTAAAAATTCCTTTTTCTCATTAATAATTATTGCTTTTATTATCTCCCATTTGTCCATTTAAATTTGTTCTAAATTATTTGCCTTACTAACGTATTTTCTTTTTAGTTTTCTACTATGCATTGAATAAATGCGGTATAAAAAGTTCAATATCATTAAAATTGTCATGATCACCAAACAAATTTCAATCTGTAGCAAATTTATTCCTCCTTGTCTTACTTCTACCTCGTTTATAACATTGGCCGTTGCCCGTTCCAACTTAGTTGTGGATTTACACATTATCCTTTCTAATCTTTAACTCCTGCTAATTTCATCCTCGTAATGGTGTCATAATCTTCGTGTTCGTCTATGTTTTCCTTTGTGAGTTTTCTATCTATTCCAGAAATTCTGTCATAAATTTAATTTCCTGTTCTAGAGTTACTTTATCTTCCCTGTAATCCCAATTTATCGGGTTTTTGCCTTTCTTCCTATACATATTTATTATATTCTATTATTATTATTATGTTTATTTACTTATTATTATTATTATTTATTTTTTTTTTCTTTTGATAATTAATAAAAAAATGTCTTACATAATAAAATATGTTTGTCAACGGCGGTTAACGCCTACTGACCTACGAGTGCACGAAACAATGCACTTCGTTTATATAAAAACTAATTATTTCTAGCTAGTTTAGCAGCTATTAGCCGCTCCAGCTCCTCAATCCTTGCCCACAGCTTACAGGCGTCTTCCCAGTGTGGTGGTGTGGCACTGTTGACTTCTCTCAGTAGAAGTGCCTTCTCTCTCTTTAGTCGGCAGAGGTAGCCTCCTCTCCGCTTGGGTTTCCGGGTGATTGGGATGTGTAACTCTTGGCGTTGGTCTTTCTTTTGTTGGCGCTTCTTGTATTCCTCAATTGATAGTGGTTGAGGGCCTTCCTTCATTGCTGCTGGCGACTGTTCGGCTAGTCTGCCAGGACAAAATATATTTTAAAAGGGTGCTTATTATCTTAAAAGCACTATCCCTTTTTCTTTAAATTTTATATTTTTTCTTATAAAGGGTGCTTGATTTTTCTTTTTTAGCACTATTCCTTTTAGAAGCAAATATTTAGTCATAAGGGTGCTTGTTTGATTTTAGCACTCCTTATGCTGGCAGGATCGCCATGTAATAAATTAAATGAAACTACTTTTGAATGTTTTCTTTTTATAGTGCGGATTGAACGCACCGTTTTATGTTTGATCAAGAATTGATTTCTTTATTGAATTTGCTTCGAATTTATACAATATTATTGCTTACCAAGCAATCTTACCTACAGTGGGAGATGTAATATTTGGTTGAACATTTTGCATTAGATTTTACTAGTGGTCATCGGAAAACATTTGTACAATTATAAAGTGTTGACTGTTTGTTTATTCCTACAGTACAAACATGTGTAAGAAATATTATGCTGACGTTATAACAACAATTGTCCAATGCTCAAACCGTTGACCGTACTTATGAATATATGTAATTTGATGCTTTTGTTTATTTTCAAATAAACATGTGCCATGTAAGTACGCTACATACAGTATTATACTACACAACTCTATGTACGGAAAAGGGTGAAAAAATCGCTCTTAATAGTCGTGCATAAAAACATTGGTGGTATGTACCCAAAAATATACATTTTAATAAAATTTTTTCAATAAATTTAATTTGTAATTTTTTTTCAGCTTAATTGGTTGGGGTCAAATCTTTGGTGGAAAACATTACAGCCTGTTGTTGATAGACAAGCTCATTTTTTTCTAATTTTATTATTTATGTATTCTTCTTAAAAAAAAATTGATTGAAAAAAAACAGACAATAAACTTATACATTGTACATACATACATAAACCTACCCTCTATCTTTACTCCTTATGGGTGTTTCCACACAAAAGTAAGAAATTTTCATGTAAATTTAAAAATGTTTACCACCGCTTCTAGAGTGCTCCTAGAGGATTCAAATTTACAACCGAATATCATTATTTTTCTATTCCCAACATTTTGTTTAAATAAACCAACCCCCTATCTTTACTCCTTATTGGCGTTTCCATACAAAAGTATGAAATTTGTATGTAAAATTAAAAATCTTTGCCACCGCTTTTGGAGTGCTCCTAGAGGGTTCAAATGTATTACAGGCTACCATTAGTTTTGCATTCCCTATGTTTTGTTCAAATAAACTTACCCCCTATCTTTACTCCTTATGGGTGTTTCCATACAAAAGTAAGAAATTTGTATGTAAAATTAAAAATCTTTACCACCGCTTTTGGAGTGCTCCTAGAGGGTTCAAATGTATTACAGGCTACCATTAGTTTTGCATTCCCTATGTTTTGTGCAAATAAACTTACCCCCTATCTTTACTACTTATGGGTGTTTCCATACAAAAGTAAGAAATTTGTATGTAAAATTAAAAATCTTTACCACCGCTTTTGGAGTGCTCCTAGAGGGTTCAAATGTATTACAGGCTACCATTAGTTTTGAATTCCCTATGTTTTGTTAAAATAAACTTACCCCCTATCTTTACTCCTTATGTGTGTTTCCATACAAAAGTATGAAATTTGTATGTAAAATTAAAAATCTTTACCACCGCTTTTGGAGTGCTCCTAGAGGGTTCAAATGTATTACAGGCTACCATTAGTTTTGAATTCCCTATGTTTTGTTAAAATAAACTTACCCCCTATCTTTACTCCTTATGTGTGTTTCCATACAAAAGTATGAAATTTGTATGTAAAATTAAAATTCGTTACCACAGCTTTTGGAGTGCTCCTAGAGGGTTCAAATGTATTACAGGCTACCATTAGTTTTGCATTCCCTATGTTTTGTTCAAATAAACTTACCCCCTATCTTTACTCCTTATGGGTGTTTCCATACAAAAGTAAGAAATTTGTATGTAAAATTAAAAATCTTTACCACCGCTTTTGGAGTGCTCCTAGAGGGTTCAAATGTATTACAGGCTACCATTAGTTTTGCATTCCCTATGTTTTGTTCAAATAAACTTACCCCCTATCTTTACTACTTATGGGTGTTTCCATACAAAAGTAAGAAATTTGTATGTAAAATTAAAAATCTTTACCACCGCTTTTGGAGTGCTCCTAGAGGGTTCAAATGTATTACAGGCTACCATTAGTTTTGCATTCCCTATGTTTTGTTCAAATAAACTTACCCCCTATCTTTACTCCTTATGGGTGTTTCCATACAAAAGTAAGAAATTTGTATGTAAAATTAAAAATCTTTACCACCGCTTTTGGAGTGCTCCTAGAGGGTTCAAATGTATTACAGGCTACCATTGGTTTTGAATTCCCTATGTTTTGTTAAAATAAACTTACCCCCTATCTTTACTCCTTATGTGTGTTTCCATACAAAAGTATGAAATTTGTATGTAAAATTAAAATTCGTTACCACCGCTTTTGGAGTGCTCCTAGAGGGTTCAAATGTATTACAGGCTACCATTAATTTTCTATTCCCTTATTTATATGGTAAGAATTACACAAAAACAAAAAATATAAGTGGTAGGTTTTTTAAAATTATTTATTAAGCACTTTGGCTTAAGTTTATATAATTTTTTTATTTATAAAACAATTTTATTTCGTTTTCATGACTCTGGTTGGACCTGAGGCGATGTCACAGGCTGTTGCAGCACAGGTTTCTCCATTTCAAGAGGCTGCTGCGTTGCCACTGGCTGTGGCAAAGGTTGGGCCTGGTTAACTGGCTGGCCCTGGTCCACTGGCTCGGCCTGTTGAGCTGGTACAGGCTGCTGTGTTACTATCGGCACTTGATGGTGAACGGGCTGTTGCAATTGCACCGGCTGTTGCAATTGCCCTGGCTGCTGCAATTGCACTGGCTGCTGCTGCAATGGCTGCTGCTGCAATTGCACTGGCTGCTGCCATTGCACTGGCTGCTGCCATTGCACTGGCTGCTGCCATTGCACTGGCTGCTGCCATTGTACTGGCTGCTGCCATTGCATTGGTTGCTGCCATTGCACTGGCTGCTGCCATTGCACTGGCTGCTGCCATTGCACTGGTTGCAGCCATTGCACTGGCTGCTGCAATTGCGCTGGCTGCTGCCATTGTACTGGCTGTTGCCATCTTATTGCTTGCTGCGACCTCTTTTTATTTGCCCGCAAGTTTTGTGCTGTGGGGCCTGCCTTCTAAAAATGAAATAAAATGGATTTTTTTTAAATTTTTAAAAAAAGTAGGGGAAAAATATTTAAATTAAGGGCTTACCTTTCCTTTTTTATTTTTTTTGTTGTTCTTTTGAACCAGCAACTTAAAGAAATCCTGAAAATATAAACAAAAAGAAATAAAACAAATAAAATAAAATAAAATAAAATAAAATAAAATAAACTTACCCACGGCTCCATGTTAAATTTGGCTTTAAAAATGGTGCTAATGTTCTTTCACCACTTAACATTTTTATAGGAACGGTGGAATAGAAGAGAATTTTATAACTGTAAAATTTGTGATGAGCGTTAAATATTAGGGGCCATACTTACATTTGTAGTGTTTAACTCATTGAAAGTGGTTCATTGTATCTTAGTTAAATAAAAAATTTTAGTTAAATAAAAAATTTAAGTGAAATAAATAAACCTAAATTCCACAGGTAAGTTCTTAAATTTACTTTTAAAATTATTTATATCAAATGAATTTATATACAAATTCAATGTGGTCAGTGATTCTAAAAAAGAATAAAAAGTACTTTTTCGAAAAAATAACCCTTTTTTAGGTGTAAAAGCTCGAATAGTTTAAAGTTATAGATAGGTACAGACTTTGCAACATGTTTGTTAAGCATGTTTTAAAATTTTGAAACCACGAATGCAACACGAAATTAAACCATAAGCATGACTACAAACTTGTATTTGAAATACAAATACGTTGTCATTAAGAAAATTGAAAAATGTTACAATTTAAAAAAAAAAGTAATGGATACTTTGTCTTCGTATTTATTCATGCCTTCGCCTTAGCAAGGCCCGTTCTTTTACAGGTCTCATTCATTCAGGTAATATCAGGAGCTATACGGATCTTTGGAAATGTGAATGTCAAAAGAATTAAATTTTGTATAAAAATTAAAATTTTTTTGACATTCGCACTTTTAAGCACATCAGGAAAGATCGCTATATTTGCCTCTGCCGAATCTTATATACCCTTCACATTGCTCTTTTAATATACCCAGCCAAGTTATTTTGTACTGCAAATAATATAATAAAAATACCTTGTGCCAGTTTTAAAGTTCATAGAAAACTTTAGAAAATTTTAACGTTCGTATGGATAATAGAAATAGACGAAGAAGATTTGAGGTCGAGAGTTATAAAAGTTTTCGACACTATTCGTGTTAAAAGGTTAATAATGTGGAATTGTTATGACCCAAGGCAAATTCATACAAGGTAGACGCAGGCGAAAAATTCGTACCTAAAATGTCAAACACAAATATGGCATCATTAAAAAAAAACACAAATTATTTGTATATGGCATCATTAAAAAAAACACAAATTATTTGCAGAAGAAAAACGTGAATAAAATTAATTTTACAGTGTTTTTTTTTGCACAAAGCACAAGAACGCATCTTTTGGTTTTACTATTTGTTAATTAAAAACACTTTTTTAAATTTTTAGTTTAAAAATCTAACCGATGCGTAATTTTTTTGAAATCAAGAAGAAGCACATATACAAACTTTTGACACATTACGAGGAAAATTGCACGAGCAAAAAATAGTCAGCTGATCTGTCAAGACCACCTTCTCATGAATTCGCCTTGGTTATGACCATGGTGAAATTATTGTACCAGGTGGTGTTACGAGCACAGCTGATCTACTTTTTTCATACATAAATCGAGGCTGGGTAGTCAAAGTTGTTTACTTTTACATATCTTTTTTTTGACAACAGAGCCAACGAAAACTACAACAAAAACGAAAATTATATTCACCAAATTTTGTTGTTGTAGAATCGACACCACCTGATACTCATAATTGCGCCATGGTTATGACAATTTAATAAACATACCAAACGACGTAGTATTTTTTTAAAACTTTTTTTGTATGAAAGACAACAACAATGTTTTTAAACCATTGTGAAATTTTATAACATTATGACAATATGACATAATAGAACACCTTGTGAATCCCCTAATTGCATTGCTAATTTATATTAATTCCTTCCTGCTTTGCTTTTTTTGCAATAAATATTATTATATATGGTATTGATCGATGAAACAAATTTCGTTAGTTCCAATGATGCTACTTTAACATGATTTGTATTTTATGTAAGCAAAAATCTGGCATTAATATCTGTCATATAATTTAATTTAAACAATAAAATTAATGAATATCGGTATATCTTTGAAAACTCTTGTGTTGATGTAATTTGTGTGTGTAAGACATGGTTTGACAGAAGTATCCCTGATGGTATATACATATGCACTACCTGGCTTTAAGATGTTTCGTTGTGACAGGCGTACGCATGGAGGAGGCGTGGCTATTTTTATTAAAAAGGGTATAACAAGCAAATTCATTTTCCAATCTCTACCTGGCGAAAAGATTGAATACATATTTGTCGAAGTTTCATCCTTGGGAAAAAAAGCTAATTATAGGATGAATTTATAGGCCCAATAAGAGAATTGACTTAGTTGATTTACATTAGAGATCTGCATCAAGTCCTATTTCAAACTAATTCAAGAACCGCATAATTTTCTAATTCTTGTGTTGTTGTGCGGTTAAACTACTTAAGTGCTGTAATGTATTGTAGCTGCCACAGTTTCTTTGATGCAATGTAGTGTAGTTAAGAATAAAGAGTGGTGTCATGCACTGTTGTTTATACAACTTAAATACTGCCATGATGTGTGGTCGATAAAAAAATGACTGTGATGATGTGTGGTCAACAACAACTAAACTGTGTGTATTACACACAATCTTATATATGTATAAAAGAACAATTTTTTTTTGTTAGTGACACCGCTTATAAGTCAAGAACGGCTGGACCGATTTTAATAAAACTTGAAAAAAAGACATACCCGATATCTCGGAATGCGTTTTAGGCTAATTTGTTTTTGGAAATTCCGACTGGGCGTGGCACCTCCCATACAAATTGAACAGTTTTTCTCACATAGCTCAATACCTATTATAGCTGAAGTCTCCAAATTTGGTACAGCTAACTTATTTATTGATGTGCATAATTTAATTGTGTATGGGCGGAAACAAATAAATGGGCGTGGCACCTGCCATACAACAAAAATAGTTTTTTGTACATATGTCAATAACTGTAATAGCTGAAGTCTCCAAACTTCGTACGGATGTTTATAGTGCTAATATGCATACTTGAGCTTTGTATGGGCGGAAAAAAAAATAATCGTGACACCTCCCATACAACGAAAATCGTTTTTTGTATATGTCTCAATAACTGTAATAGCTGAAGTCTCCAAACTTCGTACGGATGTTTATAGCGCTAATATGCATAATTGAGCTTTGTGTAGGCGGTAATAAATAAATGGGCGTGGCACCTCCCATACAACGAAAATAGTTGTATATGTATATATCTCAATAACTGTAATAGCTGAAGTCTCCAAACTTCGTACGGATGTTTAAAGTGCTAATATGCATAATTGAGCTTTGTGTGGGCGGTAAGAAATAAATGGGCGTCGCGTCTCACATGCAACGAAAATAGTTTTTTTATATATCTCAATAACTGTAACAGTGGAACTCTTAAAACTTTGTAAAGATGTTTATAATGGTAATATGCATAATTCAGCTGTGTATGGGTTAAAGTCTCCAAATTTTGTGCAGGTGTTTACAATGTAAATGTTCACAATTAAGCTGAGTTTGGGTGTGAAGATAATAATAGGCGTGGCACCTCCTTTACAAGAAAAAATCTTTTACATATATATGTCAATGAATGTAACAGCTGAAATCTCCAAATTTAATATGGGTATTTATTATGCTAATATGCATAACTAAGATGAGTATAGGCAGGAAGTGAATTATGGGTGTGGAACCTCTAATAGCATGGAAATATTTATATGTGTATTTCATTATCTGTGACAGCTAAGGTCTGAAACTTTTTGGTGTGGCACCTCCCGTACAATTGGATTTTTTTTACATGTACTTCAATAATTCTTATAGCTAAAGTCTCAAAATTCTCTACGGATGTCTATGTTTGCTAATATTCATAATTGAGGTAAGTATACTTAGGAGAAAAGGGAATAGTGGGCATGGCACCTCCCAATACAACAAAAATAGTTTCTTATATAAGTCTCAATATCAGTTAAAAAAACTTAAAAAAACGTGTTCATATTTTTCTTAAACCAGTTGAACGCAATTTAAATTATTAGTTTAAAAGTAACAGAAATAACATAAAAATTACCAATAAAATGTTTATCCCTTTTTACCCCTTAGGATCAAAATTATCAAAATTTTATATTCATATTTTTTCGAGACCTGTCGAACGCAATTTAAAAATATGATTTGAGCCCCTTTTTATCCTTTTCGGTTCTAAAGGTACGAAATAGATATAAGCAGTTTCAAAATGTCGTTTTTACCCTGTCTCGCCTAATGGTCTAATATTTCAAAAAAAGTACGAAAAATGCATTCATAACTTTGAAACCTGTTAAACGTAAATTTAATTATAATTCTAATTTTTTTTAGTTCAGAAGCTACAAAATTAATCAATACATAGTTCAGAACTTGCCCTAAGCATTTAGGCTATGCAATGATGAATCTGTCTGTCAGAAAGCGAGTCATTGACGCAATTTTTTTCTATACATTGTTTTGTAAGCACAACAAACATTTTAAAAATAAAAAAAAATATGTATTTACAAGTGGCGGATGGGGCTTCAAAATAATGAAGCCACTATAAACTGAACTGTTTGTGAAGTTTTTCTTGGTAATAGCTTCTCATTATGAAAGATGCGATAGGCTCAGCTTTTCTATTCACGCTTTATCAGTAATTTTCAGTAATTATCAAAGAAAGAAACAAAACATGTTTATAACGTTATTGACATGCTATTAAGTATAATATTTTGTAAATTGTGTGTGTTTAGGCAACAATTTGTTTGCTGATTATATATATTGTTAAGCAATACGAGTTCGGAGATACTCGATGCTGGATGTATTCAATAGAATAGAAAAAACGAGGCTTGCCGCATGCACACATTCTTATTTGGTTATTTGAAAAAGATCGACCAGACCAGATAGATTATATAATAAGTGCCGAGATCCCTGATCCCGAAACAGTTCAGGAACTGCATGATGTTGTAATTACATATATGATTCATCAACCGTGTGGCACCATCAACCCCCAATCTCTGTGCATGGTCGATGGCAAGTGTTTCAAACATTATCCACGAAAATTGACTGCGGAAACTATCACTGGCAATGACGGTTATCCCCTGTATCGGCGTTGATCGCCCAATGACAACGATCAAACTATTACAAAGAAAGTAAAAGGAAACGATTTTGTGATTGACAACAGTTGGACTGTGCCATATTCGCCACTTCTTTCCAAATCATTTAAGACACATTGCAATGTTGAATATTCTAGTTCAGTGAAGTCGATAAAGTACATCTGCAAATATGTCACGAAAAGCAGCAATATGGCTGTTTTTAGCATCCAAACCTCCAATGGCAACGATGAAATTACGCGTTATTAAGTTGGGCGATATGTGAACTGCAATAAGGCGGTTTGCCGTATATTCTCATTCCCTGTTCACGAACGTCATTCCACTGTTGCACATTAAGCAGTGCATCTGGAGAATGGCCAACAAGTATATTTTACTGCGGCAAATATTGTTTAACGTGATGAAATACCTGCAGCGATAACATTGACAAGTTTCTTTGCTGTTTGTCAAAGCGATCCGTTTGCACAAACTTTACTTTACTCGGAGATGCCACGGTACTACACTTGGAACGCTTCTTCAAAAAAATTTTAACGTCCAAAGAAAGGCACTATGGTTCCTGGACATTCGGATATGCGTTCAAGTGATGCTCTGGGTCGCAATTATTCAGTTTATCCGAAGAACGATGAATGCTTTAATTTGCAGTTGTTGCTGGTGAATGTTCGTGGTCCAACATCATTTGCAGCATTTCGTACTGTTAATGGTATAGTCTGCCCAACATTTTGTGCTGCATGTCCAGAACTTAATTTGCTTGAAAACGATACTCATTGGGATACGACAATCGCTGAGGCATATACGAACATTATTTGCTATTGTCATTATTTGCTTATGACACGCTTCCCGTCAAGTCCAAGTGACCTGTGGAACAAATACAAGGACAATGTGTCAGAAAACATTTTACATCAATATCGTGTCAGCTCGAGAAATCCAAATCTTGAAGTCAATGCGAAGATGCATAACCTTATTTACCTTATTATAAGAACTTAAATTTTGGTCTGGTACTGACTGGATTATTATCAACTACATATTTTTAAGATTTGAATACTTATTGTTAGTTCGCATTAGCGAAGATTCAATAATAATAATGGAGAAAAAAAAGATGCATAACCGGGCCTTGCTCTTAATTGAAGACATGTGTTACCTTATTTGCGGCAGTTTGTTAGTCAGGTTAGGACTACCAGCACCAGAACATTAAATGAATGAGCTACTAAATCGAGAATTGAAGCGTGATCGTGAATACGATCGACATGAGTTAAACCAATTAGTTCAAACAAATGTTTCCCTCTTAAATATCCAACAGTAGGAAGTCTATGATATAATATTGACGGCAATTGATGCTCCCGGTGGAACTGGAAAGACATTCGTCATGTCATTGATTTTAGCCACTGTTCGTACGAGATCCAACATTGCTGTAGGGGTAGCTTCATCTGGAATAGCGGCCACATTGTTAGAAGGATGCCGCACAGGTCACTCAGCATTGAAATTGCCATTAAACCTTCGAAATATAGAGCAGCCGACATGTAACATTGCGAAAAACTCCGCCATGTTCAAAGTTTTAGTAGCGTGTAATATCATTATCTGGGACGAATGCACAATGGCACAAAAACGAGCAATAGAAGCTCTTAAAAGAACACTAAAAGATCTGCTGTGACTCAAGATGTTTTGGAGGTGCAATGATTTTACTGCCTGGTGATTTCTGCCAAACACTGCCAGTCACTCCAAGATCGACGGCTGCTGATCGAATAAGTGCTTGCGTTAAATCCTCAATTCTGTGACGTTTTGCAAAGATACTGCAGTTGACAGAAAACATGAGAGTTAGATTGCTCAACGATTTATCAGCTCAAAATTTCTCCAACCAATTGTTGATTATCGGTAACGGCCGTATTCCTGTCGACGAATTAAATGGATTGATTTCGTTTCCTCAAAATTTTTGTAATTTTATATCGTCAAAAGAAGAGCTCATCCAGAAAGTATTCCCCAACATAATTGCTAACGGGAAAAATTATGACTGGTTTAGTGAACGGGCAATTTTAGCAGGTAAAAATATAGATGTGGATGATTTAAACAATATAGTTCAGAATAAAATCGTTGGTACTCTGCATTCTTTTAAATCATTTGATTGTGTAACAAACGAAGATGAAGCCACCAACTGTTCAACTGAAGTTTCAAACTCCTTGGATGTGCCTGGCTTACCCCCGCACAACTTAGAACTGAAGGTTGGCTCAGTAGTTATCGTGCTTCAAAATTTAAACCAACCAAAACTTTGCAATGGAACACGTTTGGTAGTAACCAAACTGATACTCCATGTTATTCACGCAATTATACTTAGAGGGAAATTCAAAGGTGAAGAAGTTCTCATACCAAGAATTCTGATGATACCAACCGATATGCCTTTGAGTTTAAGCTAATTCAATTTCCTATTCGTCTTGCATCGACAATGACTATTAACAAATCACAGGGACAATCCTGTAGTATTTGTGGTCTTAATTTAGAAAATACATGTTTTTCTCATTGCCAAATATACGTTGCATGTTCACGTGTGAGCAAACCATCTGCTTTATTTTTACTTGCACCTGATAACAAAACAAAAAATGTCGTGTATCACAAGGTACTGCACTGAAGGAAATTAACCTAAACATAACCCATGCACGAAAATACATAGCTTCCTTAACAGCGTTTACCTGAAACGCCATATTTTTGTAATCTTTCTGAATTTTTGTTTACTTTATAAATATATTCAAATGAACTATTTGACTAAATAAACTTTGTACGCTTTTAAAAAAATAATTGCTAGGTGGTACGAAGTTCACCGGGTCAGCTAGTGTTGAATAGATACATAAACAAACATATATTCAAGCAGGCAAATCAATATAAAATTCATACGTAATTACAATACATTACATACATACATTAAAAATCAACCACCGTTTTTAAAACTAACACACAAGGAACATCCCGTCAACAGTAAAGTTTCGAGATGAATTGAAGTGTGTGGTCATGATGAATTGATGTGCCGTTGTTGTTTACTTAAGTGTGAATATATTTTTCATTTAAGTTAAGTTAACTAAACAAAAGAGATGACGAACAATACAACGCAGCACTTATTGTTGTGTGTGCACACGTTAGGTATATGAAATGAATTGAAAATTCGAGATGATGCCTTATTTGGTGTCGTCTTGAGCTGGCCTCTATTTTACATCAAGATCTCGAGAGCATGACTGTAAATTATGAAAATGTTGTTCTGTGTGGTGGTTTCAACTCTAACGTGTTACGCGAGTCACAACTACTCGGCGCAATGGAATCAATCGGTTTATTTTCTCCAAACATACAAATTCCTACGCATTTTACTACTACATGGAAATCACTTCTTGATTTGTTTTTATACCCTTCACATAGTGATAAGGGTATATATCAGTTTATCATTCCGTTTGTAATTTCTTTATTATTCATTTGCGACCCCATAAAGTATATATATTCTGGATCCTTATAGATAGGAAAGCCGATTTAGCGATGTCCGTCTGTTGAAATCAAGTTTCCGGAGTCAAACAAAAAGATACAGACCAGTTAATAGTGTCAAACTGTTAGAAATATCCTGGAGACAATCGCTATTTAAAATCAGCAAAATCGGTTAACTATTGACCGAGATATAAGCGAAAACCCAGAGTAACCCATTTTTTTTAGGACAAAATCCGGGCATATATCCCTATATATCTCAGTAAGTATAGTCACTCTTGCCACAAAACTTGGCACGGATATTCCTAAAAAAGGGATCTAAATAATGGAAATAGTTTTTTCAGATAGGACAAGGGAAAGGGGTATTTTTCCTACAATTGCACAAATTTGGTAAAATATTTTATGCGCAATATCTCGTAAACTATAACAGATATCGGCTTAAAATGTTCTAAAAAAGTAATTGTACGCTAAGACCTACGCTTCAAAGAAAAAATTTTTTGAGTGGGGGCAAAAAAAGGGGTAGCTCCCATACAAATTAACGATTTTTATGAAATATTCGATACGCTCTATCTCGGAAACTATAACAGATATCGAAATGAAATGTGTTAAAAAAGCAATTGGGCAACAAGGCCTACGCTTCAAAGAAAAAATTTTTGAGTCGGGGCAAAAAAAGGGGTAGCTCAAATACAAATTAACAATTTTTATAAAATATTCGATACGCTATATCTCGGAAACTATAACAGATATCGAAATGAAATGTTCCACATAAAACAATTGGATAACAAGGTCTACAATTTAAGAAAAAAATGTTTTGAGTGGGGCAAAAAAAAGGGTAGCTCCTATACAAATTAACGATTTGTATGAAATTTTCAATACGCTATATCCCGGAAACTATAACAGATATCGAAATGAAATGTTCTACAAAAAGTAATTGGGCAACAAGGCCTACGCTTCAAAGAAAAAATTTTTTGAGTCGGGGCCAAAAAAGAGGTAGCTCCTATACAAATTAACGATTTTTATGAAATATTCGATAGGCTATATCTCGGAAACTATTACAGATATCGAAATGAAATGTGTTAAAAAAGCAATTGGGCAACAAGGCCTACGCTTCAAAGAAAAAATTTTTGAGTGGGGGCAAAAAAAGGGGTAGCTCCCATACAAATTAACGATTTTTATGAAATATTCGATACGCTATATCTCGGAAACTATAACAGATATCGAAATCAAATGTTCTTCAAAAAGTAATTGGGCAATAAGGCCTACGCTTTAAAGAAAATTTTTTTTGAGTGGGGGCAAAAAAAGGGGTAGCTCACATACAAATTAACAATTTTTATAAAATATTCGATACGCTATATCTCGGAAACTATAACAGATATCGAAATGAAATGTTCCACATAAAACAATTGGATAACAAGGTCTACAATTTAAGAAAAAAATGTTTTGAGTGGGGCAAAAAAAGGGGTAGCTCCTATACAAATTAACGATTTGTATGAAATTTTCAATACGCTATATCCCGGAAAATATAACAGATATCGAAACCAAGTGTTCTACAGAAAGTAATTGGGCAACAAGGCCTACGCTTCAAAGAAAAAATTTTTTGAGTCGGGGCCAAAAAAGGGGTAGCTCCTATACAAATTAACGATTTTTATGAAATATTCGATAGGCTATATCTCGGAAACTATTACAGATATCGAAATGAAATGTGTTAAAAAAGCAATTGGGCAACAAGGCCTACGCTTCAAAGAAAAAATTTTTGAGTGGGGGCAAAAAAAGGGGTAGCTCCCATACAAATTAACGATTTTTATGAAATATTCGATACGCTATATCTCGGAAACTATAACAGATATCGAAACCAAGTGTTCTGTAGAAAGTGATTGGACATCAAGGGCTACGCTTTTAAGAAAATATTTTTTGAGTGGGGGCAGAAAAAGGGGCAGCTCCCATACAAATTAATGATTTGTATGAAATTTTCGATACGCTATATCTCGGAAACTATAACAGATATCGAAACCAAGTGTTCCACAGAAAGTGATTGGACATCAAGGGCTACGCTCTTAAGAAAAAATTTTTTGAGTGGGGGCAAAAAAGGGGTAGCTCCCATACAAATTAATGATTTGTATGAAATTTTCGGTACGCTATATCTCGGAAAATATAACAGATATCGAAACCAAGTGTTCTACAGAAAGTGATTGGACATCAAGGACTACGCTCTTAAGAAAAAATTTTTTGAGTGGGGGCAAAAAAAGGGGCAGCTCCCATACAAATTAATGATTTGTATGAAATTTTCGATACGCTATATTTCAGAAACTATAACAGATATCGAAACCAAGTGTTCTACAGAAAGTGATTGGACATCAAGGGCTACGCTCTTAAGAAAAAATGTTTTGAGTGGGGGCAAAAAAAGGGGAAGCTCCCATACAAATTAACGATTTGTATGAAATTTTCGATACGCTATATCTCGGAAACTATAATAGATATCGAAATCAAATGTTCTACAAAAAGTAATTGGCCAACAAGGCCTACGCTTTTAAGAAAAAATTTTTTGAGAAGGGGCAAAAAAAGGGGTAGCTCCCATACAAATTAATGATTTGTATGAAATTTTCGATACGCTATATTTCGGAAACTATAACAGATATCGAAATCAAATATTCTACAAAAAGCAATTGGACAACAAGGCCTACGCTTTTAAGAAAAAAATTTTTTGAGTGGGGGCAAAAACAGGGGTAGCTCCCATACAAATTAATGATTTGGATGAAATTTTCGATACGCTATATCTCGGAAACTATAACAGTGTTCTACAGAAAGTGATTGGAAATCAAGTGTTACGCTTTTAAGAAAAATTTTTTTGAGTGGGGGCATAAAAAGGGGTAGCTCCCATATATATGCTATATCTCGGAAACTATAACAGATATCGAAATCAAATGTTCTACAAAAAGTGATTGGACATCAAGGGCTACGCTCTGAAGTAAACAATTTTTGGGTGAAGAAGGGGTAGCTCCCATACAAATTAACAATTTTTATAAAATTTTCGATACGCTACTTCTGGAAAACTATTACAGCTATCGACTTCGAATATTCTACAAAAAGTAATAATCAAATATTTCATACATTTTTGAGAAAAAGTTGGAGAAGAGGGGGACTAGAACATCCCATAACATTTAACAAGTTTTATTAACCTTTAAATATAAATAATGTCGAAATCTTTTAAAACTCTCGACCCCAAATCTTCTTCATCTATTTCTATTATTCATACGAACGTTAACATTTTGTATATTTTTCTATGGACTTTAAAACTCGCACAAGGTCTTTTATTATATTATTTGCAGTACAAAATTACTCGGCTGGGTATATTTAAAGACCAATGTGAAGGGTATATAAGATTCGGCACAGCCGAATATAGCGCTCTTACTTGTTTGTTAATCATAAAGATAAAGTTTTGCTATGTGATCAGAGTTGTGCACCATGTTTATCAAAACACGATTTAATATTTCTATGTTTCGACTTTAGGACCAGGTATGTAACCAAAAAAACCACATATTATGATTTTAAAGAATGGATTACAATACAATTATATATGATCTTGGAATAGTTGATTGGGATCGTATTTACTTTATGTCAGATATGTTGATGATCAAGTCAAATTTCTGGAGAAAAATCTTGTTGAAATTTTTGAGAAATCTGTGACAGTAAAAATAGTTTAACAGAATAGTACTAAAAAGCCTTGGTTTAATGAAGAAATTAGAACTAAAATAAACCAACGTAATTATGCGTACAAATGTTGGAAACGTTTTAAAACTGCTGAACTGTATGAAATTTTTCTAAAGCCAGAAAGGAAGTAAATAAACTTATTAAACACACAAAATTCTCTTATTTTTCTAATTTATTTTTAACTGCTGTGGACTCAAAGAAAAACTGGAAGATTATTCGTGATATTGGCATTGGTAGATCAATTAACGTAAACCCTATTGACATAAATGTTGATTTATAAACGAGAAATTTAATGAAATACAATACGTAAACATTTCTCCAAACTATTACTCTTGTAATACCAGTGCAATATATAACAGCTCTAGACCAAAATTCTCCTTTCAATCTGTTTTAAATCAAGTGCAATTGACCCGCACAAAATCCATCCAAAGTTTTTAAAACTCGTTCTAACTATCTCGCTTCCACAAATTACTTACATCTTTAACACAGTAATTACTAAAAGTATCTTTCCACAAAATTGGAAGTATGCCAAAATTGTTCCCATTCCTAAAAATAATAATAAGTATCGCCCGATTGCTATCCTTTCATATTTATCTAAGGTTCTGGAAAGACTTACACGAACAAATGGTTCGCTACTTTATTTACTGATGTACAGTCTGGTTTTCGACCAAAACATAGTTGCGCTACTACACTTCTTGAAGTGACGCAGGAAATTCGTAGCTATATTGACAGTGGAAATGTTGCCTTGTTAGTGCTCTTAGATCATACTAAAGCATTTGATATGGTTAATCACACTATGCTTCGTATTAAATTGACTAAGTTGTTCTTTTTCACCTCCTTTGCGACTGATCATGTTTCATCTTACCTAAATAATCGATATCAATATGTAAGCTCATATTACAAACAAAATTTGCCAGAATTCAAAGGTGTTTCCCAAGGGTTTATTTTATGTCCTCTACTATTTACAATATATATAAATGATTTACCAAAACAGTTATCATATTGTACGCCAATGATGCCCAAATTTATACATATATGCTGCGAACATAATACAATCGATGATTGTATTGTAAAATTGAATTATGATTTATCTAAAATTGAAGCTTGGGCTGCAGCAAATGGTCTATGTCTGAATCCTGTTAATTTAAGTGCCTTGTAGTCTCTAGATACATTACACAAATAAGTATTGAACCCAATATCACTTTAAATTAGCAACAAATTGTAATCGTTAAGAAATCGAAAAATCTTGGAATTATTTTTAACTCTTCACTTACAAGGTCTGATTATATAAACACTGCTGCAGGGAAAGTATTTGCAATGCTTCGTTCACTTTGGGCCACTAAACATTCAACTCCGATCAACACGCGCATGCTTTTCGACAAATCGTACCTAATACCGGTTTTATTTCATGGCAGTGAAGTTTTTGCAAATTGTGACCAGAAAAGCACTAGAAAATTGACTTCTACATATAATGCTATTCTAAGGTATGTCTTCAATTTGGGACGTTTTTCTCATATTACACCATAAGACTAAACTTTATGACATACGTTTTGGTGACCTGCTAAATATTTAATGTATTGTTCTCTTACATAAAATTATTTATACTGGCGTGCCGTCGTATTTGTATAAACGTCTCTCTTTTACGCAGTCCAGAAGAAATAACAACCTTGTTGAGATAAGATTTAGGAGGCTTATATCTGAATGGCTGTTTTTTGTCCATACCATTCGTCTATGGAACTCAATACCATCGTCTATACAATTCGTTAGGAATACAACGCAGTTTAGGAAATGTATTTTTAATTTTTATTGTCATAATTGAAAATGTGTTATCCTTTTTATTTTAAACGTTTTAAAATGTATTTATATTCGATATTGTTTTGTTCCTTATATTGTATGACACATTTAAAACTAAAACAAATTGTTTTTCCTGTACTATAATTATATATATTGTAACAATATTATTGTTGTATATATATATATATATATATATATATATATATATATATATATATATATATTGTTGTACAGGAATACAAATAAATAAATAAAAAAAAATAAAAATTGCTACCCAATACTTTAATATAAGACATTTTCTTGTTTTTAAAAAATTCGCTATAATAAAAATATATTGGTTTTGACGAAAAAAACTCAAAAATTATTTTACTTAAATAAACATATGAAATATTAATGTTTTTTTATTAAATGAACTGAATAAAAAGAAATAACTATTTAATTAAAGTTAAAATTAAATTTTCTTGTACACCAAGAAATTCAAGGGAAGAATTGAAAATATGTATAATCAAGAGCATACGTAGAATGGCAGTAACTTTGTTAAGTAACATGTTGTTGAATATTAAAAGCTTTGATTAGGATAAAACACGAAGCTAATGCAGCATTGGAATTGTAGTAATTTTGTATGTAACATCGTTTAAAGCAAATCTTTAGCGAACAAGGTTATTTTTATTCAAAAAGTAGTAGTTTACGAGCAGCGTTGCCAGGGAAAGCTACGAAAAGTTACATTTTGCCACCCCAGAAGTTACGATTTTTCTTAAAATGTTACATTTACGAAAATAAGTTTTTTTAAGTTAAATTTACAGAAAAAAAAAGAAAATTAAGGTCAGCATAAAGTTGTAAAAGGTTTTTAACATTTACATAAACATTTTTAGGGCCTTATTATGCAAAACAAAGCATTGATTCAATCGGATTTGGCCAATTCCACCTAAAGCAGCTTAAAACGGAAAAAATTATTTTTTAACTTTTATAATTTACTTTAAATTTCAAGTTTAAATATAATACCCGTAGCAATCGTTTAAAGAATATTTTTAAAATTTTAAAGTTTTAAAATCCCTATGAAAAATTGCCTTTAAAACGCAATTAAAATGGTCATTCCCGTCAAAATGGTTTTAATCTTATGAATAAGTTTTAATCTTACAAATGAATTCTAAGATTAAATGAGTTAGTGAGCACTAGCTGCCTACTTGATTTCAAAAAGGTTGTATTTGATGTATAATAACTCACAATTTAGAGGTAATCAATAATATAAGTACATTTTAAGTAGCCCAAAATATCTCCTTTCCCAATTATTGTGCGTTGTTCTCTGACTAGAACAAAAAGTTACGAAAATAGAGGCTAACACGTTCAAATTTTACATGTTACATAGAAGGTCAAAAAGTTACATAAAATGTAACAAATGTAACCAACTGGCAACGCTGTTTACGAGTTATGTTAATATTAGGTCTGTCTGCGTACTTTTCCAGTAGCAAATACTCAGTAATATTTTTTGGGAGAGTAAGACCAATTTTTCTCTGTCGGCTAAAAATATACCAAAAAGTACACAGACAGTATCCAGTAAAATTTTGCAAGAAAACAGCTGAATGGTGTATAAACAATCCAAATAACAAAGCAAAAGAATTTTAGCATATGTGTACGCGGTTAATTATTTGCATATTTGGACGTTTCTAGCAATAAGTTAAATGTTATGTTTATTATAAATTGTTATAAACGTTAAAAATCAACACAATTCTAACTATTGTTAAATTTCAATTTCTTTTTTCGTTTCACAAAAACTATTTCATTCAATTAGTAAATAAAAACAGCTGTTCAAACTAGTTGCAAAATCTTGCAAGAAGAAATTTCTCCAGTAACATTTTGCAAGTTCTCTTACTTCCAACTGTCAAAAAATTTTCTTTTTGGCTCTCTCGCTGCAAGAGATTTGGAGTACGCAGACAACATTTTGTAAGATTTTGTAACATTTTGCACAAAATGATACAAAATATGTGTACGCAGACAGACCTATTACCTTGAGTATAGTTTTTGAATGTGTGTTTACATTAGAGGTGAGCGATCCCGTGATTTTTAGGGAATATCGTTAATAGTGAATGCGATTTTAAAATCACCGGTTATTTAAACAGTGACGGTGATCACTGTTTAGCATTTTTCACTTCTTGTAAAAGAGTTATTTTAATCTCTGTTAAATTATTATACACAATGTTATTTTAAGCAGTGATTATGCGATTTTAGTTATTTTTAACGAACTCCTGAACAACGCATTGGAAAAATAATATAAATGATAAAAAAGAATTATAATATAAATTTTCAGTAATATCCCACATTTATATTAATATTTTTAATTTACTTTAAACAAAATTTTGATACAAAATTTAAACTTATACCTTTTGAGATAAGTTTTTAAGCTCCCTTGGAGCATTGTGGTAAAGCTTTTATTTAGAAAAGCAGCTTACAATTCTTGTTAAATAGATTCCAAACATAAAAATATATAAAAATAGTTGAAATCCATTGTAACAAAAACAAAAACCTAAAAAAACAAATAACACAAATTAAGCTGTATATGTATGTACATAACACAACTAAGTATAATATAACATTTGTGCTTTTTCTCGTTTAAACGCGTTCGTCGGTCATTTAGGACTTGTTCAGCTTTTGAAAATGTTCTTTCGCATGGAACTGATGATCCTAATGCACAATATTTTTCTTGAGCTATTTGAGAAAGAATAGGATATATATATTTATTTATACTCCACCAATCAAAAATATTTTCATTTCTTGATAATTGAAAGTGAAGTTCAAAAAGCCTGATCGTAATAACTAAAATTTCATTTCAGCTAACGATTTATATACATATATCGCTTATTTACTCAAATGTCGTATTTCTAGAAATGCATTTTTGGCGTTAACGATTCAGAATTGTTTGTTTTGCTATGCTTTATGTCGTATATAAGTTTCATATTTAAAATGTTTCTACTTATAACGTGTTAAAAAAATTTAATAATTCTTTTCTATATAACTTAAGCAAACTAAAAACTTCATACGCATTTTTTTCGAAATATTTTTTTTATTACGAAGTTGTTTGCGCAAATGAGCGAATTTTTTATTGTTGTACCCTTACAAAGATTTCCCCTTCTCGTGTAAAGTTATATTTTTGTTAGCTGTGCTTTTTTTCATTTTAGCTAACGATATGTATTTAAAATAAATGTGTGTATAAATCTGTTTTTGAGTAATAATGCTTTAGCCGACTCATAGCCGAATGTAATCCGCCGTCGCGGACAAACAGTGCTCGGCGCAGATCTCTGACGGCATCTTTCTGGTAAAGTTCTTAACACAACTTTCACAAACACACATATAAAAATATAAGCGCTTTACTTCCAAAATGTAAACATGAAGCACAAAAATGTTACTTTACATTTTGCAAAGTTTAACATTATAAGAGTAACATCGCAGGTAAGAGTTACTGCACAATATTTCAAAATGTTACTTTGAGTAACATAATAAATTAAAAGTAACACTATAGGAGAAACAGTTACTTCACGGTTTATGTCACTGTCGTTACATGTCAAAATGTTATTTGAGTAACACTTTAATTAAATGTAGCAGTAGCAGTTACTTCACAGTTTATGTCACTGTCGTTACCAGTGATTTGCAAGTAACAGGTATAAAATCACAGGTACGGAAATATCGCTCATCTCTAGTTTACATACATATAGAAAGTGAAAAAAAAGTTTTTTGCTTACATAGCACTTAATTTTAAATGAATTTAGTAAGCTATAAACTTCAGCTTTATCTGTTTCATCTGTGCCATTTTGGGTAACATACATAGTATTTGTATTAAATATATTTTTCATTGGCCCATCACACATTAGAGTAAAGCATTAAATATATTCCTCGCTACAGGCTACCGAACACAACCAGCCAAAAATAGAATACACGTGTGCTTATAAGAATAATTTTTTAATTGCTACAATGCAACACAACTACGGGTTGCTGTCAATGCTAATTTTGTGGCGTGGTCGAAATTAAACTAATTTCTATTTTTATACGCGACAGATAACAGATTAGTGCTGCCAATACGGTAAGATGCAAAAAATATAGCTTAAACAGTACAAAAAGACTTTAGGTGGCACCACAGAAAGTCATATTGCTCATATGTTTATTTTGTAGTGGTAGTCTAGTAAATATTTCAGTAGCAGCCAGTCGGACACAAATTTAGCAAGAAGCTTTTGTGTTCGTGTGTTCCTGTGTTCTTGTTGCTTGAATGTGTTTAATGCATAAGATTTAAACGAACAATTTTTGTTCTCTTCCTAACACACTCGACTAATTATTCTGGCATAAAATGTATACGTGTATAAAGCTTGTGTGCAGTGATGCCAACAGTTCAGAGGCAAAAAGAGCCAACCGAGTAGTCAAAAAGAGCTCAAAGGAGCTAAATTAAAAAATTGAAGATTTTTTCGCTTTAAATCGATTAATGTGTTTATTAAATAATACACTACTACCGTTCAAAAAGTACTGATGATGAAATTGCGTAGCTGCTTTCGAAAATGCATTCTACTCGGCTAGTATCGGTAGAAAAATCAGCTTTTTTCAAATTGAAAGTTTCTTTCAACATTAACGGAAAATAATAATTTCTTCTAATAAAAAGAAATTATATGAACTTAAGCCAAACTAAAAATCAAAAATTTGTATTAAAGACAATTAGTTCAACAATAAATAAAAATTAGCTTTTCAATTTCTTTAAAATCATTTTCAAATTCTTTTATAACACTTAAAGTATTTTCTGAATACTGCAAAAAAAAAAAACATTTTTTACACTAAATGCCGAAATTTATTCCAACATCTTAAAATTTGTTGGAAGCTTTGCCATAATTTCATAAATTAGAGTTTTTATAAACTGTACTTAATTACGTTTAACGATATGTTTTTCTGATTCAGTTATATTAGAATCTTCGCATTCTTTCTCAAAGTTATCCTAGATAACAGTTGTTATTTATTTAAGATTCAAATTCTGCAGCTATATAATCGAAGTCATTTGTCGGTATAATGATTTTATTTGTCAGGCTTTGTAATAAATGAAATAAATCAGTTTTGTATGTTCCGTTCATGCCACAAAGACAAAACGGAAAAATTTACTATAAAATGCAAAAAGTGCCAAACGTGCCGTTTCCACAGTTGATAAGAGCTGTGTTAGCTCCTTTTTTTAAAAAAGAGCTAAAGGGAAAATTTTCGAGTTAGAAGCAATGAAAAAGAGCTATATTTAGCTCTAAAGTAGCTAAGTTGGCATCGCTGCTTGTGTGTGTGTATTAGTGTTTTTTTATTCATTTGACGTTTGACTTTAGGTCCTAGTTGGGCATTTTGCTTTACCGCCAGTGTGACCAGATTTTCAAGTAAAGTTAAAGCTACATTACGTTTAAAAAACAGCTAAAAAAATCTAAAAATAAAAACTTAAACCCAAAAAATAAAGCTAAATTTTTCAATTCGTTTTTTTAACAAATTTCTTCGTTATTTAGATATTGAACGAAACGTTAAAAAGAATATTTTTTTTTAAATTTTTATTTTATTTACAAAAACTTGGTAAGCCCATACCTTAAGTAAGAAGAAAAATAATTGGCGAATTCACAAGGTACGATACAATAGCATATTGTATTATTGTCATATAATTTCACAATAGCATAAAAATTTTGTTGTTGCTCTTCATACGAAACTTGTTGTGAAACAATACAACTTTGTTTGATATGTTTTTTGTGATGTCATATTACATACAAAGTCAGGCGCCAAGCGCCTAAAACGAAACGGCGAGTTTTTTAATTTAATTTTAAGAGCCGCTAGCACTCGCATCCGTTTAAAATGTCTATACTAAAAACTTAGGCAAAACCGCCAAAGAAGATTCCTTAAGCCGCCTCCGCCGGCAAAAATAGCCGGCACTGCTCTCTGACACATCAGCTGTTTTTTGTTTACGTAAAAAATAACAAAATTCTTGTGATTTTTTATTAAAACTTTGCTTATTTTAATGGATTTTAGAGATTCTAACCAGGTTAGATATAGACCATTTTGTGTTTCCATGGGTCTAATTGCTAGAAATTATTAAGTTAAGCCAAGAGCAGCACCAGATTTATGTACATACATATGTGTTTGTTTTTTTATCGTTTGGTCGTATCAGCTGATTTAGATTTTAAATACGACACCTACAAATATACGAAGAGTTGTTCACAACGGTCATATTTTTTGGTTCTATTATTTTACAATATATGATTTCACAAGACCTTGTGAATTCGCCAAATATGTTGCAAATATGCAACACACCTCCTGTATATTTTACATTTATTTACTTCACAAGAGTTTAAAATTATCATTTACTGAATAGTGAATATTCCTTGTTTTACGTTTCACACAATTTCTTACAGGCTTTTCCTCAAGCAAAAATAGTTTTTTTTTTTTGTAGAAATAATAAGAATAAATTACTATTAAAGACACTTTTGACAACCATGTCTTAAAAAAATTAAGCCCGTTCTCAAAAACATTTTACAAAATATGATCCTAAAGTCAAAATTTTTCCAAGCTCGTAATTCAAAAGATCACAGCCGCCATACTCTTACTGGCCATACTCTTAGTAGTCATTATAAGTAGCAGTTGTTGTTCTTTTGGTATTTACTTACTTTTATGTTGGAAAGTATATCGTTCTTGAAAATCATATCCATTTTTAATAACAAATTTTGGAGTGTACGAATTTCATTTAAGCAAAAATGAGAGTAAAATGGTCACACCCGTCACAATGAAATTACCATATCTAAAAAAATTAACCGTTCATATTTATATTCGAGCCAATTCTAGCCCAAAATGCTTATGCCGAGAGAACACCTGTATAAGGGCTATATCAAAAAATGAATCGACCACATTAATGTCCAGTACAGTAAATAGTGGCATAAAGCTAGATAATACATACATAATACATTTGGCGAATTCACAAGGTACGATACGATAGCATATTGTATTATTGTCATATAATTTCACAATAGCATAAAAATTTTGTTGTTGCTTTTCATGCGAAACTTGTTGTGAAACAATACAACTTTGTTTGATATGTTTTTTGTGATGTCATATTATATACAAAGTCATGCGCCAAGCGCCTAAAACGAAACGGCGAGTTTTTTAATTTATTTTTAGAGCCGCTAGCACTCGCATCCGTTAAAAACGTCTATACTAAAAACTTAGGCAAAACTGCCAAAGAAGATTCCTTAAGCCGCCTCCGCCGGCAAAAATAGCCGGCACTGCTCTCTGACACATCAGCTGTTTTTTGTTTACGTAAAAAATAACAAAATTCTTGTGATTTTTTACTAAAACTTTGCTTATTTTGATGGATTTTAGAGATTCTAACCAGGTTAGATATAGACTATTTTGTGTTTTCATGGGTCTAATTTCTACAAATTATTAAGTTAAGCCAAGAGCAGCACCAGATTTATGTACATAAATATGTGTTTGTTTTTCTATCGTTTGGTCGTATCAGCTGATTTAGATTTTAAATACGACACCTACAAATATTCGAAGAGTTGTTCACAACGGTCATATTTTTTGGTTGTATTATTTTACAATATATGACTTCACAAGACCTTGTGAATTCACCAAATATGTGTTCCTATACATAAGTATGCATATACAAGAGCTTTTTAAAAAAGTTTTTTGAAGAAGGTTTTAATTTGCTGGCTGTTTTGGTAAAAAAAACTTATTTGTAAGATATATATTTAAAAAAAAACAAAAAACCAAATTTGTTTTTGTTTTAAATATAAATACTCACACACAATTCGTTCATTTTTTTTTACAAAAACACGTAAAATTTAGTAATATATTTACAAACTTTTTTTATAAATACAAACACATAAAAACAATAAAAAATCACGATGCAATTTTTTGAATATTCCTTCAATGAAATTTTTGTTTGTTGACAAAACAAGTATAAAGAGACTACTTTTCTACGCAGTTCGTTAAAAATCGAAAATTTTCATTCAAGTTACATAAGTACATACATACATACATATATCATGAAAAATGCCTTCATGATAAAAAAGATAATCTTTAATGTAAAAAATTACATTGTAAGAAAGCATTTTTAAAAGTATTTTTATTTGTACATGTGTGCATCATTTAGTATTTAAAGCCAATGACTGTAAAAATGAAAAAATTAAAATCAAATGAAAATAAATAATAGAAGTAACTAGTGATAAATGCAAATAGAATGAGAAATAAGAGAACATAGAGTTGTATGTGATTTAGTTCGGTCTAAACAATAAGGAATATGAATAGAATTCCAGTATTCAAATTCTAATTAAAGTTTGTTTAAATAGAACAAATCAACATTCAACTTACAGTAGTACCGAATAGAAAGAGTGCTGACGAGAAATCGCAGCTGATTTCGAAAATGCATTACACTCGGCTAATATCGGAATTACTTAATTTTTAATAAAAATTTCCATTCTTAGCTATCACATTTTTAATAATGAACTCAAGCCGAATAAATAGACATAATTATAAGATATATAGAAAAAGTTCAAATAAATAACCAAAAATGTATTACAAACACATGGCTCAATGTAAAATTATGAATAGAAAAATTATCGAAAGCAATCGAATAAACAGAATGACAAATAAAAATATTTAAAAATTAAATAAAAATTTAGTGTCGTCCAATGGATGGCCAAAAGCAAAATGAAAATAAAAATAAATAATAGAAGTAACTAGTGATAAATGCTGTTGTGATTTATTTTAAAATAGTTGTTCTTTATTTAATAATAAAACACAAACTGACTTAATGCTATTTTTATCTACTATTTATATTGAACTAAATATGCTGACTTCGTAGAAGTCAGCAATGTTGTGAAAGTGCTAACTCGCATTATCAGGTCAACAACTTTGTGAAAGTGCTGACTCTCATTATCGGGTCAACAACTTTGTGAAAGTGCTGACTTGCATTATCGGGTCAGCACCCTTTATGTTTGTTTAAATTAAACAAAATCTATACAAGGGTGGCTCTCAGTGTGAGGTTGTACGAGGGTGGCTCTCAACATCCCTCCCCCCCCTTTGTAGAAAAGTGTGGCTCTTTTATCACGGCTTCTGTTTATTGTTGTCCTTGCCGTTGACGAAATTGTTGTTAAATTGTATTTTGGACCATGTTTTTCACGTAATATAGTTTAAACAATTTTCCGACGTTTTCCGATTTGAAATAACTAATTGAATCTTGTATGTTAGGGATTCTGTGGAGGAAGATTTGTTCAATCGAGATCTGATTAAGTTAGTAAGGGCTGAAAAGCAACTTCATTTTCATTTTCATCATAGTTGTAATTGCAGCTGTTGTTGTTGCTGTGAAGTTAAAGTTCAAAAATGGTTTTTAATATTACCATTATTCTTTACAGTGAACTTGCTAGCTGTGTTGATGTTTTTGGGCAGTTGTAGTGTTAAATTATGTGTTCTGTTTGTAGCAGCAGTTGTAAAATTAGCACACGACTCCGAAACTGACGTTTGTGGCACCAATATTGATATAGGGAAAACAACGGCAGTAGTTTACGGATGTGATTTCTGCAGAATTGATGAGTGTTTGCTTCGTTCTTGACACTAGTCACTGACTTTGAAGGTGTATCATAGGATTTAGATAAACTATTGCTGCTTACAGACAACTGTTGCAAATTGGTAGTAACCCATGAGCTTGCGGCAAAAATTTTTAATTTTACTTGTGGCTAGTGATGTTGCCGAGTATATAGCTACGTTTGTTGCTGCTAGTGTTGTTTTATGATTTTCAACAGTGTGACTTGGAAAAATCACTAAACCAGCTGTGCTTCCTAATTGTATGTAAGACAATTGATTTAAATTAGATTCAATTTGTCCAGCTTGCTGCTGTCGTTGCCTGAATTGGTTGTGTAGGATGTGTTGTATTTGGTATGTGTGGAGAAGTTGCGTTGTACTATTCGATTGCGTTCATATGTCGCGGCTTCTTGGAATCTGCTTTCTGGAGTGGTTACAACCTTTTTGGTTGGACCGGAAAGGGGAGAGATAATGCCGTTAGCGGCTGTGCCATGTTGACCCATCTCTTTGTTGGAGAACACCACCCGAAAAACCGTGCAAGAGATTATATAAAAACTAACATGCAAATCGTTTAAAACTATCATTTAGTATATATTGATTTTAATGTATAAAAAATTAACATTGAGAAACCATGCAAGTGGTTTGACATTTTAGAAATATATATAAAAAATTAACATACAAGTCGGTTAAAATTATCATTAAGTATAAAGGCATATATGAAAACTAAACATTAAGAAACAATGAAAGTATATAGGCATGTTTGTAGATTTTTTAGTTTTTTAGCTTAATTATATGAAAAATAAACATTAAGAACCCATGCAAGTCGTTTACATTTTAAATATATACATATATAAAAAATTACACATGCAAGTCGTTCAAAAACTATCATTAAGTATATAGGTATGTTGGTGTTTTGATTTTTTGACTTAAATATATGAAAATAAAAATTAAGAATCCATGCAAGTTGTTTGAATTTAAAAATAAAAAACTAACATGTTAGTCGCTTAAAATTTACCATTAAGTATCTAGGTATATTTGTAGGTGTTTTAATTAATTTTTTGACTTAAATATATGAAAAGTAAACATTACGAAACCATGCAATTGGTTTAAATTTTTAAAAACACTTATAGTATAAGAAATTGACATGCAAGTCGGTTAGAACCGATCATTAGGTATGTAGGGATGCTTTTAGGTGATTTCATTTTTTGACTGAAATACATGCAACAATCAACATTACGAACCCATGCAAGTAGTTTACAAATTAATTATGTATATATGTATGTATGTATGTAGAAGTTAATTATTTTTTTTTTAATTAAAGTACTTTTATGAAAAAACAAAACTGAGGAAACATGCGAGTGGTTCACAAATTATCATTAAGTTTATATGTACGTAAACATTAAAGAAAAATTGTCTGAGTCTGCAGAATCTTGTCCCTACTGGACCAACGTGACTACAGCTAGCGGCTGTTTTGGGTAGAGTGCGTCTGTTTTGTGCAGAGTGCGTAAGATTGGGAGATGCCCCTTGTCCGTCTTTTCGATTTATATCATTCCTACTCTTCATTTTTTTTTTATTCTTTATACCTTTTTTTATTATATAACTATATTTATTATATAAATAAATAAAATAAATAAATTATTTCCACTATATGACCCTTCTGGTCCTTTACTTCTCTCGTTCCTTTTCACTACCGAGTATTGCTCCCATTTTTCCCTTAATCCCGTACCTTTAGTTTCGAGCCAAAGTAACCAAGATTTCAAAATGGGACGCCTGATACATTTTGTAATGCTTCCTTTCTTATTATTATTATTTTTTTTACAAGGCTCCCTGCCCTTTCTTTTTACTATCTTCGGTTTTACTTCCCTTGTTTGTGCTTTTCCTGGTATCTAAATATCCTCCTTATAATATTCCACCGTACTCTTTTCCTCTCCATTCCCCCTGTACATTTGGTTTCGAGCCAAAGTGACTAGGATTCGAAAATGGAGTACCTGCTACCCAAAACGAAAAAATCGAAATCTCCCCTTCTTGCACTCTGCAACCTTTCATCGGTTCCTTTTTCGCTAGCTTTAAATTGTTATGATACACTTTTTCCACGTTTCTGTGTTTTAGTCTTACGTTGACCAGCCACATCATTTGCCTCATCTTAAAATGTCTAGTCCTCGTCCCCTTGTCATTGTATTGTTCCAACATTTCTTTAACCCTAATCTGGTTTTTTCGTATTGCCCAATTATAATGAAAAATTTTAAGGAATACTTTCCATTCTTACCCTTACTCGTTCCATCCTTTTTTTATGTAGGAGAAAAAATTTAAAAATAAAAAAAACGGACTGTATAAATAACTTATTCGCCTTTCTCGAAACCTCCTTATTGCGGTTAGGCCCGTGACAAATACTTTCACCACCTTACACTACGACAAAGACACTAAAGGCGTACCAGAATGTGGCTGCTTAATACCTTCAGCACTTTGTTTCCATGTTTAGTGGTTTCATTGTTTTTGCCAACAGTTGCTGCACCGCGAAGGTTTCGAGAACAACGTGCAATTATTATTCCTGGAGGGTCCCTTGGGATTCGCAGGATTCTTATTAATTTATTGCCGGCTGCGCCAAATGTTGTGATTTATTTTAAAATAGTTGTTCTTTATTTAATTATAAAACACAAACTGACTTAATGCTATTTTTATCTACTATTTATATTGAACTAAATATGCTGACTTCGTAGAAGTCAGCAATGTTGTGAGAGTGCTGACTCGCATTATCAGGTCAACAACTTTGTGAAAGTGCTGACTCGCATTATCGGGTCAACAACTTTGTGAAAGTGCTGACTTGCATTATCGGGTCAGCACCCTTTATGTTTGTTTAAATTAAACTAAATCTATACAAGGGTGGCTCTCAGTGTGACGTTGTACGAGGGTGGCTCTCAACAATGCAAAAAAAATGAGAAATAAGAGAACATAGAGTTGTATGTGATTTAGTTCGGTCTAAACAATAAGGAATATGAATAGAATTCTAGTATTCAAATTCTAATTAAAGTTTGTTTAAATAGAACAAATCAACATTCAACTTACAGTAGTACCGAATAGAAAGAGTGCTGACGAGAAATCGTAGCTGATTTCGAAAATGCATTACACTCGGCTAGTATCGGAATTACTTAATTTTTAATAAAAATTTCCATTCTTAGCTATCACATTTTTAATAATGAACTCAAGCCGAATAAATAGACATAATTATAAGATATATAGAAAATGTTCAAATAAATAACCGTAAATGTATTACAAACACATGGCTCAATGTAAAATTATGAATAGAAAAATTATCGAAAGCAATCGAATAAACAGAATGACAAATAAAAATATTTAAAAATTAAATAAAAATTTAGTGTCATCCAATGGATGGCCAAAAGCAAAATGAAAATAAAAATAAATAATAGAAGTAACTAGTGATAAATGCAAATAGAATGAGAAATAAGAGAACATAGAGTTGTATGTGATTTCTATATTGTTGTCTAAAAAATAAGGAATATGAATAGAATTCCAGTATTCAAATTCTAATTAAAGTTTGTTTAAATAGAACAAATCAACATTCAACTTACAGTAGTACCGAATAGAAAGAGTGCTGACGAGAAATCGTAGCTGATTTCGAAAATGCATTACACTCGGCTAGTATCGGAATTACTTAATTTTTAATAAAAATTTCCATTCTTAGCTATCACATTTTTAATAATGAACTCAAGCCGAATAAATAGACATAATTATAAGATATATAGAAAAAGTTCAAATAAATAACCATAAATGTATTACAAACACATGGCTCAATGTAAAATTATGAATAGAAAAATTATCGAAAGCAATCGAATAAACAGAATGACAAATAAAAATATTTAAAAATTAAATAAAAATTTAGTGTCATCCATTGGATGGCCAAAAGCAAAATGAAAATAAAAATAAATAATAGAAGTAACTAGTGATAAATGCAAATAGAATGAGAAATAAGAGAACATAGAGTTGTATGTGATTTCTATATTGTTGTCTAAACAATAAGGAATATGAATAGAATTCCAGTATTCAAATTCTAATTAAAGTTTGTTTAAATAGAACAAATCAACATTCAACTTACAGTAGTACCGAATAGAAAGAGTGCTGACGAGAAATCGTAGCTGATTTCGAAAATGCATTACACTCGGCTAGTATCGGAATTACTTAATTTTTAATAAAAATTTCCATTCTTAGCTATCACATTTTTATTAATGAACTCAAGCCGAATAAATAGACATAATTATAAGATATATAGAAAAAGTTCAAATAAATAACCATAAATGTATTATAAATAAAAAATATTATTATTTTTTTAAACCTATCTATTAAAATAATAATTATCGTTATTAACCGTTTTTAATTAAATTAAAAAAATTACCGTCCTGCTAAAAAAACAAAATTTACAAAGAATATGATTTTCAACAAATATAGTTTAATACTATCAAAATGTTGAGCTTTACTTGACTCTAAGATCTTTCTTTGTGCCTGCTTTTTTCTTTAAAAATTATTTCGGTTCTGTTTGATTTGATTTTTTGACAAAAATACACTTTAAAATTCTTATTAAATAAATATATTAACATAATAATTTGTTTTAACGAAAGACAAAAGTGTTTTTACATTTTTGAGCAATATATTAAAATATTTTATAATTTATTATATATATTATAATTTAACCAAAAAACGAAAAAAATGTTTGTGTCGCATTTGGATTTTTCTTTAAAATTGCCGCATTTAAAAGTATTTGTTTTGGGAAAACAAATTCTTACATTTTTTTATTGAATTCTTGTGCTGTTTCACGTCTTTTAAATGTCGCAAGAAGTAAATTATTAAACAAAACAATGGTTCGGAAACTGTATTGTTGTAAATTCGAAGAAAATTTGGAGCTTGATACCTTTCAGAATAATTGAGATATATACCAAAAAATATAATACGACAAATTTTTAACTTTTTATCTAGCTCCAAAAACTATTTAAAAAAGCTAAATTCAATTTTGAAAAAAGCTAAAAAAAGCTAAGGGCTTAATGTAAATATTTCGGGCTAAACGAAGAAAAATAAAGCTAAATTTAGCTCCAAAAAAGCTAATATGGCCACACTGTTTGCCGCGCAAATTCCCTCTTTTATCTTAACTACACGTATACAAAGCATTAGAAATTTTTAAGGGCTAACTATAATGTGCTTAAACAAACTTATGCTAATGTCAAAAATCAACGAAAAGCCTGTCAAATGCTTAAGCAAATTATTGAAGACTTTTGAGTGGCTATATTATACTTTTTGAACTTAAATACTTACAGAACTCAGTTGCAAATATTAGTATTTTTGCAAAAACTGTTTTATTTTTATATTTGAAATATATGGATTTTTTCGAAAAATGTTATTAAGGTAATATCTACAATTTATAAATATTTAACTATTAGCAAATTTATAATTAAGTCAAATTATAAAAAAAATTTTCACATTAAAAAAAGTGTACTTAAAAGTGCAACAGTGCGCGCATCTAATCAAAAAAACAGCAAAATTTTGGAGCTTCATCAATATTTTGGTAAAAAATGAATAAAAAATTAAAATATTTAAAGGCACTTGAATTCATGAAGTGTGCATTGGATGGAATACATGTTCTTCAACAAATAAGTGAGACAGAGAACAAAAGAAGACGTTCATGCTCGGTCAGGAAAATAAATCGTGATAGAAAGAAGAATGGGTTTTTTGTAATGTCGTTTCTACCGATGAAGGAGATTGATCATCAACAATTTTTTGTATATACCCGAATGAGGCCACAGATTTATGAGCTTTTACTTGAACTTGTAAAGCCGTTTCTCAAAAAGTACTCCCTGAGAGAAGCTGTGCAGCCAGAATGCCGGTTGGCCGTAACATTGCTGTGAGTTTTATATTTTAAAACGAAAAAAAACAGACATTTTCATTACATTTTTATTTAAAAAAAGATATTTGACACAAGGAACTTCCATTCAATCATTGGCATGGTCATTTAAGTTAGGCAAGGAAACTGTTCGGCAGATTGTTCTTGAGACAACCGAGGTAATTTGGAGTGTGCTTGGCACTACTTATGTGTGTGAACCAAACGAAGACGATTACAAACGTATTGCCGAAGATTTTTGGCACCTGTGGAATATGCCCAACTGCATAGGAGCTATTGATGGCAAACATATTGCCATTCAATGTCCTCCTAACAGTGGTAGCCAATTTTTCTGCTATAAAAAATATTTTTCTATTGTGTTGTTAGCAGCATGTGATGCACGATATCAGTTCACCCACATAGACATTGGAGCTTATGGAAGTCAAAGTGATGGCGGTAAACACATTTTTACTAAAAGCAATAATGTTTTCTAAAGTTTATTCTTTATTTACATATACATATGTATGTAGGCATTTTTCAAATCAGCCGGTTTGGTAAAAGGTTGCTCAATAATAACCTACCTATCCCTTCCCCCAAAAATTTGCCAAATACACATATAAAAATTCCACATTTTTTTGTTGGTGATGCTGCTTTTCCATTAGGAATAAATTTAATGCGACCTTACCCTGGCGAGCTGTTGCCAAATGATAAAGATATCTTTAATAAAAGATTGTCGAGAGCTCGACGTACAATCGAAAACGCATTTGGAATCTTGGTTTCTCGTTGGCGAGTTTTACTAACAACATTAAATTTATTTCCTGAAAATGCTGAAAAAATTGTATTGGCCTGCATTACTTTACATAATTTTATAATGCTTAACGATACGTCGTCGTACATCCCCAAAAATTATGTAGACTGGGAAGATGCAAATGGTGATCTTCAAGATGGAGCATGGCGCTGTGCTGTTGAAAATAACATTCCATCTATAAAACCATCTGCAAACTCCCATCAGTACGGTGGAAGAAATTCAACCGAAATAAGAAGAAGTTTGTGTGGCTTTTTTCAACAGTTTAAATAAAAAACTTTCATTTTATATTTTTTTCATAAATAATATGTATTTAAATAACATTTTTTTTATATAATAAGATCACAAATTAAAAAAAATCAATATTAAAACTATTTTTGATTTTTTTATCACAAAATTTTTCGTTGTGGATCACAATATTATCTATACTTAAATAAAAAATGTAATGTTTGAAAATTGAAATAAAAATACCTTCAATTTTTTTTATGTGTAGATTTAAAACTACAGAAAAAATTCAAAAATTTACTTTAAGAGATAAAATAAAAAAAAAATTGCCCTCATTGGCAAACTTAAAAAGTCAAAAATTATTGACATTGACAATACAAAAAAAAAAAAATTAAATGAAAAAAGAAAAACAAAATAAAAAAGTTAGTTCAATAAATATCAAATAAAAATAGCATACATATAATAAAAAAGTGCTTAAATTATTTTTAATAAGATTAACACAAATATCTAAAAATAAAATTAAAAAAATAAAAATTTTGGTTGCAAACAAAAAACATATGTAAAAAAATTTTTTAGGCTTTATTTTCCCGCCGTAACTTATAAAGTTCCTGTAGCATACGTGCTTGGAAATCTTCCTTGACAGTCTCCGGCAATTCCTTCATCAGACAACTCACCGTGTTAAGAAACGCATCATCTATAGAGTCCCCTTCAGGGCATGAAAAGAGACGCTTTTCCATTTTTTCAATAGTCTCACCAAACTTTATATAGAGACTATCGACAGAAGTTTTTGCTTTCTTTTTAGCCGGAGGTGCTGGCGTTGTTGGATCCTGCAAGTTGTCATCGATCACAACAATTTCATCTAAAAATTCTTCAAAATCTTGATTTTCAGCATTATCACGAGTGCTAATAAATAAAAAAAGTAAATTTAAAAACCAATTAAAACTGACAAATAAATTTAGTTTACCGGCGCGGGGCGAGAGAGTCTTTAAGAAACATCAACGGTTGCAGAAATCGCCACTCCTCTAAATAGCACATTCCGCTTCCTGACGGAGCATCCATCTTCCTTAATTCTTTGCCGAAACGTTCCCGCAGCAATTTCCATCTGTGTTTGCATTCCGTAACTTGAAATTTATTAAAATAGAAAAATTATCAAAATAAATTTGCAATCAAGTAAGATAAAATATACGTACCACTGCTAAAGCATTTTTCAGCAATTTCTTTCCAGGCTCTTTCTTTTACATTTCGGTTATAATAATAACCATCTCTTTTGTCATACAGGCACTTTTGATTTTTAACATTTTCAATTAAATTTTCTATAAAATTGTAATTAGCATCCATTTTAGCTTCCTTATTTTTTTAATTTTAACGCACAACTGAATTTTGTAGGTATAATAAAAAAGGTGCTAAAAATGCTAAAAATGCTTAAAATGCAACATTGCAGGCAAATCAAGTATACACAGCTGATCCCTTTAGCAAAGTACGACCAGGTTCGCTTTTTGCTTAAACAAATGTAACTTGACGAAACTTAACGAAACGTTGATTAAGAACATTATAGTTATACACATTTAAACATGTGTATTCGCACTTTTGCTTAAGTAAGCAAAAGCACATTATAGTTAGCCCTTTAGTCAGTCTCAGATGAGTTTTCAAACAAAGCGGTCCATTACCGCTTGTTTGTTCAATTACACTAACAACAATATAGAATTAATATTATCTGAAACTGCACATATACTAGAACAAATGCGATAGTATTAGTGTGCCTATCAATGCTTTAGGTACATAGTTTTGAGCGCATAAATTTAAAAACTTCATCAACTGTAACGTTTGGCTTTAAATCTTTTAATGATATAACAATTTCTTCTAAGGCTTCCTTTTTTTATATATTTTTAAATGGTCGGGATGATTTAGCTTGTATAATAATTCATGCTGTTTTAATTCACTTATTAATTTTAAAGTCTGCTTGTGCGACCAGCACCCCTCCTATTTCAAATTCATTGTAACACCACGACGGTCGACTTAAGACTAAAGCATTAAATACATTCCTCGCTACAGGCTACCGAACACAACCAGCCAAAAATAGAATACACGTGTGCTTATGAGAATAATTTTTTAATTGCTACAATGCAACACAACTACAACTAGTCTAGTAAATATTTCAGTAGCAGCCAGTCGGACACAAATTTAGCAAGAAACTTTTGTGTTCGTGTGTTCTTGTTGCTTGAATGTGTTTAATGCATAAATTCGCTCTGTTTAAATTTTTCTGTTTAAACTTTAAAAATAAATAAGCAAACCTGTTGTTTTTCAAATGTGTATGTATTGGTTTTTGTGCTGCTTGTGCGGGGTTGAGGCTGGTTGAAAAATTACGCCAACTAATAACCATACTCTTCACCTCTTTTGCCATCACTTTGTCATTATGTTCTGGCGGAATTACTCTAATGTGTGAAGGGCCATTTATTTAGTTAGTTCAAAAACTTTGCCGTTTGTTAAAAAATCGCCAACAATATCGCCATGGCTTCAAACCTAAATTTTAATAGCCAAGAGCAATTAAAAAATCGCCACATTTGTAAAATTGCCATAACTGACAGCCCTGCAGCCAAATAGCATACACGAGTTGTATGGGTCTATAGTTCATATTGTGCTTATTAAAAAAAACTGATTTTTTCTTAGGAATATTTATGATTGTTTGGCTCTGAAGAATTTTCCCCGGCACGGTTAAATTTATTTCAAACTTATTGTTAAAAATGGCTGTAGCCAGACGATAAATTTTTGCCTTTAAAGTTGCAATATACTTAAACTTTTAGAACTTAAAGATCAATTTTTCCATTTAAGTCGCCTTTCCACTTGATGGTCAAGTAAACAGCTTATTACAGTTATTATACCCTTCACATCAGCGTTTCCAGAAGCTTTGAGAAGAAAATCATCATATCATTTTGTAATCAAAAATGTTATTTTATAGACAAGAAATGTAATAACAATGAAGTTTATATGCATAAAAAAAAATTCTCTTTGATGCACAGCGCAAGTTAGTTCTACAATTTTTATCAAAATTCTTCATAGCTAAGATTATCTAGAGCTGCCAGATGATCCTTACAGTTAAAAAATTAAGATTTCAAAGTTTTCTTATCTCGTCATCTAAATTTTGAATATTTTTTTCAATAAACCTATTAAATAAGGAACTTTTCTATTTATAAATTTTGAAAGGGCCAATTCAGAGAGTTCTTTTAGAGAATAATATTTTAAACCAAATCGTTTCATGTGTAGCCAGGGCCGGCGCTTTCATATGCACAGTTGGCACAGCAAAACCGGGCGCCGAAATGATAGGGCGGCAAATTAATTTTTGATGATCTTTATAAATTTTAACACAAAATGTTATCTATTAGCATAGGTTAGAACAAAATATTTTTAATGTTAACAATAAAACCAAATAACGAAAATACAAAATACACACAATCCCACATGCGTCGTACAAGTAACAATAAACAGTGATTTTTTTAATGTTCTATGACCATATAATTAAAACACATCATATACACACAACCCACATATATTTCATAATATCCTCTCATTTCATATGCACAATATATTTTTACTGGTCTTAATTCTATTGCAAGCAACAACAATTGAGAAAAATACAAAATCTGCATACACACGCACGCCATACATTTTTCATGGCAACTTCTCATTCCATATGAACAATATTTGTTTACTGTGCCAAGACATATCATACAAGGTGGCCGCAAGAAAAAAATTAAGAGAGTCGTTCTCTTACTATTTATTTTTTTATATGGAAAAATTCCAAAATCTGCACACACACGCACGCACATTTTTCATGACAACTTCCTACTCCATATTAACAAAATATTTTTACTGGCCTTTACAAAAGAACTTACTAGATAGAGATACATATTTAATAACGCATATGAATGGCATTTATTTTTTGCAAAATAGAAATACATAAATGATTTTGCAAAAATAAAAGCGCGGAGAATTAAATTTTAATTATAACGAAATAAATATTTAATATTTTTATTATTATTTTTTTAATTTTGAAATATAAATATGAAGTTATATGGATTAAAAACATTTTTGTCACAAATTTTTGCTTTTTATTTTTTCTTAAGTTTATATAGTTTCTTTTTATTAGAAGAAATATTTTTCCGTTAATGTTGAAAGAAGCTTTTATTTAAAAAAAAGCTGGTTTTTCTACTGATACTAGCCGAGTAAATGTATTTTCAAAAGCAGCTACGCAATTTCATCATCAGTACCCTTTGAACGATAGTAGTGTCTTATGACTGTACACATCACTTATTTAACTTACATGTAACATGTACATGTATTAAAAACAATTAGTTCAACACTATATAACAGTATGCATATCAACATTTTTATCTTCTTTTGTGTTGTAGAGGATAACACCTCCGTAGGAAACCTCTTAAAAAAATGCATCGAAAGTTCTACCTCTGTGGTGATGTAGAAACGGACATATAAGGGCGACCTTTTCAAAAAGTGCACCAGGTGACAAAAAGTATAGCGCCGGCGCTGTGTGTAGCCCATGTGAAACTGGTTGCATGTGTATTTTAAAATTTTTATCGGTTTTGATAATTATTATTTTTTTTATATTTTTTAGCAGCGTTCTACACTTGCATTTAAAAACAGGTAAAAGCGCTATATTCGGCTGTGCCGAATCTTATATACCCTTCACATTGGTCTTTTAATATATCCAGCGAGTTTTAAAGTCCCTAGAAAACTTTACAAAATTTTAATGTTCGTATGGATAATAGAAATAGATGAGGACCGTTTGAGGTCGACAGTTATAAAGTTTTCGACATTATTCATATTAAAAGGTTTATAAAAGTTGTTAATTTTTATGGGATGTTCTAGTCCCCCTGCTCCTCACTAACTTTTTTCCAAAATGTATGAATTATTTGATTACTACTTTTTGTAGAATAGCTGTAGATAGCTGTTATAGTTTCCCAGATGTAGCGTATCGAAAATTTCATAAAAATTGTTAATTTGTATGAGAGATACCCCTTCCCCTGCCACTTTTTTTCGAACGTAGGTTTTATTATCCTGTTTCTTTTTGCAGAACACTCAAGGTCAATTTCTGTTATAATTTCCGGGACTTAGCGTGTCGAAAATTCCATAAAAATCGTCAATTTGTATAGGAGGTACCCCTTTTTCACACCCCAACCTAAAAAATTTTTTTTTAAACATAACTCTTGATGTCCAGTTAATTTTTGAGGAATATTTTGATTTCGATATCTGTTAAGTTTCCGAGATATAGCTTATCAAAAATTTGTTTAAAATTGTTAATTTGTATGGAAGCTCTCCTTTGTTCATCCCCCACCCAAAAAATGTTTGCTTCAAAGCGTAGGTTTTGTTGTCGAATCCCTTTTTGTAGAACATTTGATTTCGATATCTGCTGTAGTTTCCGAGATATAGCTTATCGAAAATTCCACAAAAATCGTCAATTTGTATGGGAGCTACCCCTTTTTCACACCCCAACCTAAAAAATTTTTTTTTAAACATAACTCTTGATGTCCAATTAATTTTTGAGGAATATTTTGATTTCGATATCTGTTATAGTTTCCGAGATATAGCTTATTGAAAATTTCATAAAAATGTTAATTTGTATGGGAGCTCCCCTTTGATCACCCCCAACCCAGAAAATTTTTTCTTCAAAGCGTTGGCTTTGTTGTCCGATTACTTTTTGTAGAACATTTGATTTCGATAGCTGCTATAATTTCCGAGATATAGCTTATCGAAAATTTCATAAAAATTGTTAATTTGTATGGAAGCTACCCCTTGTTCACCCCGACCCAAAAAATTTTTTCTTTAAAAAGTAGATCTTATTGTACAATTACTTTTTGTAGAACATTTGAAGTCGATAGCTGTTATAGTTTCCGAGATATAGCACATAAAATATTTTACTAAATTTGTGCAATTCTAGGAAAAATACCACTTCCCCTGATCCTATCTGAAAATTTTTTTTCCATTATTTAGGTCGCTACTTTAGGAGTTTCCGTGCCAAGTTTTGTGGCAAGATTGACTATATTTACTGAGATATATAGGGATATATGCACGGATTTTATCCTAAAAAAATGGGTTACTTTGGGTGTTCGCTTATATTTTGGTCAATAGTGAACCAATTTTGCTGATTTTAAATAGCGATTGTCTCCAGGATATTTCTAATAGCTTGACACCAATAACTGGTTTGTATCTTTTTATTTGACTCCGGAAACTTGATTTCAACAGACGGACATGGCTATATCAACTTTCTTATCCATAAGGATCCTGAATATATATACTTTATGGGGTCGGAAATGGATAATAAAGAAATTACAAACGGAATGACAAACTGATATATAGGTATACCCTTTTCACTATGTGAAGGGTATAACAAGTAAGAGCGCTATATTCGGCTGTGCCCAATCTAATATACCCTTTACATTGATCTTTTTATATCCATCTGATGTGGCCGAGTTATTTCGTATTGGAAATATATAATAAAAATGCTTTTTACCGGGTTTGAAGTCGATAGCCATTCCAGTTTTCAAAATAGAAAACTTTAGAAAATAATAACATTTGTATGTATAATCGAAATACCATGTAGAAGGTTTGAGGCCAAAAGTTTCAACAGTTTTCAACATATTTTGTATTAAAAGTTTAATAAAAGTTGTTCATTTGTACTAGTGCTGCCCCTCCACCTGCTCCTATCCAACTGTTTTTTTCCCCGAAATGTATGCATTATTGTCCAATAATTTATTGTGGAACATTTGAAGTCGACAGATGTTATAGTTTCCGAGATACATATAGCGTATCAAAAATTTTACAAAAACTGTTAATTTGAATGGGGGTTGCTCCTCTCCCTGCTCTAATCCAAAATAATTGTTTTCCAAAATGTAGGTATTATTGTAAAATTACACGGCATTTAGACTATGTTACTTGTAACACGTTACTGTAACATGTAACATTTTTTTTGAGGGCGAATTGGGTAGAGAAGGCAGAGACGTTATAAAAGTAACACGATTTCTGTTTTTCATGTTACTTTTTGACGTTTCTTTTTTGACGTTTTCGTTTTTTCTTCTATTTTTCTTTATTCTCTTTCGTATATGCCATGGCACAATTACCTTTAAGGTAATTGTACATTACAATTAAGGTAATTGTAAGGTAATTGTACCGTGGTCAAAACGTTCAAGAAGAAGAATAAACAACGAAACCAAAACAAAATATAAAAAAGAGAGAAGTTCGTAGTAACATAATGTAATTTCTTGAAGTTCTCTTACTATTTATTTTCTTATATGGAAAAATTCCAAAATCTGCACACACACGCACGCACATTTTTCATGACAACTTCCTACTCCATATTAACAAAATATTTTTACTGGCCTTTACAAAAGAACTTACTAGATAGAGATACATATTTAATAATGGCATATGAATGGCATTTATTTTTTGCAAAATAGAAATAAATGATTTTGCAAAAATAAAAGCGCGGAGAATTAAATTTTAATTATAACGAAATAAATATTTAATATTTTTATTATTATTTTTTTAATTTTGAAATATAAATATGAAGTTATATGGATTAAAAACATTTTTGTCACAAATTTTTGCTTTTTATTTTTTCTTAAGTTTATATAGTTTCTTTTTATTAGAAGAAATATTTTTCCGTTAATGTTGAAAGAAGCTTTTATTTAAAAAAAAGCTGGTTTTTCTACTGATACTAGCCGAGTAAATGCATTTTCAAAAGCAGCTACGCAATTTCATCATCAGTACCCTTTGACAATAGTAGTGTCTTATGACTGTACACATCACTTATTTAACTTACATGTAACATGTACATGTATTAAAAACCATTAGTTCAACACTATATAACAGTATGCATATCAACATTTTTATCTTCTTTTGTGTTGTAGAGGATAACACCTCCGTAGGAAACCTCTTAAAAAAATGCATCGAAAGTTCTACCTCTGTGGTGATGTAGAAACGGACATATAAGGGTAGGGTTGCCAGACGGGCCTGATTTGGCCTGATTTTCAAGTTTTTTAATGCGCGTCAAGTGTAAAGTGAAAAAATAATTTGTCAAGTTTTTTTGTAAGTTAATTTTTTTTCTCAAGTTTATTCTAGCTATGTAATAATACTTAAAAAAGTATGTTTATATATGTATCTAAAAAACAAATCTAAACCCATATTTTTATTATCAACACAACTAAGGACTAATATAATAAATTTTTTTCTGTGCAATTAAAGTTTAGAAATATAGTTCTCTTTCAGTACAATTATAATAAAAATGCCAACACTGATATTTACCCCATTGCTCAACACTAGTAAATTGATATCATTGAACAGCTGATTTCCAACACGTACATTGAAGCTTTTGGAAATAAAGTTTGAGTTTATATTTTTGTTTGTTAACGTGTTTCTGTTATTTTTACTTTTTATGATATTTTTGTTTTTATTCTAATAAATATTATGAAAAAAATAAACAATTAAATAAAAAAACAATAGTATGGGTCTTTTTATTTGTCAAGTTATTTGTTTCAAAATCAAGTTTTTTTTTGGTTAATGTCAAGCTTTTTGGCAAATTGGATCTGGCAAGCCTATTTAAGGGCGACCTTTTTAAAAAGTGCACCAGGTGACAAAAAGTATAGCGCCGGCGCTGTGTGTAGCCCATGTGAAACTGGTTGCATGTGTATTTTAAAATTTTTATCGATTTTGATAATTATTATTTTTTTTTATATTTTTTAACAGTTTTCTACACTTGCATTTAAAAACAGGTAAGAGTGCTATATTCCGCTGTGCCAAATCTTATATACCCTTCACATTGGTCTTTTAATATATCCAGCGAGTTTTAAAGTCCCTAGAAAACTTTACAAAATCTTAATGTTCGTATGGATAATAGAAATAGATGAGGTCCGTTTGAGGTCGACAGTTATAAAGTTTTCGAAAATATATTTTGCATCGTAGAGTTGTGGTTGAAGCGCCACATAAGCGATCTGGGACCGTGCAGTGCTTAAATTGCCAAGAATATGGTCACACCAAGGCTTACTGCAAATTGCCTTCTGTTTGTGTGGTGTGTGGAGACCTGCATGCTACGACAAAGTGCGACAAACAAAAAGATGATCCTCGTGTAAAGAAATGCAGCAATTGCAGTGGAAATCATACTGCCAACTATAGAGGCTGCCCTGTTTTTAATTTAGTAAGGCAATCATCAAAGCCAAAAGTAGTTCCTGCTCCTTCCAAGCAGTTAAATATAGCAGCTACTTCTATGCCTCCACTAGCACAGCCAACTACGAGTCAACTTTCTTATGCCAACGCGCTAAAGTCTGACCAGCCCAACGCAAGCAAGCCTAACCCGCCAACAACACAAAGAGAGGTGCCAACAAATGAACCTACGGGCCCCAATTTCAGCCGCCTCGAAGCCGTAATGGATAATATGGTAAAACAATTTACGCAGATCATGGCGCAAATGGCCAACATGATGCAAGAAATGCAGTCTGCTTTTCTGCAGGCTATGCTTAAAAGACCATGAACTGCCTCAGGGTTTGTTTCTGGAACGCAAACGGCATCCGCCAGCACAAAAACGAACTCGAATATTTTCTAAAACACCAAAAAATTGATGTCATGTTGATTTCCGAAACTCATACGACATCTAGAAGCACTTTCAAAATATGTGACTATACTTTTTACGACTCAAAAGATCCCAGAGATAGGTCATGTGGTGGCTCAGCTATAATAATTAAATCAAGAATCAAACACCAGTGGATGGGTGGTCTCTCCGAAAGTTATATACAAGCAACAAACGTCTGCATTGAGGAATTTTACCATAATCTCGTTTTTTCGTCAGTTTATTGTCCACCCAGATTCTCCATAACGAAGGATCAGTACAACAGTTTTTACAAATCTTTAGGGCCCCGCTTTATAGCTGCTGGAGACTATAACGCTAAGTACACGTACTGGGGCTCCCGCCTAATTAGTCCGAAAGGTCGTGTCTTGTATGATTCCGTGTCTGAAATGGGACTTTTCGTTATTTCAACTGGACAACCAACATATTGGCCAACAGACCGCAATAAAATACCAGACGTAATAGATTTTGGCGTAGCAAAAGGTATATCCCCGGAGCTTATTGAGGCCAAAGCCTCCTTGGATTTATCTTCTGACCACTCACCAACAATAATCACTATTAGCAGTCCTCATCAAATAGCAACTAGTGATTTTTTTCTTAACTAAAAAAGTAGATTGGTTGAAATACAAAAAATATATCAGCACCCACTGTTTGGAAAGCCAACCACTAAAAACACCCGGAGACATCGAAGATTGTCTGAACAGCCTTAATGAAAACATTATAAAAGCCGTTGAACATGCTTCGTCTACTTATCGTCAGGCCAAGTACAACAAAATTTTTTCTGCAGATGTTGAAAAGCTTTTATTTGAAAAAAGGAGAACCCGAAGAGAATGGCAAAAGCATAGATCGCCTCAACTTAAAAATAAACTGAAAGAATGCACAAACCAATTAAAAAACTTGTTGGAGGTGCACAGAATGGCATCACTGAATAAATATTTAGAAAGCCTAGACGCGACTTCCCAGACAAATTATTCTCTATGGCGAGCTGCCAGACGTCTAAAAAGACCCGTTATCGCAAAACCTCCACTGCGAAATCTGAGAGGATCCTGGGCTATAAATGACAAAGAAAAATGCGATCTGTTCGCAAGTCACTTAAGAAACGTGTTTACTCCCAACACGTGTACTGACGTGAGGGAATTACCGCCTGTTGTTGCTAGACGTCCTATGGAAATACGTTTCCGATTTTCAGATGTTGTAAAGGCTATCGTTAACCTAAATGATAAAAAGGCTCCTGGTGTTGATAAAATAAGCAACAAAATGCTTTTAGAGCTACCGTTTATCGCTAAAAGAATTATTCTTTTTATTTTTAATGCCATAATTCGGCTTGAACATTTCCCGGCAATATGGAAAGTTGCCTTAGTTAAGATGATTCCTAAGCCTGGTAAGGATCCTTCGAAGGTGGAGTCGTATAGACCTATAAGTTTGTTACCAACATTGTCAAAATTGTTCGAAAAGCTCTTTAAAAACAAGCTGACTCCGATCATGAATGGAAACAATTGCATTCCAGATCACCAATTTGGCTTTAGAAGTCAACATAGCACAATCGAACAAACTCACAGACTGGTACAGGTTATAAGAAAAACATTTGAGGAAAAGAAGTACTGCTCCGCGCTTTTTATTGATGTCTCTCAAGCTTTCGATAAAGTATGGCACGAAGGCCTGTTAAACAAACTTAAGCTTAACCTTCCAGTTAATATTTTCAACCTTTTAGAAAAGTACATAACCGGTCGACAATTTATGATCAAAGAGGGAAATCAAATAAGTTTTTCTCAACCAATTGGGGCTGGTGTACCTCAAGGGAGTATACTAGGTCCAATTTTGTACTTGCTTTACACGGCAGATATGCCAACCAACTGTTTTACGCATACGTCTACATTTGCTGATGATACCGCTTTTTTCAGTATTCATAAAGATCCTAAAGAGGCTTCGTGCCAATTGCAACAACACGTAACCCAAGTAGAGAAATGGGCAAAATTATGGGGAATAAAAATTAATGATCAAAAATGTACTCACGTAACTTTTACTTTACGCAAAGAAACGTGCCCTCCAATCACTATTAACAACCATTTGGTGCCTCAACGAACCGAGACAAAATATCTTGGTATTCACCTAGACCGCCGCCTCACATGGAAGCCTCATATAGATGCGAAGTTGACGCAAATGAAACTGAAAGCTACACAAATCCATTGGCTAATCGGCAGAAACTCTGTGCTTCGTCTTGATTGTAAACTTCTACTCTACAAATCGATTTTGAAACCAATTTGGTGCTACGGTATACAATTATGGGGCACTGCTTCCGCATCCAACATAGAAAAAATTCAACGCAGGCAAAACAAAATCCTAAGAATGATAACTGGTGCTCCTTGGTATGTTAAAAACAGCAACATCCACAAGGATCTACAAGTTCCACTAGTTAAATGCGAAATCCTGAACTATGTGGACAAGTATTTAAATAAGCTGGAAATTCACCCAAATCCGCTCGCCCGAAACATCCTGCAACATAGTGGGCACACCCGCCTGAAAAGGAGGGATACTGTTGCGCTCATATGAAGCTTGATAATTAATATGAGAACTTAAATTTTAGTCTGGCACTGGCTGGACTTATATTAACTACCTAGTTTTAAGATTTGAACACTTATTGTTAGTTCGCCACAGGCGAAGATTCAATAACAAATATATGAAAAAAAAAAAAAAAAAAAATTTGCATGGGAGCTACCCCTTCTTCACCACCCACCCAAAAAAATTTTTCTTCATAGCGTAGTCTTTGTTCTCCAATTAATTTTTGTAGAACATTTGATTTCGATAGCTGTTATAGTTTCCGAGATATAGCCCATAAAATATTTCACCAAATTTGTGCAATTGTAGAAAAAATACCACTTCCCCTGATCCTATCCATTATTTAGGTCCCTGCTTTAAGATTATCCGTGCCAAGTTTTGTGGCAAGAATGACTATATTTACTGAGATATAAAGGGATATATGCACAGATTTTGTCCTAAAAAATGGGTTATTTTGGGTTTTCGCTTATATCTCGGTCAATAGTAACCGATTTTGCTGATTTTAAATAGCGATTGTATGCGGAATATTTCTAACAGTTTAACACGAATAACTGGTCCGTGTCTTTTTATTTGACTCCGCAAACTTGATTTCAACAGACGGACTTGGCTATATCAACTTCCCTATCTATAAGCATCCAGAATATATGTATGTATATACTTTATGGTGTCGCAAACGGATAATAAAGAAATTGCAAACGGAATGACAAACTGATATATACCCTTATCACTATGTGAAGGGTATAAAAATGGTTTTTTACAGTTGTTTATTTCGGTAAGAAAATAAAAAAAAAAAAAAAAAAATAAAAATGCTTCTATATATATAGTGTAGACATTTGAGCTTTATTATTGATAAGAAACAAAAATTTTTTATCACTTTCCATTTTTCATTCGTTGTTGACCTTTTTCTGGAAATGCCCATATATAATACAATAATTTTAAAATGCAATATAATAGAAGTGGTTTGTATAGTGTTATATTCGTTCGACGAGGCAGGGCTGTACTTAATTGTTTACTCAGCACAAAGTAACAACTATTTGCTGGTATTACTCTTCTTCGTATTTCCAAGCTGGTGCCGTTTATTTTATTGATGGTGGTACTGAGGTATACAAACTTCTCAACAACCTCGAAGTTATAGTTTATAGTTCCATTCATTCAATCTAATAGATTTTCTGTTCGTTAAATCCTTTAATTTAGTTTTTGTCTCATTAAATACCGGACCTATTTCCTTGACTCATTGTCAATGTTTGCAAAGGCAGTAGTTACATCTAGCAAAGTTCTTTCCATAATGTCAATATCATTGGCATATGCAAGTAGAAAGTGGCTTTTGTTAAAAATGGTGTTATTTCTGTTTACTGCAGCATCTCGTATGACCTTTTCAAAAAAACAATCCCTTTGTCTGAATCCCCGTTTGGTGCTAAACGGTTCAGAAATGTCCTTTCCAATTTTAACCGAAGATCTACACCCCTATTATGGTTTACAACTCAACTGAGTTGTAATTGTGAAATTTTATATTACGAATACAATAAACCTGCGGAAAATATTTTTATCTTTTGCAAATTAATGTTAGTTTGGTTGACAAAAATATGAAAAACAAGAGCGCTATATTCGACTGTGCCGAATCTTGCATACCCTCCCAGCCGAGTTATTTTGTACATTGTGCCAGTTCTAAAGTCCATAGAAAGCTTTACAAAATTTTAACGTTCGTATGAATAATAGAAACAGGTATAGAAAGTTTTATGTCGAGAGTTATAAAAGTTTACGACATTATTCGCATTAAAAGGTAAATTAAGGTTGTAAATTTTTATGGGATGTTCTAGTCGCCTCTCCGAAATGTATGAATTATTTGCTTATTACTTTTTGTAGAACATTCGAGGTCTATAGCTGTTATAGTTTCAGAGATATAGCGTATCGAAAATTTCATAAAAAATGTTAATTTGTATGGAAGCCTCCCCTTCTTATGCCCCCACAAAAATTTTTTTTCTTTAAAGTGTAGACCTTGCTGACCAATTACTTTTTGTGAACATTTGATGTCGATAGCTGTTAAAGTTTCCGAGATATGGCGTATCGAAAATTTCAAAAAATTGTTAATTTCTATGGGAGCTACCCCTTTTGCTATCCCCACCCAAAAAAACCTTTTTCTTCAAAGCGTAGGTCTTGTTGTTAAATTACTTTTTGTAAAACATTTGACAATTTCTTAAAAATAGTTTTTTGTATGGGAGCTACCCCTTTTCCTGCCTACACCCAAAAAAATTTTTTTTCAGAGTTTAGGTCTTGTTGTATAATAACTTTTTTAAAACATTTGATGTCGATAGCTGATAAAGTTTCCGAAATATGGCGTATCGAAAATTTCAAAAAAATTTTTAATTTGGAAGCTACCCCTTCTTCTGCCTTAACTAAAAAAAAATTTCTTCAAAGTGTAGGCCTTATTGTCCAATTAGTTTATTGTCGATAGCTGTTATAGTTTCCGAGATATAACGTATCGAAAATTTCATAAAATTTGTTAATTTGTATGGGAGCTACCCCTTTTCCTGCCCTGTTGTGATGGTGTAATAAAAACGAGATGAAATTAAACGAATATAAAAGTGTGTCTTTATTCAAGATGCCTTTTTGTACAACAAGATAAAAGAAGATAAGAATAAAAGGAAGTAAAAGGAAAAATTATAATAACACCAGTGTTGTACACTAGTATTTAAAAAGGTAAAGCCAGATTTTCATATCAACACCTCCACTAAAAACTGGCTATACGAATGAAAGACCCAATATCGCTGCACACTTTAAGTGTTTCTCCTTTGACAGGGGTTTTGTGAGGAAGTCAGCAGCCATATTTTCCGATGATTCATGTCGAAGAATTACGTGACCATCATTAACTTTGTCCCGTACGAAGTGATGACGTACATCTATATGCTTGGAACGACCATGGTATGCGTCAGTTGTTGCCAGGTTCAATGCACTTTTGTTGTCGCAATAAAGCAAGATGTTGTTCTCAAAAAAATCTGCAAACAAATCATATTGAAACTGTCGAAGCCATTCTGCTTCCTGTACAGCCGCAGCCATCGCCATATACTCGGCTTCCGTGGTTAAGAGAGCTACAGTTGTTTGACGCTTGCTACTCCAGCTAATAGCCCCTTGTTGAATAAAAACGTAACCAGTACACGATCTTCTATCCGAAATATCTCCGGCGTAATCTGCATCACAAAATCCTTGTATTTTAAAAGCGTTACTCTTTCTGTATACAATTTTAGAATCCATAGTACCCTTTAGGTACCTGAATATACGCTTCACTGCTTTCCAGTGCGAATTATCAAAATCTTCATTGAACTTACTCAGGTAGTTTACTGCGTAGGCAATATCTGGACGGGTTCCCTGAACCAAATATAGTAAGCAACCAATTGCCTCTTGATATGGGACTTTTTCAATGCTTTTAGAATCCGACGGCGGTTTTTTAAGTTTCACGTTGCAGTCGAATGGTGTAGAAACCAGTTTGCAGTCACTCATTCTAAAACGTCTCAAAAATTCTTTTGTATGCATTGACTGATCGATATATATTTCGCCTTTGTTGCGATCTCTCGTAATACGCAGACCTACACAACTTTTCGCCTCTCCCAAATCCTTAATGGAAAATAATTTTTTGAGTTGAGACTTTACCTTATATTTCAGTGCTGTATTGTTCGTAAAAATTAACAGATCGTCTACGTAGACTGAGATAAAGAACATTTTATCACCACTGACGTCGAAATAAATACATGGATCCAATTTTGATTGTTGCAATTTCAAACTTTTTAAGGCACAGTCTAATTTTCTATTCCACTGACGACTTGCTTGCTTTAAGCCATAGATTGCCTTATTAAGTTTACACACTCTACCATCAACTTTGCTGTACACACCCTCTGGTGGTTCCATGAATATTTCTTCTTCTAGGTCTCCCTGCAAAAAAGCTGTAACTGCATCCATATGATCAATATCAAGATCAAACTGAGCTGCCACCGCAATGAGATATCGTATTGACGTATAACGTACGACAGGAGAATATGTTTTCTGAAAATCTATGCCAGGTTTTTGCGAGCATCCCTTAATTACTAATCGGGCCTTGTGACGTTGTATATTTCCATTTTCATCTCTCTTTCTTTTAAATACCCATTTGCTTTTTATGGGCTTAGCACCAGAGGGCAAGTCAACCAACTTCCATGTATTATTCTCTATTAGAGACTTGATCTCATCATTCATTGCTTGCCTAAATTGCTCACCATCAACACCACTGATAGCCTCATCAACTGTAAGAGGATCACCAACATCTTCAGCCTCCACTAAATATGGATGGTAGTCATCCATATTAACGGGTTTTGGTGTACGTTGGGAACGTCTGACTATTCCATCAGGATAAACTTCACAATCACCACTTGTTACTGTTTCATCAGGCTCATAACGGAGCTAACGTTTTCATTATCAGTCATTGACCCAACACTGTCGTCTTCACCATTTGTCTCATCTCTATAATTTGTGTCATCTCCATTATTTTTGTCATCTCTATTATTAAATAAAAAACATTCATCAGCAGGAATAATTTGTTCTATTTGTTGAAACTCGTTTTCAAAAAATACAACGTCGCGGCTTTTTGTCAAACGTAAACTGCATGGATCAATCAAGCGATATCCTTTTGTGTCCTCACAATAACCAACGAAAATAAATTCCTGTGCTTTGGAGTCCCATTTCTTTCTTTTTTCCTTGGGTACGTAAGAGACAGCTCGAGAGCCAAAAACACGAAGATGCGACAAATCAACTTTTTCGCCAGTCCATTTTTCCTGTGGAATGTTTTTTTCAATTGCGGCAGAAACGGAGCAATTTAAGACATAAGCGGCATTTGCAACAGCCTCGGCCCAAAACTTCTTCGGCAATTTTGCATGAAACAGCATACATCGTGCCTTTTCTAAAATTGAACGATTCATGCGTTCAGCGACGCCATTCTGTTGGGGACTGTATGGCACAGTAGTCTGATGACGTATACCATTCTTTATAAGTATTGACGATAGCTCTTTGTTGCAAAATTCTGTGCCGTTGTCTGTACGCAAGCATTTTATTTTAGCACCGGTCTCGTTTTCGACCCTGGACTTAAATTGAGTGAGAAATGCTGGTACCTCCGTTTTTGCCTGCAAAAAATAAAAAAAGACCTTGTGTGTAAAATCATCAGTGAAGGATAAAAAATACTTAGCTCCACCAATTGATGATTCCTCCATTGGTCCACAAAGGTCGGAGTGCACGAGTTCAAGTATTCTATTGGAACGAGAATCAGAATGTCGAAACGGTTTTCTTGACATTTTGCCTTTAAGACACGACACACAATTTTCCGGCCTCGATTTTTCTAATTTCATACCTTTAACTAGCTGCTGTGTCTTAAACAAGTCTGAATAATTCAGATGCCCCATACGAGCGTGCCATATATCAATTTTTATGTCTCTTGCAACCATGCACATAGTTTTTGTGTTACCATCTAGTCTGAACATATTATCATGCAAGGTAGCTTCTGCTATAATTTGACCATTCCTTTCAATTACACATTTGTCACCCAAAAATTTTACTATGTAACCTTTCCGTGTTATTCGGCTTACAGATAAGAGATTCACAGTCAACTCCGGCACATATAGCACGTCATAAACCTTTATATCGACTAGTTTGCCAAGTGCCTTTATTTGAATGTTTATGTTGCCCACACCTTCTACTGCCAATTTCTCCTTGTTGGCTACATAAATTTCTTTTATCTGCGAAGGCCTTAAATCCAAAAACCAGTCTTTTCGCATTGACATGTGTAAACTTGCACCAGAGTCCACAAACCAATCATTAGCATTTAGAGCGCCTGCCACAAATACTGTACAAAAACCATGATCTTTGCCTTTGTCAGGCTTTTTATTACGACAGTCGGTTGCAATGTGACCAAATCGGTTGCAATTATAGCAACGAGGACCTTTCTTATTTTTCTTGTTCTTTTTATGTGAAAAAAAACTGCATTGTCATTACCATTGGTTTTCTTTACGTCCTGTAAAAGTTTTGTCTTAATGGAGCCGCACGATATTTTTACACCAGAGCTCTCTATACCCATAATCATAGGGGCGTATTCTTCTGGTAAACCTGCCAGAAGCAGCGTTCCAATCCATTCGTCACTTACGGGCATGTTGACCTCCTTCAATTTATGTGCCGTTGAAACAATCTGGCTCACATACTCCTCAATGCTTGCACATGATGAAAAATTTGTGGTTATAAGCTGACGCAGCAGTCCAACTCGACGCGACAGACCCGAATCTTGAAACGCATTTTTCAGTTTGTCCCACACCTCTTTAGACGTTGCTGCGTCCTCAATATGGATGTAATTAATTTTGTCTACTAGCAAAATTATCTTTGTCTTTGCTTTAATGTCCAACTTCGCATCCATTCCGGTTGTAGGATAATCTCCCTGGACAGTATCCCACAATTCTTCATGCTGAAGTAGGTTTTTCATGGCAAATGCCCACGACGTATAGTTTTCTCTTCCGAGTAATTTTTCAACGTTAAAATTAGTGGAGATTGACATCCTGTAGAAATTTAAAAACTTTCTGACACTTTTACGACGGTTCAATTAATTTCCTTAAGCACACTCTGGGCCCATAACCTGTTGTGATGGTGTAATAAAAACGAGATGAAATTAAACGAATATAAAAGTGTGTCTTTATTCAAGATGCTTTTTTGTACAACAAGATAAAAGAAGATAAGAATAAAAGGAAGTAAAAGGAAAAATTATAATAACACCAGTGTTGTACACTAGTATTTAAAAAGGTAAAGCCAGATTTTCATATCAACATGCCCCCACCCAAAATTTTTTTTCTTCAAAGCGTAGATCTTGTTGTTCTATTATTTTTTGTAAAACATTTGAGGTTGATAGCTGTAATAGCTTCCGAGATATAGCGTATCGACAATTTCATAAAAATTGTTATTTTGTATGGAAGCTACCCCTTCTTCTGCCTCCACCAAAAAAAAATTTCTTCAAAGTGTAGGCCTTATTGTCCAATTAGTTTTTGTAGAACATTTGATGTCGATAGCTATTATAGTTTCCGAGATATATGGCGTTTTTTTTTACATATTTTTTAGTATTGAATCTTCGCCCTTGGCGAACTAACAATAAGTATTAAAATCTTATAGCAAAATAATTTGAAATAATCCAGCCAGTGTCAGTCCAAAATTTAAGTTTTCAAATTAAAGTATAAACATTAATAAAGGTTTTATCTAACTGCCACAGTATCCCTTCTCTTCAAACGACTGTTTCGTGCACGCTGTAAGATGTTTCGAGCAAGCAGATTTGGGTGTGTTTCCAACTTATTTAATTACCTGTACACATAGTTTAGGACTTCACATTTGACTAGTTGAACTTGCTGATCCTTGTGGATGTTGCTGTTTTTAATATACCAAGGAGCACCAGTTATCATTCTGAGTATTTTGTTTTGACGGCGTTGAATTTTTTCAAGATTGGAGGCGGAGGCCCCATAATTGTATCCCGTAGCACCAAGTTGGTTTTAAAATCGAGTTGAAGAGTAGAAGTTTACAATCAAAACTTTGCATAGAGTTTATACCAATTAGTCAGTGGATTTGGGCTGTTTTAAGTTTCATTTGTGTCAACTTCGCATCTATATGTGACTTCCACGTGAGGCGGCGCACATAGGGGTATTTTGCCATTCTAGCCGGACATTACTTTTTATTTTTTACAATAAAGCTTCTTAAAAATTAATGAGTGCTTGTAGATTGATTAAACTTGTATTATAGGCATTTAAGGATTAAAAAATAATAAAAATCGAACCAAGGGGGGAAAAGTTCCCTTTAGAAGAACTAATACCACCTCTGAAAAATTGAAATTTTTTTAAGTTTTCAGTACTTTTGCTATGCAAATGCAACTTTAAACGTAAGCGAAAGCTAAAAACAATCTACACTTGGACGGTGTCGTCCTCTCCCTTTTCGTAGGCGGCGGCATAAAATAAAATTTGCAAAAATAATGTTTATAATAAAAATAATGGATAACTTACGCCCAAATACTATAAAAGTAAAATTTTGAAGCTTTTATGGGTAGGGGCAGAAATGTCACCAAACCCCACCACCCGATACGGCCCTGCACAAACAAATTGTTTATATATTCTGCCAATTTTCACAAAAAAAATTATTTTTAAGCTTGTTTGTCGCTTTTTTTATAATTTAATATATTAAGTTTATCTTAAAATAAGTAATTTATATACATATAACAATAACTCATTTACAGAAGTAACAATAAATTTAAAGTACGAAAACAAAAACTAATTTATTTAGAAAAATATCCTTTTCCAATAAGAACAAGAGTGCTACTGTTCTTCTTCTTCCGTTTCTCTAAAGACCTTTAGAGACAGGGGGAAGCATTAAAGAATCTGCTTCTTTCGTTAAGTGCAATGACTTCTGTTTTGGAGTTTGTCTTATGCTAGTTATCGGTGGGACAGAACTTTCTTGCAAAATTCTGCATGTAAATCCGAAAATGTTTTCTGATAACAGCTCAATAGGAATTGATCCATGTGTTGAAATCTTGTGCATTGTATATTAAAAATCTTTCTGAAACTGTATAAGCACTGTTTCGCCGCTGATATGTCGCCATCTCCTTGACATTTTGAAAGTTCACACAATTTTCTATCTAAAAATCGCAATTTCTCCTCAACATATTTATCTTTACATTCAGTTTTGGAGTTTGTCTTATGCTAGTTATCGGTGGGACAGAACTTTCTTGCAAAATTCTGCATGTAAATCCGAAAATGTTTTCTGATAACAGCTCAATAGGAATTGATCCATGTGTTGAAATCTTGTGCATTGTATATTAAAAATCTTTCTGAAACTGTATAAGCACTGTTTCGCCGCTGACATGTCGCCATCTCCTTGACATTTTGAAAGTTCACACAATTTTCTATCTAAAAATCGCAATTTCTCCTCAACATATTTATCTTTACATTCATGTACTATTTGTAATAACTCTAATCTTGTATAAACTTTTTCCATTTTACTCTCGTAGTTTTAAAAGTGTTCTGAAAACAATTTCCTGCAGTAACCACAATATATATACAAGTAAAAAGTAAGTACTTGAAGCACAGATTTGTTTCTCTTTAAGCAATAATATTTTTTAAACAATTTTCAAAGGTTTTTAAGACAGGTATATTTATTTTGTTGCATAAAATAGCGTTATTAAGAAAGCTGTCGCACAGGTATACATTACCAGTTTAGGACCAGGTAAAAACTACTGCCTCGCACATTCCTTTTTTACATGCAATGTCAGTGTAAAACCCAATTTAACCTGTTAAAAATTAATTTCAATTAACCTTTAATAATTTAAATAAAAAACATTAAAAAAAACAATTAATTATCAAAACCTCTTATGACCCACAAAAAAGTTTCTTACTCATATGTAAACACACAAGATGAGAAAAAAACAGAAAAAAGTGAAATTTTCAAAAATTCGCCAAAAAAAAATGGCGCGAATACGCGCAACGTTTTCTTTTTTCGTCTAAAAGAAGAGATTTCAGGTTTTATTTTTTTTTTTTTTGTTCATATATTTATTATTGAATCTTCGCCTGTGGCGAACTAACAATAAGTGTTCAAATCTTAAAACTAGGTAGTTAATATAAGTCCAGCCAGTGCCAGACTAAAATTTAAGTTCTCATTTTAATTATCAAGCTTCATATAAGCGCAATATTATCCCTCCTTTTCAGGCGGGTGTGCCCACTATGTTGCAGGATGTTTCGGGCGAGCGGATTTGGGTGAGCTTCCAGCTTATTTAAATACTTGTCCACATAGTTCAGGATTTCGCATTTAACTAGTGGAACTTGTAGATCCTTGTGGATGTTGCTGTTTTTAACATACCAAGGAGCACCAGTTATCATTCTTAGGATTTTGTTTTGCCTGCGTTGAATTTTTTCTATGTTAAATGCGGAAGCAGTGCCCCATAATTGTATACCGTAGCACCAAATTGGTTTCAAAATCGATTTGTAGAGTAGAAGTTTACAATCAAGACGAAGCACAGAGTTTCTGCCGATTAGCCAATGAATTTGTGTAGCTTTAAGTTTCATTTGCGTCAACTTCGCATCTATATGAGGCTTCCATGTGAGGCGGCGGTCTAGGTGAATACCAAGATATTTTGTCTCGGTTCGTTGAGGCACCGTATGGTTGTTAATAAGAATTGGGGAGCACGTTTCTTTGCGTAAAGTAAAAGTAACGTGGGTACATTTTTGTTCATTTATTTTTATTCCCCATAACTTTGCCCATTTTTCAACTTGGGTTACGTGTTGCTGCAATTGGTTTGAAGCCTCTTTAGGGTCTTTATGAATACTAAGAAAAGCAGTATCATCAGCAAATGTCGACGTGTGTGTAAAACTATTGGTTGGCATATCTGCTGTGTAAAGCAAGTACAGAACTGGACCTAGTATACTCCCTTGAGGTACACCAGCCCCTATTGTTTGAGAAGAACTTATTTGGTTTCCCTCTTTGATCATAAATTGTCGACCGGTTATGTATTTTTCTAAAAGGTTGAAAATATTAGATGGAAGGTTTAGCTTTAGTTTGTTTAACAGGCCTTCGTGCCATACTTTATCGAAAGCTTGAGAGACATCTATAAAAAGCGCGGAGCAATACTTTTTTTCTTCGAAAGTTTTTCTTATAACCTGCACCAGTCTGTGAGTTTGTTCGATTGTGCTATGTTGACTTCTAAAGCCAAATTGGTGATCTGGGATGCAGTTGTTTTCATTCAGGATCGGAGTCAGCTTGTTCTTAAGCAATTTTTCGAACAATTTTGACATTGTGGGTAACAAACTTATAGGCCTATAAGACTCTACCTTTGAGGGATCTTTGCCAGGCTTAGGAATCATCTTTACTAAGGCAATTTTCCATATAGGCGGGAAATGTTCAAGCCGAATTATTGCGTTAAAAATAAAAAGAATTATTTTTTTTGCCGTAAAAGGTAGCTCTAAGAGCATTTTGTTGCTTATATTATCAACGCCAGGAGCTTTTTTACCATTTAGGTTAGCAATAGCCTCTACAACATCTGTAAATCGGAAACGTATTTCTAAAGGACGTCTAGCAACAACTGGTGGTAATTCCCTCACGTCTATGCAAGTATTGGGAGTGAACACGTTTTTGAAATGGTTTGCGAACAGATCACATTTTTCTTCGTCATTTCTAGCCCAGGATCCTCTCAGATTACGCAGTGGTGGTTTTGCGATAATGGGCCTTTTAAGACGTCTGGCTGATCGCCATTGGGAATAATTTGTCTGAGGAGTCGCGTCTAGACCTTCGAGGTACTCTTTAAGTGAAGCTATTTTGTGAACCTCCAGCAAGCTTTTTAATTTGTTAGTACATTCTTTCAGCTTAGATTTAAGTTGGGGCGATCTGTTCTTTTGCCATTCTCTTCGGACTCTTCTTTTTTCAGATAAAAGTTTTCCCACATCGTCAGAAAAAATTTTGCCGTACCTGACCTGACGATAGGTAGAAGACGCATGTTCAGCGGCTTTTTTAATGTTTTCATTTGGGCATTTCCATGAATATGTCAACCACGGCTGGAAAAATAAAAGTCATCGCAACTTTTTTTTAAATATACCAAAGAGCAATAAAACACTTAAATTTTATTATGTAAAAGTATTTATAGCTAATTATAATTTTAAAAGAGCAAAAATAGCAGATTAAACTGGTAATCTCTTTGATCAATTTCCAGAAATTGAAATTAACTATTTTGTCTTAACTAGTGGCTAAATTTAGGTAATTGTAATATTCCAATTATACTTTAAAAATAATGTTACAACATCAGTGGCCAAGTTCCATTATGAAATTAAAAATTTAGAGTTCGAATAGCGGTATTTTTTATAGATTGCTTTGAATGATATTCTAATGTCACGTACGTAATGCAAAAACGTTATTTGTCGTCATCATTTGAATTCGACCGGTCGCAAGTATTTAAAAATAAAAGTTCAAAGCAAGATAAATCTCGCAAAGAAATATTGATCGATTTTTTTTTTAAATTTGACGCAATAAAAATTTTATAGTCTTTCAAAGTTTGTAGCATACGATATTGTAAGTAACACAATTCAATTTAATACTTTCAAATTCCTTTATAATTATAAATATTTTATTAAGATGGGTAAAAATAGCTATGAGACTACAAAGAAATGGAGGGAGGACTTGAAGAAAAACGAAGAACAAATAAAGAAATACCGGAAAAAGGAGGCTGAAAGACAGCATATCTATCGAAAAAAGTTCGCAGATGCAGCCAAAAAAGACAAAAAAAAAAATAATTAACGACGAATTAACACACAATAAGTTTGATGTTTACTATTTTATTACAAAAACTATGCTTGAAATAAGCGAACAATATGAAGATATATCGTCTATATATATATTTTCTGATTGGAGTAGCGCTCAATTTAAAAACAAATTCATTTTAAAAAGTATTCCCTCTTTTGTAAACAAATTTAGCTGCCAACATTTAGAATGGAACTTCTTCGCCACATCCCATGGTAAAGGTGCAGTTGATGGAGTAGGTGCTACTGTTAAAAGAAAGGTCTGGCAAATTGTAAAAGCAAATAAATTAAACTTGCCAGATGCTTTCTCATTTTATTAAGGTGCTCATAAATATGTGGAGGGAGTTAATTTGTTTTATGTTGCTACCGAAGAGATTGAAGGGTTTTCTGCTCATCTCCATGAAAAATGGCAAAATGTCCAGCCCATCCCAAAAATAAGAAAACTTTATTCATTTACTTATCATGATAGTCAGTATATAAATGTGTCTCGAACTGCGTATTCATTAAGAGAAAAAATTAAAATTTAATAATTAAGTGCCAGCGCCCAAGTACATAGTGTATAGTAAAAAATGAAAATAACCTTTTATTTTTTTTATTGCTATTATCACCGACTAAACATTTTTTAATCTTTTTAAATTTGTTATGTAACTGAAAAATTGTTTCGTCAATATGTTACATTTAGAGGGTACTATAATCTAAAAAAAAAATATGACTTTGAAAACCTTGCCGGCCAAAATATCGGGCGAAAAAGGCGCATATCGTACGTGACAAAAAACGGAAGTGATGTCGAGGTGCATGCACATATGTATATACGAAAATCTGCGAATTGTAAAAGTTTTTTTCCTTTCTTTAAGTTCTTTCACCAAGCCAAATATTTTTCCTTGATAATCCATAATTTTTAAATACAAAAAGATTTTTAGATGATTTTGTTACGAACAAATCCTAATATCGTTCGTGACATACCGTATGTGACAGATTTTTCTCTTATAGTATTTGTCTGAAAAAAATAGGTTTTTTTAATATATGTATACATAACAAATTTAAAAAGAATTGAAAAATGTTTATTCGGTGATAATAGCAATAAAAACAATAAAAGGTTATTTTCATTTCTTACTATACACTATGTACTTGGGCGCTGGCACTTAATTATTAAATTTTAATTTTTTTTCTTACTGAATACGCAGTTCGAGACACAATTATATACTGACTATCATGATAAGTAAACGAATGAAGTTTTCTTATTTTTGGGATAGGCTGGACATTTTGCCATTTTTCATGGAGATGAGCAGAAAACCCTTCAATCTCTTCGGTAGCAACATACAACAAATTAACTCCTTCCACATATTTATGAGCACATTCATAAAATGAGAAAGCATTTGGCAAGATTAATTTATTTGCTTTTACAATTTGCCAGACCTTTCTTTTAACAGTAGCACCTACTCCATCAACTGCACCTTTACCATGGGATGTGGCGAAGAAGTTCCATTCTAAATGTTGGCAGCTAAATTTGTTTACAAAAGAGGGAATACTTTTTAAAATGAATTTGTTTTTAAATTGAGCGCTACTCCAATCAGAAAATATATATATAGACGATATATCTTCATATTGTTCGCTTATTTCAAGCATAGTTTTTGTAATAAAATAGTAAACATCAAACTTATTGTGTGTTAATTCGTCGTTAATTATTTTTTTTTTTGTCTTTTTTGGCTGCATCTGCGAACTTTTTTCGATAGATATGCTGTCTTTCAGCCTCCTTTTTCCGGTATTTCTTTATTTGTTCTTCGTTTTTCTTCAAGTCCTCCCTCCATTTCTTTGTAGTCTCATAGCTATTTTTACCCATCTTAATAAAATATTTATAATTATAAAGGAATTTGAAAGTATTAAATTGAATTGTGTTACTTACAATATCGTATGCTACAAACTTTGAAAGACTATAAAATTTTTATTGCGTCAAATTTAAAAAAAAAATCGATCAATATTTCTTTGCGAGATTTATCTTGCTTTGAACTTTTATTTTTAAATACTTGCGACCGGTCGAATTCAAATGATGACGACAAATAACGTTTTTGCATTACGTACGTGACATTAGAATATCATTCAAAGCAATCTATAAAAAATACCGCTATTCGAACTCTAAATTTTTAATTTCATAATGGAACTTGGCCACTGATGTTGTAACATTATTTTTAAAGTATAATTGGAATATTACAATTACCTAAATTTAGCCACTAGTTAAGACAAAATAGTTAATTTCAATTTCTGGAAATTGATCAAAGAGATTACCAGTTTAATCTGCTATTTTTGCTCTTTTAAAATTATAATTAGCTATAAATACTTTTACATAATAAAATTTAAGTGTTTTATTGCTCTTTGGTATATTTAAAAAAAAGTTGCGATGACTTTTATTTTTCCAGCCGTGGTTGACATATTCATGGAAATGCCCAAATGAAAACATTAAAAAAGCCGCTGAACATGCGTCTTCTACCTATCGTCAGGTCAGGTACGGCAAAATTTTTTCTGACGATGTGGGAAAACTTTTATCTGAAAAAAGAAGAGTCCGAAGAGAATGGCAAAAGAACAGATCGCCCCAACTTAAATCTAAGCTGAAAGAATGTACTAACAAATTAAAAAGCTTGCTGGAGGTTCACAAAATAGCTTCACTTAAAGAGTACCTCGAAGGTCTAGACGCGACTCCTCAGACAAATTATTCCCAATGGCGATCAGCCAGACGTCTTAAAAGGCCCATTATCGCAAAACCACCACTGCGTAATCTGAGAGGATCCTGGGCTAGAAATGACGAAGAAAAATGTGATCTGTTCGCAAACCATTTCAAAAACGTGTTCACTCCCAATACTTGCATAGACGTGAGGGAATTACCACCAGTTGTTGCTAGACGTCCTTTAGAAATACGTTTCCGATTTACAGATGTTGTAGAGGCTATTGCTAACCTAAATGGTAAAAAAGCTCCTGGCGTTGATAATATAAGCAACAAAATGCTCTTAGAGCTACCTTTTACGGCAAAAAAAATAATTCTTTTTATTTTTAACGCAATAATTCGGCTTGAACATTTCCCGCCTATATGGAAAATTGCCTTAGTAAAGATGATTCCTAAGCCTGGCAAAGATCCCTCAAAGGTAGAGTCTTATAGGCCTATAAGTTTGTTACCCACAATGTCAAAATTGTTCGAAAAATTGCTTAAGAACAAGCTGACTCCGATCCTGAATGAAAACAACTGCATCCCAGATCACCAATTTGGCTTTAGAAGTCAACATAGCACAATCGAACAAACTCACAGACTGGTGCAGGTTATAAGAAAAACTTTCGAAGAAAAAAAGTATTGCTCCGCGCTTTTTATAGATGTCTCTCAAGCTTTCGATAAAGTATGGCACGAAGGCCTGTTAAACAAACTAAAGCTAAACCTTCCATCTAATATTTTCAACCTTTTAGAAAAATACATAACCGGTCGACAATTTATGATCAAAGAGGGAAACCAAATAAGTTCTTCTCAAACAATAGGGGCTGGTGTACCTCAAGGGAGTATACTAGGTCCAGTTCTGTACTTGCTTTACACAGCAGATATGCCAACCAATAGTTTTACACACACGTCGACATTTGCTGATGATACTGCTTTTCTTAGTATTCATAAAGACCCTAAAGAGGCTTCAAACCAATTGCAGCAACACGTAACCCAAGTTGAAAAATGGGCAAAGTTATGGGGAATAAAAATAAATGAACAAAAATGTACCCACGTTACTTTTACTTTACGCAAAGAAACGTGCTCCCCAATTCTTATTAACAACCATACGGTGCCTCAACGAACCGAGACAAAATATCTTGGTATTGTAGTGTACCTTACTAGTGTCCACTGCATACCAAATAACCACTCTAAAACTTATACATACCACCCCAATAATGGTAGGGTAAATGCCACTAATAAAAGATCAAATAACGACACTTATCCAGTGACTCAATATGTTTAAATATGAGTCTACTATAGTAAAGTATGTAGGTCAATCAGAATGTGAATGACCAAACTTAAGAGTGTCAAATGTTAATGAGTGCATTCCTCACTCTCACATTCTGATTGGCTAGAGTAATATGCATTGATGATTGCATGGCACTGACAAAGCAGAATATATTTAAGAAACTAACACTGTAAGTTAGAATAAGTAAGCAATAATGTAGAAATTAGTATAAAAAGGGTAGTAGCCCACAAATAAACAAGGATTTTATATTTGAAACAATAAAGTGGCACATCGTTGCCTTGTTTTATGTCTAATCCCTAATTTGGCAGTTCGAGAGAACGCCTAACCATCAAGCTGATCCCCTACAGCTGTATAAAATTATATTGGGCTATAGGGTACACAAAAATTAAGACGACCCCAAAACACTACACACTACATGGCGATCCTGCCAGCTCGGACCAATAGCTAACTGAAGAAAAATAACATATTTATGGAGGAAGAAATAAGTGAAATTTTCGAGCGATGGGAAAAATACTTGACAGAACAGTATAACCCAGGACCACCAGCAACAACAGCACCAACTTATACTCCATCTCCACTGAATGCAGGCCCGAAGGCTATAAGCATTGAAGAATACCGTAAGAGGACTGCGGTGACCAAAAAGCAACCCCAACCATCCAAGGACATCCAGAACAAGAGGAAGCGTGCGGGAAAGAGATTCCAGGCGAGAAAACAACTAGCCATACTGTATCAAAGGCTCACCCTAACAACCACCAAAGAAGAATGTGCCAACATCAAAAGGACCATAAAACAACTAAAACTACAGACAAAATAAGATTTGATGTATGAACATTTGAATCAAAATTTTACCAAAATATGTTGTTGTATTTTATATGTTTTCGTATCAAAATTATAATATTAAAATTAGAATGACTTGGTGGAAAAATATATTAAAAGCTATCCCTTTATTATTTGCGGGATATGAAGTAGGGAAACATGAAGATTCTGAAAACGAACACAATCAATTAATAGAACACATGAGAGTCCACACAGGGAATATACAGAATAAAAATGACACGGAAAACTTAAACATATCTGAAGTAATTATGATAGTGATCCTAGCAATATTAGCAATTGCCTACATTATTAGACTAGTATGTACGATTATAAGTAGAAGACAATAGATAACTTAACACAATGTTCTCGAAAAATATGTCAACATTATTAATAATTGTCATAATCTTGTCTATATTATATATAATACATAAACTTATAAATACCAATAGAAATAAAAATAGTATAACTAATGTATAAGTTGTAAGGAAAAACTAAATAATAAAAACGAAACTAAATTTTGCTTATAGATAAGCCTAAGAAAAATATATGGAAGAGAAATTAAATAATTTGAAAGAACTCTGGAAGAACTTAAAGAAGAGTCCAGGGAGAACCTACACCGAATCAACGGTATTGAATAAATTGGAATATATCAGAAATTTAAAATTTGAATTTCAACTAATAGAAGTAAAAGGAGACGATAAGGAACAGTTAGCGTTAAAACTAGAATTTAATAATCTTTACAGACTAGTAGAAGAATACTTAGGTAGTAGTATAAAGAAACCATTAAGGACAAAAGACTTAGACATGACATCGTTTAATTTAGAAACGGTTGCAAAGGCATTACCTTTGTTTACAGGTAATTATATTGAATTGGACAGTTTTATAATAACAGCGGAGTTATTAAATAAGACCCTATCGGAAGCAGCAAAAATAGATTTTCTTCAGTATGTTTATCATGCTAAATTATCCTCGAATGTCAGAACATCAATTGGAAGCTATTCGAAACCTGAAAATTTCGAAACGCTTAAGAGACTCTTAGAGAAAAGATACAAGAACAATAAAACAATCCCAGAATTACAATCCAAACTCACTACATTATCCCAAGGGAAGATGTCTATTAATTCATATAGGGAGAAGATAATGAGTATAATTGACAACCTAAACAAACTAGGCATAGAAGAGTTAGGAGATCAAGTAACAGAGGCTGAGAAAAACGTTATAGTCCGATTAAATAATAAGCTTGCCTTAGATACATTCAAGAAAGGTCTAAATGAGTACTTTAAACCAACCATATACGCTGCCCGACCAACTACACTACAGGAAGCATCCGACCTTGCAGTCGAAATTGAAAATGAGAAAAAGGCAACGCAGCACGATATCCTACATATCAGAAAAGAAGAACCACAGTATCAACCACAAAACCACAACGGAAATAACAACAGATTTTCTAACTACACCAAGAACAGGCATCATGATAACCGAAACCTTCACAAAAACAATATTAATAACAGGAATAATGGCAACAATGCAAATTTCAACAGAGGCAATGGTTACAACAGTAATCACAGCTTCAACAACAATAACAACACTAGAAACAATAACTATGATAATAACAATTCACGAAGAAATACAAACTTCTCTAGAAATAACAATTCTAATGGAGTAAATAACAACTACCAAAACAACAGAGGTAACAACAATGACAGTAGAGGTAATAACAATAATTCTAACAGAGACAATGACAACAGAAGCAGCCACAACAGAAGGTATATACGTACAGTTCAAAACGAGGGAAACGAAGAAGGCTCGGAATACAGGGATATTCCGGACAGCCAAAATTAAAGATATACAAAGTTTCAAATAATAATACAAATTTCATAACTGCTAAATACGAAAACAAAAATTTAACATTTCTTGTCGACACAGGAGCCGATGTATCATTATGTCGCACCAAGGAAATTTTTGATGATGAACCATTAAATGTGGAGAATAGATGCAAATTAACAGGCATCACTAAGGAGGAAATACATTCATTAGGGACAAGTGAACTTGAACTAACAATGGCAAACCAAACATGTAAACACAACTTTCATCTAGTAGACGACAATTTTCCAATAGAAACAGACGGAATAATAGGAAGAGATTTCTTAAGAGAGTACCTATGCAAAATAGATTACGAGACATTTACAATTTCTTTGTTCATCAACAATGAAACAATAACTCTGCCAATGCAAACAAAATCATTCGATACCCTAAAAATAACCGTACCCCCACGAACAGAAATTATACAACCATTGAGATTGAACCTTACAGAAGATTGCGTCATATTTAATACCGAACTGAAAGACGGAATTTTTTTAAGTAATTCAATAGCACCTAAAAACGGTATGACACACGTCAAAATTTTAAACACAACAAACGAAACAACAACTTTACAGGGCATTAAACTACACACTGACCCATTAAAAAACTACGACATATTAAGTTACAACAATATAAACAGCGACGAACGTTTTAACAAAATTTTAAATGAATTGCAATTAGACCATGACGATGAGTACGCAAAAACAAAATTAACAGAAATACTTAAAACATATCAAAACGTTTTTCATTTAGAAAACGAAAAGTTGAGTGTCAACAACTTTTACAAACAAGAAATCATAACCTCAGACAACACTTCTGTGTACATAAAGAACTATAGATTACCACATTCACATACAGACATAATAAATGAACAGGTAAAGAAAATGCTTGATGACGAAACAATAGAACCATCCGTTAGTCCATACAATGCTCCACTCCTCTTAGTACCAAAGAAAAATATGGAAGATAAAAAGAAATGGAGACTTGTTGTAGACTTTAGAAAACTTAATGATAGAATTGTTAATGACAAATTTCCTCTAACTAGACTGGAGGATATTTTGGACAAATTAGGTAGAGCAAAATGGTTTTCTACACTCGATATGACTAATTCTTTTTATCAAATTGAGTTGAATAAAAACTCCAGACCACTAACTGCATTTTCAACACCACAAGGGCATTTTCAGTTTAAAAGACTTCCATTCGGACTAAAAATTTCATCTAACAGCTTTCAAAGAATGCTTACAATAGCATTATCCGGACTAGAATCCGAAGCATTTCTCTACGTGGATGATATAATCGTATACGGTTGCAGCTTAAATCATCACAATCAAAACCTGATAAAGGTTCTCGACAGACTGCAAAAATACCATTTAAAACTGAATCCAAGGAAATGTTGTTTCCTAAGATCTGAAGTTGTTTACTTGGGACATTTAATAACAAAAGACGGTGTGAAAACAGACCCATCAAAATATAAGGTGATAAAGAACTACCCAATACCAAGAAACACGGACGAAGTACGACGATTTGTTGCATTTTGCAATTATTATAGGAAATTTATACCAAATTTTGCAGACATTGCGAAACACTTGAATATGTTACTAAGAAAATCAGCGAAATTCCTATGGACAAATGAATGTCAAAATGCTTTTGACACCTTAAAAGAAAAACTAATGAAACCCCCAATTCTACAATACCCAAATTTCGAAAAACCATTCATTTTGACAACCGACGCCTCAAACTACGCACTGGGAGCTGTCTTATCTCAAGGCGAAATTGGCCAGGATCTACCAATTTCCTATGCAAGTAAATCTCTACAGAAACACGACTTGAACAAACCGATAATTGAAAAGGAATTGCTCGCAATCCATTGGGGAATAAATTTTTTCAGACCATATTTATACGGTCGAAAATTCATAGTAGTAACAGACCACAGACCACTAATCTCCCTATTTTCACACAGGAATCCGTCATCAAAAATGACAAGAATCAGGCTAGATTTAAGCGACTATGATTTTACAATAATGTATAAGAAAGGGAAAATTAACACTAATGCGGACGCATTATCAAGAATTGAAATAAACTCGGAAATACTTAAACAAATGATACCATTAGAAAATGATGAAACGGAAAATAAGATACTAATAACTACAAGGGCCATGCAAGAAAAACTTAACAGAAATAATATAAATAATGAGACAAACCATAAAATAAATAAAGATAATGAGGCAGGTAATACAAAGAGGAATGATAATGTAAATACAAAAGTATCGGATAAAAGCATCTCTCAGGAGTCTGATCAACTTCTAATATGGGAATGCACATCCATAAATGATATCAAGAACATAAAGAAATTGCAATTTAATAAGTTTGAGAATATAGAAGACGTCGAAATAAGAATTAAAGATAATATTGTGCACGTGGGACGTGAGGACAATTCATCGAAACAAGATTCGATCATGAAGAAATCACGTACTCAAAATAATAATTATATGAACAAAGGATGTAACGATAATTCATCGAAACAAGATTCGACTATGAAGAAGTTACATACCAGGAACGTACAAAACGATAATATGCATGCAAGATTCAGCGATAACTCAGCGAATCTAGATTCGATTCTGAGGAAACTGGTATCTAAAATGAATGAAGAAAAGATAAGAGAATTAGCGCTAGCAAAAAGTGATAGAATATTTAAAGTATATACAATGGAAAAATTGAAAGAAGCATATACAAAGATAAAAATAAACAATAAAAGTCCTCAACTTAAAATTCTAATATATAATGACCCAAAAAGAATAACAGATGACATATTGAAATATAAACTCATCGAAGAATTCCACAATGCCACACACGCAGGCCACTTAGGAATTAGAAAAACAATAATTAAATTGAAACAGCGATACATTTGGAAAAATATGAATAAGATGGTTAAACAATTTGTAAAATATTGTGACAAGTGTAACACAAACAAACAAACGAAGAACATTAAAGAACCACTTACGCTAACAAACACCCCAAACAACAGTTTTGAGACAATGTCAGTGGATACTGTAGGTCCGCTTCGTATTTCAAACGGATACCGATATATATTGACAATGCAATGTGAACTAACAAAATTCGTTATTGCTCACCCAATGTCAACAAAAGATGCACCTACAATTGCTAAAACACTAGTAGAACAATTAATTTTAAAACATGGTAAATTTAAAGTTCTCAAGTCAGACAACGGAACTGAATTTAAAAACGAACTGATGCGTAACATATGCTCGTTACTTGATATCAAGCAGACATTTTCAACCCCTTACCACCATGAGACAATAGGTTCGGTGGAGAGAAATCATAGAGTTCTCAATGAATTCTTGCTAACAACGGCAAATGATTACGAATGGGATAAGTGGATAAATTATTTTACTTTCGCCTATAACACGGCACCACACATAGATACTGGCTACACGCCATTCGAACTAGTTTATGGTAAATTACCATGCTTACCATCAGAAATCTGTGACAATAAGGAAATAAAAATCTATAATTACGATGACTATACAAAAGAGTTAAAACAGAAATTAAAGTTTTCTTTGGAAAGGGCAAAAGAACTAACAAATAAAACGAAAGAAAAGAGAATACTGGACAATAGATATAATAATAGATTAAATTTAAATATAGGAGATTTAGTCTTAATAAAAATAGAAAATAGAAAGAAATACCAAAGCCCGTACAAAGGCCCATATAGAATAATTAAGAGTAATGGTGTAAATACCACTATAGATTATAACGGGATAGAAAAAGAAATTCACAATAACCAATTAAAACCATACCTAGGATTAAGAACCAATAAATAAAACAAAATATGTAAAGGCAAAGATATAGAAGTATAATAATAATAATAGATGTAAATGAATTGTAAAAATCTTTAAGACAATCATAATTTTTACAGTGCTATGGATGCATCAAGAAAAATTACTCCCCTAATTTTTCTCTTAACGGTGAGGGTGTAGTGTACCTTACTAGTGTCCACTGCATACCAAATAACCACTCTAAAACTTATACATACCACCCCAATAATGGTAGGGTAAATGCCACTAATAAAAGATCAAATAACGACACTTATCCAGTGACTCAATATGTTTAAATATGAGTCTACTATAGTAAAGTATGTAGGTCAATCAGAATGTGAATGACCAAACTTAAGAGTGTCAAATGTTAATGAGTGCATTCCTCACTCTCACATTCTGATTGGCTAGAGTAATATGCATTGATGATTGCATGGCACTGACAAAGCAGAATATATTTAAGAAACTAACACTGTAAGTTAGAATAAGTAAGCAATAATGTAGAAATTAGTATAAAAAGGGTAGTAGCCCACAAATAAACAAGGATTTTATATTTGAAACAATAAAGTGGCACATCGTTGCCTTGTTTTATGTCTAATCCCTAATTTGGCAGTTCGAGAGAACGCCTAACCATCAAGCTGATCCCCTACAGCTGTATAAAATTATATTGGGCTATAGGGTACACAAAAATTAAGACGACCCCAAAACACTACACACTACAGTATTCACCTAGACCGCCGCCTCACATGGAAGCCTCATATAGATGCGAAGTTGACGCAAATGAAACTTAAAGCTACACAAATTCATTGGCTAATCGGCAGAAACTCTGTGCTTCGTCTTGATTGTAAACTTCTACTCTACAAATCGATTTTGAAACCAATTTGGTGCTACGGTATACAATTATGGGGCACTGCTTCCGCATTTAACATAGAAAAAATTCAACGCAGGCAAAACAAAATCCTAAGAATGATAACTGGTGCTCCTTGGTATGTTAAAAACAGCAACATCCACAAGGATCTACAAGTTCCACTAGTTAAATGCGAAATCCTGAACTATGTGGACAAGTATTTAAATAAGCTGGAAGCTCACCCAAATCCGCTCGCCCGAAACATCCTGCAACATAGTGGGCACACCCGCCTGAAAAGGAGGGATAATATTGCGCTTATATGAAGCTTGATAATTAAAATGAGAACTTAAATTTTAGTCTGGCACTGGCTGGACTTATATTAACTACCTAGTTTTAAGATTTGAACACTTATTGTTAGTTCGCCACAGGCGAAGATTCAATAATAAATATATGAACAAAAAAAAAAAAAATAAAACCTGAAATCTCTTCTTTTAGACGAAAAAAGAAAACGTTGCGCGTATTCGCGCCATTTTTTTTTGGCGAATTTTTGAAAATTTCACTTTTTTCTGTTTTTTTCTCATCTTGTGTGTTTACATATGAGTAAGAAACTTTTTTGTGGGTCATAAGAGGTTTTGATAATTAATTGTTTTTTTTAATGTTTTTTATTTAAATTATTAAAGGTTAATTGAAATTAATTTTTAACAGGTTAAATTGGGTTTTACACTGACATTGCATGTAAAAAAGGAATGTGCGAGGCAGTAGTTTTTACCTGGTCCTAAACTGGTAATGTATACCTGTGCGACAGCTTTCTTAATAACGCTATTTTATGCAACAAAATAAATATACCTGTCTTAAAAACCTTTGAAAATTGTTTAAAAAATATTATTGCTTAAAGAGAAACAAATCTGTGCTTCAAGTACTTACTTTTTACTTGTATATATATTGTGGTTACTGCAGGAAATTGTTTTCAGAACACTTTTAAAACTACGAGAGTAAAATGGAAAAAGTTTATACAAGATTAGAGTTATTACAAATAGTACATGAATGTAAAGATAAATATGTTGAGGAGAAATTGCGATTTTTAGATAGAAAATTGTGTGAACTTTCAAAATGTCAAGGAGATGGCGACATGTCAGCGGCGAAACAGTGCTTATACAGTTTCAGAAAGATTTTTAATATACAATGCACAAGATTTCAACACATGGATCAATTCCTATTGAGCTGTTATCAGAAAACATTTTCGGATTTACATGCAGAATTTTGCAAGAAAGTTCTGTCCCACCGATAACTAGCATAAGACAAACTCCAAAACTGAATGTAAAGATAAATATGTTGAGGAGAAATTGCGATTTTTAGATAGAAAATTGTGTGAACTTTCAAAATGTCAAGGAGATGGCGACATATCAGCGGCGAAACAGTGCTTATACAGTTTCAGAAAGATTTTTAATATACAATGCACAAGATTTCAACACATGGATCAATTCCTATTGAGCTGTTATCAGAAAACATTTTCGGATTTACATGCAGAATTTTGCAAGAAAGTTCTGTCCCACCGATAACTAGCATAAGACAAACTCCAAAACAGAAGTCATTGCACTTAACGAAAGAAGCAGATTCTTTAATGCTTCCCCCTGTCTCTAAAGGTCTTTAGAGAAACGGAAGAAGAAGAACAGTAGCACTCTTGTTCTTATTGGAAAAGGATATTTTTCTAAATAAATTAGTTTTTGTTTTCGTACTTTAAATTTATTGTTACTTCTGTAAATGAGTTATTGTTATATGTATATAAATTACTTATTTTAAGATAAACTTAATATATTAAATTATAAAAAAAGCGACAAACAAGCTTAAAAATAATTTTTTTTGTGAAAATTGGCAGAATATATAAACAATTTGTTTGTGCAGGGCCGTATCGGGTGGTGGGGTTTGGTGACATTTCTGCCCCTACCCATAAAAGCTTCAAAATTTTACTTTTATAGTATTTGGGCGTAAGTTATCCATTATTTTTATTATAAACATTATTTTTGCAAATTTTATTTTATGCCGCCGCCTACGAAAAGGGAGAGGACGACACCGTCCAAGTGTAGATTGTTTTTAGCTTTCGCTTACGTTTAAAGTTGCATTTGCATAGCAAAAGTACTGAAAACTTAAAAAAATTTCAATTTTTCAGAGGTGGTATTAGTTCTTCTAAAGGGAACTTTTCCCCCCTTGGTTCGATTTTTATTATTTTTTAATCCTTAAATGCCTATAATACAAGTTTAATCAATCTACAAGCACTCATTAATTTTTAAGAAGCTTTATTGTAAAAAATAAAAAGTAATGTCCGGCTAGAATGGCAAAATACCCCTATGTGCGCCGCCTCACGTGGAAGTCACATATAGATGCGAAGTTGACACAAATGAAACTTAAAACAGCCCAAATCCACTGACTAATTGGTATAAACTCTATGCAAAGTTTTGATTGTAAACTTCTACTCTTCAACTCGATTTTAAAACCAACTTGGTGCTACGGGATACAATTATGGGGCCTCCGCCTCCAATCTTGAAAAAATTCAACGCCGTCAAAACAAAATACTCAGAATGATAACTGGTGCTCCTTGGTATATTAAAAACAGCAACATCCACAAGGATCAGCAAGTTCAACTAGTCAAATGTGAAGTCCTAAACTATGTGTACAGGTAATTAAATAAGTTGGAAACACACCCAAATCTGCTTGCTCGAAACATCTTACAGCGTGCACGAAACAGTCGTTTGAAGAGAAGGGATACTGTGGCAGTTAGATAAAACCTTTATTAATGTTTATACTTTAATTTGAAAACTTAAATTTTGGACTGACACTGGCTGGATTATTTCAAATTATTTTGCTATAAGATTTTAATACTTATTGTTAGTTCGCCAAGGGCGAAGATTCAATACTAAAAAATATGTAAAAAAAAACGCCATATATCTCGGAAACTATAATAGCTATCGACATCAAATGTTCTACAAAAACTAATTGGACAATAAGGCCTACACTTTGAAGAAATTTTTTTTTGGTGGAGGCAGAAGAAGGGGTAGCTTCCATACAAAATAACAATTTTTATGAAATTGTCGATACGCTATATCTCGGAAGCTATTACAGCTATCAACCTCAAATGTTTTACAAAAAATAATAGAACAACAAGATCTACGCTTTGAAGAAAAAAAATTTTGGGTGGGGGCATGTTGATATGAAAATCTGGCTTTACCTTTTTAAATACTAGTGTACAACACTGGTGTTATTATAATTTTTCCTTTTACTTCCTTTTATTCTTATCTTCTTTTATCTTGTTGTACAAAAAAGCATCTTGAATAAAGACACACTTTTATATTCGTTTAATTTCATCTCGTTTTTATTACACCATCACAACAGGTTATGGGCCCAGAGTGTGCTTAAGGAAATTAATTGAACCGTCGTAAAAGTGTCAGAAAGTTTTTAAATTTCTACAGGATGTCAATCTCCACTAATTTTAACGTTGAAAAATTACTCGGAAGAGAAAACTATACGTCGTGGGCATTTGCCATGAAAAACCTACTTCAGCATGAAGAATTGTGGGATACTGTCCAGGGAGATTATCCTACAACCGGAATGGATGCGAAGTTGGACATTAAAGCAAAGACAAAGATAATTTTGCTAGTAGACAAAATTAATTACATCCATATTGAGGACGCAGCAACGTCTAAAGAGGTGTGGGACAAACTGAAAAATGCGTTTCAAGATTCGGGTCTGTCGCGTCGAGTTGGACTGCTGCGTCAGCTTATAACCACAAATTTTTCATCATGTGCAAGCATTGAGGAGTATGTGAGCCAGATTGTTTCAACGGCACATAAATTGAAGGAGGTCAACATGCCCGTAAGTGACGAATGGATTGGAACGCTGCTTCTGGCAGGTTTACCAGAAGAATACGCCCCTATGATTATGGGTATAGAGAGCTCTGGTGTAAAAATATCGTGCGGCTCCATTAAGACAAAACTTTTACAGGACGTAAAGAAAACCAATGGTAATGACAATGCAGTTTTTTTTCACATAAAAAGAACAAGAAAAATAAGAAAGGTCCTCGTTGCTATAATTGCAACCGATTTGGTCACATTGCAACCGACTGTCGTAATAAAAAGCCTGACAAAGGCAAAGATCATGGTTTTTGTACAGTATTTGTGGCAGGCGCTCTAAATGCTAATGATTGGTTTGTGGACTCTGGTGCAAGTTTACACATGTCAATGCGAAAAGACTGGTTTTTGGATTTAAGGCCTTCGCAGATAAAAGAAATTTATGTAGCCAACAAGGAGAAATTGGCAGTAGAAGGTGTGGGCAACATAAACATTCAAATAAAGGCACTTGGCAAACTAGTCGATATAAAGGTTTATGACGTGCTATATGTGCCGGAGTTGACTGTGAATCTCTTATCTGTAAGCCGAATAACACGGAAAGGTTACATAGTAAAATTTTTGGGTGACAAATGTGTAATTGAAAGGAATGGTCAAATTATAGCAGAAGCTACCTTGCATGATAATATGTTCAGACTAGATGGTAACACAAAAACTATGTGCATGGTTGCAAGAGACATAAAAATTGATATATGGCACGCTCGTATGGGGCATCTGAATTATTCAGACTTGTTTAAGACACAGCAGCTAGTTAAAGGTATGAAATTAGAAAAATCGAGGCCGGAAAATTGTGTGTCGTGTCTTAAAGGCAAAATGTCAAGAAAACCGTTTCGACATTCTGATTCTCGTTCCAATAGAATACTTGAACTCGTGCACTCCGACCTTTGTGGACCAATGGAGGAATCATCAATTGGTGGAGCTAAGTATTTTTTATCCTTCACTGATGATTTTACACACAAGGTCTTTTTTTATTTTTTGCAGGCAAAAACGGAGGTACCAGCATTTCTCACTCAATTTAAGTCCAGGGTCGAAAACGAGACCGGTGCTAAAATAAAATGCTTGCGTACAGACAACGGCACAGAATTTTGCAACAAAGAGCTATCGTCAATACTTATAAAGAATGGTATACGTCATCAGACTACTGTGCCATACAGTCCCCAACAGAATGGCGTCGCTGAACGCATGAATCGTTCAATTTTAGAAAAGGCACGATGTATGCTGTTTCATGCAAAATTGCCGAAGAAGTTTTGGGCCGAGGCTGTTGCAAATGCCGCTTATGTCTTAAATTGCTCCGTTTCTGCCGCAATTGAAAAAAACATTCCACAGGAAAAATGGACTGGCGAAAAAGTTGATTTGTCGCATCTTCGTGTTTTTGGCTCTCGAGCTGTCTCTTACGTACCCAAGGAAAAAAGAAAGAAATGGGACTCCAAAGCACAGGAATTTATTTTCGTTGGTTATTGTGAGGACACAAAAGGATATCGCTTGATTGATCCATGCAGTTTACGTTTGACAAAAAGCCGCGACGTTGTATTTTTTGAAAACGAGTTTCAACAAATAGAACAAATTATTCCTGCTGATGAATGTTTTTTATTTAATAATAGAGATGACAAAAATAATGGAGATGACACAAATTATAGAGATGAGACAAATGGTGAAGACGACAGTGTTGGGTCAATGACTGATAATGAAAACGTTAGCTCCGTTATGAGCCTGATGAAACAGTAACAAGTGGTGATTGTGAAGTTTATCCTGATGGAATAGTCAGACGTTCCCAACGTACACCAAAACCCGTTAATATGGATGACTACCATCCATATTTAGTGGAGGCTGAAGATGTTGGTGATCCTCTTACAGTTGATGAGGCTATCAGTGGTGTTGATGGTGAGCAATTTAGGCAAGCAATGAATGATGAGATCAAGTCTCTAATAGAGAATAATACATGGAAGTTGGTTGACTTGCCCTCTGGTGCTAAGCCCATAAAAAGCAAATGGGTATTTAAAAGAAAGAGAGATGAAAATGGAAATATACAACGTCACAAGGCCCGATTAGTAATTAAGGGATGCTCGCAAAAACCTGGCATAGATTTTCAGAAAACATATTCTCCTGTCGTACGTTATACGTCAATACGATATCTCATTGCGGTGGCAGCTCAGTTTGATCTTGATATTGATCATATGGATGCAGTTACAGCTTTTTTGCAGGGAGACCTAGAAGAAGAAATATTCATGGAACCACCAGAGGGTGTGTACAGCAAAGTTGATGGTAGAGTGTGTAAACTTAATAAGGCAATCTATGGCTTAAAGCAAGCAAGTCGTCAGTGGAATAGAAAATTAGACTGTGCCTTAAAAAGTTTGAAATTGCAACAATCAAAATTGGATCCATGTATTTATTTCGACGTCAGTGGTGATAAAATGTTCTTTATCTCAGTCTACGTAGACGATCTGTTAATTTTTACGAACAATACAGCACTGAAATATAAGGTAAAGTCTCAACTCAAAAAATTATTTTCCATTAAGGATTTGGGAGAGGCGAAAAGTTGTGTAGGTCTGCGTATTACGAGAGATCGCAACAAAGGCGAAATATATATCGATCAGTCAATGCATACAAAAGAATTTTTGAGACGTTTTAGAATGAGTGACTGCAAACTGGTTTCTACACCATTCGACTGCAACGTGAAACTTAAAAAACCGCCGTCGGATTCTAAAAGCATTGAAAAAGTCCCATATCAAGAGGCAATTGGTTGCTTACTATATTTGGTTCAGGGAACCCGTCCAGATATTGCCTACGCAGTAAACTACCTGAGTAAGTTCAATGAAGATTTTGATAATTCGCACTGGAAAGCAGTGAAGCGTATATTCAGGTACCTAAAGGGTACTATGGATTCTAAAATTGTATACAGAAAGAGTAACGCTTTTAAAATACAAGGATTTTGTGATGCAGATTACGCCGGAGATATTTCGGATAGAAGATCGTGTACTGGTTACGTTTTTATTCAACAAGGGGCTATTAGCTGAAGTAGCAAGCGTCAAACAACTGTAGCTCTCTTAACCACGGAAGCCGAGTATATGGCGATGGCTGCGGCTGTACAGGAAGCAGAATGGCTTCGACAGTTTCAATATGATTTGTTTGCAGATTTTTTTGAGAACAACATCTTGCTTTATTGCGACAACAAAAGTGCATTGAACCTGGCAACAACTGACGCATACCATGGTCGTTCCAAGCATATAGATGTACGTCATCACTTCGTACGGGACAAAGTTAATGATGGTCACGTAATTCTTCGACATGAATCATCGGAAAATATGGCTGCTGACTTCCTCACAAAACCCCTGTCAAAGGAGAAACACTTAAAGTGTGCAGCGATATTGGGTCTTTCATTCGTATAGCCAGTTTTTAGTGGAGGTGTTGATATGAAAATCTGGCTTTACCTTTTTAAATACTAGTGTACAACACTGGTGTTATTATAATTTTTCCTTTTACTTCCTTTTATTCTTATCTTCTTTTATCTTGTTGTACAAAAAGGCATCTTGAATAAAGACACACTTTTATATTCGTTTAATTTCATCTCGTTTTTATTACACCATCACAACAGGGCAGGAAAAGGGGTAGCTCCCATACAAATTAACAAATTTTATGAAATTTTCGATACGTTATATCTCGGAAACTATAACAGCTATCGACAATAAACTAATTGGACAATAAGGCCTACACTTTGAAGAAATTTTTTTTTAGTTAAGGCAGAAGAAGGGGTAGCTTCCAAATTAAAAATTTTTTTGAAATTTTCGATACGCCATATTTCGGAAACTTTATCAGCTATCGACATCAAATGTTTTAAAAAAGTTATTATACAACAAGACCTAAACTCTGAAAAAAAATTTTTTTGGGTGTAGGCAGGAAAAGGGGTAGCTCCCATACAAAAAACTATTTTTAAGAAATTGTCAAATGTTTTACAAAAAGTAATTTAACAACAAGACCTACGCTTTGAAGAAAAAGGTTTTTTTGGGTGGGGATAGCAAAAGGGGTAGCTCCCATAGAAATTAACAATTTTTTTAAATTTTCGATACGCCATATCTCGGAAACTTTAACAGCTATCGACATCAAATGTTCACAAAAAGTAATTGGTCAGCAAGGTCTACACTTTAAAGAAAAAAAATTTTTGTGGGGGCATAAGAAGGGGAGGCTTCCATACAAATTAACATTTTTTATGAAATTTTCGATACGCTATATCTCTGAAACTATAACAGCTATAGACCTCGAATGTTCTACAAAAAGTAATAAGCAAATAATTCATACATTTCGGAGAGGCGACTAGAACATCCCATAAAAATTTACAACCTTAATTTACCTTTTAATGCGAATAATGTCGTAAACTTTTATAACTCTCGACATAAAACTTTCTATACCTGTTTCTATTATTCATACGAACGTTAAAATTTTGTAAAGCTTTCTATGGACTTTAGAACTGGCACAATGTACAAAATAACTCGGCTGGGAGGGTATGCAAGATTCGGCACAGTCGAATATAGCGCTCTTGTTTTTCATATTTTTGTCAACCAAACTAACATTAATTTGCAAAAGATAAAAATATTTTCCGCAGGTTTATTGTATTCGTAATATAAAATTTCACAATTACAACTCAGTTGAGTTGTAAACCATAATAGGGGTGTAGATCTTCGGTTAAAATTGGAAAGGACATTTCTGAACCGTTTAGCACCAAACGGGGATTCAGACAAAGGGATTGTTTTTTTGAAAAGGTCATACGAGATGCTGCAGTAAACAGAAATAACACCATTTTTAACAAAAGCCACTTTCTACTTGCATATGCCAATGATATTGACATTATGGAAAGAACTTTGCTAGATGTAACTACTGCCTTTGCAAACATTGACAATGAGTCAAGGAAATAGGTCCGGTATTTAATGAGACAAAAACTAAATTAAAGGATTTAACGAACAGAAAATCTATTAGATTGAATGAATGGAACTATAAACTATAACTTCGAGGTTGTTGAGAAGTTTGTATACCTCAGTACCACCATCAATAAAATAAACGGCACCAGCTTGGAAATACGAAGAAGAGTAATACCAGCAAATAGTTGTTACTTTGTGCTGAGTAAACAATTAAGTACAGCCCTGCCTCGTCGAACGAATATAACACTATACAAACCACTTCTATTATATTGCATTTTAAAATTATTGTATTATATATGGGCATTTCCAGAAAAAGGTCAACAACGAATGAAAAATGGAAAGTGATAAAAAATTTTTGTTTCTTATCAATAATAAAGCTCAAATGTCTACACTATATATATAGAAGCATTTTTATTTTTTTTTTTTTTTTTTTATTTTCTTACCGAAATAAACAACTGTAAAAAACCATTTTTATACCCTTCACATAGTGATAAGGGTATATATCAGTTTGTCATTCCGTTTGCAATTTCTTTATTATCCGTTTGCGACACCATAAAGTATATACATACATATATTCTGGATGCTTATAGATAGGGAAGTTGATATAGCCAAGTCCGTCTGTTGAAATCAAGTTTGCGGAGTCAAATAAAAAGACACGGACCAGTTATTCGTGTTAAACTGTTAGAAATATTCCGCATACAATCGCTATTTAAAATCAGCAAAATCGGTTACTATTGACCGAGATATAAGCGAAAACCCAAAATAACCCATTTTTTAGGACAAAATCTGTGCATATATCCCTTTATATCTCAGTAAATATAGTCATTCTTGCCACAAAACTTGGCACGGATAATCTTAAAGCAGGGACCTAAATAATGGATAGGATCAGGGGAAGTGGTATTTTTTCTACAATTGCACAAATTTGGTGAAATATTTTATGGGCTATATCTCGGAAACTATAACAGCTATCGAAATCAAATGTTCTACAAAAATTAATTGGAGAACAAAGACTACGCTATGAAGAAAAATTTTTTTGGGTGGGTGGTGAAGAAGGGGTAGCTCCCATGCAAATTTTTTTTTTTTTTTTTTTTCATATATTTGTTATTGAATCTTCGCCTGTGGCGAACTAACAATAAGTGTTCAAATCTTAAAACTAGGTAGTTAATATAAGTCCAGCCAGTGCCAGACTAAAATTTAAGTTCTCATATTAATTATCAAGCTTCATATGAGCGCAACAGTATCCCTCCTTTTCAGGCGGGTGTGCCCACTATGTTGCAGGATGTTTCGGGCGAGCGGATTTGGGTGAATTTCCAGCTTATTTAAATACTTGTCCACATAGTTCAGGATTTCGCATTTAACTAGTGGAACTTGTAGATCCTTGTGGATGTTGCTGTTTTTAACATACCAAGGAGCACCAGTTATCATTCTTAGGATTTTGTTTTGCCTGCGTTGAATTTTTTCTATGTTGGATGCGGAAGCAGTGCCCCATAATTGTATACCGTAGCACCAAATTGGTTTCAAAATCGATTTGTAGAGTAGAAGTTTACAATCAAGACGAAGCACAGAGTTTCTGCCGATTAGCCAATGGATTTGTGTAGCTTTCAGTTTCATTTGCGTCAACTTCGCATCTATATGAGGCTTCCATGTGAGGCGGCGGTCTAGGTGAATACCAAGATATTTTGTCTCGGTTCGTTGAGGCACCAAATGGTTGTTAATAGTGATTGGAGGGCACGTTTCTTTGCGTAAAGTAAAAGTTACGTGAGTACATTTTTGATCATTAATTTTTATTCCCCATAATTTTGCCCATTTCTCTACTTGGGTTACGTGTTGTTGCAATTGGCACGAAGCCTCTTTAGGATCTTTATGAATACTGAAAAAAGCGGTATCATCAGCAAATGTAGACGTATGCGTAAAACAGTTGGTTGGCATATCTGCCGTGTAAAGCAAGTACAAAATTGGACCTAGTATACTCCCTTGAGGTACACCAGCCCCAATTGGTTGAGAAAAACTTATTTGATTTCCCTCTTTGATCATAAATTGTCGACCGGTTATGTACTTTTCTAAAAGGTTGAAAATATTAACTGGAAGGTTAAGCTTAAGTTTGTTTAACAGGCCTTCGTGCCATACTTTATCGAAAGCTTGAGAGACATCAATAAAAAGCGCGGAGCAGTACTTCTTTTCCTCAAATGTTTTTCTTATAACCTGTACCAGTCTGTGAGTTTGTTCGATTGTGCTATGTTGACTTCTAAAGCCAAATTGGTGATCTGGAATGCAATTGTTTCCATTCATGATCGGAGTCAGCTTGTTTTTAAAGAGCTTTTCGAACAATTTTGACAATGTTGGTAACAAACTTATAGGTCTATACGACTCCACCTTCGAAGGATCCTTACCAGGCTTAGGAATCATCTTAACTAAGGCAACTTTCCATATTGCCGGGAAATGTTCAAGCCGAATTATGGCATTAAAAATAAAAAGAATAATTCTTTTAGCGATAAACGGTAGCTCTAAAAGCATTTTGTTGCTTATTTTATCAACACCAGGAGCCTTTTTATCATTTAGGTTAACGATAGCCTTTACAACATCTGAAAATCGGAAACGTATTTCCATAGGACGTCTAGCAACAACAGGCGGTAATTCCCTCACGTCAGTACACGTGTTGGGAGTAAACACGTTTCTTAAGTGACTTGCGAACAGATCGCATTTTTCTTTGTCATTTATAGCCCAGGATCCTCTCAGATTTCGCAGTGGAGGTTTTGCGATAACGGGTCTTTTTAGACGTCTGGCAGCTCGCCATAGAGAATAATTTGTCTGGGAAGTCGCGTCTAGGCTTTCTAAATATTTATTCAGTGATGCCATTCTGTGCACCTCCAACAAGTTTTTTAATTGGTTTGTGCATTCTTTCAGTTTATTTTTAAGTTGAGGCGATCTATGCTTTTGCCATTCTCTTCGGGTTCTCCTTTTTTCAAATAAAAGCTTTTCAACATCTGCAGAAAAAATTTTGTTGTACTTGGCCTGACGATAAGTAGACGAAGCATGTTCAACGGCTTTTATAATGTTTTCATTAAGGCTGTTCAGACAATCTTCGATGTCTCCGGGTGTTTTTAGTGGTTGGCTTTCCAAACAGTGGGTGCTGATATATTTTTTGTATTTCAACCAATCTACTTTTTTAGTTAAGAAAAAAATCACTAGTTGCTATTTGATGAGGACTGCTAATAGTGATTATTGTTGGTGAGTGGTCAGAAGATAAATCCAAGGAGGCTTTGGCCTCAATAAGCTCCGGGGATATACCTTTTGCTACGCCAAAATCTATTACGTCTGGTATTTTATTGCGGTCTGTTGGCCAATATGTTGGTTGTCCAGTTGAAATAACGAAAAGTCCCATTTCAGACACGGAATCATACAAGACACGACCTTTCGGACTAATTAGGCGGGAGCCCCAGTACGTGTACTTAGCGTTATAGTCTCCAGCAGCTATAAAGCGGGGCCCTAAAGATTTGTAAAAACTGTTGTACTGATCCTTCGTTATGGAGAATCTGGGTGGACAATAAACTGACGAAAAAACGAGATTATGGTAAAATTCCTCAATGCAGACGTTTGTTGCTTGTATATAACTTTCGGAGAGACCACCCATCCACTGGTGTTTGATTCTTGATTTAATTATTATAGCTGAGCCACCACATGACCTATCTCTGGGATCTTTTGAGTCGTAAAAAGTATAGTCACATATTTTGAAAGTGCTTCTAGATGTCGTATGAGTTTCGGAAATCAACATGACATCAATTTTTTGGTGTTTTAGAAAATATTCGAGTTCGTTTTTGTGCTGGCGGATGCCGTTTGCGTTCCAGAAACAAACCCTGAGGCAGTTCATGGTCTTTTAAGCATAGCCTGCAGAAAAGCAGACTGCATTTCTTGCATCATGTTGGCCATTTGCGCCATGATCTGCGTAAATTGTTTTACCATATTATCCATTACGGCTTCGAGGCGGCTGAAATTGGGGCCCGTAGGTTCATTTGTTGGCACCTCTCTTTGTGTTGTTGGCGGGTTAGGCTTGCTTGCGTTGGGCTGGTCAGACTTTAGCGCGTTGGCATAAGAAAGTTGACTCGTAGTTGGCTGTGCTAGTGGAGGCATAGAAGTAGCTGCTATATTTAACTGCTTGGAAGGAGCAGGAACTACTTTTGGCTTTGATGATTGCCTTACTAAATTAAAAACAGGGCAGCCTCTATAGTTGGCAGTATGATTTCCACTGCAATTGCTGCATTTCTTTACACGAGGATCATCTTTTTGTTTGTCGCACTTTGTCGTAGCATGCAGGTCTCCACACACCACACAAACAGAAGGCAATTTGCAGTAAGCCTTGGTGTGACCATATTCTTGGCAATTTAAGCACTGCACGGTCCCAGATCGCTTATGTGGCGCTTCAACCACAACTCTACGATGCAAAATATATTTTAGGTCGTATATAGGGTGAGTTTCATTTTTGTTTAATTTTACATCACCAGGCTCAAGCTCCACCCGAAATAATGGTTGGGGATGCCCTTCCCTGTTTCTAATGTTTGACACAGATTTGGCTTTGAAGCCTTTGCTGCACAAACTGGCCTTAATTTCTTCCGGGTCCACATTTGAATCAATACCCTTAATCACAATCTGGAGGCCTTTTGCGGTCTTTAGTTGGTAGGTGTAAAAATTTCTCTTCTGTTTTTAAAATTCCGAAACAGTGGTACGGTAATCGTTTTCGTGATGAACTTGAATTTTGGTTTCGTAGATGTTACCACGTTTTATGTTCGACACATAAAAGTTGTTTTCACCGATCAATCCTACTAAAAGCTTAATGAGGTCGTTGGTGTTTTTCTCCCTCAAACAAATTGGGGGAGGCTTAAAAGTCTTCTTCTCGGGTAATGGAGCATCGTTTTCCTCCTGCAAGATGGCAAAACGGTTTTGCGATGACGTTGGCCTTTCGTCATCTTTCAGAATTTTTGCTGGGTTATTAATCTCTGCCGATTTGGGGCTTCTTCCCCTCTTAAGAACTGTTATGTAACGATCCATTCCTACCTGGACCTTTGGAGCTTGTGAAGAAAAATGACCGTGACCGTCTTTAGCAGCTGCTGGTTCAACACCAGAACTTGATAAGGATGAGCGCGATGAGGTTGGCACCTCGGTATTTTTTTTATAATTTTTAAAAATAGATCGGGCTAAGTTTGTCCCTTGTTCAGTAGCCTTATTTAAATTAGGAGCACTTGCACTTAAATTGTCTTTAATTATTATAGGTTTTGCACTTAAATAGTTTTTATTATATTCAGGGTCTCTGATGTTTTCATTACTAACGCTTGAGCTTAACACAATGTAAGCATTTCGGCTATTAGGTCCACTGTCACGACGATTACTGTTATTCATTAACCGTTCGCTTTTTTTTATTATTTAGTTTGTTTTTTTTTTTTTTTCTTTTCTCACTAATTTGTGTATGTAAGTATATTAATAAATTCTTTTGCCACTTATTACTAATATCACCTATTACCAATATTGCACTCGCGTAAACACGTCCGTACACTACGAGATTAAGAATGCAACTTAACAATTTTTATGAAGTTTTCGATACGCTATATCTCGAAAACTGTAACAGATATCAAAATCAAATGTTCTACAAAAAGTAATTACACGACAAAACCTACGCTTTAAAGAAAAAGTTTTTTGGGTGGGGGCAGGAACAGGGGTAGGTCTGATACAAATTAACAATTTTTATTAAATTTTCGATACGCTATATCTCGGAAACTGTAAAAGACATCGAAATCAAAAGTTATACAAAAAGTAATTGGACAACAAAGTCTACACTTTGAAGAACAAATTTTTTTTGGTGGGGCCAGGAAAAGGGGTAGCTCTCATACAAATTAACAATTTTTATGAAATTTTTGACTCGCTACATCTGGGAAACTAACAGATATCGACTTCGAATATTCTACACAAAGTAGAAATCAAATATATCATACATTTTGAAAAAAAAGTTGGAGAGGAGCAGGGGGACTAAAACATCCCATAAAAATTAACAACTTTTATTACCCTTTTAATATGAATAATGTCGAAAACTTTTAAAACTCTCGACCTCAACCCTTCTTCATCTATTTCTATTTTCCATACGAACGTTAAAATTGTGTAAAGTTTTCTATGGACTTTAAAACTCGCACAAGATTTTTTTATTACATTATTTGCAGTACAAAATAACTCAGCTGGGTATATTTTAAGACCAATGTGAAGGGTGTATAAGATTCGGCACAGCCGAATATAGCGCTCTTACTTGTTTTTCTGCGAAAACAATCCCATACAAAAAATCTATTAAAAAAGCAACAATAAAAAGTGAAAATGATGTTACTTAGCAAAAAAAAAAAAAAGCAATGACACCCACACACATGCGCAAACAACAACAACTGTAATGGCCCTGAAGAAACCTAAAAAAAGTTAAATTAGAAACAACAACTTGAGACAAAAAGACACTACTTACAAAATAGTTTACATACATACTTACAGATAAATGTAGGTATATTTTCAATTTGTAAGAATGATTATCAGTTTCTTGCTTTTTCTTTTCTCCTGTTACAGTGCCAATCGTTTGTTAAAATTAAAAAAAAAGGAATTTAATAAAAATTTTTTCAATTCATAAATTAGATTTACATATTAACGCAAACGTGCCACACAAAAAAAAACAAAAATACTTTGGTGCATACGAGTATTGGCACAAGAACTGCTAGTAGTTTTTATTTGTATATTTATTTTATTTACGTTCACTTTCTAAGGTCTTTGTTTTGTAGCGAGCTTATAAATGTTGTTATTTGACAAACTTCGGTTCAATTATATTTCGTACTCTCACACTACGAGCGACTACAAGTACATACTCGCTTTTACGTCGAGTTTCGCTACTTACTTGAATTCTTATCCGCTGCAGATATCTAGTTAATATAAGCGTTAGTGTATTGTTTTAAAATTTGTAATATTTGACGCCGAAAGTTATTTAAAAATGCAGTCAGATTTGGAAAAATGTTTAAACAATTTAAAAAGAAAAAAAAGTTCAGTGCACAGTACACTAAAAATAACTTATCGTCTTTGAAAATTAAATATGTGTATCTGTTGTGTGTGCGTATGTAAATTTTCACTTATTTAATTTCATACATTGAAATGATAACGGATATTTGCACTTAAGTATATAATTATCTAAATTTGTTTATGACCTGCGTTCTTTGTTATCATTAAATAGGTACGTACATACACCTTTTTCAATAATACCTTTCTTTAGGAAAAGTTTAATTTACTTACTTGAAAATCATTTTTGAGGGTATCTATTTATTTTAACATAGCATCAAAATAAAAGTAAATTTTGAATCGAGATTAAAATAGTTGATCGTAAAATCGAAAATCGATTTTCGGCTTTGCTTACCATTCCCTATACTCTTCCTTGCTTCAAAACACAATAAATATATCACGTAATTTTTCATTCCTTTCTTGTTTTTGGAGGAACTAAAATTGTACGAATGTCGCGTCTGTCGCACATAGGGGTATTTCGCCATTTTAGCCGGACATTACTTTTATTTATTTTTTACAATTAAGCTTTTTAAAAATTACTGAGTAATCCTAGATTAATGAAACTTGGCAGGAACATGTATTGTAGTCATAGGCATTTAAAAATACATAATAAAAATCGAACCAAGAGGGAAAAAGCTCACCTTAGAAGAACTAATACCACCTCTGGAAAATTAAATTTTTTTTTTAAGTTTTAAATACTATTGTTATGCACATGCAACTTTAAACGTAAGCGAAAGCTAAAAAAATCAACACTAGGACAGTGTCGTCCTCTCCCCTTTCGTGGGCGGCGGCATAAAGTAAAATTTGCAAAAATTATGTATATAATAAAAATAATGGAAAACTTACGCCCAAATACTATAAAAGTAAAATTTTTAAGCTTTTGTGGGTAGGAGCAGAAATGCCCCCAAACCCCACCCCCCAAAACGGCTTTGTACAAAAAATTTTTTTTTATATATTTTGCTAATTTTCACGAAAAATTAATTTTTAAGCTTGTTTGTCGCTTTTTTAGTAATTTGATATATTAAATTTATCTGAAAATAAGTAATTTATATATAACAATAACTTATTTACAGAAGTAACCATTAATTTGAAGTATAAAAACAAAAACTAATATATTTAGAAAAATATCCCTTTGCACTAAGAACAGAAGTGCTACTGTTCTTATTCGTCTGTTTCTTCAAAGACGTCTTCTAAATCTGAATTCTCCATAATATCAAGTACAGGGGGAAGCAATGACTTTTTTTTGGAGTTTGTCTTATGCTAGTCATCAGTGGGTCAGAACTGAGCAAAAGTCTATAAATAATATCTACGTTACACCAAACTCTTGAAAACTTTCTTGCAAAATTCTGCCTGTAAATCCGAAAATGTTTGTTTCGTGGCTGAGGCTTCTTCTGATAACAACCCAATAGGCAATTGATCCATGTATTAAAACCATGTGCATTGTAAACTAAAAAAATTTTTTGAAACTGTATAAGCACTGTTTCGCCGCTGACATGTCACCATCTCCTTGACATTTTGAAAGTTCACACAATTTTCTATCTAAAAATCGCCATTTCTCTTTATCAGATTTATCTTTACATTCCCGTACTATTTTTAGTAACTACTAGCTGACCCGGTGAACTTCGTACCACCTAATAATCATTGAATATATGAATTTTTTAAAAAGAGTACAAAGCTTATTTAGTCAAATAGTTTATTGGAATATATTTATAAGAAAAACAAAAATTTAAAAAGATTACAAAAATAAGGAAGCTCTGTATTTTCGTGCTTAAGGTTAGTTTCCTTTAGTGCAGTACCTTGTGATATATGACATTTTTCGTTTTGTTATTAGGCGCAAGTATAAATAAAGTATTTGGTTTGCCCACACGTGAACATGAAACGTATAGTTGGCCATGAGAAAAACGTGAATTCTCTAAATTAAGACCACAAATACTCAAGGATTGTCATTGTGATTTTTTAATCGTCATTGTGAATGCAAGACGAATAGCAAATTGAGTTCGCTTAAACTCAAAAAGCATATCGGTTGGTATAATCGGAATTCTCGGTATGAGAACTTCTTCACCTTAGAATTTTCCTCTAAGTATAATTGTGTGAATAACATGGGCTATTAGTTTTGTTATTACTAAGCGCGTTCCATTGCAAAGTTTTGGTTGGTTTAAATTTCGAAGCACGATAACTACCGAGCCTACCTTCAGTTGTAAGCTGTGCGGTGGTAAGCCAGGTACATCCAAGGAGTTTAAAACTTCAGTTGAATAGTTGGTGGCTTCATCTTCGTTTGTTTCACAATCAATAGATTTAAAAGAATGCATAGTACCAACGATTTGATTTTGAACTAAATACATATATAGTTTAAATCATCCACATCTATATTTTTAGTTGATAAAATTGCCCGTTCACTCAACCAGTCATAATTCTTCCCGTTAGCAATTATGTTGGCAAATACTTTCTTGATAAGCTCTTCTTTTGACGATACAAAATTACAAAAATTTTGAGGAAACGAAATCAGTCCGTTTGATTCGTCCACGGGAATACGGCCATTACCGATAGTCAACAATTAGTTGGAAAAATCTTGAGCTGAGAAATCGTTGAGCAATGTAACTTTCATGTTTTCTGTCAACTGCAGTATCTTTGCAAAACACCACAGACTTGAGGATTTAACGCAAGCATTTATTCGATCAGCAGCCTTCGATCTTGGAATGACTGGCAGTGTTTGGCGGAAATCACCAGACAGTAAAATCATTACACCTTTAAAACATCTTGAGTCACTGCGCAGATCTTTTAGTGTTCTTTCAAGAGCTTCAATTGCGCGTTTGTGTGCCATTGTGCATTCGTCCCAGATATTGACATTACACGCTACTAAAACTTTGGACATGACGGAGTTTTTCGCAATGTTACATGTCGGTTGCTTTATATTTTGAAGGTTTAATGATAATTTTAACACTGAGTGATCTGTGCGGCACCCTTCTTACAATGTGGCCGCTATTCCAGATGAAGCTACCGCTACAGCAATGTTGGATCTCGTACAAACAGTGGCTAAAATCAATGACATGACGAAAGTCTTCCCAGTTCCACCGGGGGCATCAATTGTCTTCAATATTTTATCATAGACTTCCTTCTGTTGGAGGTCTAAGAGGGAAACATTGGTTTGAACTAATTGGTTCAAGTCATGTCGATCGTATTCACGTTCACGCTCCAATTCTTGATTTAGTAGCTCATTCATTTAATGTTCTGGTGCTGGCAGTCCTAACCTGACTAACAAACTGCCGCAAATAAGGTAACACATGTCTTCAATTAAGAGCAAGGCCCGTTTATGCATAATTTTTTTCTCCATATTATTATTATTGAATCTTCGCTAATGCGAAATCTTAAAATTATGTAATTGATATTAGTCCAGTCAGTACCAGACCAAAATTTAGGTTCTTATAATAAGGTAAATAAGATTATGCATCTTCGCATTGGCTTCAAGATTTGGATTTCTCGAGCTGACACGACATTGGTTTAAAATGACACATTATCCTTGTATTTGTTCCACAGGTGACTTTGACTTGACGGGAAGCATGTCAATAGCAAATAATGACAATAGCAAATAATGTTCGTATACCTATGCCTCAGCGACTGTCGTATCCCAATGAGTATCGTTTTTAAGCAAATTGAGTTCTTTACATGCAGCACGAAATGTTGGACAGACTATACCATTAACAGTACGTAATGCTGCAAATGATGTTGGACCACGAACATTCACCAGCAACAACCGCAAATAAAACCATTCATCATTCTTCGGATGAACTGAATAAATACGACCAAGAGCATCACTTGAACGCACATCCGGATGCCCAGGAACCATAGTGCCTTTCTTTCGACATTAAAATTTTTTGAAGAAGCGTTCCAAGTGTAATACCGTGGCATCTCCGAGTAAAGTAAAGTTTGTGCAAACGGATCGCTTTGACAAACAGCAAAGAAACTTGTCAATGTTGTCGCTGGAGGTATTTCAGCACGTTGAACAATATTTGCCGCAGTAAAATATAATCGTTGGCCATTTTCCAGATGCACTGCTAAATGTGCAACAGTGGGATGACATTCGTGAATAGGGAATTAGACTATACGCCAAACCGCCTAACTTGGTAACGCGTAATTTCATCGTTGCCATTGGAGGTTTGGATGCTAAAAACAACCAAATCGCTGCCTTTCGTGACACATTAGCAGATGTACTTGATCGACTTCACTGAATTAGAATATTAAACATTGCAAACTGTCTTAAATGATTTGGAAATAAGTGGCAAATATAGCGCAGTCCAACTGTTGTCAATCACAAAACCGTTTCCTTTTACTTTCTTTGTAATAGTTTGATCGTTGTCATTGGGCGATCAACGCCGATACAGTGGATAACCGTCATTGCCAGTGATAGTTTCCGCCGTCAATTTTCGTGGATAATATTTGGAACACAGTGGATAACCGTCATTACCAGTGATAGTTTCCGCCGTCAATTTTCGTGGATAATATTTGGAACCAGTGTTGCCAGCTTAGGTGTAATTACACATTTCATGTGTAATTTTTCCTTTCATGTGTAGCCCATGTGTAATTGGCTGCATGTGTAATTCATGTGTAATTTAAAATTTAATCATTTTTGATAATTATTTTTTTTTAAATATATAATAAGTTTTTTATACTTGTATTTAAAAACAAGTAAGATCGCTATATTCGGCTTTGCCGAATCTAATATAACCTTCACATTGATCTTTTTATAGCCATCTGATCTGACCGAGTTATTTCGTAATGCAAATATTATAATAAAAATAAAGTCGATAGCTATTCTAGTTTTAAAAATAGAAAACTTTAGAAAATAATAACGTTTGTATCTATAAAAGAAATATCATGTAGAAGGTTTAAGGCCAACAGTTTTCAACTTATTTCGTATTAAAAGTTTAATTAAAGTTGTTCATTCGTATTTTTTCCAAAGAGTATGCATTATTGTCCAGTTACTTATTGTGGAACATTTGAAGTCGATAGATGTTATAGTTTCCGAAATATAGCGTATCAAAAATTTTACAAGAACTGTTAATTTGAATGGGGGTTGCTCCTGTCCTTGCTCTAATCCAAAAAAATTGTTTTTCAAAATGTAGGTGTTATTTTAAAATTACTTGTTGTAGAACACTTGACTTCTATAGCTGTGATTGGATAATATACTTTACGAAATTTGTGCTTCTACATGAAAAAGTTTTCCCCTAATTTAGGTCTCTATCTTTAAAGTATCCGTGCTAAGCTTTGTGGTTATTTTAGAGTTTCGCTTGCATTTTGGTCAATAGTAAACCGATTTTGCTGATTTTAAATAGCGATTAAATCAGGTATATTTCTGATTATTTCCTGAGCGACTTTTTTAAGGTTTGAAAACATGATTTTAAAAGACACACAGATGGACAGACATGGCTTTATCGACTTACCTATCTATAAGAATCCAAAATATTTATACTTAATGGGGTCTAAAATAAATATTGTAAAAATCAAAAATGGAATGACAAACTCATATATGCCCTTATCACTATGTGAAGGGTATAAAATTTTAAAAAATGTAAATCATTATTTTCTTACACAAAAAAAGTATATGTTTCCAACAAAAATTTTCAAGTAATTAGTCATTACAAATTTCTTACTTTTATTTTTACTTTTGCTATTACATACCGTCTGTATAACTAAGCAGTTGTTAGATAATGAGTTATTTCTTATCTAAAATTTAGGCTTATAGTTTCACTTTGACAATTTCTTAACTTATTCTAACTTAATATTTTAAGCCAGCATTTTAAGTGCAACAATGAGTAACTGGGGGCAACAGGAGAAGGTAATCATAATGCCAATAAAGTAATAGCTTATTTAAGTCCCTCTTTGTAATCGAGGATGGTAAGTACTTACTTAACTCCCTCTTTGTAAGCGAGCATGGTAAGTACCTGCCTCCAGTGTCATCGCCATGTTAAAATAATGTGTTAAAATGCTAAAGAGTAAGAGTTTTTTGGATTTTTACTAATTTTAAAATCAAGTTTTTGATGGGTTATTAAATTTAGAACAAAAACGCTTTAAAAAAAATCATGTGTAATTCGTAATTTCATGTGTAGTTTTGAGTTGATCCATGTGTAATTTAACATTTCGTTGGTGGTAACACTGTTTGGAACACTTGCCATCGACCATGCACGGAGATTGGGGGTTGATGGTGCCACACGGCTCATGAATCATATATGTAATTACAACATCATAAATGTAGTTCTTGATCTGTTTCAGGATCAGGGATCTCGGCACTTTTAATATCATCTTTCTGGTCTGGTCGAACTTTTCGACTAGCCAAATAATAATGTGTGCATGCGGCAAGCCTCGTTTTTGCCATTTTATTAAATACATCCAGCATCGAGTATCTCCGAACACGTATTGCCTAACAATATATATAATCAGCAAACGAATTTTTTGCCTAAACACACACAATTCACAAAATATTATCCTTAATAGCGTGTCAATAACGTATAAACATGTTCTGTTTCTTTCTTTGATAATTACTGAAAATTACTGATAAAGCGTGAATAGAAAAGCTGAGCCTATCGCATCTTTTATGCTGGGAAGCTATTACCAAGAAAAATTTCACAAACAGTTCAGTTTATAATGGCTTCATTATTTTCTAGCCCTATCCGCCACCTGAAAATATTTTTTTTTATTTTTTTAGATGTTTGCGTTAATGACTCGCTAACTGACAGACAGATTTATCACTGCATAGCCTAAATGCTTAAGGCAAGACTTGAAATAAGTATTGGTTAATTTTGTAGCTTCTGAACTAAAAAAAAATAGAATTATAGTTTAATTTACGCTCGACAGGTTTATAAGTTATAAATGCCTTTTTAGTACTTTTTTTTAAATATTAGACCACCAGAGGCGAGACAGGATAAAAAACCATATTTTGAAAAGGCTTATATCCACTTTTGTACCTTCGGAACCGAAAAATTGAAAAAGGAGCTCAAATTATATTTTGAAATTGCGTTCGACAGATCTCGAAAAATATGAATATAAAATTTTGATAATTTTGATCCTAAGGGGTAAAAAGGGATAAACATTTAGTGGCAATTTTTAGGTTATTTCTGTTTCTTTTAAACTTATAATTTAAATTGCGTTCAACTGGTTTATGAAAAATATTAACACGTTTTTGAAGTTTTTTTACAGTTATTGAGGCTTATATAAGAAAGCATTTTTGTTGTATGGAAGGTGCCATACCCATTATTCCTTTTTTTTCCCATACTTACGTCAGTATGTATATTAGCAAACAGAAACATACATAGACAATTTGAGACTCTAGGTATAAGAATTATTAAAGTACATGTAAAAAAATATACAATTGTATGGGAGGTGCCACACCAAAAAGTTTGGAGACCTTAGCTGTTACAGTTATTGAGATACACATATAAATATTTCCATGCTATTAGAGGTTCCAAACCCATTATTCACTTCCTGCCTATACTCGTCTTAGTTATACATTTTAACATCATAAATACCCATATCAAATTTGGAGATTTCAGCTGTTACATTTATTGACATATAAATGTAAAAGATATTTTCTTGTAAAGGAGGTGCCACGCCTATTATTATCTTCACGTCCAAACTCAGCCTAATTGTAAGCATCAACATCGTAAACATCTACACAAAATTTGGAGATTTTAACCCATACACAGCTGAATTATGCATATTACCATTATAAACATCTTTACAAAGTTTTAAGAGTTCAACTGTTACAGTTATTGAGATATATAAAAAAGCTATTTTCGTTGTATGGGAGATACGCCGCCCATTTATTTTTTTCCGCCCATACAGAGAACAATTATGCATATTATTCAGCTATTACAGTTATTGAGATATATAAAAAAAAACTATTTTCGTTGTATGGGAGGTGCCACGCCCATTTATTTTTTCCCGCAAATACAAAGCTTAATTATGCATATTATCACTATAAACATCCGTACGAAGTTTGGAGACTTCAACTATTACAGTTATTTAGATATATACAAAAAACCATTTTCGTTGTATGGGAGGTGCTACGCCCATTTATTTATTTTATGCATATTAGCACTATAAACTTCCGTACTAAGTTTGAAAACGTCAGCTATTGAAATATATGCAAAAACTTTTTTCGTTGTGTGGAAGGTACCACGCCAATTTATTTTTTCCCGCCCATATAAAGCTCAGTTATGCATATTAGCACTATAAACATCCGTACGAACTTTGGAGACTTCAACTATTACAGTTATTGAGATATATACAAAAAACTATTTTCGTTGTTTTGGAGGTACCACGCCCATTTATTTCTTCCAGCCCATATAAAGCCTAATTATGCATATTAGCACTATAAACATCCGTACGAAGTTTGGAGACTTCAACTATTACAGTTATTGAGATATATACAAAAAACTATTTTCGTTGTATGGGAGGTGCCACGCCCATTTTTTTCTTCCAGCCCATACAAAGCCTAATTATGCATATTAGCACTATAAACATCCGTACGAAGTGTGGAGACTTCAGCTATTACAGTTGTTGAGATATATACAAAAAACTATTTTCGTTGTATTGGCGATGCCACGCCCATTTATTTCTTCCCGCCCATACAAAGCTTAAGTATGCATATTAGCACTATAAACATCCATACGAAGTTCGGAGACTTCAGCTATTACAGTTATTGAGATATATACAAAAAACTATTTTCGTTGTATGGGAGGTGCCACGCCTATTTATTTTTTCCCGCCCATACAAAGCTTAATTCTGCATATTAGCACTATAAACATCCGTACGAAGTTTGGAGACTTAAGCTATTACAGGTACTGAGATATGTACAAAAAACTATTTTTGTTGTATGGGAGGTGCCACGCCCATTTATTTGTTTCCGCCCATAAACAACTCAATTATGCACATCAGTAAATAACTTACCTACACCAAATTTTGAGAGTTCAGCTATAATAAGTATTGAGTTATGTGAAAAAAACTGTTCAATTTGTATGGGAGGTGCCACGCCCAGTCGGAATTTCAAAAAATAAATAAGCCTAAAACGCATTCCCAGATATCGGGTATGTCTTTTTTTCAAGTTTCATTAAAATCGTTCCAGCCGTTCTTGAGTTATAAGCGGTGTCACTAACAAAAAAAATTGTTCTTTTATATATAAGATTATCTTGTATAAGCTTTTTCCATTTTACTCTCGTATTTTTAAAAGGGTTCTGGAAACAATTTCGTGCAATAACCACAATATATATGTATGCGCCAAAAAAATTAGTACTTGAAGCTCAGATTTGTTTCTCTTTAAAGAATAATTTTGTTTTAACAATTTTTAAAGGTACATTTATTTTGTTGCATAAAATAGCGTTATTAAAAAAGCTGTCGCACAGGTATACATTACCAGTTTAGGGGCGGGTAAAAACTACTGCCGCGCACATTCCTTTTTATACATGCAATGTCGGTGTAAAACCCAATTTAACCTGTTTAAAATTAATTTCAATTTACCTGTAATAATTTAAATAAAAAACATTAAAAAACAATCAGTTATCCAAACTGTTTCGGCGTATATCCGATTTTCCGTAGAGAAATGAAAAATGAGACAACACCAGTTAAGAGTTTGATTTCAAATAGATTAATCTTTATTTTTATAATGAAGTTTACCTTAAAAAGGTGATTTTGTATGGCACGTAGTGCAGTTGTTGATAACCAATAAACGAATAATTTATTTTTTATGTATACCTATATAAAAAGGTAACCAACAATATTTAAGTACCGTTAGCGGTTCATGTAATAACTATAAAAGGCTAAGTATTAACCTATTACAGGCCGAACTCACTGGTTTGTACTTAAACATTGCCGGCCACCTTGCAACGATACAGTTTGTTGCAAATAAATATATATAAATAAATATGTGAGCCAGAAAGGAATCCGGATGATAAAATATGTTAAGTCATTAAGGACTTCTGATGATAAGAAAGTTTGAGTCATTAAGGACTCCTGTTGAGACGAAAGTTTGAGTCATTAAGGACTCCTGTGGACTGTATAAATATGGTGAAGTTGAGTCATTAAGGACTCCTGTGGACTGTATAAATATTTTAAAGTTGAATCCATTTGTCTCTGGGAAGGGAAAAGGTTAGTACTTGTAAATTGATAAAAAGTGATATAAAATTATAATTCATTTAAAACTACAAGCTTGGTTATTGGTCGATTCATTATCCCATTCTGAGTACGAATATCAGCCACACGAACGTGACCATCACAACCGGTATAAATTTTCTCGACAATACCTAATTTCCACGAAGTGGCTGGTAATTGTTCGTTTCTGACAACTACTACACTTAGCCCATTAAGTCTGCGTTCACTCTACAAATTTTAATAAATTCAAAAAAAAAACTTAAGTATGTAAATTGAAAAAAAAATGATTTTATTAATTTTTTTCTGTGGGCTCTTAGATTAAAAAAAAAACAAAAAAAAATAAAATTGGATTCTTCATTTTATAGTTAACGGTATGTAAGCTTTATAACAAGTAAAAATAAGAACAAAAAAGTCTGCGTTCAGTCTTAAAATTATCACAATATTAAAGAAAAATGACTAAAAAAAATTTACCTTAATACTTGGTAGGATAACCACGTTGTTTTAAAACTTCACTCAGTCTATTTGGCATGGAATTTACCAGCTTTGCAGTTTCCTCAGAAGTAATCTTTGCCCATTCTGCCTGAATAACACTTCGCAAAGTTTCTTTGCTTGTTATAACATGCTGACGGATTTTTTTTTCTAGCAGATCGGGCGATTGTGGTGGAGTTTTTAACTGTTTGGAGCATTATACAGCAGCCAAAGCCTAACGATCTCTGATGTGTGCTTCGGATCGTTATCTTTCTGAAACCAAAACGCCGGTAATAAGTTTAGTTTCTCTGCACTTTGCTTTAAATTTCTCTTTAAAATGTTTAAATATCCCCATTTATCCATTGTTGATTCAATAAATTCAAGTTGACCAACTCCACCAGCCGCCATACAACCCCAGACCATAACTCCACCGCCACCGTGTTTGACCGTACCAACTAGGTTTTGTTTTTCAAGCGCTGCTCCTTGTTTTCTCCATACAATTTGACGACCTTTTATGCCAAAAATTCAATATTTACTCTCGTCGGAAAATAACACTTGTTTCCAAAACTCTGGAGGCTTATTTATGTAATTGTGGGCAAACTCAATCCGCTTCTGTCGGTTCACATGTGAAATGAACGGTTTGCGCCGAGCAACTCTACCATGATATCCAGCTTTTCGCAAAACTTTCAGCACTAATGCTTTTATTAAACGCCTGCTTAACATTTTCAACAATTTCTGAGGATGTTATTCGAGGATTCTTCTTAACCAGAGTGAGTATTTTGCGCTCTTCGCGGGCCGATAATATTTTTGGTCGCCCAGACCGTGGCTTAGATGTTAAAATTCCTGTTTCTTTAAAATTATTAACCACGCGCTGAACAGAGGAATATGTTCTTCCAAGTATTTCACCAATATATCGATAACTTTTCCCCTCTTTCCACATTTTAATAATAATTTTTCTCTCTGGTACACTAATTTCTTTACCTTTGACCTCCATGCTAAACAAAAACTACGAACTTTCAAACTACGTGCGTCACGAAGTTAGTTTACAGATCAATTAAAATAGTAGATAATAAACAGCTAGCAAAAATAAGAAAAATCTTCTTTTAAGATAACGGTATTTCTCACATACCAAAGCTGAACGCAGACTTTTTGGCTATTTTGTTTATTTGTTGTTGCACTTACATGCCGTAAACAAAAAAATTACGAGAGAAATTTGGGGGTGGTTTGCTTTTCTTTAAAGGAATAGGGAAAATGATCATAACAAAAGAAATTTTTTTGTGTTACATAGCTTAATTGTGTTTTTATATTAGGTTTACACAAAAAAACGCAAGGTGAACGCAGACTTTATGGGCTATGTGTAGATCACTAATAGCAATGTCTCTTTGTGGATGTTTCCACTTATAACGTTTGTGCAAAGTAACCAAATACTCTTCTTTCCATCTTTTGCAAAATTAATGAATCATGGCCTTTACCTTACGATATCGATTGACTATACTTATTGACTCATCATAAATTGTAGGTTCGGGTGGGGCTAGGATAGCGGATCTAATCAAAAAATGACCAGGAGTAAGAGACACAGGCTCATCAGGATTATCAGGCATTGGACAAAGCGGACGCGAATTTAAACACGCTTCGATCCTAGTCAGGATCGTAGATAATTCCCCAAAGGCATATTTCGACGCCTGCATTTCCTTTCGAAAATGAAGCTTGAAACTTTTTACCCCAGCTTCCCAAAGACCCCCCATGTGCGGGGCCCCAGCTGGTATAAATCGCCATTCTAAACCCTGATGACCAAACGTAGAAAGCATTCTGGCCTGGCATTCTTTCAAAAACGTTTTAAAATCCCTTGAAATTTCATTCGCTGCCCCCACAAAATTTGTACCATTATCTGAAAACATGGTTTTAGGGCAACCTCGACGAGAAATAAACCTGTTAAACGCAGCCAAAAAGGTATCCGTTGACAAATCCGATGCTGCTTCTAAATGTATCGCCCTCGTAGAAAAGCAAACTAAAATACAAACATATCCTTTCGTGATCTTACAAGACCTGCCATTGTAATTTCTAATATCGAAAGGGCCGACCCCCGTGGTAGTGAAGGCCCTATCCAAACTTGTACGTTCAGGGGGAAGAGCAGCCATTATTTGACTACAAGAGCGTTGTCGATCAATAAGACAACGTTTGCAACGACGAACAACTGTGCGAACCAGAGTTCGCAATCTGGGTACCCAATACTCACAACGATATATTCTAAGCATCAGTTGACTACCACCGTGAATAGACACTTTATGTATGAACTCTGCCATCAGTCTAGCAAATCGAGATTCACACGGAAGAATAATGGGATATTGTTCACGATATGATAACGAAGGGGACTTAACGAGTCGGCCATTCAATCGCATAACTTGTCGTTCATCAAGAAAGGGATTCAAGGGTAGCAAAGAACTTTTCTATGGTAACGTGCCCTTATCCAAAAGACATTTATACTCTTCAGCGTAAAACGCCTTCTGAGCAACAATAGCCAAACGTAATTTTACCATATTAAGTTCATCACTGGACACAACACACGTTCTATATTTAAAGCGCCCTCTACAAGCAGAATGTGTGGAATGAAGAAAGCGATAAATATACGCAATAACACGCAAAGCTCTATCCAATGTAGAAAACCTATCCAATACATCTTCAAATTTCGAGAAAAATTAAGCATGCACTTTAACTTTGCGACTTTCAATGTCCGTATCAAGATTTTGAAGATTATTTGTATCCCACTGTGATTTCTCCTTACTAAGCCACGACGGGCCATGCCACCAAAGACTACTATTCGATAAATTAAGAGGATCTACCCCCCGGCTGCCAAAATCGGCAGGGTTATCCTCAGAGCGAAGGTGAAACCAATTATGGTTCCCCGTATTCTCTTGAATACGACACACTCTGTTTGCCACGAAGGTGGTCCACGAACAAGGAGGTTTACGTAACCAAGCAAGGACGATCGTAGAATCCGTCCAACAATAAATTTTCCGAAGAGAGATATCAATCTCACTAAGTACGCCTTTCAGCAGCTCCGAAGCCAAAACCGCACCACACAATTCAAGTCGCGGCAAAGAAACTGACTTAATTGGAGCTACCTTCGTCTTCAAAAATAATAATCTAGTATGAATCTCCCCATTTGGACACTCAATACGGATATAAATTACCCCAGCGTATGCCTTTTCAGAGGCATCCGAAAAGACATGAAGTTCAGTATTCGAACTCTCATAATATCTAACCCATCGTGGTTGTATGAACATAAATAATAATAGTTGTTTATCGTTTGATCTTTATTTCAACAATGATCATATTACAAAACACTTAACTAACTTAAAGCTAAGAATGTTTAAGGAATGCAAAGAATGCAATCCCGTTAGAAATTGTATGCATTTATTTGAAATATGTACATATGTATATTATTAATTGAGAAACAAACAAAGGTAAAAAAAGGAATGAAAAGAGCGACAAGTTATTTAAATGACTGAATTCATTAAATATAAAAAAAATAGATTTTACAATAAATATTTATATTATTATTTTGACCGAACAGTGGTATTTTAATAAAGTTCACTTTATCGAAAACTTCAACAAACTTTAGCCATTCCCCCTTCGTTGACCTCTAGTGGGCAAACTTTAAAAAAGAAAGAATCCAACTGTGCATTCCAGAGAATTCCTAAGGTTTTCGAACTGCTGGCCTCTTCAAATACCAACAGTTTAGAGTCAACCAAGTGTTCAGACGGTAATCCCTGCCAAATCGATTCATCATTCGCGGTCCATTTCCTGAGTTCAAACCCAGCCGACAGCAGTGCAGTGTTTATCTGATCCCGTGCCGCCACAGCACTCAAGACATCGTGCGCACCGGTCAACACGTCGTCGACGTACATTCCTCTCCTTAAAATATCCGCGGCGAGGGGGAACTCTTCCTGACAATCATTTGCCAACTGCAAAAGAGTCCGAATGGCCAGGTAGGGAGCACAATTTAAACCAAAGGTTACCGTTTGCAGTTCATACTCGGATACTTGCTCCTCCGACGAACTTCGATATATAATTCGTTGAAAAGGGGTGTGATTCGGATGAACACGAATTTGCCTGTACATCTTTGAAATATCACAATTAAACACAAATTCGTATAAACGCCAACGCACAATTAATGAAACTAAATCAGTCTGCAAGGTAGGGCCTACAAAAAGACAGTTGCTCAAACTATTACCATTAGACGTCCTATTTGACGCATTGAAAACGACTCTCAGTTTTGTACTTTTTCTCTCAGGTTTAATCACGGGATGATGGGGCAAATAGCATGACAAGGTAACGGCTCGGTCTGTAGTTCCCACAGGACGCATGTGATCCGACGCCAAATAATCCATTAAAACCTCGTCATACATACTCTTTATCTCAGGCCTACGTACGAGAGAAGATTCAATCCTACAAAACTGTTTCATAGCACCCGTTTTCGAAGTTCCCAAATTCAACTCTTTGGGAAACTAAAAGGTAATGACACAATATATCTACCTGAAGCATCACGTTTGGTAGTTTTTCGATAAATTTCCCCACAGATCTTATCTGAAGGTGAAACAATCTTACCCCGTGGAGCCTCCTCGATCTCCCAAAATTTCAAAAGATTCTTATTTAAGCTATCTTCCTCGGAGAAGGAAACAGCTGTGGAAAATACCCTTATACTATCAACACTAACAGAATTGGTTGGGCCTGTCAGAATCCATCCAAAAACGGTTTTCTGAGCCATTAACGATCCAAAAATATTTCGACGAACTTCATCAAGAATGATTTTGGGGTATAAGTCAGCGCCGAGTAAAAGATCTACTGGTCTGCTTATGTAAAAATTGCAATCCGCCAATTGTAAATTTGGTAATTCACCCTCTATATCTGAGGGACAAATAAAGGACGGTAAATTACCTGAAATCGAAGATAAAACGGGGGGCGATGTCGATAAATAAATCCGATTGTCTATAGGAGACCCAACTTTAATCGAACAAATTTTCGTAGAAGTAGTAGAAGCCCCTGAATCAACGCCGGAAATCTTAACATTCGTAGAATGTGACGGAAGTCGCAATTGATTTCGCAAACGCTCAGAAATAAAGGAAGCTTCAGACGCTGGGTCTATTAGTGCCCTTGCTGGGTACATAGTACCATGACAAATAATAGAGACCATAGCAGTACCTAATAACACAGACGAATTCTGTGCTATGTGATAAACTTGACGATTCGAATTAGCGCGGGCAGCGGCCGATGTTGAAGGCAACTGTGGATCGATCCCATGCTGCTGAACAGCTGGCCTCGCACTAGCTGTATCGGCCATACTCGGCGTCGATACAGTATATGCAGACACTTCCCGATGAAGCAAGGTGTGGTGTCTTTTGTTACAAATAAAACAACTATGTTCGCTCTTGCAATCCTTCACCTCATGTGACCTTGAAAGACAATTAACGCAGCAATGAAATTTCTTAATGTTCGAAAAGCGGCCAGAAACAGATAAATTCTTAAAACGGCGACAAAGTCGCAACATATGATTTTATTTCGGACATAAATACAAGTATTCGATAAACTGGTACTAGACAAATGAGACTTTACCTTTTGCTCTTTAACTTTTTATCAGAATCCATATTCGTTAAATCGCGTATACAATCTAAAGTCTGAATTCGTTCCGTTAAAAACAGATTTAAATCCTTCCACAAGGATAAGGCAGTTTTGTCCCTAATCGTCTGTTCCCAAAGCGTGACCGTCTGAGATGGTAATCGCTGTATACAAATAAATACAATAAGTGGATCCCAGTTCTCAGTCGATATATTATAAATTGGCATTGCTGTCAAAAACCCATTAATACCGCGTTGTAGCGTCTTCAAAGCCGAACTAGTCTCCTTCGCGATCGATTCTAAACTGAACAAACACTTTAATTGATTATTGACCAACATGCGAGGATTTTCGTATGTGTCCTTCAAATTCTTCCATGCTATTTCAAACCCAGAATTTGTCAACGGACACTTTGATACAATATCCTTGGCATCCTTACCGGTCCTCTTTATTAAATAACACAATCTTTCAATGTTACTAAGACGACTCTTATTTATATATAAAGCTGTAAAAAGATCCCTAAATGTCGGCCATGAAAGATAATCACCATCAAAGATATCCGTATCACATGGTGGAAGCGGTAAATTGTGACAAACATTCTCATTATTTGGCGCAACATTTCCTATAGTAGGATTTTCGGCTGCCTTAGATTTGGCCTGAAGCTCATCAATTTTAATACGCATAGCCGTTAAACATCTGGCATAAGTATTAAACGTGCTCTGATATTTTCCAGCAACCACTTCAGAAACCTCCGGTGCTGTCTTTGAAGAAGCATCAATATCAGATAAGCATTGTTCATATTTATCCTTCACCTTTTCCCATAACTTCTTTAACTCATCACTCAATACCTCTATATAATATATATGCTGGTCTTCTTCACGAATTTTATTAAAATTCACTTCAAATTTAAACACAGCATCTGAGTAAACCCTTCGAGTAGTTTAAACGACATATTTAAGTTAATATTATGACAAAAGTTATTTCAAAACTGGGAAAAAGGTCAAGCAAAAATATGGCAGCGTTCAATACTGTATTAAAATTTTCAAACTTTTTTATAAAAAATTACTAATCAATTTTATATAGCCAATTCGACCGACCGTAGGGTGACTTCTGCAATTCCAGTAAGAAGATATCTTTTATTAATTTTCTTCACAATAATTATGATAAATTTACGAATCAATATTAAACACAATTTGCCTTTATTTATTCTTTTTTTACTATTTAAATTATTAAAACTTGTTTTTCAATAAATTTATTTAGTTTATTTTCAAAATATATTTATACATATATGTATATGTGTACGTATGTATGTAAACTATTCCGTTTTGTTGCAACCCCGTTGATTTTTTTTTGCTTACACGGCCGCAATATTAAGTCAACTTAATTTTTTTACAATTTCTTTTTATTTAATAACTTTTAAATTTTTTTCTTTTTAATTCACAGATTTATTTAACACTTTTAAAAAAATTTTATTGTTTAAGCTGTCCGTCCGCGTAAACAAACTTAGTTTTGACAAACTAACGATCGCGAGTTGCAGAAAATTCGAAATGCGGTTGATTTAAATGTTTAATGATCATTAATAAACCAATAACCAATTGCTTTTCTTTTGTTTAATTATTTATTTTTTCTAGTTTTTTGACCTTTTTAATGTTAATAAATAAGTCTATTTTTTTAAGCTTTAGGTCTATTTTTATGTTTATTTTTTTGCAAATTTTTTCAATATTTCGCCACTCCGTTGTGTGGCATCATCAGGAGGTTATTTCAGTTAAATATTAAATTTGTTATTTTGGTTTTAAAATTAGCTTTTGGCTTTTCGAATAACGATTATAAATATTATAACGATTATAACATATATATAAACATAAAAATAGACCTAAAGCTTAAAAAATAGACTTATTTACTTTTCTTTTGTTTTATGTAAAAAGCACATACACATAAATATGAAAAATATGCACTTATGTTTTTTTTTCTTTTTCTATTTAAAAACACAAATCACTTTTAATCAATTTACTAACCTGTGTTCCTTTTGTATTTGGTGAATTGTAAATTAATTTAATCCTCGAAAAAGGCGATGATACTCTTAAGGGTTGTTTTATCCGGTTCGAAGGACCAATGTTTCGGCGTATATCCGATTTTCCGTAGAGAAATGAAAAATGAAACAACACCAGTTAAGAGTTTGATTTCAAATAGATTAATCTTTATTTTTATAATGAAGTTTACCTTAAAAAGGTGATTTTGTATGGCACGTAGTGCAGTTGTTGATAACCAATAAACGAATAATTTATTATTTATGTATACCTATATAAAAAGGTAACCAACAATATTTAAGTACCGTTAGCGGTTCATGTAATAACTATAAAAGGCTAAGTATTAACCTATTACAGGCCGAACTCACTGGTTTGTACTTAAACACAAACATTTTATGACCCACAAAAAAATTTCTTACTCATATGTAAACACACAAGATGAGAAAAAACAGAAAAAAGTGAAATTTTCAAAAATTCGCCAAAAAAAAGATGGCGCAAAAACGCGCAACGTTTTCTTTTTTCGTCTAAAAGTAGAGATTTCAGGTTTTATTGTGATGTAAAAGATTTTTAGGATAATTACTGCCATAACTTTCAAAAACCTTTTTATTTAATTTTGTTTTAATCAAAAAGTGAACAAAAAACCTCCTTTTTTAATTTCGAAGTAATTTTTTTTAAATAAAACTTAAAATAAAAAATAAAAAAAAAATAAAATAAGCTAGTTGCGTATATAATCTTTCGTAAAGAAAAAAAATCAATGTAAAATCTTTTTTTGTTTACCTACAAAAAAATATATTGTAAGCCTCTCAAAACCATCAAAAGTTAATAAATTGCAGGCAAATTTACTTAACCTTCCTGACTTTGACAGTGCCTCAAAACGACAAATTGCAAGCAAAAGATTTGAAAATTCACTATCCGATACAGAATTTTGTTTTCTGTCGAGATATGCACTTAAATTTTCATTTTGGCTTAATGTCCGGCTAGATTGGCAAAATACCCCTATGTGCGTCGTCGAGAAATTGCCCATATGTACCTGGGGCAAATTACGGCATTCGGATCATTGAAGCTTTTTATATAGGAATTCTAATAAGAATTTTAAAATTTCGATTCGAATCGAACGCCGTAATTTGCCCCCTGGATTTTTCTCATAAGTACTCTTTATAAAGTGCTTTTTAATTCATAAGGCTATATTTACACTGCCAAAGTTCTCATCTGAGTTAAGTGTCAAAACAATAATTTTCAATTTTAATGAGTGTCAAAAAAACAATTTAATTTTTTAATTTTTAGTATTAAGAAATTAGTTTTAGTCCGCTATTATAAAGATTATGGCAATGCAACAGCATTTAATCCGGTAACCTTTAAAAACTTACATTTAAAACTCAGACGTTAAATAGATTTAAAATAGAACACGTTCTCTTTTTACCTGAGATTAGACAAAAGTAATAACAAATTAAAATAGGCATGTTATTAAACTATACAAATTAGACTTGGTTGTGAAATTCAGATGATAACTCAGGTAGTGCAAATATAGCTTAACAAACACTTAATAATAGTGACAAATTAAGTTTCAAGCGTTTTTTTCCGAAAACAAAATTTCTAAGGTATCTATTTATATGCAATGTTGATTACACAATCTACAAAATACTTTTTTATTTAACCAATGATTAATATCACAATAAGAAATATTTTATTCAAAATTTGCAATAAATACCATAAGAAGAACACCAGTTGCTAAAGCAACAATTTCTTTTATTGATTGTCCTAGTTTTGTAGACTCTTCTAATAGCTCAGGTAACACACTTACAGTTGCAATATAAATGAAACCTCCAGCGGTAAAAGGCAACACCCACGGTGCAGCGTCTGTATTCGTACCGACACCTATTAATGCTAAGGCGGTTCCGGCTAAAGCTCCAAGTGCTGTTATAAGCTGCAAAAACATTGCTTTACGACGTGAAAAGCCTGATTTTATCAGAATTGCAAAGTCGCCAATTTCATGAGGGACTTCGTGAAATAAAATAGTTACTGTAGTTACTAAGCCAATGCCGTTACCAGCTAAAAATGATGCTCCTATTGCAAGGCCATCTGTAAAATTATGAGCAAAGTCTGCTGCTAAATTCAGATATCCAGATATTTTAAATCCTTGACTTTGGTTTCTTTTCGTCTCTTTACTATTTTTTTTAGTTTTTTTTGGGGCTCCATTATCCATACTTTTTAGTAAACGTACTAGTTTTTCCACTATTAGGAAAGCAATGATTCCACCAAGAACGCAGAGTCCAACAATAGTGTCTTTGCTATGCTCATGATTATGACTGAAGTGAGCATTTTCGTGAGAATGGTCACGTCCATTATGTGGGTTTAAAGAATGTGGTATTAAGTGTAGAAAAGCATCACCTAAAAGACCCCCTGATGCAAATGCTAACAAAACTTTTAGTCGTGGCCTCATTTCTGGGCTATCGTCTAGAGGAATAATAAACAGAATAAAAAATGGAGCCGCACTTATAAACAAAGTGGAACACACAGAGTATATCCAAATTTGACTCAGATCTGAAACAAAAAGGTTATGTTTAAGAATTATTTTAAATATCTAAAGCCGCACTGATCTGTAGATACCTTTTATATGTAAGTGATCAAAACGGTCGTGTTCCTCCCGGTGAAAATTTTCATTTGCTTCGCGAGAGTATTTAAAACTGGGATTTTCAACACCATGGCTATGACAATTTAATAGTAATGCAGATAAAAGAACAACAAACATCAGATAAGTCGCCCATTGCCTTAAGATACCACATCCACCAAATTTGATCATGACTCCTTATATCTTTTTTGAACACGTCACATCAGAGGCAGTAAACGGCGGCGGCTCACACTTTTTACTATGCTTAATATACGGTCTACACAAGCCACATGCTGGGACGGTTTCCCTTCGCAATGAAATCGATAACTATGGTATAAAACATCATGTTAATGTTAATGCTGAAGTATCATGTTAATGATATTTTTCGTGCTACAACACCGTTGTTAGTGCAGATCATGGTCCAATTACCTTTCAAGGTATAGTCGATTAAACAGCTGACTATTTTTTGGTCGAGTTTGCTCACACGTTCAAACTGTCAAATCAGTAAGTTTTCCTTATGCCCCGACCAAACACGCAATCTGATATATCTTAATACCACCAATAACGCATGCAGAATTGCTGCGTCAGTTTGCTAATTTTCAGGAGGATGGGAAAACGTACATGTCTATTAACATAAAATTAAAAAATTTGCGGAAAATGTTGCTTTACATTTTCATTTTAATAAACAAATTTCACAAGTAACTGTGTTTAAATATCACCATTCCCACTAATATTACTTGTATTTTATTTATTTTATAAATTTTTGCAGTTTTTTTTCCTATTTTTGTTTGCTAATATCTTAGACTTTTTTGTGTTTTTGCTATTTGTTTTCCTGTTGTACAAGCAATATATGAATTTGACAGCTTGGGATAAAAGATTATTGCTTAGCAAAGTATTATGATACTTATTGCTAAATATGTATTTGAATACATATTTATATGGTTCACACGTTAATATCTAGAGTTGGCGAATTTGGAGAATTTGACAGTTGCCACGGCAATAATTACTTGCAGATTGGTCGTGTAGTTGGGTAGTTACATAAACGACATTGTTTTTTCTACCACTTCATAAATTTGGCATCGCGTTTGTTGTAGTTGTTGCCGTAGCGAACGTACCTTGTAAGGTATTTTACCATGGTTCAAATGTTAAAACAGCGGTGCTATAATAATATCATGTGTTTACAATGATTCATAGCTAATGGGGACCGTAGATTATAGCCCACAACAGGAGAACATAGAAATTTCAATGTTAGCAATTGCAAAAATATGTTTCTATCACAAGGAACGACTACACGGATCTGAAATTTTAGAGTACAAATTAAAATTGTTTTCATATATTTATTATTGAATCTTCGCTAATGCGAACTAACAATAAGTATTTAAATCTTAAAACTAAGTATTATTATATTATTCCATTCAGTACCAAACCAAAATTTAAGTTCTCATAATGAAGTAAATTAAGTTAAATAGTTTCATCTAAGTACAACAGTATCCCTTCTTTTTAGACGGGTGTGTCCACTATGTGCAAGATGTTTCGAGCGAGCGGATTTGGATGTGTTTCCAGCTTATTTAAATGCTTGTCCACATAATTCAAGATTTCGCATTTAACTTGTGGAACTTTTAGGTTCTTATGGATGTTGCTGTTTTTGACATACCACGGAGCACCAGTTATCATTCTTACTTATTAGCCAGACGTTCAATTTTTGCCTTTCAAGTTGCAATAAACCCTACAAGAAATTTGTGACCGAAAATAACACTAAAACATTTTTTTCGGTCATTTGTGACCAATATTGCTATCACATCTGAAGGTGCGAGAGCGATGCAAGATCACACGTACACAAAGTTTCGGTCATTTTTTTCACATCGCCCTTAATACTACGTTTCCATCTACGTGATTTGCGCCAAATCATTTAATTTGCTCAAATTAAGTAATTTGCTACATGATTTCCCATATATTTTTCATATGAGCAAATCATCTCAAATGACTTGATTTGCTTAAGATTATTTCGAAATTTGTCTATGCAACACTGCGCGGAGGCTATTTTTACAAATGCAACTTTGGGGAATCCATTATTGGTGAGTAACAAATCCGAAAAAATGACAGCTGATTGCAAGGAGCATGCATCAGGTGGGAGTAGTTCTACAAAAACAACTTAATTTGTTATAAGAATGTCAAGACAGATAACAAAAACTCACAAATTCTTTTTCCTCCTTTTAAGCTTTTTTTAGAAAACTACAGTTGTTGTTTGTAAAAAAGAATCAAATGCATAAACATAAACAAAATTTGATATTTTAATAACGAAACACCTGTTTCAGCTGAATAACCGAGGCCACCTGATATACGTGTCAGATTGAATTCGAACATAAAATTACTTACAACGTAATGGAAACACTTCGAAATGATTTCCTCAAAATTACTTAATTTGCTTATAATGGAAACGTACTATAAGAAAATGATAGAAAATAATGACCGAATGACCGGTCATCTGTGTCGGTAATATGACCGGTCAAATGACTGTCACTGTTCTGGTAGGGAGCTCACTAATTTTTACTTACACACTCAAACTTTTCGAACTTGAAAGCAACTTGATGATCAATTTTCCCATTTAACTCGGCTTTCAACCTGATGGGCAAGTTAAGCGATAATTATACCATTTTTTCATTAATTTTTATTTTTCACATGTTTGATTACTCAAATATTCTATCGCAAATAATTTTAACTTAATTTACGTGTATGTTTCCTATATTAACATAAATAAAAAATTAATACAAATAGTTTGTGTGTCGTTGTACCAAAATTCAGTCGCAAATAAATAAAAAATGTAATAAAATTACAAATGTTATATTAAAAAACAAATTTGTGTTTCATTTCTGCAGCAAAGTGAGCATTTTTCATTCATTTCTTACGATACCATTTTAAGAAATGAAATTGATGTTAAAGTTGATTATCAAGTTGCGTGAAGCCTACAGGGCTAACTATAATGTGCTTAATCTAACGTAAGCAAAAATGCGAATACACATGTTCAAATGTGTATAACTATAATGTACTTAAGAAACTTTTCGTTAAGTTTCGTCAAGTTACATTTGATTAAGCAAATAGCGAACCTGGTCGTACTTTGATTAATGGATCAGCTGTGTATACGTGAGCTGAGCGCACAGTTGCACTTTTAAGTACACTTTTATTTATGAAAAAAAAATTTTTATTTTTTAACTTTTGTAATATAATATTATTATTTATTTGCTAATGGTTTAATATTTTTAAATTGTAGATGATACTTAAATAACATTTTGCGAAAAAAAAATTCATATATTTGGAATACAAAAGTAAAACAGTTTTTGCAAAAGTACAAATATTTGCAACTGAGCTCTATAAGAACTTAAGTTTAAAAAGTACAATATAGCCATTTAAAAGTCTCCAATAAATTACTTAAGCATTTGACAGGCTTTTCGTTGATATTTGACATTAGCATACGTTTGTTTAAGCACAATATAGTTAGCCCTTACGTCACAATCATCAATTCGAATGAATTTGACAGCCAATATGTGTGATCAACTTGAAAGCGAAAATTTAAACGTCTGGCCGCAGCATTAGGATTTTATTTTGACGGCGTTGAATTTTTTCAATGTTGGAGGCGAAAGCAGCGCCCATGGTAAAGTAATTGTACCATGGCGCGTGAGAAAATAACAAAGTAGAGCTGGCAAACTAAATTTTTCACTCACTCAAGAGAGAGAGAAAATTACTCATTGTGCAGAAAAATGAGTATTATATATTTCTTTGCAGATTTTTTTTCTCTTTTTTTAACATGCTGTCAGACTTAATATTCTGTCTTTAAAAAAAGTAGTACCAATTTATTTTGTATTTTACAAAGACAGAGCTGCCATTCTTATTAATTTTAATGTATCAACCAAAGAAATACATACACGGCATTCAGACTATGTTTCTTGTAACATGACTCGTTTTAAAATAACTTTCAAAAACTTCAAGAATTTACATTATTTTACTACAAACTTGTGTCTTTTTTATTTTTTGTTTTAATTTCGTTGTTTATTCTTCTTCTTGAACGTTTTGACCATGGTACAGCTATGTACCTTAATTGTAATGTACAATTACCTTAAAGGTAATTATACCATGGCATATACGAAAGAGAATAAAGAAACATAGAAAAAAAAGAGAAACGTCAAAAAGTTATATGAAAAACAGAAATCGTGTTAATTTTGTAACGTCTTTGCCTTCTCTACTTCCTTCGCCCTCAAAAATTTGTAACATGTACCAGTAACGTGTTACAAGTAACATAGTCTCAATGCCGTGATAGTAAGACAGAATAAAAATTTATTATTTCAAAAAAAACTTTTAATTTTGGCAGAGTTGCCGTTATTATTAATTTTAATGTATAAACCAAAGAAATACCTAGTAAGACAGAATAAAATTAATTATTTCACAAAAATCTTTTAATATCTTTACGTTTATTTTAATTTTTATATAAAATTATCTTGTATAATAATGTTGGATACCTTACTGCAATAGGAAAAAAAACTTAGTGTTTTGTTAATGATGACTTAATAAAATTGTAATTTATTTCATATATAATGTTTTACATAGGTTTCCACACAACCCAGGAGGTACTATGCACTGTGCTTTGCCAATTATTTTATATGGCTGGCATCCCCAGTAGGAATACATACCATGCACTAAAACTATAATAGAAAAAAATATCACAGTTATTTTATAAAATATTTTTGGTTTTTGTTACGAAAGTCCAAATAAATTATACCGATAAAATATTTTGTTTAAAAATTTTGCATACTTTGGAATCTTTTGTCCAATGTTTATATGTGCAATTAGCGCAAATATAGTAATCACAGTTTTTACAAATGCATATTTCAGCATTTGCCTTTTTCAGGCAACTGCAATGGCAACAAAATCTTGTCTTGTCTCCTTGATGTTTTAACAGCAACCTTTTTATTTCCTTTCTGAAAATATTTGGGTTACATAACTGTTTTATGGGCTTGTTCTTAAGAACGTTTTGAGCATACATCAAAACAAATACTCCACAACTAGAGCTATCGTTTTGTCTTGAACTCTCATCTCTGTCAGAAATTTCTTTATATTTCCAAGACGCAAGTTTTTCATTTAAGTTGGTTACAAAACTGTCATATATAGCTTTACCAACCTTTTGATCAGAAAAAGAATTAATGTGCATAAATTCATTGGTATTGAAATTAAGGATGCATAATGTAAAGTGGCCACAATTTAACATTGGAATAAAAAGCAAACTTGGTTGATTTTTTGCTTATAAGTTAAACTTATCGATCTGTATAGTGTCAGACTGACAAGGCATACTGTAACAATCGACAGATCCACTCTTTTTGATAATTGTTAGCAAAGAATCATCTAATATAGAGTTAGTTAACCATTGACCATTGTTTAAGGAACTCCAATCAGTGGAATCTACGTAGTCGTAAAAACCTATATCAACCAAATTTGATATATTATTAATTTCAGAATATAATACATCAAATTTAAAAAGGAAATAATTTTCGTCTTTTACGTCAAATTCACTTGGTATAGCATTACTATATATATTAGCAATTTTTTTGCTTGCCTTTGCCGCAAACATTATTTTTGGACGAATCGTTTTTTGTTTTATTTCGTCTATTTTCCCCCATTCTTCCTCTGGTTCGGTTTTAATGTTAGTTAAGGGATTACTTTGATATACCTGGGATTGTGTTTCTTTTAAGCCATAACTATGTTCAGCCTCTATTATTTCCACACTTTTTTCAATAAAACTCTCCAGATTTTTCTTATTAGGAGTTGAGGTCACATAACTGTGCTCTTTGTTTATTCGAATACCGTTATCGATTTCACTGAAATCATTTAAGCTTAAAACAAGGATATCTTCAGTTTCCTCATCGATGTTTCCAAACATTTTATAATTATAACGAATTTCTTTTAAAGTACTGAGATAATCCATTCTCATGATGCTCACAAAAATATCTGGCCTTACAGATTTCTGTGGCATTATTATATGTTTTTGCAAATAATATGCAAACTCTACGGGTGCATTACTTACGTGCTCTCCTGATGGATCGACGTGAATACCCATAATATTTGTCCACATTACAATAAATGGACAATATTTATTTAATAAAAACATGCAAATGTCTTCATAACGATATGGGTTTAAGGCTTTACCAGTTGTTACATGTTTTAAGATATTACTGATTTCATCAAAAACTTCGAGAAACATTTTTTTAAATGGACTTTTAATTGCCACGGACTCTAACGAATCAGATTTTTCATCACTGGGCAGCATGTACTCCTTGTTTATATTGTCATCGTCAATTTCTATTACAAACTGTTGTAATATTTCGAAGCTGACTTCAAAAACAGAAGACTTATATGGGGATAGTAAAACAGTAAATATATGTTTAAACCATCGTTGACATTCTTCTACTGTTTTTAGATTAAATTCCGCTACTAAGGAATACTTAAGTAAAGGTCTTAAAATATGGTTTTTACCCAATTTTGAATTTAAATCTTTGCAAATTATATGAATGTAATGGCATTTGCACCACTGCAATATGACAAAATCTGGCTTTGCATTTGAATTTTTTTTTAAATTATTTAAAAATGTGGCACAAGCTGTAAGGTACTGGGACAGAGTTTGATTATTAAAACTTTTTAGGACAGCACCATATAATGCAGCACTTACATCTGTACAAACTCTTCTACAGTGCGGCCACCTAAATTGATACTTAATTTTATTTTCTTTCATAAATAATTTTAATTTGTCTAAAAATGCACATATCTCAGTTAAGGTGTGCCTAGAAAGAATTGCTTCTGCAATCGGAAGAATCTTTTTTAATTTACAATTTCGCAAAACTAATTTGTAACTTAGAATTCTTTTTTCAGCACATTCAACATGTTTAACGCTTTCACCAGAAGCATCTAAATGAAGTGTAAATTTAGAGTCTTCTAGATTATTAACATTACTTGAAATAGTTTCAAATGTGTGCTTTTCCCATGTATAAACTGTTAATGGGGAAGAAACTAAATGTATATAGTTTTTATATGGACCCCTTTTCATCAAAATAAGGGAAAAAATTGGATCTTTATGATAATATCTATCATAGTTGTATTCCGACTTTACTTTTCTTAATGTTGCCAACTTATGAATATTTTGAAAATTTCCTTCTTTGGCAATATCATCGGCGGCAACTAAAATTTGGCGCTTTCTATATAAATATGCTTTATTTTCCTTAAGCTTATTTTTCAAAACATTTCTTTTAACACCTCTGATTTGGCCAACACGCATTTCATTTTTGGCATGGTGTATCTCTTTGGTTCTATAAACAGTTGTTTTACCAAAAGAAGTAATTTCAAACCGAAACGTGGCACAGTCATTGAACTTACAGTATGCATAAACAAAAGTACTGGTTTTACCAAACATTATATTATAAAAACATAAAATGCAAACATTGTTATATTTTGCATATTCTTCTCTGATTAGGTCTTCAATAATTTGTTTCTTTGTAATTTTTTCGTTTTGGTTTTTTAAAATATCAATTTTTATTGAAAATGTGCAATCTAATATATTTTTTTTAAATGTTCTTTGGGGTTTTTTGCATTTAGATTCTCCACGAAATACAACTCTATTACATTAAAAAATTAAATTAAAATTAAATTAAATTAAAATTAAATTAAAAAATGTTGCTGTAGACATTTCTAAAAGTATTAAATCTGTTGTCAGCGATTCATTTGATTCTGACTTTAAAGAAATTAAGGAAATTTTATATGAAATCCTTCGTAAAATTATGTCTAAAACTAGTAATGAAATAAATAATGTTATTCATTCTGACGACAAAAATGACAGTCAAAATATTTTCAGTAATACCCACAACTCTGATGAAAAATCTGAAACTAAAAAAAAATCGTGATCATACCTTAGGTCTTTTGAAGTCACAGATGATTCATTAAATGTTTCAAACTTTCTGAAGTACAGAAAGATACCTAATCCTAATGAAAAATGTAATAGAGTTGTATTTCGTGGAGAATCTAAATGCAAAAAACCCCAAAGAACATTTAAAAAAAATATATTAGATTGCACATTTTCAATAAAAATTGATATTTTAAAAAACCAAAACGAAAAAATTACAAAGAAACAAATTATTGAAGACCTAATCAGAGAAGAATATGCAAAATATAACAATGTTTGCATTTTATGTTTTTATAATATAATGTTTGGTAAAACCAGTACTTTTGTTTATGCATACTGTAAGTTCAATGACTGTGCCACGTTTCGGTTTGAAATTACTTCTTTTGGTAAAACAACTGTTTATAGAACCAAAGAGATACACCATGCCAAAAATGAAATGCGTGTTGGCCAAATCAGAGGTGTTAAAAGAAATGTTTTGAAAAATAAGCTTAAGGAAAATAAAGCATATTTATATAGAAAGCGCCAAATTTTAGTTGCCGCCGATGATATTGCCAAAGAAGGAAATTTTCAAAATATTCATAAGTTGGCAACATTAAGAAAAGTAAAGTCGGAATACAACTATGATAGATATTATCATAAAGATCCAATTTTTTCCCTTATTTTGATGAAAAGGGGTCCATATAAAAACTATATACATTTAGTTTCTTCCCCATTAACAGTTTATACATGGGAAAAGCACACATTTGAAACTATTTCAAGTAATGTTAATATTCTAGAAGACTCTAAATTTACACTTCATTTAGATGCTTCTGGTGAAAGCGTTAAACATGTTGAATGTGCTGAAAAAAGAATTCTAAGTTACAAATTAGTTTTGCGAAATTGTAAATTAAAAAAGATTCTTCCGATTGCAGAAGCAATTCTTTCTAGGCACACCTTAACTGAGATATATGCATTTTTAGACAAATTAAAATTATTTATGAAAGAAAATAAAATTAAGTATCAATTTAGGTGGCCACACTGTAGAAGAGTTTGTACAGATGTAAGTGCTGCATTATATGGTGCTGTCCTAAAAAGTTTTAATAATCAAACTCTGTCCCAGTACCTTACAGCTTGTGCCACATTTTTAAATAATTTAAAAAAAAAATTCAAATGCAAAGCCAGATTTTGTCATATTGCAAAGGTGCAAATGCCATTACATTCATATAATTTGCAAAGATTTAAATTCAAAATTGGGTAAAAACCATATTTTAAGACCTTTACTTAAGTATTCCTTAGTAGCGGAATTTAATCTAAAAACAGTAGAAGAATGTCAACGATGGTTTAAACATATATTTACTGTTTTACTATCCCCATATAAGTCTTCTGTTTTTGAAGTCAGCTTCGAAATATTACAACAGTTTGTAATAGAAATTGACGATGACAATATAAACAAGGAGTACATGCTGCCCAGTGATGAAAAATCTGATTCGTTAGAGTCCGTGGCAATTAAAAGTCCATTTAAAAAAATGTTTCTCGAAGTTTTTGATGAAATCAGTAATATCTTAAAACATGTAACAACTGGTAAAGCCTTAAACCCATATCGTTATGAAGACATTTGCATGTTTTTATTAAATAAATATTGTCCATTTATTGTAATGTGGACAAATATTATGGGTATTCACGTCGATCCATCAGGAGAGCACGTAAGTAATGCACCCGTAGAGTTTGCATATTATTTGCAAAAACATATAATAATGCCACAGAAATCTGTAAGGCCAGATATTTTTGTGAGCATCATGAGAATGGATTATCTCAGTACTTTAAAAGAAATTCGTTATAATTATAAAATGTTTGGAAACATCGATGAGGAAACTGAAGATATCCTTGTTTTAAGCTTAAATGATTTCAGTGAAATCGATAACGGTATTCGAATAAACAAAGAGCACAGTTATGTGACCTCAACTCCTAATAAGAAAAATCTGGAGAGTTTTATTGAAAAAAGTGTGGAAATAATAGAGGCTGAACATAGTTATAGCTTAAAAGAAACACAATCCCAGGTATATCAAAGTAATCCCTTAACTAACATTAAAACCGAACCAGAGGAAGAATGGGGGAAAATAGACGAAATAAAACAAAAAACGATTCGTCCAAAAATAATGTTTGCGGCAAAGGCAAGCAAAAAAATTGCTAATATATATAGTAATGCTATACCAAGTGAATTTGACGTAAAAGACGAAAATTATTTCCTTTTTAAATTTGATGTATTATATTCTGAAATTAATAATATATAAAATTTGGTTGATATAGGTTTTTACGACTACGTAGATTCCACTGATTGGAGTTCCTTAAACAATGGTCAATGGTTAACTAACTCTATATTAGATGTTTCTTTGCTAACAATTATCAAAGAGAGTGGATCTGTCGATTGTTACAGTATGCCTTGTCAGTCTGACACTATACAGATCGATAAGTTTAACTTATTAGCAAAAAATCAACCAAGTTTGCTTTTTATTCCAATGTTAAATTGTGGCCACTTTACATTATGCATCCTTAATTTCAATACCCATGAATTTATGCACATTAATTCTTTTTCTGATCAAAAGGTTGGTAAAGGTATATATGACAGTTTTGTAACCAACTTAAATGAAAAACTTGCGTCTTGGAAATATAAAGAAATTTCTGACAGAGATGAGAGTTCAAGACAAAACGATAGCTCTAGTTGTGGAGTATTTGTTTTGATGTATGCTCAAAACGTTCTTAAGAACAAGCCCATAAAACAGTTATGTAACCCAAATATTTTCAGAAAGGAAATAAAAAGGTTGCTGTTAAAACATCAAGGAGACAAGACAAGATTTTGTTGCCATTGCGGTTGCCTGAAAAAGGCAAATGCTGAAATATGCATTTGTAAAAACTGTGATTACTATATTTGCGCTAATTGCACATATAAACATTGGACAAAAGATTCCAAAGTATGCAAAATTTTTAAACAAAATATTTTATCGGTATAATTTATTTGGACTTTCGTAACAAAAACCAAAAATATTTTATAAAATAACTGTGATATTTTTTTTCTATTATAGTTTTAGTGCATGGTATGTATTCCTACTGGGGATGCCAGCCATATAAAATAATTGGCAAAGCACAGTGCATAGTACCTCCTGGGTTGTGTGGAAACCTATGTAAAACATTATATATGAAATAAATTACAATTTTATTAAGTCATCATTAACAAAACACTAAGTTTTTTTTCCTATTGCAGTAAGGTATCCAACATTATTATACAAGATAATTTTATGTAAAAATTAAAATAAACGTAAAGATATTAAAAGATTTTTGTGAAATAATTAATTTTATTCTGTCTTACTAGGTATTTCTTTGGTTTATACATTAAAATTAATAATAACGGCAACTCTGCCAAAATTAAAAGTTTTTTTTGAAATAATAAATTTTTATTTTGTCTTACTATCACGGCATTGAGACTATGTTACTTGTAACACGTTACTGGTACATGTTACAAATTTTTGAGGGCGAAGGAAGTAGAGATGGCAAAGACGTTACAAAAGTAACACGATTTCTGTTTTTCATATAACTTTTTGACGTTTCTCTTTTTTTTCTATGTTTCTTTATTCTCTTTCGTATATGCCATGGTATAATTACCTTTAAGGTAATTGTACATTACAATTAAGGTACATAGCTGTACCATGGTCAAAACGTTCAAGAAGAAGAATAAACAACGAAATTAAAACAAAAAATAAAAAAGACACAAGTTTGTAGTAAAATAATGTAAATTCTTGAAGTTTTTGAAAGTTATTTTAAAACGAGTCATGTTACAAGAAACATAGTCTGAATGCCGTGTATGTATTTCTTTGGTTGATACATTAAAATTAATAAGAATGGCAGCTCTGTCTTTGTAAAATACAAAATAAATTGGTACTACTTTTTTTAAAGACAATATATTAAGTCTGACAGCATGTTAAAAAAAGAGAAAAAAAATCTGCAAAGAAATATATAATACTCATTTTTCTGCACAATGAGTAATTTTCTCTCTCTCTTGAGTGAGTGAAAAATTTAGTTTGCCAGCTCTACTTTGTTATTTTCTCGCGCGCCATGGTACAATTACTTTACCATGGGCGCTGCTTTCGCCTCCAACATTGAAAAAATTCAACGCCGTCAAAATAAAATCCTAATGCTGCGGCCAGACGTTTAAATTTTCGCTTTCAAGTTGATCACACATATTGGCTGTCAAATTCATTCGAATTGATGATTGTGACGTAGGCTTCACGCAACTTGATAATCAACTTTAACATCAATTTCATTTCTTAAAATGGTATCGTAAGAAATGAATGAAAAATGCTCACTTTGCTGCAGAAATGAAACACAAATTTGTTTTTTAATATAACATTTGTAATTTTATTACATTTTTTATTTATTTGCGACTGAATTTTGGTACAACGACACACAAACTATTTGTATTAATTTTTTATTTATGTTAATATAGGAAACATACACATAAATTAAGTTAAAATTATTTGCGATAGAATATTTGAGTAATCAAACATGTGAAAAATAAAAATTAATGAAAAAATGGTATAATTATCGCTTAACTTGCCCATCAGGTTGAAAGCCGAGTTAAATGGGAAAATTGATCATCAAGTTGCTTTCAAGTTCGAAAAGTTTGAGTGTGTAAGTAAAAATTAGTGAGCTCCCTACCAGAACAGTGACAGTCATTTGACCGGTCATATTACCGACACAGATGACCGGTCATTCGGTCATTATTTTCTATCATTTTCTTATAGTACGTTTCCATTATAAGCAAATTAAGTAATTTTGAGGAAATCATTTCGAAGTGTTTCCATTACGTTGTAAGTAATTTTATGTTCGAATTCAATCTGACACGTATATCAGGTGGCCTCGGTTATTCAGCTGAAACAGGTGTTTCGTTATTAAAATATCAAATTTTGTTTATGTTTATGCATTTGATTCTTTTTTACAAACAACAACTGTAGTTTTCTAAAAAAAGCTTAAAAGGAGGAAAAAGAATTTGTGAGTTTTTGTTATCTGTCTTGACATTCTTATAACAAATTAAGTTGTTTTTGTAGAAGTACTCCCACCTGATGCATGCTCCTTGCAATCAGCTGTCATTTTTTCGGATTTGTTACTCACCAATAATGGATTCCCCAAAGTTGCATTTGTAAAAATAGCCTCCGCGCAGTGTTGCATAGACAAATTTCGAAATAATCTTGAGCAAATCAAGTCATTTGAGATGATTTGCTCATATGAAAAATATATGGGAAATCATGTAGCAAATTACTTTATTTGAGCAAATTAAATGATTTGGCGCAAATCACGTAGATGGAAACGTAGTATAATGGAAACACTTCGAAATGATTTACTCAAAATTACTTAATTTGCTTATAATGGAAACGTACTATAAAATGGTTTAGAAAATAAACATTTACCGAACACTTGTCAAAATTTGCATCCGTATTCTCTCCTACCCAACACATTATGCTTTTACATGATAAGATTTTGTATTATCCCACAACATATTTTGACATATCGTAATATATGTATTACCGTGTAAAGGTGCCTTAAATATGTATTTGAATACATAGGTCTGTCTGCGTACACATATTTTGCATCATTTTGTGCAAAATGTTACAAAATCTTGCAAAATGTTGTTTGCGCACTCCAAATCTCTTGCAGCGGGAGAGCCAAAAGGAGTATTTTTTGACAGTTGGATGTTAGCAGTGTGGCCATATTAGCTTTTTTGGAGCGAAATTTAGCTTTATTTTTCTTCGTTTAGCCCGAAATATTTACATTAAGCCCTTAGCTTTTTTTTAGCTTTTTTCAAAATTGAATTTAGCTTTTTTAAATAGTTTTTGGAGCTAGATAAAAAGTTAAAAATTTGTCGTATTATATTTTTTGGTATATATCTCATTTATTCTGAAAGGTATCAAGCTCCAAATTTTCTTCGAATTTACAACAATACAGTTTCCGAACCATTGTTTTGTTTAATAATTTACTTCTGGCGACATTTAAAAGACGTGAAACAGCACAAGAATTCAATAAAAAAACGTAAGAATTTGTTTTCCCAAAACAAATACTTTTAAATGCGGCAATTTTAAAGAAAAATCCAAATGCGACACAAACATTTTTTTCGTTTTTTGGTTAAATTATAAAATATTTTAATATATTGCTCAAAAATGTAAAAACACTTTTGTCTTTCGTTAAAACAAATTATTATGTTAATATATTTATTTAATAATTTTAAAGTGTATTTTTGTCAAAAAATCAAATCAAACAGAACCGAAATAATTTTTAAAGAAAAAAGCAGGCACAAAGAAAGATCTTAGGGTTAAGTAAAGCTCAACATTTTGATAGTATTAAACTATATTTGTTGAAAATCATATTCTTTGTAAATTTTGTTTTTTTAGCAGGACGGTAATTTTTTTAATTTAAATAAAAACGGTTAATAACGATAATTATTATTTTAATAGATAGGTTTAAAAAAAATAATAATATTTTTTATTTATTTGATTTAAATTTTTTCATTTTTACAGTCATTGGTTTTAAATACTAATTGATGCACACATGTACAAATAAAAATACTTTTAAAAATGCTTTCTTACAATGTAACTTTTTACATTAAAGATTATCTTTTTTATCATGAAGGCATTTTTCATGATATATGTATGTATGTATGTATGTATGTATGTATGTACTTATGTAACTTGAATGAAAATTTTCGATTTTTAACGAACTGCGTAGAAAAGTAGTCTCTTTATACTTTTTTTGTCAACAAACAAAAATTTCATTGAAGGAATATTCAAAAAATTACATCGTGATTTTTTATTGTTTTCATGTGTTTGTATTTATAAAAAAAGTTTGTAAATATATTACTAAATTTTACGTGTTTTTGTGAAAAGAATGAACGAATTGTGTGTGAGTATTTATATTTAAAACAAAAACAAATTTGGTTTTTTGTTTTTTTTAAATATATATCTTACAAATAAGTTTTTTTTTACCAAAACAGCCAGCAGATTAAAACCTTCTTCTAAAAACTTTTTTAAAAAGCTCTTGTATATGCATACTTATGTATATGAACACATATTATTTTTCTTCTTACTTAAGGTATGGGCTTACCAAGTTTTAGTAAATAAAATAAAAATTTTTAAAAAAAAAATTCTTTTTAAATATTTTTAGCACACAAACGTTTCGTTCATATTATGGGAAATATCTAAATAACGAAGAAATTTTTTAAAAAACGAATTAAAAAATTTTGCTTTATTTTTTGGCTTTAAGTTTTTGTTTTTAAATTTTTTTAGCTGTTTTTTAAACGTAATGTAGCTTTAACTTTACTTGAAAATCTGGTCACACTGGATGTTAGAGAACTTGCAAAATGTTACTGGAGAAATTTCTTCTTGCAATATTTTGCAACTAGTTTGAACAGCTGTTTTTATTTACTAATTGAATGAAACAATTTTTGTGAAACGAAAATAAAAATTGAAATTTAACAATAGTTAGAATTGTGTTGATTTTTAACGTTTATAAAAAATTATAATAAACATAACAATTTACTTGATGCTAAGAAAGCTCCATAATAACAAATAATTTACCGCGTACACATATGCTAAAATTCTTTTGCTTTCGTATTTGAATTGTTTACACACCGTTCAGCTGTTTTCTTGCAAGATTTTACTGGATACTGTCTGCGTACTTTTTGATATATATTTAGCCGACAGAGTAAAATTGGTCTTACTCTCCCAAAAAAATTTACTGAGTATTTGCTACTGGAAAAGTACGCAGACAGACCTCATATATATACGGTCCGCACGTTAATATCTAGTGTTGGTAATAGAATTTGACAGTTGCCACGACAATAAATGCGGGGTAGATTGCTCGTGTAGTTGGGTTAAAAGGTAATTGTACCATGTTCGAGCGTATTCTAACTTATGCTATGACAAATAAACACACCTTAAAAAAATGTCGTAAATATTTCGAGAAAATTGTAAATCTTTAAGGTTTGAATTTTGATTTGTTTAAAGGTACCAAACTGAGAAAATTTTAACTCTTATGTGCTAAGTACACTGCTATTTATTTTGTATAAAATATTTAAAACGTAAAAGATTTTTTACTGAGCTAGTGTTTTATAGACAAAAACTATAAAATATTTACATAGTGTACATATGTAAGTGCATAGACAAAAAAGCAAGCAACTGCCCTCGAGTTAAAAAATGAATATTTTTTTCTGTAAACAGTGGGAAAATTAATAACATAGACAAAAGTTCAACCTTTATATTAGTAATTTTTTACGGTTATCGAAATTATGCGCCTAGAACTTTTACTTTGCCACTTGAGCATACTTATTGCGTGATTTTATATATATGGACATACATTGTATACATAGCCTTTAATACGCGTTGAACCAAGGGATTAGTGAACTACATAAGTTAACCCGCAGAAAAATTTTTGAGCAATCTTTCTGGCATTTATGTATGTATGTAGTATATGTTAACCAGTAGGTTTGTTTTTAGTGTGGATGGAATTATATATATCGTTACTTTAATGTAGAAAGCCTCTAACTCGTATTTTTATAAGCTCTGATTCATAGTTGTATATATGTATATCACAATTAGCCAATAAAAAAATCGACTTATACGCTTTCTATATTAAGGTAACAATATGTTGGTGTGTTAGGAATTGTGTGTACAGAGCACGAGTGGTTCAAGTAACTTATGTGCTGTTTTTTTGAAGCCGAGTAGTGATCGCCTTGGGACAAATAATATGTATTTTGTCATTGTAAACAAAAACAAATACATATAGTTCGTCCCAATACGATCACTACTCGGCTTTCAAAAACAGCACATTAGTTTTAATAATGCGAAAAAAGAGGTTAAAGTTTAACTGCAATGGAAAATGTTACACGCTATCTGGAATGTTATTTCTAGGATAATGCAAATTCTAAGACAAAACTTTTAACCAGAAAAATGCAACCTTTTACATATAGATATACTCAAAATTACCTTTAAAATAAGGAAGGTTGCATTGGCACGTCTTGCCCTTTATTTTAATTTCTAAGTAAATGAACCCGCATCTTAAAATAACATCAGCAATACGTAGGGTGATCATTCAACTGATTTTTCATTTGGTGTACTGATTAAAAATGTTTGTACTGAAATGTACTGATTTTAAAAAAAGAGTACTGATTATACTGATTTGTCAAGATAGTTTTTTATTTAAAATTTGGGGTTCAAAAATGTTGCTGAGATAGTAAGAAATTAACACACAGTTAATCCAGCATTTACACATGAAATGACTCAGCTGGTATTTAAGACTGCTTGACAACAGGAAATAATTCGCGTCTAATTATGTTTGGCTCTTATAATTTATGATCTTACAAGCTATTTTGATAATTTCTTGACAAGTAAATCATCATTTTTGTGTTTATTGCAATTATATTAAGAAATTTATTAGGCAACGATTGTATTAAAACTTTTTTTGCAGCAGTATAATAACACTTGTTAAGCGAATATTGCTTATGTTATCTTATAATCGTCGTTTAAACATTCTAACATTAAGAACATTAAGAGTCTTAATTAATTTAAGACATTGATAACTATCAACAATCGTGTTTTTTTTTCTAATTGATGCTTTAAATTTTTTTGTAATTGTTGAACTATTAAAAAACCTTTTACCAATTTTGTCGATAGTTAGGCGAATTTTACTGTTGAGTTCACAAAATTATTGCCAAATTTTAAGTTCAGTCGTGGGTAAAGAAAAATATAAAATGTTTGCTTGAGTATCTTTAATAAAAAGTGTTTTTAAGATATTAAACCTTTAAATGCTATAAAATCAAACAACAATATTCAAAAACCTTGTCCTCTCATACCATTTATCTTTTAAATTGAGTAAAAAAATATAGAAGGAATCAAAATACATATCCTTACGATCAAAAAAATAAAAAAAAATTGCTTGATTTGACAGAAATATCAGATAATAATATTGAACAATTGTATTTCTTTCCGAAATATACCATGGAAAACGAGCATTCGATGGTTTGTGTTAAAAGAGTGAAATAGTAAGTGCTTAAGTTAGTGAAGTAATATTGAACTGTTTCAATCAAATTACGAAAAACCTTAAAATAATTGGATTGATTTTATAAAGTTTGTGGATTATTTGATAAAAAATCTAACTCTTTCATAGTTAATTGTAACAATTAGAATTGTTTAGTTTAGTTTTTTACAAAATCAAGTATCTTTAACCTGTAATTTGATTACAAATATCTACACGGACGGACCACAGCCGGACATGCTTTAATCAGCTTAGGAAGTAGTTTAAGGTAGAACCCTAAAACCAAAGGGTTCTCAAACTATAATAACCAAAAGACGCTATTCAAAAAAAGAAGAGAAATAAATGGTCACCCTTGCAATACGTAATAAAAACACACAGACTAATTTTTTAAAAATCCCTTTACAAGAAAAAAGCTTAATTATTTTTTATTAAAATTTTTTAATAGTCATAATCAGATTCCACGACATCTTCGAGCTTATCTTGATCCTCAACTTAAATTTCGATTCTTTCCGGAGGTTCTTCCATTCTATCGTGAGATATCGTTTCGAGCCATTCATGATAAATTTGTGGTTTATATTTTTCTATGAAGGGGTGCACAGGAGACCAAGGAGGTATCCGAGGGTTGACATTGAGAGGATTTGCTTTTTTTTATCACCCTAACCTCGCGACGAATATCTTGGGATTTTTAAAATTTTTCGAATTTAATTGGCATCATGATAACCTGGTGGAATTTTTTCGATCATTTACAAGATCATCTTTGTATAAGAGTTTCCAAGGTTTATCCTTATGGAAGTGTAAACATTGCATTTTTTGATGTCCTGTTCACTACTATTAAAATATCATTATGCTGCCTCTAGAATCCCTCCAAAGAATATATGTTTTTAATTTTGTATATAATAAAACAACACAAATAAAGAGATTGATTCGTAAATAAATAAAATATTTTCTTTATTGATATATACCTTAAAAAGGTTACTTTGTACCTTAATAAAAAATTCGCATGTAGTGCAACGGTCGAAAACCCAAAAGCAAGTAAATATATTTATGTATACTTATGAACAAAAGATTACCAACAACATTAAGAACCGCTAGCGGTTTATGTATCAAAATATTAAAACCAGAGTATTACCCCTTTAAGGGCATTAAAAATACGAAATTTAGCCTTGTACTTAAACTTTGCCGGCAAATAAAAAAAAGTATAAATTAATACGTAAACGAGCCAAAAAGGACTCCTGATGATAATGAATAATATATAGAGTCATTAAGGAAACGTGTGGATTGTATGAATAAATTTCTTTATTGAGTCATGAATGATCCCTGTTGACTTCATCAATTCGTAGAATATTTGGGTCATAAAGGACCCCTGTTGCTATAACACGTATCGATTACTGCTTTTATTTCCAGATTGAATTCATTGGACTAGGAGAATAAGAGGTAAGTATCTGTAAATTAACAAAAAGTGTTACAATTTCAACTAAATTAAAGCTACAAATTTTGCTATAGGTCGATTTGTATTTTCTTTGTGAATGGTTTCAATTATGGCATTTGTGCAAAGTTATCACAAGCTCTCCCTTTCCGGTTTCGATTGACTAAACTAATTGACTCGCGTTCGGTTGGCTTTCGATAAATGTCCTCACTAATCTTATCAGAAGCAGATACAATCGCTCCCTTTGAAACCTCCCTTATTTTACACAATTTTAAAAATTCGCTCTTAAAGTTATCTTTCCTGGGGTAGAAAACAGATGTGGAAAATACCTTAATAGGATTATTGTTTAAAACATTGATTGCGCCCGTCAGAATCCAAACAGCATTTTGTGTAAGTTTTGTTTTGTATTTGACCAATTTGATGATACTAATTGTTTCTATGGGGGTTACCCCCGGGCTATATAACATCAATTGCATTCATTTATAAATAAAAACAAACTATATTTTCATTTTCAATTTTATTTTATTTTCCCGACGTTTCGTTTGCTTTTTTTAAACTTTTGGGGTTTTTATTGTTGTTTTTTTTTTGAAAATCTGGCATAAGTATAATAATTTAATATAATTATTTTTTCTAATATACTATCACAGTCAACACTTACAATTTGTCCTACATTGCACAACTATGTATTTTATATTATTCTAAAATTGACTTCACGACACAGATATAAATAATAAATAATTAAATAAATAACTAAACATGTAAACAAACTGGTAGTCAGACTTAATGCTAGTATTACACATCTTTAACTTATTTAATTATCGCAACAGAGTATTGAAGCTTTGTATTGTCCTTATCCTCTTTCGTGTTCATAGTCTTGTGTATTTTCTGTTGTATGCGTAGACTCTCAATAGTTTATCGTTTATTTTCTCTTTTTTCCTTTTCAACTATTTTTACATCTTTAAAGTTGATTGTGTGATTGCATTCTTTTGCATGCTGGGAAAGTGCCGTCGTTTCTTTGCCTTTTGTTATGTCTGATTTGTGCTCTTTAATTCTTGTTCCCAATGTTCTCTTTGTTGTTCCAATATACACCATATCACATACATCTTTTTCATTGCCATCACATTTAATTTCATATACCAGATTGTCGATCTTTAGTTTATCTCTTTTTGATTTATTATTCGTAAAAAGATGCCTAAAAGTTCTGTTTGACTTGTATGCCATAGTTGTTTTTTGTCCGTCGAGGGTGTTCTTTAATGTAGTTTTATTTGTTAATTTTGGTATGTAATGTACACTCAAAAATTTTTTTTGCATTTTGTCTTTGTGTTTTTTCGCTTTTGTAGTTTATTAATGTTGTTCAAATTATATTATTGGTTATAAATATTGGATATTTATTTTTGCTTAGAATCTTTTTTATTTGTCAATGTCAACAATTACATTATCAAATGCCTTCTCCGAAGCCTCTGTGATAATCATAGGACTCTTGTTGTATTTATTGATCTTGGCAGTTTGACATTTATGGCATGCTTGGACATATCTAGATATATCTCTTATTAAGTTTTTCCAATAAAAATGTATTTTAATCTTCTCTGCGGTTTTATAGATCCCGCAATGACCTCCTTTGATTGGGTCATCGTGATATTTTCTGAGAATATCTTGGACTTTTGTTGCATCATTCTCATCTATAATTTCAACTTCGTTCAATAGCGCTATCTTCATATTCCTTAATTTCATATTGCCCATATTTCTAAATTCGTGTATCGAGACAGATTCGAAAATCTTTTCGCTTGGAGACACTTGTAATTTTCTAATATTACGCTTACCGGCCTCTTCCTCGAGCCGCAGGAAAAAATGGCCTAAGTCAAGTTTCCCATTTGTAAACAAATCATACACCTGAATGTATGTTAAAATAGATTTCCCTTTTTTGATATAGCAAACTGCGGGAGCAATCGTAAATTTACAAAATCTTTTGACGTCAATATTGCTAATAGGTACAAATACCTTGGGTTCATTTATTCCTCTGTTCCTTCCCTTTCATGTCTGTCCATTTTACTGCTATTTTCTTTTAATTTTCCACCTGCCATTGACCTAGTGGTAACCATTAGTATATGGTTAGCCGGTAATGTCATGTGCTTTAAATCGTCAATTGTTATACGTGACAGCGCATCTGCCCTAAGATATTCCACAATGAAGTCATATTCTTCCAAGTCGAGCCTCATCCTCATTAACTTGGTGCTCGGAATTTTCATAGAAAATAGGTACGACAATAGTCTGTGATCGGTACGTACTAGGAATTTCTTCCCATATACGTACGGTCTAAAATGGGTAATAGGCCAATGAATAGCTGTTATTTTTTTGTTCTATAGTAGACTTGTTGCCTTCCCCCTTAGTAAATGCTTTAGAAGCATATACATATATACATATTTATTTGTTTTTAAAATAAAAAAGAAAAAAACCAAAAGTTAACATTCTTTACACAAGTTAATTATATATATTTTTTTAATGTAAAACATTAAATTATCCTTTGTAACACAAACATATCTAATAAAATCTGACTTTAAAGACTAAATATGTACAGATAAATATATAAGTTTATTCGTAGTCAATACGGAACGCATAATAATGCACATCAAAACCATGATTTAAAAGTCTTTAAATGCATAAAAAATAAGAAATATTTATAAAACACATCAATGAGAGCGAGATTTGCGAGTTTAAAAAATCTCAACTAATTTTTAATATGTATGTATGTACATATAATGTTATTCTTACAAATAATACAAAAGTAAAATGTTAATACCTTGATCACCAGCAGATTTTATATATTGAAGAATTTCTTGAACCCTAAGGTTTTTTAACTTTCCGGACTTGATTACTAATTTATTGTAAAACTTTTTCCACTCTGATATTGATTTGCATTGGGGTAAAGATTGGTAAAATCTATATTAAACTAAAAAAATATAAAAACATAGAGGTATTACACGTATGTATGTAAATATGTATGTAAAGGTACTTAAGTGTGGATGTAACTTACCAATTCAAAACTTTTAAGGCTAGAAAAAATTTTGTATTTTAGAAAAACTTCTGAAGTTGTAAGGTCTTTAGTATGAAGTTCCTGCTAGCTAAAACAGTGGCTCTTCTCCCAAATGCTTAGTACTTCATTCCAATCAGAAAGTTTTCTACCTTAAGTATATCTAAATCAGAATGCTTTATATTGTTTTCGCCAACTTTAAGAAAAAAACGCTTTTAAACCGCTGCAATAGAAAACAAAATATACATGTAAAAATAATAACAAATAAGAAACAATTTTTTATTACTAACCCAAAGTTTCCTCTGTTTTGCATTTTGGTCGTCGTCTTATTACACCAGCAGCACTTAATGGCGATCGCTTGTTGTTGTTGCAATATTTGTTACGTGTTTATTTTCAAATATATTTGCTTAAAGTGCTTCTCTTTCTTCCCAAATATTTCTTATTGCTTGTGTCGATGGTAGATTTTCTATTAAGTTTGTTTGTATGCACAAATTTTCTTCAGATTTTGTTTTAAAATTGGCAGCAATGTCTTCAAATATGATTTCTGAAAAAACGATCCTTCATCTGCTGGTGGAGTTTTTGGTTGCTTGCAAAATCGTCTTCCGAAGTGTTTAAACATATACATACTTTAACTTGATTGTACTGTGGAAATATTTTGAACAACATCTGAAAAAGGCCCAATTGGTTTGAATGTATTTACGTTTTGTTATACACTGTTGAAAATTGTTACTTTATTTTATTCTTAACACCAAGTTTTGTAACTTTAAAAAAAGAAATAAAAACAAAAAGAAGAGAGCAATTACAAACAACACCAAACACTACATTTTATAATGTTCCTATAAAATTTGATTTTATAAAAAAATAAACAAAGAAGAATAGCACAACAAACCAAAGCATAAAACTTTGTTTGTTATTGTATGCTAAAAAATTAAAAACAGTTGTTAATTTCTTTTACATCTTCATTTTAAATGTTTTACACCACTTACTATTTTTTTAATGATTGCAAGTCAAAATAAAAATAAGCTCACTAGGAATATTTATTATGTTGACATTTCTCTTTTATTTGATGGTTTGTTTCACCATGATTTATATCCATTTTCATAATGTTTTTTTTATTTTAAAAACTATTTTTAATAATATAAAATTACTTATATTTATGTTAAACACAACCCGCGCTTCTAAAACTTAAACTTGAAATGACGCTTGTTTTGGTTTTTGAAAGCATCTTAAAAATTGTATATTCTGCACAAACATATGCTGGTCGTATTAACATTAAATTTTTTTGCATTACAAAAATTGGCACTTTTTAGAAAAAAGTAATAATGATAACAAACTGTTCTTTTTTGTACAACGAAGATATTACTGAAAATATTATTATTGTCAAATTTAAATAATTTAATTTTAGTTTTATATATATATGTAGGTTTGCAATACTTAAAAAAATACAAAAAATTAATTTATAAATTTATACACACCTCACATTTAATGTTCCTGTTATTTTATCATATATTTTAAATAACATTTTAAGCTATAAATAACACAAACAAATAAAATGAATACCATTTTTCTCTATTTAAATTTTTTGTTACAAATATTTAATTTCTTACAAAATAGTTGGAGCTACTACATTTATCACTTTAGTATCAATGACCATTATATGGTGTAAAAACTAATACTAATAAGATAAGGATGAAAAATAAGATTTCAAATACTTTTTTGACTACTATATTTAGTCGTTTTAACTATATAGGACTGCTATAAACAAATTATGACCGCAATGACCACTTACCTATCATGTTTTTTCTCTGCGTGCAAATAAGGTACTGGGTACTGGGTAACTTCTAATCAACGAGTATTTGCTATCGTCCAGGAGTATTCCTCTGTCTGTACACTTATGATCAAGGTATGTAACTTCCTTCATGAAAAATGAAAATTTTTCGGGATGTAACTTTAGATTACGACTTCTACACAGATTTAAAACATCCGCATATGCCTTTCCGAACATTCTAAAACAACTTAAGTCGTCCATGTAGAGAAAAGCTTGATCTGCTTTCAAGCCTCTAAAAGCTATTGTCATCATTCTCTGGAATGAGTTGGGAGCTATTTTTAGACCGCATGGGAGTCTAGTAAACCTATATGATCCATAACTGGTGGAAAAATATGTTATATCCCTTGAGTTCCCATCCAAATTAATTTGGTGAAAACCAGACATAAGGTCTAGGCAAAAAAATTGTCTAGTCTCCATCTTCTACTTTCTGAACCCGGTAAATTCTTTTTGGGCACCAATAAAATTGGGCTATTGTATTCCGATTGTGATGGTTCTATAATCCCATCATCAATCAGTTTCTTCACCTGTCTTCCTATCTCATTTTTATGGGTGTGTGGTGTACGATAATTTTTTTTAATATAAGACGGCTGGTCGTCTTTTATCCTCAATTTTTGTGTATAGAAGTTGTTGGTGCTAATTGTTTCGTCTTCCAATCCAAAGTTATCAGTAAAATATGCACACAGTTCTGTAAGAGTCTGCCCGAATTGCTCGGGGAAATTTTTGGTCAGGATTTTCATAACTTTAGGTTTCATATCCGGATTTGGTTCTAAATCGTTAGCTATGATATCATAATCAGCTTATTTCTCTGTCTTTATCCGATTGTGCATGAGTGCAATTACATAGTCAGAGGTATTCATTTTTCGGGCATACGCCCTTTTAGAATTTACTAAGGTACTTGCGATCAGTACGCCTGGCGTAGGCTCTTGGTTTGGTATCAAGATGTCAATATATGACTCAGATAATTTTATATGACGCACTACCTCAGATGTAGCTGATAGAACAATATCATTGTTTGTGCTATTTATAGGAATTGCAATGCAATTCGAAATATTATGAGGACGAAAAACCAGGTAATCTTCCTTACCATCAAAGTCCATTATACTATGGTATTTTCTCATGAAATCCATTCCAATAATTTCATCGCATGGAATTGGGAAATCTTCTCCCACTACCTAAACATAGTGAGGTATTATATATTTTTCAAATTTAAAATTTAGGAATAATTCTCCCAAAGATTGGTTTTTTCTCTTCCCTATTCCGCTTGTGTTGGTTCTGTTTGATCTATTTATTTCATTGTTGTCTACAAAGTTAGATTTGATTATTGAGATATCTGCACCGGTATCTACTAGAAAAACAACATTTGGGTTGTTTTTCACTTCTATTGTAATATGTAAGAACGAACTTAAATTGAAATTTGAGGTGTATACATTTCTTATTCCAGGGGTTGTATTTAGTTTCCCGAATTTTCTAAGGTATTCTCTGTTGAGTTTACAGCTCGGACATTGTTCCTATTGTCAAAGTTATCGTTATTGTTATAGCCCCTATTGTAACGGCTATTACCTCTGAAGCTATTTCGACCTCTAGTGTTATTATTATTATTACGTCCGTTACTTGTGTTAGGGTTGTAGTCATTATTGTGCAAATAGTTTCTGTTTCAGTCGTTACCATAGTATCCGTGTCCACCATAGCTCTGAGCGCGTTGATGCCTTCGATTGTTGTTATTCTGTCCACGAGGTCTTTAAGAACCAAATGCATAAATGGCATTTTGTTGGCTATAAGCCTCAATACAGCAGTTTAAGAACTTCAAAACTGCTTCGTTTATGTCCCTAAAGGTTCCTGATTCTATGATCAGTTTTACTTTTTCGTTTTTAGCCATTTTAACGACGGCTGCTACTGCCGACTTTGTGGCGTATTTTTTAGCAGTCTCGTGGGGTAAACCATCCGAGATATACGATGTCTCAAGTCTTTTAGTGAGCTCCTCGATTTCTACAGCATAGGCATTCGCATTCCTTCCCTGCTGCTTAATATTAAGTATCCTCGTTTGGGTAACCTCTTTTGACTCTCTCTTAACCGTACATTTCAACTTTGCAATTATATCTGCAATAGTTGCCTCATTTGATATTTAATTTCTGGGTATGCCCGTTAATTTTGTTTTGATCAAATTTACAGCTACAGCCTCATGGGTGTCCTTAATGGTATCCAATACTGACAAAGCATCAATAAAGCTTTGTAAATTCATTGAATTGCCGTCAAATGTGTGTAAAATTTTGGCCGCAGTGCCCAAAAATTCCACAATTGTCTGAGGCATGGTTAGTGTATTTTCACTTTCTGCCTTTGCGTCTATATCTAATTTAAATTCTATGTGTTCGTGAAGAGACTGGTATATTCACCCAGATTTTTCTCCTCTGACACACAATGTTTTGGTTCTTAAGTCAGAAAAGAAAGCGTCTGCAGCTGTTTGGTGAACCCTGGTCAATCTAAAAAATTTGGCATTAAATAGAACCCTTATCTGTTCTAATGTTTCCAAAATGGTGTGTAGGTGTTTCTGTAAGGTTTCCTTCTTAGTGTCTCTATCGACGTTCAGACACTTATGGGCTCGATAGAATTTTTCGCTAATGATTTTTGCTTTTCGCAGAATGTACTTCCATTTCATTAGTGGTCCCTAAACCTTACTTAGGTTGTCTACTGGGGCCATTCTACGCGCATAACTTTTCTTTATCGACTGTTTATGTAGTTGGTATAGATTAATGAATATTTGAATTATCATGAGGCCTATTAGAATTATTAAGTAATGGGTAGGGAATTCCATTTTTATTACAATGCCATTTATGACATTTGCATTAGGGTTTTCGACTTTTGACTCAGTGCCACCCATTTTGGATTTATGTTTACACCGTATTCAAGGGATGACTAAGATCGAAAAAGAAAAATATTTCCATAATTGACTAATAAAATATATATGTATTTGTTTTCAATTATTGCCAAGGCAATTGACGGTGTAAAGTTCAATTATTGGTAAAAATATTTGGGTATACTAAATGAAGGGGTTCTTTGACCTAAACCTGTTTCTACGGGGGTTTCTATATAATTTTTTCCTTAAATTTCAATTGGTGTCTTTAGTCAGTCTGGTCTTCGTGCGACTGTTTACAAGTTTAAAAATCAGATTTACAATTTTTATCTTACCCAATTTTCATACCGTCGCTCGAATTTTAGTAAGAGGAAAAATTTTCAATTATGTCGGCGTCGTGTTAGTTCTTAAAATTTAGAAGGGGATGCATGACAGTGCGTGGCATTTTTGTACACTCCTCAACTTCTGCCTCAAAATATTACTACATTAACTGATTTAGAAATTTTAATTTCATAAGTTGCAGATTAATTGAAATTTGAAAAAAATTATAAAAAAAAACTGCTTATATCGAAATTAATGGCTGACATTTTTCATTGGAAACAAAAATTAAAAACTTATTTAGACCGCCCAGAAAACATAATAGATATTTTAGCAAGATGTAACTCGGATATTAACCCAAATTTGCAAAAATATTCATAATTTTGTTTTAATGCCGGTCAGTAATGCTGCGGCTGAAGCGTTCGCCGTATTAAAACATGGCTGATCTCAACCATGACAGACGACAGGCTAACGGCTTAGTAATATTGCATATACATAATAAAATTGAAATTGACGCAAATGTCGGGCTAAATAAATCTGCTTCAACAGGAAACCAATAACTATTTATTTAATAAATATGTTTTTTATCTTTTATGTAATTATAATTCTTTTAAATTTTATTTTTTTTTGCACATTTTTTTTATTTAATCTTTGCTTATGCGAACTAACAATAAGTAATCAAATCTTAAAACTACGTAATTTACATTAGTGCATCCAATGCCAGGCTAAAATTTAAGTACAACTAATTAATTTAATTAATTTCAATGGTCTCATCTAAGCGCAATAGTATCCCTTCTTTTCAGATGAGTATGTCCACTATGTTGCAAGATGTTTCGAGTGAGCGGATTTGGATGGTTTCCAGTTTATTTAAATACTTGTCCACATAGTTTAAGATTTCGCACTTAACTTGCAGAACTTGTAGATCCTTGTGGATGTTGCTGTTTTAACACACCAAGGAGAACCAGTTATCATTCTTAGGATTTTATTTTTAAGGCGTTGAATTTTTTCTACGTTGGATGCGGAAGCATTGCCCCATAATTGTATACCGTAGCACCAAGTTGGTTTTAATATCGAGTAGTAGAGTAGAAGTTTACAATCAGGCGTAGCACAGTGTTTCTACCAATTAGCCAGTGGATTTGGGCTGTTTTGAGTTTCATTTGCATCAACTTCGCATCTATATGTAGCTTCCATGTAAGGCGACGGTCCAGGTGAATGCCAAGGTATTTCGTATCAAATCGTTTGCGTAAAGTAAAAGCTGCATGGGTACATTTTGGTTCATTTATTTTTATTCCCCAAAACTTTGCCCATTTCTTTACTTGGGTTAAGTGTTGTTGCAGTTGGTTCGAAGCCTCTTTAGGGTCTTTATGAATGCTGAGAAAAGCGATATTATCAGCAAATATTGACGTGTGGGGTAAACTGTTGGCTGGAATATCCGCTGTGTAAATCACGTACAGAATCGGACCTAATATACTCCCTTAAGGAGCACCAGCCCCTATTGCTTGAAAGAAACTTAAGTGGTTTCCCTCTTTGATCATAAATCGTCTACCGGCTATGTACTTTTCTAAAAGTTTAAAAATATTGATTGGTGGGTTCAACTTTAGTTTGTTTAACAGGCCTTCATGCCATTCCTTATCAAAAGCTTGAGAAACATCGATGAAAAGCACGGAGCAGTACTTCTTTTCCTCAAAAGCTTTTCTTATAAACTGTACCAACCTGTGAGTTTTTTCGATGGCACTATGTTGACTTCTAAATCCAAATTGGTGATTTCGAATGCAGTTTTTGAGTAGTTTTTCGAACAATTTTGATATAATTGGAAACAAACTTATAAGCCTATAAGACTACACTTTTGAAGGATCCTTACCAGGTTTAGGAATCATCTTTACTAAGGCAACTTTCCATATTGACGGGAAAGGTTCAAGCCGTACTATGGCGTTACAAGTATATAGGATTTTTTTTTTGCTTAGGTAACTAAAAGCATTTTTTTGCTTATTTAATCAACGCCAGGCGCTTTTTTTCATCTAGACTAGCGATAGCCTCTACAACATCTGAATATCGGAAACGTATTTCTATAGGACGTCTGACAACAACAGGCGGGAATTTGTTCACGTCAGTGCATGCATTGGGAGTAAACACGTTCCTTAAATGACTTGCGAGCAGGTCGCATTTTTTCTTTGTCGTTTCTTGCCCAGGATCCTCTCAAATTACGCAGTGATGGTTTTGCGATAACGGGTCTTTTAAGTCGTCTGGCGGATCGCCATAGTGAATAATTCGTCTGGGGAGTCGTGTCTACCCCTTCTTTGTGGTACTTTTGTAATGCCATCCTGTGTACCTCCAACAAGCTTTTTAATCGGTTCGTACATTCTCTCCGCCTAGTTTTAAGTTGTGGCGATCTATACTTTTACCATTCTCTTCAAGCTCTCCTTTTTTCAGATAAAAATTCCTCCACATCGGCAGAATAAATTTTGTTGTACTTGGTCTGACGATAGGTAGAAGAAGCATGTCCAACGGCTGTTTTCATTAAGGCTGTTCAGACAACATCGATGTCTCCGGGTGTTTTTAGCGGTTGATTTTCCGAACAGTGGGTGCTGATATATTTTTTTATATTTCAACCAATTTACTCTTTCAGTTAAGAAAAAATCACTAGCTGGTGAGGACTGGATAGTGATTGTGGGTGAGTGGTCAGAAGATAAATCCAACGAAGCTTGAATTTGAAAAAGTTCTGCGGATATACCTTTTGCTACGCCGAAATCTATGACGTCTGGAATTTTATTATGGTCCGTTGGCCAATAGGTTGGTTGTCCAGTTGAAATAACGCAAGGCATAATTTCCGACATGGAATCATATAAGACACGACCTCTGGGACTAATTAGGCGGGATCCCCAGTACGTGTGTTTAGCGTTATAGTCTCTAGCAGCTATGAAGCGGGGACCTAATGATTTGTAAAAACTGTTGTATTGATCCTTCGTTATGGAGAATCTGGGTGGATAGTACACTTATGAAATAACAAGGCTATGGAAAAATTAATCGATGCAGACGTTCGCTGCTTGGATATAACATTCCAAAAGACCACCCAACCATTGGTGTTTAATTCTTGATTTGATAAGAATAGCCGAGCAACCATCTCTGGATCCTTTGAATCGTAAAAAGAATAGCCACTAATTTTAAAAGTGCTTCTAGATGTCATATGAGTCTCAGAAATCAACATTACATCGATTTTTTGGTTTATTAAAAAATACTCTAGCTCGGTTTTGTGTTTGCGGATGCCGTTTGCGATCCAGAAACAAACCCTGAGGCAGTTCAAGGCCTTTTAAGCTTGGCCTGCAAAAGTGCAGACTGCATTTTTTTGAATTTCTTGCATCATGCCAGCCATTTGCGCCATAATCTGCGTAAATTGTTTGACCATATTGTCAGTTACGGCTTCCAGGCGGCTAAAATTGGGCCCAGTTGGTTCGCTTGTTGGCACTACTTGTTGTGTTGTAGGCTGGGTAGACTTACGTGCACTAGGCTGATTAGACTTTAATGCGTTAGCGTAAGAAACTTGATTTGAAGTTGGTTGTGCTAATGGAAGCATGTTTGTAGCTGGTATATTGTAAGGCTGCGAAGGGACAGGAACTATTTTCGGCTTAGATGAGCCCTTAACTGAATAAAAAACAGGGCCATCTCTATAATTGGCAGTGTGATTTCCACCGCAATTACTGCATTTCTTCACCCAAGGATCATCTTTTGGTTTGTCGCACTTGGTTGTAACATGCAGATCTCCACATACTACAAAAACAGGCAGCAACTTACAATATGCATTAGTGTGGCCCAGATCGCTTATGTGGCACTTCCACTGTGACTCTATGGTGCATATTTTCTTATTTTGACATCACGGAATAATGGCTGAGGGTATTTTTCTCTATTTCTTATGTGTGATATAGATTTGACCTTAAAGACTTCGATGCATAAACTGGTTTTAATCTCATCCGGGTCAACATTTGACAACGCCTTTTATAACTACCTGGAGGACTTTTGCATTCCTAAGTTGGTAAGTATAAAAGTTTTTCCAATTCTGTTACCGTGGCTCGGTAAACGTTCTCGCGATTCACATGAATTTCAGTTTCGTATATGTTACCACGTTTATGTTCGACACATAAAAATTATTCTCACCGAATAATTTAACTATTAACTCAATAAGGTCATTAGAGATTTTTTCTCTTAAATAAATGGGAGGTGGCTTAAAGGCCTTTTCAGTAACGGGGGCATCATTATCCTCTTGCAGAATGGCAAAACGATTTTGTGATGAGTTTGGCCATTCATCGTCTTTAAAATTTTAGCACGTTGAGTTGCCTCTGCCGACTTCGGGCTTCTTCCATTTTAATTTGACAATTTTGTTTAAAATCGGTCCTATATACAAAATTGTAAAATCAGATACACAATTTTATTAGTTTTCTGAAAAAATTTATTTGGAAAAAATGCCTGCTATTTTCAAAAAAAAAAAAAAAAATTATTGCTATTGAGCAAAACAATTTTTTGATTTTTCGTTTATTTTGTTTGACATAAAAACCAGATAACAATTTTTTGTTGGGGTCTAATAAAATATTGCCTGAAAAAAATTAAAATTTTAAAAAAATGTTTGTTTGAAAAAAATGTGTGAAGTTTTTTTTTGTGTATTGTGGGTGTTAATTCTGTATGATTTTTTTTATTTTTTAACAAAATAAAACAAATCTTAATAGAATTGAAATTTAATAAACTCCCTTAATTTTTGTTCTTCAAATCTGTTTTGATTCTCCCACAGTCTAGTCAGCCAAAGCGTGAGAATTGATGTGTCAGCTTTTCGTTTTGACTGCACATGCAAACATAAAATATTTATTTTGCAGGTGCTATTCAAATTACCAGCCAGACAGTATGAAATCCAACGCTTTCCTTGGCTATCTGTGGGAAAACATTTTAATGAAATGTAAGCAATTCTGGCTCACATAAATTCTTTACATATAATTTCTTTTATTTTTTAATTTTATTTTAATTATTTGTTTTTGTAAATTATTTAGTATATAAGCATGAACATTTTTAATAAATGCGATCATTACGTTTACGACTGTTCTTGTTAATTAACTTAGTGATCGGCTTCTCTTGGTGTACCACCTTGAGAACTCCTTTAGAATTTCTATAACCTTATTCTGGTGAACTACCAGGATAATAATATACAGAAATTTCAAAGCATTGAGTTATTCTGGTGTACCACCAGAATAATCCCATTTACAAAAGCGAGGCAAACGAGCCGTCGCAACAAACATTGGCGACCGTGACAGGACCTGCAACCTTCGGTTCATTTACTCAACATTTGACAGGAACCCAACCTGCAATATTTCCATACCATGAAACCCTCAGAAAAGCTTCTCCAGAAGCTGAAGGAAATCGGCGAAAGCATCGCCATCATAATAAGGAACCTCAACAAGGATTCCAGTAGTCGCAAGACGACTGCTTACTATGAAGAACGACTGGCCAGGCTCAAGGTTGCTTGGGCAGAGTTCGAGGATGCGGACAACAATCTACGAAGTTCGAAGGATGTAGACACAGCTGACGAATACTTTGTTTCTGACTACTACACCAAAGTAAGGTCTATGGCAACAAAGTATATCACACTGATAGAACGTGAGCTTGAGACTCAAGGTCGAGCATCAGACACCAAGCAACCTCAGGGTCCCTCAACCTCAAACACCGAACGATCAAGTGGTGGTGCAACTGAGGGTCATGATGGCCTCATTAGCCGGTCTCTGGGAAAAATGGCGGCTCTAACCCGTCAACTAGAAGGGCTTCAAATGAGCGACCAAGAAATGACCTACTACGAGATAAAAAAGGCCACAATTACCCACCTGTGGCAGCAAGTGGAACAGCTTAACGACGAGGTACTGGACAAATATCCTGATCCAGATCAAGTTGGTTATAATTCAACGAAATATGTGCACCTCGAAAAAGAAGCCCAAACAGCAATCATCCAGCTCACAAGTGCTACTAAACACCTCCACTCCGCCACCTCGGGCATTGTAGCTAGATCACCGTCATTGCCCTTACCCACAATCGACATCACCAAATTTGATGGTGATTATATGAAGTGGACCTCCTTCTCTGATCTATTTACCAGAATTATCCATGAGCAACCCATATCCGACGCTCACAAAATGTGGTATTTAAAGAATAACGTAATCGGTGAAGCAGCTAATATCATTGCTCATTTCGCGATTACGGGAGAAAATTACCAAGCGGCATGGCTACTGCTGGAAAACCGCTATAATAACAAAAGGGTTATGGTGGCTACAGCAATTCAAAGGTTACTAGATCAGCCATCTGGTGCTGGCTCTTTGAACGCTCTTAAGCGACTACATGATACAACAAAGCAGTGCTTAGCAGCTCTATCCAACATGGGTCTCGAGACTACGTCATGGGATCCACTTCTAATCCACCTTTTAGTTAAAAAGGTGGACAAACCCGTACACAGTCAATATGAACAAACAATTGCCAGGCCTAAGGAGCTACAAAAAATCAGCGATTTTTTAAGCTTCATCGAGAACTACTTCCATACTCTTGAAGCAATGGGATATAAGGAGAAAGCTGCCGTCAATCTTCCTAAAACTTGCGCGCTTACTACACAACCCCAACTCGAAAGCAGACAATGCATTAATTGCAAGAAAGATAATCATCCATTATATCGATGCAAGGAATTCCTATCGCTTAGCCCAAATACGCGACTTAACCTGGTACAGAAGCAAAGGTTATGTGTAAACTGCTTTAGCAATAGTCATTCCACCAAACAATGCGCGATCGCAGGCCGCTGCCAAAAATGTGGGAAAAAGCACCATACGCTGGTTCACCTTGAACCTAACTCACGACAGATTGCGACATCAGCAGAACAAGGAAATTCCTCTAATCTGCCAATTAAATCAACCAAAGACGAACGTAAACCTTGTACTGAGCCAGCCACGACTAGTAATCAATTATCGGAACAAGCGGCTTCCCTCGTCACTACACCAGCAGTTGTAGTAGAAGGCAGGGCTGTGAATTCTGCAACTCCCAGGCCCTATGTTTTACTGGGAACAGCATTGGTAAAAGTTAAGGCGAATGGTCTGGAAACCGAATGCAAGGCGATTCTCGACTCAGGATCGCAAGTCAACCTAGTTACAGAAAGATTAGTTACCCGGCTTGGACTCCCTGCTAGGCCTGCATCTATCTCCATAAATGGCATCGGAAAAAACCAGACCAATGTTCAAAACCGAGTCAACATTACACTTCAATCTCGACTCAACAATTTTTCAGCACGTTTGGAGGCATTTGTGTTGCCACAAATAATTGCTCCTCAACCTTCGCAGCATATTGATATTGACAGGTGGCCTATTCCCAACAATATAGCACTGGCAGACCCAAACTTCAATCGTCCAGACAAAGTCGATATTCTTTTAGGAGCATAATATTATCATCAACTACTTGCTATTGGACAGATTAAACTTTCCGATAACCTCCCAGTCTTGCAAAATACAATATTAGGCTGGCTGGTATCCGGAAGAGTGGCTGGCCAGCATCTACCAACAGCTTTATGTGGGGTCCTGACTGAAGAAGACAAGATGAGCCAGGCAATCGAGAGATTTTGGAAACTGGAAGAAGTCGATAGCACACACCGTCAATTATCAGCGCAAAATGCACAGTGTGAAGCGCATTTTAACCAGCACTCTGCACGTGACAAGGAAGGAAGATTCATAGTAAGACTCCCATTTTGTATTGAACCAAGTTCTTTAGGAGAGTCACATAGTATCGCCTTCAATCGATTCCTGTCATTGGAACGACGATTATCCAAAGACACTGTGTTAAAGCATCAATACACACAATTCATGAAGGAATATGAAGCATTAGGCCACATGACCAAGGTCGACATAGACAAGGTGGAAGGGGCAAAATACTTTATTCCCCACCACTGCATATTACGACCCGAAAGCAGTACCACTAAAATTAGAGTTGTGTTTGACGCCTCTTCTAAAACGTCATCCGGAAAATCGTTAAACGATATTCTGCATACTGGACCACCTCTACAAAATGACTTATTCACTATTTTGCTGCGCTTTCGATTACCGCGCTTCGTATTCACAACAGACATAGAAAAAATGTTTCGCCAAATCTCGATCCATCCCAAAGATAGGCCATACCAGATAATCCTATGGCGACCGGATATCACCGAGCCCATCAACTATTTCACATTAAATACCGTTACTTATGGAACTAGGCCAGCACCCTATCTAGCAATCAGATGTTTGAAAGAAATAAGCCGGGAGAACCAACTCCAGTTTCCCTTAGCAGCCAATTTTTTGGAGAAGAACTTTTACGTTGATGATGGGCTGGGTGGAGCTGACAGCTTAAGTATAGCCTTGGACACCCAACGCCAACTGCAGCAAGTCATGGCGCGGTATGGATTTAACTTACGAAAATGGAGCGCCAATCACGTTCAACTACTTTGTAATATCCCAGAATGTGATCAAGAAGTCAGCCTCGATTTCTCCGCAGAGGAAACCAACTACACTAAAACATTAGGATTGGCCTGGTTACCCAAAGGTGACCAACTTAAAATCAAGGTCAACGTACAACCAATCAAAGCTGTAACCAAAAGGACAGTCACTTCAGATTTGGCACGCATTTTTGACCCACTGGGTCTCCTATCTCCTGTCGTTGTCAGAGCGAAAATGTTTGTTCAAGAGCTGTGGAGCCTGAATCTTTCATGGGATGAAGCCGTGCCTTCCGAATTTGACTCTCGGTGGCGAAACTTTCGGAACAATCTCAAAGAACTCGAAAACTTTCAAGTCCAGCGACATGTATATAAGGGTAATATTTCACACAAACCACAACTTCATGTCTTCTCCGATGCGTCAGAAAAGGCATATGGGGCAGCAATATACATTAGAACATTTTTACCAAACAAAACGATAGTGGTATACTTGTTATGTGCAAAATCTCGGGTAGCGCCTCTTAAGCAACAAACGCTTCCAAGGCTAGAATTATGTGCTGCCCAGTTAGGAGCTAATTTGGCGGTAAAAGTTAAACACGAATTGGACATGATTACAACACCAACATTCTACTGGACTGATTCAACAATAGTGTTGAACTGGATAAACTCGAGATCATCCTCCCTTCATACATTCGTTGCAAATCGAATAGCTTCTATTCAGGAGAGCACGAAACCTGAACAATGGAGACATGTGAGTTCCAAGGACAACCCAGCGGACATCATATCTAGAGGTTTAGGCCCACAACAACTACAACAGACACCCCACTGGTTGTACGGGCCATTTTTCCTTCACGGAGACGAAAAACATTGGCCTTCAGCCTTTAGTCCAACTTCTGACTCAGCCGTTATTGAAAGGAAACAAATCCCTCACAACTTACTAGCATCGATTGATAGTGAAAACTTGCTACACAGAATAAACCACAGGAATTCATTGAAAACGCTTCAACGAATTATCGGATATGTTCTTAGATTCGTCAAAAACGCCAAAAGTAGCAAGGAAGCAAGACAAAACAGGCCTACTCTTACCCCTTTTGAGCTCCACGATGCTCTTGTTATCATCGTTCGAACTACACAACATTCGAACTTCAAGGAAGACATCCAAGATTTGCAAAGGCAGAAGGAACTGAAAAAATCGAGTCAGATTAAAAGCTTATCACCATTCCTAGATGAGAATAATATCATAAGAGTCGGAGGTCGGCTAGAAGAATCCGCATTGAGTTATAATGCCAAACACCCCATGCTTTTGCCGTTCAATGACATAATCAGCCGATTAATCTTCGAATCCATACACAGGGAGAATAAACACTGCGGTCCTACTGCGCTTCTTGCAACCGTAAGACAACGCTTCTGGCCCATTAAGGGAAAGCACTTGGCTCGGGAAGCTGTCCATAAATGTATACAGTGCGCAAGATCAAAACCAAGGCTTCTTCAACAAATCATGGGAAATTTGCCAGAGACAAGGGTGACACCCGCAAGGCCTTTTATCAACGCAGGAGTTGACTATTGCGGCCCAATATGGGTACACTTCAAGACTAGAGGAAAACGACCTCAGAAGGCGTATATTGCGGTTTTTTGTTGCTTTTCTTCAAAGGCAGTTCATCTAGAGCTAGTAACGGATCTCACAACCGATGCATTCATTGGAGCCCTCAAGAGATTTATAAGTCGAAGAGGGCATTGTCAAAACCTTTATTGCGATAACGCTACCAACTTCATAGGAGCGCGAAATCAACTTGCAGAATTGTCAACTGCTGTATTTTCTACAACAGCTCAGGAAACTATCCAGCGAGAATGCGCGACTAAAAACATTAATTTCCATTTTATCCCTCCGCGATCTCCGCATTTCGGTGGACTATGGGAAGCTGCTGTAAAATCCGCCAAGGGTCTTTTGGTCAAAGAAATATTAAGCGCATCCCTGACTTATGAGGAAATGGAAACCGTGGTCATAGAGGTTGAAGCAATCCTGAATTCAAGGCCAATTGCACCATTACCAAGTAATCCGAATGATGACGCTGCATTGACACCGGGTCATTTCTTGATTGGGGAGCCTCTCACGGCCCAGGTTGACGCGACTGCACAAACAACATCCTCAACCTTGGCAAAACGTTGGGAATTAGTCTCCCGAATAAAACATCAGTTTTGGAAAAGGTGGTCACAGGAGTATCTAAATGAGCTCCAGCAGCGTAGCAAGTGGCAAACTAAATCACAAAATCTACAGCTCGGCACCATTGTCGTAATTAAAGATAATTTACCTGTCATGAACTGGCGACTCGGAAAAGTAGTTGAAACATTTCCTGGACCCGATGGCTTGGTCAGGACAGCGGCGGTAAAAACATCAACTGGGGTCATTAAGCGAGCCATCCACTTACTCGCTCCTCTTCCGATAGAACCAGATGACGATGAAGGAAGAGATAATTCACAACCCCTCAAACGAAGCGGCGCGCCCAGCGACTTTAACAAAAATTCTCCACCTCCAAAACGTGGCCACTTGACCACAACAGGCATGCTCGTGATCCTAGCATTGTTTCTTCCACTAGTGACGGGCCAACAAGTCACTTATACTCAGATTAAAGGCAACCCTGGTATACACTTCGAACATATTGGTAAAATCAAACCAGTTCTTTCAGAGTGGAAACTTCTGATATATTTTGAGCTGGCACCATTTCATAATGAATTACAGCTTTTCATTAACGGGACCAATGCCTTGACGGATGCCTGTAATTACTCATACTTCCACACTCAATGTACCGGACTGATAAACCATTTTCTCAACATCCAGAACGACATGCATGCTGGTCTAGAAAATCTTGCTAAACGAAAAAAACGAGGCGCAATAGATATTGTCGGCAACGTAGCAAACTCCTTATTCGGTGTTCTGGATTCAAAATATTCTGAGCAAATGTCCGACACCATCACCAGTATCAAAAACGATGAAGCCCGTCTACAAGAGCTCCTGCGGAATCAAACTTCATTCTTGGACTCTACCGTTAACCTAATGAAGCAGACTGACGCTCAGACTCAAAATGGTTTTGAAAAAATCAACTTTAAAATCATCAAACTCATGAGCCGCACAGACAATGACCAACGCTCGCAGCTCATTTTATCCCTAAGCATCCAGTTAGTTATAATAGCGGACAAGGTTCAAAAAATGCACACCTCTATGATTAACTTGTTGGCTGATACTTATCATGGCCGGATCAGCCCTATTCTGCTAACCCCACAACAATTTGCTACTGAAGTGGGTAACATAAAGGCTAATCTTCCAACAGATTTAACATTACCAGTAGTTGATATCATTCATATATATGGCATCGCGGCAGCTCATGCATCAATCTCCAATGAGCACATCATCTGCACCTTGTTTATTCCCTTGTCAAATCAAAATGAATATGATTTATTATTTATTTTTCAATTCATTGCATTATGTGGACAACCTGACGCAATCTTTGATATACCGTTCAAGTATTGAGGAAATGAACCGATTACAGGCAGAAGTGAAAGCACAGCTGCGCGATATCCCAGTAACGACAAGCCATCATACATAGTTTGACAGCCAGTTACTTTGGATTGGCGCTCATTTTAATTATATTCATCATCCTACTAAGAAACTACATACGAAAGAAGAAGGTCAACGCTCACCGTGCAGTGCCGCAGCCTGCTCCAAGGTCCTCATGGGACATTTCAGTGGATTCATCAGCTTGACACTGCTTAGATTAAGTTCCCGGTATTGATTTATGTGAGCTGTTTAACTATTCTTCCCGGTCCTCCTAAGGGGGGCAGTATGTTAATTCTGTATGATTTTTTTTATTTTTTAACAAAATAAAACAAATCTTAATAGAATTGAAATTTAATAAACTCCCTTAATTTTTGTTCTTCAAATCTGTTTTGATTCTCCCACAGTCTAGTCAGCCAAAGCGTGAGAATTGATGTGTCAGCTTTTCGTTTTGACTGCACATGCAAACATAAAATATTTATTTTGCAGGTGCTATTCAAATTACCAGCCAGACAGTATGAAATCCAACGCTTTCCTTGGCTATCTGTGGGAAAACATTTTAATGAAATGTAAGCAATTCTGGCTCACATAAATTCTTTACATATAATTTCTTTTATTTTTTAATTTTATTTTAATTATTTGTTTTTGTAAATTATTTAGTATATAAGCATGAACATTTTTAATAAATGCGATCATTACGTTTACGACTGTTCTTGTTAATTAACTTAGTGATCGGCTTCTCTTGGTGTACCACCTTGAGAACTCCTTTAGAATTTCTATAACCTTATTCTGGTGAACTACCAGGATAATAATATACAGAAATTTCAAAGCATTGAGTTATTCTGGTGTACCACCAGAATAATCCCATTTACAAAAGCGAGGCAAACGAGCCGTCGCAACAAACAGTGGGCAAATGGTCTGTAGATAGATCCAACAAGGCTTGTACCTCAAAAAGCTCCGTGGGTAAACCTTTTGTTCCGCCGAAGTCAATAACGTCTGGAATTTTATTTTGATATGTTGTCCAGGTGAAATTACATTCAGTTCCATTTCTGACACGGAATCACACAAAACGTGACCTATAGGGCTTATTAGGTGGGAGCCCCAATATTTATACTAAGCGTTGTTGTCGTCAGCAGCTGTAAAGAGGGGACCTAAACATTTGTAAAAACTGTTGTACTGACCTTTTGGTATTAAAAATCTAGGTTGACAATAAACGGAAAATTTTTTCTATATACATAGATATTAGTTACTTGAATAAAAGGCTTTGAGAAGCCACCCATCAAATGGTGTTTGATTCTAAATTTTATCAATATAGCCGAGCCACCACATGATCTATCCAGGAGATCCTTTAAGTCGTAAAATGTATATCCACTTATTTTAAAAGTACTTCTTATGGTGTTTTCCATTCTAAAAAAAATGTTGCAATAAGTATGTGTAATATTTTTATCAGTTTACACACACACAAAAAAAGTTGTCCGTTTTTTTTGTTTCAATGAAACAGAAAAATTGCTTGATTTTAATAAAAACTCGTCTGCATAAAAAAGTATTTACTTACATAACACAGCTGTAAAAAATGGTACTTTGTTACCCTGAAATATAATTGGGGGTAAGATATGTTACACTCTTGCCAGTTATTTGTGCAACATGTTCAGAAAGGAACACGATAACTGTTTTCACTCTTGCATGTATTTTTAGAATGGAACATAAACCCGCTCGAATGGTAGCATTAATGTTACATTTTTGCCAGAAAGGAAAACACCATTAATGTCATATGAGTCTGGAAATTAACATTACATAAATTATTTGGTTTATAAAAAAATATTCGAGCTCGTTTTTGTGTTGGCGGAGGCCGTTTGCGTTTCAGAAACAAACTCTGAGACAGTTAATGGCCTGCAGCAGAGCAGACTAATTTCTGCATTTCTTCCATCATTCTAGCTACTTGTCCAATGAATGGCGTAAATAGATTGTTCATATCCTTAATTCAAGTTCGGAAACCGTGGTGCGGTAAGCGTTTTCGTGATACATTTTAAAGTTAGTTTCATAAATGCTACCACGTTTTATGTCTGACAAAAATTTTTTTTTTTTAACCGATTACCCAACTAAAAACTTAATAAGGTCGTTTCCGTTTCTCTCACAAAATTAGGGGAGGCTTAAATGTCTTCCCTTAAGTTACAGGGGCATTGTTTTCCTCTTGCAGTATGGCAAAACGATTTTGCGATGCTTTCAAAATTTTTGCTTAGTTGATAACCTTTGCCAATTTGGAGATTCTGCCCCTGAACTGTTATGTAGCGGTCCATCCCTTCCTGAACCTTTGAAGCTTCTAAAGAAAGTGGGATGGCACCGCCTTAAGCAACTGTAGGTGATGAGGATGAAACCTCGGTTTTTTTTTATAAATTTTAAAAAGAGATTGGGCTAAACTTACCCCTTCAAGACATTTAAGTGTGGTATACTTGCACCTTAATTGTAATTATTATTGGTTTTTAACTAAGACAGTAGCGAAAGATTTCTCTGGAAACACTGTAGTTTTAATTAATTACAATAGCACCAGTAATAACACATTTAATAAACCTTATAATTAATACTGATATATGTAATACCTCAAAACCTAAAGATTGCTTATCGTCCAATTCACAAAAAGGGCTCTAAATCAAACTTTGAAAACTATAGACCGATATCCATACTACCTGTTGTTGAAAAGATTATGGAAGAAATAATATGTCGAAGACTAACAGAAAACACCAGCAAATATAAAGTTATAAGTGAGAATCAGGTTGGATTCCAGAAAGGGCAAAACGTTAATAAATTACTTGGAAACTTTTCTGATTACATAAACCACCAGCTCAGTAAAAGTAACCACTGTCTTACATTGTTTATAGATTTTACAAAAGCTTTCGATACTCTATCTCACCAAAAATTATTGAATATGCTTGAGAAAATTGGAATAAGAGGACATTGCCATACACTTTTTTAAAATTATCTCTCACCTAGAAAGTTCCATGTTAAAATTTTTAACAATATTAGCGAAGATGTCACTGTGAATCATGAAGTTCCACAGGGCCCAGTATTGTACTTGCTATACACGAATTAACTCATTAAAAGGCTAACGGCATCCAGAGTATTTGCGTATGCTGATGACACAGCCATTGTAGTAGCACACAAAAACATTAGTGAAGCAACATTAACTATGCAACAACAATTAGATACAGCGATACGATGGTGCCATGATCATGGGTTAGTAATAAATGCATCTAAGACAAAACTAATGCATATTAAGTGCCCTAAATTTCACTATGAGGACATAAAGATAAAGTTTTATGACAACGAATGTTTACACAAGCACAAAACAAAACAAATTAACTACGATAGCGACAAATGCAAAACTAATATTGAAATTGTTAACACATATAAATATCTAGGAGTATATCTCGATCAAAACTTTAAGTGGAGAGATCACATAGAGGAGGTTCGAAATAAGCTGCGGAGAGCTTCTTTTATGTTGCATCGATTATGTTATTGCTCAAATGACATCGTCTTGAGACAAGCGTACTTCGCACTGGCCGAATCACATATTCTTCATGGAATTACTGCGTGGGGAAACTCAGTGTACTGCAACAAACTACAACTAACACACGCCCAAGTACTTAAAATTTAAAAAACCTATACATATACTGGAATCATGCAACAAACACATCAAAACAACACAGAAACGCTTCAGAACAGCAGTATAGCTAAAGACCGTTATATGTTAAATGTCAACAGCATATTTATAACTACAATAGCCATAGAATTTTATATTTGTTTTCTTATTATTGAATCTTCGCTTTAGCGAACTAACAATAAGTTTTCAAATCTTAAGACTAAGGAAAATAATATTAGGCCAGCCAGTGCCAGACTAAAATCTCATAATATAAATAGTTATCTTCATCTAAGCGCAATAGTATCCCTCCTTTTCAGACGGGAGTGTCCACTATGTTGCAAGATACTTCGAGCGAGCGGGTTTGGATGTGTTTCCAGCTTATTTAAATACTTGTCCACATATTTCAGGATTTCGAATTTAACAAGTGGAACTTTTAGATCCTTATGGATGTTGCTGTTTTTGACATACCATGGAGCACCAGTTATCATTCTTAGGATTTTATTTTGACGGCGTTGTATTTTTTCTATGTTAGTGGCGGAAGCAGTGCCCCATAATTGTATACCGTAGCACCAAATTGATTTGTATAGTAGAAGTTTACAATCCAGATGAAGCACAGAGTTTCTACCAATTAGCCAGTGGATTTGTGCAGCTTTAAGTGTCATTTGCGTCAGCTTTGCATCTATATGAGGCTTCCATGTAAGGCGGCGATCCAGGTGAATACCAAGATATTTTGTCTCGGATCGTTGAGGCACCAAATGGTTGTTAATAGTGATTGGAGGGCACGTTTCTTTGCGTAAGGTAAAAGTTATGTGAGTACATTTTTGTTCATTATTTTTTTATTCCCCATAACCTTGCCCATTTCTTAACTTGGCTTACGTGTTGTTGCAGTTGACTCGAAGCCTCTTTAGGGTCTTTATGAATACTAAGAAAAGCGGTATCATCAGCAAATGTGCGTAAAACAGTTGGTTGGCATATCTGTTGTGTAAAGCAAGTACAAAATTGGACCTAGTATACTCCCTTAAGGTACACCAGCCCCTATTGGTTGGGAACAACTTTTTTGGTTTCCCTCTTTTATCATAAATTGTCTGCCGGTTAAGTATTTTTCTAGCAGGTAGATAGAGTTTTAGTTTGATTAACAGGCCTTCGTGCCATACTTTATCGAATGCTTGAGAGACATCGATAAGAAGCGCGGAGGAGTACTTATTTTTTCTCAAACGCTTTTCTTATAACCTGCACCAGTCTGTGAGTTTGTTCGATTGTACTATGTTGACTTCTAAAACCAAATTGGTGATCTGGGATGCAGTTGTTGTCATTCAGGATCGGACTCAGCTTGTTTTTAAGCAGCTTTTCGAATAGTTTCGCCAAAGTTGGTAACAAACTTATAGGCCTATAAGACTCCACCTTCGAAGGATCTTTACCAGGCTTGGGAATCATCTTTACGAAGGCAACTTTCCATACTGGCGGAAAGTCTAGCTACAACAGGCGGTAATTCTCTCACGTCAGTGCCTGAATTGGGAGTGAAGACGTTCCTTAAATGGCTTGCGAACAGATCGCATTTTTCTTCGTCATTTCTAGCCCAGGATCCTCTCAGGTTACGCAGTGGTGGTTTTGCGATTACGGGTCTTTTAAAACGTCTGGCTATTCGCCATAGAGAATAGTTTGTTTGAGGAGTCACGTCTAGACCTTGCAGGTATTCCTTCATTTATGGCATTCTATGTACTTCTAGCAAGTTTTTTAATCGGTTTGTACATTCCTTCAGCTTATTTTTAAGTAGGGGCGATCTATACTTTTGCCATTCTTTTCGGGCTCTCCTTTTTTCAGATAAGAGCTTTTCAACATCGGTTGAGTAAATTTTGTTGTATCTGGCCTGACGGTAGGTAGAAGAAGCATTTTCAACGGCTTTTTTAATATTTTAATTGAAGCTACTCAGGCACTCATCGATTTCTTCGGAAGTTTTTAAAGTTGCATTCTTTATCTCGTAGTGTACGGACGTGTCTACGCGAGTGTAATATTGGTAATAGGTGTATTAGTAATAAGTGGTAAACGAATTTATTAATATACATATATACACATAATAGTGAGAAAAACAAAAACAACAAACTAAATAAAAAATAAAACAAGCGAACTGTTAATGAGTAACAGTAATCGTAGTGACAGTGGGCCTGAAAGCCGAAATGCTTACATTGTGTCAAGCTCAACAAGCGTCAGTAATGAAAATATCAGAGACCCTGAATTCAATAAAAACTATTTAAATGAGAAACCAAAAATAAATACAAACCACTTAAGTGCAAGTGCTCCAAAAATCTACCCTTGCTAAAGGCAGTCCCAATGCACTTTCATCAGAAGTTCCAAAGGTCCAGGTAGGGTTGGACCGCTACATAACAGTTTTTAAAAGGGGTAGGAGCCCGAAATCCGCAGAGGTTACAAAACCAGCCAAAATTTCAAGAGATGAAGAAAAGCCAATCTCATCGCAAAATCGTTTTGCAATTCTAGAAGAGGAGAACGATATCCCTGTCACCAAGAAGAAGACATTTAAACCTCCTCCAATTTATTTGAGAGAAAGGAACTCTAACGACCTTATTAGGTTTTTAGTCGGATTAATTGGTGAAAACAACTTCTATGTGTTTAATATTAAGCGTGGTAACATATACGAGAAAAAAATTCAGGTAAATCACGAAAACGCTTACCGCGCCGTCGTTTCAGAATTTGAAAAACTGAATAAAAACTTCTACACTTACCAAATAAAAAACGCTAAAGGCCTCCAGGTTGTTATAAAAGGTATTGACGCTAATGTCGACCCGGAAGAGATAAAGACGAGTTTGTACAGCAAAGGATTTAAAGCTAAAACTGTATCAAACATTAAAAACAGAGAAAGGTGTCCAACCCCATTATTCCGGGTAGAGCTTGAGCCTAGTGATGTAAAATTGAGGAAAGGTGAAACTCACCCAATTTATGAATTAAGATATATTTTGCACCGCAGAGTTGTTGCTGAAGCCCCACATAAACGATCTGGGCCAGTACAGTGCTTGAACTGCCAGGAATACGGCCATACCAAAGCCTATTGTAAGTTGCCTTCTGTTTGTGTTGTGTGTGGGGACCTGCATGCCACGACCAAGTGCAATAAACCTAAAGATGACCCTAGGGTGAAGAAATGCAGCAATTGCGGCGGAAACGACACGGCCAACTATAGAGGTTGCCCTGTTTTTGAATCAGTTAAGCGCTCATCTAAGCCGAAAATACTTTCTGCCCCTCCCCAGCCTTTAAATATACCAACTACAAATATGCCTCCGTTAGCACAACCAACTACAAATCAAGTTTCTTACGCCGCTACATTAAAGTCTAACCAGCCTAATGCACGTAAGTCTACCGAGCCTACAACACAACAAGAAGTACCAACAAGCGAACCAACCGGAGCCAATATTAGCCGCCTGGAAGCCGTAATTGACAATATGGTCAAACAATTTACGCAGTTTATGGCGCAAATGGCTGGCATGATACAAGAAATGCAAAAAAATGCAGTCTGCACTTCTGCAGGCCATGAACTGCCTCAGGGTTTGTTTCTAGAACGCAAACGGCATCCGCCAACACAAAAATGAGCTCGAATACTTTTTAACACACCAAAAAAATCGATGTCATATTGATTTCCGAAACTCATATGACATCTAGAAGCACTTTTAAAATAAGTGGCTATACTTTTTATGATTCAAAAGATCCCAGAGATAGGTCATGTGGTAGTTCAGCTATATTAATTAAATCAAGAATCAAACACCAAAGGATGGGTGGTCTCTCCGAACGTTATATACAAGCAACAAACGTGTGCATCGATGAATTTTACCACAATCTCGTTATTTGGTCAGTTTATGGTCCACCCAGATTCTCCATAACGAAGGATCAGTACAACAGTTTTTACAAATCTTTAGGTCCTCACTATATAGCTGCTGGAGACTATAACGCTAAACACACATACTGGGGCTCCCGCCTTATAAGTCCCAGAGGTCGTGTCTTGTATGGTTCTGTATCGGAAATGAGACTTCACGTTTCAACTGGGCAACCAACATATTGTCCAACTGACCACAATAAAATACTAGACGTAATAGATTTTGGCGTAGCAAAAGGCATATCCCCTGAGCTTATTGAGGCTCAACCCTCCTTGGATTTATCTTCTGATCACTTACCCACAATTTAAATATCTAAATAATATAGACCACGTCTACCAAACCCGATCCAAATATGGAGGAAGATTCAAAATTCTAAAATACGACAACAACTATGGAAAAAGTACGTTAGCAGTAACACTACTGTGAGTTTTCAACACGTTACCAAATGAGATCACATCAAAAGCAAGTAATCCAAGCCTGAGAAAAAAAGAATCACTTTTGAAGTATCCAGCACTAAAAAAATAATTAAACTTTTTTTACAATTTATTATAAAATGTTTAATCTAATGTATTTAGTATAATTTGTTGGAATTACTTCAACTGATTTTGCATCTTTGTTTATTGTTGAACTTGCCGACAGACAAGCCGCTCTGGGTTCGTATGGCTAGCTTTAATAAATGAAATAAATAAATGAAATGAAAAAAAATAATTATTATTATTATTATTATTATTTTTTTATTATTATTGTTATTATTATGATTATTATTATTATTATTATTATTATTATTATAATTATTATTATTATTATTATTATTATTATTATTATTATTATTATTATTATTATTATTATTATTATTATTATTATTATTATTATTATTATTATTATTATTATTATTATTATTATTATCATTATTATTATTATTATTATTATTATTGTTTTTTTTTTTTGGCGGGTGAGGTAGGGTTTAAAATGCTTTCGCATTTTCAGTGACCGTCGACAGCTGCGTTATGTGGTGTTTCATCCACTAAAACAATTCCTCCTCCTCTTCTGGTGAGACTCCCTTCCCGGAACCGCTTTCTGCATTACTTCGGGAAGGGCCCAGAAACGACGTCCTAAAAGGACTATTTTCTACTCTCCCACGTCTGGGACCGCCAGGTTTGTAGCCAGCGTCATGCTATTGGCTCGTCTTCCTGTGTCTCTGTTAGGGGGGGCATCGGTTTGTGATGCGTCGAGGTCTCTCTTCTTATTCCGAAGGACGCACTCAGAGTACCTTCTTACCGCGCTCCAGTTGTTTTTACTTTCGAGCATTTTGTCAATTATATTGGTGACGTCACATTCACCAATCTGCTCCTTAAAGGCATCTCTATCAGCTTGCCATCTGGCACAATTAAAGAAAGTGTGTTCCGCATCATCGTTCAGCGTTACACAGTAGATGCATCCGGCGTCATCTACCTTCCCCATGCGATACAGGTACTTTCGGAAGTATCCGTGTCCTGAGAGAAATTGGGTTAGGAAGGAGTTAACCTCTCCAAAATTCCTCTGGGTCCACCTCTCTACATTGGGGATCAGCTTTTGCGTCCATCTGCCGACCGTTTCTGCGCTCCATCTGGCTTGCCATCGCTGGATGGTTTGCGATCTCTGCGCTGTGGCACTTATACCAGCACTGTCCTCCCTTGTATCCCATGCCTCTTTTCGCTCACGGGCCAAGAGGTCGACAGGTATCTCTCCGTGCGGTAGGCCGAGGCCACCCTGAGTGCCGCTGTGCGCTGTACCGCCTCCAGTGCCCTACGCTTGCTTCTCGACTTCATCGCATCTCCCCAGATTTCGCTGCCGTACAACAATATTGAGTTAGTTGTTGCCATGATCAGCTGTCTTTTGCTCTGTGCTGGGCCGCCAATATTTGCCATCAGTCTGCTTAGCATACCAGTCACTTTCGCTGCCTTGGTGGCCACGTTTTGAATCTGAGCCCAATACGTGAGCCTGCAGTCGAGTTTCACGCCCAGATATTTCACTGCCTTCTGCGTCACCAAAGAAATATCGCCAAACTGGAAATCAACTTCAATTAGCATGTGACCCCTAGTCATAAGGATGACCTCAGTCTTGTTTGCAGCGAGCTCCAGACCGTGGTCCTCAAGCCATATCCTAGTCCTTATCATGACTTGGTTTAACTTTCTCCTGGCATCGTCCATGTCTCGCGCTGAAATGACCGCCGCTATGTCATCTGCGTACCCACAAGTTGTGTGTCCTCAGGCATGTCTATGATCAGGATCTCGTCGTAACTCAGGTTCCAAAGCTCCTCCCATTTCGATTTCTTGCTTGAGAAAATTGCATCTTTTAGCGCTTTCTGTGAGCGTCTGAAATCTTCGGCTTCCAGCAGCGCTTCACCATTTCTTCTAGCTCTGGTGTACCGCCTTCTGCTGCGGAGGCAGGTTCATCTGAGTTGAGCAATTTCTGATGTCCACCAGTACACAGGCCGCCTTCTAGTGCGACGGGTTATAAGCGGCATCGATGCGATGCAGCCCTGAGCGATGCGGTGCACCATCGCGCTTGCAAGGGAGCTGGCGTCGGTGGTGTTTCCGATTGCAGCTCCTTCGAAATTTGACAGAAATGTTTCGGGGTTCAATTTGTCCGCTTTCCACTTGCGTGTACCTCTCGCTCTTGGCTTAAAGGTGGGATTCGCTCTCCACGATCTTGAAGTTAATATATTGGTGGTCACTTCCAGTGTAATCTTCCATAACCTTCCATCCTGGAATTGCTCCAGCCAGGCTCTCGGACACCAGGGTGATGTCCGGGGTGGTGTTTTCACATCCCGGTTTTCTGACCGGCTGGCAGACATGTCTAGGATTTATCTTCCACGTGTGTTCGTTGTCCGGGAGCCCCATTCAACAGCCTTGGCATTAAAATCTCCAGCTACTATAAAAGGGCCACCTATATCATGAACCCTATCCTCGATTAGGTCCAGTTTCATTCTAAATTGCTTTATGCTATCACAAGGAGTGAGGTAGCAGCTCATCAGCGTGAAACCACTGCCTCGCACCTGCGTGTAACAGATGCCGGCCCCATGCTGCGTGACGGTAAACCACAAGGCAGCCAAAATGCAGCAGTACCTGTTTCATCCTCAAACCAGGCGTCTCGAGACATTCGTCCATACTGCTCACTGATTATTACGGCATCTGCTTCGTTTTCTGCAACCATCTGTTCGAGCAAAGCGTCTGCTGCCCGGCTTCTGTGCATATTTGCCTGAAGCACTGTTATCATTTTCTGGCTAGTGGACACCTCCTTGAGCCGGCTAGGTGATCAGTCCGGTCGCATTTTGCATCTGTGCAATGAACGCAGTTGGGGGGTGATTTGCAGTTCTTCATTTTGTGCCCTAGTTTCCCGCACCTAATGCACGTATCTCTTCTATCTGGGCCAGAGCAATTCGCTTGGGTGTGACCTGTTCCAAGGCAGCGATAGAACCTACGGGGGTATTCGCACACACGTATCTTGGCTCGAATCCATCCGATTTTTACGTGGCCAACTTCCTTGAGTCTCACGGCTCCTTGCGCGGATAGTACTTCAAAGGCCCGAACTTGTTTCCGTGCCTTCGGCGCCGTGATCGTCGTCTGTATCTGCTCTCCTGGGTCAGCAAGCACCTCTGTAATTGCTGTCTCCACTTCCTCTTTGAAAGTCAAGGAATCAAGGTCCCGTATTTTAATCGTAGTTTTTGACCTGAGCTCTGCAATAGAGGCTGTTTCCCGTACCGTACTCTTTAAATGCCGTACGAACTCCGGCTTAACTTTCTCCCCTCTCCCGAGCTCCAAGAGAATGGCTCCCGCCTTCGTTTTTCTGACTGACTTCACCTTTACCGATTCATCAGTTGTAATTTTGCTGCGCAAATCTTTCAGCACCTTCGCATAGCTGTGTCCTTCTGCTGGTTTTATCAGTACAGCCTCAGGCTTTAAGCGCGGTGGCCGCCGCTGGTTTTTTCTGCCTGGTTCGGGTGGCCCCTCCTTTTGCTTCTTCCTACTAGCTTTTCTGACGACCGTTCGCCAGGTTTCCTCCGTCTTCTCGATAGTCTCCATTCTGTCAACTCTGGGTTCCTTTACTCTGGCTTTCTTGGAGCTTTCAGGAGCGACCGGGCTGGTAGCTGCTCGCTTCGTGTTTGTCGCCAAGGGAGTGGGAGCATCTGTTATATGCAGTCCAGCAGCCTTCCGGCGGGGGTTAGAAAGCATTCCCTCCTCTTCTGCCACCTTCCACATACGCCTATAGTTTAGCGTGACATCCAGTAGCCCAGCCATTTTGGATACACCGACCTTGACTTCGGCGCTGATGTTTTTCTGGCGGTTAAGTGCTCGCTGCATGCTGGCAATCACCATTTTACATTGAGAGATATCATCTTCCTCCAGTTTCCTCATTTTGCAGATCAGTGCCAGACGTGGGGAGCCACCTGTTGTCGCGCGTGACTTGCTCTTTATTTGGGCTGCCGTTTCTGCGCAGGTCTTTTCGCTTACTATAGTGGGTGTATCAAGCTGTTCCTCTCTCCCACTGTGTGTTCGAGTGGGGGTCTGCATTGCTGCAGTGTTGTGGCCCTGGAAGAGTGCCGGTCGTAGCCATTACCGCCTTCGGCGTCTCAAAAAGATCCTCCTTTGTCATGTGGACAACAGGATCCAACTCATATCTGGGAGGCATAGAAATAGCCTGTGGAGTTCCATCACCTCTCACTGGGGGACTTCTCATTTTCCCGCTAGGTTTAAAGCGATTTGATGTTACCTGAACGGTTATGTTTCTGGGTGTTACATTCGTTTAAACATTTGTTGTTTTTGTTTTTTCTTCCATGTTCGATTCTTTCTGGGTCTCATCTTGAAGCCGTTATCTATGGTCGTCATGCAGCTGTCCTTCATGTCCCCGAGGGTCCCTTTGCAAGCAGTGAGGTCCTCGCGAGGGTTGACAAGAGATTTTATGAGAACTCTTATTCAGAGCCAGGACAGACATAAATCGGGAGTCGTCTTAACCGAACCTACATGGTCAGTCCAGTGACTACGATCCATGGAGCGTTCCACAAGCCCTGCCAAAGATTTAACGGGACGGAAGGCAATTGTGACATTAACCTGAAAGCCGTTTCCACGAGATGTTACTCTCGTGTATTAAGGTAACAGACTGCCGCAATTGTCGGCCAAAATTCGCCAGTTCCAATCCATTAACATTGTCTGTTTCTGCTTTAAAATTTATTCTATATGTGTTTGAAACATTTATAATATGTAAAATTTCTAACATATAGAGTGGCGGCCACGAATTTAAGACACTGCATTTCACTTATATATTTTTGAAAATTTTACATCTTAATGAATAAATTTTAGATCTATGATATTTTTTCAAGGATTCTAGTAATGTTATGAAAAAAAATTAACAATTGTTTGTTACCTATTTTTTTTTAGGAATTTGTATTAACATATTTTTCAGATTAGTACAAGTCTTAGCCTGGACATGAATTTAGGACATAGGCAAAATTAAAGTTAATTAACTGAAGTAAAGCTCAGCTTTATTAAAAAAAGTTAGTATTTAGTGGGAAATCCTTTATTTTTGATGACGGCAGCGCATCTCCTAGGTAAACTTTCAACTAGCGCCATACAACGTGCGTTTGGAATGGCATACCAAGCTTTTTGGATTTCTTCCCATAAATCGATTAAAATTTTCGGCTTTACTGTTCGTACATGCTCCTCAACATCATTCCATAAGTTATCAATTGGATTGAGAGCCGAATATTGAGCAGGTCACTTCAGAACGGTGATATTATTTTCCTCTAATCAACTCTTCACTAGGCGTGAAGTGTGCTTAGGGTCATTATAATGCATAAATTTTCACTTTAGAGGCATGTTGTCTTTAGTAAATGGTATCATAATGTCTGTTAGTATATTTTTATAAATGTGCTGGTCCGTTTTAGTGTTTATGCTGTGAATGGGACCTACACCATGCCCGGAAAATGCTGCCCACAGCATGACATTGCCAACCCCAAGCTTAACCGTTTTAAGGGTGTACTTTGGGTGATGCTCCAGGTTTGTAGGGCGCCATACGAACTGTTTTCCATCAAAACCAAAGCGGCAAAACTTCGATTCATCGTTCCAAAGTATATTTTTCCAAAATGAGATGTTCTCTTAAAAATGCTAGTCGGAATTTAATATTTTTTTTGACACAAGTGGCTTACGTTTTGCAATGCACCCACGTGAATTATTTTTCACTTAGACGTCTTCTTATTGTCCTGGATGATAAACTAATACCAAAATTTGATAAAATTTAATTTTTTATCTTATTTGAGCTCGTAAAAGGGTATCTGGCAGCTGCTTTATAAATTAAGCTATCTTCCGTGGGTGTAGTTTTTCGCGATCTAGGATGCTGCTTGACATTTTTGGTGGTTCCATGTTGCCTGATGTGTATCAAGGCATTGTAAATGTTTGATCTGAAACATTTCAGGAGCCTGGAAATTTCCATTACCGTCTTTCCATCAGTATTCATTCCTTGGATTAGTGTTCGCTCTGCATCTGAACTCCAAGTACCTCTAGCCATTTCCTACTAAATATTTGGATACATCCCAACATCAATAGTAAAAAAATACATTTCTTACCTTTTCACTTCAAAAAACAGAAAGAAATCACTTAAAAAACAGGTATTCCTAGTATGTCTTAAATTCGTGGCCAGCTTTAAATGCGCGTTTTCAATTATATATAAGACATATAGCAACAAAATGTAAAAATAATACAAAATCAAATAGCGTTATATATTCTTAACAAAACAGGGTACACTAAAATACAAGAAAAATCCAATTTGATATTTCAGGGCTGTAACCATTATTATAACTAAGATAGTAACATGTCGTGTCTTAAATTCGTGACCACCACTGTACATATCTGCGTTTTTAATTATTTTCTTTATCTAATATTGAAACATTCTCAAAGTCAGGGTAGTGATCCAATTGCGAACAGTGAGAAGATAATGCTGTTTTCTGTAAACTAGTGTCCCTATATCTCTGGTTAGATTCATGTCCAGCAATTCTTATCTTAAGTTTATTTTTTGTAGTTCCTATGTGCATACACTTTTCTACATTCCTCCCTATCGTTTCTCTTGCAAGGTATCTGATAAACTAGATTCGCCATATCCAACTTTTGTATTTTATCTTTTGTTTCACTTAATATTTTACACAAAGTATTGCAAGTTTTGAAGGCCATGCCATTTTTCTTACAGTCAAAAAATTTTGTTCTTTTTACCCTTTCTGACACTCCTGGTACATAAGTAATTGATTTATAAATTTTCGGTGCCCTTTCATTATTTAGGCTATCTGCATTTTCGTCTCTAAATTGATTAATTAATTTATAAATAAGTCCCCTAGGGAAACCGTTATTCCTTAAAATATTTCAAATAATCCTCTTATTCTTCCTATGAAATTCTGTGTCACTTATTATAAGTACCTTTCTCACCAAATTTCTTGCCGTATTTATGATAAGTTGTTTGCTTTGTTTAAAATAATAGTTAACTATCCTTCCAGAAGCTGTTGATTTTTGATACCAATCTACTTTTAAACTGTTACCTTTTCTTAAAATTAACCTATCTAAATAGAAAAGCCTCGAATTATCTCTTTTTTCCATTGCAAACTTAATACTAGGATAAAAACTATTCAAAGTCTCTAACATATACCCACAAGAGGAATCAGAAACAATACAATACATACTTAATCATAATTCTCGGTTCTATTGTCTATTTCGCAATACAAATATCCAATAATTCTTCCATAACTATATCTGCCACTACCGGAGAAGCAGGAGATCCCATAGGAAGTCCCTTATTCTGTAAATATAAGTTTCCACTATATTAAAAATACATGTTGTCCTCAATGCAAAATTTTAAAATCCGTAAAAATAGGTCCTTATGAATATTTGTATGTTCCTTTACTTTGTTCCATTTTTCTGTAGCTAATTTACCGGAATACTCGGGAAAAGAAAAACTACATCAAACGAAATTAACCTCTCATTGTCCTGTATTTGTTTGTGTTTAATCCTATTCCTAAATTGTAAAGAGTGTTTGACATTATACCTAGACTGATCAGTAATTTTTCTAAGAATGTCTGCTATATATCTACATATACTATAACAGGAAGAATTCACATACGAAAAAATTGGCCTCAAAGGAAAATTTTTTTATGAATCTTCCGAAGCCTATATAATCTGGGCGCTGTAGCTACATTAGTTGTTAATATATTCCTTTCCCTAACTGTAATAATGTCCTTCTTAAAAAGTTCTTCAACTTTATCATTGTATGTCTTTTGCAATCTACTTGTGGGATCTTTTTTTACTAACCTGTATTGTGTCGTATCTCCTACAATATTGTCCATTCTCAAATTATAGTCCTCTTTTTTTATAGCAACGGTACTGTTTCTCTTATCTGCTTTAAAAATAAGTTAATTTTTAATTTTCTTTAAAAACCTATCTGTTTCATCTACCTTGTTTAAAATAAATTTATCACTATTCGTTAGTATGACCTTATCCATATAACTCTTGTGAGAGGTAAAACATTTAGTTATGGGATTTGTACATTGTAATTTAAACTAAGCTATTTTATACCTCTTTTTTAAATACGAATTTGAAACGTAGTAACTTTTTTGTTATAGAAAATTTTGTCATAAATATTTAATAAATTTTCATGGTTTTAATATTTTTCTTATAACAAAGACGCTTACATTAGTTTTCAATTTCATAATTTAGGGTTGAATTATATTGAATTTTATTTTTGCCTATTCGTGTTTTGCTTATACTCGTGTTAGTAAATTCAATATTATGCCAAAATACAATTAAAGAAGTAGTGCAGCCGCTCACTTTTCCCCTATTCCGCGAGCAGCTAGTGTTACGGATTTAATTAGTCAGAATGAGCAAGATCTGAACACAACTATTATTGAGCCAATGCAGACGACGCCAGTATGTGCTGAAAACGGCCAGATGTCTGCCATTATAGCAGGTTTGAGCGATCTCACTAGAGCTGTCTCTGAAAGCCGCCGGGAAATAAATGTACTAAAAAGTCATGTACAACGGCAGAGTATTCCGACAATAAACGATCATATTGAGTTAGTTTCACCATGTCAACGGGACATAAGACTAGATCCTCAGTCTAGACTATTGAATGGGAATGCTGGACAGTATATGCCAATTCAAGCTACCCAGGAATATTATCCTAGTTATAGTTCGTGCAAATTGTGCGACTTACCAACGTTTTCGGGAAATCCTGAGGAGTGGCCGTTATTTTATGCCAATTTTAAAGAAACCACAAAAAAAAATTTAAATACAGTCACCGACAAAACTTAATGCGCCTTCAAACATGCCTTATTGGCGATGAAGAGGTCGTCAAATCAATGCTTATATATCCTAATGATGTGCCTAAGATAATACAGAAATTTGAGTCTCGTTTTGGTCGTCCGGACCTTGTACGTTCACTATTACAAACGATTTAACAGTTTCCTCCTATAAATGCGAAAAGGTTAGATCAGGTTGTTTCATTTGCAATCAAGTAATGTAGTGTCCTTTCTCAATTCTGCCAACAGCTCCCATCATTTCCTGAATACTACTTTACTGGAAGAACTAGTATCGAAATTGCCTGTTGATAAACAATATGAGTGGGCTAGGTCAAGTATGTCCATTATGCCATATCCAACAGTCAGTGGTTTCTTCATTTGGGTCGGAGAATTAGCCAAAGTAATAAGTGTTATGTCAATCACAATTCCTCATGGTAGTCAAGCTCGTCCTGTGATGCTATTAGAACAGCAAAATCCAAAACAAACAATAAAGTGTTATTTATGTAAAGGCAAGCACTCTATATATGGATGAAAAAAATTTTCTGAGGAATTTCCAGTTAACATTCGTTGGGAGAAAGTCAAAAAGTTTAAGCTTTGTTTTTGCTGTTTAAAAAAAGGACACGGTGCATCTAGCTGTCACACTAAGTAATTGCAAACGTCCACACCATCCAGTCTTACATGAAGATAGGCCAGTTCAACATTCTGCACAGCCACTTCTCAACTGCAGAGGCTTTCAAGCAGAGAGAAGTGAATTGTTTAAAATTATACCAATAAAGTTATTTGGTTCTCTTGGTTATTTTAAAGGTTATGCTTTGTTTGATGAAGGTTCACCAATTTTTTTGATGGATGAGGAAATATCTAGACAACTTGGTCTAAAGGGTGCACCATCTACATTGACTCTTCAGTGGTATGGAGATAATGTTGTATCAGAGAGGTCGTTTAGAGTGAAATGCGAAGTTGAAGGCATTTTTGAACCTAAAATTCGTTACCCTTTAAAGAATTTGTACACTGTGGGCAAGTTAAAGTTACCTGTGCAGTCCTTCAAAAAGAGTTGATTTGATCACTTAAAAGAAGTTCCTATTGATGACTATGAAAACGCTATGCCTATACTTTTGCTGGGCTAGGATGACATTCATTTAGCCATTCTTACAGCTGTAAAGAAAGCTGGGGAATCAAATCCACTTGCAGTCAAGACGAAACTTGGTTGGGTAGCATATGTGCCTGCAGGTGGCTCGTCAGTTGTAAATCCAACAGTTCTGCACATAAAGGAGGCACTCTTTTCCCTCCATCGGGGCATAGCGATATATATTAGAACAGACGTTGTGTACCAATGTCAGCAACCATTTGACATGTTTGATGCAGAATTTAGCTGTCTTTGGGTTAAATTTAAGATCAGGTGGCACACTCTGCACTTCGGATTTCTTTATAGAAGTCCAAACATGGAAGGGATATCACTATGGGTGGCTTCGACTCCCTTTCTGACTCCGTGACCAAAATCCTTGCGGATTGTCCGAACAGTGAAATTGTTGTTGCTGGTGATTTTAATGTTCACAATTCTTCTTGAATTCGCCATTCCGTCCTTACGACTCCAGAGGGACGCTATGTTGAATTATTCGCCGCGCACAATCACCTTGCGCAACTAGTGAACGAACCAACGCACTTTTCGTGTGTTGAAGGGCACCAGAATAATACCCTCGACCTTTTTCTTACTTCGCACCCTGAAAAGTACGAAGTATATGTTCTTGCACCTCTCGGAAACTCGGACCATTGCACTGTTTCCGCCTCCTTTTCGTTCTCCGGGCTTCACGGCGCTTCGACGGCAGCCCCGAAGCGTTCGATTTTTATATACGGAAAGGCTCGTTGGGCAGAGCTCAACGATTTCTTTCGGCAGTTGAACTGGAAACTATGTTTCTTGGACAATAATGTCAATGCCATAGCGAAAATGGTTGAAAGTATTATTTTACTGGGAATGAGATCTTTTATTCCAGTAAAAACGATCTCCAGTAAACCTCGGCAAAAGTCGTGGTTTAACCAGACTTGCAAAGCTGCAGTAAGGTCCAGAGAGGAAGCATTTAGTATATGGCGTGCGAACAAGAACGCCGATACTGATTCGCTACGCAAACAGGCGATATCTTCATGTGCCAAAGTACTCAGGCGCGAAAAGGCTTTGTTCGAACAGCGTCTGCGTGCAAGGGTTCTTGATGCCCCCAAAGGCAGCAGGAACTTTTGGTCATTTGTTAAGAGAGTAAGGAACAACGCTGGCTCTTCAATCCCTGCTCTGTTAAAAAAATGACATATTAGTCACCGACCCGGTTGGAATGGCTAAGCTTTTGGCTGAAATATTTGCAGCAAATTCATATTTGCCGGAAAGCAACCAACCACTGCCCGAGCTTGAGAGATTTTCTGGGACTATGCCAGACATATTCTTTCGAGCTCGTGCAGTTAAAAGGGTTCTTTTGGATCTCAATACTAGTAAGTCCCCTGGGCCGGATGGTATACCAGCACAGGTTTTGAAAAAATGTTCTTTGACGCTGTCGCGTCCATTAGCTAAACTTTTCAGCCGTATTTATCATGTCGGAGTATTACCGATGTGCTGGAAAGTAGCTAATGTCACGCCGATCCCCAAAAAGGGAAAGGCTGAAAACCCTGAAAATTACCGACCAATTGCAATTTGTTTAGCGATCTCCAAGGTTATGGGGAGTATGGTTAACTACCGCCTGGTTAACTATCTGGAGATAAACGGTTTATTAAGCGACCGCCAGTATGCCTTTCGTAGAGGACGGTGTACGGGGGACATTCTGGCCTTTCTGACAGAAAAATGGTGTACCTCAATTCATCATTTTGGCGAAAGTAAAGTGGTGGCTCTGGACATATCTAAGGCGTTTGATAGGGTCTGTGCGCTTCTATCTAAATTAATTGCTTTTGGTGTCGGTGAAAAATTTTCTCGATTTATATCGAGTTTTCTCAGAGATCGCACTATTCGTGTTGTTATAGATGGGATCTCTTCCAACGAGTATAAAATCAATTCAGGGGTACCGCAAGGCTCCGTCCTCTCTCCTACCTTATTTCTTATCTTTCTGAATGACTTATGTCAAACTTCGAATCCTATTTATTCCCTTGCAGACGACATCAGCATATGCCATTCATACTCGTTTGACCATTGACCTAGCTCTTTGGAGATTGGAGCTAGGAGGCAGAGTATGAATGTTTCGATTAGCCGCGATCTGATGGTAATCTCCAAATGGGGCCGTGCGAATAGGGTCGATTTTAATGCCCGTAAAACCCAATGTTGTCTTTTCACACATAAACGCACAATAGACGATGCTGCCTCGTCTGTATTAATGGATGATGTAAGTATTAAAAAGACAGAGACTCTTGATGTTCTGGGCATGGGAATCCAGTGCGATGTCCGCTGGACGGAATACATTTTTCTTGTGTCGAAGGAAGCATCGAAATGGCTTGGTTTTCTTAAACGGTGTAGGAATTACTTTACACCATCTGATCTTCTCAATATTTATACCACCTATATCCGACCAAAAATGGAATACAACTCTCATGTATGGGCTGGTGCCTCAAAGTCTATTTTGGGGCTACTTAACCGCGTACACGAACGAGCGAAAATACTCATCGGCGACGTTGTGGTATCTAACCGTCTGGATTCACTCGAACACCGTCTTGATGTGGGGTGTGTTAGCTGTTCTATTGATACTATAATGGAATGTGCTCTGAGGAAATCAGGGAACTTGTTCCCGAAACCCGGAACTTTTTGCGTGATACACGTTTTTCTAGAAGAACACACCCATACGTAGTCAACTGGCCAGTGAATCGCACCACCCATTACAGGGAGAATTCCTTCTTCGGTCGCACAGTTCGTATGTGGAATAAACTTCCTAGCTGTGTCTTTCCTGCCACAGTAAATATCGAGAAATTTAAATCAAATGTCCACAAACACTACTCCCTTAATCCTCCTTCCCATAACCTATTTTCCTGATACCAACACAATGCAATGCATGTGTAGGGGCCATCCCCTGAGTGCTGGTTATTATTAAAAAAAAAAAGAGTTGCAAGAAATCCGTAATATGGTTGATGAATATTTTGCGACAGAGAATTTCGGTACCAATAATGATGCTAAGGTTTTATTTTCTGATGAAGATCAAATCGGTCGTAATATTATGGAAAAAACAATTAAACGTGTTGGCCAACGGTTCGAGATAGGCTTACTCGTATCCACTTCAACTTCCGTCGAGTTACAATGTGGCTCAGAAGAGGTTATTCGCCATTGAGAAAAGGATGCAACATGCCTCAAAGTTCGCAGAACAATATGTTGCAGAAATTAATAAATATCTGTAAAAAGGTCACGCCCGTAAGTTAACTGCTGAAGAAGTTGCTAAAAAAGAATATAGAGTTTGGTACTTACCACATTTTGGAGTAGTTAACCCCCACCAACCTGAAAAGTTGTGAGTCTTTTTGAATGCTGCCGCAAAAGCTGCAGAAACTTCCTTGAACTCCTTGAACCCAGTTTCGGATGAAAGCTCAATTTCTATTAATATGGAGAAGCAGTCTACAACTGAGAAAATTCTGAGAATGTTTTGGAATAAACACGAATATACATTTGAGTTCAAAACAAAGTTTTAAAGTCTAAGTCCCGATGTTTTCAAAGGTGTACGAGTTCCTACCAAACGATAAATGCTCGAAATTGCAATGTCAGTTTTCGATCCTTTTGGTTTGATAGCAGACTTTCTGCTTTATCCGAAGATATTTGTACAAAAATTTTGGAAAGCAAATATTGGTTAAGATGATCCAATACCAGAAGAACTACATAAGTAATTCAAGGACTGGTGGAGGGAATTTTTGAAAATGAAGGACCTTAAGTGCCGAGATGCTTATCGCCGATGTGGAGGAAAGCTTTAGATATTAAACTTCACGTTTTTGTTGCCGTTTGTTACTTAAGAATTGTGTATGAAGGTCAAATTTATATCTCCTTTGTGATTTGTAAGATTCGATGCGCCCCAAAGAAGTTAATAAGTATTCCTCGGTTAGAGTTGCAAGTTGCCATTTTAGGAGTACGTTTAAGGAAAGTTGTAGTGAAAAATCAGGGGTTTAAAGTTTCATCAGTCAGTTACTGGTCAGATTCTCAAACTGTTGTTAGTTGAATATGTTCTACGGAACGTCGCACATAGGAGTATTTTGCCATTCTAGCCGGACATTACTTTTTATTTTTTACAATAAAGCTTCTTAAAAATTACTGAGTGCTCTTAGATTAATGAAACTTGGCAGAAACATGTATTGTAGTCATGGGCATATAAGGATTAAAAAATAATAAATAATCGAAACAAAAGGGAAAAAGTTCCCCTTAGAAGCTCTTATACTACCTCTAAAAAATTAAAATTTTTTTTATGTTTTTAATACTATTGATATGCAAATGCAACTTTAAACGTAACAAAAAGCTAAAAAAATCTACACTTGGACAGTGTCGTCCTCTCCCCTTTCGTGGGAGGCGGCATAAAGTAAAATGTGTAAAAATAATGTATAAAATAAAAATAATTTAAAGCTTGCGCCCAAATACTATAAAAGTAAAATTTTTAAGCTTTTATGGGTAGGGGCAGAAATGCCCCCTAACCCCACCCCCCGAAACGGCCCTGTACAAAAATTTTTTTTTATATATTTTGCTAATCTTCAGAAAAAATGTATTTTTAAGCTTGCTTGTCACTTTTTTTGTAATTTAATGTATTAATATTATCTGAAAATAAGTAATTTATATATAAAAATAACTTATTTACAGAAGTAATAAATTTAAAGTTCACACAATTTTCTTTCTAAAAATCGCAATTTTTTCTCAACAGATTTATCTTTACATTCATGTACTATTTGTAATAACTCTAATCTTTTATAAACTTTTTCCATTTTACTCTCGTAGTTTTAAAAGTGTCCTGAAAACAATTTTGTGCAATAACCACAATATATATACACTAACAAAATAAGTTCTTGAAGCACAGATTTGTTTGTCTTTAAAAAATAGTTTTTTTAACAATTTTAGAAGGTTTTAAAGGCAGGTACATTTATTTTTTTGCATAAAATAGCGTTATTAGGAAAGTTGTCGCACAGGTATTACCAGCTTAAGAGCGAGTAAAAACAACTGCCTCGCACATTCCTTTTTATACATGCAATGCCAGTGTAAAACCCAATTTAACCTGTTAAAAATTAATTTCAGTTTACCTGTAATAACCTTAATAAAAAACATTAAAAAACAATTAATTATCAAAACGTTTTATGACTCACAAAAAAGTTTCTAACTCATATGTAAACACACAAGATGAGAAAAAAAACAGAAAAAAGTGAAATTTTCAAAAACTCGCCAAAAAAAAAAAATGGCGCAAAAACGCGCAACGTTTTCTTTTTTCGTCTAAAAGTAGAGATTTCAGGTTTTATTGTAATGGAAAAGATTTTTAGGATAATGAGTGCCATCACTTTCAAAAACCTTTTGATTTTATTTTTTTTTAATCAAAAAGTGAACAAAAAAACCTATTTTTTTAATTTTTTTAAAATAAAACTTAAAATTAAAAAATAAAGAAAATTAAATAAGGTAGCTGCTTACATAATCTTTCGCAGAAAAAAAAAATCAATGTAAAATCTTTTTTTGTTTAGCTACAAAAAAATATATTGTAAAACTCTCAAAACCATCAAAAGTTAATAAATTGCGGGCAAATTTACTTAACTTTCCTGACTTTGACAGTGCCTCAAAATGACAAATTGCAAGCAAAAGAATTGAAAATTCACTATCCGATACAGAATTTTGTTATCTGTCGAGCTGAGCACTTTAATTTTTACATATCTTAAATTTCAATTTTGGCTTAATGTCCGGGTAGATTGGCAAAATACCCCTATGTGCGTCGCTGTAAAGCATTCGTAAGTCATAGAGTAGCTAAAATCCTGGAAAGTTCTTCAGCAGTGCAATGGAAATGGATTCCTACAAGCCTTAATGCGGCAGATGCTGGTACGCTACCAAATTACCCTCCAAGGTTTACGGAAAATAGTTTATGGATAGAAGGACCCAATTTCTTGAAGAAGTAAGAATGTCACTGGCCTTGTGCTAAAGTTGTGGGTCCACATTTTTTACAAGAAGAGCTAAGGTCGAGTTTGTTTGTTATGAACTACAATGAAGTTGTTCAGTTCACCAGGTTTTTATCATACTCCAAACTAAAAAGGTTTTTGGCTTGGGTTTTTCGTTTCATAAAAAGGCAACATTCATCAGGTGACTTAAGAGTTCCAGAATTTATATCTGCAGATTTGACCATTTGCCGTCTCGTACAAAGCGAATGTTTTGTAAATGAAATAAAATGTTTAAAAAAGTTTCAAGCTATCCCTGCTAAAAACTTTAAAAGATGTCACGCCGCGTCTTGAAACACTAAGGAGTGTGGTTATTGAAGCTGAAAATATTATTAATTCCCGTCCGTTAACAGAAATTCCTATATCTTCCGAAGAGAATGAGCCAATAACTCCCAACCACTTTTAATTAGGCTGTCATAATACGATACGAACGTCAACTACAGTTGAAGAGAATATATGCCTAAGAAAGCAGTGGAGAATTGCTCAGAAATTAAGGATCGAATATGGAAGAGATGGATTGTTGAATTTCTTTCTCAATCAATGCAAAGACCCAAATGGAAAGAGGCTGTTCCTGTCATCAAAATAGACGATATTGTTTTAATTTTTGATTCAAGCCAACCAAGGCACCAATGGCTGAAGGGTCGGGTACTAAAAACATATCCATCAAAAGACGGACAAGTACCATTTGCTTATATTAAAACTAAAAACGGAGTTACCCGCAGACCGGCTTTAAGACTAGCTGTTATAAATTTATCAAGTAGTGAACCAAAAGCTGGTTCACGAAGGGGGGAATGTTAGAGATAAAACATTTAGTTATGGGTTTTGTACATTGTAATTTTAAACTTAGCTATTTTTTTAAATACGAAATTGAAACGTAGTAACATTTTTGTTATAGAAAATTTTTTCATTAGTATTTAATAAATTTTCATGGTTTGAATATTTTTCTTAAAATAAAGACGCTTACAACTCTGTAAAATTTTCGTTAACTTAGTTCTTGCTATTTCCTGATCCTCCTTTTCCTGTATGGTCTGTTTTATATCATCTTCCTAAGTTATTAACCTCATATTCGAATAAGATAATCTATCCTCATATGTTAAAAATTCATCTAATTCGTCCGTCGTTAAAATTTATAATTCATTTACTTATGTATGTATCAGGAGTGTCAGAAAGGGTAATAAGATCAAAAGTTTTTGACTGTAAGAAATATGGCATGTCCCTTAAAACTTACAATACTTTAGGTAAATTATTTAGTAAAACAAGAGATAAGATACAAAAGTTTAATATCGCGAATCTAGTTTATCAGATACCTTGCAAGGGTAGCGATAGGGAGGAATGTAGGAAAGTGTATGTAAAAACTACGAAAAATAAACTTAAGACGAGAATTGCTGTACATAAATCTGACCAGAGATATAGGGACACTAGTTCACAGAAAACAGCATTATCTATCTTCTCACTGTTCGTAGTTGGATCACTACCCTGACTTTGAGAATGTTTCAATATTAGATAAAGAAAGTTATTATAAACGTAGATATATGTTAGAAATGTTACATATTATTAATGTTTCGAAAACATTTAGAATACATTTTAAAGCAGGCAAAGGCAATGTTGCCCAGAATTACAGGCTTCTTATATGTAAAAAATAGGATAGGATAGGATAGGATAGGATAGGATTCATACAAGCGCATATGTAATTTTAACTGATATGGTTAGGTGATATATTTTTTTGTACAAGACATACATACATATATGTTTACATGAGCTATTTTTTAAATACATACTTGTTTTTTGGTAATGTATACTGTTTACATAAACTTCTGATACTAATCTTTTGTAAATACTTCAATACATATTAAACATATAATGTTAAACTAATTTCTTTAAAAATTTGTAAATGAATGTATTATTGTTTTAGTTAATATTTATATGTTGTTTTTTGTATAAAACACTTAACGGTATTTTTAGTAACACTAGCATTCTTAACATTTCATTTTTATATAAGAATAGCTTAAATTTATATACACACTTATATATAATTTTGGAACTATTGCCCTAACTAATTTCTTCAAAACTTGTTTATGCATATTGTTTTTTACTTTTTTATATATGTACTATATACATTTTTTTGACGTACGAACATTAACAGGGTAATTACAAACATTTTAGAAAAATTTAAAAAAATCGGTTTTTGGCTTAGTATAAAACAAAGACCTGGATTTAATACCCTAATGTTTGTAGAAGAAATTAAAATAAGAAACGCGCTGCAATACTTTTGGGATCAAAAAATTATGTCGGTGAAATACAGCCCCATTACTTAAGCAAGTCTGGGAACTTTAGGCTTCCACAGGCGACGTATACCATGTCGGAAGAATTTCGATCTGCTGAAAAGTAGCTAATGTTACGTTAAAACTCGAAAATTAAAAAAAAACCCAATTAATTAACCGGCAAATAGTTTTTAGTTTAGCACTCTTTAAGGCTTGTGTCACCTGTATGCATGTATGTATTCTACGGGGGACATATTTTCATTTCTAACAGAAAAATTATGTACCTTTATTTATCATTTTGGCAGATGTAAATTAATGACTTTATTTTTCTAAGGCGTGCTTCTATCTTAACATGTCACTTTTGACGTCAGTAAAAAATTATCTCGATTTCTATCAATTTTTCTTAGAGATTGCACTATTCGTGTTTTTTTTTAGAAGGAATTTTTCCAATGAGCTTACAATCAATTTTGTTAATACCGTAAAGCTTCATCCTTGTGGGATGTGTTTCTCTATTCTATAGATACTATAATGGAATGTGCTTTTAAGAAATCAAGAAACTTGTTCCTAAAATCCGAAATTCACACTTGATACAAGTCTATTAGAAAGAGTACTCCGATTTGGGATCGACTGCCTAGTAATTGCACTACGCCATAAAAAACTATTTAATTACACAGTTTGAATAGAGAAAAAAGTTTCTGCAGATATTTTTTATTTTAATTTTATTAACATATTGTTTTTTTTTTGCTTGAGTGCTGCAAATTTTATGTATAATATTATACATATATATTTTTAACTAATTACGTTTCAATTTTTATTTGCAGAAATGCGTTCAACAATTCCTCCAGGAATTAGGGTTGTACGTGGTCCAAATTGGATATGGCAGAATCAAGGTAAGTTATAAGTGCTAGCTTTTTTGCCAATTCATGTATGTACTTGTTTATTTGAAAAACTTTCCATGTTTTTATTTTGTTCTTAAAAAGTTAAACCTAAAAATATGTATTTGTTTTTCCATGTAAAAAGATATAACAGTTATTTTTGAACCTATTGTGTAATAAGTACATGCCTAAAAAATAATTTGTGAAAAAACTGGATTGTATAAACTTGTAATCAAATTTAAAATTTTTTTAGAATGCAATTTTTTATCCAAAAAGCGTATATAAGGTGTTTACCAAAACAGTTATTAGCTTTATGTATTTTAAAATGAAAACATAAATAAACAATATGGTTTAAGTCTTGAAAATTGCTTATTTAATTAAATAAAAAATTTAATAAAAAATAAATTTTATGTAATTTAAAACGTTAATACATTAAAATAACAAAGTGTTATTTAAAAATGTTTAAAAAAATGTAATATTTTTTCGATCTGTTCCGTTCCAGTTTTCTTTGGGCGTTTTGTACTTTTATATTGCCCTTTACATAAGTGATAAGGATATATGTATATAAGTTTGTCATTTCGTTTGTAATATCTTGAATATACATCTGTGACCCCATAAAGTATATATTTTCTTGGTCCTTATAGATAGGGAAGTCGATTTAGCGATGCCCGTCTGTCCGTGTTATGGTTGAAATCAACTTTTTTAAGCTCCCCGATGTCGCATAGAACCGTTAGTGGTATAAAACTATCAGAAATATCTGCTAGCAAATCCCTATTAAATCCAGCAAAATCACCCGATAACTGACCGAGATATTTTTATACCCTTCACATAAGTGGTAAGGGTATATATAAGTTTGTCATTCCGTTTGTATTTTTTTAATATCCATCTGCGACCCCTTGGAATATATATTTTCTTGGTCCTTATAGATAGAGAAGTCGATTTAGCGATGTCCATCTGTCCGTTTGCCGTGTTATGGTTGAAATAAACCTTTTGAAGCCCCCCGATGTGGCGTAGACCCGTAAGCTTTATTAAACCATCAGAAATATCTGCGAGCTGATCGCTATTGAGAGCCAACGAAATAGTCTGATAACTAACCGAGATTTGAGCCCAAAACCAAGACTACCTCTGTTCATTTCTTTAAAATTTTTACATAAAAACGTCTACAACTGCCCAAAGTTCATTAAGTTTTCCCACGAACATGTTTTTGAAATATACTTACATCCTGTCTCTGCCTCCTGACAGGGTTGCCCCACAATTCTTCATTCCAAGGTGCTCCTCGAAAAGTAAAATGTAAGATCGTCCCCAATTAATTTTTTCTCCCAAACATTTTTGTGAAACATACCCCCAATCTCCAGCTCCTAACATGTTTGCCATTCAAAATTTAAAAAAATGGGTTAAAAAACCCTAAAGCTTCTCTGGAGTCGCCACCAGAGGAATAAAATGTATCACAGACCCCCATTAGTTTTTCCTTTCAAACATATTTTTGCAGTATACTTATCTGCTTTCACCATTACCTAAGGGGGTTTCCATTCACATTTACAAAAATTATGTAAAAACGCCCATAACTTCCCCAGAGTCGGCCTTAGAGAAAAAAAAGTGAACGACCGAACCCCACTAGTTTCTCCTTGCAAACATATTCATAGAACATCCGCCGGCAAGGAATACTACCTTGTTTTGCCGCTATCTTCGTAAACATTAGTCTTGAGATTTCATATTTGGCATTCGTGAAGTAGAGGGGTGGCAAATTTATTGTGGAAAAATATTCGGTAAACCAACGTGTTTTAATCGTTAAAACATGACAACCCCGATTTTCACGAAAAAATCATAATGAGTGACGAGGCACATTCATTTGAATGGATATGTGAATAAACAATGGAAAATGGAAATGGCAATGGAAACCCCTTAAATTATTCATCACTCAGATTTGCATCCATTTGAAGTGACAGTCTAGTGTGCAATTTGGTCAGGAGGAATCATTGGACTTTACTTTTTTGAAACTAAAAACGGCGTAACGATAACTCAATGCGGAGCGATATCGGGATACAATTGAAAACTTTTTAATACCACAACTGCATGCTTTGGGTTTAGTAAACATGTAGTATCAACAAGACGGTGTCACATCGCATGCAGCCAGAATCTCAATGAAATTACTGCGAGACCTTTTTCCACAACAAGTTATTTCAGAAAATGGTGATTTTGATTGGCCTTCACGGTAGCCTGATTTGACTGCTCCGGACTTCTTTTTGTGGGGATTGCTGAAAAGTAAGGTTTGCGCAAACAAACTAAAAATGCTGGAGCAGCTCAAACAAAATATTAGTGATAAAATATTAAAATACCGCGTGAAATGTGTAAGAATGTAATGAAAAATGTGATCAAAAGGGCTCGCAAAGGTTATGCAAACAAACTAGTAACGCTGGAGCAGCTCAAACAAAATTCTCGCAATGAAATTATTTAAATACCGCGTGAAATTTGTGAGAATGTTATGAAAAATTTGATCAAAAGGGCTCGCATTTGTGAGGCTAGCAGAGGCGGATATTTATCTGATATTGTATTTTATTCATAATTGCTGACATTAAACAAAAAATTTATTAATATAAGATCCCTTCTCTTTCATTTAACCAGAAATTAAAAAACAAACAAAGTAGTGTACCTTGTCGGCAGACACCCTGTACTTACCCCCTATATCTACGTCCTAAGGAAGTTGCCATACAAAATTTGAAGAAAATAGGAAAAACCCCTAAAACTTCTCCGGACTCGCTTCTAGAGGAATAAAATGTACCGCATACCCCCATTAGTTCTCCCTCCCAAACATATTCCTAGACCATACCCCCTATCACCATCATCTAAGGGGGCTGCCATACAAAATTTACAAAAATTTTTTAAAAATGCTTATAACTTCCACAGAGTCGGCCCAGAGAAATAACGTGTACGACCGACCCCCATTAGTTTCCCCTTCCAAATATATTCCTAAAACATACCCCCTAGCTCCACATTTAAAAGGTTGCCATAAAAAACTTTAAAAAATTGGGTTAAAACCCCTCGAACTTCTCCGGAGCCGCCCTTAGAAGAAAACATATATCACAGGCTCCCATTAGTTTTCTCTCTCAAAAATATTCCTAGATCATACTTACCCCCTATCTCCATCGCCTCAGGGGGCTCCCATACAACGCACATTGGGGCCAAATGAATGAAAAGTGGCGATTAATTCAAAATATGAACTTTAAAATTCATGATCGTGTTTGGTACCGGGTGAAAGTGGATAAAATTCTGCATCACTAATTGCAAAAACTATACTTTTAAGTTGTTTGCTTTAGTTGAAGTCAGCACTTAAAGTTGAATAATTGTTATTTTTTTTGTGCATATTAAGAAAAAAGTGAAAATTTTGATATTTCAATTGATAATTTTTTCTATTAATACTTCTAAAAGTTAACTTCAGGTAGTTTACTATATAGTACATGTTTTTTTGTTTAAATAAATGTTTTAAAAATATTAAATGTTAATAAAATAAAATTAGCCAAAAAATGGGCTATTTTTGATTTATATATGGAGTTTCAACAACTTTGTTCGTGAGCTTGTGTAAAATCGTCTATATAGTGTTATAATATCAGATCTCAACTAATAAACCCCAAAATATTTTTTTGCGATTTTTGAGTTATGCTTGTTTTTGTAAAATAACTCAAGATGCTAAAAATCCACAAATATGAAAAAAAAAAACAAAACATCAAGTTGTTTTTACTTTGTTTTGTCACTATGCTATAACGAGTAGTTGTTATTGTAGCTAAAAAATGTGTTGTTAATTAGAGATGGGGGCGTGAGTAACTTTAATTCACGCATGCTCACGTGATTGCGTATGTTTGGTTTATTTACTATGAATAAAACTAATTAAATTAATTTACATGTGTTTATGATATTTCAATGAATTTTACTTAAACATTTGTTAATTTTAAATTATTAGAAAATTGTATATGACACAAGTGCACTATTTTGAAAAATTGAAGGAGGTCACGCTTCCATCCCTATTTATTATTGTCATTTATTTGAGTCCTACATAATAACTGTTGGTCATATACATGCATCATACGAGTAAAGCTTTAATTTTGTTTTAAGCTGGTGATATCAATCTACTAATATAATGATAATACATTTTTAAGAATTTCTATCCATCCGTAGGGTATTATTGATTCGGTACTGACACGTTTATTTATTGTTTTAGCTGTCAATGTTTTGTGATGTGATGTTACATATTTAAAGTGTTGTGAAAGTGTAAATTATTCGGTACAGGGTTAAAGGAATTACTTTTTGCAAATTTTAAACGAATAGAAATCTTATTAATTTTAGGAACATGTCCCAAAACAATTTTCATTCCTCGTCATGAGTTGCATAATTTTATGAGGAGTGCAGAAACTAAATCACTTCAGGATAAATTTAAACTTTTGAGATGGGAAGTAATAAAACGTGTCGACCCTTCGGATATGGTAGATTTTATGACAAAGTTTCATAATTTTTGCTCTAGCTATGAGATTCGGTGGCAAAAATGTCATAGAAAGAATGAAATTTTTGTAAAAAATAATAGGAATTGGCTGGATGCCTCAATCTCATTCAGTCCACCACCAGAACCACAACAAAAAAGAGGTCGCAATGATCTCTCATTTGAAGAGTGCAAAGAAAAAACAAAAGTTAAGAAATGTAAAGACATAAGAGATCAAATATCTTTGCCTGTTTTGGCTTACGCCACACAAATGAGCTTGAGAGCTGCTGGAAAAATAGATGAGTCGAAAATTGTTAAGGAAATAATATCATCTCCAACAAAAGCCAAAAAATACCGAAAAAGTATAGAACAGGTACCACCACAGCAGTTAACTCCGGATGAAGCTCTGTCCGTTTTGGTAGAAGCGAAGCTAAGTCGCCACCAATATAATGTTATTAGAAAGGTTGCACCTGAGAAATTTCCATCATATAAATTGGTCCAAAGAGCTAAGAAAAAATGTTACCCAAAGGGAGAACAAATGAAAATTTCTGAAACATCAGCGCATGTTAGCCTACAAGGAATATTGGATCATACCACTGAACGCCTTTTGTCGGTTTAAATTCGTTAGACAACGAAGAAATCGAAAAAATTACTTTATACATTAAGTGGGGCTTTGACGGAAGTTCAGGGCATAGTTCTTACAAACAAGCCTTTCATGACAGTAATGCATCTGATTTTTCTGTTTTATTACGTCAATTGTACCATTAAAATTAGTTTGTAAAAACAAAATCATTTGGCATAATCCTCGACCGTCTTCAACTAGGTTTTGCAGGCCATTAAAAATTGAATTTATGAAAGAAACGGTCAACAGTATTAAAACAGAAAGAGAAAGAGTGGAGACAGAAAAAAATGCTCTTATCGATACAGTGATATCAGTTGGAGAAAGAAAGATAAAAGTGAACCACAAACTAATTCTCGTTATTATTGACGGTAAAGTGTGTAACGCGATTACAGACACAAAGTCCACACAAAAGTGCTACATATGTGGCGCTACCAGCAAGGAGTTCAACAATATTGAACAAATGATTTCTAGAGATTCCAACGTAGACTTCATGGAGTTCGGTTTGTCTGTCCTACATGGCTGGATAAGATTTTTTGAATGTCTTATTCACTTGGCATATAAACTTCCAATTCAAAAATGGCACGCAAGAAGTGACGAAGAAAAAAAAATTATTGCTGAAACTAAAAGTCGTATTCAACGCGAATTTAAAAAGAGAACGGGATTGATCATTAATCAACCAAAACCTGGTTTTGGTAACTCTAATGACGGGAATACTGCAAGACGTTTTTTAAGAATGCAGAAATATCTGCTGAAATTACTAATATTGATTTAGAGTTGATCAAAAATATGCACACAATATTAATTGTAGTTTCTAGTGGTATTGAGGTCAACATTGAAAAATTTACAAACTTCGCTAATAACACTGCCAGGCTATTTGTGAAAAAATATCCATGGTACTATATGCCTCCTACTCTTCACAAATATTTTATTCATGGGCCTGAAATTATATCATTATCGCCATTGCCAATTGGTCAGCTAACCGAAGAGTCTCAGGAAGCCAGAAATAAAGATTTTAAAAGTTATAGGGAGAATTTTGCCCGTAAATGCAGTCGAGAAAAAACAATAGAAGATATCTTTAATAGATTTCTCTTAAGTTCAGATCCGTTTATAACAAGCATGAACAATAGTTCTAAAAAGAAAAAAGAGCTAATGCCAAAATCTGCATTGGAGTTGCTTGTACTTCCCAGCAATCAAAATAGCAATGATGAAGATGGAGAAGAAGATGGAGATGAAGATTAAGATTATTGTAACGAATTAATTTATGATTATGAAATTGAATGTGAAGTAAATACTAACATTGAAGGTAATAATGATTATAATAAAAAATTGTTGTTTTCAAAAAAAAAAAAAAAAATAGAATAACCGAATTTAATTAAATTTTTTTTAAATAGTGTGTTTATGGTTATTTATCAATAAAAAAAACAATTAGATTTTCAAATGTTTCATTTTTGAGCAAAATTTTAAAATTTTGAAAAAAAAGGTATGATTTTAATTTAAAAATTTTCTAATAGAAATACATATAAAATATTTATTCCTTATTAATTTTAAAAATATTACTTATTTTTCTTAAAGTACATTTAGTATGCTTTAATTTGCAATTTAATTGAATAATTTATAGCGCACCGTTCCAAAGTTACAGCAAAAAATGTGAAAAAAGAGGATTTTTTACAGAACACAAAATGGCCCATAAAGGGTTAAAAAATGTGTTTTTTCACTCTGTTTTTTTTAAGTGTTGGTTTTTTATGTATTTATAAATATCCATTAATAAAAAATATATTTTTTTTTAAATTACGACTTCTATGAATTAATCGCCACTTTTCATGCATTTGGCCCCACTGTGCAACGTTTGGAAAATTATAATAAACAGCTTCCAGGGTTCCCGTATTTTATGGTGAATTTTCACGTTAAAATTTTTAAAGTAATCGACGTGAACGCCTTCTGTTTTTTTTTACAAACAAACCAAAGCTATATAAAATAAAAAATTAGCTTATATAAAGCCTTAAATTTAAAAACTTATTGTAAAAGCTATTGTAAAAGGTTTGCAAAAAAATATTTATTCAAGGAAACTGATCCTTTATGACAATATTGACAATCAGTGCTTATAAAAAGTTTACAAGTCTTATGATATACCAAGCTTACAGAAAAATAAACTAAATTTTTTCACTTTGCTTAAAATAAACGAAAAATAACTGACCAGTGCGGGCTATTTTGACCGCTTAAAGTTCCAGGGTCTTTTATAAGTTTCCAATACTGGGCGTTTTTTTACGGATGCGGGTGCAAACGGTTTCTAAAAATTTTCTAAAATTTCTTAAAAAGCTAAAAACTGCGTTTCTTTAAATCGGATGTTGAGGTGTTTTAAAAACCTTATAAAATGGACAAATTCGTTTATGTACTTCGCTTGCATTTGTCCACTGCACATTAATGTGATTTTTCTGTTAAATTGTGTATCTGGGGGCAAATAACGGCATTCGATTCGAATAGAAATTAAAAAAATTTTTATTCGAATTCCTATATAAAAAGTATTGACAACTCGATCAATCGAGTAGAATTTTGTTTCGAATCGAATTCCGTAATTTGCCTCCTGTTTTTATATCCTTCACATAGTGATAAGGGTATATATCAGTTTGTCATTCCGTTTGTAATTTCTGTATTATCCATTTGCGACCCCATAAAGTATATATATTCTGGATTCTTATAGATAGGGAAGCCATGTCCGTCTGTCCGTCTATCCGTTTGTCCGTCTGTTAAAATCAAGTTTCCGGAGTCAAATAAAAAGATACGGTTATTGGTGTCAAACTATTAGAAATATCCTGGAGACAATCGCTATTTAAAATTAGCAAAATCGGTTTACTATTGACCGAGATATAAGCGAAAACCCAAAACAACCCATTTTTTTTAGGACAAAATCCGTGAATATATCCCTATATATCTCAGTAAATATAGTCATTCTTGCCACAAAACTCTGCACAGACTCTCTTAAAGTAGGGATCTCAATAATGGAAAAGTTTTTTTCAGATAGGATCAGGGAAGTGGTGTTTTTCTACAATTGCACAAATTTTGTGAAATATTTTATGCGCTATATCTCGGGAACATTAACAGCTATCGACTTAAAATGTTCTACAAAAAGTAAAAGTACAATAGGACCTACACTTTAAAGAAAAAATTTTTTGAGTGGGGGCAGAAAAAGGTAGCTCCCATACAAATTAACGATTTTTTTTAAATTTTCCATACGCTATATCTCGGAAACTATAACAGCTATCGACATAAAATGTTCTACAAAAGGTAATTGGACAACAAGGCCTACCCTTTAAAGAGAAAAATTTTTGAGTGGGGGCAAAAAAAGGGGTAGCTCCCATACAAATTAACGATTTCTATGAAATTTTCGATACGCTATATCTCGGAAACTATAACAGATATTGAAATCAAATGTTCCACAAGAAGTAATTGGACAACAAGGCCTACGCTTTAAAGAAACAAATTTTTGAGTGGGGGCAGAAAAAGGGGTAGCTTCCATACAAATTAACGATTTTTTTTAAATTTTCGATACGCTACATCTCGGAAACTATAACAGCTATCGACATCAAATGTTCTACAAAAAGTAGTTGAACATCAAGGCCTAAGCTCTAAAAAAAAAATTTCAGAAGAGGGCAGAAGAAGGGGTAGCTCTTATACAAATTAACAATTTTTATGAAATTTTCGATACGCAACAACTCGGAAACTATAACAGATATGGAAATTAAATGTTTTACAAAAAGTAAATGTGCAACAAGGTCTACGCTATAAAGCAATTTTTTTTGAGCGGGGACAAAAAAGGGTAGCTTCCACACAAATTTACGATTTCTATTAATTTTTTCGGTACGCTATATCTCGGAAACTGTAACAGCTGTCGACATCAAATGTTCTACAAAAAGTAATTGGACAGCAAGACCTACGCTTTAAAGAAAAAAATTTTTTAGTGGGGCAGAAAAAGGGGTAGCTCCAATACAAGTTAACAATTTTTATGAAATTTTCGATACGCTATATCTCGGAAACTATAACAGTTATCGGCATCAAATGTTCTACAAAAAGTAATTGGACAACAAGGCCTACGCTTAAAAGAAAACATTCCCATACATATTGACGACTTTTATGAAATTTTCGATACGCTATATCTCGGAAACTATTACAGCTTTCGATATCAAATTTTCTACAAAAAGTAATTGGACAGAGACCTACGCTTTGAAGAAAAAATTTTTTGGGTAGGGGCATACAAATTAATAAGTTTTATGAAATTTTCGATACGCTACTTCTGGAAAACTATTACAGCAATCGACTTCAAATATTCTACAAAAAGTAATAATCAAATAACTCATACATTTTGAAGAAAAAGTTGGAGAGGAGCAGCGGGACTAGAACATCCCATAACATTTAACAACTTTTATTAACCTTTAAATACGAATAATGTCGAAAACTTTTAAAACTCTCGACCTCAAAGCATCTTCATCTATTTCTATAATTCATACGAATGTTAAAATTTTGTATAGTTTTCTATGGACTTTAAAACTCGCTCAAGGTTTTTTTATTATATTATTATTAGTACAAAATGACTCGGCTAGGTATATTAAAAGACCAATGTGAAGGGTATTTAAGATTCGGCACAACCGAATATAGCGCTCTTACTTGTTTTTTGGTCCTTTTGCCAAAGCTATATCAATGTTGTCATAAGTTGATATTACAAAATTTCTTGTTGCTTAAAAACAAAGCGATGGATATTTGAAAACAATCAAATCATATTACATCAGAAAATAAGAATTTTATCCAAAAAATTTGTGTTTTTGTGTGCATAAATGCTTAAAATAATATAAACTTAATGTTAATTATGCATAATGCAGAATCAATTTAATGTTAAAAAGTATAAATATTTTAATATATGAAAATTTTAACACAACAATAGCACTGTTTTTGAAACCTTTAGTACCAAATAAGAAATATGTAAAGAACTATGGCAACTCTGCTATACACGGCTGGGAAAGCTAAAGAGAAACAACTACGTCACCTAACGTTAAACCAATAGCATGGCGCCAATTTTTTGTGTGTTATTCTCATTAATTGCAACATCCCTTAAATGCTAGGATTTTTATTCAGTTTTGCTCATTGTTATTGATACGAATGAATTGAAATTGATTTTTTTGAACAGTGAATAAAATCAAAAAGCCAACAACAACAGCTCAAATGAAATGATTTTAAATCATGCATTGGTATATGTCATGTGACGCGTTTTAACAAAGAACAAAATGAATGGGGTGTCGTATCATCATTAATCATGAACAAATTTTATTTTGAGTATTGTCCTTGTACAAATGTCTTCCTGAAATTAGCCTTTTTAGCTATTACTGGTTTAAATATTACTCCATCTTTACAAAATCTTGTATGTTCGGAATAAGTATTTTAGTATACAACTGCTTTACGATATCTTCACAAAATTCTGCCATTTATTTATTATCTAATGTTACCACATTTTAAGTACAATCCTGTAATGAACAATCCATAATTAACCATGGGTCCAATTGAAGTCCAATTTCCGGAAATCTTATTTAGGCTTATAAACAGCAAATAAGTTAAGGTATTAATATAACTCTTAATATAGCGCACACAATATAAAAAAAATTTCAGTGAAGGGTATTACATAGTTGGGCTAGACCGGCTATAACTTATTTACTTGTTCCAGTATGAAATAACTACTAAATTATAAAATTAGTCAATTGGATGATAATGCTCAAACATACCCGATTCACTTATGTATTGAAAGTACTAATTACTTTAAAACTGTAATATATACGAATGCAAGTATTTTCTATGCATATGGTCGGTAGACTTTATAACACTTTCTTATGAACACTATAGCAATCTTTAATGTTTGACGCTTATTCTTTTAGCCTTCATTTTATGTAATAAGGCTTTATATTTTGCTTGCAGACGAAGGAGAAGGCCATGTTGGAACTGTTTGTGAAATAGGGCGTTCAGGATCACTACATTCTCCAGAGAACACTGTTGTTGTTAATTGGGACTCAGGACATAGAACAAATTACCGCGTTGGGTATCAAAACCAATACGATTTGATTATTGTGGATAACGCACAAGTTGGTAAATTTGATAAAAAAAAACTAATTTAAAATATAATAGCAGTAAATATAAACACATTTTTCTAATTAAGGGGTTCGTCATTCGAATGTAGTGTGTGATGGATGTTCTAAAGCAGGTATAGCTGGAATAATTTTTAAATGCATACATTGCCCCAATTACCACTTGTGTTCTTTCTGTTATGGAGCTGATTTACATGATAAAGAACATCCCTTTCTTCGATATACCACTCCAACTTCATTAGGGTAATTGGCGAACATACATACATGCATATACGCAATTTTTAATTTGGGTTTTTTATTTAAGTGTACGTGTTTCACCTAGAAAAGGATTAAAACGCATTCAAATGAAAGGTATATTTGTTGGAGCGAAAGTTGTTCGAGGTCCAGACTGGGAATGGGGACAACAGGACGGCGGAGAAGGTAATTAAACGCACAATACTATAAAATACATTAATACACTATTAAGTATTATATTTCAATATACATGGGTATTTAAACAAAAAATAAATGTTTTAGACATTTTTGATAATAAATTCGTGTTTTACCTTTGTCACATAGTTATTATGGTATATGTTTAGGATGATCATTCGTACCGATTTCATCAGTAAATGTAGTGGTTTTTGATTAAGTGTACTGATTAAAAATCCGTGTACTATGTACTGCTATGTAAGAAAAAATACTGATTGAACTGATTTCTTAATATAAAATTCTATTTAAAATGTTTTTCTTAAAAAACTTGTTAAGTTACCACTCACCCACAATAATCACTATTTGCAGTCCTCACCAAATAGCAGCTAGTGAGTTTTTCTTATCTAAAAGAATTAATTGGTTGAAATATAAAAAATATAAAAAATATATTAGTACCCACTGCGCGGAGAACCAACCGCTAAAAACTCCCGGAGACATAGATGATTGTTTGAGCGTCCTAAATGAAAACATCAAAAAAGCCGTTGAACATGCGTCTTCTACCTACCGCCAGGCTAGGTACAACAAAATTTTCTCTGAAGATGTGGAAAAGCCTGTATCTAAAAAAAGAAGAGCCCGCAGGGAATGGCAAAAACATAGATCGCCCCAACTTAAAACTAAGCGGAAAGAATGTACAACCCAACTAAAAAGCTTGTTGGAGGCTCACAGAATTGCATCACTGAAAGAGTGCCTCGATGGTCTAGACGCGACTCCTCAGACAAATTATTCCTTATGGCGATCAGCCAGATGTCTTAAAAGAACTGTTATCGCAAAACCACCACTGCGCAATCTGAGAGGATCCTGGGCAAGAAATGATAAAGAAAAATGCGATCTGTTCGCAAATCACTTCAAAAACGTATTCACTCCCAATACATGCACTGACGTGAGGGAATTACCGTCTGTTGTTGCTAGACGTCCTTTAGAAATACGTTTCCGATTTGCAGATGTTGTAGAGGCTATCGCGTTGACAAAATAAGCAACAAAATGCTCAGAGAGCTGCCTCTTACTGCTAAAAGAATCATTCTTTTTATTTTTAACGCGATAATTCGGCTTGAACATTTTCCGCCTATATGGAAAGTTGCCTTAGTAAAGATGAATTCCTAAGCCTGGCAAAGATCCCTCAAAGGTAGAATCTTATAGGCCCATAAGTTTGTTACCCACAATGTCAAAATTGTTCGAAAAACTGTTAAAAAAACAAGCTAAATCCGATCCTGAATGACGGATTTAGTACTGCTCCGGGCTTTTTATCGATGTCTCACAAGCTTTCGACAAAGTATGGCATGAAGGCCTTCTAAACAAACTAAAGCTCAACCTTCCAGCTAATATTTTCAACCTTTTAGAAAAATACATAACAGGCCGATAATTTATGATCAAAGAGGGAAACCAAATAAGTTGTTCCCAACCAATAGAGGCTGGTGTCCCTCAAGGAAATATACCAGGTCCAATTTTGTACTTGCTTTACACGGCAGATATGCCAACCAAAAGTTTCACACACACGTCGACATTTGCTGGCGACACTGCTTTTCTTAGTATTCACAAAGACCCTAAAGAGGCTTCGAACCAGCTGCAAAAACACGTAACCCAAATTGAGAAATGGGCAAAGTTATGGGGAATAAAGATAAATGAACAAAAATGTACCCACGTAACTTTTACTTTACGCAAAGAAACGGGCCCTCCAATCACTATCAACAACCATAATGTGCCTCAACGATCTGAGACAAAATATATTGGTATTCACCTAGATCGCCGCCTTACATGGAAGCCTCATATAGATGCTTAGCTGACGCAAATGAAACTTAAAGCTGCTCAAATCCACTGGCTAATTGGTAGAAACTCTGTGCTACGTCTTGATTGTAAGCTTCTACTCTACAACTCGATTTTAAAACCAATTTGGTGCTACGGTATACAATTATGGGGTACTGCTTCCGCCTCTAACATCGAAAAAATCCAACGCCGTCAAAACAAAATTCTATGAATGATAACTGGTGCTCCTTGGTATATCAAAAACAGCAACATCCACAAGGATCTAGAAGTTCCACTTGTAAAATGCGAAATCCTGAAATATGTGGACAAGCATTTAATTAAGCTGGAATCACATCCAAATCCGCTCGCTCGAAGCATCCTGCAACATAGTGGGCACACCCGCCTAAAAAGAAGGGATACAATTGCTCTAAGATGAAATGAAACCTTTGAAATTAGTTAATTTTATTGTGAGAACTTAAATTTTAGTCTGGTACTGACTGGACTAGTATAAATTACTTAAAGATTTGAATACTTATTGTTAGTTCGCTTCAGCGAAGATTCAATAATAAAATATATGTATGAACAAAAAAAAAAAAAAGAAAAAAAAAAAGTTACCACCAACCTAGATAATTAACCCAAAAAAATTATATGCATGAAGTGACCCAGCTGAAGTTTAAACGTTTATTTGACACGAGCAAACTATTTGCGGCTTTTTTAATTTCCCAGACGATTGCTGTTTGGCTCTTGAAAATAATGCATTTACGAGTAATTTTGACGATGGCTAAACAAGATAATCTGTTTGTGTTTTTGAGATCATTGGGCCATTGTTATTAAGCAACAATCGTACTTAATTTTTCAATTAATATATTTCAGCAACAATTTGACACTTGTTTTGCGAACGCTTTTTTGTAACCGGTGTCGTCGTTTGAACATTCAAACGATCCCTAAAAGACTGCTATTTACCAGCCATACGATTAGCTGTAGGTGCTTTGTGAGTTGTTGGGCTATAATCGCCTTTAGCGTTTTCTTGCATTAAAAAGCGACTTTTAATTTTGTTTAAGTTTCCTTCATAAATAACCTAATTTGAGATATAAAAGTTTTTAATGCTGCTATAAATTTAAGCAAAACTATTCAAAAAACCTGGTTCCCGTTCAAAAATTTTAATTTTACTAAAATAAATAAGGAAGAGCGCGAAATATCCTTACAGTCAAATTAAGAAAAAATTTTTTGCTTTGACGTTAAAATTAACAAACAAATCCTATTTTTTCCGAAATACACCATGGAGAAGAAATATTGCAGATTTATGTTAAAATAGTAAACAAACTCATTGGTTAGTGAAATAATATAAAACCATTATGTACAGCATCCCAACTTCAGTTGCGTTACCCAACGGCAATCAAGTTTTTTTTCTCTTGCCACATTGTAAAACATTTGTTAATTAAAATTGGCCACAGTTAGTCGTCAGTTGGCATCTGTAATAAAATTTCGGCAACCAGCGACCGAACTAAAGTATGATTGACATACGTAAGCGACACATTAAACGGATTATGAAAAAACATAAAAATTTTTTTTTTAAACTTAGTATTTTTGTTTGTATTTTTCTTACAAAGTCAACCTGCACTTTGGCTACAAGAACACAAGACGAAGGACAGACATGCTTAAATCAACTTAGCAAGTCATTTTAAGTCGATCGCTATAACCGAAAGTAGTTAGATTAAAAATCTAAAAAAACTTTTTATTAAAAGAAAAGAGATTTCGAACCAGAAATATATGGTCACCCTTTATATATTAGACGAGAAAACAAGTACAACAAAAAACTTCTTGTAAGCCATTGTCTTTTGTTTTTAATACTGCCTTCTACCTTTCATCTAATTTTAAAACTAATACTTACGTGACAAACTGTTTTTTTGCACGATCTAACAATAAAATAGTAGAACATACCTACATAGCTTAAACAAAAGTAAGCAAAGCTCAAGAAAATGCAAGCTGTATCTCTTTAAGGTCATAGCGTAACTACTGGTCGATTCTATGTATAACGGCTCAAAATGGGGAGAAATTGTAGTTTCTATACAAAAAGTCGATAAATTAACGTCATAAGGAGAATAAAAATCTTTTATTTTACAGAAAAACAGTTTTTTGTAAAAATAATGAACCAAATACGATAAAACACACTTTATACTACCGTCAAAACTGAACATATTATGACCGTTCTCAAAAATGTTTTATTCAAATCGATCTTGAAGTCTGAATTCCCTTAAATTAAAGTTTATTAGGTCGCATTCGTCACAGTCTTCAAGTGGTCATTGTAAACAGAAATTATATACTATCCTTGAAATGTATAGCCTTTTTTTAAACTAAAATTATGAATTGTTTATGTTTTAAGCAAAAATGAGTGCAAATTTGTCACACCCATCACAATGGAGTTGCCCCACTACAAATACAGCACAAACAACCATATGGCATTTTTACATTGTTAATTTGTTTACATCTAGGGGTTTAAGCAAAGCAAAGTTAACAATAATCAGTTGACGCTACGCTACCACCTTAAATAGATACTCCGTCAGAAGAAGCAAAATGAAATAAGGCAAAACTGTACATCAAAACCGAAGTAAAACAATTTTGCATGATTTATTTGTTTTGTTTATTCTATTTTTTCAACATGCTGCTTACTAGTGTTTAAGTTCAAAAAGAACCAAATCAGAAAAAACCACGGACGATTAAAGTAACTAGCGAAATCATAAAAATTTACTATTTTATTATTAAAACCTTATATTTATAAAAAGTTAAGGTAGGGTTGTTACGCGCTTATTTGACAGATTTTTATGACACAATTATCAAATAAGCCTTAAATAAGCCTACTTTGATTATTTTGAATACGAGCGTGAGTTGCTCTCTTAATCTCGTAGTGTACGGACGTGTCTACGCGAGTGTAATATTGGTAATAGGTGATATTAGTAAGTGGCAAACGAATTTATTAATATACATACACATATCATTGAGAAAAGAAAAAAAAAGACAACAAACTAAATAAAAAAAAGCGAACGGTTAATGAGTAACAGTTATCGTTATGGCAGTGGGTCTGATAGCCAAAATGCTTACATTGTGTTAAGCTCCACAAGTGTTAGCAATGAGAACATTAGAGACCCTGAATATAATAAAAACTATTTAAATGCAAGACCAAAAATAATTACAAACAATCTAAGTTAAAGTGCGCCTAATTTAAATAACTGTACTGAACCAGGAACTAACTTAGCCCAATCTATTTTTAAAAATTATAAAAAAATTCTGAGGTACCATCTTTGCCGCGGTCATCGTTATCAAGTTCAGGAGTTGAACCTGCAGCTGCTAAAGTCGCGTCAAGCTCAATTTCTGCATCTGCACCTAAGATTCAGGTAGGGATGGACCGCTACGTAACAGTTCTTAAAAGGGAAAGAAGCCTGAAATCGGCAGAAGCGTCTCAACCTGCAAACATTTTAAAAGACGATGAAAGGCCAACCTCAACGCAAAATTGTTTTGCAATTTTGCAAGAGGATATTGAGGCCCCTGCTACTGAAATAAAGACTTTTAGGCCACCTCCCATTTATCTAAGAGAGAAGAACTCAAATGACCTGATTAAGTTACTGGTTAAATTAATCGGGGAAAATAATTTTAATGTGACAAGCATAAAACGTGGTAACATATATGAGACCAAAATCCAAGTTAACCAAGAGAATTCATACCGCACCACGGTAACAGAACTTAAAAAACAAAACAAAAGCTTTTACATGTATCAACTAAAATATGCAAAAGGCCTCCAAGTAGTGATTATAGGTATTGACTCAAATGTTGACCCGGAGGAAATTAAAACCAGTTTGTGCATGAAGGGACTTAGAGTCAAATATGTATCAAATATAAGAAACAGGAAAAAATACCCTCAACCACTATTCCGAGTGGAGCTCGAGTCAAATTAAGGAAAAATTAGTCTCACCCGATTTATGATTTGAAATACATTTTGCATCGTAGAGTGGTAGTGGAAGCGCCACATAAGCGATCTGGGCCCGTACAGTGTTTGAACTACCAGGAATATGGCCGCACCAAAGCTTATTGTAAGTTGCATTAAAATTTATTGAGGAATTTTTAAGGACTTCTAGGTCAAAGTTGAACTTTTGATTTTTCTTAACTTTTGGAGTAAAATATAACCCATTTTTTATTTACATATTAAAAAATTTAATATTTTGAACTTAATAATAATTATAATTATTTTTTGTGATAATGGAATTTTTTAACGTTAAACTCAAAAAAATGTTTACACTCAAAAAAAAAATAGAAAAAATAACTGGAGATTTTGCTGTTACTACATAAAAATTTATTATTTTTTGCTGTCAATTTTGATAATTTTAAAAAGCATTTTAAAAATAAAAACTGCAATAGATTTTAATAGCACTTGTAACAATGGTAGGTTTTATTTATTATTATTTGTTACTAATACTATGTTTTTCGTACTTAAATAACAATGAAAGGCAATTTTAATTATTATTCATTTGACACAAATATTGATTGCAAATATTATACATATATTTTTTTCTGTGCTATTTCTGTTCTTAAGAAGTTTTTTGGCTTCTTCATGTAAATCCCGATGTTCCACTTTCCATTGATTTCGAATATTGGAGATAAACGGATCTGATGTTGCCAATAATATATTCAATAAATCTTCATTTGTGGAATTTCGTGAAATTTTTCTAGTATTGTGCTCTCTATAAAATCTGTTCCTTGTTCCTTTTTTCCTGAGCCTCCTCTTCTGATAGATCTCCAGGTGGCACCAAATGATATTTAATGATATCTTCTCCATGGTAAAGAATTTTGTGAACTGTTGTAGACATATTTCTCCATGGGTAGTTGGTTGTATATATATTTGCAGTTCCTTAGCACAATCTCCAAATTGCTTAGAGTCAATTTCTTCATTGCACGCAAGTAATTCTAGGATTATTTTAAATCTAAAAATAAGGTTTAAATCGACTCCTGTTATTTCAAATGTTGTTTCTGGATCTGAAAAAAATCTTCGTGTGGTATTGCCATCATTTGAACTGCCTAATTTTTGTTTTGGCTCTTCTACAATCAATCCAATTTTGCGATATTCATCTTTAACATGTTATGCTTTTGAACTTCTTAACTCTTTGTTGGTTTCATTGTTTCTTATTTATCCTGAAGACCCGAAATCCAAATCATAACTGATTTTTAGTATATGTTCCATAAGTTAAATTCTTGCATGTAGCGGTGATAATCCAAATTCTTTTGCATCGGTATTATCTAATGATTTTGTCGGAACTTGGTTAAAATGGGTTGATCTTGCTTGGCGTATAATGCAGCTGGATGCAGCCTTCGTGTTAGTCAAAGCCTGGCCTAATTTTCTATCTATCATTGTTAGGACTAATTGGTAGCTTATTTCAATTTGCTGCCCATCTAACTGTAATTGTAATGGCTGTAGTGTTGAAATTTTGGCCTTGATATCGCTAATTTCTTTGTTAATAGCATCACGAGTTTCTTTTTTGAATTCAAATTTGTTTGGCCTGCACTAATTCGTAGAAGATGGTGTCTCATTTTTCCAAATATCCATTTTTTGCGTTGTACTAGTCGAAGGCTCTGAATCTTCCAAAATCTTTTTTAATCGCAATGGTACAAATGATACCATGAACATATCTGAGTCCGAAATATTTTCACATACAACTTGTTTGTATTGTTTTTGTCCCGAAGAACCATCACATCCCCATATGCAAAAAAGAATTAGCTTTGTGTTTCCACATTTCTTTAACGCGTTTCCCGGTGTTGATTGTAGCAAGCGTTTGGCTGTGAGATCAAGTAGAGACTGTAGCTGTACCTCTGCCGAAATTGGTGTGATTGTAATAGTGTCCTTTGATGGCAAACAGTCCATTTTAGCAGTGCTTATGTGATGATATGCTGGATAGATATTTGAGACCTTTTCAATCGCGCGCAATCTGAGCTTAATGTATTGCTGTTTTATTAATTTCAAATCCGAAAATAAGGCTAATGCCTCCTCATTTGTGTACTGTTTTGCATCGCTCGGAATTGGTGTACTTTTAGGAATTCGCTTTGTTCTCACTGGACTAGCTTTAATAACTTTTTCAATGATATCCACTTTTGTTTTTTGGTTTTGTGATCGTAATTAACGTAGGAAAGATTCTCTTATATTTAGATAACCAATTGCATCGTTAACATCTTTAAGTTTCCGCTTCTCAGATCAATCGCTGCAGTTGTCCAATGATTTGTGTGGTCTTCCAACCTTATCTTGCTTTGCTGTTTCTGCAGCGACAGTAAGTTGGCCTTCTAACCACTTTTCACATAAAACCTTTTTTTTACTGTAGCTAACTTCTTTGTAGCGTTTTTTTAGAAACTTCAAAATTAGATAATTGCTTTTGTATTTCGGTGCTACACGAATTAAGGTTTAATTTTATTTCAACGTAACTAAGAACATCTTCCTGGTTTTTATTTCTAAAATACTCTTCGGCCAGTTCTTTATAACTGAAGCTCTCCAAATTTTTCTGAATATATTTATCTGTGTCTGTTACGTTTTATCACTTGCAAATATTAGTCCTTACACGTAAAGGATTAACTTGTTATTGAGTAATCCCTTATCGAATCCGTAGTTTTATACATTTTTAGAAGCATGTTATTCACACATTGATCTTCAATTTATAGCAGGTGGTACCTAAATATAACAAAACTGCACTAGTTTTCCAGACCTTAACATCAGGTAAAACTAATTAGTATCTCGCCAATATGGGGTTGTTTTTAATCTTTAGTAGTTTAATGTCGCGATTATTATTATAAAATTGTTTATGACTTTAGTTGACCCTAACAGTTGATAACAGGTATATTAGAAAGGGATCATATGTTTACTGTAGAACCTATTGTGATATTTTTATGACTTAGTTTTTTGCTGATCAAAACAACCCTTCACAGGTATTATATTTTAAAAAAACATTAACCTTTAAGCGAAAAGGTGAAAATTTAATAAATCATTCTATACGAGTAATTATAGGGCTGTTTAAATTATCGTAATTTAAATTTTTTTATAGTGATTTCGTTAAAACTAAAAATTACAAAAGTATATATAGGGTTAAAGAAGACACGTTCACCTTTCTTTGGGTGGTAAACGTTTCTTGTTCCCTTTTGTTCCTTAGAAGTTCTATTCCAATAAAGTTTAAATTTCAGAAAAATGTAGTAGTTTCATAAATATTTCATAACGCCACTAATATTAAAAGCTAGAACCGTAACCACTTACAGCAATTAAAGAATATAATCCTACCATCATTATAAAATAGACCGCAGGCCATTATCGATGATAGCTTGCGAGTAGTAACCATTTATTTTGGACAAAAAACAAATAAAAAATACCTTTTTCTGAAATTAGAAAACATTTGAGTTTGACAGCATGCCACGCCTACAATTATCAATAGTTTAACCTAATTTTTTGGCTACCTTAATATGGATATATTAGCTCCAAAAAGGCGTAAAAATCTTAAAAATCGGTGACAAAAAAAATTCGACTTTTGGCCAATAAAGAATAATTTTCAGCCGCTGTGCGCCGCCGCATTAAAGTCTAACCAGTCTTATATACGTTAGTCTACACAACTAGAAGTGCCAACAAGCGAACCAACTGGACCCAGTTTTAGCCGCCTGGAAGCCGTAATTGACAAATGGTCAAACAATTTACGCAGATTATGGCGCAAATGGCCGGCATGATGCAAAAAATGCAGTCGTCACTTTTGCAGGCCATGATTAGAAGGCCATGAACTGCCTCACGGTTTGTTTCTGGAACGCTAGCGGCATCCGCCAACAGAAAAACGAGCTCTAATATTTTTTAATGTACCAAAAAATTGATATCATGTTGATTTCCGAGACTCATATGAAATCTAGGAGCACCTTTAGAATAAGTGGATATAATTTTTATGATTTGATTGATGATTTTATTCCCAGGGATAGATCCTGTGGTGGCTCTGCTATATTAATCAAACCAATAATAAAGCACCAATGGTTGGTTGGCCTATCCGAATGTTATTCCCAAGCAACAAACATCTGCATTGACGAATTCTTCCATAACCTAGTAATTTCTTCAGTTTATTGTCCGCCTTGATTCTCCATAACGAGGGATCAGTACAACATATTTTACAAATCCTTAGATCCCCGCTTCATAGCTGCTGGAGACTATAACGCTGCGAACACGTACTGGGGCTCTCGTCTAATTAGTCCCAGAGGTCGTGTCTGAAATGGGGCCTTACGTTATTTCAACTGAACAACCAACCTACTGGCCAACGGACCACAATTAAATTCCAGACGTAATCGATTTTGGTGCAGCAAAAGGTATATCCCCGGAGGTTATTGAGGCTCAGCCCTCCTTGGATTTATCTTCTGACCACTCACCCACAATAATCACTATATATATATATATATATATATATATGTATACATATATATAGTCCCCAACAAATAGCAACTAGTGATTTTTTTCTTATCTAAAAAAGTAAATTGGTTAAAATATAAAAAATATATTAGTACCCATTGCTCGGAGAACCAACCGCTAAAAACTCCCAGAGACATAGATGATTGTCTGAGCGTCCTAAATGAAAACATTAAAAAAGCCGTTAAACATGCGTCTTCTACCTACTGGAAGGCGAGGTACAACAAAATTTTCTCTGACGATGTAGCTTATATCTGAAAAAAGGAGAGCCCGCAGGGAATGGCAAAAACATAGATCGCCCCAATTTAAAACTAAAAGAATGTACAACCCAACTTAAAAGCTTGCGGGATGTTCACAGAATGGCATCACTGAAAGAGTACCTGGAAGGTCTAGACGCGACTTCTCAGACAAATTATTCCCTATGGCGATCAGCCAGGCGTCTTAAAAGACCCATTATCGCAAAACCACAACTGCGTAATCTGAGAGGATCCTGAGCTTGAAATGACGAAGAAAAATGCGATCTGTTTGCAAATCATTTTAAAAACGTGTTCACCCCCAATACATGCACATACGTGAGGGAATTACCGCCTGTTGTTGCCAGACGTCCTTTAGAAATACGTTTCTGATTTACATATGTTGTAGAGGCTATCACTAACCTAAATGGTAAAAAAGCTCCTGGCGTTGATAAAATAAGCAACAAAATTCTCTTTGAACTACCTTTAACAGCTAAAAGAATAATTCGTTTTATTTTTAACGCGATAATTCGGCTTGAACATTTTCCGTCTATATGGAAAGTTGCCTTAGTAAAGATGATTCCTAAGCCTGGCAAAGATCCTTCGAAGGTAGAGTCTTATAGGCCTATGAGTTTGTTACACACAATGTTAAAAATGTTTGAAAAATTGCTTAAAAACCAGCTGAATACGATCTTGAACGACAACAGCTGCATTCCAAATCACAAATTCGGCTTTAGAAGTCAACATAGTACCATCGAACAAACTCAGAGGTTTGTACGGGTTATAAGAAAAGCCTTTGAGGAAAAAAAGTACTGCTTCGCGCTATTTATCGATGTTTCACAAGCTTTCGACAAAGTATGGCATGAAGGCCTGTTAAACAAACTAGAGTTTAACCTTCCAGCTAATATTTTCAACCTTTTAGAAAAATACATAACAGGTCAAAAATTTATGATCAAGAGGGAAACCAAATAAGTTTTTCTCGGCCAATAGGTGTACCTCAAGGGAGTATACTAGGTCCAGTTCTGTACTTGCTTTACACAGCAGATATGCCAACCAATAGATTTACACACACGTCGACATTCGCTGATGATACTGCTTTTTTAGTATTCATAAATACCCTAAAAAGGCTTCGAACCAACTGCAACAGCACGTAACCCAAGTTGAGAAATGGGCAAAGTTATGGAGAATAAAAATAAATGAACAAAAATGTACCCACGTACATATGGTGCCTCAACGAACCAAGACAAAATATGTTGGTATTCACCTAGATCGCCGCCTCACATGGAAGCCTTATATAGATGCGAAACTGACTCAAATGAAACTTAAAGCTGCTCAAATCCACTGGCTAATTGGTATAAACTCTGTGCCACGTCTGGATTGTAAACTTCTACTCTACAACTCGATTTTAAAACCAATTTGGTGCTACGGTATACAATTATGGGGCACTGCTTCCGTCTCTTACATAGAAAAATACAACGTCGTCAAAACGAAATTCTGAGAATGATAACTGGTGCTCCTTGGTATATTAAAAACAGCAGCATCCACAAGGATCTAGAAGTTCCACCAGTAAAATGCGTAATCTTAAACTATGTGGACAAATATTAAAATAAGCTGGAAACACATCCAAATCCGCTGTCTCAAAGCATCTTGCAACAAAGTTGGCACATCCGTCTAAAAAGAAGGGATACTACTGCGCTTACATGAAACCTTTTAAATTTATTAATTTTATTGTTAGGACTTAAATTTTAGCCTAGTACTGACTTGACTAATATTAAACAAACTTATTTTTAAGATTTGAATACTTATTGTTAGTTCGCTTTAGCAAAGATTTAATAATTAAGGTAAAATAATAAAAAAAAAATTACGAGCGTGAAGTTATATACAGGTCAGTGGCGCATATCAGGGGTGGAACATCACTCCATTGGAAGACAATATGCTGTTAATTTGGTTGCCTTGGAATAGAGAAAAGAAAAAGATAAGATTAGTCTTAGACATGAAATAGAATAGAGTAAGGAAATAATAAGGAAAGGTACATTGAATAATGAAAAATGGTCTAAGAACGAAAAGTGCTAGGCACCGCTTGTTAGCCATTTAAGGCCCTTAGCGTACCCTAGGATTTGATGATGGTTCCAGTCCGATATAGTCGATAATTGGTCCACAAAGTATTCGCCAAATTGACGGCGCCGTCTCCTGACAAGCGTCGGGCATTGACAGAATAGGCGCTAAATCGCACAGCGGTCAAAAACATCCATCTAGCCGGAAGAAAGTTTTTTTATTTCGGAAGCAAATATTTTGTTTTAAAATATGCTCACAAGTTACCATAGTAAATAACGGAATATTATTTTTTCTTTAAAAAGCTACATATAAGCTTTGCTTTATTGTTCAAAATGCAATTAATTTAAAGTAATATTAAATAGGGAAAAAATAATAAAAAATGATTTGCTGTAAGTAATGAATTGGAGAAATCAATATATATACATATATTACCGTTTAAATATTTTTAACGTTTTATTTAGAAAAAAAATGCAATTCTGTGCATGTGAATTTTACATGTCAAATTGACATTTAAGGTTTAATAAGAAATTATTAATGTGAATTTATCCGATTTAAGCTCTTATTTTTGTGTTGTCGTTATCTGCACGATAATATCTCGTCAATGTTATCGAATTTATCTGCCGATCTTTGCCTAAAAAATAAATTTATCGAAAAATAACAAGCAAATAAACTGAAACACGACACGGTGCAACATGATTTGGAATTTCAGTAAATTTGTCATTGATAGAAAATAAAATGAAAACAAAAATATAGACAAAAATAAAAATATTACCTCCTATTGTATAATATACGTTAGTAAAAAAGCTTTTCATTCTATCTGATAGATGGTGCTTGACCGTTAGTCACGTGTTGCCAAAGAAACTTTAATATACAAAAATAAAATTATTTATGTTTATTTTTCTGGATAACATGTGAGTTTAAAAGATAATGTTTACATCCAAAAACACTACTACCGTTCAAGGAGTTCTGATGATTAAACGTCATAGCTGGTTTCGAAAATGCATTCTACTTGGCTAGTGTCGGGAAAAAATTGCTTTTTATATAGTTTATTTTAACATTAATTGAAAATGTTAGTTTTTTAAAAGTAAACAAAACTAAAAATTTGAACTAAATCCAAAATAATAAAAGGAAAAATTTGTCTTAAAGCAATAAGTTCAACAAAAAATAACAAGCTTAATTGATATTTATTTATTTTTTAGGCAAAAATGGTCGTGTTATGGAAATACGAGGTTGGGATAACGAATCTTGCAGAAGTGTTGCAAATGTTTCTTGGACCACTGGTTCCACTAATGTATATAGATTAGGACATAAAGGAAACATCGACCTTAAATACCTCACACCAACTTCAGGTGGATATTATTATAAAGATCACATGCCTGTTTTAGGTAAGACTACATATTTTACAAATATATGTATATAATTTTAAAAAGTTGTATTATACAGGTCATATCGAAGAACAACAACCAGTTGTACCAACAGTTAAACCGATATTTTCTGTAGGAGATCGTGTTAAAGTTTGCCTGGAAGTTGAGGTACTAATGAAACTTCAACAGGGACATGGTGGGTGGAATCCTCGTATGGTAGAACATTTGTCCAAATTTGGTACTGTTCACAGAATCACAGAAAAAGGAGATATCAGGTAAGCAGATAATTAACTTGTTTACAAAAATGCCTTTTAATGAACAATGATTTTTTATTTTATATTATTTCTAATTAATTTTTCATTGAAATTGAGAAATTTCAATTTATAATTAAGAATTTTAATATACATACATATGTATATACACTGCCGCTCACTTGATTAGGTTCATCAATTTTTGCATTTTTATTTTAATTTCTCTTAAAATACACGTTGAGAGAACCCTTTATTTTAATTTAAATTAAGAGATTAGTAGTATACTAATATTTTAGAAAATAAAAAATAACGGTAAATTAGACAGTTTTTTTAATATTTTGTTTTTATGAAAAAATGCAGTGAAACCACATGTAAATTTTAGCTCACTTGAATAGGTTCATTAAAAATAACAACAGTTTTCTTTAAAAAACAGATAAAGTCTGCACTAATTTTAGTGTTTGTGAATATTTGCAATAGTTTTAAACAAAAAAAAAAAAATAAATTGGACGCAGAAAGCCATTAAGTGAAGAAGAAAAAGGAAAAATTAAAGCATTAATGGAATCTGGCCTAAGTGATAGAAAAATTGCAAAAAAAAAATGGACGAAGTCAAATGTTGTCAGTAATTTAGTTAGAAAACAGTCTGATTACGTCAAAAACATGAAAGAACGTACGCATAGAGTCACAACTAAAGCGGACAGAAGAGCTATCATAAGAGCTGCCTCCAATTCCACTGATTCTGCTGAAAAAATTAGGCAAAAGACGGGTGTTACAGCAAGCGTAGCTACTGTTAAACGTATTATACGAAATACCAAGCATTAAAAAAGATTAAAAATTAAAAAAAAAAAAACCCTTTAAATGTCAAGCGTGAGGCAAAACCGCTCCATTTCGCCCGCGAATACATGTCCTACAAGAAGGAATGCCAACGTATTGTATTTTCGGATGAAAAAAAGTTTAATTTGGAAGGTCCAGATGGATATAATTATTATTTCCATGATTTGCGTAAGGAAAAATGTTATCTGAGTCGTCTGCATAGCTGTGAGGGTAGTGTGATGGTGTGGGGAGCAATTTCATTTTATAGGACATAAGATCTTCAATTTCTTTCATCTAGAATGAACGAAAATAATTACAAAGCAGTATTTGGAAAGGCTTTTCCTTATTTTTCTAACGTCTTCGGACCCATTCCTTGGATATTTCAACAAGATAATGCCCCGATTCATAATGCAAGGGTCGCAAAAGAATGGATTCGAAGCCAAAATGACAATGTTTTGGAGTGGCCACTGTACTCTCCTGATCTGAATAGAATAGAAAATGTGTCAGGTCAGGTCAACAGTATGTAACCAAAGAAGACTTAATTGAAGATATTAAAAAATCTAGGGCCGACATTTCCTTGTCATTAATCCAGAACTTGTATGACTCCCTCCCAAATCGAATTTTTGAAGTAATATCGAATAAAGGAGGATATACCCATTATTAAATACTAATTTAAACATTGTTGAAAACCTTTTAAAATAAAAAGATTTACATAAAATTTATTTTTTCACGTTGTTTTTTTGAATTAATGATGATGAACCTATTCAAATGAGCCAAAAAATTACGTTCTCAAATACGTGATTTGGGAATAAAATATATTAAAAATCAGCTTTTTATTAGTTGAGCTATTTTTATATTTGTGTTGGTAAATAAATCAATACTTTATTATTTACAAATATTAAATAAAAAATTATTATATTAAAAAAAAAAAAAAAATATTAGGTTGAGCTTCAAAAAAATAGTGAACCTATTCAAGTGAGCGGCAGTGTATGTACACCTATGGAATTCAGAAGATTTCAAAACTAATCGTAAAACCTTATTTACAATTGGTACATACATGTGTACATATGTTTACGTAATAAGTATGTACATGTATTTTAAAATTTAATTTAAGCGTGTTAATATGTATTATGTTTAACTAGCAGGTTTAACTGAACAATTTGGTATTCCATAATGGGTTAACATTGATCTTTTTCATGGTCTGTCACTTTGGCAGATAAACCGTTAACGGTACTTAAATATTGTTTGCCCCCTAATTATCTCCATATAGATACAAAAAGCTCACTTTTCCTTTGAACCTCATCTTATGCACTACGTGCCATAATTTTGTATTAAAAGAAACCACTTGAAGAGGATAAAGTAAATAATTGGGAAAATTCAACGAATATTTAGAGGAACACATGTTAAAAAATGGAAAAAAGCGAGTTGGGCTATAAATAAATTTCGTAATAACAAATAGGTGCATATATTGTTACGTGTGCTTATACGTGTATGCCAGCGATGCGCAAAAATAAGAATGTATTTGTATTGGTGAGAAAAATTGAATTTACCGCACAATAGGTAATTTTAATGAAAAGGCAAAAGAAATATTGCAAATTTATACTGGCATTATATTATGTGAAAAAAAATAGTTTTAATATTAAAGATAAAACAAGATAAGTAAAAAATTATTGATTAAGAGTTGTGAAAGAAATTTATTCAAATATTTTGTAAAATTTAAAATTTTTTTAAACAAAAAAACATTTTTATTTTTCGGCAAGAATAAAATCAAGTGTTTTTACTTTTTTAATGGTATAAAATATTTAGCTAAAGAGAAATTTATTAAAAAATTGTAAATCTAACATTCATAAAATTTTAACAGTAATATGGCCCAGTGTGCAAAAATAAAAAACAAAGAAAAAGCGCGTACACCCATGTAAATGTTTATTCGTCGCCTTCTCATGGACGACTAAATAAAAAGATCGTAAGAATATGTGTATTTTTTTCCACAATTGTGGAATGGGCTGCGCATCACTAGTGTATGCGCTTCTTTATGAGACAATAAGAACAAGTGATTATTGGTAGTTGTTAATGATCATTGTATATTAAATCAACCGCAGTACGTTTTGATACCCTTCACATAAGTGATAAGGGTACATATAAGTTTGTCATTCCGTTTGTAATTTCTTTATTATCCACTTGGGACCCCATAAAGTAAATATATTCTGGATCCTTATAGATAGGGAAGCCGATTTAGCGATGTCCGTCTGTCTGTCCGTCTGTCCGTGTTATGGTTGAAATCAACTTTCTGAAGCCCCCCGATGTCGCATAGACCCGTAAGTGGTATCAAACTGTCAGAGATAGTCGCAAGAAAATCGACCGATAAATGACCGAGATATAAGCAAAAAACCAAGACTACCTCCTTTTTTTTAGTCTGCAACTACAACAAAGAACATACTTACATATGTATGTAATAATAAAAAAACCACAAAAAAAAAACAGAATCAGTCATTTTGATATTATTGAACCACACCCAAAACGAAAATTTTATTAGTATGTATTAGTATTCATACATATAACAGGGTTGCCATACAAAACTTAATTTAAACATTTTTAAAATCGCTCCTACGGCTCCTAGGGTTCTCCTACAAAAGTAAAGGTAAGACCGACCCGAATTATTTTATCCATTCAAACATTTTTGTGGAAAATACTTACCTTCTATTTCCAGCCTTAACATAGTTTCCATACAAAATTTTAAAAAATAAGGTAAAGACGGCTACAACTTCCCTGGAGTCGTCCCTAGAGGAAAAAAATGTATTACAGACCCCCATTAGTTTTTCCTCCCAAACGTATTCCTAGAGTATACTTACCCTCTATCTCCACGCCCTAAGGGGACTGCCATACAAAATTTACAAAAATGATGTGAAAATGCCCACAACTTCTTCAGAGTCGGCCTTATGAAAATAAAGTGTACGACCGACCCCCATTAGTTTCTTCACCCAAACATTTACCTAGAACATACCAACCCCCTATCTTCACGCCTTAATAGGGTTACCATACAAAATTTACAAAAATGATATGCAAATGCCCACAACTTCTTAAGAGTCGGCCTTAGAGCAATAAAGTGTACGACAGACATCCAATTGTTTCCCCTCCCAAACATATTCCTAGAACATACTTACTCCCTATATCCACGCCTAAAGGGAGTTGCCATACAAAATTTACAAAAATGATATGAAAATGCCCACAACTTCTTCAGAGTCGGCCTTAGAGAAATAAAGTGTACGACTGACCCCCATTAGTTTCTTCACCCAAACATTTACCTAGAACATACCAACCCCCTATCTCCACGCCCTAAGGGGGTTGCCATACAAAATTTACAAAAATGATATGCAAATGCCAAAAACTTCTTCAGAGTCGGCCTTAGGGCAAAAAAGTGTACGGCAGACCCTCATTAGTTTCTTCACCAAACATTTACCTGGAACATACCAACTTCATGTCTTCACGCCTTAAGGGGGTTGCCATACAAAATTTACAAAAGTGATATGCAAATGCCCACAACTTCTTCAGAGTCGGCCTTAGAGCAACAAAATGTACGACAGACCGCCAATTGTTTCCCCTCCCAAACATATTCCTAGAACATACTTACTCCCTATATCCACGCCTAAAGGGAGTTGCCATGCAAAATTTACAAAAATGATATGAAAATGCCCACAACTTCTTCAGAGTCGGCCTTAGAGCAATAAAGTGTACGACTGACCCCCATTAGTTTCTTCACCCAAACATTTACCTAGAACATACCAACCCCCTATCTCCACGCCCTAAGGGGGTTGCCATACAAAATTGATGTGAAAATGCCCACAACTTCTTTAAAGTCGGCCTTAGAGCAATAAAGTGTACGACCGACCCCCATTAGTTTCCCCTCCCAAACATATTTCTAGAACATACTTACCCCCTATCTCCACGCCCAAAGGGGGTTGCCATACAAAATTTACAAAAATGATATGAAAACGCTCACAACTCTTCAGAGTTGGTCTTAGAGCAATAAACTGTACGACCGGCCCCCATTAGTTTCTTCTCCAAAACATATTCCTAGAACATATTTACCCCTTATCTCCGCGTCCTAAGGGGGTTGCCATACAAAATTTAAAGAAATTAGAATAACAACCCCTACAACATCCCCGTATTCACCCGTGGAGCGTTAGAAAATGACACCGACCCCTATTAAAAATAAAAAATATTTCATAAGTAAAAAAATGGATAAAAATAAAAAAAACTTTGGGATTTCAAAGGGCCAATGTGAAGGGTAAATAAGATTCGGCACAGCCGAATATAGCGCTCTTACTTGTTTTCAACTTGTAGACGTTGCCAGTTTGTCAAAGCTGAATTTAGCTACGCGGACGGACGGCTTTAATAATTAAATCAAATTTGTGCAAATAATAAATTAAATAAATACGTACTTATATACAGATGTACGGGTACAGTAATTTCCGCTTAATTGATTATCTGAAAATGCGCTTAATTGAAGATATTAAAAAATCTAGGGCCGACATTTCCTTGTCATTAATCCAGAACTTGTATGACTCCCTCCCAAATCGAATTTTTGAAGTAATATCGAATAAAGGAGGATATACCCATTATTAAATACTAATTTAAACATTGTTGAAAACCTTTTAAAATAAAAAGATTTACATAAAATTTATTTTTTCACGTTGTTTTTTTGAATTAATGATGATGAACCTATTCAAATGAGCCAAAAAATTACGTTCTCAAATACGTGATTTGGGAATAAAATATATTAAAAATCAGCTTTTTATTAGTTGAGCTATTTTTATATTTGTGTTGGTAAATAAATCAATACTTTATTATTTACAAATATTAAATAAAAAATTATTATATTAAAAAAAAAAAAAAATATTAGGTTGAACTTCAAAAAAATAGTGAACCTATTCAAGTGAGCGGCAGTGTATGTACACCTATGGAATTCAGAAGATTTCAAAACTAATCGTAAAACCTTATTTACAATTGGTACATACATGTGTACATATGTTTACGTAATAAGTATGTACATGTATTTTAAAATTTAATTTAAGCGTGTTAATATGTATTATGTTTAACTAGCAGGTTTAACTGAACAATTTGGTATTCCATAATGGGTTAACATTGATCTTTTTCATGGTCTGTCACTTTGGCAGATAAACCGTTAACGGTACTTAAATATTGTTTGCCCCCTAATTATCTCCATATAGATACAAAAAGCTCACTTTTCCTTTGAACCTCATCTTATGCACTACGTGCCATAATTTTGTATTAAAAGAAACCACTTGAAGAGGATAAAGTAAATAATTGGGAAAATTCAACGAATATTTAGAGGAACACATGTTAAAAAATGGAAAAAAGCGAGTTGGGCTATAAATAAATTTCGTAATAACAAATAGGTGCATATATTGTTACGTGTGCTTATACGTGTATGCCAGCGATGCGCAAAAATAAGAATGTATTTGTATTGGTGAGAAAAATTGAATTTACCGCACAATAGGTAATTTTAATGAAAAGGCAAAAGAAATATTGCAAATTTATACTGGCATTATATTATGTGAAAAAAAATAGTTTTAATATTAAAGATAAAACAAGATAAGTAAAAAATTATTGATTAAGAGTTGTGAAAGAAATTTATTCAAATATTTTGTAAAATTTAAAATTTTTTTAAACAAAAAAACATTTTTATTTTTCGGCAAGAATAAAATCAAGTGTTTTTACTTTTTTAATGGTATAAAATATTTAGCTAAAGAGAAATTTATTAAAAAATTGTAAATCTAACATTCATAAAATTTTAACAGTAATATGGCCCAGTGTGCAAAAATAAAAAACAAAGAAAAAGCGCGTACACCCATGTAAATGTTTATTCGTCGCCTTCTCATGGACGACTAAATAAAAAGATCGTAAGAATATGTGTATTTTTTTCCACAATTGTGGAATGGGCTGCGCATCACTAGTGTATGCGCTTCTTTATGAGACAATAAGAACAAGTGATAAGGGTACATATAAGTGATAAGGGTACATATAAGTTTGTCATTCCGTTTGTAATTTCTTTATTATCCACTTGGGACCCCATAAAGTAAATATATTCTGGATCCTTATAGATAGGGAAGCCGATTTAGCGATGTCCGTCTGTCTGTCCGTCTGTCCGTGTTATGGTTGAAATCAACTTTCTGAAGCCCCCCGATGTCGCATAGACCCGTAAGTGGTATCAAACTGTCAGAGATAGTCGCAAGAAAATCGACCGATAAATGACCGAGATATAAGCAAAAAACCAAGACTACCTCCTTTTTTTTAGTCTGCAACTACAACAAAGAACATACTTACATATGTATGTAATAATAAAAAAACCACAAAAAAAAAAACAGAATCAGTCATTTTGATATTATTGAACCACACCCAAAACGAAAATTTTATTAGTATGTATTAGTATTCATACATATAACAGGGTTGCCATACAAAACTTAATTTAAACATTTTTAAAATCGCTCCTACGGCTCCAAGGGTTCTCCTACAAAAGTAAAGGTAAGACCGACCCGAATTATTTTATCCATTCAAACATTTTTGTGGAAAATACTTACCTTCTATTTCCAGCCTTAACATAGTTTCCATACAAAATTTTAAAAAATAAGGTAAAGACGGCTACAACTTCCCTGGAGTCGTCCCTAGAGGAAAAAAATGTATTACAGACCCCCATTAGTTTTTCCTCCCAAACGTATTCCTAGAGTATACTTACCCTCTATCTCCACGCCCTAAGGGGACTGCCATACAAAATTTACAAAAATGATGTGAAAATGCCCACAACTTCTTCAGAGTCGGCCTTATGAAAATAAAGTGTACGACCGACCCCCATTAGTTTCTTCACCCAAACATTTACCTAGAACATACCAACCCCCTATCTTCACGCCTTAATAGGGTTACCATACAAAATTTACAAAAATGATATGCAAATGCCCACAACTTCTTAAGAGTCGGCCTTAGAGCAATAAAGTGTACGACAGACATCCAATTGTTTCCCCTCCCAAACATATTCCTAGAACATACTTACTCCCTATATCCACGCCTAAAGGGAGTTGCCATACAAAATTTACAAAAATGATATGAAATGCCCACAACTTCTTCAGAGTCGGCCTTAGAGCAATAAAGTGTACGACTGACCCCCATTAGTTTCTTCACCCAAACATTTACCTAGAACATACCAACCCCCTATCTCCACGCCCTAAGGGGGTTGCCATACAAAATTTACAAAAATGATATGCAAATGCCAAAAACTTCTTCAGAGTCGGCCTTAGGGCAAAAAAGTGTACGGCAGACCCTCATTAGTTTCTTCACCAAACATTTACCTGGAACATACCAACTTCATGTCTTCACGCCTTAAGGGGGTTGCCATACAAAATTTATAATAAAGTGTACGACTGACCCCCATTAGTTTCTTCACCCAAACATTTACCTAGAACATACCAACCCCCTATCTCCACGCCCTAAGTGGGTTGCCATACAAAATTGATGTGAAAATGCCCACAACTTCTTTAAAGTCGGCCTTAGAGCAATAAAGTGTACGACCGACCCCCATTAGTTTCCCCTCCCAAACATATTTCTAGAACATACTTACCCCCTATCTCCACGCCCAAAGGGGGTTGCCATACAAAATTTACAAAAATGATATGAAAACGCTCACAACTCTTCAGAGTTGGTCTTAGAGCAATAAACTGTACGACCGGCCCCCATTAGTTTCTTCTCCAAAACATATTCCTAAAACATATTTACCCCTTATCTCCGCGTCCTAAGGGGGTTGCCATACAAAATTTAAAGAAATTAGAATAACAACCCCTACAACATCCCCGTATTCACCCGTGGAGCGTTAGAAAATGACACCGACCCCTATTAAAAATAAAAAATATTTCATAAGTAAAAAAATGGATAAAAATAAAAAAAACTTTGGGATTTCAAAGGGCCAATGTGAAGGGTAAATAAGATTCGGCACAGCCGAATATAGCGCTCTTACTTGTTTTCAACTTGCAGACGTTGCCAGTTTGTCAAAGCTGAATTTAGCTACGCGGACGGACGGCTTTAATAATTAAATCAAATTTGTGCAAATAATAAATTAAATAAATACGTACTTATACACAGATGTACGGGTACAGTAATTTCCGCTTAATTGATTATCTGAAAATGCGCTGTTTGTGGTGCAATTTAATTACCAGATACTCTATTAATTAATTCACCAACGCAATTTAAAAACCCCGTTTAAATAAGTATTGACATCAATAAAACGAGACATGCTACAACTTGCTGAAAGTATTATGTATGTGTGTTCATATGTATGTGCATACATACTTACATATGTATACATACATATAAAAAATAAAATACATTACATGTAATTATTATTGTTAAAAAATTAACAGTTATTTATTAATAAAGGAACTAAAATATCATGAATTCCTGTATAAAAAAAATCAATATTTATGTATCGCTTAATCGTTTAATCATGCATTAAAAACAGTTAATAAAAAACATGATTTTAAGAGTTGCCACACCCTTTTATTTAGTTTTACCAGGTACCATTTGTTGAAATTTTTACAGGGATTCTATTTTATAATCAATTAAAAGGGTAACGCAATTAAACGGAACTCATTTAAACCAGAATTTTTTTCATGTGCATTATATGGAACATTTTCATTCAATGTTTTTTAGAGTAATTAACCGGGTAAATCAATTATGCGGGAAGCAATTAAGCGGGAACTACTGTATATGAACATACATATTTGGAATACCAAATACTTTTAATAAACATATAAGCGGTAAATAATAATAATAATAATAATAAAGAAGTATTGTGCTTTACTTTGATCATTTTTAATTTGTTTATGCAACTTATCACAAATATTGTGCACAAAAATAATAAAAGTTCTGCTCTTTTTCTTGCATTTTATTGGAACAATAGTGGTCCCCCACGTTCGGTCGATTTGACGTAATAGATTTGGTTAGTGATTGTAAATTTTTTTTTGTTTTATACAGTATAAAACGCTGCCTTAGTTTTGCTTTACCTTTCCCTAATTTTTAAATAGATTTTTGTCGAAATTGTAAACGGGGAATTTAATCATGCCGTTTAAATTGCTCAAAGGATTTACTCACGCCTCAGATGCTGTGTTTAAATTTAATGTGTATTTGAATTAGATTCGTGAAGAAGATCAGCATATATATTATATAGAGGTATTGAATGATGAGTTAAAAAAGTTATGGGAAAAGATGAAAAATAAATATGGAAAATGCTTGTCCGATATTGATGCGTCTTCAAGGAAAGCACCAGAGGTTTCTGAAGGGGTTGCTGGAAAATATCAGATCACGTTTAATACTTATGCCAGGTGTTTAACGGCTTTCGGCTGTATTTATAAAATTTAAACAGCATTTTAAACCTATAATAAGCAAATTTAAATAAAATTGTATTCATAAACGAATTTTAGCTTAAACAACTTATTTTAAACCTTGTGTAAATACACAAATTTTAAAATTGGTTCGACCCTATTTTAAGCCCATTTTAAGGAAATTTCCAAACCATATTTTTGCTATTTATATTGCGTTTTCCCCAATTTCAAGCAAATTTCCTAGCCTTTTTTTTTTTTTTGTTTTTTGTTCTGTTTTAATTTTTATTTTGACAATTATTACAAACTATTGGCCTAACGGCACTTTGTTTGAGCTTGCAACTGAAGGAATCAATACATTGGAGTTTGGATGTTTTATAAATAAATATTAAGCCTTGTACTCATTTTTAATTCATATTTACCATTTTTCAAAATTCAACTTAGTTGTTTTCAGTAATGTTAATATTTTTACTTTTAGTGATGTAAAAAAATCAAAGCAAATAAAAAAACTCGTTATTCAAATACTATTTTACCTTTAATAAAGTAAACTTTTAAATTTTACTTTTACCTAACATTTTTTTTACAGTTATCTTTTTATATTTTATCTTTTTTTTATAAAATATACATGACGTCATACACTTTTTATTTTACAAAAACAATATTTTTCGAAAATACGAAAATATAGAATGTTCATATATGCGATTAATGTATGAGCTTATAACCATTGCTTTACATCACTACGACTCAAGTGACAAATAAAATTTATAGAGTTGCCAACGTCAGATTTAAAAAATCCTTAAAAATATTTTAGTTAAAATACGGTTTATGAATAGAAAATTAAAAAAAAGCTTTTTTAGACTTAAAAGGTTTTTTTAGCTAAAATGTATGTTCGTAAATTAAACAAACTTCTATTTTTAGTTAAGTTCAATGTGGTTATTTTATTATTTAAGTGGAGTTCCCTTTTACATTAACGTAGTATTAGAACCGTCTACACAGAATTATTTTAACTTAAGGTAGCTAGCACAAAAACTAATGAACGACCTACATAGAATATGTTATAAACTGAAACGGTTGATGGTTGGAGATGGATGTAGCTTGAGGTGGAGTTTGCTACACCTTTTCCGTTGCCCACCCTCCATACTGACGATTCTTAAGCAAGGTTTGTCAGCCCAGAAGAAAACAGTCTTTAAGAGATTATTTTGTTACCATATCCAACCCCATGCCTTTAACCTCACCTTTCGTATTTAATAACAAAAAAAAAATAATTTTCCATCATCAATACAATATGTTAATTAATAATAATTCAATAAAACAGCAATTTTATATTCTCCACAAAAGGGATATATAAATCTACTAAGCAATTATTAATAAAATTAGGCAATATTAGTCACCTTCCAAACTCTGTTTCTTTTTTTTCAATTAATTAACAATTAAGATATATAAAATAGTTTTTAAATTTGCACAAAAAAAACTTACAATTGAAGGGTTTTAAGTGAAGTTGAGTAATGCAATATAGTTTTTAAATTACGTGTTCTGCGGGAAGCAAAACAAAACAAAAAAAGAATTGGTCCTTATTATGGTACCCTTACCTAGTCATTTAAACAAGTTAAGGGTTTTTTTAAACTAATGTAATAATGTGTAACTGTCAGAAATGTATAGGTAAATAAAGTTTTCTTTAATTGAATTAAGAAGAAAAGCAATACAACTTACGTTTTTATTTGTCCATCCAAAAAGCAGGCGCCGGGTGACCGTTGAATGTTGAGGAAACGATGTGAAATTGCTAAAGTTCTTATAAGGGTAACTAAACTTGGAGTTTAAAATAAGTGTAAGGGTGTTTAAAAAGTGTTCATGATTTTTGTTAACAAAAAGGAATTAACTGAAAGTTTAGGTGATCAAACTATAAATTTAGAAAATTGGTAAATATACAAAAGAAAAAAATTTACTAATTACAGCAGTGAATATGATAAAAAAAAATAAATAAGTGCTGAATGTAATTCAGAACTTAGAAACTATTCAAATTAACATCTAAAGAAGTTTCAATGAATTTATGTTGAGAATTTAAACCCTATTAAATGACCAGGGGTAACAAAAATTAAAGCTTTAAAACGCGACAATATCTCTTAAGCCCTTGCTTCAAGTAGCTGCAGTCCTCACTTTGCCCGCACACCCAATACCCCTCACTTGGATTGGCCGCCTCAATACTATTATGTCCACGAAGCTTTTCCAAGCCAGAAAACAGTTCTTGAATATTCTTAAATATTTGGACTGAAGGACTGAAGTCAACAGGTATGAACACTTGGAACACCAATTTCTTTTCATGTAATCGGAACGTGAAAGTCCGAATGATATTCAAAATCTTAGAATTGATGACCACTCAGCTTCTTGCTTAAAAGATCACTACACCAAGATAAACAGATTCCTTATCTCCACTACGTCTCACTAAATATTTCCTTTTTATCAGTCTCACTTAATATTTCTTTTTTATCAGCTTCTTATTTTCGGAAATTCTTCACTCTTTATTTCCTTTAAATCAGACCATGTACGTTTATAACAAATTATTTTTCTATCGATCTGATTCAATCTAAATATTTTTCTTTTTTTCAAATATTAACAAATAATTTTTACTCCCTTCAAAATAAATTCATTTTTTTAAATAAAAATTAAAGCTACTAAAAAAAATTTAACCCAAAATATATAAAGTTAAATTTTAACAAGTAGACTTCCAAAAGATTTTACATTTTAGCGTTCCAGGATATCACAAATTTAACATAAGATACGGTCATCCTCACAATGGCTTGTCTTACACGAACTGACGGCAAATCAGCCATTCTTTGATTTGTTTCATGTTAAGCTTGCCGAAAACATTTCAAACATTTATGAGTGAGTTCACGAATGAGGTTTCTAGCTCCTAAAATCCAATATTGTTGTCTTACGATGGCGAAAAGCGCAGACACACCGGGATGCAAATTTTTTATATGCTCTTCATTAAGTATAAGTCTAGTGATTTTATGCCCTTTCGGAAGAATAATCGGGTGCTTAGTTTCCGCTGAAAGTTCGGAGTTTGATATTCGTCCACCATCTCTTATCAGTCCATCATCATCTACAAATGGTGAAAGTTGGACTATTTTTGAATCAGCTGCAAGCGCTTCCCTATGCATTAGACTAGCCTTCTCCTTTAAGAAACTGCTTTGAGCCATTCTAAGCAAAAAGTTTTGCCATATCTTATTTCCTTGTATGTCAAATAGGTAGCAGGTATTTAGATCTTGTATATGCGTAAGTTTATAAAAAGTTTAACATAAGCTGCGATGCGGACAAGTCGATACCACTAAGAAACACGATCAAGTAGCAGGTCTAGTAGATGAACAAACTAAAGTGCCTCACGGGTGGTGGTGATAACGTTTGCTACAACTGTTTCCTTCAATGTTGACCCAAGTTTCACCTTAACCATAACGTCGATGTCATCATGGGCAAGCTTTATTTCTTCTACCGATTCAACCTCATCTTGCAGGTTGCCTTTTAAGAAAGAAGAACCTGTCCATCACAGGTCCAGGCTTATTAGTTGTTCGGCCAGTAACTCATGAGAAGCGCAGTCCGCAGGGTTTTTCTTTGTATTGACGTTTTCCCACATTTTACGAGGCAATGTCTCTAATATTTCGGATTTACGATTCCCCACAAAGGTTTTGAGCTTTGTCGGTTGCATTGACAACCACAATAAAACAATAGTGGAATCACACCATGCTTTGATTTTTATCTGTTGACTTGGCAATGCTGAGCAGCGCGGAATCGATCCACAGTTGCCTTCGACATATGCCGCTGCCCGGGCTAATGCTAATCGTCAAGTTTTTTATAAAGCGCCGAGTTCGTCGGTGTTGTTCGGGGCTGCGATGGTTTCGATTCATGGGACTACGTTTTCGGCAAGGGCCTTAATAGGTCTGAAGCTTCGTTTATATCGGACCACTGGCGAAATCAACTGCGACTTTCGTCACATTCTACGAATGTTAAGATATCCGTCGTTGGGTGAGGAGCTTCATCACTTCTATGAGAATTTTTGCAATTAGATTTGGGTCTACAGTGGAATGATGTTAAGGGTTTTACGTGATACCTGCCATGCTGGCAATAACTCACGGTGCTCTCAACACTGGTGGATACAAAGCGTCCACCAGCGCTCCCAGAATGGTTCACCCAACCACCCAGGTACCAATTCTCTGCCTCTGACTCTGTGTAGCCACAACAGACCCCTTGGTGAGGAGTTAGGCTATCTAAACCCGAATTGCGTTTCTAGTTTTGATCTCGCTTCTTCCTAATCATAACAGATCCGCGCCGACAAGACACCTCTTCAAACGCTTGTGAAACAGCACCCAACCTTAAGCAAGAAAGATTATGATTATCATGTCGCACCCAATGAATGCGACACCCAGCTCTGTTAGAAGGATCTTTTTTCATTTAGACAAATCAATTAATCCACTATCATCAATGCTTCATAATCTTCTCACCGCCAGTCAGGATCGAGTCACGCACATGCTTCAACATACCAATGCCGGCCTTCTCATTATTTGCTACTACTTTGACGGGATCTTATTTTAGATCCTAGGGTCCCCAGCCGTAGCCAGTTTCTCTATTCACCTACTTCTAAACACACACCTTTTCAGCTAATATCCTACTTCAACAGTTGCTCATGTGCCTGGGTAGACCCGTCAAAATTATAAAGACACCTCTCGACACGCTTGTGAAACAGCACCCAACCTTAAGCAAGAAAGATTATGATTATCATGTCGCACCCAATGAATGCGACACCCAGCTCTGTGAGAAGAACCTTTTCTCATTTAGATAAATCAATTACTCCACTATCATCAATGCTTCATAATCTTCTCACCGCCAGTCAGGACCGAGTCAACCACATGCTTCAACATGCCAATGCCGGCCTTCTCATTATTTGCTACTACATTGACGGGATCTTATTTTAGATCCTGGGGTCCCCAAACACACACCTTTTTAGCTAATAGCCTACCATAACAGTTGCTAATGTGCCTGGGTAGACCCGCCAAAACTAAAAACTCTATCTTGTGAACCTTAAGTTCATATCGTCACAGAAAATGCAAAACGCCCTATCTGACAAAAAATTCAAAATTGACTTTTTTAATAATTCTGGTTTATTAGGTCAAAATACATCGTGTCGCAAAATTTAAAAATTTTCCGACAATAAACAATAATTTTATCAACATAACAAAAATGCCCTATCTACAAATGCATTTATTTAGTAAATGCAAAAAGCCCTAACTAACACTATGCTGGCATGGATGGCTCGGCAATTTGTTTGAAACAATAAATATATTGGTAAACTTGTTAGCTCTTTTTTTTGTTATTGTTTTTGCATTGTTTCAGTATTTTTTTTAAAAATAGTTTACAAAAGCGAAACTGGGCAGCATAAGCTATTAGTTTTGTTAAAGTCGTCTGTCTTGAATCTGTTTTTTACTGTTAAACCAGGTGCATTTTTATATAGTAAGGGAATTCATTTAAAATTTTTTTAAAATGGATAGTGACGAAAGCGGCAGTTTTTAACCAGTTTAAAATAAATAAACGGCATTATAATCAATTGAACGGAATGGAAGATAATGCATATAAAGGACTTTCAAAGGGAAAACAAATTACTCAAAAGCCTAGACAAATAGGAGACTCTTGCGAGTCGAATTTTTGTAAAATTAGTTCTTTACAACATTGTTCATATTTCACAACTAGTATTCGGAAAGAAATGTTCGATTTTTTTTGGAAACTGTCGTGGAAAGAGAAACAGTTTTATGTTACAGCTCTTGTTAATAACTTTAACAAAAAACGTATTACAGTTGAAGATTCCAGGCGATTAGGTACAAAAAAATATTTTTTAAAACATAATGGAAAACGACTGCAAGTGTGCAGGAAAATGTTACTTTCGACGCTAGGTTTATCTGAAAAAATGATAAGACCGTGGACACATGGCATAAAATCAGCATGCCCTCAAAAAAATGCAGTTAAAACAAGAACAAATCCACAGTACCAGAAAAAGGTTAGCTACTTGCAGAAGTGGTTAGGTGATTTACCTAAAGTTGAGTCCCACTATCGTAGAAAATATTCAAAGAAGGAATACCTTGCTGTTGATTTTAAAAGTTATAAACAAAATTATGATCTATATTCTGCATCATGTAAAAACAATAAAGAAAACGACTCAACGCATTTATCGTTTCCAACATTTAAACATATTTTTAATACATATAACTATTCTCTTTTTAAACCTCGTAATGATCAATGTGACCTATGTTTGTCATATGAAGCAAAAAACATTTCTCAACAACAGTTTGAAAACCATCGTAATGAAATACTTTTTGTTTAGATATGCAAGCGGTTAAGCTCTTGCCACAGACAAACGCTACTTCATCCTATTACATAATGAAGCTACAAGTACGCAATTTTACAATTTATAATATTGTAACTCATGATTCCGACAACTACCTTTGGGATAAAACCGAAGGAAGTTTAGTTGCGTCTACATTTACAACAATAATAATAAATCATTTAAAAAAGGCACTTTTGAAATTTTCTGCATTTCATCATATCATTATTTATTCTGATGGTTGCTTCTATCAGAACAAAAATGTAACTCTATCAAACGCTCTAGCGTATCTATGTGTAGAAAAAGATATTACCATAGAACATAAATATTTGATAACGGGTCACACTCAAATGGAGTGCGATTCAACACATTTTCTTATAGAGAGAAAAATTCGTGACAGACAAATAAATTTGCCATATGAACTAGTTGAACTAGTAAAGTCGTCCCGAAGAAATCCTACACCCTTAGAAGCACACCATTTGAATCATAAATATTTCGACAATTATGATATAGTTCCTAAAAGATATTCATCTATACGGCCAGGTAGTTTTTTTCAAATTTATTTGACAAATGCAGAGTCAAGCTGTTTTTGTACCCAATAAGAATTTACAATTTTCGCTACTTTTTTTCATAATTTTAGGGAGAAAAGCTGGAGATAGCACCGTAAATATGATTCGTGCGTTGGCGTACGAGCCCACGGGAAAAATATATTTTAAAATCGATATAAATGACGATTCCAAAGATCTTCCATACAAATGTAAAAAATTATTTGGAATTGTTAGCCCTCCAAAACTACATACTGAGAGATTAAAGATTTCAAAAAAAAAGTGGCAACATCTACAAGATCTGACAAAATTGTTGCCTTCAGATTGTCATTACTTTTATAATAATATACCATACGAAAATTAAATTCCTTTTTTTTTCATAATCTACACTGTTTACTATTAGTTTTTAAAATACGATAAGTACATACGTACATATAATAAATAAATGAAATGAATTGAAATCTTGTAAAATATAACCTGTTTTCTGTTTTTTAGAACGTTAATGTAGATAGGGCTTTTTGTTTCATAAAATAACAAACCAAGAGGGCCTAACTAACGTAACTCCTTCAGTATTTAAAATAACTACCTTTTTTCAGCAAAATTGAATTTCTTGGCCCTTTTTTACTTACACGGTCACTCTGGGGCCCGTACAGGACGGACCCACGCATATCAACTTTCGTTCTCATTTGCTCCGGTTTGGGATAACCACAGCCACCAAGTGAACTCCCGAAGGAGACCTCACCATTAATCAGTTCATGCACTGGTAAGCACATAGGGCCAACTGATTCCCGTGGTACCAGATAGGACTCTGGTCAGCCTCGGAAGTCTACTTCCGTTTCATTCCTACCAATTTCTATTTTACACAGATAAGGTATTGGTACCCTTAGAACCCTGTATTGCTGTGCCACTTAATCGCGATGTACATGGCACAGCGCAACAATGACAACCTACCTCAAGCCAGACCAGTGAATCACTGATCACACTTTTACCCAAGACAGATTGTTTTCGTCTCAGCCATGTCTGTTAGCCTTCCAGTAATTGAACTGAAAGTTGCCCGGTTGATACCGCTAGGAGGTAGACTTAGGCACTTGTGTTTTACACTTATCAACCGATATACAGTGAACAGTCGGATTTATTTAGTGACATCGGCCCTCGTTTTATCTTCGATATCGGTAAATTTGCCGTCCTATGGGATATAAAGGGTGAATTGCCGAATATACAATTGGCGGATTGCAATTTTGACATAAGCAGAGCCGTGGATCTTTTACTTGGTGCGGACGTATACCCCCATATAATTCTTAGGGAAGTTCGTCAAAACATTTTTGGCTCGTCAAAATACCGTTCTTAGATGAATTCTGACAGGCCCAATCAATTCTTTGAGTGATAACCATATAAGGATTGTTCCACATCTGTTTCCTTCTCCGAGGAAGATAGCTTTTGAAATTTTGGGAAATGGAAGAAGCTCCGCGGGGTAGAATAAGATTTGTAAGGAAATTTTTTAAAGGACTACCAAACGTTGTGCTCTTCACATCTGTCTCAGCCAGAGTTTCTCGACGAGTTGAATTTGAGAATTTCGAAAGCGGGGGCTATCAACAGTTCTACAGGGTTCAATCTGCTCTCTCGCGTAGGTATGTATGTATAACGAGCTTTTAAGGGATTATTAGCGTCCGATCATATGCGTCCGGTAGAGGCTGCTGACCGACTCGTAACCTTGTCATGTTGTTGGCCCCATCATCCGGTAATTAAACTGGAGAGGAAAAGTACGAAACTGAGAGTCGTTTTCAATACGTCAAATAGAACTTCGAATGATAACAGCTTGAACGAGTGTATTTTTCGTTTTTGTAATTTCACTAATTGTGCGTTGGCGCTTATACGGATTTGTTTTTAATTATGATATTTCGAAGATGTATAGGCAAATTCGTGTTCACCAAAACGACACCTCTTTTCAGCGGATTATATATCGAAGTTCGTCTGAGGAGCGGATATCTGAATATAAACTGCAAACGGTAATCTTCGGTTTAAATTGTGCTCCCTATTTAGCCATTCGAACTCTCTTGCAGCTGGCGGATGATTTTCAGGAAGAGTTACCCCTTGCGTCAAATATTTGGGGAAGAGAAATGTACGTTGACGACGTGTTGACCGGAGCGCACAATGTTTCTAGTGCTTCTGAAGCCCGGGATCAAATAAATGCTGCAATGCTGTTGCAGGCCTTGAACTCAGAAAACGGACCGCAAATGATAAATCTATTTTGGAGGGAGTACCGTCTGAATACCCAGTTGATTCAAAACTTGGTATTTGACGGGTCCAGCAGTCGTTCTTTTTAAAATTTGGCTTCCAGAGGTCAAGGTTAGATATACAAAATGGAAGTATTGTCTACGATCGCGAAATTCTTTGATCCAGTTTGCTGGCTAAGCCCAGTGATAGTCAGGACTAAGACGATTATGCAACATATTTTGCTGGAGAATGACTAAAGTTTGTTAAAGTTTTCGATAAAATGAACTTGATGAAGATATCAAGATGGGTTAGATAATATGAGAACTCGAAGGCTGAACTTCTTATTTTTTCAAATGCGTCTGAGAAGGCAAACGCGGGGTTAATTTATATCCGTATTGTGTGTCCAAATAGGGAGATTCATACTAGTTTATTGTTATCGAGGACGAAGGTAGTGCCAATTAAGTCGGTTTCTTTACCTCGACTTGAATTGTTTTGTGCGATTCTGGTGTCGAAGTTACTGAAATCCCTCTCCGGAAAATGTATTGTTGGACTGATTCTACGATCGCTCTCGCATGGTTACGGGAACCTCCTTGTGCTTGGACCACCTTTATGGTACACTTTGTGTCGTACTCAAGAGAATACTAGTAATCATAATTGATTTTATGATTTTTCGAAAGATAATCCTGCCGATTTGGGCAGCCGGGGGGGTAGACCCTCTTGGCTTGGCGGATATTAATCTTTGGTGACATAACTCGTCATGGATCGGTCAGTGGGACACAACTAATCTCCAAATTCTCGATACGGACATTGAAAGTCGCAAAGTGAAAGTATGTATGAGGATGTATTAGATAGGTTGCCTACATTGTATAGAGTTTTGCGTGTTACTTCTACTCTACAAATCGATTTTGAAACCAATTTGGTGCTACGGTATACAATTATGGGGCACTGCTTCCGCCTCTAACATAGAAAAAATTCAACGCCGTCAAAACAAAATCCTAAGAATGATAACTGGTGCTCCTTGGTATATTAAAAACAGCAACATCCATAAGGATCTACAAGTTCCACTAGTTAAATGCGAAATCCTGAACTATGTGGACAAGTATTTAAACAAGCTGGAAACGCATCCAAATCCGCTCGCTCGAAATATCTTGCAACATAGTGGACACACTCGTCTGAAAAGAAGGGACACTATTGAACTTAGATGAAACTGTTTAAATTAATTTACTATGTTATGAGAACTTAAATTTTGGTCTGGTACTGACTGGACTAATATAAATTACTTAGTTTTAAGATTTGAATACTTATTGTTAGTTCGCAAAAGCGAAGATTCAATAATAAAAATATGAAAAAAAAAAAAAAAAACTTCGCATGTGTATCGCTTTTTTAATTGCACACATTCGGCTCATAAGCAGCGTTTTAAGTACGACACGTGGGTTGTAACCAGAGATGAACTTAATCTGGTAAAATAACGTTTGGCTATTGTGGTTTAGAAGACATTTTATGCTGAGGACTATAAATGTCTTTTGGATAAGGAAACATTACCGTCGAAGAGTTCATTGCTACCCTTGACCCTTTTTTGGATAAACAACAAGTTATGCGATTGAACGGCCGACTTGTTAAATCTCCTTCGTTGACATGTCGTGAACAATATCCCATTATTTTTCCGTATGAATGCAGATTTGCTAAACTGATGGCAGAGTTCATACATAGATTGCCTATTAACGTTGGCATTCAATTAATGCTTTGAATATGTCGTTGTGAGTATTGGCTACTCAGATTGTAAACTCTGGTTCGCACAGTGGTTCGTCAATGCAAACGTTGTCTAATTGATCGACAACGCTCCTGCAGTCAAATAATGGCAACTCTTTATCCGGAACGTACAAGTTTGCACCGGGTATTCACTACCACTGGAGTTGATTTCTCCGGTCCTGACGATGTTAAAAATTACAATGGCAGGTCCCGTAAAATCACAAAGGAATATGTTTGTATCTTCGTTTGGTTTCCTACGAAAGCATTTCATTTTTGAAGGGAAGTTCAGGGGTCTGAATATACTTTTGATGAGTTATCTACGATTTTTGGCTAGGATCGAAGCGTGTTTCAATTCGCGCTCTTTTTGTTCAATGCCTGACAACCCTGATAAGCTAATAGTCCTTATTCCTGGCCATTTTCTGATTGGTTTCGCTAAACTGGCTCCACCTAAACCTACAACTTATGACGAGCCAAATAGTATAGTCAATCGATACCGTAAGGTGAGGGCTATGATTCATAAATTTTGCAAAAGATGGAAGAAAGGGTATTTGATAACGTTACACAAACGGTATAAGTGAAAACATCCACAAGGAGAATTTGCGGTCAATGATCTAGTAGTGGTCAGAAATGAACAATTATCAGCCACATGTAGAAATTAGGCATTGTCAAAAAAATTTATACTGGTTCCGATGGGCACGTTCGTGTGGCTGATATTCGTACACAGTACGGTATGATGAATCGACCAATAACTTATAGTTTTAAATCAGGCATAAGTTTATATTACTTTTTTTTAATTTACAAATACTAAACCTTTCCTTTCCTAGAAAAAAAATGGACTCAAACAACCAAGTGACAGTATTTTGGATTATGAGGAGGCCATAGATGCCGTCGCCTTGATGCATTGTCGGTGCCAATGGCATAAAAAACGACCACTGGTACTCCCTCGGTGGAAACGGAGTCAGGTCGTGTGTCAAATGTGATATCAGTGTCAAGTCCTCAAGAAATGATTGATTTGGTGTCAGATTAAACTCCTGCAGAGGTCATTAACGCGGCTAGTGTCACGTCTGCGTCATTGCCTTCAGATAACCCAATTGCAAAGCAAGTGGAGACCTCTGTAAAAAAGAACGGTCGTGAATATCCCATTTGTTGCAAGACTCATCCCCTTCGGTTTTGTCGTAGGTTTGGGGACATAAGTTTGGAGCGTGGGCTTTGCATGGTAGCAATTAAGAAAATTTGTGGTCGGTGTCTGTCAAGTAGCCATGTCAGCAGAGAGTGCAAAAGTGTAACGACGTACAAGTTCTGTGGAAGGCATCATCATGCTCTGATCCATGAGCACAAAGTCGTTCGAAGCCTAAGTCCACGGGGGTTAAATTACCGACTCGCCAAGCCGTTTCGTTTTCTCCGACATTACGTGTCAAGTTACGCTTTATTTGCTCCACTTTGCCGATCCGGGCTATTATCGAATCATGTAGTGTACTGACGTGTGTACGCGAGTGTAATATTGTTAATAGGTGATATTAGTAATAAGTAGCAAACGAATTTATTAATATACATATATACACAAAAAAGTGAGAAAAGAAAAACAATAACAACAAACTAAATAAAAAAAGCGAACTGTTAATGAGTAACAGTAATCGTAGTGACAGTGGGCCTAATAGCCGAAATGCTTACATTGTGTTAAGCTCCACAAGTGTTAGCAATGAGAACATAAGAGACCCTGAATTTAATAGAAATTATTTAAATGCAAGACCAAAAATAATTACAAACAATCTTAGTTCAAGTGCGCCTAATTTAAATAAATGTGCTGAACAAGGGACTAATTTAGCCCTATCTCTATTTAATAATTATAAACAAAATTCTGAGGTACCATCTTTGTCGCGGTCACCAAATTCTGGAGTTGAACCTGTAGCTGCTAAAGCCGCATCAAGCTTAATTTCTGCACCGGCACCTAAGATCCAGGTAGGGATGGACCGCTACGTGACAGTTCTTAAAAGGGGAAGAAGCCCTAAATCGGCAGAAGCATCTCAACCTGCAAAAATGTTAAAAGACGATGAAAGGCCAACCTCATCGCAAAATCGTTTTGCAATTTTGCAAGAGGATAATGATGCCCCCGTTAGTGAAAAAAAGTCCTTTAAACCACCTCCCATTTATTTGAGGGAAAAAAACTCAAATGATCTCGTCAAGTTTTTAGTCGGTTTGATTGGGGAAAATAACTTTTATGTTTCAAACGTTAAACGCGGTAACATATTTGAGACAAAAATTCAAGTGAACCATGAAAACGCCTACCGCGCTACGGTTTCGGAGCTCGAAAAACTCAGCAAAAACTTCTATACCTACCAACTGAAGACCGCAAAAGGCCTTCAGGTAGTTATTAAAGGCATTGATTCTAACGTTGACCCAGAAGAGATCAAGACCAGTTTGCTAAGCAAAGGGTTTATGGTTAGGACGGTATTCAATATGAGAAACAGGGAAAAACACCCCCAACCATTATTCCGAGTGGAGCTTGAGCCTGGTGATATCAAATTGAAAAAAGTGAAACTCACCCCATCTATGATTTAAAATACATTATGCACCGACGAGTCACTGTGGAAGTGCCACATAAGCGATCTGGGCCCGTACAGTGCATAAACTGCCAGGAATATGGCCATACTAAAACTTATTGTAAGTTGCCTTCTGTTTGTGTTGTGTGTGGGGATCTGCACGATACGACCAAGTGTGACAAGCCGAAAGATGATCCTAGGATAAAGAAATGCAGCAACTGCGGGGGAAACCACACTGCCAACTATAGAGGTTGTCCTGTTTTCAATTCAGTTAAGCGCTCAACTAAGCCGAAAATAGTTCCTGCCCCTCCCCAGCCTTTAAATATACCAACTACAAATATGCCTCCATTGGCACAACCAACTACAAATCAAGTTTCTTACGCCGCCGCATTAAAGTCTAACCAGCCTAATTTTCGTAAGTCCTACAACACAACAAGAAGTGCCAACTAGTGAACCAACCGGGCCTATTTTTAGCCGCCTGGAAGCCGTAATTGACAATATGGTCAAACAATTTACGCAGATTATGGCGCAAATGGCCAACATGATGCAAGAAATGCAAAAAATGCAGTCTGCTTTTCTGCAGGCTATGCTTAAAAGACCATGAACTGCCTTAGGGTTTGTTTCTGGAACGCAAACGGCATCCGCCAAAACAAAAACGAGCTCGAATATTTCTTGATGAACCAAAAAATCGATGTTATGTGTATTTCTGAGACTCATATGACATCTAGAAGCACTTTTAAAATTAGTGGTTATTCTTTTTACGATTCAAAGTATCCTAGGGATAGATCATGTGGTGGCTCGGCTATTCTAATCAAATCAAGAACTAAACACCAATGGTTGGGTGGCCTCTCGGAATGTTATATCCAAGCTACGAACGTCTGCATTGATGAATTTTTCCATAATCTCGTTATTTCATCAGTTTACTGTCCACCCAGATTCTCCATAACGAAGGATCAGTACAACAGTTTCTACAAATCATTAGGTACCCGCTTCATAGCTGCTGGAGACTATAACGCTAAGCACACATACTGGGAATCCCGCCTAATTAGTCCCATAGGTCGTGTCTTGTATGATACCGTGTCGGAAATGGGACTTTTCGTTATTTCAACTGGACAACCAACCTATTGGCCAACGGACAATAATAAAATTCCAGACGTAATAGATTTTGGCGTGGCAAAAGGTATATCCCCAGACCTTATTGAGGCTGTAGCCTCCTTGGATTTATCTTCTGACCACTCACCCACAATAATTACTATTTGCAGTCCTCACCAAATAGCAACTAGTGATTTTTTCTTATCTAAAAAAATAAATTGGTTAAAATATAAAAAATATATTAGTGCCCACTGCCTGGAAAACCAACCGCTAAAAACTTCGGGAGACATAAATGATAGTCTGAGCGTTCTAAATGAAAACATTAAAAATGCCGTTGAACATGCGTCTTCTACCTATCGCCAGGCCAGGTACAGCAAAATTTATTCTGACGATGTGGAAAAACTTTTATCTGAAAAAAGGAGAGTCCGAAGAGAATGGCAAAAGCATAGATCGCCCCAGCTTACAACTAAGCTAAAAGAATGTACTAACAGATTAAAAAGCTTGTTGGAGGTTCACAGAATGGCTTCACTTAAAGAGTACCTCGAAGGTCTAGACGCGACTCCTCAGACAAATTATTCCCTATGGCGATCAGCCAGACGTCTTAAAAGACCTGTTATCGCAAAACCACCACTGCGTAATCTGAGAGGATCCTGGGCTAGAAATAACGAAGAAAAATGTGATCTGTTCGCAAATCATTTCAAAAACGTGTTCACTCCCAATACTTGCACAGACGTGAGGGAATTACCGCCAGTTGTTGCTAGACGTCCTTTAGAAATACGTTTTCGATTTACAGATGTTGTAGAGGCTATTTCTAACCTAAATGGTAAAAAAGCTCCTGGCGTTGGTAATATAAGCAACAAAATGCTCTTAGAGCTACCTTTTACGGCAAAAAGAATAATTCTTTTTATTTTTAACGCAATAATTCGGCTTGAACATTTCCCGCCTATATGGAAAATTGCCTTAGTAAAGATGATTCCTAAGCCTGGCAAAAATCCTTCAAAGGTAGAGTCTTATAGGCCTATAAGTTTGTTACCCACAATGTCAAAATTGTTCGAAAAATTGCTTAAGAACAAGCTGACTCCGATCCTGAATGAAAACAACTGCATTCCAGATCACCAATTTGGCTTTAGAAGTCAGCATAGCACAATCGAACAAACTCACAGACTGGTGCAGGTTATAAGAAAAACCTTTGAGGAGAAGAAGTACTGCTCCGGGCTCTTCATTGATGTCTCTCAGGCTTTCGATAGAGTATGGCACGAAGGTCTGTCAAGCAAACTAAAGCTAAACCTTCCAGCTAATATTTTCAACCTATTAAAAAAATACATAACCGGTCGACAATTTATGATCAAAGAGGGAAACCAAATAAGTTCTTCTCAACCAATAGGGGCTGGTGTACCTCAAGGGAGTATACTAGGTCCAGTTCTGTACTTGCTTTACACAGCAGATATGCCAACCAATAGTTTTACACACACGTCGACATTTGCTGATGATACTGCTATTCTTAGTATTCATAAAGACCCTAAAGAGGCTTCGAACCAACTGCAGCAACACGTAACTCAAGTTGAAAAATGGGCAAAGTTATGGGGAATAAAAATAAATGAACAAAAATGTACCCACGTAACTTTTACTTTACGCAAAGAAACGTGCTCCCCAATCACTATTAACAACCATATGGTGCCTCAACGAACCGACACAAAATATCTTGGTGTTCACCTAGATCGCCGCCTCACATGGAAGCCTCATATAGATGCGAAGCTGACTCAAATGAAACTTAAAGCTGCTCAAATCCACTGGCTAATTGGTAGAAACTCTGTGCTACGTCTGGATTGTAAACTTCTACTCTACAACTCCATTTTAAAACGAATTTGGTGCTACGGTATACAATTATGGGGCACTGCTTCCAACTCTAACATAGAAAAAATACAACGTCGTCAAAACAAAATTCTGAGAATGATAACTGGTGCTCCGTGGTATGTCAAAAACAGCAACATCCACAAGGATCTAGAAGTTCCACTAGTAAAAAGCGAAATCCTAAACTATGTGGAAACACATCCAAATCCGCTCGCCCGAAGCATCCTGCAGCATAGTGGGCACACCCACCTAAAAAGAAGGGATACTATTGCTCTTAGATGAAACTTTTAAAATTAATTAACTTTATTATGAGAACTTAAATTTTAGTCTGGTACTGACTGGACTAGTATTAATAACTTAGTTTTAAGATTTGAATACTTATTGTTAGTTCGCTTAAGCGAAGATTCAATAATAAAATATATGAAAAAAAAAAAAAAAAAAAAGACAGCTATATTTGTTAAGAGTTGGTAACACAGTTGAAGATTACCATGTCGATAAGTGATGGCGAAAGATTTTGTCGGGTTTAGTTAATATCGACGCATGACGCCTCAGTGTGCTTTTGTGGCCGCGCGGTATTAAAACCCCAATTGAATCGGTATCAGACACGGTTCTGTAGCCATTTTAAGGGCTACAATTGGCTGATCCGAATTTTAGTCACTCGGGAAACGTGCCTTTAGTTTTGGGTCCATAAGTCGTTCAATTGATAATGAAAGGTAGAGTGCAATCCAGCCCGGGCTTCCACTCGCTCAATACACAATTTTTGGATGGGTTATTTCGGCGCTATCGCCGTTTTAAGATCGATCAGAAGTGATCGCAACAGGAGTCCTTAATGACCCCCTTTAAATTTATATATAGTCTAGGAGAGTCCTTAATGACTAATCTTTTGAATAATTAATACAGTTTACAAAAGTCCTTAATGGATCACCATTTGCATGTTTTACTCAGGTCATCCCGAGTCCTTTTTGGGCTAATGTATTTACGTCGTTTGCAACATATTTTATCGTGCAAGATGGTCGGCAACGCTTAAGTAGCAGTTAAAAACTTTTGGCAAATAAACCGTTAACGGTACACCATATAGATACAACAGGCTCACGTTTCGTTTGAACCTCATATTATGCACTACGTGTCATAGTTTTGTAATAAAAGAAACGCCTCGAATATACGTATCAATAAAGGAAATATTATATAGGTATATGTTCATTTTGATATTAATTCTCTTAAAATTGTGTTGTTTTATTTCTATTTATTTCTCTCCGGAATATATCGGATTTACGCCGAAACATATTAAAACTAAAATAACGTCTTGGTAGATTTGATAATATTGCTTGGCATCAAAAAATTGATAGACAATAGAGGGTAAATCTTTTTATCTATTTTTGTCAACGACAAATAAAATTAAAGATCATTTTGCATCGTGTCATGTGTGAGTTTATATGCTTGTTTTTATTTTTGTTGAACTAAACTCTTTTAAAAAAAATTAAACCCTCTATTGTTCAATACACAGTAAAAAAAGCGTTTTATTCCATCTGATAGATGGATGATACTTGACCGTTAGTCAATGTTGAGACTTTAATTTTAATACAAAAAAGCATTGCGTATATGGAAAAGTAAACTTCATCCTAACTTTCAAATATAAAAAAGAAAGAAAAAGATATTCCGTTTTCCTTTGTCGTTAACATGTAAATTTAATAGGTTATGTTAACGGCCTCTCGTTCAACATTAAAATTTGCGCATTTTCAAAAACAACCCTGGCAAGTCAAGTACTCTAAACTTGAAAAAATATTGCATACAGCCTTGTAATATTGACCAAACTATATGTTAAGTGTACAAAAGCAATAAACGACAAGCTGAGACAAGCCTTAATTGTTTTTATATCCTTCACAAAAGTGATAAGGGTATATGTAGATTTAATATATATTTTTTCAGGGAAAAGCTTATGTTTTTTTTGTGCAGTGACAATTTAAATGAAAGAAGAGACTTGTCTTTAATAACTTGTATACATATTATTATAAAAATTGAAGTATTTTCCTGGCAAACAAGAATAGTCCATTCTGGCGTTACGTTACTTTTTCCTGGAATTGCCCATATAAGTTTGTCATTCCGTTTGTTATTTTATTATTATCCATTTGCGACCCCATAAAGTAAATATATTCTAAATCCTTATAGATAGGGAAGTCGATTTAGCCATGCCGTCTGTCCGTGTTATGGTTGAAATCAACTTTCTGAAGCCCCCCGATATCGCATAGAGTCGTAAGTGGTATCAAACTATCCGAAATATTAAATCACTATTAAAATCCAATAAAACCGCCCGATAACTGACCGAGATATGAGCTTAAAACCAAGACCACATCCGCTTATTTCTCTAAAATTTTTACATAAAAACCTGTACAACTGCCCAGGAGCTGCCCCGTCAAATGTGCAATGTAAGACCGATTCCCAATAATTTTCCGCACGAACATTTTTTTTTGGAACGTACTTACATCCTTTCTCCGCCCCCTAACAAATTTTTTCCAAAGTGTAGGTCTTATTGTCCAATTACTTTTTGTAGAGCATTTAAAGTCGATAGCCTTTAAAGTTTCCGAGATATAGCGTATCAAAAATTTTATAAAAATTTTTAATTTGTATAGGAGCTACCCTTTTCCCTGCCTCTGCAAAAAAAAAACTTTCCAAAGTGGAGGTCTTTTTGTCCAATAACTTTTTGTGAACATTTTAAGCCAATAGCCTTTATAGTTTACGAGACATAGCGTATCGAAAATTCTATAAAAATTTGTAATTTTTATGGGAGCTACCCTCTCCCCTGCTCCTGCCAAAAAATTTTTCAAAATGTAGGTCTTGTCAAATTTCTTTTTGTAAAGCATTTGAAGTCAATAGCTTTTATAGATTCCGAAATATAGCGTATCGGAAATTTCATAAAAATTGGTTATATGTATGGGAGCTACCCCTTGCACTGCTCCTACCCAAAATTTTTTTTCCAAAGTGTAGGTATTATTGTCCAATTACTTTTTGTAAAACATTTAAAATCGCTAGCTTTTATAGTGTTCGAGATAAAGCGTATCGAAAATTTCATAAAAATTGTCAATTTGTATTGGTAGGAGCAGGGAAAGGGATACCCTGCTCCTACCAAACAAATTTTTGTTCAAAATGTAGGTATTTTTGCCCAATTACTTTTTGTAGAACATTTGAAGTCGATAGCTGTTATGGTTGCCGAAATATAGCATATCGAACATTTCATAAAAATTTTTTGTTTGTTTGGGAGTCCTCCTTCTACTGCTCCCATACAAATGAACTTACATACAAATATTTTTTTAGCAATGCTTCAAAGTTTAACAATTCTGTAGATTCATTTTAATAACTTTGTAAACAAATGACAACATAAAAGAAAAATATAGATAAATAGAGTATGTATACTTATTTGAGTACAATTTTCAGGGCTTGAAGTTGATGGAATTTTTAAAAACATTCTCCCCTGCGAAGCACAGTGGTTCTTAGGTAGTAGATATTGGGTTATCCTTATTATACATCTCATTGAATGGCAAAAATCAAATTTTAGTAATAGGGCATATCAAGCGCTCTATAACTTACCGTTGCAGTAAAGCGTGAATAGTCGTACAAATCCATCTATACCGGGATGTAATTCTTCAACTTTGGAAGGTGGCCATTGACCTGGTGTACTTCGTTCGTAAAAAAGTAATACGATGTCGCCTACTTTAAATATTTCTTTCCATTTTGTTCCATATTGGTCGCGCTTGGAGACGACAAAGATATTTCCTAGACCATCGTTCCCAGAAATTTGTTGTTTAATTCTTTTTACTAACTTCCAACGGCTAAGGCGGTCGATGTTTACATAAAGTAAATTGCCATCGGATATGCAGGTTGAAGGTTCACCAATTAATAAATGGGATGGAATTAGCATCTACATTAGGCTAGTGACTGCTTGGAGGTGTATAGCGTTCGTACACATGCAGACAGAAAGACAGATATGTCCCTTAGATGTTGCTGCGGTTCGCAAAGATTAAATTTTTATATAAATAGGACCAGCATAGTCTAGCCCACTATACTTAACGGAAAGAGTGGGTTGCAGTCGGACGGCTGGTAGATTACTCATGAGCTGTTGGCATAATTGTGCTTTGTACTTAAAACAAACGGTGCATTCACGTTGAACTCGTTTAGCTATGTTGCGAGCTAAAACTACCCATTATTTTTTAGTCACACAAGATTGCATATGCACCTAAAAAATAAAAAAAGAAAGGGGATTTTGTTTTGATAACAAAACTAGATACATAGTGTTGTAGGGTAGAGTTGAATTAGATAATCGCCCTCCTACTCGTAGAATCCCGAATTCATCTAGAAAGCGGTATAATTTGCAATTTTGCTTAGATTGGAAACTCTGCGTTCCATTTGTAGTGTTTTTATTTATTTTTAAAAAAGAAACTGCTTGTGTAATTCTGGTAATAATTACAATAATAACCGAAATGGTGTTAGATATAATAATAGTAACAATAGTAATCGCAATCAAAATAACGGAAATAATCGGAATAGAAATTTTCAGAATAGAAATGTGCAACGAACAGGAAAACTACGGGGACCCGGAGGTGGATCAAGGAACTGTACAAACCAACTATCCGAAGGACCAATAATACGATTAGATAATGTTTTCCAAATATTGAATAACATTACAAATTTCATTGAATTAAACTTAGGCAAAAATTTAAAACTTACATTTTTAATAGGCACTGGAGCAGACATTTCTTTGTGTAGGTAAATTTTTTTTTTCATATTTTTATTAATGAATCTTCGCCTGTGGCGAACTAACAATAAGTATTCAAATCTTAAAACTAGGTAGTTAATATTAGTCCAGCCAGTGCCAGACTAATATTTAAGTTCTCATATTAATTAATAAGCTTCATACAAGCGCAATAGTATCCCTCCTTTTCATACGGGTTTGTCCACTATGTTGCACGATGTTTCGGGCGAGCGGATTTGGGTGCATTTCCAGCTTATTTAAATACCTGTCTAATAGTTCAGGATTTCGCATTTAACTTGTGGAACTTGTAGATCCTTGTGGATGTTGCTGTTTTTAACATACCAAGGAGCACCAGTTATCATTCTTAGGATTTTGTTTTGACGGCGTTGAATTTTTTCTATGTTGGATGCGGAGCAGTGCCCCATATTGTATACCGTAGCACCAAATTGGTTTCAATATCGATTTGTAGAGTAGAAGTTTACAATCAAGACGAAGCACAAAGTTTCTTCCGATTAGGCAATGGATTTGTGTAGCTTTAAGTTTCATTTGCGTCAACTTCGCATCTATGTTGGACTTCCATGTAAGGCGACGTTCCAGGTGAATGCCAAGGTATTTCTTCTCAAATCGTTGAGGCACCATATGGTTGTTAATAAAATTGGAGAGCACGTTTCTTTGCGTAAAGTAAAAGTTACGTGAGTACATTTCTGCTTATTAATTTTTATTCCCCATAATTTTGCCCATATCTCTACTTGGGTTACGTGTTGGTGCAATTGGCACGAAGCCTCTTTAGGGTCTCTATGCGGTTATGTACTTTTCTAAAAGGTTGAAAATATTAGCTGGAAGGTTTAACTGTAGTTTGTTTAACAGGCCTTCGTGCCATACTTTATCGAAAGCTTGAGAGACATCAATAAAAAGCGCGAAGCAGTACTTCTTTTCCTCAAATGTTTTCTTATAACCTGCACCAGTCTGTGAGTTTGTTCGATTGTGCTATGTTGACTTCTAAAGCCAAATTGGTGATCTGGAATGCAATTGTTTCCATTCATGATCGGAGTCAGCTTGTTTTTTAAGAGCTTTTAGAACAATTTTGACAATTTTGGTAACAAACTTATAGGCCTATACGACTCCACCTTCGATGGATCCCTACCAGGCTTAGGAATCATCTTAACTAAGGCAACTTTCCATATTGGCGGAAAATGTTCAAGCGATAAACGGTAGCTCTAAAAGCATTTTGTTGCTTATTTTATCAACACCAGGAGCCTTTTTATCATTTAGGTTAACGATAGCCTTTACAACATCTGAAAATCGGAAACGTATTTCTATAGGACGTCTAGCAACTACAGGCGGTAATTCCCTCACGTCAGTACAGGTGTTGGGAGTGAACACATTCCTTAAGTGACTTGCGAACAGATCGCATTTTTCTTTGTCATTTATAGTCCAGGATCCTCTCAGATAACGCATGTGGAGGTTTTGCGATGACGGGTCTTTTTAGACGTCTGGCAGCTCGTTATAGAGAATAATTTGTCTGGGAAGTCGCCTCTAGGCTTTCTAAATATTTATTCAATGATGCCATTCTGTGCACCTTCAACAAGTTTTTTAATTGGTTTGTGCATTCTTTCAGTTTATTTTCAAGTTGAGGCGATCTATATTTTTGCCATTCTCTACGGGTTCTCCTTTTTTCAGATAAAAGCTTTTTGACATCTGCAGGAAAAAATGTTGTTGTACTTGGCATGACGATAAGTATAAGAAGCATGTTCAACGGCTTTTATAATGTTTTCATTAAGGCTGTTCAGACAATCGTCAATGTCTCCGGGTGCTTTTAGTGGTTGGTTTTCCGAGCAGTGGGTGCTGATATATTTTTTTTATTTCAACCAATCTACTTTCTTAGTTAAGAAAAAATCACTAGTTGCTATTTGATGAGGACTGCAAATAGTGATTATTGTTGGTGAGTGGTCAGAAGATAAATCCAAGGAGGCTTGGGCCTCAATAAGCTCCGGGGATATACCTTTTGCTACGCCAAAATCTATTACGTCTGGTATTTTATTGTGGTCTGTTGGCCAATAGGTTGGTTGTCCAGTTGAAATAACGAAAAGTCCCATTTCAGACACGGAGTCATATAAGACACGACCTTTCGGACTAATTAGGCGGGAGCCCCAGTACGTGTGCTTAGCGTTATAGTCTCCAGCAGCTATGTATGAAGCGGGCCCTAAAGATTTGTAAAACTGTTGTACTGATCCTTCGTTATCGAGAATCTAGGTGGACAATAAACTAACGAAATAACGAGATTATGGTAAAATTCCTCAATGCAGACGTTTGTTGCTTGTATATAACTTTCGGAGAGACCACCCATCCACTGATGTTTGTTTCTTGATTTAATTAATATAGCTGAGCCACCACATGACCTATCTCTGGGATCTTTTGAGTCGTAAAAAGTATAGCCACATATTTTGAAAGTGCTTCTAGATGTCATATGAGTTTCGGAAATCAACATGACATCAATTTTTTGGTGAGTTGCGTTCCAGAAAAAACCCCTAAAGCAGTTTATGGCCTTTTAAACATGGCCTGCAGAAGAGCAGACTGCATTTTTTGCATTTCTTGCGTAAACTGTTTTACCATACTCTCTATTACGGCTTCATTTTTTGGCACCTCTCTTTGTGTTGTTGGCGGGTTAGGCTTACTTGCGTTGTGCTGGTTAGACTTTAACGCATTGGCATAAGAAAGTTGACTCGTAGTTGGCTGTGCTAGTGGGGGCATAGAAGTGGTGGCTATATTTAACTGCTGGGAAGGAGCGGGAACTACTTTTGGCTTTTATGAGCATCTTACTAAATCAAAAACAGGGCAGCCTCTATAGTTGGAAGTATGATTTCCACCGCAATTGCTGCATTTCTTCACACGAGGATCATCTTTTGGTTTGTCGCACTTTGTCGTAGCATGCCGGTCTCCACACACCACACAAACAGAAGGCAAGTTGCAGTAAGCCTTGGTGTGACCATATTCTTGGCAATTTAAGCACTGCACGGGCCCAGATCGCTTATGTGGCGCTTCAACCACAACTCTACGATGCAAAATATATTTAAGGTCATTTATAGGGTGAGTTTCATTTTTGTTCAATTTTACATCACCAGGCTCAAGCTCCGCTCGAAATAATGGTTGGGGATGCCTTTCCCTGTTTCTAATGTTTGACACAGATTTGGCTTTGAAGCCTTTGCTGCACTAACTGGCCTTAATTTCTTCCGGGTCCACATTTGAATCAATACCCTTTATCTGGAGGCCTTTGCGGTCTTTAGTTGGTAGGTGTAAAAGTTGTTCTTCTGTTTTTCAAATTCCGAAACAGTGGTACGGTAATCGCTTTCGTGATGAACTTGAATTTTGGTTTCATAGATGTTACCACGTTTTATGTTCGAAACAAAAAAGTTGTGTTCACCGATCAATCCTACTAAAAACTTAATAAGGTCGTTGGTGTTTTTCTCCCTCAAAAAAATTGGGGGAGGCTTAAAAGACTTCCTCTCGGGTAACGGAGCATCGTTTTCCTCCTGCAAGATGGCAAAACGGTTTGCGATGACGTTGGCCTTTCGTCATCTTTAAAAATTGTTGCTAGTTTGTTAATTTCTGCCGATTTTGGGCTTCTTCCCCTCTTAAGAACTGTTATATAACGATCCATTCCGTTCTGGACCTTTGGAGCTTGTGAAGAAAAATGACCGTGACCGTCCTTAGCAGCTGATGGTACAACACCAGAACTTGATAAGGATGAGCGCGATGAGGATGGCACCTCGGTATTTTTTTTATAATTTTTAAAAATAGATTGGGCTAAGTTTGTCCCTTGTTCAGTACACTTATTTAAATTAGGAGCACTTGCTTTTAAATTGTCTTTAATTATTATCGGTTTTGCAATTAAATAGTTTTTATTATATTCAGGGTCTCTGATGTTTTCATTGCTATCGCTTGAGCTTAACACCATGTAAGCATTTCGGGTATTAGGCCCACTGTCACGACGATTACTGTTATTCATTAACCGTTCGCTTTTTTTATTATTTAGTTTGTTGTTTTTTTTTCTTTTCTCACTAATTTGTGTATGTAAGTATATTAATAAATTCGTTGGCCACTTATTACTAATATCACCAATTACCAATATTACACTCGCGTAGACACGTCCGTACACTACGAGATTAAGAATGCAACTGTCTAAAATCAATAAATTAAACAAAGATTCCATAGATATCAACAAAGAAAAATCAATTAGCTTTACAGGTATCACTACAGAAAAAATTAAATCTATTTGAACATCAGAATTAAGTTTCACCATAAACTATTTCACCGAACCATATAAAGGTAGAAAAACGATCTGAAAGTATTCATCCTATAAATTTGGATATATGTGAGGACAGCATTATTCGTAATAAAGAAATTAAACCAGGTATATTTGTAACTAATACAATAGTACCAGGAAAAGGAAATCACCATGTCAAAATACTGAATAAACAGATAACGACATAATTTTAGAAAACATTGATTTTGAAATAGAACCTCTAATTAATATAGCTGAGCCACCACATGACCTATCCGTGGGATCTTTTGAGTCGTAAAAAGTATAGCCACATATTTTGAAAGTGCTTCTAGATATCATATGAGTTTCGGAAATCAACATGACATCAATTTTTTGGTGAGTTGCGTTCCAGAAACAAACCCTAAAGCAGTTTATGGCTTTTAAGCATGGCCTGCAGAAGAGCAGACTGCATTTTTTGCATTTATTGCATCATACCAGCCATTTGCGCCATGATCTGCGTAAACTGTTTTACCATATTGTCTATTACAGCTTCCAGGCGGCTGAAATCGGGGCCCGTAGGTTCATTTGTTGGCACCTCTCTTGGTGTTGTTGGCGGGTTAGGCCTTCCTGCGTTGGGCTGGTTAGACTTTAACGCATTGGCATAAGAAAGTGGACTCGTAGTTGGCTGTGCTAGTGGGGGCATAGAAGCGGTGGCTATATTTAACTGCTGGGAAGGAGCAGGAACTACTTTTGGCTTTGATGAGCTTCTGACTAAATCAAAAACAGGGCAGCCTCTATAGTTAGAAGTATGATTTCCACCGCAATTGCTGCATTTCTTCACACGAGGATCATCTTTTGGTTTGTCGCACTTTGTCGTAGCATGCAGGTCTCCACACACCACACAAACAAAAGGCAACTTGCAGTAAGCCTTGGTGTGACCATATTCTTGGCAATTTAAACACTGCACGGGCCCAGATCGCTTATGTGGCGCTTCAACCACAACTCTACGATGCAAAATATATTTTAGGTCATTTATAGGGTGAGTTTCATTTTTGTTCAATTTTACATCACCAGGCTCAAGCTCCACTCGAAATAATGGTTGGGGATGCCTTTCCCTGTTTCTAATGTTTGACACAGATTTGGCTTTGAAGCCTTCGTGCACTAACTGGCCTTAATTTCTTCCGGGTCCACATTTGAATCAATACCCTTAATCACAATCTAAAGGCCTTTTGCGGTCTTTAGTTGGTAGGTGTAAAAGTTGTTCTTCTGTTTTTCAAATTCCGAAACAGTGGTACGGTAATCGTTTTCGTGATGAACTTGAATTTTGGTTTCATAGATGTTACTACGTTTTATGTTCGACACAAAAAAGTTGTTTTCACCGATCAATCCTACTAAAAACTTAATAAGGTCGTTGGTGTTTTTCTCCCTCAAATAAATTGGGAGAGGCTTAAAAGTCTTCCTCTCGGGTAACGGAGCATCGTTTTCCTCCTGCAAGATGGCAAAACGGTTTTGCGATCCTTGACCTTTGGAGCTTGTGAAGAAAAATGACCGTGACCGTCCTTAGCAGCTGCTGGTACAACACCAGAACTTGATAAGGATGACCGCGATGAGGATGGCACCTCGGTATTTTTTTTTATAATTTTTAAAAATAGATTGGGCTAAGTTTGTCCCTTGTTCAGTACACTTATTTAAATTAGGAGCACTTGCTTTTAAATTGTCTTTAATTATTATCGGTTTTGCAATTAAATAGTTTTTATTATATTCAGGGTCTCTGATGTTTTGATTGCTAACGATTGAGCTTAACACAATGTAAGCATTTCGGCTATTAGGCCCACTGTCACGACGATTACTGTTATTCATTAACCGTTCGCTTTTTTTTTATTATTTAGTTTGTTGTTTTTTTTCTTTTCTCACTAATTTGTGTATGTAAGTATATTAATAAATTCGTTTGCCACTTATTATTAATATCACCTATTACCAATATTACACTCGCGTAGACACGTCCGTACACTACGAGATTAAGAATGCAACTGTCTAAAATCAATAAATTAAACAAAGATTCCATACATATCCACAAAGAAAGATAAATTAGCTTTACAGGTATCACTACAGAAAAAATTAAATCTATGGAAACATCAGTAGTGCGATTCAGTAACTTTTAACGATTCGACGATCGCTATACTTATCGACAGAAATTGTCGTTTGCTGCTACGGTTAAGTGATTCACTAAGAAGCTTTTAACGATAGTGGACAAGTTGATTTTTATTTGTATTTTATTTAAAAATATTGGCTGTAAAATAAATTTTAAAGAAGCGAAAAGCATATTTATAGTAAAAATAGTATATAATATACAAAAAAAACCCTTTTGTCGATATAACTAACAACACAAAAAGTATTGCCGTTAAAATAACAATTATAACGATTGTAAAAATCGCTAAGAAGTTTTGCTGTTTCTTTAACAATAACAGCTGACTTCAACGATAGCGAATATCGGTAAAAACTTTACAGAATCGCAAAATCGTTATACCTATTGTTAACCTATTTTAACAATGCGAATATCGTTAAAATAAGTTATTGAATCGCACCACAGAATTAAGTTTCACCATAAGCTGTTTCACCGAACAATATAAATTTCACATCGTTGACGAAGAATTTCCAATACCAACGGACGGAATTTTAGGAAGGGATTTCTTTCCAAGAATCTTATGCAAAATTGACTATGAAGTTTTTACGCTAACTCTCACTTTGGGGAATGAAGAGATAACTGTACCTATGAAATCATGGATAAATAAAAATTATTGCATAAAGGTAGAAAAACGATCTGAAAGTATTCATCCTATAAATTTGGATATATGTGAGGACAGCATTATTCTTAATAAATTTATTAAACCAGGTATATTTGTAAGTAATACAATAGCTACAGGAAAAGGAAATCACCATGTCAAAATACTAAATACAACAGATAACGACATAATTTTAGAAAACATTGATTTTGAAATAGAACCTCTACGAAACTACACAATAGTACAGAGTACACATAGACCTAGAGAAACAAATTTCAGCGAAGACAGGTTCAGCTAATTAATAGACACCTTGAAAATTGACGTTAAGGATGGAAAAGCGGGAACAGAATTTTTACAGATTTTCAAGGACTATGAAGACATTTCTCATTTGAAGGGACAGATATTAACTTCTAATAATTTTTATACACAAAATTTAAAAATCTCAGACAATACACCAGTTTATATAAAGAATTATAGATTACCACATACACAATATGCTGAAATTAATTATCAAGTACAACAATTATTGGATGAAGACATCATTGAACCATCAACTTGTGCATATAATTCACCATTATTGGTAGTGCCGAATAAGAGCGAGAGTGGAAATAAATGGAGACTAGTCGTAGATTTCCGACAACTCAACAAAAAGATAGTAAATGATAAATTTCCATTAACAAGACTAGAGGATGTATTAGACCGTTTAGGAAGAGCAAAAAAATGTTCAACTCTAGACATGGCCAGCTCATTTTATCAAAAAAATTTAGACGAGAATTCGAGACATCTAACGGCATTTTCAACTAGGGATGGTCATTATCAATTTAAACGATTACCATTTGGTTTGAAGATTTCTTTCAATAGTTTTCAAAGGATGTTAACAATAGCATTAAGTGGCTTAGACTCCAAAGCATTTTTATACGTTGACGATATTATTGTATTTGGATGCAGCTTAAAACATCATATTGAAAAATTGGTGAAAGTATTCGAACGTTTGTCAAAATATAGCTTAAAATTAAATGCATCAAAACGTGTATTTTTGAAATCCGAAGTAATTTATTTGGGACACCAAATAACGAAAAACGGTATACAAACAGATCCTTCAAAACACAAGGTAATAGAACAATATCCAGTTCCAAAAGACAAGGATGAGGTTAAAAGGTTTGTAGTATTTTGTAATTATTATAGACGTTTCATAAAATACAAAATGCCTAAACGACCAGACTAAAAAACGAAAAGAATTTGAATGGACTGAAGATTGTCAACAAGCTTTTGACCTATTAAAGACGAAATTAATTAGCGCACTAATACTAAGATATCCAGATTTTGAACAACCCTTTATATTGGCTACTGACGCATCGAATTATGCACTAGGAGCTGTTTTATCACAGGGGAAAATTGGAGAAGATTTGCCGATTTCTTATGCAAGCAAAACCTTAGGAAAACTGGATTTAAATAAACCGGTGACTGAGAAAGAACCACTCGCGATCCACTGGGGTATACAATTCTTCAGACCATATTTGTATGGTAGAAAGTTTATTGTGGTAACGGATCACAGACCACTTGTTTTACTTTTTTCACATAAAAATCCTTCATCCAAGTTGACTAGGATACGAATAGATTTATCGGACTATAATTTTGAAACTGTATAAGAAAGGAAAAATAAATACGAACGCAGATGCTCTGTCGAGGATAAAATTAGATTCTGAGATGTTGAAAAATAGGATACCTGTCGAAGAAGACAAAAGTAAACCATCAAAAATTTTAGTGAAAAGACGTGGAATGAAAGCAAAGAAAAATAATGAGAATGTGGAAATGAATAATATGAATGACATATCCCAAGGCCAACATAAAAATCATATGTGGGAATGCACATCTCTACAAGATATAAAGAATATACGTGAATTTAAATTTAATATTATAAAAGCCGGTATAAGAAATATGAAAAATGGACCCAAGGATGGCACCATAGAAACTGAAAATAATAGCTTTGTAATGAACGTTAATGAAGATCTAGCAAAATACGTTTTGTCACTAGAGAAGTTTTTTTATATGCATAAGCAAAATATAAAAAATCTCTCTTTATCATGCGAAGATAATATTTTTGAGCTCATATCATATAAATATTTGACCAAAATTTATAATGAGGTATACCAGAAATTATTGAAATCAAACAAATGTAGAAACTTTAAATTTAATATTATATTATATAAACCTTTGCAACACATTACGAATAAAAGAACGCAAATGAAAATTATAGAAGAATTCCACAATTCACCAATATCAGGACATTTTGGTATAAGAAAAACTGTCCTAAAATTAAAACAACGTTACGTATGGAAAAATATGAGAAAGATGGTTAGAGATTATACTAACAAGTGCGATAAATGTTTAAGAAACAAACGAAGCACATTAAAGAAGAAATGATCATAACAGAAAGTGCTAACACTAGTTTTGAGACAATAGAAATAGATACTGTTAGATCTTTAAGAATATCTAATGGTTACAGATACATACTTACAATGCAATGTGAATTAACAAAATACGTAATAGCACATCCAATTGAAACAAAAGACGCTAAAAATATTGCTAAAACATTAGCAATTTATTCTAAGGTACGGATGTTTTAAAAATTTAAAATCTGATAGAGGTACTGAATTTAATAACGAGTTATTAAAAGAAGTTTGTAATTTGTTAAATATAAACCAAAAATGTTCGGCACCCTATCACCATCAGTAAATAGGTTCTATAGAACGAAACCATCGTGTATTAAATGAATATTTATTAAATTTTGTTGATGAGAATGAATGGGACAAATGGGTACCATACTATACATTTGCATATAACACGACACCACATATCGACACTAACTATTCACCTTACGAGTTAATTTACGGTAAACTAGCAGCATTACCAACAGACAAAATACAAAACACAAGTAAATGTTATGACATGAAAAATTACGCAAATGAAATAAAAATTAGATTAAAAACATCATTATAGAATGCTAAAAAATTAATAGACATAGCTAAACAAAAATCAAAAGAAATTTATGACAAAAATACAAACATTAGTAATTTTAATATAGGAGATTTGGTATTAATAAAATTAGAATCTCGAAAAAAGAACCAGAGCCTATACAAGGGACCATATAAAATAATAAAAAGATTAGGAGTCAATTCATTACTAAAGGTTGATAACTTAGAGAAAATTTACCATAATAATATCCTTAAATTGTATAAACCTAAGAATTAATGTAAGCAATTAAAAGACAATTTATAATAGTTATTACAGCAATTAAAAATGATTTATATTAACTATCTCAAATTTAAATATACATATTGCTAAATGTAATATGACATTTTGAAAGAATTTTATCATTTATTATATTTTAAACATATTTTTAGATTTAATTCATTTCATTTCAATCTTAAAGACGAAGGTGTAGTGTGTTGATCACACTCATCAACAGTTGGTGACATTATTCCAACTATTTGAAATAACAATTGATTCCTCCAAAATAAAAAGTGCGAACTTAACATATTTTCTTTTACCCATACTCAAGAACGTCGTAAACAATCAATTGCACTGATATACACATATTGTATCGTCAAGAAGGAATCAAATTGCCCAAAATTGAATTTGCTGATTTGAAGTTTTGCGATCACACATTTAATAATAACAAATAATAACTGTATTGTAAGCAAAATTATGAATAAAATTTTAGTATAAATAGCGGTAAGAATTATTGAATAAAATCAGAATCTTTCTTGTAACCAACAAAAGAGTATTCTCATTCTTCTAACTGAGCACCTAACAGTGCTTAGAAGAATCAAAACGTGCTGTGGCTAAGCGCAGCATTATAAAACCCTTAGCAGCCTGCCGTCACAAAAATTCATACATTATATTAGTATATATGGCGTCACACGCATCAATTTAGATAGCCTTAAAACCCGAGTTGTTGTTGTTGTAGGTGTGTATTGAAGCCAAGGTGGGAGATTATAATCGAACATCCATGAAACCCCTAGACGCACAGCCTGCAAGATTGTCTTTTGTAGGAACGTATTTTAAGCTATGAACATTTGTAAAACGTTGAATTTTTGCTTCGCGGTTCGCCATATAAACTTCTAAGCGTGTTGATTTGGTTTTTAACCAGGATAGAACTATGGTACTATCGGTCCAGTAGACGGTTCTGCCAATATTAAAATCTACGCTGGCTTTGATTTTCGCAACTAGTGATGCCATGACGGCTGCTGCATTTTGCTCAAGCCGAGGTATTGTTTCACCCTTCAAGGGAACAACCTTTGTTTTTGCTTGTAGCAAGTTTGTGCGGATTTGGTTCATATGTTTTAAGTCTGCGTTTTCTTGCATGAACTTTATATATTGCGTTCTTATTTCTTCCTTTCATGCAAGACGACGCACAGTCGCGCCTTTTGACTTTTTTCGTTGCAAAAATCATAGCTTTTGAAATAATTAAGATATTCTAAAGAATTAAAATGATGTTGACAGAGAACACGTTAGGCTTCAAAATAATGTTTACAAAATACTGCTTGATTGACAGGGTGCTCCGAAAATTGCGGTTAAAATAGGATAGTTTTTCAGTTAAATGTTAACATTTTTAATATTAGTTTTTTCTTTGTATCGCAAATACACATTTTTATATAATAAACTAATGTTAAACTAATATTAAATTTTTTTATTTCTATAACAGAAACATTTTTTAATTATTTTTAATATTAATATATTAGTGCTATAGATGTTACGTTATTTGGTATATACTTTTTTTATCTGGAATAATTGGCTTTTTATTATTATTATTATTATTATTATTATTATTATTATTATTATTATTATTATTATTATTATTATTATTATTATTATTATTATTATTATTATTATTATTTTTATTATTGTTATTATTATTATTATTATTATTATTATTATTATTATTATTATTATTATTATTATTATTATTATTATTATTATTATTATTATTATTATTATTATTATTATTATTATTATTATTATTATTATTATTATTATTATTAATGTCTTATTCGTTCGGCTTGAGGTCAATAATTCAATATTTGTTTAACCATAAAATTGAAAAAACAAACAAACTGTTATTTTTGTTTTGCAATTATTTTATTTTCCCGATATTTCGATCAACTTCGTTGATCATCCTCAGGGGGTCTAGAATATACAATATAGCATGAAAACACAAATAAGAAAACAATAACACTGTGTGTAATTTTTTAAGTCATGGAAAAATAACCATATTCGGACATCACTACGTGAAAGAAGACCAAAAAAGAAAAGACCCGTGTCTCCCAGTTTTGCCCAAAGTCATGCACTTTTTTTGTTATGGGCCCCCAAAGATTTGGGGCCTTGGTGCCATTTTTGCAAAAAGTGATAATTTTCTCAGGCTCATATCTTGCAAACCGTTCGGAATTTTAATTTACTCTTTGAAGCAAAGTTGTAGCCCTTTTTAAAAGGAACAAAAGTAGTTAACATAAAAAATTAAAAAAAAAAATAATTTTAAATCAAAATCGCAAAAAACTTTAAAAAATTCAAATTTTTTTTACCTTTTTTCCCCTGTTCAGGTCCTTAGGTAGCAAACCGTTCAAAATTCCAGGAAACAGTCAACTACAAAAATTTACCTAACATCCCAATAAACAACTTTTAAGAACATATAAACTTCCTAGGAATGATTCTTAACACCGTCTAGGTAGCGCTTAGGTAGCCGCAAAAGTTAAAAATTTTCCCCAAAATGTGTGTATGTACATACATGTAGTTATGAAGTTATCTCTTCCTTACGTTTAATCAAATTGCCTAAATTACATATATTGTATCTGTCTTTAGTGTAATAGAGAACTCTAGTGCATAAAAATATGTATATATGCATGTGAGATAGCCGCGAAAAGTCTTGGAACTTAAACAGGTAGGCAAACATTAAAATTGCTGGAAACCCTAAACAACAAAATACATCATACACAAATCGCAATAATGATCGTTAACGGCCTTTAATTAAATTATGTACATACTTTGTTATTACTTTTTAATAATTATTGTTTATACCAACAATAAATTACCTACATATGTACCTACTACCAATTTTTTAATAAGCGAGGACAATCCAAAATGAAATAGCAATTGGATAAATTTAAAAAGAAGAAATTATTGCACCCAAATTTATCAAGAAATCAACAACAAAAATTTACCTAAGATTTCAGTAAACAGCTCACGCGATCACGCACCGACCGCACACGCATCAAGGAACGCAGATCACAATATAAAAACGACGCGACTCCCACATCGAAGCATTACACAGATCGACGTCAACAAGATCTCAGCGGTGAAAGTTATAGAGAAAGTTCTACAGCATAATTCGCACACAACATTGGCAACTGACAATTTCAATATGCAGTGTAAAAATATTTATTTCTTTTGCTACATTTGCGGTCATCAAATCAGAAAAAATAATTCTACAAGATTTCAAAAGGAAAAGAATCTTTTAACAGGTGAATTTAAAAGAGCATATAAGTTATTTTTGGACGAAATAGATTTGACCGGTGAAAATTACACACCTAACGCAGTGTGTCGCCAATGTTATAATAATCTCATAGCATGGTTGAATGGAGGCAAACATATTATGAAATATTGTAAGCCGGTAAACTGTATTAATCGCCCAGGTGATCATGGTGGAACCAGTTCTTATGCATGCGTTAATTACACATCTTGATTAAATAGACATGATGAGAAGAACAAAATTTATAAAGCAACTGTAACAGCCACACTTCCAGTACTTGCACCTGAAAATTTTGTATTCCCAAGGCCGCAAACTCCAGATCGTAGGACAGAATTTACAGAAATGACTACAGCAAGTGGTGTTACTAATCAAGATCGATTTGATACCGAATATGAGCCCCAACAGGAAAGAGATGGACCAAAACTAATAACTAATAAAAAATCTAATTCTACGAAAATAAATGGAAGATTTGCTGTGATTTGAAGGTCATCAATATTTTGCAAGGAATCATCGATGAGGGCGGCTTTCCAAAATTCTTTTGTTTTCTTTGTAATTGGGATTTGCGCTCACCTGTAAATCAATTCCAATGTAATTCATGGGCCCAAGGAGGAAGTGTGCAGGAACAAATGAAACAATATAGACTTAAGAATGCACCTTTAATTGACAATACTCAAGACATTTTGCTGCATTTGCTCCATATAAAATTAGGAATTGTTAAAAAATTCATTGAAGTGGCCGTTGTAAATTGTTCAAGCGATGACAAAATTAAAAAAGCTATTGCAGTAAACTTAGAACGATTTTTTGTTCACCTCGTTGTACTATAGCTATTTACACGATGTTTATGTTTTCTTTTCTGCCCTTATAATTGTCTTCATTTAATAGGCGTACTTAATGGCCCTGACATTAGAAGCTATTCAAGAGCAAATTTGATTCATCGCTTGATGAAAATCATTCAATGGCATGGATTAACCTTCAGCGTGGTGGGGATCGAGACGCGGAACCGCAAGCAAGAGAATGGGTGAAAGAAGTGCTGTATTATTTTGAAAAAATCGGCATATCGATGACGTTAAAGCTGCATTTTCTTTATTTTTATTCTGACGACTTTATTAAAGGACTCCCTACCGAATCCGATGAGCGAGGAGAACGGTTCCACCAAACCACAATGCCCATGGAAAAACGGTACAAAGGCAAAAAATTCGACGCATTGCTTGCAGAGGTAATATCAATTTTATTGTTGCACGGTCTTGTATTATTTTTGATTTCTTTTCTAATTCATTTTAGGTATGTTGGTGGAGTCACAAGATAACCCTTTATGATGTTAATTAGGTATGTGAAAAAGAAAAAGCTAATGATGGAAAGCAGTCTGGAAGCAACGTGCCTGTGGACACCATAAGTTCTGAATCAGCGTCAGATTCGGACGACGATTTGGATCCTCAACTTAAGATAGCGCGATTTGCAAGTACAGGGACATCAACAAATATTTTTTTTCATTATTTTTTTGTAATAGACAGCACAGTATCTCAATGTTGAAAAAAAAAAAAATAAATGAAATTCAAAAATTTTCGTAAAATTTTTAACTTTTGCGGCTACCTAAGCGCTACCTAAACGGTGTTAAGAATCATTCCTAGGAAGTTTATATGTTCCTAAAAGTTGTTTATTGGGATGTTAGGTAAATTTTTGTAGTCGACTGTTTCCTTGAATTTTGAACGGTTTGCTACCTATGGACCTGAACAGGGGAAAAAAGGTAAAAAAAATTTGAATTTTTTTAAGTTTTTTGCGATTTTGGTTTAAAATTATTTGTTTTTTAATTTTTTATGTTCATTACTTTTGTTCCTTTTAAAAAGGGCTACAACTTTGCCTCAAAAAGTAAATTAAAATTCCGAACGGTTTGCAAGATATGAGCCTGAGATAATTATCACTTTTTGCAAAAATGGCAAAAAGGCCCCAAATCTTTGGGGGCCCATAACAAAAAAAGTGCATGACTTTGGGCAAAACTGGGAGACACGGGTCTTTTCTTTTTTGGTCTTCTTTCACGTAGTGATGTCCGAATATGGTTATTTTTTTTCGTGTTGCACTGTGTAATTAAACAAACATAACACTTATTTTAATAAATAAATATAATAAATTACTATTACAATTATTTTTTGATGTTTATTCAAAGTTTGTATGAGATATTGGCGGTAAATAGCTTGTGCAAGAACTGAAAGCTTTTATTGTATTTTATTTTGATTTATGTTTGTTTATTGTATGTCTATATATACATATGTGCACATCCCTCTGTATCACTCTTATAATTTAATCTCTTTTTCTTTGGGTAAATCAATTATATGTAACATCTCAAGAGTGTATTTCATTTTATAATTCTCCTCTCTTGTCAGTATATGAACATTTTCCGGGTTATGTCCAGTTTCGGCACAGTGTGCTGCAAGGGCTGTTTCTTGTGATGAAAAATTATATGTTGATTTAATGTCAGTTTTTAGTTTCGTTTTGGTCGTACCAAAATATGCCTTATGACATATATTGGACCCGTCTCCGTCGCAGTTAATCTGATAGACTATGTTGGATTTTTCAGAATTTTTCACCTTCGATTTTGTGTTACTAAATAATCTTCGGTTTGTGTTTTTGGTTTTATTAATGGCAATATCTTTATTAACCTGTATTTGTTTTGCCCTTCTTGATAAATCATCAATAGATTTGACGAGTTATCTGTTATTACTTCAGTAACCTTTACATTAGATGGCACTGCTTCTTTTTTGACAGATGTAGCCTTTTTGTATCCACGAAGAATATTCCCACTATGATTCTTTAAAGAGCTTCGTAAAATATAATATTTTACCTTTTACAATTCCAAGTCCATAAACAACGCTAAGGCTTCTTCTATATTATACTTCGTGGGTAGAGCATTTGGTGAAGTAGGAGAATACTTTCTTTGATCCTCTGCAGTCGAAATGGATTTTGCAAGCACCACAGCTTTTGTAATGTCGGACCTTGATTTATCTTTATCTTTTACAAACTTAAGACATAATGCTTCTGAAAGATGCGATTTAGATGAATCTTTTGTGGCATTTACAAGTTTGCGTTTAAATGTGTACTCAAAAGATTCCTTAGTAGGTTTTGCTGGACTTCCTCTTTTGCTGTCAGAAGATGTATGCAGTTCTTCGATGTGTTCGAAAGCTTTAACTCCATTCAGCCAGTCTTAGTTTTTTTTTATAAATGCTTTTTTCGTACGGTCTGAAGCAAGCCATTTTTTAAATTGTTAAAAAACGAAGTAAATTTTGCATTGAACATCCATTTCGTAGTATCCTGGTAAATCGTGTAGTGTTTCCACAATATCCAATATAAATGCATTTTCATTATCTGCGTTTCTGAATAACTCAAACAACTCCAAATTGCACTTTAAAATAAAATTGTATAAGTTCTGTCACTGATTACTAGTTCTACAAGGTAAAAACTTAAATTGCAAGCTTACACAATTGCGGTTCAATTTATACCCAAAAATTTAAAAAAAAAATATTTAAATTACATAATTTAAGCAAAAAAAAAAAAAAAAATAACTGGAATTTATACCTGCAGTTTATATTTTACTCAGCGTAAAAAAGTTTAAAAACTACCTGCCTACTTTTATAACAGGTTTTCAAAATTTAATAAATAAATAAAAATGTTGCAATAGTTATGCCCACCTGACTGGCAGAGCAAATATTGTTTATTATTTAACGAGAATCAATAAAAATATTTAACAAGTAACTTTATTTTACACTAAAATTGCTACAATTAAAACACTTTTGGAAAGCCTTTTGTATTTCTTTTCACATATTTGTTACATACTTTAAAAATGAGAAAAAACATTTTTCTCGTTTTCGCTATGAGGTTGTAACAGTTTTCTTATTTTATCTACAGCGGCCAAACTTAGGTAAATTATTTAAAGTATTATTTAGAAAATATGCTTAGAAAATATGGGCGAGACCATTTTTGACCATTTTTAGATATGCTGTATTTTATTTGTAAAAATAAAAAACGGCTACTGCCGAAAAAGTAGGACATCTGCTAAACATTTTACTACTTCTTTTAATAAAAAAACAAACATACCTTAAAAAAATACCAAAAAACTAGTGATCAAACGGCAATGTTTCTGACACTTTAATTCTAAAGTGCATTTTTTTCAAGTTCACTCTTTTTTGCTTTCTAAAAAATTTTCTACTTAAAGCAGATTCACCAAACGCCTTATTTTTTATCCAATTAGGAAAAACGTTGTTTAATTGTGATCAGTAAATAGTTCTTTATACGGTGTTTTCATTCATTTCACAAAATTTTGTCATAAAATTTTGTATTTTTGCCACGGGTTTTCGGAAAAGGCGCCACAGTGCGACGTTCTAAACTTATAAACCTATTGTATGTCATTGCATACAGTGCAGTTGGGGTTTCTTGAAACGGCAGGCTGACTATAAAATGTCCATCACCATTGGTGTGAACATGTTGAATAAAATGTGACTTTCATTGTTTTTCTGATGGTGAAAGGTTTTTATCGCTGCCTTTATTGTCATCTAATTTCTACAGATTCTCTATGGCCTCTTCTAGAGACGGTTCCTCGAACATTGCACATGTTACAGAAAATATTGGTTTAGATACCACATATTTCCCAATAGCACCCCCCACAATCTAACCCAATGATGTATTTTGGAGTGTTGAAATATTGTCAGCGAGTTGTATTGTTCCATTTTTAATTAGTTTGTAGTAGAACTCTGCCCCAAGTAGCACATCTATTTTTTCTTGTTGGTAGAAGTGGGGGTCTGCAAGCTAAATGGTGTCAGAAATATCCCATGACGAGATGTCGATGTGTTAACTTACTTGGTTGAGCTGGAATTATGCTTGGTAACACATGCGCTTCTATTGTGATAAATAGTGGAATTACTCATACAGATTTCATTGAACCTCAAGTATGTCACACATTCTTTAGGTATCAATTTATGTCTGGAGTATTTTGCTAATTATTCTTTTTCTAATTGAACGTCATACAATATCAATATGGAAATAGTGGAATTACTCATACAGATTTCATTGAACCTCAAGTATGTCACACATGCTTTAGGTATCAATTTATGTCTGGAGTATTTTGCTAATTATTCTTTTTTTAATTGAATGTCATACAATATCAATATGTAATTTGAATATGTTTCATTTAATTTAAATTCATATATTAATAAAATAAAGAATAATCAAGAAGACAGTCATGATTTAACCAACAAGCTTTAATGTTGTTTCAATTTATTAAATGGCGACCGTGACAAGTGATCTCAACTAATTATATTTTATTTTTGAAGAAACTTAAAGATAAAAATATTTATTTCAAATCAAACAGGAAAAGTGACAATCTATGAAAAAAAAGAATAAAGACACAAACAATGTGAAGCTGTTTTTGCCCTAGTGATAAAATATTCTAATGGAATTTTTTGCAAAAATTTTATAGAATTTTATGAAAAAAAAAATTTTAAACCGTTACAGTATACATACAAAAATTAAAACAACAGAAAATATAATAAAAATGTTTAAAAATGAATAAGTTAAAGGAATAAAAACCAAAAGGAAAAAAGACGAACTATTTAACTAAGGATCATACATAAAAATAAAACCAATAAAGCAAAATAATAATGACAAATTATTGCATAAACAAAAAAAAATGTAGTAGTTTTATAACATCAACAACAAGGAAAAGCCAGAGAATATATTTCCTTGGGCTCTGGTGGTGCCAATGCTGATCTCTGCAACAACGACAACAAGAACAACAAACAAAATTCATCAGCTGATTGTGAAGAGAACCGGGAAATCAAAACCAACAAAAGCAGCAACAGCAGAAAAACAACAAAAAGTATTGAAATATTTTTATTTATTTTAATTTAACCTTCTTTTAAACTAATTTTTTTTATGGCGCACAGTGGGGCCAAACGCAAAAAAAATTTTAATAAATCTGTATATTCGAAAGTATTGGTCCATTTGTAAAATAATGTATGAAGCAGTCGTAGAGGAGGACCCAAGGTTTTAGAAAATAAAATTTTGGACTACCCTGTATATACATACGTTGAGCTACAGGGTGCCAAAGTTGACCTCCTCGGGCTTGCAAAACATTTCTATGCTCATAACTTTTGCAAATATTAACCGATTTTAATGATTTTTGAATTTATTGATGAAAATTAAAATCTAAAAAGAAAACATACTCACTCTTTCTTGTTACCTGTTACAGTTTAAAAAATATTTGGGTTTGAAATTTAAAATTGTTGTTTTTGACCTTGACTTTATTTGGTTTTTTGGAAATATCTGCAATTGTAATTATGCAAAAAATTTTTTAAAAATATTTTCTTATTTTTAAAAAGTTTCTTAAGCCTATATAAAAAAATTTATTTAATTTTCTTTATTCGTCTAGCCGTGAAAAATATTCAAAGTCAAAATTTTCAAGGGTATTCCGAAAATGGCATATTTTTGACAAAAATTTAGCACAATTGATTAACTTTTTTTGCAAATATTTGTAAAAATAATTATTTCTTTCTTAACGTTTTTGGAAAAAGCAGGCTTCAAAATATATTAGTAGTATATTTTTGAAAAGACTTAGACGTGCACCCTACGCCAGGCATTGGTCGAAAATATGGATTTTTTCAACGAAATTTCAAATTTATTGGCCGAGAAAAAAAAACGCAAGCCAGTTTTTGAAAAATTGTTTCAAAATTAAAATAACTTATCTTTTGAGGTTTCAGTTTTAGTTAAGTTATTCACCGCCCGCTCAAAAATGGGATCACGAGGGTAAATGTTATTAATATAGGCAAGTTTTAAGATGCGTGTTATATAATAGCTCAGAAAATATCTTAAAGTTTACTCAATTCTTTTTGTTTTTCGTTTAAACAATAAACAACATAATATTATTATAAAGTTTTAAAATCCATTACGTTATCTTAAATCTACAACATTTTATAAACTTTCAAATATAAAAAATTTTCACAAAAAAAACTGTAAATATAATATTTTGGAATTTTTTTAATCTGACCCCTTATTTTTTTTCTGTAGGTAAAAAATGTGACATGTATGCAAATTTCCATCTGTTTACCTTTTCAATGATATATAATACTGGTATATTATTAGTTATTTAATACTATATTAACTGCTCTTAAAACCGCTATCTTGCGTCAAATTTGTTGAAAGTTCATTATTTTGTAGGGTGTGTATATACATTAGCTATGGCATAGTGATATATGAAAATTTTTGCAACGAGATTTTGAAGTGCTCCCGGCTTTTATTTTGTTAGACTTGGAAAAAAAATACATATGGCAAAAAATGGGGGATTTTGATTGTGGGTAAATGGCGCCTCATCGAGGTCAAAGTTCATCGTAAAAGCAAAAAAAATCATAAAATGTCTAATAACTGCCGCGGAGTCGCTCCTAGAGTAGTATAATGTAAGATTGACCCCCATTAAAATTTCCTCCCCAACATTTTTGTAGAACATACTTACACCCTATCTTCACTCCTAAGGGGGCTTGCCCTACAAAGGGTTAGTTTTTCATAAATTTTACGCCAACCGTCCTAAAAAGTTTTGGAGCGCCTCTTGAGGATTCAAAGGTACGACAAACCCCCATTGATTTTTCCCCTTCGACATTATTGTATAACATACTAATCTCCTATTTCTGCTCCTTAGGGTACTTCCCCTTCAAAAAAAGATATAGAAATTTGCCTTCTCCTTCTTACTACTTTCAGGGATACTATGGAGGACTCAAATGTATACCCGACCATTGATTTTTCTCACCTGCCAACCCTAAATGCTCCTTTGTTCGTTAGGATACTTCCCTTCAAATAAGTTTTTTTTTTAAATTTGACTTCTTGCCTAACTACTTTTGGAGGAGTCAAAAGTATATACCAAACCTTTTTCTCTGCCCTTTAGGTTCCTATACAAACAAAATTTTATATCTTTCATTTTTTATTAAATTAAATTCAGTAACAAGTTTTGAGAGTTTTATATTTATTATTTTAATTGATTAATTTATTTTTGCAATGAAGTAGATACTTTTTTCTATTTCTCGTGCCTTGACTTGATGTCGGGATTTCATCAAATAGAGCTGGAAGATTGCTCAAGAGACATTACTTCCTTCTCCACTAATACTGGATCATACAGGTTCAAAAGACTTCCCTACGGGCTTAAAATAGCCCCGAATTCCTTTCAGCGGATGATGACCATGGCGTTTGCAGGTCTCAAGCCGTTACAAGCATTCTTGTATATGGACGAACTTGTTGTCCTGGGATGCTCAGAAAATCATATGCTCAAAAATCTTAAGGATATCTTTGAAATTTGTAGAAAATTCAATTTAAAATTGCACCCTGACAAATGCATATTTTTTAAACATCAAGTAACATTTTTGGAACATAAATGTACGAACGAAGGTATTTACCCAGATGAGGGAAAATTTGAAATTATAAGAAACTACCCAATACCCAGAAATCCTCAAGATGCAAGAAGATTTGTTGCTTTTTGCAATTATTATCGTAGGTCTATAAAAAACTTTGCTAAGTATGCAATACATCTTACAAGGTTAACGAGAAAAAATACGAAATTTGTTTGGTCAAAGGAATGCGAAGATGCATTCCTCTTATCACCTGAAATATTACAATATCCGAATTTTAAGAAACAATTTTGCATCACAACCGATGCAAGCAAAGAGGCTTGCGGAGCTATCCTTAGTCAAGAATATGATAATATTCATGTACCAGTGGCTTATGCGTCAAGAGCCTTTACTAAAGGTGATTTAAATAAGGCAGTTATCGAACAAGAACTGACGGCGATACACTGGGCTATCAACTTTTTCCGCCCGTATGTTTATGGAACGTAATTTCTAGTTAGAGGCGACCATAGACCATTAGTTTACCTGTTTTCAATGAAAAACTTTTCATCTAAACTCACCTGAATGAGACTAGATCTTGAAGAATATGACTTTTCAATAGAATATATACAGGGGAAACAAAACTGCGGGGCTGACGCTCTATCTCGCATTAATTTTAGTGACATTAAAGAAATGGGTGAACACATCAATATACTCAAAGTCACTACACGACTACAAAACAAAAAGATAAAAATCAATAATACTATAACGGATTATTATACGGAACAAATAGGCAAGAAACCTGGCGCATACGAAATTACTAATAAAAATCAGGTTAAAAAATTTGTTCGTTTAAAATTTACCCAAATAGCAGATACATTTAGATGTATGCTAATAAAAGGGAAACGAATATTTATTAAAACTGCGATGGATGAATTTATTATTAATGGAAAAATTGATTTAGATCAATTCTTACCAAAGCTAGAAAATATGGCTAATAGTATAGGCATTCAAAAGTTGCAACTATCGCTCAATGATATAATATTTGAAAAAAACTCGAGTAAATGATTTTAAGGAAATTGCGAACAATAAATTGAACAATCTGAAAATAGCGCTGACACCGAAAATAAAAGTAATAACAAACAAAAGAGAAAAACTTGAAATAATAAAGAAAAATCATGATGATCCCCTGCTTGGTGGCCACCCAGGCATCACACGATTATTAAATAAACTAAGAAAAAACTACTTTTGGAAAAACATGACTAAGCAAGTTACCAAGCATGTAAAAAACTGTGTACAATGTCAGTTGAACAAGGTGCGCTCAAAACATAAAGAGAGTTTAGCAATTACACCAACCCCTGCCAATCCCTTTGACATCGTCATTATAAACACAATAGGGCCATTTGTAAAATCAAACGGGGGAAATTAATACGCAGTTACATTGTTATGTGATCTATCTAAATATCTTATTGTCGTCCCAATACCCGACAAATCAGCTAAAAATGTGGCAAAAGCGATTTTTATGAATTGCATATTAAAATTCGGACCCATGAAAACACTACTCACAGACATGGGCGCGGAATACAAAAATCAAGTACTTTCAGAACTTTGTAAATTGCTTAGTATAAAGCAATTGTATTCCACAGCATACCACCATGAAACCTTGGGTGCCGTTGAACGTTCTCATAGAACACTCAATGAGTACCTGAGAACTTATTTATTACCTAACAAAACAGATTGGGACGAATGGGTTACATACTCTGAATTTTGTTACAACACAACCCCTTCATCAGTACATGGTTATTGCCCATTTGAGCTGGTGTTCAGGAAACCGCCCACACCGCTCAACCTTCTTCTGAAAGGGGAGGTAGACCCAATATATAATATTGAAGCCTATGCTAAAGAAGTTAAATATAGGCTACAATTAGCACACCAAAGAGCCCAATTGTTAATTGAAAGGTCAAAGCTTAAGCAAAAGGAAATTTATGACAAAATGTCGAGTCCACAAGACATTCAAACTAATGACATGGTTTTAGTAGAGAACGCATCTGGACGAAAATTAGACCAATTATACACAGGGCTTTATAAGGTCATCACGGTAGAAGATAAGAACATATCAATAAGAATAAATAACAATTAAACCAGTACGGTTCACAAAAATAGAGTAAAATTATTTCATAATAAATAAATATAAGAGTATAAATAAAGCAGGCGGATCCCCTACACCCAGTAGATCTAAGAATATGTAACACGTTTATTATACCTCGAAACTAAAATAAATAAATAATATAAGTTTATTTTAGTAACTAACCTATATTAATATATACAAGTATTAAGAAAAAAAAAGTGTAAACATAATTAACTTATACATACATACAAGTGTTAAGAAAAAAAAATGTGTCAATATAATTAACTTAAGTTTTTCTTTGTATAGAATGATCTTGGTATATAACAAGATCATTCTTATGAAAAAGGGAGGTGTGATAAATAGTGGAATTACTCATACAGATTTCATTGAACCTCAAGTATGTCACACATTCTTTAGGTATCAATTTATGTCTGGAGTATTTTGCTAATTATTCTTTTTTTAATTGAATGTCATACAATATCAATATGTAATTTGAATATGTTTCATTTAATTTAAATTCATATATTAATAAAATAAAGAATAATCAAGAAGACAGTCATGATTTAACCAACAAGCTTTAATGTTGTTTCAATTTATTAAACTATATTTGATGAGAATTTTAGATTTTTGGATATTCTTTCGAAACACACGCGATATTTTGATTTCCATGGTATCTCTCTAATCCCGTCAAGTCAAAGGGATGCTGTTGTTGGTGAGATGGAAAATTTTTGGCAAAAACGTTTTCACACAATGTTTATCTGAGAACCTGGGTCTAACACCGCTTTGAATTCGCATGATATATTATTTGTAGCTGTTGCTACCACCTCTGCTGTGGCCAGCACAACATAGCCTTTGTGTTCTGTGGGAATATTACTTGTAGCTCCGACGTTTGCTGTAGAGGTTTTAAGCTTCGCGTTTGCGTGGGAGCTGCCTTAGCGGCCCGCAGCAAAGCTGGTTGATAATGACGTAGTTGCGGCATTTGAAATCTTCCTTTCAAGGTAAAAAAATGTGTTGTAATCAACTTCAAAGCAATTCACACATAGACGTTGTCGTTGAACCCAACGTTATCGATCTGCCGCTGATAGCTGTAGAAATTTGTTGCAGTGGTTAAGATATGGTTGCCGTTTATGCATAGTCCGCAGGTGCCCTTGCAAATTGAATTGGAAGCTGAAACCGTTGAAACAGCCTTATGTGCTGAATTCTTCTTTTTAGTAATTGCTTCCTTTGGTTTAAACTGCAATTCTAAAAATGTCAGAAATTCAGATGTTATTGGTACATCTCTGGAGTTGCTCACAGCTTGCATGTACCTAATGTGTAGGTTTCTGTCAAATTTTTTGATAAATAACTGGACCAAAAGTGCATCCCATGAAGATCCATTAATGCCTAGGTAATTAAATGCCAGTAGGCACTCTTGTTTTGTCATGCAGAGCCTTAAGTGTGGACGCTGATGACGTTGCCGCCAGTTGACTAAGTCTTCTATCAACTAGACGTCTGAGTGACTACACTCAAAAGCCGTTTAAATACATTCGTTTGTTTTTCAACCACATAGTGTTTTTCATTCAATGTTAAACAAACTAAATGAATGAACCCACAAGAGAAAGCAAACAAAAAACAACTCCAACCGAAAACAAAATATTACCCATACATTCATATAAAAAAATACTGAATAGAAGGTGTAAATATTTTTGTATGATTGGTGTAAAAAATTATTATTGAACGCATTCATTTGTGTTTGCAAATTTGTCGTTATTGTTGTTGTTAAAACATTCAATTATTCGAAAAAACACCTGAATGTTTTTATAAAAAGTCTAACTGTAATCAGACTTTGCTATGTTTTTGTATTTTCAAGTGAGTTTTATACACATTCAAAACGAAAACTGTAAAATGAATGTGTTCTTCTTGTATCATTGAGTGTAACACACAATACATTCTTTCTTGTGTTGTTACTGGTTTAACTTTATTTATCTCCCATAGAATGAAAAATGTTTGAATGAATATTGTTTTTGTTGTGTATAGGCAATCAAATGAATATTGTCATGCAGATGTCTACTATCAACCAAATTCGCTACAAGAAGCCGTTTGTTGTTATATCGCTCTTGTAATGTTTTCCATGCTGTTGAGTAGTTAGATTCTGACAGGAAGAGCTGGCTTATGAGGTGTGCTGCTTCTCGAGTAACCTTTTTTCTTTAGATACCACATTTTCTGAATGGAGGGTATCTGTTGACCGTCCACCATTTGAAAAAACAGGTCATAAAACTGCTGTTATTTTAGGTAATCGCCATCAAATGGTGGTACGGTGATTTTTGGCAGGTGTAATGAGCTTTGGCTCGTGGCGTTTGGTATTCACTAGTTGGCTGTGCATTGCTAATGTTTTGAAGTTTGTCGGCCATGATTAAAGGATTAACTGTATGTTCCTGAAATAAGAAGCTCAAGACATAGAAACTTTCGGTATAGAAGCCAAGTGCTGACGGCTCTTCAAACTTTTTAGAAATCTCATTATATGAATCTTGAAGTTGACTCCAAATATTGATTTTATAGTACTGTCGTGGTTGAGTTTGTCGCTTGTGGCCAAGCCGTCTAACATCCGATTTAAGGTTGTCATCCTGGCTATTGTCTTGCGAATAATTCCTTAATGACTAGCAGTTGACTGAGTTGCTGAGTCCTTAGAAACGCTAGGTGATAATGTTGACTGGTACCTGATGGTCTGAGACGAGAGCCTTCACTTCTAATTTTGTTTAAGTATGAGTTCACTAGTTCACTAATCCTTTTTTTTTTTTTCTTTTCATATATTTTATTATTGGATCTTCGCTTAAGCGAACTAACAATAAGTATTCAAATCTTAAGACTAAGTAATTAATATTAGCCCAGCCAGTGCCAGACTAAAATTTAAGTTCTCATAATAAAATAGTTATCTTCATCTAAGCGCAATAGTATCCCTCTTTTTCAGACGGGAGTGTCTACTATGTTGCAAGATACTTCGAGCGAGCGGATTTGGATGCGTTTCCAGCTTATTTAAATACTTGTCCACATATTTCAGGATTTCGCTTTTAACTAGTGGAACTTCTATATCCTTATGGATGTGGCTGTTTTTCACATACCACGGAGCACCAGTTATCATTCTTAGGATTTTATTTTGACGGCGTTGTATTTTTTCGATGTTAGAGGCGGAAGCAGTGCCCCACAATTGTATACCGTAGCACCAAATTGGTTTTAAAATCGAGTTGTAGATTAGAAACTTACAATCAAGACGTAGCACAGAGTTTCTACCAATTAGCCAGTGGATTTGAGCAGCTTTAAGTTTCATTTGCGTCAGCTTAGCATCTATATGAGGCTTCCATGTAAGGCGGCGATCTAGGTAAATACCAAGATATTTTGTCTCAGATCGTTGAGGCACATTATGGTTGTTGATAGTGATTGGAGGGCCCGTTTCTTTGCGTAAAGTAAAAGTTACGTGGGTACATTTTTGTTCATTTATCTTTATTCCCCATAACTTTGCCCATTTCTCGACTTGGGTTACGTGTTGTTGCAGCTGGTTCGAAGCCTCTTTAGGGTCTTTGTGAATACTAAGAAAAGCAGTGTCGTCAGCAAATGTCGACGTGTGTGTGAAACTATTGGTTGGCATATCTGCCGTGTAAAGCAAGTTCAAAATTGGACCTAGTATACTTCCTTGAGGGACACCAGCCTCTATTGGTTGGGAGCAACTTATTTGGTTTCCCTCTTTGATCATAAATTGTCGGCCTGTTATGTATTTTTCTAAAAGGTTGAAAATATTAGCTGGAAGGTTGAGCTTTAGTTTGTTTAGAAGGCCTTCATGCCATACTTTGTCGAAAGCTTGTGAGACATCGATAAAAAGCCCGGAGCAGTACTTCTTTTCCTCAAAGGCTTTTCTTATAACCTGTACCAACCTGTGAGTTTGTTCGATGGTACTATGTTGACTTCTAAAGCCGAATTGGTGATTTGGAATGCAGTTGTTGTCATTCAGGATCGGATTTAGCTTGTTTTTTAACAGTTTTTCGAACAATTTTGACATTGTGGGTAACAAACTTATGGGCCTATAAGATTCTACCTTCGAGGGATCTTTGTCAGGCTTAGGAATCATCTATACTAAGGCAACTTTCCATATAGGCGGAAAATGTTCAAGCCGAATTATCGCGTTAAAAATAAAAAGAATGATTCTTTTAGCAGTAAGAGGCAGCTCTATGAGCATTTTGTTGCTTATTTTGTCAACGCCAGGAGCTTTTTTACCGTTAAGGTTAGCGATAGCCTCTACAACATCTGCAAATCGGAAACGTATTTCTAAAGGACGTCTTGCAACAACAGGCGGTAATTCCCTCACGTCAGTGCATGTATTGGGAGTGAATACGTTTTTGAAGTGATTTGCGAACAGATCGCATTTTTCTTCATCATTTCTAGCCCAGGATCCTTTCAGATTGCGCAGTGGTGGTTTTGCGATAACAGGTCTTTTAAGACGTCTGGCTGATCGCCATAAGGAATAATTTGTCTGAGGAGTCGCGTCTAGACCTTCCAGGTACTCTTTCAGTGATGCCATTCTGTGAGCCTCCAACAAGCTTTTTAGTTGGGTTGTACATTCTTTCAGCTTAGTTTTAAGTTGGGGCGATCTATGTTTTTGCCATTCCCTGCGGGCTTTTCTTTTTTCAGATACGAGCTTTTCCACATCTTCAGAGAAAATTTTGTTGTACCTAGCCTGACGGTAGGTAGAAGACGCATGTTCAACGGCTTTTTTAATGTTTTCATTTAGGACGCTCAGACAATCATCTATGTCTCCGGGAGTTTTTAGCGATTGGTTCTCCGCGCAGTGCGTACTAATATATTTTTTATATTTCAACCAATTAATTCTTTTAGATAAGAAAAACTCACTAGCTGCTATTTGGTGAGAACTGCAAATAGTGATTATTGTGGGTGAGTGGTCAGAAGATAAATCCAAGGAGGCTTGAGCCTCAATGAGCTCCAAGGATATACCTTTTGCTACGCCAAAATCAATTACGTCTGGAATTTTATTGTGGTCTGTTGGCCAGTAGGTTGGTTGTCCAGTTGAAATAACGAAAAGTCCCATTTTCGACACGGAGTCATACAAGACACGACCTCTGGGACTAATTAGGCGGGAGCCCCAGTACGTGTGCTTAGCGTTATAGTCTCCAGCAGCTATGAAGCGGGGACCTAAGGATTTGTAAAAACTGTTGTACTGATCCTTCGTTATGGAGAATCTGGGTGGACAGTAAACTGATGAAATAACAAGGTTATGGAAAAATTCATCAATGCAGACGTTTGTTGCTTGCATATAACATTCAGATAGGCCACCCAACCATTGGTGCTTAATTCTTGATTTGATTAAAATAGCAGAGCCACCACAGGATCTATCCCTGGGATCTTTTGAATCATAAAAATTGTATCCACTAATTTTAAAAGTGCTTCTAGATGTCATATGAGTTTTGGAAATCAACATGACATCGATTTTTTGGTGTGTTAAAAAGTAGTCGAGCTCGTTTTTGTGTTGGCGGATGCCGTTTGCGTTCCAGAAACAAACCCTGAGGCAGTTCATGGTCTTTTAAGCATGGCCTGCAGAAGAGCAGACTGCATTTTCTGCATCTCCTGCATCATGCTAGCCATTTGCGCCATTATATGCGTAAATTGTTTGACCATATTGTCAATTACGGCTTCCAGACGGCTAAAATTGGGACCAGTTGGTTCACTTGTTGGCACTTGTTGTTCTGTGGTTGGTTGGTTTGGCCTTTGTGCATTGGACTGGTTTGACTTTAGTGCGTTGGCGTAAGAAATTTGACTTGTAGTTGGCTGTGATAACTGGGGAATGTTTGTTGTTGGTATATTTAACGGCTGGGGAGGGGCAGGAACTACCTTTGGCTTAGATGAGCGCATAACTAAATCAAAGACAGGACAACCTCTGTAGTTGGCAGTGTGGTTTCCACCGCAATTGCTGCACTTCTTCACCCTAGGGTCATCTTTTGGTTTGTCGCACTTGGTTGTAACATGCAGATCCCCACATACAACACAAACAGAAGGCAACTTACAGTAAGTTTTTGTGTGGCCATATTCCTGACAATTTAAGCACTGTACAGGTCCAGATCGCTTATGCGGGACTTCCACTGTAACTCTACGGTGCATAATATATCTTTAACCATAAATGGGGTGAGTTTCGTTTTTCTTTAACTTGGCATCACCAGGCTCAAGTTCAACTCGAAACAATGGTTGAGGGAATTTTTCCCTGTTTCTAATATTTGTCACAGTCCTTACCTTAAATCCTTCGCTGCACAAACTGGTCTTTATCTCCTCCGGGTCAACATTTGAGTCAATTCCTTTTATGACTACCTGGAGGCCTTTTGCGTTTTTTAGCTGGTAAGTGTAAAAGTTCTTTTTTAATTTCTCAAATTCCGACACCGTGGCGCGGTAAGCGTTCTCGTGACTTACTTGAATTTTGGTCTCATATATATTACCACGTTTTATGTTCGACACATAAAAGTTCTTTTCGCCTATTAATGCAACTAAAAATTTAATGAGGTCGTTCGAGTTTTTTTCTCTTAAATAAATTGGAGGAGGCTTAAAATTTTTTTCCGTAACGGGGCCATCATTATCATCTGTTTGCAGAATGGCAAAGCGATTTTGCGATGTGGTTGGCCTTTCATCGTCTTTTAAAATTTTTGCAGGTTGACTTACTTCTGCCGACTTCGGACTTCTCCCCCTTTTAAGAACTGTTACGTACCTGTCCATCCCTACCTGGATCTTAGGAGCACACGCAGAAATTGGGCCTGGAGCGCCTTTAGCAGCTGTAGGTGCGACACCAGAACTTGATAAAGAAGACCGCGATGAAGATGGCACCTCGTTATTTTTTTTATAATTTTTAAACAGAGATTGGGCTAAATTTGTCCCTTGTTCAGTACATTTATTTAAATTAGGCACACTTGCACTTAAATTATTTGTATTTGTATTTGGTTTTGCACTTAAATAGTTTCTATTATATTCAGGGTCTCAAATGTTTTCATTGCTAACGCTTTCTGAGCTTAACACAATGTAAGCATTTCGGCTATTAGGCCCACTGTCACTACGATTACTGTTACTCATTAACCGTTTGGTTTTTTTATTTTGTTTAGTTTGTTTTTATTTTCGATTCTCGCTAATGTCTTGTAGGTATGTATATTAACAAATTTTTTTTTGTAACTTATTACAAATATCACCTATTACAAATATACACTCGCGTAGACACGTCCGTACACTACGAGATTAAGAGAGCAACTGAGTTCACTAATCCTCGCGTAGAAGTTTTCAACGAAGAATTGGTGAGGTTTAGCGTCACCATCATCATTTGCTCGGAGCTTCGAGTCTTGTTCTTCGAACAGTTCTGAGATTCGACGCTCACGTTCATCGAAGTATGCCGCAGTCGTCTTTCTATCGGCTGAGTACTTTTTATAGTTGCGGACTACCACTTGAATGGCTTCACCTGTATTTTGAAGTGTTTCCAATAATTTCCTGGATGATTCAACTCTCGTCCTACAAAGAATGCGTTAATGATCGGGGTCATCAAAAAATATTTAAATAATAAGTATCACTCAATTTAATAACGTAAAACTGAACTGTACTAGTTCGTAAATGTTTTGTACCTTCAAGCACTTGTTACTTAAAAATATCCGAATAAAAACAGAAAATATTTTTTAAAAAATATAAAATTTATTGGTCTTTATATATAAAATTATAAATTAACTTAATTGTAAACTATATTAAACTACATACATACATAATTGCTAGTTAATCGAAATTAAATCAAACAACAAAATAAGCCAAATTAAATATGTTATTGTATGTGTTAATGAACTACGCTCATTAATGCTATAAATATTACTGAACTGCAGACGCTGACAATGCTGATTATGCAGAACAATAACATTGCTTAATATTTTGAATGCCGGTAAACCGCAGCTTATGATTATGCTGTACGTGCATAACAATAATAACTACTGACAACATTATGGGTGTTCATGCTAGTTTAAACAAAAGCATTGATTTAATAAAGCACTATGGCGCATCCGCCTTGACATAAATTAGCATAATAGTAAAAACGACGAAGCGAAATATGTAAATACCCGTTATATTAAAAATCTTTGAACAAACTAAATGCAATATGTAATTAAAAAATAAAAGGGCCTTTATAACCCCTTACAAAGTAATTCTTGCACCTTAGCCAAAGGTTATAAAAAAATTTTCCTAAAAAATTTTGGTTTTGGCATTTCGGCGGTTATGGCTCGATAAAATAAAATTGTTACAATACCAAAGACAAGGCTTAAAAGGATTAAAAATTTTTTTTTTCATATTTTTATTATTGAATCTTCGCCTTTGGCGAACTAACAATAGTATTCAAATCTTAAAACTATGTAGTTAATATTAGTCCAGCCAGTGCCAGACTAAAATTTAAGTTCTCATATTAATTACTAAGCTTCATATAAGCGCAATAGTATCCCTCCTTTTCAGACGGGTGTGTCCACTATGTTGCAGGATTTGGGTGAGTTTCCAGCTTATTTAAATACTTGTCCACATAGTTCAGGATTTCGCATTTAACTAGTGGAACTTGTGGATCGTTGTGGATGTTGCTGTTTTTAACATACCAAGGAGCACCAGTTATCATTCTTAGGATTTTGCTTTGACGGCGTTAAATTTTTTCTATGTTGGATGCGGAAGCAGTGCCCCATAATTGTATACCGTAGCACCAAATTGGTTTCAAAATCGATTTAAGGAGCATGTTTCTTTGCATAAAGTAAAGGTTACGTGGGTACATTTTTGCTCATAAATTTTTATTTCCCATAAGTTTGCCCATTTCTCTAAATGGGCTACGTGTTGTTGCAGTTGACTCAAAGCCTCTTAAGGGTCTCTATGAATACTGAGAGAAGCGGTATTATCAGCAAATGTAGACGTGTGAGTAAAACAGTTGGTGTGCATATCTGCCGTGTAAAGCAAGTACAGAATTGAACCTAGTATACTCCCTTGAGGTACACCAGCCCCTATTGGTTGGGAACAACTTATTTGGCTTCCCTCTTTGATCATAATATGTCCACCGGTTATTTACTTTTCTAAAAGGTTGAAAATATTAGATGAAAGGTTAAGCTTAAGTTTGTTTAACAGGCCTTCGTGCTATACTTTATCGAAAGCTTGAGAGACATCTATAAAAAGCGGGAGCAGTACTTACTTTCCTTAAAGGTTTTTCTTATAACCTGCACCAGTTTGTGAGATTGTTCGATTGTACTATGTTGACTTCTAAAGCCAAATTGGTGATTTGGAATGCAGTTGTTTTAAATAAATTATAAAATAAGAATTCATCCTACGAAAGCTCATTCTCAACAAAAATTGTGAGTTTGATCGAGTAATATCTATAGTAATATAATATTAAAGCACTTTTTACAACGCTACGGATAAATTTATGTACAAAGTTCTAAAATTTTTTCACCTGTGATAAGGTGATACCCGGGCGCTCCGGTAGATCAGTGAGTCTGTGCGCGAGTCTACCAGTCGGAGGCTTCTGGGTTCGATTTCCACCTAAAACCCTGGCAAGTTTGCTTCACCCTACTTTTCTAATTCTTCTCTTAATTTTTTCTTACCTACTATATCCACCTTTTCTAACATTCTCTCCATGTAACACAAAGGGACCGAATGGCGGACTCAAGTGAGCTGTATCCTTTCCAGAACGCTCAAACGTTCTGTGATACATACACCGTAAATGCTGTACGCTTTCTGACATACAGCTATGGAACACTGTTGTTTGCAGGGATAAGAAGCACCCTGCAACCTCTAAATCAACCTTAAAAGTTGTACATTTATACATACAACCCGTACATGTTATAACCTTAAAATCTAAAAAATATTATATACATTTTTGCAATTTAAGGCAAGTGAAATGTTAAGCAGGTTATATATGTAAACAGAGAAACAACATCTACTCAGCCAATCTAACCCTTAAGTCTCGTGGCGATTTAAAAATTTCAAATTTTAAATACAAAGTTCCAGGCTACAACAGTGAAATTTGTTAAAAGCAGACAGAAATATTTAACTATATAGGGAGAAAAACTAGATAGTTGCACTTTCAAAAATGTATCCATTCTGTGCCGAAATAAAGTGTTGACAAACAATGAAAAAGCTGATTTTTTAGTTTTTAGTCGTGTCCAGTTTCTATACAAAATAAAATTTTCTCAGCTAGAACTAAATTAAAGATAGTTTTTTATCACAAAGACGCACACAGGGAAAAATCATCGAATTGCGACGACAAAAATTTAATTTTTTAACAAATTTAACCACTTAAACCTATAAGTATTTATTTTTTTAACGCATCACATTAGTCTGTACGTGCGAATTTTGTATTGGGAGTTCCTGGGAGTGTTTTCAAAAAATAACTACGCTCAACTGTGGATATTTAACAACTAACTTTATTTAATTTCTTTCATATTTATAAAACTTATTGTAAACACAAATTTTTGTTAATTTGGCTTAAAATGCATTTTGTTTACTTATGCTAAATATTAACATTATTTTATATTAATATTAAACGGTTGCGATTCCTGGAATTGCGACCGAAAAATAATTTTGTTTTCTGTACTTAACCGGAAATGAGTTTGCTGTTACAATTTTTTATTTTAATTTTATTTTGTGCTTACATATTATATTATTAATAAATTCATCAATAGTGTCATTTTTTTATGTAAGTGTGTATATTTGAATTTGTATATGTAACTTGCGTGCAAAGTATTGTTATCTGTTACACGCACTTATTCAGCAGCATCTATAGCGTTTCTTGTTGCTACACTCGACAATATGTTGTTAATTTACAGTAAAAGGTTTTTTTAAATATATACTTAAGCATCAGGTATTTAATTTAGTTTGCAGTAATTACTAAAATAACAATTATATGTAGTGTAGATATATTTAGAATACTCTTTTTATTATGAAATATATTAAACAATTTTCTTTAGTTAGAGCAATAAAAAAAGTTCCAAGCAGTTCCAACGATTTTTCCTTATGAGTTAAAAACAAGTAAGAGCGCTATATTCGGCTGTGCCGAATCTTATATACCCTTCACATTGGTTTTTTAATATACCCAGCCGAGTTATTTTGTACTGCAAATAATATAATCAAAATACCTTGCGTAAGTTTTAAGGTCCATAGAAAACTTTACAAAATTTTAACGATCGTATGAATAATAGAAATAGATGAAGACGGTTTGAGGTCGAGAGCTTTAAAAGTTTTCGACATTATTCATGTTAAGAGGTTATTAAAAGTTTTTAATTTTTATGGGATGTTTTATTCCCCCTGCTCCCCTCCAACTTTTCTTCCAAAATGTATGAATTATTCGATTATTACTTTGTGTAGAATATTCGAAGATGGAGGTAGGCACCGGGGCTGATGCATATGTAATGGACACTGGGAAAGGAAGGTCCTATAGACTTCCGGACGAGTGCAGCATCTTCCAGGCTGAAATTCTGGCGGTAAGGAAGGCCGCGGAATTGATAGGGGGCGATGCGACGGGAAGATGGGACGTGACAATCTATGTTGATAGTCAGGGCGCGCTTAAAGCTCTAAAGGGACATTTTGTCAGGTCTAGGCTCGTGGGCGACTGCAAACGTGCTCTTAGAGCGATAATGGGTACACGCAGGGTTAGGCTCTGCTGGGGTCCGGGTCATATTGACATTCCCGGCAACGAGATTGCCGATGAATTGGCAAAGAAGGGATCGGCCCGGAATATTGAACTTAGTTGTGAGCCGGTGAGGCCACCACTGAGTTTCTGTTATGGACTGATAGGGAACGGACAGGGTGGGCCAAACCTGGAGGGACAGGGCCGATTGCAGGATCTCCAGGCTTTTATGGCTTAGGCTGGACAGGATGGGCACTGACCTGCTGCTCAAGGAGAGCAGGGGGTTTCTGAGGCGCATTATTGGGACTCTCACAGGGCACTGCGATGTGAGCTACAGGACGAACAAATGGGACAGGAACTCTCCAGATTTCTGCAGGGTATGCGGGGACGAGGAGGAGATAGAGACGGTGGAACATCTTCTCTGCCACTGCCCTGGGCTGCAGATTCGCCGATAGAGGTGGTTTGGAGGACGCTTCTTAGATGAACTTGGTGAGGTCCCTGGCAGTGGGCTGGGGAGCATCATAGGTTTCATTAAGGAGGTTGGGTGGCTGGGCAGCTAGGTGATTCAGGGCCTAGGACTATTGACTTTCTTAGACATCTTTGCGGACGGTACTTTTGTTTTATTTCCTTTTACCTATTAAATGCTTGTCTTTATTTTTATTTTTCTCCTCTTCACTCTTTTGAAGGAATTCACAATGGGCCTAAGGGCCTCCGAGTGGAGTTGGCGGGTTTTGGACTCGCCACTATCCTTCGTAACCTAACCTAACCTAACCTTGTGTAGAATATTCGAAGTCGATAGCTGTTATAGTTTTCCAGATGTAGCGAATCGAAATTTCATAAAAATTGTTAATTTGTTGAGAGCTACCCCTTCTCCTGGCCCAAAAAAAAATCTGTTCTTCAAAGTGTAGACCTTATTGTCCAATTACTTTTTGCAGAACATTTAAAATCGATTTCTGTTATAATTTCCAAGATAAAGCGTATCAAAAATTTTATAAAAATTTTTAACTTGCATTGGAGCTACCACTTCTTCAGCCCCCTCCCAAAAATTTTTTTCTTCAAAGCGTAGGTTTTGTTTTCCAATTACTTTTTGTGAAACATTTGATTTCGATATTATTATATCGATATTACATTGCACCCGTGTAGGGGCAACTCCGGGGCAGTTGCAAAAGTTTTTATGTACAAATTTTAGAGAAATAAACAGAGGTAGTCATGGGTTTTGGTTTATATCTCGAATTTTAATAGCGATTTGCTGGCAGATATTTCTGATGGTTCGATAACACCTACGGGTCCTTGCAACATCGGGAGGCTTCAAACAGTTGATTTCAACCACAACACGGACAGACGCAGATGGATATTAAAGAAATTACAAACGGAATGACAAACTTATGTGAAGGGTTCTATTTATTTAATTTCGTTTAGAAGTTTATAGGTGTATTTTACAAAATTTTTATTTTAAGTGAGAAAATTTGATTCAAATTGAAAAATTAATTCATAATAAAACTGATAAATTTAAATTTTTTGGTTTAAAAGCTAAATTGCAAAAATAAAATGTAACCATTTCTAACAGGAAATCATGCGTAAGGCGTTGTCTTTATTTTACCATTTCTAACTAAAGCTACGTTCAGATCTGTTAAATATTTGCCCCAAAAAGCATGCCCACTAAAAATTATAATTTTTAAACTCCCTTATTTATTAGGATATATATTTTTAAAATTATAAAAAAATTGTTTTTTTTTTTTTGTTTAAATTTGTCGTATTTTTTCGTAAGCCCAAAACGTATCAAGCAATTTTTGCTTAAAATATCAACATATTTTTTTGGGTAAACGGATCTAACCGTACCCTAGCTAGTACTGTTTGATTATTTGCGGTTTCTAATTAACGTGACCACAAAAATATTTTTCTTATGAACATTTTTATACATGTTTTGATGTTACGTTGTTTTTAGTTTTTGTTAAAATCTTTTTTTTTTTTTTTTTTAGGGTACAGTATGAAAATTGTCCAAACAGGTGGACGTTTCACCCAGCTGCTCTGGTTAAAGTACTATCGTTTAGAGTTGGAGATTTGGTGACAATAATAAATGATTTAGCAAAGGTCCAGCAATTACAAAAAGGTCACGGGGAATGGATTGATTTAATGCGTTATGTATGAGTGTTTTTATTTTATGATTATCAAACAATATTAACATTGGGGTGATCGCGTTTTCTATTTCGTCGAATCTAAGGGACTGCTAGGCAAAAAATTGGTAGAATTAAGCCTAAAAAGCATATGATAAAAATGGCTCCAAAGTAAAAATTAACCTTTTGTAGCCCAAGGTCTTAAAAATTTCTGAATTTTTGAAATAATATAGATTTAACTAAAAAAAAAATACATTGTTCACGAAAATTTAAAAAAATTAATATTGTTATCCTTTTATTTGAGTTTTTAGGGAGTGTAACATTTCTGTAACATTGAGTTTAAAGTTTAAAAAAAATTAAAAGATTTAAAAGAGTCATTTTGTTTATTGTAGCACAATGCAACACAACATTTTTTGCAAACGGTTTGGGAGAGGTCAGTGCATTTAGGAAACTTGCAGCATATTCTTTTTTCCACCCAAGTTGGCCAGTGTCCTATTTGATCTTGTCGAATTGCCATTGGGGGAACATGCCGTTGTAACCCAATGTAACAGAAATGTTACATACAAACAAAATCATTTTTGTCGTATACAAAATGTAAAATAATTCATTGCTGATAATTATTACATAAAATCATCTACCTACCTACAGTTTTACAGAAAAATAAGAAAAAAAATTGCACTACTTGTTATCATTTTCTTAAAATCAAACTTTGCTTGATTTTTGTCCTTCCCCTTTTTACAAATCTCGAATTCAATTTAAATTTAAACAATATTGTTGCCATCCATAGTTTTTTTTTCATATTTTTTATTATTGGATCTTCGCCTTTGGCGAACTAACAATAAGTATTCAAATCTTAAAACTAAGTAATTTATATTAGTCCAGTCAGTACCAGACCAAAATTTAAGTTCTCATAACAAAGTAAATTAATTGAAACAGTTTCATCTAAGTTCAATAGTGTCCCTTCTTTTCAGACGAGTGTGTCCACTATGTTGCAAAATGTTTCGAGCGAGCGGATTTGGATGTGCTTCCAGCTTGTTTAAATACTTGTCCACATAGTTCAGGATTTAGCATTTAACTAGTGGAACTTGTAGATCTTTGTGGATATTGCTGTTTTTAACGTACCAAGGAGCACTAGTTATCATTCTTAGGATTTATTTTGACGGCGTTGAATTTTTTCAATGTTGGAGGCGGAAGCAGTGCCCCATAATTGTATCCCGTAGCACCAAATTGGTTTCAAAACTGAGTTGTATAGTAAAAGTTTGCAATCAAGACGTAGCACAGAGTTTCTACCGATTAGCCAGTGGATTTGGGCCGTTTTAAGTTTCATCTGTGTCAACTTTGCATCTATATGAGGCTTCCATGTGAGGCGGCGATCCAGGTGAATGCCAAGATATTTCGTCTCAATTCGTTGAGGCACCGCATGGTTGTTAATAAGAATTGGGGGGCACGTTTCCTTGCGTAACGTTAAAGTAACGTGGGTGCATTTTTGTTCATTTATTTTTATTCCCCACAACTTTGCCCATTTTTCTACTTGGGCTACGTGATGTTGAAGTTGTTTTGAGGCTTCTTTAGGGTCTTTATGAATACTGAGAAAGGCGGTATCATCAGCAAATGTCGACGTATGAGTAAGATTGTTTGTGGGCATATCTGCTGTGTAAAGCAAGTACAGAATTGGACCTAGTATACTCCCTTGAGGTACACCAGCCCCCCTATTGGTTGAGAAGAACTTATTTGGTTTCCCTCTTTAATCATAAATTGTCGGCCGGTTATGTATTTTTCTAATAGGTTAAAAATATTAGAACGAAGGTTGAGCTTTAATTTGTTTAACAGGCCTTCATGCCATACTTTGTCGAACGCTTGAGAGACATCTATAAATAACGCGGAGCAGTATTCCTTTTCCTCAAAGTTCTTTCTTATAACCTGTACCAATCTGTGGGTTTGTTCGATGGTACTGTGTTTATTTCTAAATCCAAATTGGTGATCTGGAATGCAGTTGTTTTCACTCAGGATCGGAGTCAGCTTGTTTTTAAGCAATTTCTCAAACAATTTGGACATAGTTGGTAACAGACTTATAGCCTGTAAGACTCCACCTTCGAAGGATATTTTCCCGGCTTAGGAATCATCTTTACCAAGGCAACTTTTCATACTGGCGGGAAATGTTCGCGCCGTAATATGGCGTTAAAAATAAAAAGAATTATTCTTTTTGCTGTGTAAAGCAGCTCCAAAAGCATTTTGTTGCTGATTTCATCAATGCCAGGAGCTTTTTTAGCATTTAAATTATTGATAGCCTCTACGATATCTGACAACTGAAAACGTATTTCCATAGGACATCTTGCAACAACAGGCGGTAATTTACCCATGTCAGTGCATGTATTTGGAGTGAAGACATTTGTTAAATGACTTGCGAGCAGATCACATTTTTCTTCATCACTTCTGGCCCAGGATCCTCTCAGATTACGTAGTGGTGGTTTCGCGATAACGGGTCTTTTAAGATATTTCGCTGATCGCCATAGTGAATAATTAGTCTGAGAAGTCGAGTCTAGACCTTCGAGGTGTTCCTTAAGAGATGCCAATCGGTGAACTTCTAGCAAATTTTTCAATTGGTTTGTACATTCCTTCAACTTGGCTTTGAGTTGGTGTGATCTGTGCTTTTGCCATTCTCTTCGGGCTCTTCTTTTTTCAGATAAAAGCTGTTGCACATCGGCTGAAAAAATTTTGTTGTATTTTGTCTGACGATAGTAGGAAGAAGCATGATCAACGGCTTTTTTATGTTCTCATTAAGGCTGCTCAGACAATCATCGATGTCTTCGGGAGTTTTTAGCGGCTGGTTTTCCGAGCAGTGGGTGCTGACAAATTTTTTGTATTTTAACCAATTAACTCTTTTAAATGAAAAAATATCACATGTTGGTAATTGATGAGGACTAAAAATAGTGATTATAGTGGGAGAGTGGTCTGAAGATAAATCCAACGAGGCTTGAGCTTCGGTTAGTTCCGGGGACATACCTTTTGTTACGCCAAAATCAATAACGTCTGGAATTTTATTGTGATCAGTTGGCCAATACGTCGGTTGTCCAGATGAAATAACGTTAAGTCCCATTTCAGATACGGAATCAAACAAAACACGACCCCTGGGACTTATTAGGCGAGAGCCCCAGTACGTATGCTTAGCGTTATAGTCTCCAGCAGCTATGAAGCGGGGACCCAAAGATTTGTAAAAACTGTTGAACTGATCCTTTGTTATGGAGAACCTGGGTGGACAATACACTGACGAAATAACTAAGCCATGGAAAAATTCATCAACGCAAATGTTTGTTGCTTGCATATAACATTCGGAGGGACCACCCATCCATTGATGTTTGATTCTCGATTTTATTATTATAGCCGAGCCACCACATGATCTATCTCTGGGATCCTTTGAATCGTAAAAAGAATAGCCTCTAATTTTGAAATTACTTCTAGATGTCATATGCGTCTCAGAAATCAACATGACATCAATTTTTTGGTTTATTAAAAAATATTCGAGTTCCTTTTTGTGTTGGCGGATGTCGTCAGCGTTCCAGAAACAAACCCTGAGGCAGTTCATGGTCTTTTAAGCATGGCCTGCAGAAGAGCAGACTGCATTTTTTGCATTTCTTGCATCATGCCAGCCATTTGCGTCATGAACTGCGTAAATTGTTTAACCATATTGTCAATTACAGGTTCGAGGTGGCTAAAACTGGACTCGGTTGGTTCATTTGTTGGCATCTCTTGTTGTGTTGTAGGCTGGGTAGACTTACGTGCATTGGGCTGGGCAGGCTTACGTGCATCGGGCTGGTTAGACTTTAATGCGTTGGCATAGGAAACTTGACTTGTAGTTGGTTGTGCTAATGGAGGCATGTTTGTAGTTGGTATATTTAAAGGCTGGGGAGGGGCAGGAACCACTTTCGGCTTATATAAGCGTTTAACTGAATCAAAAACGGGACAACCTCTATAGTTGGCCGTGTGGTTTCCTCCGCAATTGCTGCATTTCTTTACCCGAGGATCATCTTTTGGCTTTTCGCACTTAGTCGTAGCATGCAGGTCACCACACACAACACAAACAGAAGGCAACTTGCAATAAGCCTTTGTGTGACCATATTCCTGGCAGTTTAAGCACTGTACGGGCCCAGATCGCTTATGTGGCGCTTCAATTACAACTCTCCTGTGCAAAATATATTTTAGGTCATAAATAGGGTGAGTCTCATTCTTTTTTAAATTTACATCACCAGGCTCAAGCTCCACTCGGAATATTGGTTAGGGATACCTTTCTCTTTTTTTAATGTTTGATACAAACTTGGCTTTAAAGCCTTTGCTGCACAATTCGGCCTTAATCTCCTCTGGGTCAACATTTGAATCAATACCTTTAATAACAACCTGTAGACCTTTTGCGTTCTTAAGTTGGTAGGTGTAGAAGCTTTTTTATGTTTTTCAAGTTCGGAAACCGTAGTGCGGTAAGCGTTTTCGTGATTCACTTGAATTTTAGTTTCAAAAATGCTACCACGCTTTATGTTCGAAACATAAAAGTTGTTTTCGCCTATTAACTCAACTAAAAACTTTATGAGGTCATTTGAGTTTTTTTCTCTCATATATATTGGGGGAGGCTTAAATGACTTTCTTTCGGGTAATGGGGCATCATTTTCCTCCTGCAAAATGGCAAAACGATTTTGCGATGAGGTCGGCTTTTCTTCATCTTTCAAAATTTTTGCTGCGTTTATAACCTCTGCCGATTTGGGGCTTCTTCCCCTCTTAAGAACTGTTATATAACGATCCATTCCTACCTGGACCTTTGGAGCTTGTGAAGAAAGTGGACTGTGACCGTCTTTAGCAACTGTAGGTTCAATTTCTAAATTCAATAAGGAAGACCGCGATGAGGATGGTACCTCGGTATTTTTTTTATAATTCTTAAAAAGAGATTGGGCTAAATTTGTCCCTTGTTCAAAACACTTATTTAAATTTGGTGCACTTGCACTTAAATTTTTGGTTTCTCACTCAAATAGTTTTTATTGTATTCAGGGTCTCTAAAGTTTTCATTGCTCACGCTTGTTGAGCTTAACACAATATAAGCATTTCTGCTATTAGGCCCACTGTCACGACGATTACTGTAACTCATTTACCGTTTACTTTTTTTTATTAAGTTTGTTTTGTTTTTTTTTCACTTATGTATACAATATGTATGTATGTATATGATAAAAATTGTTTGCCACCTATTACAAATATTCGCTCTTATTAACACTCGCGTAACACGTCCGCACACAACGAGTTTAAGATCATAGTGTTTAACTACATATGTACAAGGCTGTTCAATGGTATGATACAGAGGTGTTACTCTAGTTTAAATGAAGTATTTTTGTTTAGTATGTTTTTAGAGTGATATTTAGGGTTTGTTACAGAAATGTCACACGAGGCTATAAAGGGTTAAAGACTGCCTGAAATTTTTACATTGAAAATAACAACACCAAAATTGTATGCCTTTTTTGAATTTTTCATTCCTAAACTTGTGGTGATTTTTCTTTTTTGAAAACTTTGTAACCGTTTTATACTTTTGAGGCCTTTTTCATTTTTGAGCTGTTTGATCCCTACGGGCAAGAGGACTGATCTTAAACTATTGACGTGACTAGTTTTTCAGGGTAGGGACTGGTTCTAGTTCCTACACTTTATATGAAGGGATCAGTTGTGCGACTCAGTAGCTTTTAACTATTCGACGATCGTTATATTTATCGACAAATTTTGTCGTTTGCAGCTGCGGTTAAGTCGCATTCGATTCGAATCGAAATTAAAAAATTTGTATTAGAATTCCTATATTATGCTATGAACACATAGACACCAGCAGGCTACCGACAACATTCTCTCAAAAATAAAACACATGCATTTATATGTACACAATTATTTTAAGGAGTTCACGGCAACAAAACTACAGTCGTAGCTGTCGCCAGATTAAACTAATTTCTATTTTAGTAGGCGGAAAATGAGAAAACTGAGAGAAAATATATAAAAGTGTAAAACATTGCTGCCAATCGAAATTCTATTTTACTCAGCCCTAGTGTTTTAAAATTTTTTAATGTTTTTGTTACTACAAATTAAACAAAAAAAGGAAATTTTTATTAAAGTTAATACACTAACTTGTATTAAAAGCTTTTTCTTTCTACTTTTTTTAGTTTTAATTTGCCAAATATTTTTTAAATTGCAGAATTACAAAATAACAAAATACAAATTTATCACAGATTTTAATCATAGAAACTATTGACTAATAATACTGTCTAAAACAAACTAAGCTTTTTATGTATACACTATATTTAAATGTGCTTGAATTAGTGGTTATAAGCCTTTAAAGTCAAGATATTTACACGCTCTCCAGATAATTTTTTATTATTTTTCATATATTTTATTATTGAATCTTCACTTAAGCGAACTAACTAACAATAAGTATTTAAATCTTAAAACTAAGTAATTAATTCTAGTCACATCAGTACCAGACTAAAATTTAAGTTCTCACAATAAAGTTAACTAATTTCAAAGGTTTCATCTAAGCGCCCACTATGTTGCAAGATGTTTCGAGTGAGCGGATTTGGATGTGTTTCCAGCTTATTTAAATACTTGTCCACAAATTCCAAAATTTTGCATTTAACTAGTGGAACTTCTAGATCCTTATGGATGTTGCTGTTTTTGGCAGTCCACGGATCATCAGCTATTATTCTTAGAATTTTATTTTAACAAGGTTGTATTCTATGTTAGAGGTGGAAGCATTGTTCATAAATGTATACCGTAGCACCAAATTGGTTTTAAAATTGAGTTGTATAACAAAAGTTTAAAATCCAGATGAAGCAAAGAGTTTCTACCCTTTAGCCAGTGGATTTGAGATGCTTAAAGTTTCATTTGAGTCAGTTTTACATTGATATGAGACTTCCATGTGAGACAGCGATCAAGGTGAATACCAAGATATTTTGTCTCGGATCGTTGAAGCACCATATGGTTAGTAATAGTAATTGGCGCGAAAGTTTCTTTGCGTATAGTAAAAGTTACGTGTGTACATTTTTGTTCATTTGTTTTTATTCCCCATAACTTTGCCCATTTTTCAATTTGGGTTACTTGTTGTTGCAGTTGGCTCGAAGCCCCTTTAGGGTCTTTATAAATACTAAGGAAAGCGGTATCATCAGCAAATGTCGACGCGTTTGTTAAACTATTGGCTGGCATATCTGCTGTGTAAAGAAAGTACAGAATTGGACCTAGTATACTTCCTTGAGGTATACCAACCCTTTTGGTTAAGAAGAACTTATTTGGTTTCCCTCTTTGATCATAAATTGTCATTCAGGATCGAATTCAGCCTGTTTTAAAGCAGTTTTCCGAACAATTTTGACATTGTGGGTAAAAAGCTTATAGACCAATAGGACTCCACCTTCGAGGGATCTTTGCCAGGCCTGGGAATCATCTTTACTGAGGCAACTTTCCATATAGGCGGGAAATGTTCAAGCCGAATTATCGCGTTAAAAATATTTTTTAGCTGTAAAAGTAAGTCTTAAGAGTATTTTGTTGCTTATTTTTATCAACGCCAGGAGCTTTTTTACCATTTAGGTTAGTGATAGCCTCTACAACATCTGTAAATCGGAAACGTATTTCTAAAGGACGTCTGGCAACAGCAGGCCGTAATTCCCTTACGTCTGTGCATGCATTGGGAGTGAACACGTTTTTGAATTGATTTGCGAACAGATCACATTCTTCTTCGTCATTTCTAGCACAGGATCCTCTCAGATTACGCAATGGTGGTTTTGCGATAACGGGTCTCTTAAGACGTCTGGCTGATCGCCATAGGGAAAAATTTGTCTGAGAAGTCGCGTCTAGACTTTGCAGGTACTTTTTTATTGATGTCATTCTGTGATCCTCCAGCATGTTTTTTTTTTGGTTTGTACATTCTTAGGTTTAGGTTTGGGTGATCTATGCTTTTGCCATTCTCTTCGGGCTCTCCTTTTTTCAGATACAAGTTTTTTCACATCGTCGGAAAAAAATTTGTTGTACCTAGCCTGACGGTAGGAAGAAGACGCATGTTCAACGTCTTTTTTAATGTTTTCATTTAGGACGCTCAGACAATCATCGATGTCTCCGGGAGTTTTTAGCGGTTGCTTTTCCGAGCAGTGGGGACTAATGTATTTTTTATATTTTAACCAATTTACTCTTTTAAATAAGAAAAAATCACTAGCTGCTATTTGGTAAGGACTGCAAATAGTGATTATTGTGGGTGAGTGGTCAGAAGATAAATCCGTGGAGGCTTGAGCCTCAATAAGCTCCGAGGATATACCTTTTGCTACGCCAAAATCGATCAAGTCTGGAATTTTTTTGTGATCCGTTGGCCAGTAGGTTGGTTGTCCAGTTGAAATAACATAAAAATCCCATTTCAGACACGGCATCATACAAGGCACGACCTCCAGCAGCTTTGAAGCGGAGACCTAAAGATTTGTAAAAACTGCTGAACTGATCCTTCGTAATAGAGAATATCGGTGGACAACAAACTGACGAAATAACTAGGCTATGGTAAACTTCATCAATACAGACGTTTTTTGCTTGGATTACAGATTCGGAAAGGCCACCCAACCATTGGTGTTTAATTCTTGATTTGAATAATATAACAGAGCCCCCACATGTTCTATCCCTAGGATCCTTCGCGTCGTAAAAAGTGTAGCCACTTATTTTAAAAGTGCTTGTAGATGTCATATGAGTCTCGGAAATTAACATGACATCAATTTTTTGGTGTATTATTCGAGCTCGTTTTTGTGTTTGCGGATGTCGTTTGCGTTCCAGAAACAATCGCTGAGGGAGTTGATGGTTTTTTAAGCATGGCCTGCAGTAGAGCAGACTGAATTTTTTGCAAGTCATGCATCATGCCAGCCTTTTGCGCCATTATATGCGTAAATTGTTTAATCATATTGTCAATTACGGCTTCCAGGAGGCTTTAATTGGGACCGGATGGTTCATTTGTTGGCACTTCCTGTTATGTTGTTGGTTGGTTGGTTTGGCCTATGTGCGTTGGACTGGTTAAACATTATTGCGTTGGCGTAAGAAACTTGACTTGTAGTTAGGTATGCCAACGGGGGAACAATTGTTGTTGGTATATTTAACGGGAGGGAAGGGGCAGGAACTACTTTCGGCTTAGATGAGCACCTAACTAAATCAGCAAAGACGTCAACCTCTATAGTTGGCAGTCTGGTTTCCACCGCAATTGCTGCACTTCTTCACCCTAGGGTCAGCTCCAGATAAATGGAATTACATATATTTTCCAATGGTAAAATAGCAAAAAACACCAAATATTTTGCTGTCTTAAAATCAATCGAATTTAAAACTGTACCATAATAGAAATTAACAGAACTGGGTTATGTATGCAGCCGCCGCCTTCAATATAATGCATTAAATACATTTCTCGCTACAGGCTACCGAACACAACCAGTCAAAAATAGAATACACGTGTGCTTATGAGAATAATTTTTGTTTGGCTACAAGGTAACACGACTACGGGTTGCTGTCAATGCAAATTTTGTGGCGTGGTCGAAATTAAACTAATTGCTATTTTTGTACGCGACAGTTAACAGATTAGTGCTGCCAGTATGGTAAGATGCAAAAAAAATATAGCTTAAACAATACAAAAAGACTAGGTGGCACCACTAAAAGTCATATGGCTCATATGTTTATTTTGTATTGGTAGTCTAGTAAATATTTCAGTAGCAGCCACACGGACACAAATGTAGCAAGCAATTTTTGTGTTCGTGTGTTTCTGTTTTCTTGTAGCTTGAATGTGTTTAATGCATAATTAAGTAGCTAACTACATGGCAATGATAGCATCCAACTGTAGTGGTGTAGCAGTGTTGCTTACTGTCGTCTATATGTTTAAGGCATTAAAACCATTGACAACTCGATCGAATCGAAAGCGACGATTTGGCCCCAGATTTTTGTATGTATTTTATTTAAAAAAAAATGGTTGTAAAAAAAATTTAAATATATTTCAACGATGTGAATATTCTTAAAATAGGTTACTGAATCGCACCACGTATCACTTTTATATTGCGTTGTCATTAAAGGGGGCAACTGGTTCAAAGCTAATACCACATAGCGGGTTCCAGGCGAATCCTACATGAGCTGATTTTACATTAGTTGCTTAATATTATTTTCAGCCTACTTTGTATCTATCTCCGTATATAACAGGACGAGTTCACCGACCAATTGCCACAAATTTCCCGCAGGGATTCTGTTAATAATGGTTCTAAAGAAAGGTCGTATCTAGATTTTTTTAAAAAGCGTTTTGTTTTATACTGGCAAATAAATGCCAAGTTTATCATAATTTTTTTTTAATTGAAAATAAAAACTGGTTTATACAAACCGCGGTCACCCGTGTGCATTTTTCCAATTTTTAATACCTACTCACATAGTATGTATGTATGTATGTATTTATATAAGTTTATACATTAATTATTATATTATTTTACTTTAGGCACTTGGTAAATTATGTAAAGTAATTAAGGTATACTCTGACGGGGACTTACGTATTGAGCAATTAGATGATGGATTCGAATGGACTCTTAATCCTAAATGTGTCAAGCTAGAAAGGTCACCACTTGCAACAGCAGCCGAACGATCCAATAGCATGATGGACTTAAGCCACAGAAGGACTGATCATGTTATGACTCCATTATCGGGGCTATCTGGCACCTCAATGGCAGATAAACTAGTTCGCGAGGCTGCACAAGGAAATTTAGAATTCGTTAAACATTACCTGGATGCACATCCGGATCAGGTAAACGTAATGAGTGGCGGAAAAGCTTGTATTCAAGTCGCAGCACATCAGGGCTTTGTAGATATTGTTAAATTTCTTATAAGTAAAGGAGCAAATGTTGACGTTGTAGATAAAGAAGGAGACTCCGCATTGCATTACGCAGCTTTTGGTAATCAGCCGGATACAATGCGAATTTTACTGCAAAATAAAGCAAATATTAATTTTCTAAACTCAAGCCATTGCTCTGCATTGCATATATGCGCACATAAAAAAACACCACACTGTATTCGCGAATTATTGGCATTCGGTGCAGATGTAAACATTCAAGATTCATATGGTGATACTGCATTGCATGATGCCATTGGAAAAGAAAATGCCGAAGTGGTCGAATTATTATGCAATGCAGCAAACCTTGACTTTACAGTAAAAAATAATAGAGGATTTAATGTGCTTCATCACGCAGCTCTCAAAGGTAACGTTGTAGCTTCGAAACGTATTCTGCTGTTGGCTCGACAGCTTGTTAATGTAAAAAAAGATGATGGTTTTGCAGCCCTGCACTTGGCAGCGCTAAATGGCCATTCTCAAGTTATAGAAATACTAATAAAGGATGGTCAAGCTGAAGTAGATATCCGTAACAATCGACGTCAAACACCATTCTTATTAGCCGTCTCCCAGGGACATTCGACTGCACTTGAAAAACTTGTTAAATTAGGATGTGATATATCCGCCCGTGATGAAGATGGAGACAACGCAATGCATTTATGCGTTATTAAAAAAGCAAATCTGTTGCAAGCCTTTGAGCCTACGTTGGAAGATTCTCCAGACATATTTGAAATCTATAAAAGTTTAGTACACATACATGAGGATCGGTTGATGTATAGTATACTTTGCTACTTATCACGCTTAGGATGCCGAATTGAACAAAATAATAAGGGTGTCAATATTTTTGAGTGGATTACTGATGCAAATTTGAAAAAATTAGTCCTGCAAAATCAGACATTCGAATCAACTTTACAGGCAGAAATGACTACTTCAACAGCGTCAACAAGTGCTGCAGCCTCTAATAATTTAACCGACAGGTTAATTGAAAATATTCAAGAGTTGAACTTAGAACCCACTGAACCAGTTGGTGCATTTGCTTTAAATAGTTTGTCTGCCAGCAATAACACTATTTCTAAATTAGACAAACCGTCTTGCTCTAATCAAAATCAACTGCACACTATGCCAGCAAATATTATCAGTCGAAATTACTTACTAAAGCTACCAAAAAGTTATATAAATGCAAATAACAATGATGCCATTGAATCAGAGCATTTCGAACCATTGGTTAACAATGCCTCTCTTATGCTAGCAAAAAATTCACAAGAATGTATCGTTTGTGATGAAACCCTAGAACTTATTAAATTTGAACCTTGTAAACATCAGATATCATGTGAATATTGCGGAAAACGCATGAAGAAATGTTTGCAGTGTGGCACTCAAATTGAGCGAAGACTGGATAGCAATGGGCGTCTTATTGCAAATACAAATACGACAAAAATCCCTTCGGCCGACCGGCTTCGCTATTTAGAAAATAAAATTCAGGAATATGAAGAATCACATTACTGCAGTATATGCATGGAAAGGATTCGGGACGTAGCTTTTCTTTGCGGCCACGGTGCATGTTCTCGATGTGCTGATACGTTGCGGACATGTCATATGTGTCGAAAAACAATTCTAAAAAAGATAAACTTGTACTAGGGTTACACCTCAAATTGTTTTTGATGAACAGTTAATACTATTTCAATCTTATCTACAACATTGTGCAATATCATTTTCAAACATCTATACATACATAAAGTTATAGCATATTTGGCAGCCTTCTCATTAAACCATAAGTATTTATAACGAAATATCAAATGCCCTTTCAATGATATCTTTAAAGTTAAATAAGTGTATCTCAGCATACATTTTTAACTGTTTAAGCAAGAATACTTTATAAGAATTAGAAACTAATTGTAACAAAAAAAATCAATGTCATTTCACCGCGCGACTCATTTAAAAAATTAGCTATGAATTAAGCTGGAGGTCCATACCACACGTTCTATGCGCTGTGCGTTCTCTGCGTCTGTCAAAAAAGTAGAATCAGTGTAGTTGTATATGACAAAAACATAACAAATTTCATATAACGCATATCCGCAAGTAACGCATAAAGTAGGTTTACTTTCTACTTTTTCATACGTCGCATGCGCAATGAAAAAATAACAGATGGTTTTGTTATCCAGTGATGACAAATTTTCAATACTATCAAAAAATATGTGTGTGTGGTAGATTCTATTTTTGTAATATTTTGTGTTAAAAATAGTATGTTATGAAAGAAAACGCTTTTATTATAAATTTTGCAAATAATTTAAAGAATAAAATACCTTAAAATTAATCTTCAACACAACTATTTTGTACCCAAAATCAGCATTGTTTTTATCGACTACTGTAATATTTTAAGTGTCATCTCGGTTTGGTTTTTATATATTAAAACAAGTGAAAATGTAATGAAGAAACCCTTGCTCTTGGTCACGGCTTTTTAATTTTTTGAAAAATTTTGCAAAAAAAAAAAAACCACTGACCTATTGCTCTGGATGTAAGGGATGGACCAAAAACCTTATTGCAAAGAAGATTATATGTATTAACCCAATAAATCCGATAAGCTCTGTAGAAAAGACAATTTCACTCTCCATTTTGCTTTAGTTTGTTTTTATTTTACGCAGTTTTTTTACAGCTGATTAAAACAAATAACTTTTCGCACAAAACGTGTTGTATGTAACTTGGCAAAAACAAACGTATAAAAGGTACAGAAGTATAATTAATGACCCCTATCCTGCTTTCGATTACGTTTCCATATGCGTCACGTTATATTAAGCCAATTTTAAATTAAGATAAATTGAGTCCATTTGAAAAGCGAGTAATTTTAAGAACTGAATAAATTACAGTTTGGTGTTCTGCAAACCACTTGTTTGGCTTCTTTTTAAATAAGGCCTAAATTTTTAATTAAACAGAATTTACATGGTAATATTTTTATGCATCATATTTTTGTTTGTAGACAAAAAGGGCAATGAAGAACCTACTTCTCTACACCCCTCGTCGAGAAACATAAAAACTCATGAAAGTATTTGAATAAATAATATCATCGCATAAATCGGCCACAGATGTTTGCTGAAGTAGTAAACAAATTTTAATATAAAAGCAGTAAAACTCCTGGAGCATTTACTTTTATTAATAATTAGTTGGTAAACAAATTTGATATGAAAAATTGGTTAAAAAAATTGAATTTTCAAATACATACATACGTATGTACAAATATTCATATTTACGTATCAAACTCTTTTCTTTGTAAAAAAAAGGACTTTTTGCTGCAATGGCTTACAAATTTTGGTCAATAATTATTTAAAAGTTTTTGAGGGTTTTAAATTTAAATTTTTAGGCTTTATAATATATAAAGTATAAACTGCGCACAAAATTTATAAAAAAAGGCTTGAAATTGTATATGGCCATTGTTTTCTGCATGCTTATCCTGCGTTTATGAGCAACAAATGCATTTGATTTACTTTCAACCGTGTTTGCTTACTCTATTTAAACCAATGATTGAAAGGACTCAACAAGAAGCTTTTTATTTTTGCTTTTGCTTCTTCTACCAAAAATTGAAACAATATTTACCAATAGCCATTGCATTGCCTTTTGCAGCCATTTTTATTTTTTTTATTTTTTTGTATTTCCTTACAATTTATTTTTGGTAGCTAGCAGCAGAATTTAATAGCCACCTAAAGGGCACAAATTGAAACGAATTACGACTCTCTCTGCTACACTCGAATTTCTTTCCCCCCCCGGAATCTGCGTCTGGTATACACATATACTAAATAAACTATAATTTGGTTATTATATTCTAATTATAGATGTTAAATAATAAATAATACATATTTATAGACATACGCAAAATATTTTGCAATGCCATTAGGTACTTTTTCTTCATTACGAAACCCCATTTGAAAAATTTTAATTCCCATCACTGTCTCTGAAACAGCTGTTTACTTTTCATACCAGTATTAACCTAATTTATATATTTTAAAAATAAACGTTTTCGTGCGGATTAAAATAAAAATGGAACATCTAATTTTACTTGTTCAGGCAAACGAGTGCTTGTAAACAAATACTGTCCCTCATTTAAAAACAATGAGAAAAAGAAAAGTGTATGCAGACATATATCTGCTGAAATTTAGGTTCCTGGTAAGTGTCAAACTACGCTTTGAATATGAGGTGTTTATACAAAAATTATTCCCTTGTAGAAGATATGTGTATAAAAATAAGGTCTTGTCTGCGGGATAAGTACGTTAGAGAAAAAAGACTAGTAAATTCGCCGTCCGGCAGTGGTTTCGAGAGCAAGCCGCAATGGCCTTTAATGCAGGCCATGGAATGTATAGCACTACATAGAGTGCCAAGAGCGTATGATAAAATTAAAAAAATTTTTTATATATAGATTTTAACTTTTTATTATTTGCAGAATGCGCTTTTCATACAACGTAATTAAAGACGATTCAATAAGTTTGGATGATTCGCAGTCATCACAAACCTCTTCGCATTTGTAACTATCAATTTCAGCTACACTGCCTGAAAGTGTAACTGAGCAATCAGCTTTAGCACCAATATTGCCATCTTCAACTTTAGCTGCAAAGCCCAAAAGACGACGTATTGAAAATAAAGATAAGGATAGTGGCTATTGGGAAGCCCTTGGTGCTTTAAAAGACTGTGTAAAAGTAAAGCGAAGCGAGAGAAAGAAGAGGAGAAGGACCCCCTGTTTAGAAAAATGATAGTCACCACTTTTGCTACCATGCTTAAGCAAAGAAAACTCGTGCAATGCAAAGAGTCACATCATTGGTTATGGAAATTAAATAAGAGCCCGATGAATGAATCTCCAGTTACCTTGCCTTTTGGGTTACTTAAAATTACCTTGCAAATATAACTACACCAAAAAACATTTTCTGTAACAAAAGTGATTTTTAATTTTGTTTTCATATGTGTATTGATACATGTGTTTTATATATATATACTTGTTTAATTTAGGTAGCATTTTCTTTATTATTTTTGTTTTTGTGTTTATTTTTAATATGCAATTTCTGTTAATTTATTTATTTTTATTTAAAAAACATGATTTGTTTTATTTCAATTATCTTAAACATATATGGAATTTTTTGTTACTCCTTTTTTTTATCTTTTTTTAAGCCATATTCGCCATTGTTTGAAAAAAATATAAAAAATTTTTTTTTTGATATTTTTATTATTGAATCTTCGCTTTAGCGAACTAATAATAAGTATTTAAATCTTAAAACTAAGTGTGTTTAATATAAGTCAAGTCAGTACCAGACCAAAATTTAAGTTCTCATAATAAAATTAATTAATTCCAAAAATTTCATCTGAGCGCAATAGTATCTCTTCGTTTTAGACGGCTGTGCCCACTATAGTGCAAGATGCTTCGAGCGAGCGGATTAGGATGTGGAAACACTTATTTAAATACTTGTCCACATAGTTTAAGATTTCGAAGCCTTTTTAGGGTGTTTATGTGTACTAAGGAAAGCAGTATCATCAGCAAATGTCGACGTGTGTGTAAAATTATGGGTTGGCATATCTGCCGTGTAAAGCAAGTACAAAATTGGACCTAGTATACTCCCCAGCCCCTATTGGTTGAGAAGAACTTATTTGGTTTCCCTCTTTAATCATAAATTGTCGGCCGGTTATGTATGTTTTTAAAAGGTTGAAAATATTATATGGAAGGTTAAGCTTTAATTTGTTTAACAGGCCTTTATGCCATACTTTGTCGAACGTTTGTTAGACATCGTAAAAAGCGCAGAGCAGTACTTCTTTTCCTCCAAGGATTTTCTTATAACCTGTACCAACCTGTAAGTTTGTTCGATGGTACTATGTTGACTTCTAAAGCCGAATTGGTGATTTGAAATGCAGTTGTTTGTCATTCAGGATCGGATTCAGCTTGTTTTAAGCAGGTTTGACATTGTGGGTAACAAACTTATAGGCCTATAACACTCCGCCTTCGAGGGATTTTTGCCAGCCCTAAAAATCATCTTTACTATGGCAATGTTTAAACCGAATTATTGCGTTAAAAATAAAAAGAATTATTCTTTTAGCTGTAAAAGGTAGCTCTAAGAGCATTTTGTTGCTAATATTATTGTCAACGCCAGGAGCTTTTTTACCATTTAGGTTAGCAATAGCCTCTTCAACATCTGTAAATCGGAAATGTATTTCTAAAGGACGTCTAGCAACAACTGGCGGTAGTTACCTCACGTTTGTGCAAGTATTGGAAGTGAACACGTTTTTGAAATGATTTCCGAACAGATCACATTTTTCTTCGTCATTTCTAGCCCAGGATCCTCTCAGATTACGCAGTGGTGGTTTTGCGATAACGGGTCTTTTAAGACGTCTGGCTGATCGCCATAGGGAATAATTTATCTGAGGAGTCGTGTCTAGGCCTTCGAGGTACTCTTTAAGTGATGAACCTCCAGCAAGCTTTTTAATTTGTTTGTACATTCTTTCAACTTAGTTTTAAGTTGAGGCGATCTATGCTTTTGCCATTCTCTTCGGACTCTCCTTTTTTTAGATAAAAGTTTTCCCACATCGTCAGAAAGAATTTTGCTGTACCTGGCCTGACGATAGGTAGAAGACGCATGTTAAACGGCTTTTTTAATGTTTTCATTTAGGACGCTCAGACTATCATCTATGTCTCCGGGAGTTTTTAGCGGTTGGTTTTCCGAGCAGTGGGCACTAATATATTTTTTATATTTTAACCAATTAACTCTCTTAGATAAGAAAAAATAACTAGTTGCTATTTGGTGAGGACTGCAAATAGTGATTATTGTGGGTCAGTGGTCAGAAGATAAATCCAAGGAGGCTTGAACCTCAATAAGCTCCGGAGATATACCTTTTGCCACACAAAATCTATTACGTCTGGAATTTTATTATTGTCCGTTGGCCAATAGTTTGGTTGTCCAGTTTAAATAACGAAAATTCCCATTTCCGACACGGAATCATACAAGACACGACCTCTGGGACTCAAAAGGCGGGAGCCCCAGTATGTGTGCTTATCGTTATAGTCTCCAGCAGCTATGAAGTGGGGACCTAATGATTTGTAGAAACTGTTGTACTGATCCTTCGTTATGGAGAATCTGGGAGGACAGTAAACTGATGAAATAACAAGGTTATGGAAAAATTCATCAATGCAGACGTTCGTAGCTTGGATATAACATTCCGAGAGGCCACCCAACCATTGGTGTTTAATTCTTGATTTGATAAGAATAGCCGAGCCACCACATGATCTTTCCCTAGGATCCTTTGAATCGTAAAAATAATAGCCACTAGTTTTAAAAGTGCTTCTAGATGTCATATGAGTCTCAGAAATCAACATAACATCGACTTTTTGGTTTATTAAAAAAATACTCGAGCTCGTTTTTGTGTTGGCGGATACCGTTTGCGTTCTAGAAACAAACCCTGAGGCAGTTCATGGCTTTTTAAGCATAGCCTGCAGAAGATCAGACTGCATTTTTTGCATTTCTTGCATCATGCCAGCCATTTGCGCCATGATTTTCGTAAATTGTTTGACCATATTGTCAATTACGGCTTCCAGGCGGCTAAAACTGGGACCGGTTGGTTCGTTTGTTGGCACCTCTTGTTGCGTTGTTGTCTGGTAAGGCTTACGTGTGAAGGGCTGGTTAGACTTTAATACGTTGGCGTAAGAAACTTGATTTCAAGTTGACTGTGCCAATGTTGGCATGTTTGTAGTTGGTATATTCAATGGCTGGGGAGGGGGAGAAACTACTTTCGCAAAACGATTTTGCGATGAGGTTGGCCTTTCATCGTCTTTTTTGGCAGGTTGAGATGCTTCTGCCGATTTAGGGCTTCTTCCCCTTTTGAGAACTGTCACGTAGCGGTCCATCCCTAGCTGGATCTTATAGCCTTTTTACACTTACGTACATCTTGCAGGAACGCATGGAATATGTTAAAAATGTAAAACTTGCGTTTACATTTGTAACATCTTTCATCCATTAATTTTTACTGTATTTAAGACGCCAAGTGATGACAGATAAAATAATGAAAAAAATTATTTTAACAGAATTTTTATTTTCAAAATTATTGAAAAATAAAAAAATAAATTTAAATAAAATAAAAATTGTATGTAAATATACATTAATTGTTTAATTTTCTGCCTTTGCGAAATTTACAAAATGCATGCATGTTGTGTGTATGTATATTCCATTTGTATTAACAAAACATATGCACACACACACACACATATATAGTTCTAATTGTTTACAAGACGTAATTATATAAGATGACGTTAAGAAAGCAAATCAATACTTTTTTTTATCCATGTTTTATGCTTTTTATGTCAAAAACATGTTTTTGAAATGTCGTTTTTGTTGAAGACATAATCTCACCTGATAAAAACAACCTTTCATTGTATACATTGTTGTTTTTATTCAACTTCGTTCACTAGTGATGACACCAAAATAATCGAAAAATGATAAGTGAAACCAAATGATTTAGGAACATATTTTAAAGATGACGAAAAAAGTTGACACACAAACCTGTATAATTCATATAGAAAGATCATAACATTTTTGAAAATTGATGAAAGATGTAAGTGTAAAAAGGCTATTAGGTGCCGATGCCAGTGATGTTATACACGTTTTAAAAAAGTCTTTACACAGTCAGAAAAAAATCCCTATTTCTCCCTACGCGCTCAAAAATTTGTCACTACAAAAATCCCTACTTTTTAATGCAAATATAAATCAACACAAATAAAAGGAAACAAACGTATGTATTAAGGTTTTATAAAAGTAAAATTTATTTCAAATTTTTGCACGTACATTATATAAACGTATATAAATAAACACATAAATAATAAAAAAGGCGAACTGATAACAGCTCAGGTGACTCTTTTTCGCTTCTTGATTTTGATCAAGTTACTTTGTCAAAGTTGCTTATTTTCGTGTCTTATAAATTTGGGTTTGTTTTTAATTGTGCTAAATTTTGTAAAAATTATTTTAAATTACTTAGTAAAAATTGTGTAATAATTGTTTAAATTTTAAAATAAAATTTATATTGAAGTGCAATTTTTTTATAGCAATATTGTTTTTTTGCAAGTGTGTGTTTTATATTGTGTGAATTTTGAACTAGGCATTTTTTAAAGCGAATTGAGGCGGCACTACCTTGTATGAATTCGCCTTGCACATAAATAAACAAAAAATAATAATAAACATTACAGCAAAGGGTATAAATTCATTTAAATCACAAATCGTTAATAAAACAAAAGAGAAATTTGTGGTTTGTACTTTTGGGTTGTGTTTTCTTATAAAAAATAACGTTAGTTTTGAACGATTTTTTCCTCATAATCGTACAGTTGTGAAGCCATTTGTTTTAATTGCAATTCCTTACACCTGAAAGGGTAACAATATATAGATTCATTTTGTAAAAGAGATCCCAACATGCATTTTGTTTCCTTAAAGCAAGCCGAGGAATCTGAAGACGACGATAAATTCATTTTACAGAATACATAATGTATATTAATTAATTCAAGATCACTGCTCAAATGGCGGCAAGCAGGTACTCAAAAGAAATATGACAGTATGCAATGTTGCCGTTACAACAATTTTACGAGTTTTTTGTAGAAATTGAAAAAAAGTGCCAGTTTAATAAATTTTTGCAAAATCCCTACATTTTGACGATTTAAAAAAATCCGTCTTTTTTCCCACGCTTGGTTTTTTAAGACGAAAATCCTTACGAATAGGGATTTTTCCCTACGTATAACATTACTGGCCGATGCAGAAATTAAGCTTGATGCGACTTTAGCAGCTGCAGGTTTAACTTCAGAATTTGATAACGGTGACCGCGACAAAGTTGGTACCTCAGAATTTTTTGTATAATTATTAAATAGAGATTGGGCTAAATTAGTCCCTTGTTCAGTACATTTATTCAAATTAGGCGCACTTGAACTTAGATTGCTTGTAATTATTTTTGGTCTTAAATTTAAATAATTTCTATTATATTCAGGGTATCTTATGTTCTCATTGCTAACACTTGTGGAGCTTAACACAATGTAAGCATTTCGGCTTTCAGGCCCACTGTCACTACGATTACTGTTACTCATTAACAGTTCGCTTGTTTTTTAATTTAGTTTGTTGTTTTTGTTTTTCTTTTCTCACTACTATGTGTATATATGTACCTATATTAATAAATTCGTTTGCCACTTATTACTAGTATCACCTATTACCAATATTACACTCGCGTAGACACGTCCGTATACTACGAGATTAAGAATACAAAACACGTCTAACTCTACGAATATGAGCGCTTCCGCTTTTACACCAACCAACCAACAACCAAGTGCTGCAGACTCTAACACCCTTGCCCGACCGGCTAGTCCAATGGACACTTCAACTTGTAAAAAAAAATAAATGTTTAAAATAAATTGTTTTTCTGTACTTATTTTAAAATCGGTAAAGTGTGCAATTCATTGACCAGGTGAAGTTAAAATCACAGCTGATCTATTTGCTTGCCAAAATCGAGGTTGGGTTGTCAAATTTGTTTATGTTAACATTATTTTTTAACATATCAGGCAACATCGCGCGCACAGCCCTAGACTGGAATCCACAGGGCAGCCGCAGAAAAGGAAGACCGGCAAACACGTGAAGACGTTTGGTAGACGCTGAACTCACAGAAAATGGACACATGTGGGCAGAATAAAAAACTTAGCCACAGATCGGACGAAAGGTTTTGTTACGGCCCTATGCTCCTCCTAGGAACTATAGGAATTATATATATATACTTATAAGGTTAAAATGAAATTTATATACTCACCTCCGTCACTTTTGCTACCATAGCTTCCCACACATACAGATGTAAAAGTGTATTTCGCATCGCACACTCTCATTAGCACTAAGCTGAAATATTTTTAATAGTTATAAAAACATGGAACCAGAAGTTTCAACTACTATTGTACGTATTGTTGATTTGCTTAGCTTGTGACTCTAAGCTATTGACTATAGCGAACAACTATGACAGATAACTGTGTATTATAAAGTCATTTTTTATTTGTACCTTCTGGTAAATTAAAGTTTATACTTACAGAAGGGTTATTTCCAGTCTTCCTTCTGCACCAATTCTCTGTCTTGGTTTAGTTAACTTATCACGCACTATAGACAATAACAATTTAAACACATCGCGGGTCATACTTGTGAATAAAAAAATTTTCTTCATCAATTTTCTTTATATTAATGAAAACCTTTTTATTGTACCCGGCGATTATGTAGTCCCTGTTAATAGAGCGAATACTCCATGTTCTAACACGTTTTCGCTGAGTTTTTTTATACTTTCTGTTTAAATTTAAAAGATTTAAACCAATAAACAATTCTTCTACATCCATTTAAAATTAAAACACAGGCTTTTTTGAAAAATATTTTTAAATTTCTTTATTTGCCTTTACTAATGCTATTTTGTTTATAAATGTCAAAAAAAAATGTCACGTTTTTAAATGAACCAACGGCACCAACGTGTTTACAGTAAGTTACATTACAGTAACGTTGCAGTAACGCTCGGATAACTACGACTTCAAAGTACGGAAAATGCGTTCAGTTTCGCTTTTTGCTTAAGCAAATAAAACTTAACGAAAAGTTCTGTTTTTATTTGCACAAAATAAAAATAATTACATTAAAATTTAATAAAACCAGAAAAATTTGGCGTTCTTACCACCTTTGTATTTATTTTCGTTTTTATATATGTAGCTCTCTACCTGCTAAACACAAGCTATTTCCGCTTTCATAACAAAAACAGTTCAAAAATAAACTCAAAATAAATATTATAAACAGTTCAACCAAATAAATGTTAAGCTAAAGGAGTGGGCTTCTATAAAACCCATGATAAATTATTATATATTTATGAAACTTAATTGAACCAATTTCTTCATATGAGCGATATCGATCAGTCCTAATAAAACTCAGTATAAGAGTTTTTATCGTAAGGCTAAGTTTTGGTCCATTTGTTTGTGCCATTGTTACGAAGATTCATCAATAATAGGATAATTTCGTGCAAACTGCAACTTAATACTCATCCCGTCGTGATGTTTCATCCATGACAATGGCGCTCAATTACGCCAACGGGTTGATTTATTTTTGGTATGTTACACGTACACGTTTGCAACTGTAGTGCATTAATAGGCAACTAATACTATTACATTTGTTTTTGTATATGTACAGTTTTAGATAATATTAATTCCATATTGTTAGTATAATTCAACAGACAAACGATAATCATCCGCCTTGTTTGAAAGCTCATCTGAAACTGATTAAAATTTCTAATGCTTTGTATACTTGCAGTTAAGAAAAAAACAGGGAATTTGCGCGCCGCGGCGTTGCAGAATGCCTATCAATGCTGTAGTTTATATGGGGTATATATTTGTGGGATCTCTATAAAAATCTCTTTTCGAGTGGTATATGTTTTGTCTAAACCATAAAACAAGTTAGATCGCTCTATTCGGCTGTTGCAAATCTTATGTAACCTTCACATTGGTCTTTTTGTTTACCCAGGCCGACTGGGGAAGCTATGGACGGTTTTACATAATTTTTGTGAGTTTTGTATGGCAACTCCCCTACGTGATTGAGATTTTATTCCTCTAAGGGCGATTCCGAAATAGTTGTAGGGTTTTTCCCCTTATGTTTTCCAATTTTGTATGGCAACTATATAAGGGGCTAAAGATTTGAAGTAATCTGTTTCAAAAAAAATGTTTAGGAAGAAAAGTTAATTGGAGTCGGTCTTATATTTGACCTTTGTAGGTGTACCCTGGAAGCTGTGGGAGCGATTTAAAGAAATTAATGAAAACTGTATGGCACCCCAGTCAGGAGGCGGAAATTGGGTGTGTAGTGATGTTGACACTTTGCACTGCAGGGGAATTAGAATACAATCGCTCATGCACTGCAGGGCTACCTGAATTATAAGTAAGTGTGTAGTGTAAACCATGTGTGGGAAAAATACTGAACCCAACTTGAGTTTGTTTTGACTGCGAGTCGTTGGTCATAAGAACACAAATTGTTTAAGTATGAATTAATTGTTTACTACTAAGTACTGCCCGTTCTTAAATCACCTGAAGCGTACATAATAAACTCTTTATTTTTAGAACTTTAAACCAGACTTTTGCAGAGAAAACATTGTAACCAGTAACTTTAGTGTTACTTCTCACGTTGCCCAAAAGGTTGGTTTTTACCACAGCAAATAAATACGAATTTGAACACATTTTAAAGCCCGTGTAGTTTTTTGATTTGACAAAATATTTCTGGCCGCCCACACCCCAACATATTGGTCCTTCGAACCGGATCAAAAGCCGAATATTTTGACAAATATTTTAATTTCAGTTATATCTTAAAAAACCCCCAACAATATTATTACTCCCGTGGATTAATCACTCCTGTGGAATTTTACCCCCCATATAAGTGTGCCAAATTAAAAAAGGAGCTTAAAATCAGCCGCAAACTAAAACAAACCTGCAAAAAAAAGTAAGTTTTAACAAAATAATTTTATTCAACAAAACAAAAGTGCAAAAAATTTACATATGTACATAAGTTTCAAAAAAAGAAATCGCGCATAAGGTAACGAAAAAGAATTTCAAAAACAAATTACGCATAAAAATATAACTGCAAGTCTTATTGTCTGTACAGTTAAATTTTATAATAACAAAAAAATTCCTCCCGTAACTTTAAACAAATTCCACAAGTTAAGTAATAAAGAAGAAATAAATAAAATCTGTTAACAAATTGTTAGTTACATTTTGTTCTCTTATCACAAGTGTTAACCTTTCGCGAGTGTATGAAGAGCTTTCATTTAACAGAGATCGAACACAACTTTAGCCTAACAGACAGGTATAAACAAAAGTTTTTAACTCATTTGCAATCTTAAGTTGTGCTGTAGGAACAGAGAACATCGTTTAACCTTTATGTCTACAACCAAAAATTTTTCGTCAAACATACAACCATCATACCCGGGTAAGCATTGCTGTTTGGTAAGGAATTTTGTTTGACATATCGTCTGTTTCATGTTTTTGTCGCTAGTTTTAGTTAGCTGTAACCCATTACATGACAATTAACGTCGCTTAGACTTCTTATCCACTCAGGGGGCAATTTACCCTGGCCTGGCGTCTTCTGTGGAAAGAGAAAAAAATCAAAGCGAACGAGTTTCTAAAGATTTGTGTTGCAATCTCTTTCAAGGAAGTCAAAACGTCATTTGGGACAAATTTTACAAGTTTCGGTTTGACTTTTACGTTGATGTTAGACCACAATTTATCATTATTAGGAACAGTAAGGAAACTCAGAACATTTGTTCCAGCTGAGTTCTCAACCCCAAAGGGAAGGGTAGTTGGGTTATCAATCTTAGGATTCAGCAATAATATTAGTACGTGCTCCCATATTAAAAAAAAAACGAATTGGTTGTGCTTATCTCAACTACTCACTACAGCAGTGATATTCAAGGTCCAAAAAGTAAACCATTAATAATATTGCATTACAATAAAAGCAAAGGTGGAGTTGATAATATGGGCAAATGTCTAGAAGAATACACAACAAAGAGGAGAGCTATTAGATGACCTTTAGAATGTTTTATATTATTCTTGAGGTGGCAGCATTTGCAGTTATATTATATATATTTAAAATAACTCGCATCTAAAGGTATCAGCAAATTGTAGAAGAATATTTCTTCAAGTACTGAGTGAACAATTGCCTATGAAGCAAATTGAACACTGCTCACAAAATCCTCAAGAAATGAAGCATTTTTCGTCCCGCGGTGGAAAAGAAAGTATTTTAGGGGATCCCGTAATATTAGAAAACCACGCAGTTCGTGCTGAAGAAGAACGAGATCATTCCGAAAGACCTAAGCATTATAGAAATCGTTATGTGTGTGAAAAAACGAGACGAAGAAGAAAAGCTTGCAAAAGCTAGCAGGTGCACAACATTCAGAGGATATTACTATTTGTAATGTATTCTCAAACTAAAAAAAAGTATGTAAACTTTTTAAAAATGTTCGAGTCTTTTTTTGTACAAATAAAATAAAACTATAAAACGTAATTATTTCAAAATAAAAAACCAATCTATTTTGGTACATTAAAAAAATCATGAATCTATAGTGCCTACCCAGGTAAGTCTTTTGTATGTTTAAGGGGTATGTTTCAAAAACGGCCCATAGATTTCCCCCTAAAAAAATTTTTTTTTCAAATTTATTTTTAAAAGTTAAAAAACAATATTTTAGAAGCATATTAAAAATTTCAAACCGATATCTTACCAGGGTGTGAAGTTATATCGAATTGAAAACAGAAAACTTACCCGGGTATGTGGTTGTAGACACAAGGGTTAACAGAGTGATACTTTTTTTTTAACAAAACACAACATCTGAACCATAATCACTGGAAGTTGTAAATAAACGTAAAGAATACTTGTTGTACCGACAAGTCTACATATGAACATACATAAACATCAACTCATTTTTTAAGTTTATCTTCCTTTTGGTATCTTGTCGGACAATTTGCATCTGCAAGTTGTTGCACGCTTAGTTCCAAAGAACTTATCCACGTCTAGTACTTTCGGCATGTTAAAGAAAGGTATTACGACCAGCTCAGACGGTCCAAGGCATTGTTCGGTACCCCAATGGAAACGTGCAATCATAGCAAATACATGCCTTAAAATTAAAGCCTAAAAGAGCAATAATGTTTACTTACAAAACAAACTCGAGAGTGGTGGTTTTCTCTCAAAGGGTGAATGGTTCCCTACCCTAATAGTACAATTTGCACTACGCCTATGGCAATTTAAACACCCCATATTTTACAATTAAATTGCCCCTTTTAAATAATGTAACAAGATCTTAATTCATTTTTATCAATTTTAAATGCATTTCCCTTTTATTATAACTTTAGAAATTCATTGTATTGTATATTAACATATTAAACAAAAATTAACTTGATAAGCTTATTAAACCAAATTTAAAATTATATACAGATCGTATGAATTTTTTTCTCTTCTCTTTTAGCTACTTAATGCGTTAATCATTTTAATTAATTACTATTCATTTATAGTATATATTTTTTTTTAGTGTACAAAAATATTATATATATATAGGTATATTAACAATACTGTAAAAATTTACTTACATATGGTTTGTTGTAATTATAAATTGTTGGATGCTTACAAAATTTTGAAGTTCATGATGATCGTTGTAATGGCCATTCAGCGAGTCATGACGAATTACATAAAACATATTTAAATTACTCTGAAAATGATTTAAGTATTAAATTATGAAAATGGTATACATAAGTATATAATTTACAAAGAATTATTTATGTTCTAAATACCTTTTAATCAACAGTTTTACAAATATAAAAATACGATATCATTTACCTCTAATTTATGTTACATAACCCAAGGTTTGGACAATTGGGTTCACTTGCTTATTTCTTTTTATTATTGATATAATTTTATTTTTGTTTTACAACTTTTTATTAGTAATTAATGTGTACATACGTACATATGTTGTTGGCGTTCGTCTTTTTTTTTTTGTAGGGAGTTGTTGTTGTCTGTGTAGATATTTTATTTCTTCTCTGCAGCTTTCGTCTTCATTCATAAATTAATTCTTTTTTAATTGCTTATTTTTGGAGACTTTTTACTAAATTGTCCATTGACATATTACTCCAGACGAAAGTTTGAATCAATGAAAAAAAAAACAAATGAATGGATGGAAAAAGCAGGAATCGTATCTGTGCGTAATTAATGCACCCAGTAGAAAATTTAATTGAATTTCGGTGCAATACGCTTATATTTATAAGGAATTTTTTCTTTTCTTCTTTTGGTAATTGTAACCCTTCCAAAATGATATGGCTGCAATAATTATCACGACTTTTATTAAAATACCTAACCTCTAATTATTTCTTATATTTCTTTTCTTACCTTAGTCCATATAAAGCGATGGTGAATTTTATTTCAATTTAATAAATATTGCTAATTTAATTTATGGCTAGCTTTGTTTTTACACTTGGTTCAAAAAGAAAAGAAATTTACTGCCAGATTTTCTATAAACTTTCTGATTTTTTTTTTCTGCACTTTTATTTATTAAGTTTTGTCTTAATACCTTGAACACGCTTTGCCAATTGAACAGGAAATTCCACAAGTTAAGTTAATTAAGGTGAGCATGACTTAAAAGATATTCAGAAGCTTAAACAAATCAATGTTACCAGATTTACATTTAACCCTCAAACGTAATATCAATTATGTAATGTTAGGCACCATCAAAATTTTTAAGACAATCAAGGTTAAGGTAAAGCAAAAAAACTATCAGTTATATTTATTATTGATTTATAATGAGTAATAAAACAATTTCATATTATATTTTCCCCTGTTTTGTTCTTAAATAAAAATCAAGAAAAACTTAAATATTTCAAACAAAAAAAAATTTGTAACAAAACTGCTTTGTTATAGAGAAGAATATACTTATACATATTATTTGATATAACGAACAGTAGCTCGAATTTCGTTTGGCCTAAACGTGTGGCTCGACCCACAAAAGCCGGGCAATACTTATTACTTTTTTAGGTCCGTGGCATGGTATCGACCCACGTAGTTACCTCTCAAATCCTCAATATCGTAAAGAGAGTTACCGACTCGTGATCGGATTCTACATTTTACATATTTTGGCATGAATTTTGAATTCAATCTTTTCGACTGGTTACTTAAAACATGATTTTTGCGGAAAACAGTTTGCCCGTCATCAAAGTTAATTTTCCTTGATCTAAGATTATAATATTTGCTAGCTTTTTTATGCGCTTCATCTAAATTTTCTTTTATTTTATCCCTTATTCTATGGAGCCTATCGGCATTTGTTGCTACATCAACAAAATCGTAATTAAGACTGTTAATTTTCTCCAGTATTTTATATTCAGAACCGTGATGACACATATTTTGGCCAAAAAGTGCATAATAAGGGGAACAATCGATAGAGCTATGATAATCGCTTCTTAAAATTGACAAAATTGTAGGGATGTGTTTATCCCACATTGAGTGATCCTTATCATTTTGCAAAAAACAGCGTAGTTTAGTGATAATTTCCCTATTTACACGTTCTGAAGCGTTAGCCTGGGGAGAATAAAATCCGGTTTTAATATGTCCAATGCCATATAGTGAGAAAAATTCGTTCATATCACTGGAAATGAACTGCTTGCCATTGTCACTATGTATAAACTGTGGTACACCGAACGTTGGAAAAACTTCAGTCTGGAAAAATAAAATAACGTTTTGGGTGGTAGCGGCTCGCATTGGTTTTAGAAAAACGAATTTGCTCAAATGATCAAGACATATAAATAAGTAAGAATTTTGCGCTTTTGAGCATGTATAAGGTCCTAGAAAATCACAAAATAGCCTTTGGAATGGCCTAAACGTTTGAAACTGCTCACCCATTTGCGGTCTTGAAATTCTGTTATTACTTTTTACTAATTTGCATATATCGCACTTTTCTATGTAGTCTTTTAAGTCTTTAGACATTGTCGGCCAGAAATATTTTTGTCTAAGTCTTGATAAAGTTTTTGAAAATCCACCATGGCAAGACGTAAGAGAATCATGTGCATAAGTCATTGCAGTCTTAGTCAGTGAAATTGGTAGCCAAAGCCTCCACGTATTTTCTTCCTTATGGTCAAGACCTCGCCTAAACTTTACTCTCTTAAAAATTAGGTTTTCCTTTACGCATAAATCTGGCAAACTTTCACTATTATCAATAACAGTTTTTCTAATATTTGCATATTCCGGGTCATTAAAATCAGAAGAATTAATTTCAATTTCACCTTCAAAGCTCAACTCATCAACATCAAATCGTGAAAGGGCATCAGGGACTACATTCAGGGACCCTTTACGATGCTCAATTTGGAAATCAAACCGCTGAAGCTTTAGGCTCCACCTCGCCAAACGACCAGACAAATGCTTTTGACGCATGAGCCATTTGAGGCTGGCGTGATCAGTAATGATTCGAAAGGGCAATCCCTCAATATATGGCCTAAACCTATGAACAGATATTACGGCTGCAAGGCACTCTAGCTCTGTGATCGTATAATTCTGCTGAGCTTTATTCAACTTTTGCGAAACGAATGCAATTGGGTGTTCTTTATTCTGATCATCAAACTGAATTAGTACTCCCCCTACACCAATTTTTGAAGCGTCACATTGAATGACAAATTCCCTTGAAAAATCAGGTTGAGCCAACACTGGCGCTGACGATAGGGCTAATTTTAATTTTTCAAATGACTCTATAGCATTATTGGTCAATTTAAAAGGCTTGTTGGATTTCTTCAAGCAATCAGTCAGAGGACCACTAAGACTTGCGAAATTTTTAATAAAGCAACGGTACCAGTTTGACATGCCTACAAATCTTCGAACCTGACGTGGAGATTTCGGAATTGGAAAATTATTAATGCTTTCAATTTTTGAATTATCAACCTTTAGACATCCATGACCAACAATATATCCCAAGTATTTTATTTCTCGCTGACAAAACTTGCTCTTATTCACATTGATCGTAAGTTTGGCAGCTCTTAGGCATGCAGCTACTTCACTAAGAATTTCACAGTGAGAATCAAAAGTATCACTACAGACAAGAAGGTCATCTAAGTAAATGAAAACTTTTTCCCTAAGGCGCGAAGGTATTACTTTATCCATTAATCTACTCATGGTTTGTGGACCATTGCATAGACCAAATGGCATAAATTTGTACTGGAAAAGAGGCTTACCTGGAACAACAAACGCTGTTTTCTCTTTCGAAGATTCTGACAGACGGATTTGAAGGAAAGCGTCCTTTAAATCAATTCCACTAATGTAGTGTGTGTCCTTTAGCCTGCTGAGAAGGCCATTAATGTGTGGTAAAGGATAGGAATCCTTTTTAGTCAAGGCGTTAAGTTGGCGCGAGTCAATACAGAGCCTAACTTTCCCCGGTTTTCGAACTAATACTACAGGTGAGCACCACGGAGAGTTAGACTCTTCAATTACGCCCATAGATAAAAGGCGCTCTATTTCTTGAAATGCCTCAGCCTGCCTGGGAGGTGACAACGGGTAGTGCTTTGCCTTTATAGGGGGTGAATTACCCGTATCTATATGATGTTCGAGAAGGTCTGTACATCCAAGGCCGTTTTTTCCGAATGAAGGGAATTCGAGGATAACACTGTCTAACTTTAGTTGTTGCTGAGGTGTAAGGGTATGAAAATTTGAATCCATTTCATCAGATTTTTGTACTTCTGAAATGCTTGGTATAATATCTGGTGCGAGAGCATATTCTCTCCAGAAATCAACACCGAGATATACCTTTTGTTGTAAGCTAGGCACTAAATAGAAATAAATATCCTTACAAACATTTTTAAATACCACAGGAAGTGTACAAAAGCCAAAAACCCTTTGTTTTTCACCATTTGCCGTAGATAACGTGGATTCGAATTTCCTAACTTTTATATTATTTCGTGAAATAAATTCTAGGCAATCTTTTCCTAGGGCAGAAATATTTGCTCCTGAATCAAGCAGTCCTAAAAATGGTGTGCCTAGGATAGTTATTTTTGCAAATGGACGACTGTCTTCTCCTGATAGTATAGTGGATTCAATTTTTTTACGAATTGTATTTCTCAATTTATATCTTTCCCTGCATTTAATGATTCTGTTTGATAAGGGTTTTCCTGTCATTGAATTTTTACTATTTTTACTATCATCAGTAGTGTTTATATGACAAGATAAATTTTCATTGGCGTATAACTTGTTTTGATTCCTTTGATCTGCACTTGGTTCTCCTTTAATTTTTCCCTGAGAGATTATTGGTTCATTAATAACTAAATTTAAATTATGATGATTCTGTTGAAATGGAATTATTTTACTAAGGTTATCAAAATCTAATTTTGAGTTTTGTCCAGACCAGGATTTCGTTGCTCTATGCGAGAAGTCCCGGTATTCATCTCGCCGCGTTTCAAGTTTTTCTGGTGGTCGTTAGGACATTTAGTTGTCACAAAACCTTTCAAACCGCATTTATAACAGAAAATGTTTCTTACTTGATCTGGGCAATAGATATAAGAATGGCCCATTTCTAGACAATTCCAGCACTGGATTTTTGAATAGTCCATTTTACGTCTCTGGAATTTTAAGGCTTCTACTTGAGGGTCGTCCTCTAATTCTTTGTCAGAATTTTCCTTTAACTCTAATTCATTAACATGCCTAGCCGAAGAGTATACTGAGCAACCTTTACTTTCCCTAAGAATTTCTTCCCCTTTTCTTGCCATATCTCTCAATTCATCAAGTGTTCCAGGGTGTGAATTGAAGAGCATAAATTTTAAGTTTGTATTAACGTTCTTCTTCAGAATTTCTATTAATGACTTTTCAGGTATAGGATCTCTCAACCTTGAATTCATCGAAATTATAGTTGAGTGAAAATCATCATAACATTCCTTTTGGTGTTGTTTTCTTAAGGATATTTTGAGAATAATGTCGTGATCACTTTCCAGGTTTCCAAATTCTTTGGTTAAGGCATATTTGAGTAATGGATAGTTTGCATTTCTATTTTGTTTTGTAAATAGCCAAAACCAGGTTTCAGCTTTACCACTTAAAAATACATGAAAATTAGCCATCAAGTGATCATATGAACACTTGCTTCGCTCACAAAGAGTTTCTATTTTAAATAGGAAATCGGACACTGGAGTGCTTCCATCGTAAGAAATTTTCCATTCTTGTAAACGAATATTCGTATCGTGGTTGGACGGTATATGGGCATTTTGAGTGCAAAATGGTCTAAAATTCCCTATTCCAGTAGTTCCTGGATTTGCGTTTGAATTATCTTTAATACTATGTTTGAGAGATTCAAATTCTCTACGGAATTCTTCTTGAGTATTTCGCAACGTCTGCTGGAAGAGATTTATCAAAGAATCCATAGAAACACTATTTGATTCAGATGCATTTACAGAATTATTTGGCATTGGTGCCGGCTCAAACGGTAACGCTTGGGCTATATCTTGGAATTGAGCATTTATGTTCTGTTGCTCCTCAATACTAAAATGAGAGGTATTCATAGCTATTTGGTCTAAATTTTGTTCACTTTGAAATCTACGATCGCTATGCGACAAATTTTTGACGCCTTTTGTTATGGCAGGGCTATGGACAACTTTGGTTGTATTAGAGCAATCTAAGTTTATAGGTATAACGTTTCTAGAAGGAGTGTGATTTCGTGGTCTTCCTCTATTAGACGTATTTGGTTGAGGAGGAGGAGGATTGGATTTAGAATTTCTGGTGTTCATAATAAGAAAATTTAAGCAATGTTACAACCTTATAATACTTATTAATGAAAATAATTGGGTAAAAAAAAATATAAGCTTTATAAAATGATTGAAATTGAATTTATTTACAATTTAGGGATGCAAATAAAACCGAACTTAAAATAAACAAAGACCTGTTACAATAATTAAAGTAAAAGATGCATCGAATAACTTACTTAGTGTGATCGTATCAGCTAGTTATTCGGACTTTCTATTACATTTGCGAAAAAGAATTTGGAGTGGTAATTTTATTTTCTTTTCTTCAATTTTTCTCTAATGCACATTAATATTTCATAAGAAACATTCTTAGATGAATGGACTAATAGAAAACAAATGAGAGGAAAAAAAAATTTGTTCATAACAAAGTCAACTGCAACGCAATTATCCAAGTTAAGTTTCTCTTAAATATATTGGGACTAATTGGCAAATGTTACAAACTGTATAGTTGCTGAAATAACTGTTATCATTTAATGCAATTACAATAATAAAAATACTTTGTTTCTAATATTTCAGACTCTTAAATGAAAACAATTATTAGGTGTAAATATTTCATTTTAAAACTATACTGAATTTACCAACAAAACTGTTTTGTAAGTAGACAATTTTTAACATAAACATTATTAGATGAAATATATATATATTTTTTTTTTTTTTAACTTGGCCTATTTTCTTATTATTGGAAATATATAGTCTATGTTGGCCTATTTCGTTGGGCGCCATCTATGTTGCACGCTTAGTTCCAAAGAACTTATCCACGTCTAGTACTTTCGGCATGTTAAAGAAAGGTATTACGACCAGCTCAGACGGTCCAAGGCATTGTTCGGTACCCCAATGGAAACGTGCAATCATAGCAAATACATGCCTTAAAATTAAAGCCTAAAAGAGCAATAATGTTTACTTACAAAACAAACTCGAGAGTGGTGGTTTTCTCTCAAAGGGTGAATGGTTCCCTACCCTAATAGTACAATTTGCACTACGCCTATGGCAATTTAAACACCCCATATTTTACAATTAAATTGCCCCTTTTAAATAATGTAACAAGATCTTAATTCATTTTTATCAATTTTAAATGCATTTCCCTTTTATTATAACTTTAGAAATTCATTGTATTGTATATTAACATATTAAACAAAAATTAACTTGATAAGCTTATTAAACCAAATTTAAAATTATATACAGATCGTATGAATTTTTTTCTCTTCTCTTTTAGCTACTTAATGCGTTAATCATTTTAATTAATTACTATTCATTTATAGTATATATTTTTTTTTAGTGTACAAAAAAATTATATATATAGGTATATTAACAATACTGTAAAAATTTACTTACATATGGTTTGTTGTAATTATAAATTGTTGGATGCTTACAAAATTTTGAAGTTCATGATGATCGTTGTAATGGCCATTCAGCGAGTCATGACGAATTACATAAAACATATTTAAATTACTCTGAAAATGATTTAAGCATTAAATTATGAAAATGGTATACATAAGTATATAATTTACAAAGAATTATTTATGTTCTAAATACCTTTTAATCAACAGTTTTACAAATATAAAAATACGATATCATTTACCTCTAATTTATGTTACATAACCCAAGGTTTGGACAATTGGGTTCACTTGCTTATTTCTTTTTATTATTGATATAATTTTATTTTTGTTTTACAACTTTTTATTAGTAATTAATGTGTACATACGTACATATGTTGTTGGCGTTCGTCTTTTTTTTTTGTAGGGAGTTGTTGTTGTCTGTGTAGATATTTTATTTCTTCTCTGCAGCTTTCGTCTTCATTCATAAATTAATTCTTTTTTAATTGCTTATTTTTGGAGACTTTTTACTAAATTGTCCATTGACATATTACTCCAGACGAAAGTTTGAATCAATGAAAAAAAAAACAAATGAATGGATGGAAAAAGCAGGAATCGTATCTGTGCGTAATTAATGCACCCAGTAGAAAATTTAATTGAATTTCGGTGCAATACGCTTATATTTATAAGGAATTTTTTCTTTTCTTCTTTTGGTAATTGTAACCCTTCCAAAATGATATGGCTGCAATAATTATCACGACTTTTATTAAAATACCTAACCTCTAATTATTTCTTATATTTCTTTTCTTACCTTAGTCCATATAAAGCGATGGTGAATTTTATTTCAATTTAATAAATATTGCTAATTTAATTTATGGCTAGCTTTGTTTTTACACTTGGTTCAAAAAGAAAAGAAATTTACTGCCAGATTTTCTATAAACTTTCTGATTTTTTTTTTCTGCACTTTTATTTATTAAGTTTTGTCTTAATACCTTGAACACGCTTTGCCAATTGAACAGGAAATTCCACAAGTTAAGTTAATTAAGGTGAGCATGACTTAAAAGATATTCAGAAGCTTAAACAAATCAATGTTACCAGATTTACATTTAACCCTCAAACGTAATATCAATTATGTAATGTTAGGCACCATCAAAATTATTAAGACAATCAAGGTTAAGGTAAAGCAAAAAAACTATCAGTTATATTTATTATTGATTTATAATGAGTAATAAAACAATTTCATATTATATTTTCCCCTGTTTTGTTCTTAAATAAAAATCAAGAAAAACTTAAATATTTCAAACAAAAAAAAATTCGTAACAAAGTTACACCTACGTTCAAAATCATACCCCATCAAACATTTTTACAAGAATACAACCATCAGTAAAATTAACTTACACATCTAGGGTAAATTTGTTTAAAGTAATGTTTATTGATTAAATGCGAAGTTAACAAGACTTAGTATATGAATGAACCGTATTAGAAACATTAATAAAATATAAACATAAGACAAGTATAACTAAATAAACAAAAAAAAACATAATAACCTTACTTATATAACCGTATACGTGTAGAAGCTTTGCACGTTTTAAAATTGTTACTTATTGCACTTTCTTATACTTATTCTCATCATACGCAAATATACAATTTTAATTTAACCTTCACCTCTATATATGTATGAACGTACATGTGCATACCTACTGCCGTGTTTAAAGAGAATCCTTTGTTGAGAGTTGCTTTTTTCATTATTCACATTTAACATTTCCACTCGGTAATACGAACTTTTCTCTCTAATATCGAACTCTACATATTTGGATTAATTTATTTAAGAGTTTCATCGCCTGCATCTAAGTTTTTTTTTCTAACCGTCAATAAAACACTGTTCCTTTCTACTTGCTCGAATCACTGCCCGTTGTCGGAAATTTGTGGCAATATCCCTGCTTGATGCTTTTATTCGGGCCTCTGACCGAGTGGTGGAATTTTAATCCTACTTCGAGGGGGCCCGCGTTGATGCTCATTCACTGCACAGCTTGGAAGTGCAAAAGGATAAAATTGTTCGGTTGTGGTCAAACTTTAGAACATGCTATGATGATATTCTTCATCAGTTTGACAAAGTTAAGGAAGAGGTCGAACTTGAAACTCTTAAGGCACGTTTCTACTCCACTTTTGAGGCCCATGTCAAAGTTCTTTCGAGATCGAATGAACTTTTAGATGGCCTTTGCCAAAAAAACTGTACCCAATCTGGCGGTTAATCCACTCACATCCCGTCTCCTTGATTCTACCCCTAACATTTCGCTGCCACCTGCTGACACCGAAATTTTTTATGGTGACTATCAGTCATGGCCTACATTCCGTGACATGTTCACAGTCTTATACCGAAATAGCAAACGTCTCTCTCCAGTTAAGAAAATGTGTCACGTAATTAAAAAGACACAGGGGAAGGCTCATGAGCTAATTAAGACTTGTCCGATTACCACAAAGTTTTCGAAATGGCCTGGCAAAACCTGGTGAACCGATACGAGAATAAACGGATATTACTAAACGCTCAACTTAAACTTCTTTTTAATATTTCTGCAATTGGCAAAGAAACTGGCAATAATATATGGCGAATTCAACGCACAATCAATGATTGCGTTACAAATCTCTCCCTTCTTAAAATCAATACTGAAAATTGGGATATCATATTCATATATGTTTGTTTAACTTGCTTGCCGGAGGTTACCCTCAGTATGTGGGAGCAATCTCTTCTGAGTAGCACATAGTTGCCTACACGGAAAAAATGGATGCATTTTTGACATCGAGATTTCAAACGCTCGAGTCAGTGGCTGATATTCGCACTAAATTTGCGAATCCCAATAGTGCAGGTAACAATAAATCCCCAACTACAAGAACACAAAATACCTCTGATCAAATGAAAATTAAAAGTTACCGTACAAGTATGTATATCCAATGACAATGTTCTCTTTGTAATGAAAGCCATCCTCTTCGACTTTGCCCTGTATTCCTGGAAATGCCGGTTGACGAACGTTTTGTTCTCGTCAAAAAGCAAAAACGATACACAAACTGCCTTGGAACCTCTCACGAGTTCAAGAAGTGCAAAAGCCAATATGTTTGTTATGTATGTAAACAAAAGCATCATTTCTTGTTCCATCGCTTAGAGAATGGACAAAGTCAGATACAGGGGAACCCAACGGTAAGCAGTCGAAACTCGGCTTCAACATCACACGCAAACTCAAATGGTACTTGTGGCCCTAGCCACCCTCCCCCATTACCTATTTGGACACTAGCCCCTCTACGTCAGCAGCAGCCCAGATACGTCAATCATATTTAATTCAATTACAGTCCACAACTAAGTCTTAGGTTTTGTTCGGTACCGCCCTCGTAGATGTATATTCTGACGAAGTTAAATATACTGTTCGAGCTTTACTTGACTGCGCTTCTGAAGCTACCTTTATTTCCAAAAGCTTCAACAAAAGCTTTCTCTGAGGACCCAAACATCACAAGGTCAAGCCCATGGTTTGAACGAAGTTTTAACAGCTACTTCGACTCAGCTTTGCCACATTCGGATAGGTTCGCCAGTTGTCACTTCTTTCGAAATCTACACAGATGCTTTAGTCGTCAAAAGGCTTACTGATCAACTTTCCTGTATGCACTGGAATATGGAGAATTTGCAGACTTTAGAATGGCTGACACATATCACCATAGATGTTCGGAGATTGATCTTCTGCTTGGTGGTGATGTTTATCCCAAAATTATTAGGAATGGTTTACGTTGGGAAAATAGTCAGGCGTTAGTTGCACAACAAACTGTGTTTGGGTGGATAGCAACCGGTAAAGTCGGCACTAATGAGTGTTTAGCTTCAATTTCCTCCTTTTATAATGAAATTGAAGAAGTTCCCTCGAAGCCTCATATATCTGATGAAGACATCTATCAATCGTCTACTTATCGCACTCAAGACGGTCGTTTTGTAGTTTCACTCCCATTCCGTTGTGAATACCCTGGTACCTTAAATATTGGTTCTTCACGCCTTATTGCCTTATTACAATTTATGCGTAATGAAACTAGGTTGACAAAATCCCCTCAGTCAAATCTGAATATGACCGCGTAATTTCCGAATACTCAACGCTGAAACTAATGACAGCGGTCACCCCATCTAATGCCAATAGCACATACTACTTGCCTCATCATGCAGTTATTAAGGCCGAAAGCACTACTAATAAACTACGGGTAGTATTTAATGCATCTAGCCCCTCTTAAAACGGAAATTGTTTAAACAACGTGCTATACCCTGGTCCAACTCTTCAATCTGATTTGCCAATGTTAATGTTACGTTGAAGACTTTTCAGATATGTCTTCAATGCAGATATTGAAAAGATGTATCGTCAAATCTTAGTCAACCCCAGTCATACCCCATTCCAGAGAATAGTTTTTAGAAGTTTCTCCGAGAAGGATCTGCGGGATTTTGAATTAAAAACCGTCACGTTTGGTGTCAACTGTGCCCCTTATTTAGCAATACGCACGCTCCTTGAGCTGGCAACAAACCCTGCTGTTTCGGGTATTCTCCGAAACTTTATGTATGAAGATGACGTACTGGCAGGTTCTCACATCCTTTCATCAGCACTAGACGCCAGAAATGAATTAATTGACGTTCTTCAATCAGCCAGTATTTCTCTACGAAAATGGACGGCTAACAATGATTATCTCCTTAAAGACCTCCCTTCTGATCACCAATTAGATGCAGAGTTTCTCAAATTATCCGACTCTAGCACCACCAAGACAATAGGCATGCGCTGGAATGCTGGCAAGCATCAAATTAACTTTAAACTCAAAAACTCCCCCGACAAAACCTTAACAACAAAAAGATCCGTTTTATCCGAAATTGATAAACTATTCGACCCCGCCGGTTGGCTGGCACCCAAAATAATCGTAGGAAAAATTATAACGCAACAGATATGGAAGGATAAAACTGACTGGGACGAAGATCTTCAACCCTCCACGTTAACTGAATGGCGATCATTTCTCGACGATTATGATAATATACCCCAAATACGAGTTCCCCGATTCGTCGTCTTTCACCCCTCATACTCTATCGAGCTCCATGGGTTTTGTGACGCTTCGGAGAAAGCTTATGCTGGGGTTTTATATATACGTGCCGAATATTCAGGTATATCCCATGCCATCTTCTCGCCGCCAAGACAAAGGTAGCACCCGTTAAGTTCGTTTCGTTGCCCAGAAAAGAACTTTATGGAGCTGAATTACTCGCTACCACAATAGAGAGGATCCAGTCCCAACTTAATTTAAAAAACTACATACTATTTATGTGGACAGATTCTTCTATAGTTTTAGCGTGGATTTAAAAAGCTCCCAATAGGTGGAAAACGTTCGTCGAAAACAGAGTGTCCTCAATCATCGACAAAGTAGGGAAAGATTCTTGGTTTCATGTCGATTCGAAAAGTAATCCTGCCGACCTGACATTCCGTGGAACCACTATATCCCAGTGGCCTCGAACGATCTGTGGTGGCATGGCCCAAACTGGTTACCTCTTCCTCATAGCGAATGGCCGAAAGACAAGGTAGCCAATTTTTCTACCGAAGAAGAGGCAAAACCAGTTCACACCTTCCTGGCTCCGTTGGCAAAAACTTAAAATTCTTCACCATCACTTTGCCCAAAGGTGGAAAGAAGAATACCTGAAAGAGCTCCACAAGCGGTTTAGTGGAAGTATCCCCAGCGCAATTACGCTATCGGCGATCTTGTTGTTGTACGAAAAGATAACTTGCCCTCTAATCAATGGCGATTGGGTCGCATTGAAAATGTTATACGCGGTAGCGATAACCGGGTTCGAGTCGCCGAAATACGAACTGCCAATGGCATAGTTACAAGGCCTATCGTGAAATTAGCCTCACTACCAAATCCTGAACACCAATAATATTTTTTCCCCATTTATTTGTAGCTCAATCGTGCCACATCCACTACGCAGAAGTGTCTCGCCATTAAACCAAAAACACCAGTCCAAATACCAACGTCACAGTTCTTCCAACCATGACTGCCGTCTATGCCACAAAGACCATCTACTCAGAAAATGCCTTAAGTTCAAACGGATGAACGTGTCGGAGAGGCTGAAGACTGTTAAAAAATATCGGTATTGTGAAAACTGCCTAGCCCATTCGAATCTAGGCAACCGTTACCAAAACACCAAACGGTGCCATAAATGTGAAAGCAAACACCACACTCTGCTTCATCGACATATGAGGCTCCGCGCTCCCAAACAAAACCCTGGGCGCTTCCAGTCATGTATACTCTAGCGTACGAGCGGTAACATTGCTCCCAACTATTGTGGTTGAAATTCACTTTGGTGATGGTTGGGGTAACGTCCGAGGTTTACTGAAATATGGAGAATTTGCAGACTTTAGAATGGCTGACACATATCACCATAGATGTTCGGAGATTGATCTTCTGCTTGGTGGTGATGTTTATCCCAAAATTATTAGGAATGGTTTACGTTGGGAAAATAGTCAGGCGTTAGTTGCACAACAAACTGTGTTTGGGTGGATAGCAACCGGTAAAGTCGGCACTAATGAGTGTTTAGCTTCAATTTCCTCCTTTTATAATGAAATTGAAGAAGTTCCCTCGAAGCCTCATATATCTGATGAAGACATCTATCAATCGTCTACTTATCGCACTCAAGACGGTCGTTTTGTAGTTTCACTCCCATTCCGTTGTGAATACCCTGGTACCTCAAATATTGGTTCTTCACGCCTTATTGCCTTATCACAATTTATGCGTAATGAAACTAGGTTGACAAAAACCCCCTCAGTCAAATCTGAATATGACCGCGTAATTTCCGAATACTCAACGCTGAAACTAATGACAGCGGTCACCCCATCTAATGCCAATAGCACATACTACTTGCCTCATCATGCAGTTATTAAGGCCGAAAGCACTACTAATAAACTACGGGTAGTATTTAATGCATCTAGCCCCTCTTAAAACGGAAATTGTTTAAACAACGTGCTATACCCTGGTCCAACTCTTCAATCTGATTTGCCAATGTTAATGTTACGTTGAAGACTTTTCAGATATGTCTTCAATGCAGATATTGAAAAGATGTATCGTCAAATTCCAGAGAATAGTTTTTAGAAGTTTCTCCGAGAAGGATCTGCGGGATTTTGAATTAAAAACCGTCACGTTTGGTGTCAACTGTGCCCCTTATTTAGCAATACGCACGCTCCTTGAGCTGGCAACAAACCCTGCTGTTTCGGGTATTCTCCGAAACTTTATGTATGAAGATGACGTACTGGCAGGTTCTCACATCCTTTCATCAGCACTAGACGCCAGAAATGAATTAATTGACGTTCTTCAATCAGCCAGTATTTCTCTACGAAAATGGACGGCTAACAATGATTATCTCCTTAAAGACCTCCCTTCTGATCACCAATTAGATGCAGAGTTTCTCAAATTATCCGACTCTAGCACCACCAAGACAATAGGCATGCGCTGGAATGCTGGCAAGGATCAGTTTAACTTTAAACTTAAAAACTCCCCCGACAAAACCTTAACAACAAAAAGATCCGTTTTATCCGAAATTGATAAACTATTCGACCCCGCCGGTTGGCTGGCACCCAAAATAATCGTAGGAAAAATTATAACGCAACAGATATGGAATGATAAAACTGACTGGGACGAAGATCTTCAACCCTCCACGTTAACTGAATGGCGATCATTTCTCGACGATTATGATAATATACCCCAAATACGAGTTCCCCGATTCGTCGTCTTTCACCCCTCATACTCTATCGAGCTCCATGGGTTTTGTGACGCTTCGGAGAAAGCTTATGCTGGGGTTTTATATATACGTGCCGAATATTCAGGTATATCCCATGCCATCTTCTCGCCGCCAAGACAAAGGTAGCACCCGTTAAGTTCGTTTCGTTGCCCAGAAAAGAACTTTATGGAGCTGAATTACTCGCTACCACAATAGAGAGGATCCAGTCCCAACTTAATTTAAAAAACTACATACTATTTATGTGGACAGATTCTTCTATAGTTTTAGCGTGGATTTAAAAAGCTCCCAATAGGTGGAAAACGTTCGTCGAAAACAGAGTGTCCTCAATCATCGACAAAGTAGGGAAAGATTCTTGGTTTCATGTCGATTCGAAAAGTAATCCTGCCGACCTGGCATTCCGTGGAACCACTATATCCCAGTGGCCTCGAACGATCTGTGGTGGCATGGCCCAAACTGGTTACCTCTTCCTCATAGCGAATGGCCGAAAGACAAGGTAGCCAATTTTTCTACCGAAGAAGAGGCAAAACCAGTTCACACCTTCCTGGCTCAGATTGAAAATACTGACCATTTCCAATTTTCCAAGGGCAATGCGTATTATCTGCCACTTATTTCGATTCTACTTCAAATGCAACAGACGACTACGTCACAAACTAAGCGCAGCCAATGAGCTCACACGTGATGAGCTCGACTATGCCAAGACCAGTATGATCATTGCCTGTCAAAAGTTATATTTCAGAAACGAATACAATTTATTATCTCAAGGCCTACAGATACCAAAGAAGAGTAACCTCTTAGTCTTTAACCTCTTCTTGGATTCCAATCGTATTATAAGAGTCAACGGTCGTTTGACTAATTCTCCCACGCTTAATTACGATGAACGGTTTCCCATTTTACTACCCTATCGTGCGCATTACACTAATTTTTTTAACATATCTCCACCATTACTAAATTCATGGTCAAAATGCCTTGATGCATAGAAAAATGCGGATGTACTTCTACGTCCCCCGGCTTAAGAATTTGATCAAAACAATCTTATCACAGTGCCGAGCATGCGTCATTAAGAAACGTCAAAAAAGCCAGCAACTCATGGCTGCTTTACCCCTGAGCGAACCGTTCTCACTCGCCCATTTACAAATACTGGTGTTGATTTTGCTGGACCTTTTGACATCAAAACATACGCGGGGCGACGCTGTAAGGTAGCAAAGGGTTAAGTTCTAGTGTTTGTCTGCTATTCAACAAAAGCCATTCACCTCGAAGCTACGAGTGAAATATCGTCTCAGGCCTTTTTAGCGGCCTTTGCGTGATTCTTTTCAAGACGTGGCTCCCCAAGCGCTATATACTCTGATAACGGGACGGCATTTGTAGGCGCCTCTCACATATTGGATACTGAAAAGTCAAACTTCCTAGCAACGTTAAGACGAAAATTACTTGCTAAAAATAGTTTTGTTATATTGAATTGGCATTTTATCCCACCTGGGGCGCCGCATATGGGTGGTCTCTGGGAAGCAGGAGTAAAAAGTTTTATGATGGTTCTGAAAAGGATTTCTCATAGTCAGAGTTTTACCTTTGAGGAGTTTTCTACAATGCTTGCGCGTCTTAACTCTAGACCACTCAGCCCGAACAGCGACAACCCCACCGACTCGGTGCTCTTACCCCCGGTTATTTTCTTATTGGAAATGCCTTATTACCACCCTCGGAACCGAATTAAGCGGATCATTCACTATCGTACGTAAACCGTTGGCAAAAACTTAAAATTCTTCACCATCACTTTGCCCAAAGGTGGAAAGAAGAATACCTGAAAGAGCTCCACAAGCGGTTTAGTGGAAGTATCCCCAGCGCAATTACGCTATCGGCGATCTTGTTGTTGTACGAAAAGATAACTTGCCCTCTAATCAATGGCGATTGGGTCGCATTGAAAATGTTATACGCGGTAGCGATAACCGGGTTCGAGTCGCCGAAATACGAACTGCCAATGGCATAGTTACAAGGCCTATCGTGAAATTAGCCTTACTACCAAATCCTGAACACCAATAATATTTTTTCCCCATTTATTTGTAGCTCAATCGTGCCACATCCACTACGCAGAAGTGTCTCGCCATTTAACCAAAAACACCAGTCCAAATACCAACGTCACAGTTCTTCCAACCATGACTGCCGTCTATGCCACAAAGACCATCTACTCAGAAAATGCCTTAAGTTCAAACGGATGAACGTGTCGGAGAGGCTGAAGACTGTTAAAAAATATCGGTATTGTGAAAACTGCCTAGCCCATTCGAATCTAGGCAACCGTTACCAAAACACCAAACGGTGCCATAAATGTGAAAGCAAACACCACACTCTGCTTCATCGACATATGAGGCTCCGCGCTCCCAAACAAAACCCTGGGCGCTTCCAGTCATGTTTACTCTAGCGTACGAGCGGTAACATTGCTCCCAACTATTGTGGTTGAAATTCACTTTGGTGATGGTTGGGGTAACGTCCGAGGTTTACTGAAATATGGAGAATTTGCAGACTTTAGAATGGCTGACACATATCACCATAGATGTTCGGAGATTGATCTTCTGCTTGGTGGTGATGTTTATCCCAAAATTATTAGGAATGGTTTACGTTGGGAAAATAGTCAGGCGTTAGTTGCACAACAAACTGTGTTTGGGTGGATAGCAACCGGTAAAGTCGGCACTAATGAGTGTTTAGCTTCAATTTCCTCCTTTTATAATGAAATTGAAGAAGTTCCCTCGAAGCCTCATATATCTGATGAAGACATCTATCAATCGTCTACTTATCGCACTCAAGACGGTCGTTTTGTAGTTTCACTCCCATTCCGTTGTGAATACCCTGGTACCTTAAATATTGGTTCTTCACGCCTTATTGCCTTATTACAATTTATGCGTAATGAAACTAGGTTGACAAAAACCCCCTCAGTCAAATCTGAATATGACCGCGTAATTTCCGAATACTCAACGCTGAAACTAATGACAGCGGTCACCCCATCTAATGCCAATAGCACATACTACTTGCCTCATCATGCAGTTATTAAGGCCGAAAGCACTACTAATAAACTACGGGTAGTATTTAATGCATCTAGCCCCTCTTAAAACGGAAATTGTTTAAACAACGTGCTATACCCTGGTCCAACTCTTCAATCTGATTTGCCAATGTTAATGTTACGTTGAAGACTTTTCAGATATGTCTTCAATGTAGATATTGAAAAGATGTATCGTCAAATCTTAGTCAACCCCAGTCATACCCCATTCCAGAGAATAGTTTTTAGAAGTTTCTCCGAGAAGGATCTGCGGGATTTTGAATTAAAAACCGTCACGTTTGGTGTCAACTGTGCCCCTTATTTAGCAATACGCACGCTCCTTGAGCTGGCAACAAACCCTGCTGTTTCGGGTATTCTCCGAAACTTTATGTATGAAGATGACGTACTGGCAGGTTCTCACATCCTTTCATCAGCACTAGACGCCAGAAATGAATTAATTGACGTTCTTCAATCAGCCAGTATTTCTCTACGAAAATGGACGGCTAACAATGATTATCTCCTTAAAGACCTCCCTTCTGATCATCAATTAGATGCAGAGTTTCTCAAATTATCCGACTCTAGCACCACCAAGACAATAGGCATGCGCTGGAATGCTGGCAAGGATCAGTTTAACTTTAAACTTAAAAACTCCCCCGACAAAACCTTAACAACAAAAAGATCCGTTTTATCCGAAATTGATAAACTATTCGACCCCGCCGGTTGGCTGGCACCCAAAATAATCGTAGGAAAAATTATAACGCAACAGATATGGAAGGATAAAACTGACTGGGACGAAGATCTTCAACCCTCCACGTTAACTGAATGGCGATCATTTCTCGACGATTATGGTAATATACCCCAAATACGAGTTCCCCGATTCGTCGTCTTTCACCCCTCATACTCTATCGAGCTCCATGGGTTTTGTGACGCTTCGGAGAAAGCTTATGCTGGGGTTTTATATATACGTGCCGAATATTCAGGTATATCCCATGCCATCTTCTCGCCGCCAAGACAAAGGTAGCACCCGTTAAGTTCGTTTCGTTGCCCAGAAAAGAACTTTATGGAGCTGAATTACTCGCTACCACAATAGAGAGGATCCAGTCCCAACTTAATTTAAAAAACTACATACTATTTATGTGGACAGATTCTTCTATAGTTTTAGCGTGGATTTAAAAAGCTCCCAATAGGTGGAAAACGTTCGTCGAAAACAGAGTGTCCTCAATCATCGACAAAGTAGGGAAAGATTCTTGGTTTCATGTCGATTCGAAAAGAAATCCTGCCGACCTGGCATTCCGTGGAACCACTATATCCCAGTGGCCTCGAACGATCTGTGGTGGCATGGCCCAAACTGGTTACCTCTTCCTCATAGCGAATGGCCGAAAGACAAGGTAGCCAATTTTTCTACCGAAGAAGAGGCAAAACCAGTTCACACCTTCCTGGCTCAGATTGAAAATACTGACCATTTCCAATTTTCCAAGGGCAATGCGTATTATCTGCCACTTATTTCGATTCTACTTCAAATGCAACAGACGACTACGTCACAAACTAAGCGCAGCCAATGAGCTCACACGTGATGAGCTCGACTATGCCAAGACCAGTATGATCATTGCCTGTCAAAAGTTATATTTCAGAAACGAATACAATTTATTATCTCAAGGCCTACAGATACCAAAGAAGAGTAACCTCTTAGTCTTTAACCTCTTCTTGGATTCCAATGGTATTATAAGAGTCAACGGTCGTTTGACTAATTCTCCCACGCTTAATTACGATGAACGGTTTCCCATTTTACTACCCTATCGTGCGCATTACACTAATTTTTTTAACATATCTCCACCATTACTAAATTCATGGTCAAAATGCCTTGATGCATAGATAAATGCGGATGTACTTCTACGTCCCCCGGCTTAAGAATTTGATCAAAACAATCTTATCACAGTGCCGAGCATGCGTCATTAAGAAACGTCAAAAAAGCCAGCAACTCATGGTTGCTTTACCCCTGAGCGAACCGTTCTCACTCGCCCATTTACAAATACTGGTGTTGATTTTGCTGGACCTTTTGACATCAAAACATACGCGGGGCGACGCTGTAAGGTAGCAAAGGGTTAAGTTCTAGTGTTTGTCTGCTATTCAACAAAAGCCATTCACCTCGAAGCTACGAGTGAAATATCGTCTCAGGCCTTTTTAGCGGCCTTTGCGTGATTCTTTTCAAGACGTGGCTCCCCAAGCGCTATATACTCTGATAACGGGACGGCATTTGTAGGCGCCTCTCACATATTGGATACTGAAAAGTCAAACTTCCTAGCAACGTTAAGACGAAAATTACTTGCTAAAAATAGTTTTGTTATATTGAATTGGCATTTTATCCCACCTGGGGCGCCGCATATGGGTGGTCTCTGGGAAGCAGGAGTAAAAAGTTTTATGATGGTTCTGAAAAGGATTTCTCATAGTCAGAGTTTTACCTTTGAGGAGTTTTCTACAATGCTTGCGCGTCTTAACTCTAGACCACTCAGCCCGAACAGCGACAACCCCACCGACTCGGTGCTCTTACCCCCGGTTATTTTCTTATTGGAAATGCCTTATTACCACCCCCGGAACCGAATTAAGCGGATCATTCACTATCGTACGTAAACCGTTGGCAAAAACTTAAAATTCTTCACCATCACTTTGCCCAAAGGTGGAAAGAAGAATACCTGAAAGAGCTCCACAAGCGGTTTAGTGGAAGTATCCCCAGCGCAATTACGCTATCGGCGATCTTGTTGTTGTACGAAAAGATAACTTGCCCTCTAATCAATGGCGATTGGGTCGCATTGAAAATGTTATACGCGGTAGCGATAACCGGGTTCGAGTCGCCGAAATACGAACTGCCAATGGCATAGTTACAAGGCCTATCGTGAAATTAGCCTTACTACCAAATCCTGAACACCAATAATATTTTTTCCCCATTTATTTGTAGCTCAATCGTGCCACATCCACTACGCAGAAGTGTCTCGCCATTAAACCAAAAACACCAGTCCAAATACCAACGTCACAGTTCTTCCAACCATGACTGCCGTCTATGCCACAAAGACCATCTACTCAGAAAATGCCTTAAGTTCAAACGGATGAACGTGTCGGAGAGGCTGAAGACTGTTAAAAAATATCGGTATTGTGAAAACTGCCTAGCCCATTCGAATCTAGGCAACCGTTACCAAAACACCAAACGGTGCCATAAATGTGAAAGCAAACACCACACTCTGCTTCATCGACATATGAGGCTCCGCGCTCCCAAACAAAACCCTGGGCGCTTCCAGTCATGTATACTCTAGCGTACGAGCGGTAACATTGCTCCCAACTATTGTGGTTGAAATTCACTTTGGTGATGGTTGGGGTAATGTCCGAGGTTTACTTAACCCATGTGCAGAGTTTTGTACCGTTGCAGAATTTTTGGTAACACGTTATACGCTGCCTGAAGAAACTATTGGCCCTGGCCGTTTGTGTGTTATTAAAATACGTCCTCGCTTTTATGATGATGGTCCTATTTTTAAAACAAAGGCAAAAGTGGTCAATGACTTACCACAAAAACAACCGAAAGACCAACTGGACGAGAGGGTAGTAGCATTATATACCAATTTACGCCTAGCAGACCCCCATTTCTATACAAATGCTGATATAGACATTATACTTGGCGCTGACATCTACCCACGACTCATCAAACCTGGCATTCAAGCTGAATCAGTTTGGTCTCCAATGGCCCAGGACACCGTCCTTGGCTGGACTATTATTGGCGAATTCGGAGTGTAATGTTCCATATCAGCATTGCACTTAAGTTTTTTTATAATAATCATTTCTATATATTGAATTGTTAATATACATATTTCCATTTTGTTATTGAATTTATTATACAATCCCATGCATATTTAGATATATATATAACCTTTATTTTATACCTCTATAAATGTAAATATAGCTATGAACATATCTATGAACTTTTTTGATATTATACTTATGTTACCTTAAGTTATTCAAAGCTTTAAAGTCTCTGGCTTTCGAAAATTGCACGCTAGCAAAGGGGCCGGAATGTTTAAGTATAAATTAATTGTTTACTACCTACTACTGCCCGTTCTTAAATCACCTGAAGTGTCCATAATGAACTCTTTATTTTTGGAACATTAAACCAAGCTTTTGCAGAGAAAACATTGTAACCAGTACCTTTAGTGTAAGTTCTCACGTTGCCCAAAAAGGTTGGTTTTTACCACAGCAAATAAATACGAATTTAAACACATTTTAAACCCCGTGTAATTTTTTGACTATTGAATATTTGACAAAATATTTCTGGCCGACCACACCCCAACAGAAATCATAAAACGCACTTGAAGATATCAAGTACCGTTGGGTATTACACACACACACATAAGCACCTAGACAGTGCAATGCATATAGTGGTGTCGGCACGCTTCAAATATCTTTTTATTACTAAAGTTCCCACGATGTAATAGTGTGGGACTTCCTGCTAAATTTTAAGTACTAAGCCATACTAAAGCGATAATATTAAGGAACTAAAATAAGTACTAACCATCTCTATAAGACTACTATATAAAAAGGCGCAGGATAATTCGCATGTGAAATTAAGAAAGAAAGATTCTTGTAAAGCAAAAAATAGAGAGGAAACAAATGGGCCAAATGCAAGAACCTCAGCCTTTAACTATTGAACAGTATAGGGCAAGACAGAAGTTTTGCCAACTGCCACTCCAAGAGAAAAAGGAAACAAACCCCTCAATAACGGTAAAAAAGAGGAGAGGAGGATACCTGCATACATTTAAGAAAGAAAAATCCCTTTTACTTCGAGAGACAAAATCAGAACCACCACCATCCTGGGAAACCGCTACTAGGATGTGACAACGAATAAACACACTGCAACTCCTTATCAAGCAGCACCTAAAGTCACAAGCAGCAAAAAATAATAATAAGGTATTTTATTTTAATTTTAAGTATACAATATTATAAAAAAAATTGTGTGCGTTAATTTGTATTACAAATATTTTTATTAAAAGATAACCAAAAAATATTTATAATAAAGAAAATCTTCATTGTAAGACGTAAATTTTGTAAAAACTTAACATTTTTTTCTCTCTAAGTATTCTTCAACTTTGTGATCCTTGTACTCAAAAAGAAAAAATAGAAATACAAATAAAAATTCAGTAATCATAATTAACGAAGTGACAGTAATTCAGGACAATTACAATAATAATAACAGTTACAATAATAATAGGATTGAGTTTCATATATCGCATTTATTCTTTACACAGTAGAGAACTGAAGAGGAAGTATGTTAGTAAGGCAAATGCATTAGACCAGATTTAGATGGATAGGTGGTAAATAATTAAGGAAACGAAAAGAGGAAATTCCTGGAAGCATACAAATGCATAAATAAAAATATCGGCTGTTTTTCTAAACGCAGTATGCTTTGCTTCACGAAATTTCAGCTTCTTCCATTTTACACAACTTACAGTTTTAACTGTGTTTCCAAAGCATTAGCATGGCTTTAAACACTCATTTGGGAGCGAAAGATATATTAGAAAACCTTCAGCTTTGCTGTCAGAAAGAATTTAAAATTTCGTGATGCAAAGCATACTGCGTTTAGGAAAACAGCCATCTATATAAAACCAGAAACAATCAGGAAGCATATAATTACCATTAGTAAATCGTTCGAGACAATAAGGCAAATAATATATAAGCATCAAGAAAAATTTACAAAGGAACATAAAAAGGACGTACTAGACACGTTTTGCCAATTACGCGACCAGCTAATTAATATATTGGCAAAATATAACGTTGCTCAGGGTATGTTTTGAGCAACGTTATATTTTGCCAATATATTAATTAGCTGGTCGCATCGAAAAGGAAATCAAAATAGATGTCAGAATAATCCTAATACAAGAACCGCATCCAAAATTAGAAATAATAGAGGAAAATTTCTCTAATTCCGATGGCTCGGAAAATTTCAAAATGACACAAACATTGGTCGAATTTCTAATACCGCTTTAAAACTCATTTGCTAGTTTGACAGGAAACCAGAGAATCTACGTAGTTTTTTAGATTCACTTCAACTAATAAATACAATCAAAGGAAATCATGAACAAATGGCAGTGACGTTAATAAAAACTAGGTTAAAAGGAACTGCTAGGATTATGATAGATAATGAAACAACTAGTGATGAAATAATGAGCAAACTTAAATCACCGTAAAAGGCGAATCGGTCAAAGTACTTTCCGCCAAAATAATGAACATACGGCAAAATAAGAGGCATTAACTAAGTCATTGGGAAGCACATATATATCGGAAGGAGTATCATGTGACTTAGCCAATAAATACTCTACCCAAGTTGCTGATATAGTTAGGTCAATTCAGTAGCATGAATGACGCTATTAGCAAGTTTGTTAATGTACGGAAGCTACCGGACAACAGAACTCAATATATTTTATTTAAGACAAAACACAAATAATTCTAATAAAAGTATCCACCGCAACAATAATGACAGGTTTCGTGGTAGAAGGGGATGTTCCCAGAATTTTAGATATGACAACTATCGCGGCTAAAGCGATAATATTAAGGAACTAAAATAAGTACTAACAATCTTTATAAGACTACTATATAAAAAGGCGCAGGATAACTCGCAAGTGAAATTAAGAAGGAAGATTCTTATAAAGCCAAAAATAGAGAGGAAACAAATCGGCCAAAGGCAAGAACCGAAGCCTTTAACTATTGAACAGTATAGGGCAAGACAGAAGTTTTTCCAACTGCCACTCCAAGAGAAAAAGGAAACAAACCCCATAATAACGGTAAAAAAGAGGAGAGGAGGATACCTGCATACATTTAAGAAAGAAAAATCCCTTTTACTTCGAGAGACAAAATCAGAACCACCACCATCCTGGGAAACCGCTACTAGGATGTGACAACGAATAAACACACTGCAACTTCTTATCGAGCAGCACCTAAAGTCACAAGCAGCAAAAAGGAGTAATTAAGTATTTTATTTTAATTTTAAGTATACAATATTATAAAAAAATTGTGTGCGTTAATAGCGATGCACCATTAGGTCGGCAGGCGTTACACGCCATTTGACCAAATTAATATTACAACTATTTTTATTAAAAGATAACCAAAAAAATTTATAATAAAGAAAATCTTCATTGTAAAACGTAAATTTTGTAAAAACTTAACATTTTTTTCTCTCTAAGTATTCTTCAACTGTGTGATCCTTGTACTCAAAAAGAAAAAAATAGAAATACAGATAAAAATTCAGTAATCATAATGTGTCAGTCAAAACAGAGTATAAATAGGTCAAATGCGAACGTCATTAACGAAGTGGCAGTAATTCAGGACAATTTCAATAATAATAACAGTTACAATAATAATAGGATTGAGTTTCATATATCGCATTTATTCTTTACACAGTAGAGAACTGAAGAGGAAGTATTTTAGTAAGGCAAATGCATTAGACCAGATTTAGATGGATAAGTGGTAAATAATTAAGGAAACGATTTTATATGAAAAGAGGAAATTCCTGGAAGCATACAAATGCATAAATAAAAATATCGGATGTTTTTCTAAACGCAGTATGCTTTGCATCACGAAATTTCAGCTTCTTCCATTTTACACAACTTACAGTTTTAACTGTGTTTCCAAAGCATTAGCATGGCTTTAAACACTCATTTGGAAGCGGAAGATATATTAGAAAACCTTCAGCTTTGCTGTCAGAAAGAATTTAAAATTCCGTGATGCAAAGCATACAGCGTTTAGGAAAACAGCCATCTATATAAAACCAGAAACAATCAGGAAGCATATAATTACCATTAGTAAATCGTTCGAGACAATAAGGCAAATAATATATAAGCATCTCTTAATCTCGTAGTGTACGGACGTGTCTACGCGAGTGTATATTTGTAATAGGTGATATTTGTAATAAGTTACAAAAAAAAATTGTTAATATACATACCTACAAGACATAAGTGAGAATCGAAAATAAAAACAAACTAAACAAAACAAAAAAACCAAACGGTTAATGAGTAACAGTAATCGTAATGACAGTGGGCCTAAAAGCCGAAATGCTTACATTGTGTTAATCTCAGAAAGCGTTAGCAATGAAAACATTAGAGACCCTGAATATAATAGAAACTATTTAAGTGCAAAACCGAAAACAAATACAAATAATTTAAGTGCAATTGTGCCTAATTTGAATAAATGTACTGAACAAGGGGCAAATTTAGCCCAATCTCTGTTTAAAAATTATAAAAAAAATACCGAGGTGCCATCTTAATCGCGGTCTTCTTTATTAAGTTCTGGTGTCGCACCTACAGCTGCTAAAGACGCTCTAGGCCCAATTTCTGCGTGTGCTCCTAAGATCCAGGTAGAGATGGAAAAGTACGTAACAGTTCTTAAAAGAGGGAGAAGTCCGAAATCGGCAGAAACATAACCTACAAAAATGTTGAAAGACAATGAAAGGCCAACCTCATTGCAAAATCGTTTTGCCATTCTGCAAGAAGATAATGATGCCCCCGTTACTGAAAAAAAGTCCTTTAAGCCACCTCCGATTTATTTGAGGGAAAGGAATTCGAATGATCTTGTAAAGTTTTTAGTAGGTTTGATTGGGGAAAACAACTTAAAAAAACTTGCTGGAGGTACACAGAATTGCATCAATTAAGAAGTATTTGGAAGGTCTAGACGCGACTCCTCAAACAAATTATTCTCTATGGCGATCAGCCAGTCGTCTCAAAAGACCCGTAATCGCAAAACCACCACTGCGCAATCTAAGAGGATCCTGGGCTAGAAATGATGAAGAAAAATGCGATCTGCTCGCAAGCCATTTAAGAAACGTTTTCACTCCTAATACATGCACTGACTCGAGGGAATTACCGCCTGTTGTTTCTAGACGTCCTATAGAAATACGTTTCCGATATTCAGATGTGGTAGAAGCTATTGCTAACCTTAATGATAAAAAAGCTCCTGGCGTTGATAAAATAAGCAACAAAATGCTCATTGAGCTACCTTTTACAGCAAAAAGAATAATTCTTTTTATTTTTAATGCCATAATACGGCTTGAACATTTTCCACCAATATGGAAAGTTGCCTTAGTAAAGATGATTCCTAAGCCTGGTAAAGATCCTTCTAAGGTGGAGTCTTATAGGCCTATAAGTTTGTTACCAACTTTGTCAAAACTGTTTGAAAAGCTGCTAAAGAACAAGCTTACTCCGATCCTGAATGAAAACAACTGCATTTTAGATCACCAATTTGGCTTTAGAAGTCAACATAGCACAATAGAACAAACTCACAGACTGGTGCAGGTTATAAGAAAAACTTTCGAGGAAAAAAAGTACTGCTCCGCGCTTTTTATAGATGTCTCTCAAGCTTTCGATAAAGTATGGCACGAAAGCCTGTTAAACAAACTAAAGCTAAACCTTCCAGCTAATATTTTCAACCTACTAGAAAAGTACATAACCGGTCGACAGTTTTAAATCAAAGAGGGAAACCAAATAAGTTGTTACCAACCAATAGGGGCTGGTGTACCTCAAGGGAGTATCCTAGGTCCAATTTTGTACTTGCTTTACACGGCAGATATGCCAACAAACAGTTTTACGCACACGTCTACATTTGCTGACGATACCGCTTTTCTCAGTATTCATAAAGACCCTAAAGAGGCTTCATGCCAATTGCAACAACACGTAACCCAAGTAGAGAAATGGGCAAAATTATGGGGAATAAAAATTAATGAGCAAAAATGTAACCGCCTAACGTTTACTTTACGCAAAGAAACGTGCTCTCCAATCCTTATTAACAACCATATGGTGCCTCAACGATTTGAGACGAAATACCTTGGCATTCACCTGGACCGTCGCCTTACATGGAAGACGCATATAGATGCGAAGTTGACGCAAATGAAACTTAAAGCTACACAACTTCATTGGCTAATTGGCAGAAACTCTGTGCTTCGTCTTGATTGTAAACTTCTACTCTTCAAATCGATTTTGAAACCAATTTGGTGCTACGGTATACAATTATGGGGCACTGCTTCCGCCTCTAACATAAAAAAAATACAACGTCGTCAAAACAAAATCCTAAGAATGATAACTGGTGCTCCTTGGTATATTAACAGCAACATATATAAGGATCTACAAGGCCCACTAGTTAAATGCGAAATCCTAAACTATGTGGACAAGTATTTAAATAAGCTGGAAACGCATCCAAATCCGCTCGCTCGAAACATCTTGCAACATAGTGGACACACTCGTCTGAAAAGAAGGGACACTATTGAACTTAGATGAAACTGTTTAAATTAATTTACTTTGCTATGAGAACTTAAATTTTGGTCTGGTACTGACTGGACTAATATAAATTACTTAGTTTTAAGATTTTAATACTTATTGTTAGTTCGCATTAGCGAAGATTTGAAAATAAAAATATGAGAAAAAAAAAGTTGTCTGGAAGAAGGGTTTTTTTTTGAAGAAAGAAGAGGAGCCCACAGATCATGCCAATCAAAATTAAGTACCATTGGTTTTTTTTTGGTGAATAAAGCCTACACAATATGTATGTATGTAAGTGATTAAAACAAGAAAAGAAAGAGATTAATCCAAAAAAGGAATTTATATTGTAAAAGTAAAATAATTAAATAATAATAATATAATAGAATTTTCAAAGTAAACAAAAATAAATTCCTGTAATATATCTGTGGTCTTTTGACAAAACCACTTATTTGAAAAAAGTGAATTTTATAGGAGAGCAAAGAAACTACTTAAACATCGCAAAAAACATCGTGATTATTATCTAAAAAGTTTTAAAACCTAAAATTATAAAGTAAGTTAGTTGAATTATTATCCAATATTAAATTTTCGCATGTACATACATACATATATATTAACGCACGTAATACGTATTAAATACCTGCAAAGTTATATCTTTTAGTTTGTGTGTTTTTCAGCTTTTAGTGCGTATTGTTTAGTAGCTTCGTGTTTTTGTTATAAGTGTGTATTGGTGTTTTCTCTAATTAAATATGGTGTGGTTTGGTAAAATGAGAGCAGAAGTAACAAATTTGATTTTCTATGTTCCGTTGAAACAGATACATACAAATAATGATGTTAAACTATAAGAACTTTTGGTGTTTCAATAATAAAAATATGAGAAAAAAAAGAAAAATTTACAAAGGAACATAAAAAGGACGTACTAGACACGTTTTGCCAATTACGCGCCCAGTTAATATATTGGCAAAATATAACGTTGCTCAAAACATACCCCACAGCATTAAAATAGATGTCAATATAATTCTAATACAAGAACCGCATCCAAAATTAGAAATAATAGAGGAAAATTTCTCTGATTCCGATAGCTCGGAAAATTTCAAAATGACACAAACAGTGGTCAAATTTCTAATACCGCCTCAAAACTCATTTGCGAGTTTGACGGGAAACCAGAGAATCTACGTAGCTTTTTAGATTGACTTCAACTAATAAATACAATCAAAGGAAATCATGAACAAATGGCAGTGACGTTAATAAAGGAACTGCTACGATTATGATAGATAATGAAACAACTAGTGATGAAATAATGAACAAACTTAAATCACCGTAAAGGGCGAATCGGTCAAAGTACTTTCCGCCAAAATAATGAGCATACGGCAAAATAAGAGGCATTAACTAAGTCATTGGGAAGCACATATATATCGGAAAGAGTATCATGTGACTTAGCCAATAAATACTCTACCCAAGTTGCTGTCAATTGATAGAGTTAGGTCAATTCAGTAGCATGAATGACGCTATTAGCAAGTTTTATAATGTACGGAAGCTACCGGACAACAGAACTCAATATTTCATTTAAGACAAAACACAAAGAATTCCAATAAAAATATCCACCGACACAATAATGACAGGTTTCGTGGTAGAAGGGGATGTTCCCAGAATTTTAGATATGACAACTATCGCGGCAATAACAACCGAAGGGAACAGAACCCGATATGGGCAAAGGCGTTATAACAACGTCAGAATAACTACCACGGACAGTAATAATTCGGAAAACCCGAATCTTCCTCTAAGAAGAGAACAGAACACAAAATTTATAACTTTAACCTCAACTTAAGCATATTCATTCAAATTCAAATAGATAAATCCAATACGTCTATCAAATTACTACTAGACACAGGTGCGGGCATATCGATAATAAAAGCAATGCATTCTAGAATTAAAGAAATTGATGTCAATAAAATAACAACATTGAGTGGCATAGGGCAAGGTAAAATAAAATCAATCGGCAGTACCACATACGATTTAAAATTCAATCAGTCCTTAATACTAGAGTTCAATAAAGCTCATGATTACCTCATCCTAAGACCCAACAAATTCCCAAGCCAGATAGAAATACCCATCAGAAGTACATGCAATAACATAATTCTACCAGACAGATCTGAGGCAATCCGTCAAGTGAAACTTACTAGCTCAGAGACAGAATTCTTAGTTCCAAATCAGGAACAGAAACCAGGTATTTTTATAGCTAACACCTTGGTAAAAACAGAAAATGCATTTATTCGTAACACAAATACTACAGACAATATTGCAATAATTAAACAAGACCAAATTAAAACAGAAGAAGTTTCCGAATACGAGGTTTTTGTTTACCAACAAAACAGACAGAAAAACAGAAATTTCACAAATTTTGGAGAGAAATTTACCAGATTAGTTCAAATATACACCTACCGAACTATGCACTACATATAGTGACATTTTTGGATTGGAATCAGTACCAACAATTTATATACACAAAAGTAAAAGACAAGCAACCAGTTTACATTAAGAACTACCGTATTCCACATACACATAAAGAAGAAAACAACAAACAGGTCAAGAAATTGATAGAGGATAACATAATCGAAGCCTCTCAGTCAGAATACAATAGTCCTATACTACTGGTACCAAAAAAATCACTTCCAAATTCAGAAACCAAAAGATGGAGATTAGTTATAGACTACAGACAACTGAATAAGAAACTAATAGCAGAGAAATTTCCATTGCCTAGAATAGATGATATTTTTGATCAATTAGGAAGAGCTAAGTATTTTTCTTGCCTAGACCTGATGTCCGGTTTTCACCAAATCAAATTGGATATAAATTCTAGAGATCTGACTACATTTTCTACGAATAATGGACCATATAGATTCACACGCTTACCTTATGGCCTCAAAATAGCACCTAATTCCTTTTAAAGAATGATGACACTTGACTTTAGCGGATTAACACCAAATCAGGCACTCCTTTACATGGATGATCTGGTAGTTCTGGGATGCTCAGAAAAACATATGCTCTCTAGCCTATCGAATGTATTTGAATTATGCAGACAACACAATCTCAGGTTACATTTTGGAAAAGGTTCATTCTTTATGCGAGAGGTCACATATTTAGGACATAAGTGTACTGATAGAGGGGCACTTCCGGACGATACTAAAAATTCAATAGTTGAGAACTACCCACAACCTAATGATGCAGATAGTGCAAAAAAGATTCGTCGCTTCTTGCAACTCCTATCGCAGATTTATTGTAAACTTCTCGGAGTATTCAATACACCTTACAAGATTGTCAAAAAAAAAAGGTGTAAAAAACTGCCATAATTGCCAACTTGCGAAGACCACAAGACATTTGACTATCACACCAACACCGGTTAGGGCATTTGATACAGTGTTTGTGGATTGACAGAATTGTGTGACTTATTGAAAATTGACAAACTTGCCTCGACGGCATATCATCACCTGTGTTTAGGTACAATAGAAAGGAGCCATAGAACCTTCAATGAATATGTACGTTCCTACATTTCAACGAATAGAACCGACTGGGATGACTGGATAAAATATCTCCCGTATTGACTTAATACGACACCGTCAACGACGCACAATTACTGTCCATATGAATTAGTTTTTTCTAAACTACCGAACAAATTTCAGAAAAGTACCGAAGCGGATACAATCACTTCACTATATAACATGGATGATTACGCTAAGGAGGCAAAATTTAAATTGGAAATAGCGCATAGGCGAGCTCAACAACTGTTGGATAGAAATAAGCTGAAACAGAAAGTATATTACGATAAAAGTATATTAGACCATAATTTTAGGAAGGGAGATTTTGTTTTGCTGAAAAATTAAGCAGGTCACAAAGTTGCACAACAATACAAGGAACCATACAAAATCAAAGACATACTTAATAGAGATAACTTTAAGATAGTAGATAATAAGACCCATAAGGACCAAATAGTACATACGAATAGATTCAAATCTCACTATAATAAATTGAAGAGTAATATGGCTATATCTCACTAAAAAATATGTATAAAAAAGGAAAAGGAAGAAAATCATTTATAATAAAACATGAGACAATTTAATAATTGTAAAAAGAATGTCCATAAAACTAAGGTTATATGAACATTCTTACGGAAAAAGGAGCTGTAGTGATGTTGACACTTTGCACTGCAGGGGAATTAGAATAAATTCGCTCATGTACTGCAGGGCTACCTTAATTTTAAGTACGTGTGTAGTGTAAACCATGTGTGGGAAAAATACTGAACCCTACTTGAGGGAGATCACATTACTTGAGTTTGTTTTGACTGCGAGTCGTTGGTCATAAGCACACAAATCATAAAAGTACCATTGGGTATTACACACACACACACATGAGCACCCAGACAGTAAAATGCATATAGTGGTGTCGGCACGCTTCAAATATCTTTTTATTACTAAAGTTTCCACGACGTAATAGTGTGGGACTTACTGCTGAATTTTAAGTACTAAGGCATTAATATTAAGGAACTAAAATAAGTGCTGACCATCTCTATGGACTACTATAAAGCATTCAAGATTCTCAAACTTAGTATATAAGCATGGAATATATTACGTTAACAATCAATCATAATCATACTTTTAAATTAGAACCTTCCATCTGCTCTTTAGCTGGCTAGACTAGCAAAGAGGGAAGTTCTTCTAAACTAATAAATAAATAAATAAATAATTACTGCCAAAGTTTAAGTGTTTTCATTACAGGTGTAAGTATGTTCCGCAAAAATGTTAATGAGGAAAAATTATTAGGAGCCAGTCTTACATTGCACCCGTGTAGGGGCAGCTTTTGAGGTTTTTATGTAAAAAATTTTAGAAAAATAAGCAGAGGTGTTAGCAATTGCTCCCTTAGATCTACGTCATTTATCGAAAATTTTAATTATTTTCTTTAGAAGTGCGTGTTAATAAAAAAAGTAAAATTGATAGAAAAGGGGGCTCTCGGGTTAAAGATAACCTCTAAAAAACAAGATGTAACATGGTTTTTGACTTATATCTCGATCTGTTATCGTTTTTATCTTTTGCTGGACTTCAATCATAACACGAACACCGATAAATCGACTTTTCTGCCACATTGTATTAATTTTACCTAAGTCACGGTACACAAGGATCAGCTCTGTCATTGATTAATCCGTGTCAGTCTAATTATTAACATTGGCGCACCTGTATGTACGAATGGCATAAGAAAAATTCCAAAAAAATAAACGGTGCTTATTGAGCCGAAATGAGCTAAATATTCTTCGGCGGCGAATACCTTTTAAAATTATTGGCGGCGGCTATATTCGCCGATTTATCGGCATTTTGCCTAAAATTACCGAAGTGCCGATTTGCCGATTTTTGCTCCAAAAATGCCGATATCTTTTTAATACTTTGAACAAGTTACCTTCGTTTCTTTTATTATAATTTATATAACACTTTTTTTTATTGAAAAGTAGACAATCGTAAATAATATTGCGCTTCTAAGTAGTAGAGAGAAAAACGTTTATTTGGAACTATATTCAATACTAGCTGACCCGGTGAACTTCGTACCACCTAACAATTATTGAATATATGGATTTTTTAAAAGAGTACAAAGCTTATTTAGTCAAATAGTTTATTGGAATATATTTATAAGGAAAACACAAATTCAAAAAGATTACAAAAATAAATAAGCTCTGTATTTTCGTGCATGAGTTATGTTTAGGTCAATTCCCTTCAGTGCAGTGCCTTGTGATATATGACATTTTTCATTTTGTTATTAGGCGCAAGTACAAATAAAGTAGATGGTTTGCCCACACTTCAGTTGAATAGTTGGTGGCTTCATCTTCGTTTGTTGCACAATCAATAGATTTAAAAGAATTAATTCTGAACTATGAAGTTTAAATCATCCACCACTATATTTTTAGCTGCTAAATTTTCCCGTTCACTCAACCAGTCATAATTTTTCCCGTTAGCAATTATGTTGGGGAATACTTTCTGGATAAGCTCTTCTTTTGACGATACAAAATTACAAAAATTTTGAGAAAACGAAATCAATCCGTTTGATTCGTCGACAAAAATACGGCCAATACCGATAATCAACAATTGCTTGGAGAAATCTTGAGCTAATAAATCGTTGAGCAATGTTACTCTAACTGCAGCATCTTTGCAAAATGCCACAGAATTGAGGATTTAACGCAAGAACTTATTCGATCAGCAGCCGTCGATCTTGGAATGACTGGCAGTGTTTGGCAGAAATCACCAGACAGTAAAATCATTTCACCTCCAAAGCATCTTGAGTCACTGCGCAGAACATTTTAAAAGCTTCTATTGCGCGTTTGTGTGCCATTGAGCATTCGTCCCAGATAATGATTTTACACGCTACTAAAACTTGGACATGGCGGAATTTTTCGGAATGTTACGTGTCGGTTGCTCTTTATTTTGAAGGTTTAATGGCAGTTTTAACGCTGAGTGAGCTGTGCGGCATTCTTCTAACAATATGGCCGCTATTCCGGAAAAAGCTACCGCTACAGCAATGTTGGATCTCGTACGAACAGTGGCTAAAATCAATGAAATGAGGAATGTCTTCCCAGTTTCGCCATGGGCATCCAAGAAAAAAAAACATCAATTTTCGTCATCAATTGCCTTCAATATTATATCATAGACTTCCTTCTGTTGGAGGTTTAAGAGGGAAACATTGGTTTGAACTAATTGGTTCAACTCATGTCGATCGTATTCCCGTTAACGCTTCAATTTTCGATTAAGTAGCTCATTCATTTCATGTTCTGGTGCAGGTAGTCCTAACCTTACTAACAAACTGCCGTAAATAAGGTAACACATGTCTTTAATTAAGAGCAAGACCCGGTTATGCATCTTTTTTTTCTCCATATTATTATTATTAAATCTTCGCCAATGCGAACTAACAATATGTATTTAAATCTTAAAATTATGTAATTGATGTTTGTCCAGTCAGTACCAGACCAAAATTTAGGTTCTCATAATAAGGTAAATAAGGTTATGCATCTTCGCATTGACTTCAAGATTTGGATTTCTCGAGCTGACACGATATTGATGTAAAATGACACCTTGTCCTTGTATTTGTTCCACAGGTGACTTGGACTTGACGGAAAGCATGTCAATAGCAAATAATGATAATAGCAAATAATGTTCGTATATGCCTCAGCGATTGTCGTATCCCAATGAGTATCGTTTTCAAGCAAATTGAGTTCTTGACATGCAGCACGAAATGTTGGACAGACTACACCATTTACAGTACGTAATGCTGCAAATGATGTTGGACCATGAACATTCACCAGCAACAACCGCAAATAAAAGCATTCATCATTCTTCGGATGAACTGTATAAGTGCGACAAAGAGCATCACTTGAACGCACATCTGGATGCCCAGGAACCACAGTGCCTTTCTTTCAACGTTAAAAATTTTTTGAAGAAGCGTTCCAAGTGTAATACCGTGGCATCTCCGAGTAAAGTAAAGTTTGTGCAAATGGATTGCTTTGACAAACAGCAAAGAAACTTGTCAATGTTGTCGCTGGAGATATTTCAGCACGTTGAACAACATTTGCCGCAGTAAAATATACTCGTTGGCCATTCTCCAGATGCATTGCTAAATGTGGAATGACATTCGTGAACTTTATAACGCGTAATTTCATTGTTGCCATTGGAGGTTTGGATGCTAAAAACAGCAATATCGCTGCCTTTCGTGACATATTTGCAGATGTACTTGATCGACTTCACTGAATTGGAACATTCAACATTGCAATATGTCTTAAATGATTTGGAAAGAAGTGGCAAATATAGCACAGTCCAACTGTTGTCAATCACAAAATCGTTTCCTTTTACTTTCTTTGTAATAGTTTGATCGTTGTCATTGGGCGATCAACGCCGATACAGTGGATAACCGTCATTACCAGTGATAGTTTCCGCCGTCAATTTTCGTGGATAATATTTGGAACACAGTGGATAACCGTCATTGCCAGTGATAGTTTCCGCCGTCAATTTTCGTGGATAATATTTGGAACCAGTGTTGCCAGCTTAGGTGTAATTACACATTACACACGGTATAAACATGTTTTGTTTGTTTCCTTGATAATTACTGAAAACTGCTTACAAAGCGTGAATAGGATAGCTAAGCCTATCGCATCTTTCATGATGGGAAGCTTTTACCAAGAAAAACTTCACAAACAGGTCAGTTTATAATGGCTTCATTATTTTTTAGCCCTATCCGCCACTTGTGAATATTTTTTTTATTTTTTTACATGTTTTGTAAGCACAACAATTACAAAACATGTATAGAAAAAAAATTGCGTTAAATGACTCGCTATCTGACAGACAGATTCATCATTGCATAGCCTAAATGCTTAGAGCAAGACTTGAACTATGTATTGGTTAATTTTGTAGCTTCTGAACTAAAAAAGGTAGAATTATAATTAAATTTACCCTCGACAGGTGTCAAATTTATGAATGCATTTTTCGTACTTTTTTTGAAATATTAGACCATTAGGCGAGACAGGGTAAAAACTATATTTTGAAACTGCTTATATCTATTTTGTACCTTCGGAACCGAAAAAGATAAAAAGGGGCTCAAATTATATTTTATTGCATTCGACAGGTCTCGAAAAAAATATGAATAATAATAATAATTTAAATTGCGTTCAACTGGTTTAAGAAAAATATGAACACGTTTTTTGAAGTTTTTTTACAGTTTTTGAGACTTATATAAGAAGTATTTTTGTTGTATGGAAGATGCCATACCCATTATTCCCTTTTCTCCTAAGTATACTCACCTCCATTATGTATATTAGCAAACATAAACATCCATAGACAATTTTAGGACTTTAGCTATAAGAATTATTGAAGTACATGTAAAAAAAATCCAATTGTACGGGACGTGCCACACCAAAAAGCTTGGAGACCTTAGCTGTCACAGTTAATGAGATACACATATAAATATTTCCATGCTATTAGAGGTTCCACACCCATAATTCACTTCCTGCCTATACTCATCTTAGTTATGCATATTAGCATAATAAATACCCATATTAAATTTAGAGATTTCAGCTGTTACATTTATTGGCATATATATGTAAAAAAATTTTTCTTGTAAAGGAGGTGCCACGCCTATTATTTTTCTTCACGCCCAAGCTCAGCTTAATAGTAAACATCAACATTGTAAACACCTACCAAAATTTGAATACTTTGACCCATACACAGCTGAATTATGCATATTACCATTATAAAAATCTTTACAAAGTTTTTTAGAGTTCAACTGTTACAGTTATTGAAATATATAAAAAACTTTTTTCGTTGTATGGGAGATGCGACGCCCATTTCTTTATTCCCGCCCATACAGAGCACAATTAGCATATTAGCACAATAAACATCCGTACGAAGTTTGGAGAGTTTAGCTATTACAGCTGTTGAGATATATCCAAAAACCTTTTTTTGTTGTATGGGAGGTGGCACGCCCATTTATTTCTTCCTCCCATACAAAGTTTAATAATGCATATTAGCACTATGTATAAACAGCCGTACGAAGTTTGGAGACTTCAGCTATTACAGTTATTGAGATATACACAAAGAACTATTTTCGCTGTATGGGAGGTGCCACGCCTATTTATTTTTTCCCGCCCATACAAAGCTTAATTCTTTATATTAGCACTATAAACATCCGTAAGAAGTTTGGAGATTTAAGCTATTATAGTTATTGAGATATATACAAAAAACTATTTTTGTTGTATGGGAGGTGCCACGCCCATTTATTTTTTTCGACCCATACAGAGCTCAATTATGCATATTAGCACTATAAACATCCGTACGAAGCTTAGAGACTTCAGCTATTAAGTTATTGAGACATATACAAAAATCTATTTTTGTTGTATGGGAGGTGCCACGCCCATTTATTTCCTTCCGGCCATACAAAGCTCAATTATGCATATTGGCACTGTAAACATCCGCACGAAGTTTGGAGACTTAAGCTATTACAGTTATTGAGATATATACAAAGAACTTTTTTTGTTGTATAGGAGGTGCCACGCCCATTTATTTCTTCCTCAAATACAAAGTTTAATAATGCATATTAGCACTATGTATAAACAGCCGTACGAAGTTTGGAGACTTCAGCTATTACAGCTATTGAGATATACACAAAGAACTATTTTCGCTGTACGGGAGGTGCCACGCCTATTTATTTTTTCTCGCCCATACAAAGCTTAATTCTTTATATTAGCACTATAAACATCCGTACGAAGTTTGGAGATTTAAGCTATTACAGTTATTGAGATATATACAAAAAACTATTTTTGTTGTATGGGAGGTGCCACGCCCATTTATATTTTTCGACCCATACAGAGCACAATTACTCATATTGGAACTATAAACATCCGTACGAAGTTTGGAGACTTCAGCTATTACAGTTATTGAGATATATACAAAAAAGTATTTTCGTTGTATGGGAGGTGCCACGCCTATTTACTTTTTCCCGCCCATACAAAGCTCAATTATGCATATTGGCACTATAAACATCCGTACGAATTTTGGAGACTTAAGCTATTACGGTTATTAAGATATATACAAAAAACTATTTTTGTTGTATGGGAGGTACCACGCCCATTTATTTTTTCCGACCCATACAGAGCACAATTACTCATATTGGCACTATAAACATCCGTACGAAGTTTGGAGACTTCAGCTGTTACAGTTATTGAGATATACACAAAGAACTATTTTCGCTGTATGGGAGGTGCCACGCCTATTTATTTTTTCCCGCCCATACAAAGCTCAATTATGCATATTGGCACTATAAACATCCGTACAAGGTTTGGAGACTTAAGCTATTACAGGGTTTGAGATATATACAAAAAACTATTTTTGTTGTATGGGAGGTGCCACGCCCATTTATTTTTTCCGACCCATACAGAGCACAATTACTCATATTGGCACTATAAACATCCGTACGATGTTTGGAGACTTCAGCTATTACAGTTATTGAAATATATACAAAAAACTATTTTCGTTGTATGGGAGGGGCCACGCCTATTTATTTTTTCCCGCCCATACAAAGCTCAATTATGCATATTAGCGCTATAAACATCCGTACTAAGTTTGGCGACTTCAGCTATTACAGTTATTGAGACATATACAAAAACCTATTTTTGTTGTATGGGAGGTGCCACGCCTATTAATTTCTTCCCGCCCATACAAAGCTCAGTTATGCATATTGGCACTATAAACATCCGTACGAAGCTTGGAGACTTAAGCTATTACAGTTATTGAGATATATACAAAAAACTATTTTTGTTGTATGGGAGTTACCACGCCCATTTATTTGTTTCCGCCCATACACATCTCAATTAGGCACATCAATAAATTATTTAGCCGTACCAAATTTGGAGACTTCAGCTATAATAGGTATTGAGCTATGCGAAAAAAACTGTTCAATTTGTATGGGAGGTGCCACGCCCAGTCGGAATTTCCAAAAATAAATTAGCCTAAAACGCATTCCGAGATATCTGGTATGTCTTTTTTTCAAGTTTCATTAAAATCGGTCCAGCCGTTCTTAAGTTATAAGCGGTGTCACTAACAAAAAAAAAATTGTTCTTTTATATATAAGACTAGCTAAGCCCCGGTATGCTTCGCTACACCAATCATAGTAAAATTACCAAAATATATAAATAAGAGCATTTACATATGGGCAACCAGCCACTTAAGTTGCAACAAATTATAAGACAGCCCTACTCTTTAATTAACGTAAAAAAATTGGGAATTCATAAGGTTCATAGAAAGCTTTAGTTATCGAAAATTATTTTATAAACTTCTATATACAATTCTAGCCGTTTATTAACATATTTTGGTAAACTGACGAATGCAATTCAAATGATTTTTCTATTTTTAATGGTTTTCTAAAGTTACAAAAGTACTAAAACATAATTATAACCCTTTTTCCCTATAGAGTCCAATGACTAAAAAAGGATCCAAAATCGTACTCATTAGTTTTAGGCCTGTCGCACCCAATTTGAATAATGTTTCTATCTTTATTGGCTTAAAAGTTACGAAAAACGCCTAAAAAAATTAAAATATATTTTTGACCCTTTTCCCCCCTTTGGGTCAAAAGTTTATAAAAGTACGACAAACTTAATAATATTTTTAAGACCTACCGAAAGCAATTTAAATAATGTTTCTATCTTTATTAGTTTAAAAGTAACTAAAAGTACCCAAAAGTATCAAAATATATTTTAAACCTATTTTTTCCCATTCGGTCCAAAATTAAAAACAAAAACACCAGATACCTGTCTGCTTATTCCTTAACGCCCCGTCCAAATTAGCAATAAATATTTTAGCAATAAGGCAATAACGTCGGCAGAAAAACGGGAAATTATTGCTTATTGCCTCGCCTATGTTAAGGGTATGGGAACATTTATTTATCTTAATTCATTATAATAAAACAAATCAGAAAATCATCGCAGAAAAAGTGAAAACGCAAAGCTGTCATATTTTAAAAATACAGAAAGTTTTTTTTGTTTTTGATAAAAAGTGTCTATAAACAAATATGTCTTTGAAAAAAAAACTTCGCCGGTTGCTAATTTAAAAAAGCATAAAAGAAATAATGGACTGTATGGATAAAGAAGAAGAAAATAAGCGTAGGTATTGGGTGAATCCATTTCTACAAAAAAGGGAAATGTATTCATTGGAAGCCCATCTATTAAAGGATTTGCTTTCGGGCGAGAAATTTCTGCAGAATTGATATTCATCAGTTTGAAGAAATCCTATCTTTGGTAAGTTTTTACATTTTATTTGTACTTATGATTATATTTCTCACAAAACATTTTCACATACATACGTTTTTTAGGTAAATGATAAAATATAAAAGCAGGATACACGAATGAGATTTGCCATCACACCAAGAACACGGTTGGCAGTAACGTTGCGCTTAATAGCAAGCGGAGATTCATACACAGGTCTCTTGAATTCCTATCCCGTATTTCTCGAAAAACTATTAGTGTGTATTTGTCTCTGAAGTTTTAAACGCAGTGTATGAGACTCTAAAAAATGAATACCTCAAAGTATGTACATATCGTCATCTAAAATCTAAAAAGGCATATCTTCCATTCAAAAAAATTAAACATTAACCAACTAAGTTTTGTTACATAACTAGAAAAAATGTGTTTATTTAGTTTTTAAACTAAAAAAAAATGTGGTTCAAGGCTTTTGCTTCTTTTTTGGTGGTTTTGGAGCTATATGTAAATCGATTTAATTTTTCTTTAGTTAAGATGTTTGTTTCCTGCCCTTTTTTTCGTCTATGTTCGACATGCCATATTGGATTTTAGGTGACGATATATGCCCGGCTGTAGGCTCAGTAAAAAAAAACTTAGCTAATAACAACAATTTAATTTTTATTTGATTCCTATAGTGCCCGAGCACAGAAAAGGAATAGAAGGTTGTCTCAAAATAGTTTCAAGATTTGTGGCATTTTCCTCACACATTAGGGGCCCTTGACGGAAAGCATATCAGAGTAAAGAAACCTGATAACTCTAACTCCGACTTCTATAACTACAAAGGTTATTTCAGTATAGTACTTCTGGCTGTTGTAGATGCTAGCAGCAAGTTTTTGTATGTTGATTTTGGTGGTAATGGTCGATGTTCTAATGTGGTAGTTTTAAAGGAAAGCACATTGTACCAGGCTCTAGCAGCAGGGAAGCTTAACATCCCACAGGATGAACCTTTGGCTGGGCAGGTAAGAAAAACTTCATTCTTCTTTGTCGCTGACGACATATTTGGCTTGGACTGCCATTTAATGAAGGTTAAAACCTGCTGTGTTACCTTACACAACAACTGACTGAACCTATACTTGATGAGCAAGAGCTGATTGTGCCGGAATTGGCTGAAACTATGGTCTCCCTGCCAACACAGGAACAAAGTACTGTCAGATTTGCAAATGAAAACAGGGAAAATTTTACAAACTATTGTGTAACAGCTAGTGATCTTTCATTCCAATGGAACAAAATAAGAAAGAAAACTGCTAATGAAGTAACTGTTACCATTGAGTAAAAAACTGAAAAATATTAAGTATTATTTAAGTATTAAATATTGACTGTAGTGACGAACTAAAAACCATTTTTTTTAGTAAAAACGAAAAAAATAAAAATAAAATGCGGAGCATTCCATGAAAAAATGGAAATCTGAACAATATTACAAACATTGACTTTTTTTATATTTTTTGCATCTACATAGAGAGATTAAGTTCTCATCTCAAAAAATTGACATTCATCGTGACGAGTAGATCACTTTTTTCATAAATACCGTTATTTTTTTGAGAGTATAAAGAATCTAGCTTTTCTTTTTCCTTGTACACCATTTTTTGAGAGGTCGCTGCTAATATTGTTTTTCACATTTTTTTTTTTTTTTTTTTTTTTGCATAATTTTTAATTATTGAATCTTCGCTTTAGCGAACTAACAATAAGTTTTCAAATCTTAAGACTAAGGAAATAATATTAGTCCAGCCAGTGCCAAACTAAAATTTACGTTCTCATAATATAAATAGTTATCTTCATCTAAGCGCAATAGTATCCCTCCTTTTTAGACGGGAGTGTCCACTATGTTGCAAGATACTTCGAGCGAGCGGGTTTGGATGTGTTTCCAGCTTATTTAAATACTTGTCCACATATTTCAGGATTTCGCATTTAACTAGTGGAACTTTTAGATCCTTATGGATGTTGCTGTTTTTGACATACCACGGAGCACCAGTTATCATTCTTAGGATTTTATTTTGACGGCGTTGTATTTTTTCTATGTTAGAGGCGGAAGCAGTGCCCCATAATTGTATACCGTAGCACCAAATTGATTTTAAAATTGAGTTGTATAGTAGAAGTTTACAATCCAGATGAAGCACAGAGTTTCTACCCATAAGCCAGTGGATTTGTGCAGCTTTAAGTTTCATTTGCGTCAGCTTTGCATCTATATGAGGCTTCCATGTGAGGCGGCGATCCAGGTGAATACCAAGATATTTTGTCTCGGATCGTTGAGGCACCAAATGGTTGTTAATAGTGATTGGAGGGCACGTTTCTTTGCGTAAGGTAAAAGTTATGTGAGTACATTTTTGTTCATTTATTTTTATTCCCCATAACCTTGCCCATTTCTCAACTTGGCTAACGTGTTGTTGCAGTTGACTCGAAGCCTCTTTAGGGTCTTTATCAATACTGAGAAAAGCAGTATCATCAGCAAATGTGGACGTGTGCGTAAAACAGTTGGTTGGCATATCTGCTGTGTAAAGCAAGTACAAAATTGGACCTAGTATACTCCCTTGAGGTACACCAGCCTCTATTGGTTGGGAACAACTTATTTGGTTTCCCTCTTTGATCATAAATTGTCTGCCGGTTAAGTATTTTTCTAGCAGGCTTGAAATATTAGCTGGTAGATAGAGTTTTAGTTTGATTAACAGGCCTTCGTGCCATACTTTATCGAATGCTTGAGAGACATCGATAAAAAGCGCGGAGCAGTACTTCTTTTCCTCAAAGGCTTTTCTTATAACCTGCACCAGTCTGTGAGTTTGTTCGATTGTGCTATGTTGACTTCTAAAACCAAATTGGTGATCTGGAATGCAGTTGTTATCATTAAGGATCGGACTCAGCTTGTTTTTAAGCAGCTTTTCGAATAGTTTCGCCAAAGTTGGTAACAAACTTATAGGCCTATAAGACTCCACCTTCGAAGGATCTTTACCAGGCTTGGGAATCATCTTTACTAAGGCAACTTTCCATATTGGCGGAAAGTGTTCAAGCCGAATTATGGCATTAAAAACAAAAAGAATAATTCTTTTACCTGTGAAGGGTAGCTCTAGAAGCATTTTGTTGCTTATTTTATCAACGCCAGGAGCTTTTTTGTCATTTAGGTTAGCGATTGCCTCTATAACATCTGAAAATTGGAAACGTATTTCTATAGGACGTCTAGCTACAACAGGCGGTAATTCTCTCACGTCAGTGCATGAATTGGGAGTGAAGACGTTCCTTAAATGGCTTGCGAACAGATCGCATTTTTCTTCGTCATTTCTAGCCCAGGATCCTCTCAGGTTACGCAGTGGTGGTTTTGCGATTACGGGTCTTTTAAGACGTCTGGCTGTTCGCCATAGAGAATAGTTTGTTTGAGGAGTCGCGTCTAGACCTTCAAGGTATTCCTTCATTGATGACATTCTATGTACTTCCAGCATGTTTTTTAATCGGTTTGTACATTCCTTCAGCTTATTTTTAAGTAGGGGCGATCTATACTTTTGCCATTCTCTTCGGGCTCTCCTTTTTTCAGATAGGAGCTTTTCAACATCGGTTGAGTAAATTTTGTTGTATCTGGCCTGACGGTAGGTAGAAGAAGCATTTTCAACGGCTTTTTTAATATTTTCATTGAGGCTACTAAGGCACTCATCGATTTCCTCGGAAGTTTTTAAAGATTGGTGTTCCGAACAGTGCGTGCTGATAAATTTTCTGTATTTTAACCAGTTTATTCTTTTTGACAGAAAAATATCACTAGTTGCAATTTGGTGAGGACTGCAAATAGTAAAAATTGTGGGTGAGTGATCAGAAGATAAATCCAAGGAGGGTTGAGCCTCAATAAGCTCAGGGGATATGCCTTTTGCTACGCCAAAATCTATTACGTCTGGTATTTTATTGTGGTCAGTTGGCCAATATGTTGGTTGCCCAGTTGAAATAACGTGAAGTCTTATTTCCGATACAGAACCATACAAGACACGACCTCTGGGACTTATTAGGCGGGAGCCCCAGTATGTGTGTTTAGCGTTGTAGTCCCCAGCAGCTATAAAGTGAGGACCTAAAGATTTGTAAAAACTGTTGTACTGATCCTTCGTTATGGAAAATCTGGGTGGACAATAAACTGACGAAATAACGAGATTATGGTAAAATTCATCGATGCAGACGTTTGTTGCTTGTATATAACTTTCGGAGAGACCACCCATCCATTGGTGTTTGATTCTTGATTTAATTAATATAGCTGAACCACCACATGACCTATCTCTGGGATCTTTTGAATCATAAAAAGTATAGCCACTTATTTTGAAAGTGCTTCTAGATGTCATATGAGTTTCGGAAATCAACATGACATCGATTTTTTGGTGTGTTAAAAAGTATTCGAGCTCATTTTTGTGTTGGCGGATGCCGTTTGCGTTCCAGAAACAAACCCTGAGGCAGTTCATGGTCTTTTAAGTATGGCCTGCAGGAGAGCAGACTGCATTTTCTGCATCTCCTGCATCATGCTAGCCATTTGCGCCATTACCTGCGTAAATTGTTTGACCATATTGTCAATTACGGCTTCCAGGCGGCTAAAATTGGGACCAGTTGGTTCACTTGTTGGCACTTGTTGTTGTGTTGTAGGCTCGGTAGACTTACGTGCATTAGGCTGGTTAGACTTTAATGCAGCGGCGTAAGAAACTTGATTTGTAGTTGGTTGTGCTAACGGAGGCATATTTGTAGTTGGTATATCTAAAGGCTGGGGAGGGGCAGGAACTATTTTCGGCTTAGTTGAGCGCATAACCGAATTAAAAACAGGGCAACCTCTATAGTTGGCAGTGTGGTTTCCCCCGCAGTTGCTGCATTTCTTCATCCTAGGATCATCTTTTGGCTTGTCGCACTTGGTCGTATCGTGCAGATCCCCACACACAACACAAACAGTAGGCAACTTACAATAAGCTTTAGTGTGGCCATACTCCTGGCAGTTTAAGCACTGTACGGGCCCAGATCGCTTATGTGGCACTTCCACAGTAACTCGTCGGTGCATAATATATTTTAAATCATAGATGGGGTGAGTTTCACTTTTTTTCAATTTGATATCACCAGGCTGAAGCTCCACTCTGAATAATGGTTGGGGGTGTTTTTCCCTGTTTCTCATATTGGATACCCTCCTGACCATAAACCCTTTGCTTAATAAACTGGTCTTGACCTCTTCTGGGTCAACATTAGAATCAATGCCTTTAATGACTACCTGAAGGCCTTTTGCGGTCTTGAGTTGGTAGGTATAGAAGTTTTTGTTAAGTTTTTCGAGCTCCGAAACCGTAGCGCGGTAGGCGTTTTCATGGTTCACTTGAATTTTTGTCTCAAATATGTTACCGCGTTTAACGTTTGAAACATAAAAGTTATTTTCCCCAATCAAACCGACTAAAAACTTTACGAGATCATTTGAGTTTTTTTCCCTCAAATAAATGGGAGGTGGCTTAAAGGACTTTCTTTCACTAACGGGGGCCTCATTATCCTCTTGTAAAATTGCAAAACGATTTTGCGATGAGGTTGGCCTTTCATCGTCTTTTAAAATTTTTGCAGGTTGAGATGCTTCTGCCGATTTAGGGCTTCTTCCCCTTTTAAGAACTGTCACATAGCGGTCCATCCCTACCTGGATCTTAGGTGCCGGTGCAGAAATTAAGCTTGATGCGGCTGTAGCAGCTGCAGGTTCAATTCCAGAATTTGATAATGGTGACCGCGACAAAGATGGTACCTCAGATTTTTTTTTATAATTATTAAATAAAGATTGGGCTAAATTAGTCCCTTGTTCACTACATTTATCTAAATTAGGCGCACTTGAACTAAGATTGCTTGTAATTGTTTTTGGTCTCGCATTTAAATAATTTCTATTAAATTCAGGGTCTCTTATGTTCTCATTGCTAACACTGCTTAACACAATGTAAGCATTTCGGCTATCAGGCCCACTGTCACTACGATTACTGTTACTCATTAACAGTTCGCTTTTTTTTTTTATTTAGTTTGTTGTTATTGTTTTTCTTTTCTCACTTTTTTGTGTATATATGTATGTATATTAATAATTTCGTTTGCTACCTATTACTAATATCACCTATTAACAATATTACACTCGCGTACACACGTCCGTACACTACGAGATTAAGAATGCGTTTTTTACATAAGAACTAATATTCTTTTCTGCGTTCAAGGGCGTGGTGAGCGGTATTAAACTGTATAATTTTTATTGTTGTAAAGTGCTTTGTTCCCGTGTAAGTAATTACAATGCAAAGGTAAATTTCTATGTCCCACACGTGACGCCGTTTTCCTTTTTTTATTAATAACTGTAAGACAAGTCAACTAAACAAACTGATTTTTGTTGTTTACAGCTAACTTTTGGCGGTCTAAAAGCTGACTAAAAAATTTCCACTTAAACACTTAGCAAATAGTTTTTCTTTCGTGATAAAAAGTGTCCCACACGTGACGCCAAGAATTGAGATATCTGAAATCTTTCAATCTTTCTGCCATCTACAAACTATATTTGTAATTTACTGCACTACATTTGTGGCTTATCCAAATATGACTGAAATACAACCTTCCACCAGTACTGAACATATCCGGAAACTTCGCGGAAAGCGTAAGAAAGCCTTTAGCCCAAGCTGATAGAGAAGAATATGTGAGCTTTATAAGCGAAAAAGAGAAAGTATTTCAGAAATCGATTTAAAAACTTTGCAAGTTAAGGAAAAATATAAAAAAGCCTGCAAAGGGCCTAATAAAGAAATCGATGTCAAAATATTGACAGACATTCTGTAAGTACCAAAACCTTCTTAAAAGTCCAAACAAACTTTATCGAAAGCTATTCAAAAGGCTTTAAAAGCCCTTCCTCAATCGCCAAGCAAAAAAAGAGCGATAGCAACCAAATAAGCGCCTAAATTGAATATTGCTCCAGCCGAAAGTTCAAGCTTGGACATGTCAAATGTCAACTCGTATTACGAGGATGTGAAAGCCTTTTATTACCGTCCAGATATAGTATAAACCTGTCCAGGCGCAAATGCTTTGGTTGTGGTTTGGGGAAAGGGAATTAAAGAAAGGCGTTGGAAGAATTATTTAACTATGTATCTACGGGAAGCTTTCTGCATTTTTACGGAATTTAATCCTAATATAGAAATAAAATTTTAAAAATTTGTAGTCTTAGACCTTAAGATGTGCTTTCCATAAAAACACTCCTTCAGATCAGTGCAAATTTATAACACATGAAGACAAACAAAACTACTGTAGCGACTGGTTGCTGAAAAATTTATGTGATCTTTATTTAGATTTTAAGTGCTGGAAAGATAAATGTGACTTTTTTCTGATAACAAAAAACTATTACTGTCTATAGACTTAAGCATAAGTCTGCATATGGAAAGAAGGGGAAAAATTCAGATAATAAACCACGTTTGACAACCCATTAAACAAGTTAAGTTGAACTGAAAGACAAACTGATTAATTCAGTTCATATTGTGATGAAACATGTTAATTTAAAAAAAATCCAAGTAGATGAATTTCAAAAAGACCAGTTTAATGAAGGTGTACGTATCCTTCAAATTGATTTTGCAATGCCTTTCGCTTGTGAATACCAGAATGAAGTTCAAAGCGCACTATGGTCGCGAACGAGTGTCCTGTTGTTTAAGCTGCAACTTTTTACAAAGAAAATTTTCAAGCATAGAGTAAGTGCGGGTAATGTGGTATACCTATATGTTTTTTAATTTCGTGACGATTTTGGTATGATTTAACTACTATTTGCTTTACACAGCAGGCATGCCCAGAGACATTTTTACTCATATATCGACTTTTGCTGATGATACCGCCTTTCTCAGTATTCATAAAGACCCTAAAGAGGCCTCGAAACAACTGCAGCATCACGTATCCCAAGTAGAAAAATGGGCAAAATTATGGAGTATTAAAATAAACGAACAAAAATGCACCCACGTTACTTTTACTTTACGCAAGGAAACGTGCCCCCCAATTTTTATCAACAACCATACGGTGCATCAACGTATTGAAACAAAATATCTTGGCATTCACTTGGATCGCCGCCTCACATGGGAGCTCCACCTAGATGAAAAGTTGTCACAATTAAAACTTAAAACGGCCCAAATCCATTGGCTAATTGGTAGAAACTCTATGTTACGTCTTGATTGTAAACTTCTTCTTAATTTTGAAACCAATTTGGTGCTACGGGATACAACTATGGGGCACTGCTTCCGCCTTTAACATAGAAAAGATTCAACGCCGTCAAAACAAAATTCTAAGAATAATAACTGGTGCTCCTTGGTACATTAAAAACAGCAACATCCACAAGGATCTAGAAGTTCCACTAGTAAAATGCAAAATCTTTAACTATGTGGACAAGTACTTTAATAAGCTGGAAAATCATCCCAATCCGCTAGCTCGAAACATCTTGCAACATAGCGGACACGCCGTTTAAGGAAAAACTTGTGTTTTTCCACCAGCAAAAAAAGTTGATCACACACCAAAACGATTTCTTGCAACTGACTCCCAAAATTACTTGCAAATATTAATTAAAGTATTGCTTTATTAATTTTCTGAGAGCAGCAATATATTTAGCCTGTTTTTGTTATTTTTATATTATTAGCTTAAGAAAAAACTTACAATACCACAATACCAGTCTATACCACGTTACCCGCACTTACTCTACCTTATGTGCTCGGATGCGAATTTTAAAGACAAAGATGCATTTTTTTATTTTTTAAATAAGCTGTTCGATTTAGTAAATACCTTTAGTGGAAATAGTTTGTTGCAATTGCTCGACATCAGAATTGAAAAACCGCTGTATGGTAAAATTAATATCAATGCTGAGCGAAAAGTACGCAAAGCCCTTTTTTGCAAATATTTTGCTACAACTAATGGAAAAGGTGTAATAGATGGAATCGGCGAAAATATAAGGAGATTGGTATGAGAGAAAATGATAAGCCAAAGCAAACATTTTGTCATTTAGTCAACTAAATTTTTTGCTTATTTGGCTTCTTAATTAGTTTCAAAAACCCAGGTAATTTATGTGCCATCCTCAAAAATCTGAGAAAAAATTTTATCTGAATCACCATGCCATTAGAGGAATTTCAAAAAAATAGTTGAATTTGTCCAACACGTGACGGTGGAATGCCCCATACAATAAAATAAAAATATTGATTATTTTTATTTACAAAGTATAATATATTACAAAGAGTATATAAAAATTAGGGCAGAGAAATGAAAAGTAAATTATAAATTAAAAGTTTTTATGTCAAAGTTAATTGAAATGAAAAGAAATTTACATTATATTTGATTGAATCATAGCCTTTTTTAAAAGTTTATTTTTGGGAGTCAGTTGCATTTTTATAGCTAAGATACGTTGAAGTTCCGCCATTGTTTCTGTAGCCAGCGGTAGTGGTAATTTGGCTAGTTGCATACCAATTGACCTGCCAAATGACAAAAACATGCAGTCTTGTTCACTCTTTTCGTAAATAATTTGATTCATTAATGAGTCTATGGCGCAATTAAATTTTTCGGCATTTTCCAGTTTAGCTCTTTTTGACGAAGTGCTTGGTTTTGCCAGCGGCGTTACAGTCTCTGATGTGAATCGAAAGCTTTCCTCGCTTTCATCTTGCGAAAAAATTGTGGTTGGAGAGTATTCTATCATTTCAGATTCCTAAATTAAGTAAACATTATAAATTAAAAACAAACCAAAATTTGGGGATTATTACGAAAACTTACCAAATTAAGATTACTGATTGTTTTCCTTTGTGCAATAGATTGATCTAAAAACACCATTTCGGCATAAAAATATAAATGAGGTTCATAGATTGCATCAACACCAGAGCCCGATTTTTTTGATGCCTCTACTTTCTTTTTTTCCAGCACATATGCCGATCATAAGTTCTTGATCTTTTTTTTTATAGTTTCTTCACTTTTGTTCATTTCTTTGGCAATTTCTTTCCAGGCATTCTTTTTCTTGTCAAGCCTTTTGCATTCGGGACTTTTGAAATCCCAAAGACATGAAAACTGTTTGTAAAGTGCTATTACTTTCATCACTTCTTCTATTCCCCAATCCATATTGTCCAAGAAAAAATATTCAATGTACAGGGAATATCACTTTTGTTTTTTAAGGAACTTGTTCATATACATACATTTATATGTATGTCCAAATTAAACAAAACACTAAAAATTACTTTTTTTATGGTATAGTTAGGCTGGAGGAGATCTAAATTATCTATCTAACTTGAAGAATATCATCGAAATAAGCGCACTGGAAAAAAACATAATATATTTAGAAAATTTCTCTGTTTATTAAACACTCAAAAACACTCACCACAAATTTGTACAACTACACCAAAAAATGTGAACTATATTTTCTATATTTGTTTAAAATATATATTTTTTGTAAGGAAAATTGCTAGAAATTATTTAGTTTTTATCTTTTTGTATTACTTGGCGTTCTTTTTTTAAACGTCATTTAAAAATGACAACTGATTTTGACGTTTTATGTTCGCAATAATTGCTTTCAAAAAATGGTTGACAATTATTGCTCAATAAAATGTTGGCAATAAAAATGTACGCAATAGAGCAGTCCACATTAGAGATAACATAATTTGGACACTTGCTGCAATATATGTTAACATATTTATTGCTAATGAAGATTGGGGTAAGGAAAACGGCAAACTTTTTAAATTTTGTTTCCATCTAATATACTTCAGAAGATAGAAGGTTGCAGATTTTTCCCTTTTTGCCCCCTTTTTATCCCTTCACGGGCCGAGTTTCTAAAAATGTATCTGTATTTAATAATTTTCAAAAAAAGTAGCCTATTGTTTCTTCCAGGCTTGGAGGAACTCCCATAAAAATTTAAAAAAAATCGGTCCAGCTATAAAATACAAACATACATACATTCAAACATACATACATACATGCATACATACATACATACATACATACATACATACATACATACATACATACATACATACATACATACATACATACATACATACATACATACATACATACATACATACATACAACCCTTCTTTATATAATATACAGGGATCACATTTCAAATATTTTTCAAAAAAAGTTCAAACTTCTCTTATATTGTTATACTCAAATTTTATTATGCTTTTGTGCAAATATTTGTACCTCACCAAAGAAAAAGATCAGAGACCCACCTCCAATTATACCGATCGACACAGAATCACTTCCGTCCGGCTGTGAGTTAATGTATTCTTGTAAACAAAGTAGAGACCGCATTTTTGCAGATATTTCAATGAAATTTGGAACAGATAAGTTTTTTGGCATAGGAAGAAAGCACGTTGTTTGTAATGATGTTCAGCTAATTTTTCAACATAGCTCCCATACAAATGTCCTCCCGGATCAAGCGTTTTGGGCTATAACTGGCTCAAATATTGCTCTATTTTCACATAATTTTGCACATTTGTCCATCTTTATGCCACCCATTATTGGACCGAAAACAAAAATTTTCGGTCTATTTTTGAGCTTCATAAAAATCGTAATAGAAGAACCAGTATGAAAACTCAAATTTTAGTGGGCGCTGCAAACCTTTTTTTTCCTTTAGAATTTCGGAATTAGAGGCCTTCTATATGTGTGGCAAGTTTAAAAAAATCGGTGCAATAAAATTACCAGCATAAAAAGTTTAACTTTTATGGGCGTGGCACCGCTCACTTTTTTACCTTCAAAATTTTAACTTTAAAAGCCGTTTACGTGCGAACTAATTTCGAAAAATCGGTCTGGAAGAGGAATTTAAATTATGTTTCTATCATAATTGATTTTAAAGTTACAAAAAGTACTAAAACATAATTTTAACCCTTTCTTCCCCTTAGGGTTTAATAATTAAAAAAGTATCTAAAAATGTACTCATATTTTTTAGGCCTTCTACACTTAATTTGAATAATGTTCCTATCTTTATTGGTTTAAAAGTTACAAAAACGCATAAAAAATCAAAATATATTTTTAACCCTTTTTCCCCTTTGGGTCCAAAACTAAAAAAAACGTAATCATATTTTTGTAAGACCAATCGAACGCAATTTGAAAAATTTTTCTACCTTTATTGGTTTAAAAGTAACAAAAAGTATCAAAAAGGAACAAAATATAATTTTAACCCCTTTTTTCGGCTTTTCGGACCAAAATTTCAAAAAACCCGTCTGTTTATTTTCTAAGGAAAACGCTAAACTTTTTAAATTTTATTTCTATCTTATATACATCAAGAGATAGTAGGTTACAGAATTTTCCCTTTTTGTCCCCTTTTTATCCCTTTACGGGCCCAATGTTTAAAAATTCATGTGCATTTAAGCAAACATGTAAAGCTTAACACGTGTTATAAATTTCATGTATTTAGCTCTACGCGTTTGATCAATATGGCCTTGGATAATTTTGTTAGGCAATTCATAACCTAACCTTCCCACACAAATGGGCGTATTGTGGGCGTGACAGCAATAGTTTCCAAAAAAAGTAGCCTATTGTTCCTTCCAGACTTGAGATAACTCCCTGTAAAAATTTCAAAAAAATCGGTCCACTGGTGTGGCCAGCTATAAAATACAATCATACATACATACATACACCCCTTCTTTATATAATAGATTTGCATGTATTTGATAAGCACATTTCTGTTTAAAAACTGTCAAACTTCGGAGAATAAAAGAATAAAAACAAAATAAAATATGGAAAATATCTACATATTTTAACTGAAGCTTAAAGAAGAAACATTAATTTTTGAATAAATTCAAAGCGTTAAAATTTGTAAATTTTAAAGAAATTGTAAAAAAAGCTCAAACTGCATTCCATAGGTATATTTTCATTACTGCCAAAGTTTGTATAACAAATCATAATTATTTCAGATTCTTACGCAAATCTGAAAAGAATTTTTAGGCAAGCCTATTTAAATAAAGCAAAATTTATTTCCAGTAAATTCTTTTTTCCAAAAAAAACAATTTTTCAAACTGCATTTTTTATTAAACTTTCTGGTTAAAAATGCAGTTTGAAAAAGTTTTAATCAAAAATTTATAAATATTTATATATATATCTGTAGACTTTTGACAAAACCACTTATTTGAAAAAAGTGAATTTTACAGTAGAGCAAAAAAACTACTTGAACATCGCAAGTACATGCGAAAATTGAATATTGGAAAATAATTCAACTAACTTTATAATTTTAGGTTTTAAAACTTTTTAGATAATAATCACGATGTTTCTTGCGATGTTTAAGTAGTTTCTTTGCTCTCCTGTAAAATTCACTTTTTTCAAATAAGTGGTTTTGTTAAAAGTCCACAGATATGTATATATATATATATATATATATATATATATATATATATATATATATATATATATATATATATATATATATATAAATAAATAAATATTTATAAATTTTTGATTAAAATATAAATATTTATAAATTTAATTTTTAAAACTTTTTCAAACTGCATTTTTTATTAAACTTTCTGGTAAAATTGTTTTTAATATTATATATATATATAATTTTTTTTTAATAAACGATGACTTATTTTAAAACGTTTATTTATTATCATGGTGAGATTAATTATCTGGTGAACGCACCGCAGAGAGAATTTTTGACTCTCTTACTTTTTTTTCCTTTATATATGGAGTTTGGCAACACGGTAGTGAAATAATTTCAACCGTGTTGTCAAGCTCCATATATAAAAAAAGAGTAACGGCCATTTTCACAATCTGTGATTATTTTAATTTAACAGGAACATTAACAAACCGCCGATCTCGTTAACCGGAAGTATTTAACATACGTTTAGTGTTTTGCGTTTCACCATCTTTCGGTTAGTTAACACTAACATTATAGAAAAAGTATAGTAATACTGGTTTTTATTATTTAAGAAAAATCGTGCAATGAAAGAAAAGAATCAAAAAAAGTTATACGCATGGTCGTATTACCTTAGGGTAATTGTACCATGGTTATACAAAAATTATTAGCAATTTTTTGATGCAAGAGAAATATATATTTGAAATAAATATTTTAACTAACATAGTTTATATACAGTTCCTTGGTAAGTATAAATTGTTAAATGTGCATGCATATAAATGTATTCATTGTGGAAAATAAAAAAAACATTTTATACAGGTAAAGAAAAATGCTCCCGTCGTGTAAAAACTTTTTTCTTTTTGGCTTTAAAGCTTAAAATATTAAAAACATTACAAAAATGTAAATATTGATTTCTTCTTTCCATTTTCTTTTTTATTTTAGTAAAACATTCAATCGGAAGATTTTGTTCAGTTAAATTTAACAGGAACTTTTTGATTAATTTCTACCGGTTAAATGCTAACCGTACTGTGTAAAATGCAATTTTGCCTAACTTACGATTAAACTTCCTGTTAAATTATAATCGGACTTTGTGAAAAGGGCCGTAAGAGAGTCAAAAAATCTCTGCGACGCGTTTACCTTATAATTTATTTCATCATGATTTATAACAGGGATTCGCAAAAATTAAAATGTGTTTATCTTGGTGAGAAAAATTTAATTTACTCCACAATAGGTCATTTTAATGAAAAGGCAAAAATAATATAGCAAATTTAAACTGGCATAATATTTGTTAAAAAAAAAATTGTTTTTATATTAATTATAAAGCGAGATAACTAAAAAAATTATTGATTAAAAGTTGCGAAAGAAATTTATTCTTTCAAGTAGTGAATAACAATTTTCCAATTCCGTATAACGGAATAATAGGTATAGATTTTATAAAAAAAATATAATTGTATACTGGAGTTCAATTAAGCTCATCATTACCTCATCGTACGACCCAACAAATTCCCATCAGAAGTACATGCAATAACATAATTCTACCAGCCAGATCTGAAGCAATCCGTCAAGTGAAACTTACTAGCTCAGAGACAGAATTCTTAATCCCAAATCAGGAACCGAAACCAGGTATTTTTATAGCTAACATCTTGGTAAAAACAGATAATGCATTTATTCGTATCATAAATACTACAGACAACATTGCAAAAATTACACAAGACCAAATAAAAACAGAAGAAGTTTCCGACTACGAGGTTTTTGTAGGCAAATTTAGAAACAAAACAGACAGACAAACAGAAGTTTTACAAATTTTGGAGAGAAATTTACCAGATCAGCTAATTTTTATTTATTGTTGAACTACTAATTGTCTTTAATAACAATTTTTGATTTTTAGTTTGGCTTAAGTTCATATAATTTCTTTTTATTAGAAGAAATTATTATTTTCCGTTAATGTTGAAAGAAACTTTAATTTTGAAAAAAAAGCAGATTTTTCTACCGATACTAGCCGAGAAGAATGCATTTTTGAAAGCAGCTACGCAATTTCATCATCAGTACTCTTTGAACGGTAGTAGTGTATTTGATTGTAAACATCACCTATTTAACTTACACGTAACAGAGAAAGGGATACGGCATGACTGTTTTCTTTAATTTTTACTTTCTAAGTTAGGACGAAGTTTACTTTTCATATACACTATGCTTTTTTTCATTAAAAGTCTCTTTAGCAACACTTGACTAACGGTTGAGCATCATCCATCTCTCAGATGGAATGAAACGCTTTTTATTCTTGTATATTATATACAAGGGGGGTAAATCATTTTTAATTTCTTTTTTTGTCAACGACAAATGGACAGAAATTATTAAAGATCATTTTGCACCGTGCCATGTGTGAGTTATATGCTAATTTTTATTTATTGTTGAACTAATTGTCTTTAATACAAATTTTTGATTTTTAGTTTGGCTTAAGTTCATATAATTTGTTTTTATTAGAAGAAATTATTATTTTCCGTTAATGTTGAAAGAAACTTCAATTTTGAAAAAAGCTGATTTTTCTAACGATACTAGCCGAGTAGCATGCATTTTTGAAAGCAGCTACGCAATTTCATCATTAGTACTCTTTGAACGGTAGAAGTGTATTTGATTGAAATTATATGAACTTAAGCCAAACTAAAAATCAAAAATTTTAACCAGATCAGTTTAAAGATATACCTACCGAACTATGCACTTCATATAGTGACATTTTTGGATTGGAATCAGTACCAACAATTTTTATACACAAAAGTTACAGATAAGCAACTAGTTTACATTAGGAACTACCGTATTCCACATACACATAAAAAAGAAGTAGACAAACAGGTCAAGAAATTGATAGAGGATAACAGTCAGAATACAATAGTCCTATACTACTGGTACCAAAAAAATCACTTCCAAATTCAGAAACCAAAAGATGGAGATTAGTTATAGACTAGAAAACTGAATAAGAAACTAATAGCAGACAAATTTCCATTGCCTAGAATAGATGATATTTTTGATCAATTAGGAAGATCTAAGTATTTTTCTTGCCAAATTGGATATAAATTCTAGAGACTTGACTTCATTTTCTACGAATAATGGATCATATAGATTTATGGTCTCAAAATAGCACCTAATTCCTTTCGAAGAATGATGAAACTTGCCTATAGCGGAATAAAACCAAATCACATATTCCTTTACATGGATGATCTGGTAGTTCTGGGATGCTTAGAAAAATATATGGTCTCTAATCTTTTGAATGTATTTGAATTATGCAGACAACACAATCTCAGGTTACATCCTGGAAAATGTTCATTCTTTATGCGAGAATTCACATATTAAGGACATAAGTGTACTGATAGAGGGATACTTCCGGACGATACTAAATATTCAATAGTTGAGAACTACCCACAACCAAATGATGCAGATAGTGCAAGAAGATTCGTCGCGTTTTGCAACTACTATCGCAGATTTATGGCAAACTTCTCGAAAAATTCAAGACACCTTACAAGATTGTCAAAAAAAAAAGGTGTAAAATTCGAACGGACTACAGACTGTGATGCAGCATTTAAATATCTGAAGAAAGCACTAACGAGTCCAACGTTGCTTCAGTATCCAGATTTTACAAAGGAATTTTGCATTACAACAGATGCAAGCAAGTACGCTTGTGGAGCCGTACTCACCCAAGAACACGAGGGAAAACATCTACCAATTGCATATGCTTCAAGAATATTTACAAAAGGCGAAAGCAACAAATCCACAATCGAACAAGAATTAACCGCAATACATTGGGCAATATCTTATTTTAGACCGTACATATATGGAAAAACATTTTCTTGTCCGCACGGATCAAAGACCACTATCATTTTTGTTTTCTATAAAAAACCCAAGTTCTAAATTGACTAGGATAAGATTGGATTTGGAAGAATATGACTTGACCGTTGAAATCTCTTAGAGGAAAAGACAATTATGTCGCCGACGCGTTGCGCGCATAAACATAAAACACTTCAAGACAAAGAACGAGGAGACTAACAGCGTATTACGAATAAAAACTAGATCAGTGACAAGAAAGAAAAATAATGTGGAAAACACAGATAATAATGACTTGAATAAGCAAAATAATGTAAAGAGCAATAATTTTTTTTTTCATATATTTTATTATTGAATCTTCGCTTAAGCGAACTAACAATAAGTATTCAAATCTTAAAACTAAGTAATTAATACTAGTCCAGTCAGTACCAGACCAAAATTTATGTTCTCACAATAAAATGATCTAATTTCAAAAGTTTCACCTAAGAGCAATAGTATCCTTTCTTTTTAGGTGGGCGTGCCCACTATGTTGCAGGATGCTTCGAGCGAGCGGATTTGGATGCGTTTCCAGCTTATTTAAGTACTTGTCCACATAGTTTAGGATTTCGCATTTTACAAGTGGAACTTCTAGATCCTTGTGGATGTGGCTGTTTTTAATATACCAAGGAGCACCAGTTATCATTCTTAGAATTTTGTTTTGAAGGCGTTGGATTTTTTCCATGTTAGAGGCGGAAGCATTGCCCCATAATTATATACGGTATCACCAAATTGGTTTTAAGATCGAGTTGTAGAGTAGAAGTTTACAATCCAGACGTAGCACAGAGTTTCTACCAATTAGCCAGTGGATTTGAGCAGCTTTAAGTTTCATTTGAGTCAGCTTCGCATCTATATGAGGCTTCCATGTGAGGCGGCGGTCTAGGTGAATACCAAGATATTTTGTCTCGGTTCGTTGAGGCACCATATGGTTTTTATTAGTGATTGGGGAGCACGGTTCTTTGCGTAAAGTAGCAGTTGGTTCGAAGCCTCTTTAAGGTCTTTATGAATACCAAGGAAAGCAGTATCATCAGCAAATGTCGACGTGTGTGTAAAATTATTGGTTGGCATATCTGCTGTGCATAGCAAGTACAGAATTGGATCTAGTATACTCCCTTGAGGTACACCAGCCCCTATTGGTTGAGACGAACTTATTTGGTTTCCCTCTTTGATCACAAATTGTCGACCGGTTATGTAGTTTTCTAATGGGTTAAAAATATTAGCTGGAAGGTTGAACTTTAGTTTCCTTAACAGGCCTTCATGCTATACTTTGTCGAAAGCTTTCGAGACATCAATAAATAGTGCGGAGCAGTACTTCTTTTCCTCAAAGGCTTTTCTTATAACCTGTACCAACCTGTGAGTTTGTTCGATGGTACTATGTTGACTTCTTAAGCCAATTTGCGATTTAGAATGCATTTGTTGTCATTCAAAATCGGATTCAGCTTATTTTTAAGCAATTTTCAAAAAATTTTGGGTAACAAACTAATAGGCCTATAAGACTCTAACTTCGAAGGATCTCTGCCAGGCTTAGGAATCATCTTTACTAAGGCCACTTTCCATATAGGCGGGAAACGTTCAAGCCGAATTATCGCGTTATAAAAAAAAAGAACTATTCTTTTAGCTGTAAAAGGTAGCTGATTTTATAAACATGAGGAGCTTTTTTAATATTTAGGTTAGCGATAGCCTCTACAACATCTGTAAATAGGAAATGTATTTCTGAAGGACGTCTGGCAACAGCAGGCGGTAATTCCTTCACGTCTGTGCATGTGTTGGGGGTGAACACGTTTTTTAAATGATTTGCAAACAGATCGCATTTTCTTCATCATTTCTAGCGTATTATCCTCTCAGATAACACAGTGGTGGTTTTGCGATTATGGGTCTTTTAGGACTCTTGACTGATCGCCATAGGGAATAATTTGTATGAGGAGTCGCGTCTTGACCTTGCAGGTACTCTTTCAGTGATGCCATTCTGTGAACCTCTAGCAAGCTTTTTAGTTGGTTTGTACATTCTTTTAGCTTAGTTTTAAGTTGGGGCGATCTATGTTGTTGCCATTCCCTGCGGGCTCTCCTTTTTTCAGATAAAAGTTTTTCCACATCGTCAGAAAAAATTTTGTTGTACCTAGCCTGACGATAGGTAGAAGACGCATGTTCAACGGCTTTTGGAATGGTTCATTTAGGACGCTCAGACAATCATCGATGTCTCCGGGAGTTTTTAGCGGTTGGTTTTTCGAGCAGTGGGCGCTAGTGTATTTTTTATATTTCAACCAATTTATTTGTTTAGATAAGAAAAAATCACTAGCTGCTATTTGGTGAGGACTGAAAATAGTGATTATTGTGGGTGAGTGGTCTGAATATAAATCCAAGGAGGCTTAAGCCTCAATAAGCTCTGAGGAAATACCTTTTGCTACGCCAAAATCGATTACGTCTGGAATTTTATTGTGGTCCGTTGGCCAGTAGGTTGGTTGTCCAGTTGCGCAACTAGTGAACGAACCAACGCACATTTCGTGTGTTGAAGGGCACCAGGATAATACCCTCGACCTTTTTCTTACTTCGCACCCTTAAAAGTACGAAGTAGATGTTCTTGCACCTCTCGGAAATTCGGACCATTGCACCGTTTCCGCCTCCTTTTCGTTCTCCAGGCTTCACGACGCTTCGACGGCAGCCCCGAAGCGTTCGATTTTTATATACTAAAAGGCTCGTTGGGCAGAGCTCAACGATTTCTTTCGGCAGTTTAACTGGAAACTATGTTTCGTGGACAATAATGTCAATGCCATGGCGAAAATGGTTGAAAGTATTATTTTACTGGGAATGAAATCCTTTATTCCGGTAAAAACGATCTCCAGTAAACCTCGGCAGAAGTCGTGGTTTAACAAGGCTTGCAAAGCTGCAGTAAGGTCCAGAGAGGAAGCATTTAGTATATGGCGTGCGAACAAGAACGCCGATACTGATTCGCTACGCAAACAGGCGAGATCTTCGTGTGCCAAAGTACTCAGGCGCGAAAAGGCTTTGTTCGAACAGCGTCTGCGTGCAAGGGTTCTTGATGCCCCCAAAGGCAGCAGGAACTTTTGGTCATTTGTGAAGAGAGTAAGGAACAACGCTGGCTCTTCAATCCCTGCTCTGTTAAAAAATGACATATTAGTCACCGACCCGGTTGGTAAGGCTAACCTTTTGGCTGAAATATTTGCAGCAAATTCATATTTGCCGGAAAGCAACCAACCACTGCCTGAGCTTAAGAGATTGTTTGGGACTATGCCAGACATATTCTTTCGAGCTCGTGCAGTTAAAAGGGTTCTTTTGGATCTCAACACTAGTAAGTCCCCTGGGCCGGATGGTATACCAGCACAGGTTTTGAAGGAATGTTCTTCGACGCTATCGCGTCCATTAGCTAACCTTTTCAGCCGTATTTACCATGCCGGGGTATTTCCGATGTGCTGGAAAGTAGCTAATGTTACGCCGATCCCCAAAAAGGGAAAGGCTGAAAACCCTGAAAATTACCGACCAATAGCAATTTGTTCAGCGATCTCCAAGGTTATGGAGAGTATGGTTAACTACCGCCTGGTTAACTATCTGGAGATAAACGGTTTATTAAGCGACCGCCAGTATGGCTTTCGTAGAGGACGGTCTACGGGGGACATACTGGCCTTTCTGACAGAAAAATGGTGTACCTCAATTCATCATTTTGGCGAAAGTAAAGTGGTGGCTCTGGACATATCTAAGGCGTTTGATAGGGTCTGGCACTGTGCGCTTCTATCTAAATTAATTGCTTTTGGTGTCGGTGAAAAATTTTCTCGATTTATATCGAGTTTTCTCAGAGATCGCACTATTCGTGTTGTTATAGATGGGTTCTCTTCCAATGAGTTTAAAATCAATTCAGGGGTACCGCAAGGCTCCGTCCTCTCTCCTACCTTATTTCTTATCTTTCTGAATGACCTATGTCAAACCTCGAATCCTATTTATTCCTTTGCAGACGACAGCAGCATATGCCATTCACACTCGTTTGACCATAGACCTAGCTCTTTGGAGATTGGAGCTAGGAGACAGAGTATGGATGTTTCGATTAACCGCGATCTGATGGTAATCTCCAAATGGGGCCGTGCGAATGGGGTCGATTTTAATGCCCGTAAAACCCAATGTTGTATTTTGACGCATAAACGCACATTGGACGATGCTGCCTCGTCTGTATTAATGGATGGTATAAGTATTGAAAAGACAGAGACTCTTGATGTTCTGGGCATGAGAATCCAGTGCGATGTCCGCTGGACGGAACACATCTTTCTTGTGTCGAAAGAAGCATCGAAGTGTCTTGGTTTTCTTAAACGGTGTAGGAATTACTTTACACCATCTGATCTTCTCAATATTTATACCACCTATATCCGACCGAAAATGGAATACAACTCTCATGTATGGGCTGCTGCCTCAAAGTCTATTTTGGGGCTACTTGACCGCGTACAGGAACGAGCGAAGATACTCATCGGCGACGTTGTAATATCTAACCGTCTGGATTCACTCGAACACCGTCGTGATGTGGGGTGTGTTTCGCTGTTCTATCGATACTATAATGGAATGTGCTCTGCGGAAATCAGGGAACTTGTTCCCGAAACCCGGAACTTTTTGCGTGATACACGTTTTTCTAAAAGAGCGCACCCATATGTAGTTGACTGGCCAGTGAATCGCACCACTCATTACAGGGAGAATTCCTTCTTCGGTCGCACGGTTCGTATGTGGAATGAACTTCCTAATAATGTCTTTCCTGCCACAGTAAATATCGAGAAATTTAAATCGAATGTCCACAAACACTACTCCCTTAATCCTCCTTCCCATAACCTATTTTCCTGATACCAACACAATGCAATGCATGTGTAGGGGCCATCCCCTGAGTGCTGGTTATTATTAAAAAAAAAAAAAAAAAAAAAAAAAAACATAAAGTCCCATTTCAGACACGGCATCATACAACACACGACCTCTGGGACTAATTAGGTGGGAGCCCCAGTACGTGTGCTTGGCGTTATAGTCTTCAGCAGCTATGAAGCGGGGACCTAAAGATTTGTAAAAACCGTTGTACTGATCCTTAGTTATGGAGAATCCCGGTGGACAATAAACTGACGAAATAAAGAGATTATGGAAAAATTCATCAATGCAGACGTTTGTTGCTTGCATATTAGAGGCCAGCCCAAGACGACACTAAATAAGGCATCATCTCGAATTTCCAATTCATTTCATATACCTTACGTGTGCACACACAAAATTAAGTACTGCGTTGTATTGTTCGCCATCTCTTTTGTTTACTTAACTTAACTTAAATGAAAAATATATTCACAGTTAAGCACATTTAAGCAAACAACCACGGCACATCGATTCATCATGATCGCACATTTCCATTTAGATTCATCTCGAAACTTTACTGTTGGCGGGATGTTCCTGGTGTGATGGTTATAAAAAACGGGGGTTGATTTTGAATGTTCATATGTATGTAATGTAATGTAATTACGCATGAGTTTTATATTGATTTGCCTGCTTGTGTATATGTTTGCTTGTGTATGTACCCACTCAACATTGTGTGTATTATTAGTTGTTAACATAACAACAACATAACTCTTAAGTCTTTGTTGTTGTTGCCACACCATAGGCACAGTAATTTTTTTTATCGACCACAGTCTCGACACCACTCTTTATTCTTAGCTACTCTACACTGCAGCACAAAAACTGTTTTAGCTACTCTACATTTCAGCACTTAAACCGTTTAACCGCACAATAACACAAAAATTAGAAAATTATGCGGTTCTTGAATTAGCTTGAATAGGACTTGGTGCAGGTCTCTATTGCATATAACATTCGGATAGGTCACCAATCCATTGTTGTTTGATTCTCGATTTGATTAATATAGCCGAGCCACCACATGATCTATCTTTGGGATCCTTCGAATCGTAAAAAGAATAGCCACTTATATTGAAAGGGACATCTAGAAGTCATATGAGTCTCGGAAATCAACATTACATCAATGTTTTGGTGTGTTAAAAAATATTCAAGTTTGTTTTTGTGTTGGCGGATGCCGTTTGCGTTCCAGAAACAAACCCTGAGGCAGTTCATGGCCTTTTAAGCATGGCCTGCAGAAGAGCAGACTGCATTTTTTGCATCATGCCAGCCATTTGCGCCATGATTTGCGTAAATTGTTTGACCATATTGTCAATTACGGCTTCCAGGCGGCTAAAATTGGGACCGGTTGGTTCATTTGTTGTAAATTCTTGTGGAGCTGTTGGATGATTAGGCTTGTGTTTGTCCGGTTAGGCTTACTTCTAAGACTTTGATGCATTAGCATAAGAAATATGACTTGTTATTGGCTGTGCTAAAGGGGCATAGTAAAACTTGGTACATTTGACTGCTGGGTAGGGGCAGAAATTGTTTTCGGCTTAGATGAGCGCCTTACTAGATCAAAAACCGGGCAACCTCTATAGTTGGCAGTGTGGTTTTCACCGCAATTACTGCACTTCTTCTTCCTACTGGGATCTTCTTTTGGTTTGTCGCATTTGGTCGTAGCATGCAGGTCCCCACACACAACGCAAACAGAAGGCAACTTACAATAAGTTTTGGTGTGGCCATATTCTTGGCAGTTCAAACACTGTACGGGTCCAGATCTCTTATGTGGCGCTTCAACAACAATTCTACGATGCAAAATATATTTCAAATCATAAACAGGGTGGGTTTCACCTTTCTTCAATTTTAAATCACCAGGCTCCAGCTCCACTCGGAATAATGGTTTGGGATGCCTTTCTCTGTTTCTCATGTTCGATACGGATTTAACTTTGAAGCCTTTGCTGTACAAACTGGCCTTAATCTCTCCCGGGTCAACGTTAGAGTCAATACTTTTTATAACTACCTGAAGGCCGTACCTTTTATAACTATCTAAAGGCCTTTTGCGTTTTTAAGTTGGTAAGTATAGAAGTTTTTCTTAATTTTTTCGAATTCCGAAACCGTGGTGCGGTAAGCGTTTTCGTGATTTACCTGAATTTTTTTTTCATAAATGCTTCCGCGTTTTATGTTAGACACATAAAAAGCTATTTTCACCTATTATTCCAACTCAAAGATATTAGAGGAGGCTTACGCCCATGTTCTGACTCTCACGCGATTGTCAAATCACATGCGATTTGTAAATCGCAAAATTTTTTTTTTGCATGTTCTGTAGTTCACGCGTTTTTTTTTTGCGTTTTGTTTTTTTTTCGATGATGTATTCGAAAATAAAAACATGTTTCTTTTAAAAATACAAAACAAAAAACCAAGGAATATATAACAAATTGCAACAACATTTTTTCTTTCTTGTTTTCCAATAAAGTTCATACGTAAAAAAAGTAAGCAACTGAAAAATGAAGATGTACATAACTAACAGTTTTTTAAAATTTAATTTTTATTGAGACTGTTTACAAAAAATAAAACAAATTGTGAAAATTATAACAAAAACTCCATATATTATAATTATGCATAGTTTGATTGGCTGTTTTTAACCTAGTTTGGGCAAAAAACATCGGTTCACCTCATCTACCTCTTGCGATTTGAAGTCGCAAACTTTCTTGCGATTGTGAACTTCAGAACACCTGTTATGCGATTTCAAATCGCATCGCCAATATTTTGCGAAATGCGATTGTCAGAACATGGGCGTTAGATGTATTCTTATCAGTAACAGGGGTATCGTTCTCCTCTTGCAATATGGCGAAACCATTCTGCGATGAGGTAGGCTTTTCTTCAACTTTTGAAATTTTTGCTGGTTTGGTAACCTCTGCAGATTTCGGGCTGTAATATAGTGGTCCACCCCTACCTGAACCTTTGGAGCTTCTGAAGAAAGTGGGACCGCCTTTAGCAGATGATAAGTATGGTACCTCGATATTTTTTTTATAATTTTTGAAAAGTGATTGGGCTAAAATTGTCCTTTGTTCAGTAAACTTATTTAAATTAGGCGCACTTGCATTATTATATTCAGGGTCTCTGATGTTTTCATTGCTAACGCTTAACACAATGTAAGCATTTCGGCTTTCAGGCCCACTGTCACTACGATTACTGTTACTTATTAACAGTTCGCTTGTTTTTTTATTTAGTTTGTTGTTTTTGTTTTTCTTTTCTCACTATTATGTGTATAAGTTAACACAGTTTCGTCGCCCACTGTAGGTGAACAATGTTGAAATCATTAACGGACGCTGGTGTCACATTTCATGATACCAGCGTTTGGCTTTTTTCTTGCATTTATGATTGTGTGGCTTTTGTGCTTTTTTTTATTTTTATACTTCAGTTTATTATTTTTAATAATTTCTGCTTAGCCTAGCAATAAGTTTCCTATTGGTCAGAACACCAAAATTTGTGTTGTGGTGCAGACACTAGGTCAGCACTTTTTAGTTAAGAAAAGAACGTTCATTTAAATAATTAAAAAAGAATAAATTCATTCTGAATCAAATCATTAAAACAACCAGTCGTTTTAATTAATTGGCGCCCAAAGTGGGGCAAAATAAAAGACAAATTAAAAGCCTTGTGTAGTTTTGAGTATAGGGATGGCACGCAAAACCATTAAATAATTGTGGCGTTGACTCAAACCTGTAGGGCAAATGGTTGAGTAAGCTACAATTATAAAATTATATATACTCGCAGAGTGTATATAATTTTGAGAAAAACACAAGACGTTAGTTAATTTCTTGAGTTGGGTTTTATTAAGGTAAGTTTACTTTTATTACCTTTTCTTGTGGGAGAGTGGGGCACAGTTACCAGATGAAGTTGCTCGCACCGTGGATAGTCTAAAAGTGACTTAATCCTCTTTTTTTTTTGTTTTCCAATCGGCTCTTAGGTTCGGGTTTTCGCCCCCGTACTTTTGGCGGCCGATTGGAAACCTCCCAGTGCGGGCAACTTTACAAAGTAAATTTTAATAACATATACTTAAGCTAAGTAGTTCGGTGGGAAGTATAATTCATTTTCAAGGTATGGTAAGACTTTAAGGTAAGTATTCAATTTAAGGTAAGTATTCAATTTAAGGTAAGTATTCAATTTAAGGTAAGTATTCAATATAAGGTAAGTTCTAGTTTTAAATAAATATTTCAATAATTCATGTTCGATAAATAAGTATTAAGAAAAGTAAGTAGTATGGATACTAAAATAATTCAATTCAAATAAGTAACATTAACATCTTCCAAAGCCAACTAAGTCCAAATTGGACATGCCGCCGGCCTTGGCTCTAGGCAACGAATGGCGGGTTGGCAATAGTGCAGAGCACCTGTGCCAAGGATTTAATGGCTTCAGCCAAGATTTTTGAGTGTGGCGCGGCTGCTGACGATGAGGTTATTGCGTGTTGTTTCGGCTGTGGGTGTGCGGTGCTGTGCCGCCAACGCGGCTGGTGTTGCTGTGGTTTAGGGTTTTGTTGTTGGCCCGGTTGGTGACTCTTCTGTTGCCGTTTTTGTGGACGGGAGCGTGAACGGGGTTGTAGCCTTGGTGGGGTTGCTGATCGCTGAGGTGGGTTTTGACGCTGTGGAGAGGCTTGTTGCCTTGGAGTCTGCCGCGGTTGATGTCTTTGCGCGTGGTTGGTACCTTTGGTACGGTTTGGCTTTGGATGCAACAGCGTATGATGAAAATGGTCGCATTTTTTACACGTTGCCATTGACGTGCAGCCACGTAGGTCATGACTTTTTGCCAGACAATTTACACAGTACCTGTGCCTCTCAATGACTTCCTCTCTTTCTTGAATAGTCATCCTAAAAAACCTTTTGCAATTACGCAAGGCGTGCCAGCGGTTGCATAAGACACATTTGTATATGTCAGGATCTTGTTGACGTGACCGCTGACTACCCCGACTCGACTGTGGGCGAGTTGACGCAAGCCTTTTATTGTCTCTGCTGTGAAGAAAAAAATAAAGATTAAAGCGTTAACATAGGGGATACTGAAATAAAAGGTTGGTAACATTAAGTCAGTAGGATTGTGTGATTTAAGAACAAAAATACATAAAATAGCAGGAAGGGGGCTATAGACGGCAGGTGGCCATTATTAACATTAATCCCCATTTTCATGGTTCATAAAAGGTAAGTAACAGAGTTTAACGATTGGTCTAGTAATTATCCCGGAAGCCGTACGAATATCAACAGTACGTATGTTCCTATCGGACCCAGGGTAGGTTTTCTCAATTCTTCCAAGCCGCCACTCATGAGGCGGGAGTACGTCATCCATTACAACCACAAGATCCCCCACTTGAATATTAGGAGTAGAATTCCGCCATTTATAGCGCTTGTGCAAAGACTTGAGATATTCTTCCTTCCATCGCACCGAGAATTGATGGTGCATGGCTTTTAACCTTTCCCATCTATTGACGAGAGAAACATTCCGGAAATCCTGCTCCGGAAAAGCCATTAGAGGGGCCCCCCTCAAGAAGTGCCCAGGAGTCAGGGCTGTCAGGTCAGATGGATCTTCTGATAAGGCAGAAATGGGACGAGAGTTAAGGACGCCTTCAATCCGCGCCAAAATAGTACAGAATTCCTCAAAGTTAAATTTCTGGGCCCCTGCAACCCGCCTAAGGTGAAATTTAAAACTTTTGACCGCAGCTTCCCATAACCCTCCCATGTGGGGCGCGTGGGGTGGAATAAACTTCCACTCAAATCCATGAGTGATGTATTTATGCGCTATGTGTTGAGCTGATGATTCTACGAATGCAGCAAATTCCCGTTCAAATTCCCTGCTGGCCCCTAAAAAGTTCCTACCATTATCAGACATAACCCTTTGGGGGAGGCCCCGCCTCCCAACGAATCGAGTGAATGCGGCTTGGAATGCCGCTGCTGATAAGTCAGAACAGGCTTCCAAATGAATCGCCCTAGTGCTGAAGCAAACGAAAACGCTCACATATCCCTTGACTATAGGTGATTTTCGTAATGGGGAGGTCTTAATATCAAAGGGACCGGCAAAGTCAATGCCAGTCACTTGAAATGGAGGAGAAAGTTTACATCTGTCCGATGGCAGAGGAGCCATTATCTGTGAACAGGGTTGCTGTCTATAAATAATGCAAGTCTTACATTGACGTATTATTTTCTTCACCCTTATTTTAAGACGAGATATGTGATATTCTGTTTGTACCATTCGACACATTTGAGAGCATTCAGCATGAGCAAGTGTCTTATGCAAGTAGTCAAGGTACAAACAGCAGAACCCAGAGTTGCCGGGTAGAATTATAGGGTAGCGCTCATTATATGGCAAGGAAGACTGTGCTAATCTACCATTTACTCTCAAAACTGAGCTTGAATCCAAAAATGGGTTCAAACTTTTTAACGGACTGTTTCTTGGTAAAGGTTTAGAATCTAAAAGTAACTGGTATTCTTCACTATAAACCGTTTTCTGAGCTAGGGAAACAAGTCGCAACTTAACGAATCTCATCTCGCTCTGCGTTAAGGTCCCGTTAGCTGTGAACTCGGCATTTGGACCAAAGTCTTTTCTACATTTTCTGAAAAATCTAAAGACGTAACACATGACACGTAATGCCCTGGAATACGATGAGAATCTACTCAACACTTCGGATTCTTCTACCTTTGCATGTAAAATCTGAGTCTCGTTCTCTGGGATTTTAACAGGTCTTAATGGATTGCGTTTTGGCCATTCCGTGGGGTCCCTCCTTAGCCATGATGGTCCATGCCACCAGAGAGAATTCCCCCCGAGATCCTGTGGCTTACATCCCCGAGTACCCAGATCTGCTGGGTTATCATGTGTCGACACGTGTTGCCATATTGCAGCTGGGACCAGACTATGAATTTGAGAAGCTCTATTCGCAACATAGGTTTCCCACGACGAAGGGGGTTTCGAAAGCCAACCAAGAACAATTGAAGAATCAGTCCACAAATATATATCATAAATATTCATATTCAGTGATGATATGACATAGCTAATCAACTTAGCTAACAATACTGCACCATTTAATTCTAATCGTGGTAGACATACCGTTTGAATTGGTGCTACCTTACTTTTTGCGACTAATAGGTTCGTGGAGGTGTTGTGAGTATCCGTTTGACAACGAATATAAACTGCGGCACAGTACGCTGTTTTCGAAGCATCTGAGAACCCATGAAGTTGAGTTGTATTTGACCGATCGTACTGTATCCACCGGGGAATTGTGATATCTTCAATTCGGGACAAGTCTTGAACTAAATTGTCCCACTGTTCTAGAGATTCAGATGAAATACTTTCATCCCAATCCAAACCTTGTAGCCAAAGTTGTTGCATAATAATTTTTGCTCGAATGACTATTGGAGCTAGCCATCCAGCCGGATCAAATAGTTTGGCCACGGTTGAAAGAATTTGCCGCTTAGTTATCTTTGCCGACTTTTCAATAGCGGAAAATTTGTACGAAAATAGATCAGTGAGAGCATTCCACCTTATACCGAGGGTTTTGGTAGAGCTTGTATCGTGAAAGCGAAGAAAATCTGAGTCATACAGATCTTCCCTAGGCAAATGGGAAAGTAATCTGGGGTCATTTGCCGTGATCTTCCTAAGAGGAAACCCTGCGGATTGCAAGACGTCAATGAGTTGGGATTGAGCTTTGAGGGATTCTTCTATTGTATAGCCACCAGACAGTATATCGTCGACATAAGTCTCTGTGCGCAGAATTGACGCTGCTCTCGGATATGCAGATTCGGAATCAGACGCGAGTTTCAAAAGGGTCCGAATTGCTAGATAAGGAGCACAGCTTACGCCAAACGTTACTGTCTTTAGCTCATAATCCTTAATGGGGCCATCTAGCTGAGGCTGGAATAGAATTCTCTGATAGGGTCTATCAGCGGGGTGTACTAATATTTGACGATACATTTTCTGAATATCGCCACTAAAAACGTACCTATATTTTCGCCAGTTAATAATAATTGACATGAGGTCGTTTTGCAGAGTGGGGCCTGTATACAGAACGTCATTTAGTGAGTATTGTGACTTTGACTTTCTGGAGGCATTGAAAACTACTCTAACTTTTGTTGTCTTGTGTTCTGGGCGAACAACCGCATGATGCGGCAAATAGTAAGAGCCGTATTTTCCGTTAGTACTCTTCTCATTTGCTGGAACTTCTTGCATATGATCAAGCGCTACGTATTCGCTTAATACTTCCCTATACTGAACCTGAAGTTCGGGATTCTTAGCTAAACTCCTTTCCATATTGGAATACTGGGATAGGGCTATAAATCTAGATGAACCTAGAAATATTTCGTCAGGATACTCATCCTTGAATGGTAGACGTACGACGTATCTTCCATTCTCCTGCCGTGTGGTTGTGTCAGCGTAATACTGCTCACAAAAGTTATCTTCAGATGACTTTGGGCGGGTTTTGGGAATTTCTTCCACTTCCCAAAATTTTCTTAGCAGATTACAAAGTTCAGAAATTTCCGAAGGAACAACGGTAGTTGTGAATGATTGCACTGACTGAGTTTTAATGGGACCACTTAGCACCCATCCAAAGATAGTATTGTAAGCTGACGTTTGACCGCAAATATTCTTTCTAATACCTTCAATATTGAGCGAGTGTTCATAATCATTGCCTAAAACTAGGTCTATTTGGGATGATTTATTAATATTTGGGTCTGCAAGATCTATTTCTTCGAGTTCGGTACAACTGGGTCTCTCAAAGCTGTAGGCCGGAAGCCGCTTCGTAACTTTTGGTAGCACTATGGCTCTGATGGGGACTCTTAAGTCATACCTTTTGGCATACAAAACAAATTCGCACTCTTTACTTGCGGACTGCCTTTGACCTCCAATGCCTATAATTTCAAAATGGGATTTCTCATAGGGTAATTGCAGCCGGCTTCGGATCTTTTCTGTCAAAAAGGTTCGTTGAGAACCAGGATCAATTAAAGCCCTAACTGTGAACAGTTCACCTTTGTGTTCTATTTGCATCAATGCCGTCCGTAACAAAATGTTTTCGTTGCTCGAGGAGCAGTTAGCTTGAACCTGACGAGACGTAGATGGAATATCATCTTGATCGTCTATTTTGGGAGCTTGGGTTACGTTTGACAACAATGTTTGAGGTGAATTGTTGGCGTGAGAGTTCTCTGCGCTCTGAAATGGGGGCTGAACTTTTCTAGCCATATGCAGTAGGGTATGATGCGGTTTTTTGCATTGAAGGCAAGTGTTTTTGCTTTTACAATTTGCTCTTAGATGCGCGGATGACAAACAATTATTGCAAAATTTATTCTTAAACGCATAATCAACTCTTTGTTGCACCGTGAAGGCTCGAAATTTCGGACATATTCTTAACGAATGATCTTCTTTGCACAATTTGCATGATGATACATTTGAACTCTCCTGAGCAGCATATGTGTGTACATTAGAACTAGACTTGTCTGAGATACTGAAACAGTCCTTTGAGGCTCTAATGCTCGCAAGGCGTTCCACTGCCTCATATCTGTCCACAAGAAATTGGGACATTTGGGTCCACTTTGGAAGCTCACGAGGGGACGTGAGCGATTGCTCCCAAAGTGAAAGCGTAACCTCTGGAAGCTTAGTCGAAATCAAACGAATAAGAATCGGGTCCCAGCTTTCCACATTAATGCCAAGCGTCTTCAGTGTTGCCAGAGAATCGTTAACAGAAGATTGTATTCGTCGGATTGACTCGCTGTCTTCACTAGTTGCTGCGGATATATCGAAGAGAATTTTTATCTGATTATCCACAAGGACACGTTTATTCTCATACCGTGTTGTCAATGCATTCCATGCCAATTCAAAATTATCATTAGAAAGTGGATATCTTTGTACTATAGCACCAGCTTCACCTCTAGTTTTGTTCCTAAGGTGATATAGTTTTGTGACGGGAGATAGCTTAGCGTGATTTATGTACACGGCCGTGAACATGTCACGAAATGATGGCCATTGTTCATAACTACCTTTAAAAATTTCAGTGTCACAAGGCGGAAGCTTAATGCAGGAGTATTCTGGCACAAAGTTTTGCGTAGAAGACTGCCGGGGTCCAGAATATTGAGGGGCTGCATTAAACGCTTGCATCTGAGATTGATCCTCCCGAAAAGTTTTCACAATATCGCTTATCTGGGAGCAGCATTGATAATACGATTCCGCACATGCTTCGAAATTCGCCTTAGCTATTTCCTTAAACTCTGGACTTACTACCTCATCAGAAGCCATCATGACGTTCTGATACGCATCGTCCAATCTTGACCATCTTACTTCCAAATCTTTCAGCTTAATCCCAAGCATTGATTCAGACTGGTCTTCCACATTAACCTGACTAAATGTGTGGCAAAATTGTATCAAATGATCGCAATTAAACAAGAACCGGCCTTTTACAGGCGCTTCAGAAGCATTAGGGGAAGTCGAGGTCATTGTGACAGGATCTTTTTAACAAAGTTGTCCGTATTTTCTATAAAAATTATGAGAAAACCCCACCAAATGACAATTGCGAGAGTTTCTATAAACAAATCTAATTCTATTTAGTACTGGATTATCAGTGAGTGTAAATCAATCAATTCGCAACGGTTACTCTACTGCTCAATGGGTTAATCGAAGCAGTGTTGCCACAGTGAAACTTCACACTTAGCAGTAATATGAGTATTGTTCGTATAGGTAAATCAATATTGGAATCTGAAATATTTCCGAACTAACCAGACCACGTAGTAATATATTTGGTATGTTAAGAACTGATGTCCAACTTTCAGTGTAGCCTACCCAGCGAACCAAACTATCAAAACAACTGACTTAAGAGTTTCCTACGGATTCCTTCCCGTTGGCCAACTATATCTGATTTTCTACTAGTTTTTTTTTCTTTTTTTCTTTTTTTTTTTCTTTAACCAGGGTAAAAATGGTGATAATGTTAAATTGTTTTGCCAATACGTGTGATAAATCACCTAATGGCAACCCGTACCCAGCAAAGTATATATGTATAAACCGAGAGTAAACAAAGGTTTTCTGACTGTAACTGTTGTCTCCTTTATTCCAAATAAATTTATTTATTCTCTCTGCTTATTCCGCATTCAAAACAAATTATTTAAAAAAACTATTGCCGTTTATTGCTATTCACACTAATTTTACTTTCTAGTAACTTTATTGCTTCTCTGTATGGTGTATTTCCCTTACTTTAGTAAATAAATAACCTTTTGTTTACATACATACATAATAGACATCTGCATGACCATATTCATTTGTTTGCCTATACACAACAAAACAATATTCATTCAAACATTTTTCATTCTATGGGAGATAAATAAAGTTAAACAAGTAACAACACAAGAAAGAATGTATTGTGTGTTACACTCAATGATACAAGAAGAACACATTTATTTTACAGTTCCCGTTTTGAATGTGTATAAAACTCACTTGAAAGTACAAAATCATAGCAAAGTCTCATTACAGTTTGACTTTTCCATAAAAACATTCAGGTGTTTTTTGAAATAATGAATGTTTTAACAATACGACAAATTTGCAAACACAAATGAATGCGCTCAATAATAATTTTTTACACCCATACACATTCTATTTAGTATTTGCCTATATGAATGTATGAGTAATATTTTGTTTTCGGTTGGAGTTCTTTTCTATTTGCTTTCTCTTGTGGGTTCCTTCATTTGGTTTGTTTAACATTGAATGAAATACACTATGTTGTTGAAAAACAAACGAATGTCTTTAAACGGCTTTTGAGTGTAGTCACGCAGACTGTAATACATAAGCATACGTGTGTGTTTATAGGTTAATTTTTTATATTTATAATCATCCGTATTACAAACTTAATGTTGTTTAAAGAGACGATTATAAGAGTTTAACTATCCGCACAAATATTTTTACCTTTACCATTTACCACGGTGTAACACTGGTGGGCCTACTATTATCTCCTCGACTGTACGTGTACTAACATAAGAGTATAGAGAATATTTGTTTTGGTTCTATTTCCTTTAAGAGAAAGGCGATATTGCTGCGTACACTTTGGTGGTTGAAAATTCTGCGTATTTAAGAGCGTAATCATTTACCACTGAAATTATATTACTCTTATCTACGTCGATTTATTGGTTTTATTTCTTTTCCCACACTTCACTTTATTACATATTTATGTATGACTGTATGTATGTATGCATGTATGTATTATTAATCAATATTTAAGGTATATGATAACTTTTTTACTCTTTGTAATATTTACCTTCTATTTAAATAAAAACACATAAACAAACAACTTGTTTCGCTTATTTAGCATCTGTATGATTTTCTCTTTATATCCAGAAATTTGATTGGATCTTATTGGGTAAGAGAACAATGTAGGGGACAATTCCCTTTCTTTCCTTTTTACACTTTGTTTTCTGTTTTTTCTTTTCTTTTTTCTCTTTACTGCTTACTTAATTTACATATATGTATGTTCTCTATACATAAGTGCACGTACCTAAGTATATAATGTACTGTTACATTACCGAATTCTTTTTAGCTCATACATATATGTAGGTACAAAAGCATATACACAAAATGTGGCGGGAACAGCTTTCCCACATACCCAATATCCCAAATTAGCTGTAAACTTTTAGTTGTATAAATACGTATTTATCATACCTATTATGTATTTATAACTTTCTTTTTGTATTCACTGTTCTATAATTTTAACTGGTATAAAGTAAATTGTGTCACTAACTGTATACCCTCAGCACTTTTTTCCCGTTTATGAGAATATATATGTACTTGTTTTAGTTTCACTATGATTGTTTATGTTTTTTACTTTTTCCGTACCGCGTTAATTTCTTTTACTCTAAGTATGTATTTATTGGCTTTCTACTTACGAGACGGTGTCAAATTTTATACTGATGAACTTTTATGTATGCTTTGTTGATTTTACCTCATGTTTTTTAGTTTGTTGATTGTGTTGTATTTCTTCTTTTTTTTTTTTTTAAGAGACTCTTTCTCTAATTTTGTGAGCGGGCTGCTGTTTAGGAACAACGAAGGACCATGTAGTTTTGAGTATAGGGATGGCACGCAAAACCATTAAATAATTGTGGCGTTGACTCAAACCTGTAGGGCAAATGGTTGAGTAAGCTACAATTATAAAATTATATATACTCGCAGAGTGTATATAATTTTGAGAAAAACACAAGACGTTAGTTAATTTCTTGAGTTGGGTTTTATTAAGGTAAGTTTACTTTTATTACCTTTTCTTGTGGGAGAGTGGGGCACAGTTACCAGATGAAGTTGCTCGCACCGTGGATAGTCTAAAAGTGACTTAATCCTCTTTTTTTTTTGTTTTCCAATCGGCTCTTAGGTTCGGGTTTTCGCCCCCGTACTTTTGGCGGCCGATTGGAAACCTCCCAGTGCGGGCAACTTTACAAAGTAAATTTTAATAACATATACTTAAGCTAAGTAGTTCGGTGGGAAGTATAATTCATTTTCAAGGTATGGTAAGACTTTAAGGTAAGTATTCAATTTAAGGTAAGTATTCAATTTAAGGTAAGTATTCAATTTAAGGTAAGTATTCAATATAAGGTAAGTTCTAGTTTTAAATAAATATTTCAATAATTCATGTTCGATAAATAAGTATTAAGAAAAGTAAGTAGTATGGATACTAAAATAATTCAATTCAAATAAGTAACATTAACATCTTCCAAAGCCAACTAAGTCCAAATTGGACAGTTTATATACATTTATTAATACTGATTCAATTTTATGTCGTGTTTATGCAATTTACGCAAATATTTTTAACACGCTTTTAATTGCAGCATGGTTTTTGACAGAAGAAACAGAATGAAGATGTCCACATATTTTTGTGTTATCCTAAATGGTAGCACTTTTTTGGCATCTAGTACGTTTTTTCTTGAAAGGTTTTTCGAGTTTCTGTTTTCTAGATGGGCCAGCTTCATTATTTGTTGAACCTCTAGTATTTTGGGTTGAAAACTTAGAAAGATAAATGCCATTTATAGTTCATTTATTGGGGCTTTTTTTCGGTTTTCCATATAGGGGGTTGCTAATGATAAATCATGCAACGTCTCGTTTTTGGAACTGGTAAGCGTTAAAATTTAAATTTTTTCGCATATGTAACTATCGTGTTACTTACTTGTATGTATAAAAACACTGCCAAATAAGCAGAAAATATATCTTCGTCAATTGCAATGTGATTGGAAATAAATAGGTGCTTTTCATATTTGTTGGAGTTATCGATTACAATTTTGGCTTCTTGCAGTGGGAAAAGTAGCAGAAATGAGTCACGAATGCTATGTACGCGGCTGGATGCAAATTTTGTTACGCCTACATGACCAAGTCTTAATTTCAAGATGTATAAGCACATAGTCACTACCATTATGGGTGCAAATTTAAAATATTTGCACTTCCGAACCTACCAACGGAGTAAGGTTCCTTGCTCCATCTTTCGCAGTAAACGACGGTTACGATGTGGGCTATGTCTATACTGTCATCTGAATCTGAGCTGTTATCCTCTTCTACCTTGGGGCTAAAAGAATCAGAACCAGAAACATCCGAAGCAAAAACATAAAGATCAGAAATATATTCATCCTTTTAACTTTCATTTATTACTTCATTCACAAGTTCTTCCAAGGTCAAAAAAAGCGGATAAGACATGATTTTCGATACGCACTACTGATGGTAGTTCTTGTAGATAAATGTATATATTTTACTATAAAACAAAAAGAAAAAAATCTAAAAACGACCTCACTATTAATATGAAAACCAGAACAAAATAAGTTAAAATGCAGTATGTATCAAAAATGATACATAGCTAGAATTATGTGTTTTCTTAATTTCTCAAGGCCTGCTTGGACTTTATTTTTTCAATATTGTTTAAAATAACGGTCAAAACAAAGTTGACAAAGTCTCAAAACATCTTGCGTATAAAATTTCATTAAACAAAGTTATGTCGAAGAAAAAAACGAAATGTATCATTTTTGATACAAAGCTCGATTAACGGTTAAATACCTAAACTAAAAAAAATTTGTACTCTAATTATTTTCACAAGAGGCGCAAAGTTCAACTTTGTGCTTGCCACATATATTTTTTTTGCATATCTTCCGAAGAACATGAATGCATTATTTCCTCCGATAAACTAGGCGCACATTCACTTTCGGAATCACTAATATCATCATCATCGCACATCGCCAATATTTTTTCAATTTCATCGTCGGTTATTTTCTTTGCAGTCACTTTGTTTACTAAAAAAAAAATTGCAATAAAACCAATGTTAGTCGTTACGACTAAGTAGTTTTTGCAAACCAGTATATAACATTTAAATGAGTCACGCAACACATCAGTACTAATCGGCAATAGCTTTGTAACTAAATCAACTCATTTAACACTAAAAATAGGAATAATCAAAAAAGAGAAAAAAAAGTTATGAAGAGAAAAAGTAACAATGTTAGTCGAAACGACTAGCATTAAGCATGCAGGGTTAAACTTCCATAATCTCTGTATGGTGTAAGCAAATATTCCCTTATGGGATATGCTGCATCGCCTAACAAAAAATACCCACCGGAACATAAATTGGGAAGTTCTTTTCCAATAAAAGAAAGCTTGAGCACTCTTGAGTCATGGATTTTGCTGGGGATTCCGGTAAAAACATCCAAAAACCTTAGTTTTGAATCGCAAATACCTTGTAGGGTTATTGAAATGCCGTCATGCCTGTTGGTATAGGTAGAACGTATTTTGTGTTTGGGTGTTCTGGCCATTATAAAGCTGCCGTCAATACATCCTAATATATTCGGGATTCCAGAAATCTGCAAAAGCGAAAATATGTACTTATGTATGTAAATTTTTATGTGTTTTTATAAATTTGTATGAATAAGGGAATACGACCTACCTTTTTAAACTCATCTGCAACAGTTTGCTTTTCTTGATCTGTTTTTGGAAATTTTATTACCTCCGGCGCTATGTCACTGGTAATGAAATTTAAAACCTTATTAAATGTTCTATGAACATTTGAATATGACATGCCAAAAAGGTTTGCTACTTCTCTTATCGTCGTTTTATTGCCGCTGAACCTTAAAATGTTAATAAATTACTTTAATTCTTTTTTATTCAGTTTTTATTACCATAAGAAGGAAAGTATCTGCGTCTCAAAACTTGTTGGCATTCTTCCTCCATGGTAACTTCTTTTGGTTAAGTAATCACTATATTTTTCTATAAGATAGGAGGCACTTGACCGGCAGACACGAAAATTCTTTTGAAACTATAAGAAATAAATGAAATACATATTTAAACATTTTAAGAAATTATTTGCAAATACTTACATCTACATCCGAGTAGTTGTGAACGATATTTTCCACAAAGTTTTCTACCCGTGGGAGCACTTCTCTACTTTGTAAATATAAAAGAAACTCCTCCTCATCAGATGATGAGGATGTCTCCAAGATTTCTTTTAATAAAAATTCCATTCTCTGTTAAAAATTCGTTTGCGTTGAAAACTCGTTTGCGTTGAAAACTCTTTTGCATAAAAAAGTATTTGTTTACATAACACAGCTGTAAAAAATGGTACTTTGTTACACTGCAATATAATTGGGGATAAGATATGTTACACTCTTGCTAGTTATTTATGCAACATGTTCAGAAAGGAAAACGATAACTGCTTTCACTCTTGCATGTATTTTTAGAATGGAACATCAACCCGCACGAATGGTAGCATTAATGTAACATTTTTGTCAGAATGGAAAACAGCATTAGTTATGTCTTTTTGTCTTTTGTCATGTTTTTCAAAAAATAATATCTTTTAATCTTTTCGATTGTCCTGTGAGTTCCACAGTGACCTCCTTCTAAGGGGTATTGGTGGTATTTGTACATAATTTCTTTAATAGCTTTTTTATTCTCAATATTGATCAGCTCGTTTAATAGCGCTACTTTTAATTCTATTAATTTTTCATTCACTGGTTCTAAGTTGTTATACTGGGTGTTGCAATGTGCCACCATTCCAGAAATCAACTGTTGAGCACAGGTAAAATTTTCAATTATTTTACAAAAGTCTGATGATAAGGTGCGCTGACAAAGATGAACTGAATAAGTTTTATTTCCGATGTCTGCCACAGTATTTGTAATAGAGAGTTGTAATATTTTTCCGGAGTGAGGAACCGGAAAGACAGTTATCTTCTTGCATAATTGCTGGGGCTTTGGATACTTAATTATAAAATACAAAAAGTCTTCGTTTAAAATAACCTTAATACTAGATACGCTAATTAAATCAGATATGCTTACACTTGTGTACTGCTCGCTATCGTTCAACAATTTTAGATCTTCCTGGTCCAAAATAGCTGGATTAATAAAATTTAACTTGGCCAGTGCTACAGACAAAATTGAGTTCTGCGGTTCCATCAAAATCATTCTATTTCTAGCCAATAAAATCTCGAAAAAGTTACCAGTGTCGATCTGTTCCCTTTTGGTATTCTTTATAATCGTATAAATAGCATTAGTTAGTGTTTCAATTTTAATTTGCAATTTTGAATTTATTTCTATTTGTCTATTGTTAGAATCTATCAGCTGCTTCTGATTTAATCTTAAATTTTTAAAATCATCCGCATCAGGCGTACCAGCAATAACCTTATTGCACTTTCTTTAAAATTAATGCTTCTTGCATGTCTGTGATGGACATTTAGAGTTGATAATAACGAGGTCATGTGCTGGATGTCTGAATCTAAAATCTTTTTCATATGGGATTGTCGGAATACGTCCATCACTTTAATAGTATCATTAGCAGCCTCATAATAAACGCTAAGGTTAGTTGTATGACGCAAGTAGCCGCAGTCTCCCCAAACCACAACATCTCCGTTCAATATAGGGACGTAGTCAGAATGCGAATAGTCTATTATCCTTGCTAGAGAAGTAGTCAAAATGAGCAATACCAGTAATTTTAGCCTAAACGATAATGAAAAATAAGGCCTGAGTTTCGCTTTTCTTTTAATATAAATTTTTACATAAGAGTAATTATTATAAGTTTCTTCCATTTTTTTTTTTTTGTATTTTGTTGGAAAAAATATCTTTCCTAAATTGTACCTAAATTGACCACCCGCCCCTTTATAAGATCGGTTGTTCCCATATCAGCTTCCACTACTGCTTCTTCGTACAAAGAGGTTAACTTATTTCCTAATCTTCTGTTGTTTTTTATATAAACTTTTTCTCCCACATCAAACACTCTATTTTGGCGATTTATATTAAAATGTTCTAATTGTCTTATTTGTGCTTCACTAATTCTATTCTTTATTTTAAGCCTGAAATTAGGTGAGTTTGAGTTAATAATGTCGATTGGTTTTTCATTCGTAACTGAATGGATTGTCTTGTTATACTTTATGGTCGATTGCAATATTAAATCAATTGTGTCATCAATTTTTCTTTCAAACTTCAGACATCTTGCTATTTCAGCTAGTGTGCTGTGAAATCTTTCTACCTGCCCGTTTGAGGTAATTTGCAATGGCGGCGCATTAACTATTTCTACGTTAAATTGATTTATTAAAAATTTTCTTATAGTTTCTAAATTAAGCGACCTTTCATTGTCGCAAAGTGCAGCTCTTTATCCGATAAAACTCTAGAAATCATAGTTGTTGGTCTTTTGTCCTGTGACAATACTGCGCCAAGACCATGAGATGAGGCGTCAGTCGTAAGATCAAATGGCTTGGTAAAGTCCGGGTACATGAGCATAACATCTTCCGATGTCAAAATATTTTTCAATTTGTTAAACGCATTAAGCTCGGTCTCTTTAAAATTTATAAGGATCTTCTTTGACTGGGTAGAGCGTATTCTACCGTTTTCCCCTTTTAGTATATCCGTTAGTGGTTTTGCTATACTAGCAAAATCCCTAACAAAACACCTATAATAGCCTGCCAGACCCAAAAATGATCTGAGGCCAAACAATGTTGTGGGCACAGGGTAATTTCTAACTGTTTCTATTTTAGATTGAGATGTTCTTATACCTCCTCTTGATTCCGTGAATCCAAGATATTCAACTTCTGTTTTAAAGAAGTTTGATTTTTCAATTGAGACCTTTATATTTGCATTGAACAGGTTCTTTAGAACACAGTCGATATGTCTGACATGATCTTCTTTGGTCTCTGAAAATATTATCACGTCGTCAACATAGACATGACAAAATTTTCCTATTTGTTCTACAAAGATATCATCAATTGCCCTTTGAAACATACTCGGGGTATTTTTTAGCCCAAATGGTAATCGGCAAAATTCATACTTGCCATTATTAACTGAAAAGGCAGTTTTTTCCCTGTCTCTTTCGGCAAGTTCTATCTGGTGGAATCCAGATTTCAAATTTAAGGTGGTAAAGTATTTCGCTCTACCTAAGTTTGAAAGTATAACCGATATATTTGGAACCGGGTACTTATCATCAATTGTCTTATGATTGAGTTTCCGAAAGTCTATTACTAGACGTTTCTTCTTATTACCCAAATCATCCACACCATTTTTGTCAACAATCCAGACTGGGCTGTTAAACGGTGCCCTGGAAGGCCGAATGATGCCATCCGCCAGAAGTTTTTTTACTTCGGCATTAACAAAATCTGCTACACCCATTGGGTACGGGTACAGCTTTGAGTAAACTGCTTCTTCGTCCTCCATGCGAATGGTAGGGACGATATTGGTGTTATAAGGCAATGCCTCATTAGGATCGGCAAAAACCTTTATTCTTTTCTTAATTATTCTTTGAAATTCTGTTTTTACTAAACGGTCCTTCTATTCCATAAACTTCAATGGAATTGACATCATTACACTCAAAAAAATTCAACCTCTCTACTCCAGTATCATAAGAAAGTTTGCCTGTTTTCAGTTCGATATTTGCATTTACACGCTTTAACAGATCTAATCCGTTAATCCATCAAAAGTGGATAAAGAATTTAAAACAAAGAATGGTGTATTGACACCAAATAAGTTAATATAACATTTCTCTTCAACATAATCTTTTCCATGAATAGAGTGAACTAAAAACCTTTCTTCTACCGGCATTATATTTTTTATAATCGTTATTCAAAAAGCCAAAAGCGAATTTAAAAACCAATATAACAAATATAATAATTAACTGAAATAACCTCCTGATGATGCCACACAACGGAGTGGCGAAATATTGAAAAATTTGTACAAAAAAATAAATATAAAAATAGACCTAAAGCTTAAAAAAATAGACTTATTTATTTTTAATTTCCGGTAATGTCTTAATATAATTCTTTGCAGAGCCTGTGTCAATCAACAAATCAATGTTCCTTCCTGCTATCGTTAGCTTTATGAACGGTAACAGGGACCTACTTCTAAAAAATTAACGTAACTGGAGGAAACAGTTGCTTCATCTTCTATGTCTTTACGTTCTGATTCCGCAGTTTCATTATATTGATCTCCCTCACCAGAAATTGTATTAATTCTTTGATATTTAAGCCCAGAGTTTCTATCAAATGTCGCAGGTCTCTTGAATTGATGCGATTGAGCATCTTTATAATCTTTTGATGGTCGCCTAAAGCGAGAGGATGTTGGATCTACGTCCATAGGTTCTGGGTGGTTTGTACTGTAATTTTTTTGATTTACTTGTGAATTTTTTTCATAAAATGGATTATTTTGTCGAAATGAAAAATTGTTGTCAACTGGTCCTTTCGGTATGTCTTTACTCGTTTCGGGTCGTACCTTTTTCCCTTCAGTTCTATTAGCAAAAGTAGCCGCAAACATATAACGTTCATGATTCGCTTCGATTTCCTGTGCCAAGGCCAGAGCGGCTGGCGCTATTTCGTGGTCGAGCAGAGAAAATTATATTACAGAGTGGTTTTTTAAGGCCAGACACGTTTACCCTAATTGCGTCGTCTCTATATTTTTCATTCATAATTTGCGCCAAAGCTTTATCATAAGTCATTATGGCTTTATTGGTAAGAAGTGAAAGTTTTCTTTCGACCTCTTCGTAAAATTGTACTACACTCAGACTACCCTGTCTTAAGGTGCTGAGTTCTTGCTCAACTAAATAAATTGGCCTTTTATCGGCATATGTGAAATCTAGCCTGGCTATAATAGCCGAAAAATTCAGCACGGTGTTGAATGACGCAAGCACGGCATCTGCCGGCCCCCTTATTTTATTCCTAATGATCGCTAAAGCCTGATAGTGTTTGGAACTTCCATCAAACTTTTCAAACACTTTGTAGGCAGTATGGGCTGCTTGCCTCCACCACACGTAATCTTCGATCTTGCCTTCAAACTCAGGCAAGGACTTAACCACATCAAGTGATTCACTGCAAGGCAACGAGGCTAATATCCTCGCTTCTTCATATGTTTTAACCTAAGAAACACCAATAGTTAAGGAACTAACTTTATTTGAAATTTCTTCGATATTTTTATCGAATTCAATTTTTTGATTTTGCGTTGCAACACGAATTGCAGTTTCTAAAATTTTCGAAATCTCGTATGCGTTCAATTTTCCCGATTTAGTTTCTCTATCTAATTTTAATGTATTCAACAAATTGCTTAAATTTTCGATACTCATAAGACTTTGCTTTTATAACAAATAGGAACAAACGTTTCACCGAACCTCTGGATTAAAGGAAATATTGTAAATCTTGCTATTAAAAAATAACAAAAAGCTAATGCGATATGCAACAAAATATAATCAGAATAAATTTTTAGTAATAAAATTAACTTGAATTGAATAAAAAGCCACACACTTTGCATATTTATTATTTTCATTAAATTCATTATCAGCAAAACCTATTATCAAATTTAACCCGAACCAAAATCGAGAACCAGGCACTTTTTCACTCTTTATTTTCTAGAACTACAAGCGAGCAATACACTTACATGATTCCTTAATTCGTTATGGTGATAGCTTAAAAATTTCTCAGTTATGCTTCTTCTGATGAGAGATGAGTTCTTTGTGGCTTCCTTTTAGATCCTTTCAGATTAGACTCGTATGACCGTAACCTCTTTGGCTCCTTTTTACTTTGTTGATTACAGAACTATTCCTTCATAATCTCTTAATGTTTTGGAATTAAGATTAAAATTATTTCAAGGTGTCCAATTTGGACTTAGTTGGCTTTGGAAGATGTTAATGTTACTTATTTGAATTGAATTATTTTAGTATCCATACTACTTACTTTTCTTAATACTTATTTATCGAACATGAATTATTGAAATATTTATTTAAAACTAGAACTTACCTTATATTGAATACTTACCTTAAATTGAATACTTACCTTAAATTGAATACTTACCTTAAATTGAATACTTACCTTAAAGTCTTACCATACCTTGAAAATGAATTATACTTCCCACCGAACTACTTAGCTTAAGTATATGTTATTAAAATTTACTTTGTAAAGTTGCCCGCACTGGGAGGTTTCCAATCGGCCGCCAAAAGTACGGGGGCGAAAACCCGAACCTAAGAGCCGATTGGAAAACAAAAAAAAAGGAGGATTAAGTCACTTTTAGACTATCCACGGTGCGAGCAACTTCATCTGGTAACTGTGCCCCACTCTCCCACAAGAAAAGGTAATAAAAGTAAACTTACCTTAATAAAACCCAACTCAAGAAATTAACTAACGTCTTGTGTTTTTCTCAAAATTATATACACTCTGCGAGTATATATAATTTTATAATTGTAGCTTACTCAACCATTTGCCCTACAGGTTTGAGTCAACGCCACAATTATTTAATGGTTTTGCGTGCCATCCCTATACTCAAAACTACATGGTCCTTCGTTGTTCCTAAACAGCAGCCCGCTCACAAAATTAGAGAAAGAGTCTCTTAAAAAAAAAAAAAAGAAGAAATACAACACAATCAACAAACTAAAAAACATGAGGTAAAATCAACAAAGCATACATAAAAGTTCATCAGTATAAAATTTGACACCGTCTCGTAAGTAGAAAGCCAATAAATACATACTTAGAGTAAAAGAAATTAACGCGGTACGGAAAAAGTAAAAAACATAAACAATCATAGTGAAACTAAAACAAGTACATATATATTCTCATAAACGGGAAAAAAGTGCTGAGGGTATACAGTTAGTGACACAATTTACTTTATACCAGTTAAAATTATAGAACAGTGAATACAAAAAGAAAGTTATAAATACATAATAGGTATGATAAATACGTATTTATACAACTAAAAGTTTACAGCTAATTTGGGATATTGGGTATGTGGGAAAGCTGTTCCCGCCACATTTTGTGTATATGCTTTTGTACCTACATATATGTATGAGCTAAAAAGAATTCGGTAATGTAACAGTACATTATATACTTAGGTACGTGCACTTATGTATAGAGAACATACATATATGTAAATTAAGTAAGCAGTAAAGAGAAAAAAGAAAAGAAAAAACAGAAAACAAAGTGTAAAAAGGAAAGAAAGGGAATTGTCCCCTACATTGTTCTCTTACCCAATAAGATCCAATCAAATTTCTGGATATAAAGAGAAAATCATACAGATGCTAAATAAGCGAAACAAGTTGTTTGTTTATGTGTTTTTATTTAAATAGAAGGTAAATATTACAAAGAGTAAAAAAGTTATCATATACCTTAAATATTGATTAATAATACATACATGCATACATACATACAGTCATACATAAATATGTAATAAAGTGAAGTGTGGGAAAAGAAATAAAACCAATAAATCGACGTAGATAAGAGTAATATAATTTCAGTGGTAAATGATTACGCTCTTAAATACGCAGAATTTTCAACCACCAAAGTGTACGCAGCAATATCGCCTTTCTCTTAAAGGAAATAGAACCAAAACAAATATTCTCTATACTCTTATGTTAGTACACGTACAGTCGAGGAGATAATAGTAGGCCCACCAGTGTTACACCGTGGTAAATGGTAAAGGTAAAAATATTTGTGCGGATAGTTAAACTCTTATAATCGTCTCTTTAAACAACATTAAGTTTGTAATACGGATGATTATAAATATAAAAAATTAACCTATAAACACACACGTATGCTTATGTATTACAGTCTGCGTGACTACACTCAAAAGCCGTTTAAAGACATTCGTTTGTTTTTCAACAACATAGTGTATTTCATTCAATGTTAAACAAACCAAATGAAGGAACCCACAAGAGAAAGCAAATAGAAAAGAACTCCAACCGAAAACAAAATATTACTCATACATTCATATAGGCAAATACTAAATAGAATGTGTATGGGTGTAAAAAATTATTATTGAGCGCATTCATTTGTGTTTGCAAATTTGTCGTATTGTTAAAACATTCATTATTTCAAAAAACACCTGAATGTTTTTATGGAAAAGTCAAACTGTAATGAGACTTTGCTATGATTTTGTACTTTCAAGTGAGTTTTATACACATTCAAAACGGGAACTGTAAAATAAATGTGTTCTTCTTGTATCATTGAGTGTAACACACAATACATTCTTTCTTGTGTTGTTACTTGTTTAACTTTATTTATCTCCCATAGAATGAAAAATGTTTGAATGAATATTGTTTTGTTGTGTATAGGCAAACAAATGAATATGGTCATGCAGATGTCTATTATGTATGTATGTAAACAAAAGGTTATTTATTTACTAAAGTAAGGGAAATACACCATACAGAGAAGCAATAAAGTTACTAGAAAGTAAAATTAGTGTGAATAGCAATAAACGGCAATAGTTTTTTTAAATAATTTGTTTTGAATGCGGAATAAGCAGAGAGAATAAATAAATTTATTTGGAATAAAGGAGACAACAGTTACAGTCAGAAAACCTTTGTTTACTCTCGGTTTATACATATATACTTTGCTGGGTACGGGTTGCCATTAGGTGATTTATCACACGTATTGGCAAAACAATTTAACATTATCACCATTTTTACCCTGGTTAAAGAAAAAAAAAAAGAAAAAAAGAAAAAAAAACTAGTAGAAAATCAGATATAGTTGGCCAACGGGAAGGAATCCGTAGGAAACTCTTAAGTCAGTTGTTTTGATAGTTTGGTTCGCTGGGTAGGCTACACTGAAAGTTGGACATCAGTTCTTAACATACCAAATATATTACTACGTGGTCTGGTTAGTTCGGAAATATTTCAGATTCCAATATTGATTTACCTATACGAACAATACTCATATTACTGCTAAGTGTGAAGTTTCACTGTGGCAACACTGCTTCGATTAACCCATTGAGCAGTAGAGTAACCGTTGCGAATTGATTGATTTACACTCACTGATAATCCAGTACTAAATAGAATTAGATTTGTTTATAGAAACTCTCGCAATTGTCATTTGGTGGGGTTTTCTCATAATTTTTATAGAAAATACGGACAACTTTGTTAAAAAGATCCTGTCACAATGACCTCGACTTCCCCTAATGCTTCTGAAGCGCCTGTAAAAGGCCGGTTCTTGTTTAATTGCGATCATTTGATACAATTTTGCCACACATTTAGTCAGGTTAATGTGGAAGACCAGTCTGAATCAATGCTTGGGATTAAGCTGAAAGATTTGGAAGTAAGATGGTCAAGATTGGACGATGCGTATCAGAACGTCATGATGGCTTCTGATGAGGTAGTAAGTCCAGAGTTTAAGGAAATAGCTAAGGCGAATTTCGAAGCATGTGCGGAATCGTATTATCAATGCTGCTCCCAGATAAGCGATATTGTGAAAACTTTTCGGGAGGATCAATCTCAGATGCAAGCGTTTAATGCAGCCCCTCAATATTCTGGACCCCGGCAGTCTTCTACGCAAAACTTTGTGCCAGAATACTCCTGCATTAAGCTTCCGCCTTGTGACACTGAAATTTTTAAAGGTAGTTATGAACAATGGCCATCATTTCGTGACATGTTCACGGCCGTGTACATAAATCACGCTAAGCTATCTCCCGTCACAAAACTATATCACCTTAGGAACAAAACTAGAGGTGAAGCTGGTGCTATAGTACAAAGATATCCACTTTCTAATGATAATTTTGAATTGGCATGGAATGCATTGACAACACGGTATGAGAATAAACGTGTCCTTGTGGATAATCAGATAAAAATTCTCTTCGATATATCCGCAGCAACTAGTGAAGACAGCGAGTCAATCCGACGAATACAATCTTCTGTTAACGATTCTCTGGCAACACTGAAGACGCTTGGCATTAATGTGGAAAGCTGGGACCCGATTCTTATTCGTTTGATTTCGACTAAGCTTCCAGAGGTTACGCTTTCACTTTGGGAGCAATCGCTCACGTCCCCTCGTGAGCTTCCAAAGTGGACCCAAATGTCCCAATTTCTTGTGGACAGATATGAGGCAGTGGAACGCCTTGCGAGCATTAGAGCCTCAAAGGACTGTTTCAGTATCTCAGACAAGTCTAGTTCTAATGTACACACATATGCTGCTCAGGAGAGTTCAAATGTATCATCATGCAAATTGTGCAAAGAAGATCATTCGTTAAGAATATGTCCGAAATTTCGAGCCTTCACGGTGCAACAAAGAGTTGATTATGCGTTTAAGAATAAATTTTGCAATAATCGTTTGTCATCCGCGCATCTAAGAGCAAATTGTAAAAGCAAAAACACTTGCCTTCAATGCAAAAAACCGCATCATACCCTACTGCATATGGCTAGAAAAGTTCAGCCCCCATTTCAGAGCGCAGAGAACTCTCACGCCAACAATTCACCTCAAACATTGTTGTCAAACGTAACCCAAGCTCCCAAAATAGACGATCAAGATGATATTCCATCTACGTCTCGTCAGGTTCAAGCTAACTGCTCCTCGAGCAACGAAAACATTTTGTTACGGACGGCATTGATGCAAATAGAACACAAAGGTGAACTGTTCACAGTTAGGGCTTTAATTGATCCTGGTTCTCAACGAACCTTTTTGACAGAAAAGATCCGAAGCCGGCTGCAATTACCCTATGAGAAATCCCATTTTGAAATTATAGGCATTGGAGGTCAAAGGCAGTCCGCAAGTAAAGAGTGCGAATTTGTTTTGTATGCCAAAAGGTATGACTTAAGAGTCCCCATCAGAGCCATAGTGCTACCAAAAGTTACGAAGCGGCTTCCGGCCTACAGCTTTGAGAGACCCAGTTGTACCGAACTCGAAGAAATAGATCTTGCAGACCCAAATTTTAATAAATCATCCCAAATAGACCTAGTTTTAGGCAATGATTATGAACACTCGCTCAATATTGAAGGTATTAGAAAGAATATTTGCGGTCAAACGTCAGCTTACAATACTATCTTTGGATGGGTGCTAAGTGGTCCCATTAAAACTCAGTCAGTGCAATCATTCACAACTACCGTTGTTCCTTCGGAAATTTCTGAACTTTGTAATCTGCTAAGAAAATTTTGGGAAGTGGAAGAAATTCCCAAAACCCGCCCAAAGTCATCTGAAGATAACTTTTGTGAGCAGTATTACGCTGACACAACCACACGGCAGGAGAATGGAAGATACGTCGTACGTCTACCATTCAAGGATGAGTATCCTGACGAAATATTTCTAGGTTCATCTAGATTTATAGCCCTATCCCAGTATTCCAATATGGAAAGGAGTTTAGCTAAGAATCCCGAACTTCAGGTTCAGTATAGGGAAGTATTAAGCGAATACGTAGCGCTTGATCATATGCAAGAAGTTCCAGCAAATGAGAAGAGTACTAACGGAAAATACGGCTCTTACTATTTGCCGCATCATGCGGTTGTTCGCCCAGAACACAAGACAACAAAAGTTAGAGTAGTTTTCAATGCCTCCAGAAAGTCAAAGTCACAATACTCACTAAATGACGTTCTGTATACAGGCCCCACTCTGCAAAACGACCTCATGTCAATTATTATTAACTGGCGAAAATATAGGTACGTTTTTAGTGGCGATATTCAGAAAATGTATCGTCAAATATTAGTACACCCCGCTGATAGACCCTATCAGAGAATTCTATTCCAGCCTCAGCTAGATGGCCCCATTAAGGATTATGAGCTAAAGACAGTAACGTTTGGCGTAAGCTGTGCTCCTTATCTAGCAATTCGGACCCTTTTGAAACTCGCGTCTGATTCCGAATCTGCATATCCGAGAGCAGCGTCAATTCTGCGCACAGAGACTTATGTCGACGATATACTGTCTGGTGGCTATACAATAGAAGAATCCCTCAAAGCTCAATCCCAACTCATTGACGTCTTGCAATCCGCAGGGTTTCCTCTTAGGAAGATCACGGCAAATGACCCCAGATTACTTTCCCATTTGCCTAGGGAAGATCTGTATGACTCAGATTTTCTTCGCTTTCACGATACAAGCTCTACCAAAACCCTCGGTATAAGGTGGAATGCTCTCACTGATCTATTTTCGTACAAATTTTCCGCTATTGAAAAGTCGGCAAAGATAACTAAGCGGCAAATTCTTTCAACCGTGGCCAAACTATTTGATCCGGCTGGATGGCTAGCTCCAATAGTCATTCGAGCAAAAATTATTATGCAACAACTTTGGCTACAAGGTTTGGATTGGGATGAAAGTATTTCATCTGAATCTCTAGAACAGTGGGACAATTTAGTTCAAGACTTGTCCCGAATTGAAGATATCACAATTCCCCGGTGGATACAGTACGATCGGTCAAATACAACTCAACTTCATGGGTTCTCAGATGCTTCGAAAACAGCGTACTGTGCCGCAGTTTATATTCGTTGTCAAACGGATACTCACAACACCTCCACGAACCTATTAGTCGCAAAAAGTAAGGTAGCACCAATTCAAACGGTATGTCTACCACGATTAGAATTAAATGGTGCAGTATTGTTAGCTAAGTTGATTAGCTATGTCATATCATCACTGAATATGAATATTTATGATATATATTTGTGGACTGATTCTTCAATTGTTCTTGGTTGGCTTTCGAAACCCCCTTCGTCGTGGGAAACCTATGTTGCGAATAGAGCTTCTCAAATTCATAGTCTGGTCCCAGCTGCAATATGGCAACACGTGTCGACACATGATAACCCAGCAGATCTGGGTACTCGGGGATGTAAGCCACAGGATCTCGGGGGGAATTCTCTCTGGTGGCATGGACCATCATGGCTAAGGAGGGACCCCACGGAATGGCCAAAACGCAATCCATTAAGACCTGTTAAAATCCCAGAGAACGAGACTCAGATTTTACATGCAAAGGTAGAAGAATCCGAAGTGTTGAGTAGATTCTCATCGTATTCCAGGGCATTACGTGTCATGTGTTACGTCTTTAGATTTTTCAGAAAATGTAGAAAAGACTTTGGTCCAAATGCCGAGTTCACAGCTAACGGGACCTTAACGCAGAGCGAGATGAGATTCGTTAAGTTGCGACTTGTTTCCCTAGCTCAGAAAACGGTTTATAGTGAAGAATACCAGTTACTTTTAGATTCTAAACCTTTACCAAGAAACAGTCCGTTAAAAAGTTTGAACCCATTTTTGGATTCAAGCTCAGTTTTGAGAGTAAATGGTAGATTAGCACAGTCTTCCTTGCCATATAATGAGCGCTACCCTATAATTCTACCCGGCAACTCTGGGTTCTGCTGTTTGTACCTTGACTACTTGCATAAGACACTTGCTCATGCTGAATGCTCTCAAATGTGTCGAATGGTACAAACAGAATATCACATATCTCGTCTTAAAATAAGGGTGAAGAAAATAATACGTCAATGTAAGACTTGCATTATTTATAGACAGCAACCCTGTTCACAGATAATGGCTCCTCTGCCATCGGACAGATGTAAACTTTCTCCTCCATTTCAAGTGACTGGCATTGACTTTGCCGGTCCCTTTGATATTAAGACCTCCCCATTACGAAAATCACCTATAGTCAAGGGATATGTGAGCGTTTTCGTTTGCTTCAGCACTAGGGCGATTCATTTGGAAGCCTGTTCTGACTTATCAGCAGCGGCATTCCAAGCCGCATTCACTCGATTCGTTGGGAGGCGGGGCCTCCCCCAAAGGGTTATGTCTGATAATGGTAGGAACTTTTTAGGGGCCAGCAGGGAATTTGAACGGGAATTTGCTGCATTCGTAGAATCATCAGCTCAACACATAGCGCATAAATACATCACTCATGGATTTGAGTGGAAGTTTATTCCACCCCACGCGCCCCACATGGGAGGGTTATGGGAAGCTGCGGTCAAAAGTTTTAAATTTCACCTTAGGCGGGTTGCAGGGGCCCAGAAATTTAACTTTGAGGAATTCTGTACTATTTTGGCGCGGATTGAAGGCGTCCTTAACTCTCGTCCCATTTCTGCCTTATCAGAAGATCCATCTGACCTGACAGCCCTGACTCCTGGGCACTTCTTGAGGGGGGCCCCTCTAATGGCTTTTCCGGAGCAGGATTTCCGGAATGTTTCTCTCGTCAATAGATGGGAAAGGTTAAAAGCCATGCACCATCAATTCTCGGTGCGATGGAAGGAAGAATATCTCAAGTCTTTGCACAAGCGCTATAAATGGCGGAATTCTACTCCTAATATTCAAGTGGGGGATCTTGTGGTTGTAATGGATGACGTACTCCCGCCTCATGAGTGGCGGCTTGGAAGAATTGAGAAAACCTACCCTGGGTCCGATAGGAACATACGTACTGTTGATATTCGTACGGCTTCCGGGATAATTACTAGACCAATCGTTAAACTCTGTTACTTACCTTTTATGAACCATGAAAATGGGGATTAATGTTAATAATGGCCACCTGCCGTCTATAGCCCCCTTCCTGCTATTTTATGTATTTTTGTTCTTAAATCACACAATCCTACTGACTTAATGTTACCAACCTTTTATTTCAGTATCCCCTATGTTAACGCTTTAATCTTTATTTTTTTCTTCACAGCAGAGACAATAAAAGGCTTGCGTCAACTCGCCCACAGTCGAGTCGGGGTAGTCAGCGGTCACGTCAACAAGATCCTGACATATACAAATGTGTCTTATGCAACCGCTGGCACGCCTTGCGTAATTGCAAAAGGTTTTTTAGGATGACTATTCAAGAAAGAGAGGAAGTCATTGAGAGGCACAGGTACTGTGTAAATTGTCTGGCAAAAAGTCATGACCTACGTGGCTGCACGTCAATGGCAACGTGTAAAAAATGCGACCATTTTCATCATACGCTGTTGCATCCAAAGCCAAACCGTACCAAAGGTACCAACCACGCGCAAAGACATCAACCGCGGCAGACTCCAAGGCAACAAGCCTCTCCACAGCGTCAAAACCCACCTCAGCGATCAGCAACCCCACCAAGGCTACAACCCCGTTCACGCTCCCGTCCACAAAAACGGCAACAGAAGAGTCACCAACCGGGCCAACAACAAAACCCTAAACCACAGCAACACCAGCCGCGTTGGCGGCACAGCACCGCACACCCACAGCCGAAACAACACGCAATAACCTCATCGTCAGCAGCCGCGCCACACTCAAAAATCTTGGCTGAAGCCATTAAATCCTTGGCACAGGTGCTCTGCACTATTGCCAACCCGCCATTCGTTGCCTAGAGCCAAGGCCGGCGGCATGTCCAATTTGGACTTAGTTGGCTTTGGAAGATGTTAATGTTACTTATTTGAATTGAATTATTTTAGTATCCATACTACTTACTTTTCTTAATACTTATTTATCGAACATGAATTATTGAAATATTTATTTAAAACTAGAACTTACCTTATATTGAATACTTACCTTAAATTGAATACTTACCTTAAATTGAATACTTACCTTAAATTGAATACTTACCTTAAAGTCTTACCATACCTTGAAAATGAATTATACTTCCCACCGAACTACTTAGCTTAAGTATATGTTATTAAAATTTACTTTGTAAAGTTGCCCGCACTGGGAGGTTTCCAATCGGCCGCCAAAAGTACGGGGGCGAAAACCCGAACCTAAGAGCCGATTGGAAAACAAAAAAAAAAGAGGATTAAGTCACTTTTAGACTATCCACGGTGCGAGCAACTTCATCTGGTAACTGTGCCCCACTCTCCCACAAGAAAAGGTAATAAAAGTAAACTTACCTTAATAAAACCCAACTCAAGAAATTAACTAACGTCTTGTGTTTTTCTCAAAATTATATACACTCTGCGAGTATATATAATTTTATAATTGTAGCTTACTCAACCATTTGCCCTACAGGTTTGAGTCAACGCCACAATTATTTAATGGTTTTGCGTGCCATCCCTATACTCAAAACTACAAAACTTTTGAAAAAAAAGGCTTTCACTGAAGTATGTATCAAAAACGATACATAGCTAGAATTATGTACTTTTTTTAAAGCTCGATCTACGGTTAAGACAAAGCCTTAGCTCTATGATGGCAAGCAGTTTTTTTTAAGTTTTTGAATTTTTTTAATAAATTTTATATTTTCAAGTTTTATATGTGATGTACCTTATACTGATAAAGAACAGTAATTTATTTCATTATAAATAAAATAAAAAACAAAACAATTGAAAATGTTTTTTGCTTTTATATATCATAAGGTATTGTATTTTAGTTTTTCAGTAACTTTTATGGATTATAAGCACTACCCGTTCCACAGAGTTCATATTTCGGGCATGTTAGTCGAATCGACTAACATTAGTCATAACGAATAAAAAATAACATTAAGCATGCAGGGTTAAGCGAATCACAAAGGAAGTTTAATACACAATTTAGCCGAGCTCGTGTTAAAATAGAAAATGCGTTTTGTTTATTGAAGTGTCGTTTTCGTCAACTAATGCGCTTAGATTTCCACAATGTGGAAAAAAATGGCAAAGTTTATTATTGCATGATGCGCGCTTCATAACATTTGTATCAACCGGAACGAAATATTACCTGAAGAAATAAGCAGTACCGAGTTTGATAATGATAATGGTGAGGGTGAGATTATAGAAAGCGATAGAAGAGGCAATTTACTCACTCAGTTAGGACGCATAAAAAGGGATGAAGTGAAAAATTCTTTAACAGCTCATTTATAGATGTATATTAAAAATAATAATAAACAATTAATTAAAACAATTTTGAATTAATAGTAAAACAAATTTTTATTTCTTTTGAAAATAGTTACACAAAAGTTACATATAAGGTACATAGGTATATATATAAAAGGTACAAACTGAAAAGGAATTCAGTCTCAAAAAATTTTGGTCACTTAAAACAGAACCATTATTTGAAATATAATTAATATTTTTTAAACATTAACCTTATTTTTAATCGTCTAAAAGTTTCTTAATTAAGTCCATTTTCTCTTTGTGTCGTCTTTCTCGACCTTCTTCTTTTTTTCAGCTATTTCAAATAATGTTTTGTGAACGCTTTAGGGCCATTATTGCAACTTGGCGTTAGCTTAAAGTGAGATTTTATCGGTCGGATAAAAACATTTTCATTATTACAACTTTCTTTTAACCTAAAAATGAGCGATAAATTAAAGGCAAGTTCGTCTTGGCGGTAAGTTTTACAAGGAGGATCTATGTTTAAGTTATCATATTTTCTTATTTTAATATGGTAGCACTATCCGTTACACAATTTTTGCTTTTCAAAATGTAAACAAAAGTGCGTCGTTGCCACTACAATTTTTCGCAATCTTATTACTCCTTCAAAAGTAGTCGGTAATTGCTAACGGTATTACTACACAATAAGAAATATGTATTTAACTTTACCGGCAAGTTGTAATAATGGAAATTTGCTAACGGCCGCTTTATCGCCCTGTTCTGTTAACGCTACCATTTACTACCGCCAACTTTGTCGCCAAGTTGTAATAATGGCCCTTAATGTTGTTTTTTTTTAGTTTTTGTGTTTTGACATTTTTCAATCTTTAGGAATTTGGAACTACTTATTTGTATTTCTGGCTCAATTGAGTCACCCAAAGAACTGATTTTGTTAAGCTCTTCCTCGAAATTTATATGCATACGTTTTGAACCAGATGCTTTGTTATTGTCAACAGCCATCTTTTTTCTTCTCAGAACAGTTTTATACCTTTCTTCGCACTGCTTAGGAGTTTTATCTTGAAATTCCATGGCGATTTTAACCCACATATCTTTTTTAGTCCGGAATTGCTTTAATGGGCCTATTTCTGGCATATATACTCCATAAAAATCCAAAAGTTTTCTTGTATCGCCATCAGACCAAACTATAATTTGTGATTATCAAAATAATAGGTCTGTCTGCGTACACATATTTTGCATCATTTTGTGCAAAATGTTACAAAATCTTGCAAAATGTTGTCTGCGTACTCCAAATCTCTTGCAGCGAGAGAGCCAAAAAGAGTATTTTTTGACAGTTGGAAATTAGAGAACTTGCAAAATGTTACTGGAGAAATTTCTTCTTGCAAGATTTTGCAACTAGTTTGAACAGCTGTTTTTATTTACTAATTGAATGAAATAATTTTTGTGAAATGAAATTAAAAATTGAAATTTAACAATAGTTAGAATTGTGTTGATTTTTAACGTTTATAAAAAATTATAATAAGCATAGCATTTAAATTCATGCTAGAAACGTCCAAATATACAAATAATTTACCGCGTACACATATGCTAAAACTCTTTTGCTTTGTAATTTGAATTGTTTACACAACGATAAGCTGTTTTCTTGCAAGATTTTACTGGATACTGTCTGTGTACTTTTTGATATATTTTTAGCCGACAGAGTAAAATTGGTCTTACTCTCCCAAAAAATATTACTGAGTATTTGCTACTGGAAAAGTACGCAGACAGACCTAATATTAATGTTCATACTATATATGTACGTATATGTGTGTAATTAAGTAATATACCTTGAATTTTCCTGTAAGATGTTGGAGATTCACTTACTTCTTCAACAAGTTTTCTGATGTCACCATCAGACCCAACTGGAATATATCACAATGTTAATAATATTTATATTTATATATACTTATGTGTGTGTACTAAGTAATAATGGAAAATATGTACCTTCAGTTTTTTTGTTCGTTGTATGAGATTCACCTTGGCTATTAAAATAATCCATTTATATATAACTTCTTAATGTTTCTATATACACAAAGTAGCAAAATTTGTTTACCAGCTGATTTTGTCTGTATGTTATCAGCAGTGTGACCGCTGAGAATTTTAAAAAAGTGGCACAAATAGTCGTTTTAGAAAAAAAAAGTCGCATAAAAAAGTCGCTTTTGGAAAAAAAAGTTGCACTCTTTTTTAAAGCCCTTATTCAACTTTTTGTTAATGTTTTTACAACTAATAAAAACAAAAACAGATCAATAAATTAACAACACAAAAAAACTTGATCAAAATAAATTAAAAATAAGAAATGTATTAAAAAGAAAACATTAATTAAAAACGAATTTTTGTGCGAAGACACATAAAAAGTAATAAATTTGAAATTGCAAAAAAAAGTTTAATTTTTATTAGGGGGGATTTCATGTCAAGTGACCCAACTTTTAAAACCGATGTCTTTCGATTGGAAAGAAATTTGGACCAAAGTAACTTCTTGCAGAGAGTAGTTTAGACACAATTTTTTAACCCAATCGGTCAAGAACTCTCTGAGCTAGAGGGGTTCAAAATTTGACGTTTTCGGCAAATAGGTGTTTTTTCTCATACATGTAGTTTATTACCTTTTGCTTTTAACAAAATTCGTCCCAAATACTTTCGATAGCTTTTTTTTCAATCTTCCAGAAAAAAATATTTTTAAAATTAAAAAAATTTTTTTTTATTTGTTTTTATAAAATAATTAGAAAAAATTTTTTTTTCCAAATGTGCCAATTTTTTTTTTTTTTTTTTGCTCAAAAGAAAGCTTAGGTCTTTTGTTTGAAGAGCTTGGAAGTCGCTTAGTGGGATGCGAGTGGGATATCTATAAAAAATAATGTTTTGTAACTCAAGGTAGAGGTTTTCCAATTTTCGCGTATATTCTATTTTGATTTTTTTGCTATTTATGTAAAATTTTCTCTTAAGCAAAAAAAAAATATTTTGTTTCTTAGCATAAAATATTTTTTTTTGCTTAAGAGAAAATTTTACATAAATAGCAAAAAAATCAAAATAGAATATACGCGAAAATTGGAAAACCTCTACCTTGAGTTACAAAGCATTATTTTTTATAGATATCCCACTCGCATCCCACTAAGCGACTTCCAAGCTCTTCAAACAAAAGAGCTGAGCTTTCTTTTGAGCAAAAAAAAAAAAAAAATGGGCACATTTGGAAAAAAAAATTTTTTTCTAATTATTTTATAAAAAAAAAATAAGAAAAAAAATTTTTTAATTTTAAAAATATTTTTTTTCTGGAAGATTGAAAAAAAGCTATCGAAAGTATTTGGGACGAATTTTGTTAAAAGCAAAAGGTTATAAACTACATGTATGAGAAAAAACACCTATTTGCCGAAAACGTCAAATTTTGAACCCCTCTAGCTCAGAGAGTTCTTGACCGATTGAGCTAAAAAATTGTGTCTAAACTACTCTCTGCAAGAACTTACTTTGGTCCAAATTTCTTTCCAATCGAAAAAAAAAGTTGGGTCACTAGACATGAAATCCCCCATAGTTTTAATATTATGAAAAATCGAATGCACTGTTATTTAAATATCGGAATGTCGTTTTTTAAATTTGGTTGAAACAAGGACAGACAGACAACTAGTCTAAGTAAAAAACATATAGCACATTTAAACTACCCACTGGTTTTTTATCTCTAGGGATGTAATGTAATAATACACAAGTTCATATTTTTAATTTTGTTCATATTATTTGAAAATTCGTTTCTGTACTTGTGTTTTACTTCATCACCTGGAATACAGTCTTCTAGTTCAGTATTTAATAAATGTAAAGCTGACAGCCTTGAATTACAGGTCTTAACTTTTAATTTGTTTGCCAATTTATTTTTAATCAGCCCTGACTTAGGAAAAATTCTTTCAGCACATGCGCTGCTGTGGGGTAATGAAAAAATATACGCAACTATTTTATATAAATTTGATCACAATGGCTTATTTAAATCATTTTTTAAACAACACACTGTATGCCAAAAGCTTTCAGCATGTTTTATTTAAAAAAAAATATGGACTGCGATATTTGGGAATAACACAAATGTCCACATATGCAAGGTATGTGTTTATGTATGCGCATATGCTAGAATTTGTTTAACTTTCGTAACAAAAAAGGGGCAAAAGTTGCAAAAATTGAAAAAAGTGGCAAAATAGTGTCAGCATAAAAAAGCCGCACAAAAAGTCGCAGGCCCTTGAAAAGGTTGCAAAATGCAACTTTAGTCGACGAGCGGTTACTCTGGTTATCAGTGTTGCTAACGCTTACAAGAAAATAGCGATTATTTACCCAAAATTTAAGTTCAAATGTTAAATCGCTACATATACATTAATGTCCAGTGTAAAATCAAGAAATTTTTTTGTTCCATTGAAACAGAAAAAATGGAAAACTTTATAAGTGTGTGTGTAAACTGATAAAAATTTTTCACATACTTATTGCAACATTTTTTTTAGAATGGAAAACACCATAAGTATATAAGAAACTGCCATAACTGCCAACTTGCGAAGACCACAAGACATTTGAAAATTCCTATGACTATTACACCAACAACGGTTAAGGCATTTAATACAGTGTTTGTGGATACAATAGGACCGTTTCCAAAGTCTGAAAAGAGGAACGAATACGCCGTTAATTTTATATGCGATTTGACCAAATACTTAGTAGCTATTCCAGTGCTAAAGAGCGTTGCGAAAGCAACATGGGTATGGAGTATAAAAACTCTATATTGACAGAATTGTGTGACTTATTGAAAATTGACAAACTTGCCTCGACGGCATATCATCACCAGTGTTTAGGTAGAATGGAAAGGAGCCATAGAACCTTCAATGAATATGTTCGTTCCTACAGAAAAATGAAGCAGGTCACAAAGAAGCACAATACAAGGGACCATACAAAATCAAAGACATACTTAATAGAGATAACTTTAAGATAGTAGGTAGTAAGACCCATAAGGAACAAATAGTATATAAGAATGGACTCAAAACTCACCATAATACATAAATAGAATAGTAATATGGCCATATCTAACTAAAATATATGTATATAAAAGGAAAAGGAAGAAAATCATGTATAATAAAATATGAGACAATTTAATAATTGTAAAAAGAATGTCTATAAAACTAAGAATATATGAACATTCTTACGGAAAAAGGAGGAGTAGTGATGTTGACACTTTGCACTGCAGGGGAATTAGAATACAATCGCTCATGTACTGCAGGGCTGCCTTAATTATAAGTACGTGTGTAGTGTAAACCATTTGTGGGAAAAATACTGAACTCAATAAAATTCAAACTATTTAATGCTAATATTAAAAACAATTTTACAGAAAAGTTTATTAAAAAAATGCAATTTAAAAAAGTTTTAAAAAAAATTTAAAATATGTATATATATTTTTTTAAAAAAAGACGACTTATTTTCAAACGTTAATTTATTATCATGGTGAGGTTAATTATCTGGTGAACGCACCCCAGAGAGAATTTTTGACTCTCTTACTGATTTTCCTTTTCATATATGGAGTTTGGCAACACGGTTGCGAAATAATTTCAACCGTATTATCAAGCTGCATACATAAAAAAGAAAAGACTATGAGAGTCAAAAAATCTCTTTGCGACGCTTTCACCTAATAATTAATTTTATCATAAACTAAATATAAAAAAATGTAAACATATGTCCTTTTTTCGATTTAAAAAATTTGATTTATTTTATTGCGTTAATGGAAATAAACTTGATAAAGTTATAAACTTTCTTGATCTTGGTATTTTGCTTGATCACCAATTAAATTTTCGTGACCATATTTCGTTAATTGTTAACAAAGCAAATGGTGTACTTGGATTTATGAAGAGATGGAGCAAAGAATTTTCAAATCCTTACATCACGAAACAATTATACTCATCTTTAGTCCGACCTATTCTAGAATATGGATCAGTTATATGGGATCCTTACTATAATATTCATATCGATAGTATTGAATCCGTACAAAAGAAATTTTTAATTTTTTGTCTGCGTGGCCTTGGATGGAATTCTCTTTTACTACCGTATGAAAGCAGACTCTGTCTTATAAAACTACCAACTTTGAAAAGTCGACGTTTAATGTTGAGTTTTTCGTTTGTGCTGGGCCTAATTCAAGGAGATGTAGATTCTGTGTTCCTGCTAAGTAAACTTACTTTTAATGTTCCATCTAGACCAACTCAAAACTTCCGTCCTCTTAGCATAAAATACTACAGATCTAATTATGCTAATAATGATCCGTTTCGTCATATATGTGAAAACTTTAATAACTACTATCACCTTGTTGGCCTAAATGAAAGTAAAGAAATTGTAAAAAGAAATTTAATTTTGTATTTGAATCGCTAATTTTGAAATATCTTTTCTTCTTTTTTTTCTTTGAACTTATAATTATCTCACTTTAGTCTGTAAGGATTGTAATCTATAGACAATAAATAAATAAATAAAAAAATAAATAACATGGATGCGCAAAAATTAAAATGTGTTTGTTTTGGTGAGAAAAATTGAATTAACTGCACAATAGGTAATTTTATTTAAAAGGCAAATGGAATATCCTGTTTTTTTTAAATTATTATGGATATATTTCCAGATAAATGTTATAAAACGAATTTTGAATCTTGGAGGATTGCAGAAGAATTTTCATCGGCTCGTTGACAACAATGTAATTTTTTTGTTTAATTACGATGGCGTGAACGGAAAAAATCATTTAAAGATTATAATTGAATTCTGCAATTTTCGGTAAGACACATTTTATTTGATTTAGTATGTATGTACAGAATTTTTAACTTTTGTTTTTTACTTGTATAAAAGCGGTTAGAAATGATGGCTACACGTATACGGAATACATAAAGAATATCTAAAAAACAGAATTCACAAAAAAAGGTTTGCGAAAATAAGAGAACTGAGAAAAAATCCGAGCAGAATGTGCTCACGCCGCTGACACCACCTAAACACTTTTGTAAACTTTATTTAATATAAAAAGGCTGTTAATTTAATTAATGCACAAATTTATTTAATTTTTTTATTTACTTATTAATTCTATGAAAAAGTTTGTATATAAATTGTATGAATAGCTTCATCAATTTTTTATATTGTAATTTAAATATAATACCTTTAGTTCGTATCTAAGTTTAAGCGTAAATACATAGAATTACTCGATTTTATAAAAATGTTTAACCCTTAAATGCATATTGTTGCCAATTGTCTACATTCTAGTTTTATTTAATTTTAGTCATAAGCCTAAAGGTATGCATTTATAAAATTTTTTGAATATGCACTCACAACAGTTACTATGCGCCAAAAAAACTTTCTATGACTTTTGGCTGTTTAGTTTCATATATTTTGACAGTTGACTATAGTGGGTGGTACAGATCAGTGTGCTCAGTGAAGTTACATTTTTTATTTGAAGGTTTTTTACAAAAAAGAATAAATTATCTAATTGGAAAAAATATTTCTCATCTGTTGTCAGGTAAGCCATCAATTAGTAATGTTGCATTAAAAATTCTAGTTGGATACATACCAGATTTTGATGAAATACTGTATGTTGCCAAATGTCTACACTATGCGTTTGTCACATAAGTACATAGTAAAAAACGGTTACTTTTTTTTACTTTGTTTAGTGTATTTGTTTGGAACACAAAAATGCCTAAGTGGTTAGGAGATAAAGATATTGAGGATTTTCTTGATCTTCTCGAAAATGGTGATATTTCTGAGGACGAACAGGATGTGGGTGACCTAGGGGATATTGATTATTTCTCAGATGATGATCAAGATCTTATGAAAGAATTAGAAGTCAATAGTGACGAAAATGAAGACCAGCAAGAGCCTTTTTTTGGGGTAGAAGATGGACGGTCGTTAGATGAGGACCAAATAAATATTGCAGCTCAAAGTGCTTCAAATAATGAGTCAGGAATTCTTGGTATTGCAGCATGGAAGCAACGAAATAGAGAAGTTATATGGAAAAAACACAATTTGGAATTCAGTGAAGATCGCGTACGTTTTGAGGGCAATACGAATCTTTCTCCTCGATTATCCACGCTTGAAACACCATTTCAATTTTTTTCCGAGTTTTTAAATGAAGATATACTAAGTTTCATAGTGCAACAAACGAATTTGTATATCACGCAAAAAAATGTTTCTAACTGTCCTGCTGTAAATATTACAGAAATCCGTCAATTTCTAGGCATTATTATATTTATGTCTGTCTACCATTATCCAAATGTAAGATCCTACTGGGGTAAATATGGCTTTCCTTATATACAACAGACTATGACACTAAATAGGTTTGAAAAAATAAGATCTGTGATTCATTTTAATGACAATTTAGAGCACAAACCTGTAGGACATCCGAGCCATGACCGTCTTCATAAAGTAAGACCTTTTGTGGAACACCTAAGCAAATTGTTTGTAACTGTTGCACCATTTGAACAAAGACTTTCACTAGATGAGCAAATGTGTTCAACTAAGGTAGCGCATTTTATGAAACAGTACCTTCCCAACAAACCTCATAAATGGGGTTTCAAGTTGTTTGTTTTGTGCTCTCTATCTGGATATGCATACAGTTTTGAAATTTATTCAGGAAAACAATAAATTGCTAGCTTATCTCATGAACCTGATATTGGCGTAGTCGGTAATACGGTGGTGAGATTGTGCCGGTCAATTCCACGTAAAATGAATCATATAATCTACTTTGACAATTTTTATACGTCTGTTCCTCTATTGTATTACCTATGGACTCAAGGAATATATGCATTGGGTACAATTCAAAGGAACCGACTCGGAAAGAGTTGCAAAATACCCTCTACTAAAGAATATATGAAACACTCTGTTGTCCGAGGAACCTATGAAGAATATGTTGCTGATTACGAAGGTATGGATATCTCAGTGACATGCTGGAAAGATAATAAGCTTGTGACGTTAGTGTCAAATTATGTGGGCGCTGAGCCATCCGAAACTGCTAATAGATATGACAAAAAGCAAAAGAAACAAATGTCAATAGCGTGTCCAAAAATAGTAAAAGATTACAATGCGCATATGGGAGGAGTTGATCTCATGGACAGCTTTTTGGGCAGATATAAGATCAGAATAAAAAGTCGCAAATGGTACATTAGATTATTTTATCACATGATTGATATGGCAGTAATTAATTCATGGGTACTATATAAACAAAAAAATCCGAACCTTACATTATCAGACTTTAGATCAGACCTCGCAGAGACATTATGCTCCTATAAAAAGTATGATGGAAATAAGAGAGGAAGACCATCAACAAGTCAAATAGAAAAACAGATAGAGACCAAAAGACACCGAGGTCCTATGAAACCTGTTCCACCGAAAGATATAAGGACTGATGGTATAGGCCACAATGAAAATAGGTGCGGCTCTAAAAATAGATGCAAGCTTCCAGGCTGCACAGGATTTTCAAGAACTGAGTGCATTAAATGTAAGGTTGCTTTGTGTCACAACAAAAACCGCAATTGTTTTGCTTTATTTCACTCATAATAAAAATGTATCTAATATTATTCAAAATTAAAATTGTTTGTTTATGTAAAAATATTTTTGAGCCAAACGCATATTGTTGCCAAAAGTCAACATTCCTTTTTTTTCAAAATAAATCCTTAAAACTATAACCAAAAATTTTTTAATTATTTTTTATGTAATCTACGACTAAATTTGATTTAAAAAAAATTTTTTTTAGTTTAAAATACAAAATCATGCATTTAAGGGTTAACTATACAAGTTTAATTTTTAATTATATATTAAAAAAAAAAAATATAGTCATTATGTATGTTATGTGCATGACATACTGTAAAAATGTATTTAACTGTAAATGTATGTAAAAATGTATTTTTGTCTATTGTACTGTATAAAAATAATTAAGTTTTATTATATTAATTTCATAAAATAATAAAAATAATTAGTGAAGTACCAAAAATACTTTTTTTATTTATATTAAATAGTATTGTACTTGTTTTAGGGCCATTATTACAACTTGGCGACAAAGTTGGCGGTAGTAAATGGTAGCGTTAACAGAACAGGGCGATAAAGTGGCCGTTAGGAAATTTCCATTATTACAACTTGCCGGTAAAGTTAAATACATATTTCTTATTATGCATCAATTCCGTTAGCAATTACCGACTACTTTTGAAGGAGTAATAAGATTGCGAAAAATTGTAGTGGCAACGACGCACTTTTGTTTACATTTTGAAAAGCAAAAATTTGGTAACGGATAGTGCTACCATATTAAAATAAAAAAATATGGTAACTTAAACATAAATCCTCCTTGTAAAACTTACCGCCAAGACGAACTTGCCTTTAATTTATCGCTCATTTTTAGGTTAAAAGAAAATTGTTATAATGAAAATGTTTTTATCCGACCGATAAAATCTCACTTTAAGCTAACGCCAAGTTGTAATAATGACCCTTAATCTGTTAAATGCCCCTTTTATCTCTTAAACTCTAACATTTCAAAATTTTTATATGAAAATTTTAAGAGTTTAAGATATAAGAACGAGTACCTGTAAAAAAGTGGGTATACTCAGTAACATTTTGCTTAGGGCGTATTTAATGTACACTTCCATATACACAGCATATGAACAGATAATTTATGTTAACTACAACGCGGTATACTAAGTATATGAGAAAATTCTTCATTTTGATTACAAAAGCATAACACAAAGTACATGGAATTAAATGAAGAACGGATACTTTCTCGTATACTTTGTGGGTTTGTAGTAATCAATGAAAAAACGGCCCTGTTATTCTAAAAGTAAGCCTAAAACGTATATAGAGTTCCGAGGACTCTGTACACACAAAGTATGCTATACGTATTTAAGTACGTATAACAAACGTTCGTTACTGGGTATTTACCGACACTAGCCGAGTAGAATAATGCATTTTCGAAAACAGCTAAGATTTTCATAATTAGTACTCTTTGTTCGGCTGTTAGTTATTATATCTGGTTGTAAACATCATGCGTTTAACCCATTCGCCTATTGTGGCGTGGTGAGTCGGTACGAAGTTTTTTCCATTTAACACTAACTGAATCAAAACTTTTTCTTTTTTTCCCTTTTTATGTACACTAACGCCAATTAAATGTAGATGTTTGACACATAAACACACATGGGCACGGTGATAACTAACAATTTAAAAAATAACTTAGTCTTTATTACCGTCTGACAGATGGTCAAAGATCTACATCTAGACGGCGTTAGTGTACATAAAAAAGGAAAAAAGAAAAAAAAATTAAAAATTGTCTTAAAAAAAATATGTAGTTCAACTTTACATAAATAAATTAAAAATTTTGTAAAATTTTAAATTTTTTCAAGCAAAAAAAACATTTGTATTTTTTGACAAGAATAAAAAAAACAAATGTTCTTTCTTTCTAAATGGTAAAAAATGTGGCTAAAGAGAATAGTATTAAGAAATAGTAAATCAAATATTCATAAAACTTTAACATTCATTTAGCCAAATGTGCAAAAGTTAAAAACAAAAAAAAGCCTTTTTATTATAAAACAATGTTTTTGTATTCAAAATGTGTGTTGTTAAGTACCGAAAATGCTCACGTAAATAGTAAAAGTTGTGTTTTAAGAAAACTTAAATTTTTTGGGGGAAATTTTTTATACAGAAAAAAAGTTTTTTAGAAGTACTAGAAACATAAATGTGTTTTATTTATTTATAGTTGAACTATTTGTTTTTTTTTTATTTTTTTTAAGACAATTTAAATTTTTAATTAGGCTGAAGTTCAATATTGACTAGATTCATTATTTTGCAAATAAAGAAATTAATATTTTAGTTTTTACTCTATTAGCGTTAGTTAAGAAAGGACAATTTTTATTACAATTTTATTACATCAGCCGTTTAACCCACTCGCCTATTGTTGCGTGGTGGGTCGGCATGAAGTTTTATCCATTTAAAACTAACTGAATCAAAGCTTTTTCTTTTTTTATTTACCAACGCCATCTAGTTGTAACTCTTTAAAACATCTATCAGATTGGTATTAAAGGCTACGTTTTTTTTAACGGCTGATGTTTACAACCAAATACAATAACTTACAACCGAACAAAGAATATTGTTGATGATAATTGAAGCTGTTTTTTTTAAAAAGCATTCTACTCGGCTAGTATCGGTAAAAAAACACTTTTTCAATAAACATTTTCTTAACTAACGCTAATAAAGTAAAAACTAAAATATTTATTTCTTTCTTTGCAAAATAATGAGAATTTAGTCAGTATTGAACTTGACCCTAATTAAAATTGTCTTTAAAAAAATAGAAACACAAATTTAATATACGCTAAATAAAATCAAAAAAAACTTCATATAAACTTGTCTACTTTATATCTGTTTCTATTTCAGGAACTACCTGTACAAATAAATAAATCTTTCTTTGATTTATTACATAATTTAGAGAGTAAAAGGGCACAAACGACTTCTTTTTATCAATTCTATTGTGCATGTGTTGATACCAGAGTCAAAACTTCTAATAAAATTAAAATTCTGTTTTAGTTTCAAACAAAAATACTTTACTATTTGACATCTTTTGATGTTTTCGAAAAAGTTTGGCTAGGTAGGTTTTCATTGATTTATTATATATATAAATAATTTATATAACAGTAATGTTAGCAATAAATGGAAAATTATTTAAAATTATAAATTCTTCATCCTTCTTCAATGATTTTTTGCAGGAATTCTAAAAAAGTTTCTAAATATAAATAAAAAACCAATATTTATTCCAATATTTTTATGAATTAGAATATTAAGATAAGAAAAAAATGACAAACTTGTATCACGTATGTAAAGAGTAGAACAATTAATTTGGCAACACTGTTTAATAGATGCTTTTTTATCCAAAAAAAGGCAAGTAAAAAAGCCAGTAGTGCGATTCAGTAACTTTTAACGATTCGACGATCGTCATATTTATCGACAGAAATTATTGTTTGCTGCTACGGTTAAGTGATTCACTAAGAAGTTTTTAACGATAGTGGACAAGTTGATTTTTGTTTGTATTTTATTGGTTGTAAAATTAATTTTTAACAAAGCGAAAATCATAATTATAGTAAAAATAATATATAATATACAAAATAACCTTTTGTCGATACAACTAACAACACAAAAATTATTGCCGTTAAATTATCAAGTATAACGATTGTAAAAATTGCTAAAAAGTTTTGCTGTTTACTTAACAATAACAGCTGACTTTAACGAAAGTGGATATCGTTAAAAACTTTACTGTTCGTTATATTTATTGTTAACTTATTTTAACGATGCGAATATCGTAAAAATAAGTTACTGAATCGCACTACAGATCCCGTTATATAATATGCACGTGAATTATGTATTATCTATACTTCAATAAGTTTTAAAAAAATAAAATCAAATACAAAAGAAAAGAAAAGACTTTAGGAGAACCGAACCGTTCTTGGCTTGGGATGTTACCAACTCATTTATTCATTCTTTTATCATTACAATGAGACTTATGCTAATGTTTACTTATCTTAAATAAGCATTTTACAAAATTGCTGATATAAACTTATTAATTGTTCTTTTCCAACCGTTGCAATTCTTGGAATTGCGACCGTGATTTATATTAAAGATTACAAACTTATTAGTTGTATTATTTTAACCGTTGCAATTCTTGGAATTGTGACCGTAAAATAATTTTGACTTTTTTAATTTCTTATTAATTTATTTTATTAAATCGGAAATGGATTTTTATTTATCCAAAATTTGTTGTTGTTTTTCTTATTGCTTCTAAGAAATTGTCCATTTTATCAGGGGAAGTATTCCTATATGTAACTCGTGTCCATGGTACGAAATACAAGTTATACTCGTTTCTACAACAACAATTTTCATTGAAAAAACAGTCGATTTGTTTGTGTAAAATTTTTTAAGTTCTCAAAAAAAAACCCCACGCATTTCAGGAAACGAAGATGCATGCTTTTGTTGGTTAAATACATATTTTTTTATATTATAGCCTTATTTAGAAAACGTTGCGTTTTTTTAATAATATTCAAAAACAATTTTCAAATTTTAATAATTATATTAACATCAAACATTTTCCACTTTTATACTTACGTTCTGGCTAAAAGTCTAATTTTTAGCAAACGCGGTTTTACAATTATGTACCTTATTTTTAAAATTAATAAAATTAATTTTTCTTAAAAACATTCTTATACTTACTTATTTTAGCTTGTTTCTTTTTTATACTCTTTTGACATAAATCGCTAAACTTTTAAAAACCGATTTTTAACAGTATCCATAGTTTTTTTTTGGTATAGATAAGTTTTAAAGAATAAAACATATGTATCTTTTATAGATTTTTATTACATATGTATATTTATTGGGCATCAAGTTGAAATAAGAAGAACATTTAATAGTATCAACATTTCCATGCATGGCGTCAACATGTGTACATACTAGAGAGCTGCACGAATATACTGGAACTTGTAGTATACTTGAGTATTTTAAAGGATGAACTCTTATTTGTAGTACTTCTAAATAATAAGTACCTTTTTCTATGAACTCCCTCATCATCAACTATGTAATCGCTGTTACTTGACAGAGTTTTTTATTTGAGACTACTTCTTTTCTGCCGAAAAAGTTCAAGTTGTTGTTGATGTTATGTGCATGACATACTGTAAAAATGTATTTAACTGCAAATGTATGTTGTTGGAGCATATTAATAAATTCTCTATTTTTTAATAATAATAATAATAAAAATAATAATAATAAAAATGAGTTTAATAAACAATACCCTACTAATATAGAAATATCTAGAATATATACATAAAATGTTAAGTATAGCGGTAATGCTGAATTAGCACTAGTTTTAAGAGTTTGAAGTAAATAAAGGCACTTGTAAAGTATTAGTGAAATCGTTTGGTGGTTCTTTCCTCAAGTTGAAGTTATTTTCCGAAATCCCGTTTTTTTAAAGTAAAAATTATAATTTATTTAATTTTTATAAACTCCTTAAAAACTATTAAGGAAAAACATTTTGGCGCCCGAGCAGGGACCTAGTGAAAATAACACACACAATTGTGAAAAAATATAAGTAAAATAAAATAAAATAAAGTTGAACACAAAGTGAAAGTTTTATTATTTATTTAAATTTATAATATATGTATAAACTTTCACAAACAAACTAATTAAAAAAAAAAAAAAAAAAAAAAAAAAACATTAAATTTGTGTAAAAGTTTTATTAAAAATTAGTTAATAAAACAAACAAACAAATAAACAAAACAATACAACAAACTTAAAGAAAAAACAACAACAACACAGTGAAACACTACTTCAAGAAAATTTGTGCCAAAAGCTTGTCCAGATTTGGAGTGTCCAGATGCCTCGTCGTTGCCGCTGTATACTTTGTAGAGCAGAAAACAATCAGGGGAGTAATTCCGAGTCTGAAACAGAGGTAAAAAGTGTAGAAAATATTTGTGTTATACATAACCTTAAATTTGTAATTTAATCAAATTTAAGAGATTTTTGTAAATTAATCAAAAATTTCTTTTTTTTCGCTTTACAAGTCGAACACAATAAATATTTTCTTACACTTCACTGTGAAATATTTTCTTTACTTATAAAATATATTTTATATATTTAAACAAAAAACCACCCTTAGAAGTGAAGTTAATTTACATTGCTAAAATTAACATACACACACACACATATATTGTTATCATTGCAATAATTGTGTCAAAATTGTATATTTTATCTTTCTACCGTCAATATATTTAACGCGGCTAGGCTTTTTATTTTTATTTTGAAAAATATACAAAATATTCCCGGATTTAATTATATTTATTGTACACAAAATATTTAACATTTTATTCGATTTTCTTTTGTTATTTTGTTTGGCGATCATCAGTGTTCCATTTCGTGCGTTCCTATACCACTTGCATATAACAGCTGTAACAGTGGGGAGCATTCACACTAGCATCGAAAAGTTAATTTCATACGAACTAAATTTGCAAAGTTGTTTGAGTGTTCACACTAGCATCGAAAATTGTTAGTACATGTTGGTGAATATAATTAGTGTGTTCATCAATATTGTATTTCTTCCTACTTTATTGGATTGATAAAATTCGATTTTACTTGATTAAATAATTGTTATTTTTTTTAATCAAAGGCTGTAAAGTGGTTTTACGGGAAATTGAACAATTTATTTTAATTTGGGAACAGCCGATCATATTGAATGATTTTCTAACGCAAAAGAATAGAATATACATAGGAAGAAAAGTAAATTTCGTATATTGTGTACGCATTTTGGAAATAAAATTGGATTTTATAATTCTTATAAACCAAAGCAATTTTAATTTTTGCATATTAGGCCAATAAATTGATTTGGTAATTGTTAGTTGCTTTGAGGAATAAATTGACAAGATGACTGGTAAAAAACGTCAAGATTCTCCTTCCAAAACGGAATCGCTGGATAAATTATTAACAAGAAAGGCAAAAGTTGTACAAAATATTCTTCGAATTCGCCAGTCGGTTAGAGAGAAATCCATATCATTTAATCCTGTTGAATTAGAATGTCGTTTAGATATTTTGAAAACTTATATAGACCAGGCCATGATGCTTCAGTCTGAAGTGGACAACTTAGATCCTGATAACGATGACAGAGCTGAGCTTGAAGACGTTTGTGTAACCACCAAATCTTTGTTTTTAAGTCTTTTGTCTAAAAATAGACATTCAAGTGTGCCTGAAACGTCATTTAGTGTACAAAAGATGTTTAACTCACCTGAGCGATTTATATAAAGAGACGTTACCGATTGGTTCGAAGGTTATTCGCAGTGATTTTTATGTTGATGATTTGTTAACTGGAGCGGAGACCTACCAAGACCTCACTAATATTCGTGACCAGGTCACTGAAATTTTGGGTTCAGCTGGTTTTAGGCTTGCAAAATGGTTTTCAAACCATCCGGAATTCATGGGCTCATTACAGAATGAAAAATTGTTACATAGCGAATCCAATTCAGCGAAAGCTCTGGGCATACACTGGTCTCCAAAGAATGATTCATTCAGGTTTCATTTGAAGGATGACTTTCAAGGGCTAAAAGCAACAAAAAGGAACATATTATTGATTTCATCTAGACTATTTGATCCTCTCGGACTGTTATGCCCTATAGTAACAAAATCCAAGATGTTGTTGCAGGAACTATGGATTCAAAAACTTGACTGGGATGAATCTATTCCTATGAGACTGAATACATCATGGGAAAATTTCAAATCTAATTTACTGGAAATTGATTCAATTAAAATCCCAAGATTCGTACACACAACTTCAACAGCGAGAATACGTATTCATGGATTTGCTGATGCCTCAATACGAGCATATGGGTGTTGCATTTACGTTATAAGCTCCGACTCAGAAAAAACTGTGTCGAGACTGCTTACAGCAAAATCAAGAGTTGCTCCACTCAAGACAAAATCTCTTCCGAGACTTGAGTTATGTGCTGCGCACCTATTGGCTAAGTTGTGGAACCGAATTAAGTTTATGTTTAATTTTAGAATCGAAAGTGTTAATTTCTGGACAGATTCAGAAATAACGCTACACTGGATTAGGACTCATCCATCCTCACTATTAACTTTCGTTTCGAATCGTGTAGCTGAGATCCAAGAGTGGTCAGACCAAGTTTCATGGCGTCATGTACCAACTAAGGAAAATCCAGCTGATATTGTATCAAGAGGATGTGACGTAAATGAATTAAAAAATTCTATCTGGTTTGAGGGACCGTCGTTTTTGTTAGGCGACAGTTCCGACTGGCCTGTTAACGAGCATTTCGAGTTAACAGAGAACCAAAAATCATTGGAGACGAGAAAAGCAAATGTATTTCTTGCAGTAGAGGGTCCGCGGAACTGTTTTCTGGATCTGATAGAAAAATTTTCATCGTACAAGAAATTGCTGCGAGTAACATCTTTTGTACTTAGATTTATTGATGCTTTGAAAAAACGTAAAATATATAAAGTTTCTGTACCTACTGCAACGGAATTAAAGTGGTCATTTTTTCGGCTTGTAGAGACAATCCAGAAAGGTAATTTTGCTGAGGAAATTTCTAAATTGCAGAAATCTCTGGTCTTGCCATCAAATATTCAAAGATTGACACCATTTATTCATACGTTTATTGAAGGGAAACGAACATTTTCACTTATAAGGGTAGGTGGGAGATTGCTTAATGCAGATTTAGGGTATAATGCGAAGTTCCCACTTTTATTACCGAAATCAAATGGTTTTGTCACACTTTATCTGCGAAATTTGCATTTCGAAAATTGTCACGCTGGCACAAAAGCGCTAATAGCCCTTTCGCGGGAAAATATTTGGCTTATTAATGCGAAAGAAGAATGCAGTCGAATTGTTCGCAAGTGTGTACATTGCTTCCGCTATAAACCAAAACTTATGTCCCAAATAATGGGCAATTTACCCACTAGTAGAGTGAGAGCTAATCGACCATTTTTAGTAGTCGGTGTAGATTTTTGTGGTCCTATCAACGTTTCATTGAGAATTCGTGGTAGAGCTCCATTAAAGATGTATATAGCGGTTTTCGTGTGTTTCACTTCTAAGGCGGTGCATTTAGAATTAGTGTCTGATCTGTCGACTGATTCTTTTCTTCTTTCTTTTAAAAGGTTTTCTGCCAGGAGAGGACTTCCGCAGACTGTGTTTTGCGACAACGCAACCAATTTCGTCGGAGCCAGCCGAGCGCTCAAGGAGCTTCATCAAGCGTTCGACAGGAGCAAGGAAGCCGTAGAGTCGTACGCAGCGTCATTCGGGGTGAAGTTCAGCTTCATACCACCCCGCGCGCCCCATTTCGGAGGACTATGGGAAGCCGCAGTGAAGCAAGCGAAGTTCCTACTTTTGCGCGCCGTAGGCAACGCGTCGCTGACGCAAGAAGAAATGTCGACAATGCTGGCAGAAGTAGAGGCGGTGCTCAACAGTCGACCTATTGCACCGCTGTCTCCAGACCCCAACGACGGAGAAGCCCTAACACCGGCGCACCTAATAATAGGAGAGGGTCTGCGTTCGCTGCCGCAAGAATCCGCAGAAGACGTGAGCGGCAAAGAAGCGAAGTTATGGAAACGTTGGCGTCTGCTTTGCGCTCTCAAGCAGACATTCTGGCGAATTTGGTCTCGCGACTACATCCTGGGACTTCAGGGCAAAGGCAAATGGTGCCAAGAAATGCCCAACCTCAGAGTCGGTCAAGTGGTAATAATCCACGAAGACAATTGCCCGCCGCAACAGTGGTTGACCGGCAGAGTCGTCGATGTCATCGAAGGCGCCGACGGCAAGGTCAGGGTGGCGGAGGTCAAAACGAAAAGCGGCACTTATAAACGTCCGGTACATAAGTTGGCTCCATTACCTGATGGTTGAAGATACTTCAATGGGGCCGGAATGTTGGAGCATATTAATGAATTCTCTATTTTTTAATAATAATAATAATAATAATAATAATAATAATAATAATAATAATAATAATAATAATAATAATAATAATAATAATAATAATAATAATAATAATAATAATAATAATAATAAAAATAATAATAATAAAAATGAGTTTAATAAACAATACCCTACTAATATAGAAATATCTAGAATATATACATAAAATGTTAAGTATAGCGGTAATGCTGAATTAGCACTAGTTTTAAGAGTTTGAAGTAAATAAAGGCACTTGTAAAGTATTAGTGAAATCGTTTGGTGGTTCTTTTCCTCAAGTTGAAGTTATTTTCCGAAATCCCGTTTTTTTAAAGTAAAAATTATAATTTATTTAATTTTTATAAACTCCTTAAAAACTATTAAGGAAAAACATATGTAAAAATGTATTTTTGTCTATTGTACTGTATAAAAATATTTAAGTTTTATTATATTAATTTCATAAAATAATAATAAAAATAATAAGTGAAGTACCAAAAATACTTTTTTTTTATAGTAAATAGTATTGCACTTGTTTTAATCTGTTAAATGCCCCTTTTAACTCTTAAACTCTTACATTTCAAAATTTTTATATGAAAATTTTAAGAGTTTAAGAGATATAAGAACGAGTACCTGTAAAAAAGTGGGTATACTCAGTAACATTTTCCTTAGGGTGTATTTAATGTACACTTCCATAAACACAGCATATGAACAGATAATTTATGTTAACTACACCACCGTATACTAAGTATATGAGAGAATACTTCATTTTGATTACAAAAGCATAACACAAAGTACATGGAATTAAATGAAGAACGGATACTTTCTCGTATACTTTGTGGGTTGGTAGTAATTAATGAAAAAGCGGCCATGTTATTCTAAAAGTAAGCCTTAAACGTATATAGAGTTCCGAGGACTCTGTACACACAAAGTATGCTATACGTATTTAAGTACGTATAACAAACGTTCGTTACTGGGTATTTACCGACACTAGCCGAGTAGAATAATGCATTTTCGAAAACAGCTACGATTTTCATAATCAGTACTCTTTGTTCGGCTGTTAGTTATTATATCTGGTTGTAACAGTGATGCCAACAATTCAGAGGCAAAAAGAGCCAACCGAGTAGTCCAAAAGAGCTAAATTAAAAAATTGAAGATTTTTCCGTTTTAAGTCTGTGAATGTATTTATTATTTTATTTGTACTTCAAGATTTTTTTTGCAAAATAAAAAAAAAACAAGTAAGAGCGCTATATTCGGCTGTGCCGAATCTTATATACCCTTCACATTGACCTTTCGCAATCCCAAACTTTTTTTATTTTTAACCATTTTTTTACTTATGAAATATTTCTAATTTTTAAATAGGCTCTAAGGCCAACTCTGAAGAAGTTGTGGGCATTTTTACATAATTTTTGTAAATTTTGTATGGCAACCCCCTTAGGGCGTAGAGATAGGTGGTAAGTATGTTCTAGGAATATGTTTGGGAGGGCAAATTAATGGGGGTCGGTCGTACACTTTATTGCTCTAAGGCCAACTCTGAAGAAGTTGTGTCCATTTTATCATTTTTGTAAATTTTGTATGGCAACCCCATTAAAGCGTGGAGATAGGGGGTAAGTATGTTTAAGGAATATATTTGGGAGGGCAAACTAATGGGGGTCGGTCGTACACTTTATTGCTCTAAGGCCAACTCTGAAGAAGTTGTGGGCATTTTATCATTTTTGTAAATTTTGTATGGCAACCCCATTAGGGCGTGGAGATAGGGGGTAAGTATGTTCTAGAAATATATTTGGGAGGGCAAACTAATAGGGGTCGGTCGTACACTTTATTGCTCTAAGGCCAACTCTGAAGAAGTTGTAGGCATTTTATAATTTTTGTAAATTTTGTATGGCAACCCCATTAGGGCGTGGAGATAGGGGGTAAGTATGTTCTAGGAATATGTTTGAGAGAAGAAACTAATAGGGGTCGGTCGTACACTTTATTGCTCTAAGGCCAACTCTGAAGAAGTTGTGGGCATTTTTACATAATTTTTGTAAATTTTGTATGGCAACCCCCTTAGGGCGTGGAGATAGGGGGTAAGTATGTTGTAGGAATATGTTTGGGAGGGCAAACTAATAGGGGTCGGTAATACACTTTATTGCTCTTAGGCCATATCTGAATAAGTTGTGGGCATTTTATCATTTTTGTAAATTTTGTATGGCAACCCCATAAGGGCGTGGAGATAGGGGGTAAGTATGTTCCAGGAATATGTTTGGGAGGGTAAACTAATAGGGGTCGGAAGTACACTTTATTGCTCTAAGGCCAACTCTGAAGAAGTTGTGGGCATTTTATCATTTTTGTAAATTTTGTATGGCAACCCCATTAGGGGGTGGAGATAAGGGGTAAGTATAATCTAGGAATATGTTTGAGAGGGCAAACTAATGGGGGTCGGTCGTACACTTTATTGCTCTAAGGCCAACTCCGAAGAAGTTGTGGGCATTTTATCATTTTTGTAAATTTTGTATGGCAACCCCATTAGGGCGTGGAGATACGGGGTGAGTATGTTCTAGGAATATGTTTGGGAGGGCAAACTAATGGGGGTCGGTCGTACACTTTATTGCTCTAAGGCCAACTCTGGAGAAGTTGTGGGCATTTTATCATTTTTGTAAATTTTGTATGGCAACCCCATTAGGGCGTTGAGATAGGGGGTAAGTATGTTCTAGGAATCTGTTTGGGAGGGCAAACTGATAGGGGTCGGTCGTACACTTTATTGCTCTAAGGCCAACTCTAAAGAAGTTGTGGGCATTTTTACATAATTTTTGTAAATTTTGTATGGCAACCCCCTTAGGGCGTGGAGATAGGGGGCAAGTATGTTCTAGGAATATGTTTGGAAGGGCAAACTAATGGGGGTCGGTCGTACACTTTATTGCTCTAAGGCCAACTCTGAAGAAGTTGTGGGCATTTTATCATGTTTGCAAATTTTGTATGGCAACCCCATTAGGGCGTGGAGATAGGGGGTAACTATGTTCTAGGAATATGTTTGCGGGGGCAAACTAATAGGGGTCGGTCGTACACTTTATTGCTCTAAGGCCAACTCTGAAGAAGTTGTGGGCATTTTTTCATTTTTATAAATTTTGTATGGCAACCCCATTAGGACGTGGAGATAGAGGGTAAGTATATTCTAGGAATATGTTTGGGAGGGCAAACTAATGGGGGTCGGTCGTACACTTAATTGCTCTAAGGCCAACTCTGAAGAAGTTGTGGGCATTTTATCATTTTTGTAAATTTTGTATGGCAACCCCATTTTGGCGTGGAGATAAGGGGTAAGTATGTTATAGGAATATGTTTGGGCAAAGAAACTAATAGGGGTCGGTTGTACACTTTATTGCTCTAAGGCCAACTCTGAAGAAGTTGTGGGCATTTTATAATTTTTGTAAATTTTGTATGGCAACCCCATTAGGGCGTGGAGATAGGGGGTAAGTATGTGCTAGGAATATGTTTGGGAGAAGAAACTAATAGGGGTCGGTCGTACACTTTATTGCTCTAAGGCCAACTCTGAAGAAGTTGTGGGCATTTTTACATAATTTTTGTAAATTTTGTATGGCAACCCCCTTAGGGCGTAGAGATAGGTGGTAAGTATGTTCTAGGAATATGTTTGGGAGGGCAAACTAATGGGGGTCGGTCGTACACTTTATTGCTCTAAGGCCAAGTCTGAAGAAGTTGTGGGCATTTTATCATTTTTGCAAATTTTGTATGGCAACCCCATTAGGGCTTGGAGATAGGGGGTAAGTATGTTCTAGGAATATATTTGGGAGGGCAAACTAATAGGGGTCGGTCGTACACTTTATTGCTCTAAGGCCAACTCTGAAGAAGTTGTGGGCATTTTATCATTTTTGTAAATTTTGTATGGCAACCCCATTAGGGCGTGGAGATAGGGGTTAAGTATGTTCTAGGAACATGTTTGGGAGAAGAAACTAATAGCGGTCGGTCGTACACTTTATTGCTCTAAGGCCAACTCTGAAGAAGTTGTGGGCATTTTCATATCATTTTTGTAAATTTTGTATGGCAACCCCCTCAGGGCGTGGAGATAGGGGGTAAGTATATTCTAGGAATATGTTTGGGAGTAGAAATTAATGGGGGTCTGTGATACATTTTTTTCCTCTACGGGCAAGTCCAGGGAAGTTATAGCGGTTTTTACCTTATTTTTTAAAATTTTGTATGGCAACCATGTCAGGGGCTAGAGATAGAGGGTAAGTATGTTCCACAAAAATGTTTGGATGGAAAAAATAATTCGGGTCGGTCTTACATTTTACCTTTGTAGGAGAACCCTGGAAGCCGTAGGAGCGATTTTAAAAATGTTTAAATTAAGCTTTGTATGGCAACGCTGTTATATGTATGAACACTAATACTAATAAAATTTTTGTTTTGGGTGTGTTTCAATTGTATAGACATGACTGATTCTGTTTTTTTCTTTTTTTGTTGTTTTTTTGTTGTTTTTTTATTATGACATGTAAAAGTATGTTCTTTGTTGTTGTTGTAGACTCAAAAAACCGAGGTAGTCGTGGTTTTTTGCTTATATCTCGGTTATTTATCGGGCGATTTTGCTGAATTTCAATACCGATTTTCTCGCGACTATCTGTGACAGTTTGATACCACATTCGGGTCTATGCGATATCGGGGGGCTTCAGAAAGTTGATTTCAACCATAACACGGACAGACGGTCAGACGGACAGACGGACATCGCTAAATCGGTTTCCCTATCTATAAGGATCCAGAATATATATACTTTATGTGGTCCCAAATGGATAATAAAGGAATTACAAACGGAATGACAAACTTATATATACCCTTATCACTTATGTGAAAGGTATAATAAAAAAATAATAATATTAAATAAAATTATTTTACATCAGCAATTGATACAAATGTTTACCAATATGACCATACACATTTACATATAAATAGGTTAAAAAAGAACAATAATTTTCGAAAAGAGCAACATTTTCTTCTTCCGTTCATAGATTTGTTTTTATATAATATGTATTTTGATTTATTATGTGTTTAAATTAAATTTATTTTTACAAATACGCTTGCTGGTAACTCGTAGTCTAACGGCAGGTGATACACCTTTGTAAGCCCTATTTTATATGAATTAAACTATAACCGTATTCAAGGCCATGCGGTTTCTTGTTTTATTCTTAAAAAAATTAATAGCACTGCATGTTTTTTCCACTTTAGCATTAGAGTATGGATACGATATTTTTAAAGCAAGCAATAATACACTTCAATCCAAAATTAGTCGGTTCTATTTTAAATTTTTTAAGCAATTTTATAGCTCTTCAATTTCTTCATATTCTTTTATAACACATAAAGTATTTTCTGAATCCTGCAAAAAACATTTTTTAAGCTAAATGCCAAAGTTTATTCCAACATCATAAAATTTGCTGGAGGCTTTGCCCTAATCTCATAAATTAAAGTTTTTATTAACTGTATTAAATTACATATAACGATGTGTTTATCAGATTCAGTTATATTAGAATCTTCGCATGCCTTCTCAAAAAAATATCCTACATAACAGTTGCTATTTATTATACCCTTCACATAAGTGATAAGGGTATATATAAGTTTGTCATTCCGTTTGTAATTCCTTTATTATTCATTTGGGACCCCATAAAGTATATATATTCTGGATCCTTATAGATAGGGAAACCGATATAGCGATGTCCGTCTGTCCGTCTGTCTGTCCGTCTGTCCGTCTGCATGTCTGTCCGTGTTATGGTTGAAATCAACTTTCTGAAGCCCCCCGATATTGCATAGACCCGAATGTGGTATCAAACTGTCACAGATAGTCGCGAGAAAATCGGTATTGAAATTCAGCAAAATCGCCCGATAAATGACCGAGATATAAGCAAAAAACCACGACTACCTCGGTTTTTTGAGTCTACAACAACAACAAAGAACATACTTTTACATGTAATAATAAAAAAACAACAAAAAAACAACAAAAAAAGAAAAAAACAGAATCAGTCATGTCTATATTATTGAAACACACCCAAAACAAAAATTTTATTAGTATTAGTGTTCATACATATAACAGCGTTGCCATACAAAGCTTAATTTAAACATTTTTAAAATCGCTCCTACGGCTTCCAGGGTTCTCCTACAAAGGTAAAATGTAAGACCGACCCAAATTATTTTTTCCATCCAAACATTTTTGTGGAACATACTTACTCTCTATCTCCAGCCCCTGACATGGTTGCCATACAAAATTTTAAAAAATAAGGTAAAAACCGCTACAACTTCGCCGGAGTCGCCCGTAGAGGAAAAAAATGTATCACAGACCCCCATTAGTTTTTCCTCCCAAACGTATTCCTAGAGCATACTTACCCCCTATCTCCACGCCCTGAGGGGGTTGCCATACAAAATTTACAAAAATTATATGAAAATGCCCACAACTTCTTCAGAGTTGGCCTTAGAGCAATAAAGTGTACGAACGACCCTTATTAGTTTCTTCTCCCAAACATATTCCTAGAACATACTTACCACCTATCTCCACGCCATAATGGGGTTGCCATACAAAATTTACAAAAATGATAAAATGCCCACAACTTCTTCAGAGTTGGTCCTAGAGCAATAAAGTGTACGACCGACCCCTATTAGTTTCTTCTCCCAAACATATTCCTAGAACATACTTACCCCCTATCTCCACGCCCTAATGGGGTTGCCACACAAAATTTACAAAAATGATAAAATGCCCACAACTTCTTCAGAGTTGGCCTTAGAGCAATAAAGTGTACGACCGGCCCCTATTAGTTTCTTCTCCCAAACATATTCCTAGAACATACTTACCCCCTATCTCCACGACCTAATGGGGTTGCCATACAAAATTTACAAAAATGATGTAAAAATGCCCACAACTTCTTTAGAGTTGGTCCTAGAGCAATAAAGTGTACGACCGACCCCTATTAGTTTCTTCTCCCAAACATATTTCTAAAACGTACTTACCACCTATCTCCACACCATAATGGGGTTGCCATACAAAATTTACAAAAATGATAAAATGCCAACAACTTCTTAAGAGTTGGCCTTAGAGCAATAAAGTGTATGACCGACCCCCATTAGTTTGCCCTCCCAAACATATTCGTAGAACATACTTACCCCCTATCTCAACGCCCTAAGGGGGTTGCCATACAAAATTTACAAAAATTATGTAAAAATGCCCACAACTTCTTTAGAGTTGGCCTTAGAGCAATAAAGTGTACGACCGACCCCTATTATTTTAACCTCCCAAACATATTCCTAGAACATACTTTCCCCTATCTCCACGCCCTAATGGGGTTGCCATACAAAATTTACAAAAATGATAAAATGCCCACAACTTCTTCAGACTTGGCCTTAGAGCAATAAAGTCTACGACCGACCCCTATTAGTTTCTTCTCATAAACATATTCCTAGAATATAATTACCCCCTATCTCCACGCCCTGAGGGGGTTGCCATACAAAATTTACAAAAATGATATGAAAATGCCCACAACTTCTTCAGAGTTGGCCTTAGAGCAATAAAGTGTACCACCGACCCCCATTAATTTCTTCTGCCAAACATATTCCTAGAACGTACTTACCACCTATCTCCACACCCTAAGGGGGTTGCCAAACAAAATTTACAAAAATGATGTAAAAATGCTCACAACTTTTTTAGAGTTGGCCTTAGAGCAATAAAGTGTACGACCGACCCCCATTAGTTTGCCCTCCCAAACATATTCCTAGAACATACTTACCCCTTATCTCAACGCCCTAAGGGGGTTGCCATACAAAATTTACAAAAATTATGTAAAAATGCCCACAACTTCTTTAGAGTTGGCCTTAGAGCAATAAAGTGTACGGCCGACCCCTATTATGTTAACCTCCCAAACATATTCCTAGAACATACTTTCCCCTATCTCCACGCGCTAATGGGGTTGCCATACAAAATTTACAAAAATGATAAAATGCCCACAACTTCTTCAGAGTTGGCCTTAGAGCAATAAAGTCTACGACCGACCCCTATTAGTTTCTTCTCATAAACATATTCCTAGAATATGCTTACCCCCTATCTCCACGCCCTGAGGGGGTTGCCATACAAAATTTACAAAAATGATATGAAAATGCCCACAACTTCTTCAGAGTTGGCCTTAGAGCAATAAAGTGTACCACCGACCCCCATTAATTTCTTCTCCCAAACATATTCCTAGAACGTACTTACCACCTATCTCCACACCCTAAGGGGGTTGCCATACAAAATTTACAAAAATGATGTAAAAATGCCCACAACTTCTTTAGAGTTGGCCTTAGAGCAATAAAGTGTACGACCGACCCCTATTACTTTCTTTTCCCAAACATATTCCTAGAACATACTTACCCCCTTTCTCCACGCCATAATGGGGTTGCCATACAAAATTTACAAAAATGATAAAATGCCCACAACTTCTTCAGAGGTGGCCTTAGAGCAATAAAGTGTACGACCGACCCCCATTAGTTTGCCCTCCCAAACATATTCCTAGAACATACTTACCCCCTATCTCAACGCCCTAAGGGGGTTGCCATACAAAATTTACAAAAATGATATGAAAATGCCCACAACTTCTTTAGAGTTGGCCTTAGAGCCTATTTAAAAATTAGAAATATTTCATAAGTAAAAAAATGGTTAAAAATAAAAAAAGTTTGGGATTGCGAAAGGTCAATGTGAAGGGTATATAAGATTCGGCACAGCCGAATATAGCGCTCTTACTTGTTTTTAACTCAAAAGCAGATGTTTAAGTACTACACAGATTTTATTTTTATTTCAAATTTGATAGTGTAAAGACAAAATGTAATGCGCATTATTATTTTTTATTTGATTTTTTGACGGTCAAACCAAAAATCATTTTATTTGGCTCTCTCAAAATCCAATGAAAATCTAAACACTTGTAGAATAGTGTGAAGGTAGCTTAAAAAACACTTTTTCAATAAACATTTTCTAAACTAACGCTAATAAAGTAAAAACTAAAATATTTATTTTTTTCTTTGCAAAATAATGAGAATTTAGTCAGTATTGAACTTGAGCCTAATTAAAATTGTCTTTAAAAAAATAGAAACACAAATTTCATATACTCTAAATATAGTTTTATCAAAAAAAAACTTCATATAAACTTGTTGTCTACTTTATATCTGTTTCTATTTCAGGAACTACCTGTACAAATAAATAAATCTTTCTTTGATTAATTACATAATTTAGAGAGTAAAAGGGAACAAACGACTTTTTTTTTATCAATTCTATTGTGCATGTGTTGATACCAAAGTCAAAACTTATAATAAAATTAAAATTTTGTTTTAGTTTCAAACAAAAATACTTTACTATTTGACACCTTTTTGATGCTTTCGAAAAAGTTTGGCTAGGTAGGTTTTCGTTGATTTATTATATATATAAATAATTTATATAACAGTAATCTTATCATTAAATGAAAAATTATTTTACATTATAAATTCTTCATCCTTCTTCAATGATTTTTCGCAGGAATTCTAAAAAAGTTTCTAAATATAAATAAAAAAACAATATTTAGTCTAATATTTTTATGAATTAGAATATTAAGATAAGAAAAAAATGACAAACTTACGGTACCGTGAAATAACTCCCAAATGAAATAACTCCCAATGGAAAAAATGAAATAACTCCCAAATGAAATAACTCCCAACGAAAATGAAATAACTCCCAATCGAAAAAAATGAAATAACTCCCAACGGTAAAAATGAAATGTATTTCATACAAGTCACAAAAAAGTGAAATAACTCTCAAATGAAATAACTCCCAATTACAAAAAAAAATAATTGTTTTATGAAATAAGTCCCAACGAAAATGAAATAACTCCCAACGAAAATGAAATAACTCCCAATTAAAATATATATAATGCGAAAACCTTTTGTATCCATAAATTAGATGTTACTAACGTAAAATTATTTTCTAAACAAACAAACCAAATGACTGCCGGCCTCCGTCTGGACGCAGGATAAGTAAACTCTCGTGGATCAAACTGCCGGGTTCGGTACAGCTTTAGGACAGGCGTGTGGACTTTAAGCACCTTGTTGGTTAAATAATTTTTTTAATAAAAAAGAGTTATTTAGATAGCCGGCCTTCGGCCGGGCGCAAGAAAAAAAAACTCCAGTGGACTCGATCCGCCGGCTTCGCTGTAGCCTTCGGCCGGGCAATGGACTTTAAGCTCTACTGCTTTCCATATAGAGCTTCGCAAAATAAAATAAGAATTTTATGACACTTTAGTTATGAAGCTGCAAATACTTCCGATGCAATACAGTTTAAAGTATATTCCTCGGCCGAAGGCTACTGCGAAGCCGGCGGATCGAATCCACTAGAGTTTTTTTTCATTGCGCCCGGCCGAAGGCCGGCTACATACCCCAAGGTTTTTAAGCCCCAACATTTTTAAATAAATTTCACCTTTTATACTAGCGTGAGTTTTCTTCCCAAGTTAACAATGCTGTTGCGCAGTGCTGTGCTTAGGAAAAGTATCGTTTGGCTACATCAAATGTTTGAAAATTCTTGAATGAGTTATGCTCTCCAGAGCCCAACCATAGGCCGGCCATATACGGCACTTTTAAAACAGAATCCAAGCTTGCAATGTTTTGTCAACAAATATCGTTTCAAAGAAAACATTAATACTTTTAATAAGAAAGTTGGGAGTTATTTCATTTGGGAGTTATTTCATTATGAAATAACTCCCAATGAAAAATAATGAAATAACTCCCAACGCATTGGGAGTTAATTGATTATGAAATAACTCCCAATTTGTATGGAAAGAAATTGGGAGTTATTTCATTTTTTCATTGGGAGTTATTTCATTTGGGAGTTATTTCATGGTACCTAAACTTACTAATTGTTCTATTCCAGCCGTTGCAATTCTTGGAATTGCGACCGTAAAGTAATTTTGACTTTTTTTAATTTCTTATTAATTTATTTTATTAAATCGGAAATGGATTTTTATTTATCCAAAATTTGTTGTTGTTTTTCTTATTGCTTCTAAGAAATTGTCTATTTTATCAGAGGAAGTATTCCTATATGTAACTCGTGTCAATGGTACGAAATACAAGTTATACTCGTTTCTACAACAACAGTTTTCATTAAAAAAACAACAGTCGATTTGTTTGTGTAAAATTTTTTAAGTTCTCAAAAAAAACCCCACGCATTTCAGGAAACGAAGTTGCATGCTTTTGTTGGTTAAACACATATTTTTTTATATTATGGCCTTATTTTGAAAACGTTGCGTTTTTTCAATAATATTCAAAAACAATTTTAAAATTTTAATAATTATATTAACATCAAACATTTTCCACTTGTATACTTACGTTCTGGCTAAAAGTCTAATTTTTAGCAAACGCGGTTTTACAATTATGTACCTTATTTTTAAAATTAATAAAATTAATTTTTCTTAAAAACATTCTTATACTTACTTATTTTAGCTTGTTTCTTTTCTATACTCTTTTGACATAAATCGCTAAATTTTTAAAAACCGATTTTTAACTGTATCCATAGATTTTTTTGGTATAGATAAGTTTTAAAGAATGAAACATATGTATCTTTTATAGATTTTTATTACATATGTATATTTATTGGGCATCAAGTTGAAATAAGAAGAACATTTAATAGTATCAACATTTCCATGCATGGCGTCAGCATGTGTACATACTAGAGAGCTGCACGAATATACTCGAACTTGTAGTATACTTGAGTATTTTAAAGGATGAACTCGTATTTGTAGTACTTCTAAATAATAAGTACCTTTTTCTATGAACTCCCTCATCATTAACTATGTAATCGCTGTTACTTGACAGATTTTTTTATTTGAGACTGCTTTTGTCGTTCCGGGTAAACCATTATACCATTTCAAGTACATGCCCTTTGGGTTATGTAATGGCCCTGAAACCATGAGCAGGCTAATGGATAGAGTCATTTCTTCACGTTTACGAGAAAACGTATTTATATATTTAGATGACTTACTTATCTGTAGTCCTGATTTCGATTCACATATGACTCTTTTGAAGGAGTGGCACACTGTCTTAAGGTGGCAAAGCTCACAATAAATGTGGAGAAAAGTAAACTCTGTCGAAGGGAAATACGTTATCTAGGTTATATAGTGGGTAACAGGATACTTAAAGTTGACCCAGGGAAGGTTGAGGACATAAAGAACTTTTGTATTCCCAGAACACCTAAATAAGTGTGCCGTTTTATTGGCATGGCCAATTGGTATAGGTGCTTTATAAGTAACTTTGCCGACCTTGCAGGGCCACTAACGGATTGCTTGAAAAATTATTGAAACCGTTCTCTTTAACTAATCTAGCAATTTCGTCTTTTAAAAAGCTAAAGGCTCTTCCGTCTTCTGCACCGGTTTTAGTGCAGCCAAAATTCGATCGCGAGTTCATTATACAATGTAACGCTTCATGCATTGGAGTGGGGGTGTCTTATTTCAATTCGACGATTCTCGTTGTGAGCATCCCATTGCACACATCTCTCACAACCTTAACAAGGCTCAGAGAAATTACACTGTTACGGAGCTAAAGTGCTTAATCTGCAGTTATTTGTGTTTAACGCTTTAGGCCCTTTATAGAGGGTTTACCCTTTAAAATAATTACTGACCACTCATCTCTTAAGTGATAATTTATGGCGATATATATATGTCAAAACGAGTTTGTATATCCTTTTTATGCTGAGTTAAATCTATATATGAATTGTACTTTTGTACTGAATTAAATCTTTATATGAATTGTATTTTTGTACTGAATTAAATATATATATAAGTTGTACTTTTTTAGCTTTAAGTCATTTCCATCTCTGAAAAATTATAATTAGTAGTTGTCGAAGACGTTGTTTAAGATTATTTGCCGCGGCGCACAGTGGTATTGCTTCATACATTTTTGTGCAAAAAATTTAAGGAGTGGTTCTCAACTTTTGAAAGTTGGCATGGAGCATTGTATTGAATTGTACTGAATTAAGAAAAAAAAACAGAATTTCGTCCAAATTGCCCACGCCCACCTCCCACACATCAACACGCGAAATCTGTGTGCAGAGTTTTATTTACAACAGCCACGCCAACCTCCCATACATAAAAAAACGAAACCTGTGTGCAGAGTTTCAATGGCATCAGCCCCTCCCAACGCCTTCCACCCACCGCCCACCTCCCATGCAATCTGAATCAATGTTTGACTTAGTTTTTTAATTAATTAAAACGAGTTAGCCAAACCCCAGACGAAAAAATTTTTATCCAAGTATTTTGAGATTAAAAAATTACAAGAACGATGTTGTTGTAGATAATTTCAATAACTTTAAAAAATTGGCCCCGAGTGTATTGATCTGGTGGTCTACAACACATAAGTTGTGTGGGGGAAATCAAACTAACCTTGCAGTTTTTAGCCAATTTTACTTTTTATAGCCTTATTGAAAAGATATTTTACTGCACATTATAAACTTTTTATCATCTTAATTCCAATTTATTTTAAAATATGAAAATGTTTAATAAAATGAACTAAAGGTAATTACTTCCCCTTGTAATCAATTTTTAAAATTTCAGGGATTTTTTGGCACGGGAAGACAAAGTCTGATTTAGGTAAATTTTTTACAATCATTTTTTTATTCCAAATCGATTTTTATAAAACCATCCTAATATTCATATATAAGTATAAACAAAATGAGTCTTAAATAACAAAATATTTTATTTATTCGTCAACTAACATTTCTTTAACTACATTATCTAGTTATAAAAAATGTTTGTGTGGTTGACGTCTTATACTACTTATGTACGAATCAGATGATGCAAGCAAATGATGCAAAACATCAGTATTTGTTGAAGTTCTATTGCACTTTCTAGAAAACATTAATCTATACTTCCTGTTATTTTTATTACAAGCTTCTCCTGCTTTCTCGGAGAGACTACCAATACGAAGTACTGCTGCATCAATTATCTCCTCTCCGGGTATCAGTATTTTTTAGACAGTTACAGGTATGTAGTACCAGTTATATTTCTTAACAAATAGATCAGCCGTATCCCACGAAAATTTTTGAAACTTTACAGTATCAATTTTCTGGCCACATGTTATTATTCAAAGAACAATTCGGAAGCGATCTATGAGTTCTTCATTACACCTGTCAATGAACAACAAGTACAGGGTTACAAAAGAAACGTCTTGAGGTATTGTCATCGTTCAAAGAGCTAGTTCCTGGTTGTGCAGCATTCACAAGCTCATTCGTTTTTTAAATGCCGCCTAAACTCGATTCTTGTTTTCTTGTTTAAAAACCTTGTTTTTTTTCTTTGATCGCAGACCACTTTTTGAAAGGTATGTTATAAGCTACGTGAAGTATACACTTTATTAATTTTATTTGAGAGTTTTATGATGAAATGCCCAATTTACAAGCCTAATTATCAATTCTTTTCTTTGATGTTATGTCCAAATCGTTCTCTTCTGAGAGTTTAACTTAAAAAAATCCAACATACAGCTGCTGAAGCAGTATTTGTAACGGAGTGAACCGTTTTGCCATTTAGCATCGTGAACATCATGTTCTCAGCAACCACTAAAACTTTTTCTTTAGTCTCTTTAGTGAATTCGACGAAAATTGGACGACAGTACCTTGTTGATGATTGACTTTTATTACGCCAGTATTCTTTTTCAGTGTTTGATTTTTAACTTAAAGGTATCATCGATGCTAATAGCAGACTCCTTTTGATTAAATCAGTTGGCAAACACTGATTGTACTTTGCATGATCAGAAGATCAATCGCAACCCCACTTCGACGTAAGAGTGTATTTTAAATTTTGCATATCATTACTTTTTTTCGCGCGAAAAGCTTTCAAAAAGACGCTTTGTGTTGTGATCCATCAAACTTTGCAAGCTTACAGAAGCTACATTTTCTGATTCGCGGACTTCATTGGGATAAAATTTTCTCTTCTTTTGTAGTAGCTTTATATAAGGTGGTAAAATATCATATCCCCTTTTTTGCAAAACATATTTGATTGTCTTCTACTGATGTTTTGTTAACTCTGCATCCAACATTAACGCCAGCGCAGTTGACAAAGGACTATATGGTTGTGATTAATTTTTTGCTCTCGTTACTGCACTTGCCATTAGTAATTGTTGTTGGGTGTACTGGGATGTTAAATCAGCAGCTTTGTACCTTCTACTACGTCCTTTGCAATCATCGAATTCCTTAACAGGTCGTCCCTTTCTCTTTGAACAACTAGGTTGATCATCAGCGAGTAATACTTAAATATATACATACATATATCTAAAAAAATTTGGCATTCAAATTTACAATTAGTGATTTTTGTTTCAGACCTTACTTTTTAGCTAAGCACAATTTGTCTTAAAAATACGAATTTTTTTGTACGATTTCTTCTAGCGTTTATAAAAATGACTGAGAAATCGCTTTTTTCACTATTTCGATTTCATTAATCGTAAGCACTGGGTTCTTTGCTTTTATAAAATCAGTTAATACATCAACATTATTACCACACAATTCGCTATATGATATAGAAAATGAACTCATTTTTATATGTATATAATTATGTAAGACACTTTTGATATATTTTTGCTTTTATTTTTTATTCAAGAATGCCGATTTCAACAAATTGTTATTATGATTAATAAGTAAAATATCATTAAAATAGTTTGAGCCTTAATGTATGCAACACATTTTATTAAAAAACCTGAGCAGCATCATTCTTGATTTTTTTTAGAAAATTTACAAGTTTGTTCAACGACCGGCGAAAGTCGTTGAATTTTTTTGGGTAAATTCAAAGAATAGACTCTCACCCTTTATTTTGTTGCAGTAAGAGCACAGGGGTAGACGGAACCAACTTCTTTTTTTTCCAAGGAAAACTGCAAACACCGAATTTTATAAAGCTATTTTAATTTGCTTATATTTACTAAACTACATATGTAATCCAAATATATTTTTTTCAAACTAAAAAAATGCTGTGTGTTTTAATAAAACCGCATTAAAATGTAAGCAATGAAAGTATGTATGTATCTCTCACGCATAAGCTACTGAGTTTCATGAACATTTTCACCTGTTTTCGTTTTACAATACTAGGGTGACTTTACTAAATTTTTTTTAGGACAAAATACAACTTTTTATTAAAAAAAAATATTGATTTTTTTTAGTGAAACACTTTTCTATAAAACAGCATCATTAGATTTCTAAAAAGTATATGTCGAAAATTGGCTTTTTTGCCACCAAAATACCACCTTGCGGCGGCCTAGCGAACACAGTTGCGCTCAAGTTATTTAAAAGTCAGTGATTTTGTCTTTCAGACAAAACAGATCGTTTTTTTAATATTATTCTTCGGCGTATTGGTAGCTTAGCAACTTTTTTCGTGTCTCCGCGATTATCATAAGTGGCTAAGTATTAACTATTGATGCCTATAAAGAATACGTAACGAAGTATAAGTTTTTTTAAATAAAACTATGTGAGTATCATAAAGTGAAAGTCGATGTGTTTTCCCCTTCTCAAGAAGTCCACTGTGCTCCAGGAACGCCTCCTGCCCTTTCCCCCAAATTCGCATTTCCCACGCCAGGCTCCGGTCCCATCGTCCGGGAACAGTCCCCAAGACGTTCTCCGTAAGTTGCTTTGATTGGGCTAGCTTTGCTAGGCAATTAAACAATATATATATACATATATATTAACGCATGTAATATGTATGCGTAAAGTTAAAGTATACCTACATATGTATATTTAGAAATGTTATTTACTACACCATAACTTAACTAAAATTATCATTTTTTTCATGCTTCAACTATAAGTTTTTTTATGCAAATAAATTTTGTTAAATGAATGAATTTACAAAAATTTAACTGATTTAAAAATAAAAAATAAAAAAAAACTGATAAAAATTAATTTAAAAAATTTCAAATTTGTTAAACTTAAAGAGATTATTATATAAATAAATAATATACCTTTATATTATAAGTAAGACATTTTTGTAAGTACAAATGATTTTAATTGATATATAAGGATTAATGAATAATTTAAAATGGAATCAATATCTTTGATTCGAAGTTGGATTTGCGATTGTACCAAGTAAAGGAAAAAATCATTTGTACTAATTATTCTGCCATACCTGTAGTCTGATAGTGTTTTCGTGTTTTTAGAAGTACACAGAAAGAAAACTCGCTTTCTAAAATCAAGAATTTTATTCTTGAATTTATCCAAAATCTTTTTAAGTACGATCCTTACTTACATTTTCTTAAATCAAGCCTATTCGGATTGCTTCAACAAATCAAGCAGAAAAAAGCTTGTTGTTTTAATATATTATTTTACATTTGAAAGCAAATTGTCTCGGTGGCCTAGAGGTAACGCGCTTGTGCTGCAATGCAAAAATCCCTGGTTCGAATCTCAGCTTCGGTAAATACAAAAAATTAAATTTTTATATTATAAATGTTAAGTATCTATAAAATAAAAATAAACTATAAAACTCTTTTTCTTTAATAAAGCCTCTATAAGTCAAAAAAATGACATTTCATTTTCGAATTAATCCCGGTTTCGGCTTAAATCAATCTTTTTTTGGCTTACATCAAGTACGGTTCCGAACTTAAATCAATCCTTTTTTGGCTCAATTGTGGCTAAAAGTAAGAAATTCGTACACAAAAAAGAAAACTCGCTTTCTAAGATCAAGAATTTTATTCTTGAATTTATCCAAAATCGTTCTTGAAATTTTTAAGTACTTACATTTTCTTAAATCAATCCTATTCGGATTGCTTCAACAAATCAAGCAGAAAAAAGCTTGTTGTTTTAATATATTATTTAACATTTGAAAACAAAGTGTCTCGGTGGCCTAGAGGTTACGTGCTTGTACTGCATTGCCTGGTTCGAATCTCAGCATCGGTAAGTACAAAACATGAAATTTTTAAATTATTAATTTATTATAAACTATAAAATAAAAATAACACATAAAATTCTTCTTCTTAATAAAGCTCCATAAGTCAAAAAAATTACATTTCATTTTCGAATTAATCCCGGTTTCGGTTTAAATCAATCTTTTTTTGGCTTAAATCAAGTACGGTTCTGAACTTAAAACAATCATTTTTTGGCTTAATTGTGGCTAAAAGTAAGAAATTCGTACTTGAAAAATTTTACTTGGAGTAAGAAATTTCGTACTTGGTTTAAGAAAAACCGTACTCACCGTACTTTTGACACCGCTATGGCTTGATTTAAGTAAAGTTTTCTTAGATAATTTTTTGTGTGTAGATACGTATATAAAATGTTTCAGCCAATTTAACAACAAGAAAAAAATGTCCTTATCATCTCGCTTTGCTGGGCCCATCAATCGAGTCTGCTTGAAATGGTGCAACAATTTTATGAACAATCTTTGTTCATACATATATACTTAAGTATGTATGTATATGCATATTTGTGCATAATTTTATGTGCATTAAAGTCGAACTCTCAACTTAATTTAAGCTCATGACCATATATGCTCATATTTTCGTTTAAAGTTTTTTTAATATCCATGAGAGTGGTCTTGTCTTTTTTCCATTGCAGATCAATTTATGACATTCCACAATTTTTACAACATTTTTAACAACCTAACAGGCTAAGAATAATTTGGTAGAGGAAAAAATTGATCACTCGAGACGTAGTAGTGACCAGAACAAAAGATAAAAATTTCAAAAATTTAAAATTTGTTAAACTAAAAGAGATTATTATATAAATAAATTATATATATTATAAGTAAGACATTTTTGTAAGTACAAATGATTTATTTGATATATTAGGATTAATGAATAATTTAAAATGGAATCAATATCTTTGATTTAAAGTTGTATTTGCGATTGTATCAAGTAAAGAAAGAAATCATTTGTACTAATTATTCTCCCATACCTGTAGTCTGATATTTAGGGGATTCACAAGGTCTTCTATTTGTCCTATTGTCATAAAATTTTGACAATGGTTTAACAGCCTTTACCAGCTATTAGACACTCGGGGCAGGTGAAAGTGGAGTTGTTGTGACAATTAAATAAGTATATTAAACGACGTAGTACTTTTATTTTTGTATAAAAGACAAAAAAACCGTTGTGAAATTGTATAACAATATGACAATAGGACATAATAGGACACCTTGTGAATCCCCTAATTGTTTTCGTGTTTTTAGAAGTAGATACGTAGTATATAATTTTTTTCATACATATATACTTAAGTATATGCATACTTGTGCATAATTTTATGTGCATTAAAGTCGAACTCTCAACTTAGCTTAAGCTCATGACCATATATGCTCATAATTTCGTTTGAATTTTTTTTACTATGGATGAGAGTGGTTTTGTCCTTTTTTCCACTGCAGATCAATTTATGACATTACACAATTTTTACAACATTTTTAACAACCTTACAGGCTGAAAATAATTTTGGTTGAAGAAAAAATTTATTAATCGATTATCAGTCGAGACGTAGTAGTGACCAGAACAAAAGAAAAATAAGAGTAAAGTTTTTTCAAAGTTTAAATTATTTTAAATCAACAAGTTATATTACCGTGGGGGTAGTGAAAATAAAAAATGTTCTTCAGACAGGCTGTGTTGGCGTATTATAACGTATCTTCTTATTGGGCCAGTTGTCTGGACTAATTTTTAACACACCAAAACATTGATGTAATGTTGATTTCGGAGACTCATATGACATCTAGAAGCGCTTTTAAAATAAGTGGCTATTCATTTTACGATTCAAAGGATCCCAGGGATAGATCATGTGGAGGCTCGGCTATACTAATCAAATCAAGAATTAAACACCAATGGTTAGGTGGCATCTCCGAATACTATATTCAAGCAACAAACGTCTGCATTGATGAATTTTTCACTAACCTAATTATTTCGTCGTTTTATTCTCCACCCAGATTTTCCATAACTAAGGATCAGTACAACAGTTTTTACAAATCTTTAGGTCCCCGCTTCATAGCTGCTGGAGACTATAACGCTAAACACACCTACTGGGGCTCCCGCTTAATTAGTCCCAGAGGTCATATCTTCTATGATTCCGTATCTGAAATGGGTCTTTGTGTTATTTCTACCGGACAACCAACCTATTGGCCAACCGACCACAATAAAATTCCAGACGTAATAGATTTTGGCGTAGCAAAAGGTATATCCCCGGAGCTTATTGAGGCGCAAGCCTCTTTGGATTTATCTTCTGACTACTCACCCACAATTATCACTATTTGCAGTCCTCACCAAATAGCAACTAGTGATTTTTTCTTATCTAAAAGAGTAAATTGTTTGAAATATATGTAAAAAATATATCAGCTCTCACTGCTCGGAACACATACCGCTAAAAACTCCCCAAGAAATCGATGACTGCCTGAGTATCCTAAATGAAAACATTAAAGAAGCCGTTGAACATGCTTCTTCAACATACCGTCAGGTCAAATACAACAAAATTTTGCTGTCGATGTTGAAGAGCTTTTATCTGAAAAAAAGGAGAGCGCGAAGAGAATGGCAACAGCATAGAACGCCCCAACTTAAAACAAAGCTAAAAGAGTGTACAAATCGCTTAAAAAAATTTGCTGGAGGTACACCGAATTGCATCAATTAAGGATTATTTGGAAGGTCTATACGCGGCTCCTCAAGCAAATTATTCTCTATGGCGATCAGCCAGTCGTCTCAAAAGACCCGTAATCGCAAAACCACCACTGCGCAATCTAAGAAGATTCTCGGCTAGAAATGATGAAGAAAAATGCGATCTGCTCGCAAGCCATTTAAGAAACGTGTTCACTCCCAATACATGCACTGACGTGAGGGAATTACCGCCTGTTGTTTCTAGACGTCCTATAGAAATACGTTTCCGATATCCAGATGTAGTAGAAGCTATTGCTAACCTTAATGAAAAAAAGCTCCTGGCGTTGATGAAATAAACAACAAAATGCTCATTGAGCTACCCTTTACAGCAAAATGAATAATTCTTTTTATTTTTAATGCCATAATACGGCTTGAATATTTTCGGCCAATATGGAAAGTTGCCTTAGTAAAGATGATTGCTAAGCCTGGAAAAGATCCCTCGAAGGTGGAGTCTTATAAGCCTATAAGTTTGTTACCAACTTTGTCAAAACTGTTTAAAAAGCTGCTTCAAAACAAGCTTACTCCGAAAACAACTACATTGCAGATCACCAATTTGGCTTGAGAAGTCAACATAGCACAATAGAACAAACTCACAGACTGGTGCAGGTTATAAGAAAAACTTTCGAGGAAAAAAAGTACTGCTCCGCGCTTTTTATAGATGTCTCTCAAGCTTTCGATAAAGTATGGCACGGAGGCCTGTTAAAAAAACTAAAGCTAAACCTTCCAGCTAATATTTTCAACCTACTAGAAAAGTACATAACCGGTCGACAACTTAAAATCAAAGAGGGAAACCAAATAAGTTGTTACCAACCAATAGGGGCTGGTGTACCTCAAGGGAGTATCCTAGTTCCAATTTTGTACTTGCTTTACACGGCAGATATGCCAACAAACAGTTTAACGCACACGTCTACATTTGCTGACGATACCGCTTTTCTCAGTATTCATAAAGACCCTAAAGAGGCTTCGTGCCAATTGCAACAACACGTAACCCAAGTAGAGAAATGGGCAAAATTATGGGGAATAAAAATTAATGAGCAAAAATGTACCCACGTAACGTTTACTTTACGCAAAGAAACGTGCTTTCCAATCCTTATTAACAACCATATGGTGCCTCAACGATTTGAGACGAAATACCTTGGCATTCACCTGGACCGTCGCCTTACATGGAAGACACATATAGATGCGAAGTTGACGCAAATGAAACTTAAAGCTACACAACTTAATTGGCTAATTGGCAGAAACTCTGTTCTTCGTCTTGATTGTAAACTTCTACTCTCCATCGATTTTGAAACCAATTTGGTGCTACGGTATAAAATTATGGGGCACTGCTTCCGCCTCTTACATAGAAAAAATACAACGTCGTCAAAACAAAATCCTAAGAATGATAACTGGTGCTCCTTGGTATATTAAAAACAGCAACATCCACAAGGATCTACAGGTTCCACTAGTTAAATGCGAAATCCTGAACTATGTGGACAAGCATTTAAACAAGCTGGAAACGCATCCAAATCCGCTCGCTCGAAACATCTTGCAACATAGTGGACACACTCGTCTGAAAAGAAGGGACACTATTGAACTTAGATGAAACTGTTTAAATTAATTTACTTTGCTATGAGAACTTAAATTTTGGTCTGGTACTGACTGGACTAATATAAATTACTTAGTTTTAAGATTTTAATACTTATTGTTAGTTCGCATTAGCGAAGATTTGAAAATAAAAATATGAGAAAAAAAAAGTTGTCTGGAAGAAGGGTTTTTTTTTGAAGAAAGAAGAGGAGCCCACAGATCATGCCAATCAAAATTAAGTACCATTGGTTTTTTTTTGGTGAATAAAGCCTACACAATATGTATGTATGTAAGTGATTAAAACAAGAAAAGAAAGAGATTAATCCAAAAAAGGAATTTATATTGTAAAAGTAAAATAATTAAATAATAATAATATAATAGAATTTTCAAAGTAAACAAAAATAAATTCCTGTAATATATCTGTGGTCTTTTGACAAAACCACTTATTTGAAAAAAGTGAATTTTATAGGAGAGCAAAGAAACTACTTAAACATCGCAAAAAACATCGTGATTATTATCTAAAAAGTTTTAAAACCTAAAATTATAAAGTAAGTTAGTTGAATTATTATCCAATATTAAATTTTCGCATGTACATACATACATATATATTAACGCACGTAATACGTATTAAATACCTGCAAAGTTATATCTTTTAGTTTGTGTGTTTTTCAGCTTTTAGTGCGTATTGTTTAGTAGCTTCGTGTTTTTGTTATAAGTGTGTATTGGTGTTTTCTCTAATTAAATATGGTGTGGTTTGGTAAAATGAGAGCAGAAGTAACAAATTTGATTTTCTATGTTCCGTTGAAACAGATACATACAAATAATGATGTTAAACTATAAGTACTTTTGGTGTTTTTTCTTATTCTGGCTACATGAGCCAGTTTTTCTATTTTTCAAATTTTATTTAAATAAATTAAACAAATATAGCTAAAAAAAATTAAAACTGCATCGTATATTTAAGTCAAATTTAAAATTAAAATTTAAATTATTAAAAAATACAAAATAAATATATATTATTTTATCTTAATTTTTGAGCTTGAGATAAAAAAAATGTTTTTTTAAATTAATTTTATTCATTTTTAAACACTATAAATACAATAAACTTTAAAAATCAAATTTTTGTTTCATTCGCAACCTTTTATATAAACGATCTTGTGTATTTGTTGTATCAACAGTAATAAGAAAACATGCATGATATTGTTGTTAGTCAGCGCAAAAAAAACAAATACATTACGAACTCAATGCAAAACCATAAACAACAATATTTGTTTATAAGAGCAGAGTGAGTGCGCAATAGCAAAACCATACAATATCATTTACACTTATTCACACACTTACACCAAAAAGAACTGGTATGTACATGGATGTACAAGGTATATCTGCTCTTGCAATACTTGGTGTTATATTTTTGCAGGTCTTTAATACGTATGTTAATTACTACACCCAGAGTGACCGCTCGTCGACTAAAGTTGCATTTTGCAACCTTTTTAAGGGCCTGTTACTTTTTGTGCGACTTTTTTATGCTGACACTATTTTGCCACTATTTTAAAGTTTTTGCAACTTTTGTCGCTTTTTTGTTACGAAAGTTACATAAACAAATTCTATTACCACCAAAATACCACCTTGCGGCGGCCTAGCGAACACAGTTGCGCTCAAGTTATTTAAAAGTCAGTGATTTTGTCTTTCAGACCAAACAGATCGTTTTTTTAATATTATTCTTCGGCGTATTGGTAGCTTAGCAACTTTTTTCGTGTCTCCGCGATTATCATAAGTGGCTAAGTATTAACTATTGATGCCTATAAAGAATACGTAACGAAGTATAAGTTTTTTTAAATAAAACTATGTGAGTATCATAAAGTGAAAGTCGATGTGTTTTTCCCCTTCTCAAGAAGTCCACTGTGCTCCAGGAACGCCTCCTGCCCTTTCCCCCAAATTCGCATTTCCCACGCCAGGCTCCGGTCCCATCGTCCGGGAACAGTCCCCAAGACGTTCTCCGTAAGTTGCTTTGATTGGGCTAGCTTTGCTAGGCAATTAAACAATATATATATACATATATATTAACGCATGTAATATGTATGCGTAAAGTTAAAGTATACCTACATATGTATATTTAGAAATGTTATTTACTACACCATAACTTAACTAAAATTATCATTTTTTTCATGCTTCAACTATAAGTTTTTTTATGCAAATAAATTTTGTTAAATGAATGAATTTACAAAAATTTAACTGATTTAAAAATAAAAAATAAAAAAAAACTGATAAAAATAAATTTAAAAAATTTCAAATTTGTTAAACTTAAAGAGATTATTATATAAATAAATAATATACCTTTATATTATAAGTAAGACATTTTTGTAAGTACAAATGATTTTAATTGATATATAAGGATTAATGAATAATTTAAAATGGAATCAATATCTTTGATTCGAAGTTGGATTTGCGATTGTACCAAGTAAAGGAAAAAATCATTTGTACTAATTATTCTGCCATACCTGTAGTCTGATAGTGTTTTCGTGTTTTTAGAAGTACACAGAAAGAAAACTCGCTTTCTAAAATCAAGAATTTTATTCTTGAATTTATCCAAAATCTTTTTAAGTACGATCCTTACTTACATTTTCTTAAATCAAGCCTATTCGGATTGCTTCAACAAATCAAGCAGAAAAAAGCTTGTTGTTTTAATATATTATTTTACATTTGAAAGCAAATTGTCTCGGTGGCCTAGAGGTAACGCGCTTGTGCTGCAATGCAAAAATCCCTGGTTCGAATCTCAGCTTCGGTAAATACAAAAAATTAAATTTTTATATTATAAATGTTAAGTATCTATAAAATAAAAATAAACTATAAAACTCTTTTTCTTTAATAAAGCCTCTATAAGTCAAAAAAATGACATTTCATTTTCGAATTAATCCCGGTTTCGGCTTAAATCAATCTTTTTTTGGCTTACATCAAGTACGGTTCCGAACTTAAATCAATCCTTTTTTGGCTCAATTGTGGCTAAAAGTAAGAAATTCGTACACAAAAAAGAAAACTCGCTTTCTAAGATCAAGAATTTTATTCTTGAATTTATCCAAAATCGTTCTTGAAATTTTTAAGTACTTACATTTTCTTAAATCAAGCCTATTCGGATTGCTTCAACAAATCAAGCAGAAAAAAGCTTGTTGTTTTAATATATTATTTAACATTTGAAAACAAAGTGTCTCGGTGGCCTAGAGGTTACGTGCTTGTACTGCATTGCCTGGTTCGAATCTCAGCATCGGTAAGTACAAAACATGAAATTTTTAAATTATTAATTTATTATAAATTATAAAATAAAAATAACACATAAAATTCTTCTTCTTAATAAAGCTCCATAAGTCAAAAAAATTACATTTCATTTTCGAATTAATCCCGGTTTCGGTTTAAATCAATCTTTTTTTGGCTTAAATCAAGTACGGTTCTGAACTTAAAACAATCATTTTTTGGCTTAATTGTGGCTAAAAGTAAGAAATTCGTACTTGAAAAATTTTACTTGGAGTAAGAAATTTCGTACTTGGTTTAAGAAAAACCGTACTCACCGTACTTTTGACACCGCTATGGCTTGATTTAAGTAAAGTTTTCTTAGATAATTTTTTGTGTGTAGATACGTATATAAAATGTTTCAGCCAATTTAACAACAAGAAAAAAATGTCCTTATCATCTCGCTTTGCTGGGCCCATCAATCGAGTCTGCTTGAAATGGTGCAACAATTTTATGAACAATCTTTGTTCATACATATATACTTAAGTATGTATGTATATGCATATTTGTGCATAATTTTATGTGCATTAAAGTCGAACTCTCAACTTAATTTAAGCTCATGACCATATATGCTCATATTTTCGTTTAAAGTTTTTTTAATATCCATGAGAGTGGTCTTGTCTTTTTTCCATTGCAGATCAATTTATGACATTCCACAATTTTTACAACATTTTTAACAACCTAACAGGCTAAGAATAATTTGGTAGAGGAAAAAATTGATCACTCGAGACGTAGTAGTGACCAGAACAAAAGATAAAAATTTCAAAAATTTAAAATTTGTTAAACTAAAAGAGATTATTATATAAATAAATTATATATATTATAAGTAAGACATTTTTGTAAGTACAAATGATTTATTTGATATATTAGGATTAATGAATAATTTAAAATGGAATCAATATCTTTGATTTAAAGTTGTATTTGCGATTGTATCAAGTAAAGAAAGAAATCATTTGTACTAATTATTCTCCCATACCTGTAGTCTGATATTTAGGGGATTCACAAGGTCTTCTATTTGTCCTATTGTCATAAAATTTTGACAATGGTTTAACAGCCTTTACCAGCTATTAGACACTCGGGGCAGGTGAAAGTGGAGTTGTTGTGACAATTAAATAAGTATATTAAACGACGTAGTACTTTTATTTTTGTATAAAAGACAAAAAAACCGTTGTGAAATTGTATAACAATATGACAATAGGACATAATAGGACACCTTGTGAATCCCCTAATTGTTTTCGTGTTTTTAGAAGTAGATACGTAGTATATAATTTTTTTCATACATATATACTTAAGTATATGCATACTTGTGCATAATTTTATGTGCATTAAAGTCGAACTCTCAACTTAGCTTAAGCTCATGACCATATATGCTCATAATTTCGTTTGAATTTTTTTTACTATGGATGAGAGTGGTTTTGTCCTTTTTTCCACTGCAGATCAATTTATGACATTACACAATTTTTACAACATTTTTAACAACCTTACAGGCTGAAAATAATTTTGGTTGAAGAAAAAATTTATTAATCGATTATCAGTCGAGACGTAGTAGTGACCAGAACAAAAGAAAAATAAGAGTAAAGTTTTTTCAAAGTTTAAATTATTTTAAATCAACAAGTTATATTACCGTGGGGGTAGTGAAAATAAAAAATGTTCTTCAGACAGGCTGTGTTGGCGTATTATAACGTATCTTCTTATTGGGCCAGTTGTCTGGACTAATTTTTAACACACCAAAACATTGATGTAATGTTGATTTCGGAGACTCATATGACATCTAGAAGCGCTTTTAAAATAAGTGGCTATTCATTTTACGATTCAAAGGATCCCAGGGATAGATCATGTGGAGGCTCGGCTATACTAATCAAATCAAGAATTAAACACCAATGGTTAGGTGGCATCTCCGAATACTATATTCAAGCAACAAACGTCTGCATTGACGAATTTTTCACTAACCTAATTATTTCGTCGTTTTATTCTCCACCCAGATTTTCCATAACTAAGGATCAGTACAACAGTTTTTACAAATCTTTAGGTCCCCGCTTCATAGCTGCTGGAGACTATAACGCTAAACACACCTACTGGGGCTCCCGCTTAATTAGTCCCAGAGGTCATATCTTCTATGATTCCGTATCTGAAATGGGTCTTTGTGTTATTTCTACCGGACAACCAACCTATTGGCCAACCGACCACAATAAAATTCCAGACGTAATAGATTTTGGCGTAGCAAAAGGTATATCCCCGGAGCTTATTGAGGCGCAAGCCTCTTTGGATTTATCTTCTGACTACTCACCCACAATTATCACTATTTGCAGTCCTCACCAAATAGCAACTAGTGATTTTTTCTTATCTAAAAGAGTAAATTGTTTGAAATATATGTAAAAAATATATCAGCTCTCACTGCTCGGAACACATACCGCTAAAAACTCCCCAAGAAATCGATGACTGCCTGAGTATCCTAAATGAAAACATTAAAGAAGCCGTTGAACATGCTTCTTCAACATACCGTCAGGTCAAATACAACAAAATTTTGCTGTCGATGTTGAAGAGCTTTTATCTGAAAAAAAGGAGAGCGCGAAGAGAATGGCAACAGCATAGAACGCCCCAACTTAAAACAAAGCTAAAAGAGTGTACAAATCGCTTAAAAAAATTTGCTGGAGGTACACCGAATTGCATCAATTAAGGATTATTTGGAAGGTCTATACGCGGCTCCTCAAGCAAATTATTCTCTATGGCGATCAGCCAGTCGTCTCAAAAGACCCGTAATCGCAAAACCACCACTGCGCAATCTAAGAAGATTCTCGGCTAGAAATGATGAAGAAAAATGCGATCTGCTCGCAAGCCATTTAAGAAACGTGTTCACTCCCAATACATGCACTGACGTGAGGGAATTACCGCCTGTTGTTTCTAGACGTCCTATAGAAATACGTTTCCGATATCCAGATGTAGTAGAAGCTATTGCTAACCTTAATGAAAAAAAGCTCCTGGCGTTGATGAAATAAACAACAAAATGCTCATTGAGCTACCCTTTACAGCAAAATGAATAATTCTTTTTATTTTTAATGCCATAATACGGCTTGAATATTTTCGGCCAATATGGAAAGTTGCCTTAGTAAAGATGATTGCTAAGCCTGGAAAAGATCCCTCGAAGGTGGAGTCTTATAAGCCTATAAGTTTGTTACCAACTTTGTCAAAACTGTTTAAAAAGCTGCTTCAAAACAAGCTTACTCCGAAAACAACTACATTGCAGATCACCAATTTGGCTTGAGAAGTCAACATAGCACAATAGAACAAACTCACAGACTGGTGCAGGTTATAAGAAAAACTTTCGAGGAAAAAAAGTACTGCTCCGCGCTTTTTATAGATGTCTCTCAAGCTTTCGATAAAGTATGGCACGGAGGCCTGTTAAAAAAACTAAAGCTAAACCTTCCAGCTAATATTTTCAACCTACTAGAAAAGTACATAACCGGTCGACAACTTAAAATCAAAGAGGGAAACCAAATAAGTTGTTACCAACCAATAGGGGCTGGTGTACCTCAAGGGAGTATCCTAGTTCCAATTTTGTACTTGCTTTACACGGCAGATATGCCAACAAACAGTTTAACGCACACGTCTACATTTGCTGACGATACCGCTTTTCTCAGTATTCATAAAGACCCTAAAGAGGCTTCGTGCCAATTGCAACAACACGTAACCCAAGTAGAGAAACGGGCAAAATTATGGGGAATAAAAATTAATGAGCAAAAATGTACCCACGTAACGTTTACTTTACGCAAAGAAACGTGCTTTCCAATCCTTATTAACAACCATATGGTGCCTCAACGATTTGAGACGAAATACCTTGGCATTCACCTGGACCGTCGCCTTACATGGAAGACACATATAGATGCGAAGTTGACGCAAATGAAACTTAAAGCTACACAACTTCATTGGCTAATTGGCAGAAACTCTGTTCTTCGTCTTGATTGTAAACTTCTACTCTCCATCGATTTTGAAACCAATTTGGTGCTACGGTATAAAATTATGGGGCACTGCTTCCGCCTCTTACATAGAAAAAATACAACGTCGTCAAAACAAAATCCTAAGAATGATAACTGGTGCTCCTTGGTATATTAAAAACAGCAACATCCACAAGGATCTACAGGTTCCACTAGTTAAATGCGAAATCCTGAACTATGTGGACAAGCATTTAAACAAGCTGGAAACGCATCCAAATCCGCTCGCTCGAAACATCTTGCAACATAGTGGACACACTCGTCTGAAAAGAAGGGACACTATTGAACTTAGATGAAACTGTTTAAATTAATTTACTTTGCTATGAGAACTTAAATTTTGGTCTGGTACTGACTGGACTAATATAAATTACTTAGTTTTAAGATTTTAATACTTATTGTTAGTTCGCATTAGCGAAGATTTGAAAATAAAAATATGAGAAAAAAAAGTTGTCTGGAAGAAGGGTTTTTTTTTGAAGAAAGAAGAGGAGCCCACAGATCATGCCAATCAAAATTAAGTACCATTGGTTTTTTTTTGGTGAATAAAGCCTACACAATATGTATGTATGTAAGTGATTAAAACAAGAAAAGAAAGAGATTAATCCAAAAAAGGAATTTATATTGTAAAAGTAAAATAATTAAATAATAATAATATAATAGAATTTTCAAAGTAAACAAAAATAAATTCCTGTAATATATCTGTGGTCTTTTGACAAAACCACTTATTTGAAAAAAGTGAATTTTATAGGAGAGCAAAGAAACTACTTAAACATCGCAAAAAACATCGTGATTATTATCTAAAAAGTTTTAAAACCTAAAATTATAAAGTAAGTTAGTTGAATTATTATCCAATATTAAATTTTCGCATGTACATACATACATATATATTAACGCACGTAATACGTATTAAATACCTGCAAAGTTATATCTTTTAGTTTGTGTGTTTTTCAGCTTTTAGTGCGTATTGTTTAGTAGCTTCGTGTTTTTGTTATAAGTGTGTATTGGTGTTTTCTCTAATTAAATATGGTGTGGTTTGGTAAAATGAGAGCAGAAGTAACAAATTTGATTTTCTATGTTCCGTTGAAACAGATACATACAAATAATGATGTTAAACTATAAGTACTTTTGGTGTTTTTTCTTATTCTGGCTACATGAGCCAGTTTTTCTATTTTTCAAATTTTATTTAAATAAATTAAACAAATATAGCTAAAAAAAATTAAAACTGCATCGTATATTTAAGTCAAATTTAAAATTAAAATTTAAATTATTAAAAAATACAAAATAAATATATATTATTTTATCTTAATTTTTGAGCTTGAGATAAAAAAAATGTTTTTTTAAATTAATTTTATTCATTTTTAAACACTATAAATACAATAAACTTTAAAAATCAAATTTTTGTTTCATTCGCAACCTTTTATATAAACGATCTTGTGTATTTGTTGTATCAACAGTAATAAGAAAACATGCATGATATTGTTGTTAGTCAGCGCAAAAAAAACAAATACATTACGAACTCAATGCAAAACCATAAACAACAATATTTGTTTATAAGAGCAGAGTGAGTGCGCAATAGCAAAACCATACAATATCATTTACACTTATTCACACACTTACACCAAAAAGAACTGGTATGTACATGGATGTACAAGGTATATCTGCTCTTGCAATACTTGGTGTTATATTTTTGCAGGTCTTTAATACGTATGTTAATTACTACACCCAGAGTGACCGCTCGTCGACTAAAGTTGCATTTTGCAACCTTTTTAAGGGCCTGTTACTTTTTGTGCGACTTTTTTATGCTGACACTATTTTGCCACTATTTTAAAGTTTTTGCAACTTTTGTCGCTTTTTTGTTACGAAAGTTACATAAACAAATTCTATTACATATTTGCATATGCGCATACATATACGCATATATACCTGGCATATGTGAACATTTGTTTTGTTCCCAAACATCGCACGCCATAATTTTTTGAAATTAAAAATGCTGAAAGCTTTTGGCATACAGTTGGTTTTTTAAAAAATTATTTAAACGAGCCATTGTGTTCAAATTTGTATAAATTAGTATATTTTTACATTACCCCACAGCAGCGCATGTGCTAAATAATTTTTTCAAAATCAGGGCTGGTGAAAAACAAATTGGCAAACAAATTAAAAGTAACGACCTGCAATTCAATACTGTTAGCCTTAAATTTATTAAAAACTGAACTAGAAGACTGGATTCCAGGTAATGAACTAAAACACAAGCACAAAAACGAAGTTTAAAAAAAAAATATGAAAAAAAAATAAAAATATGTACTTGTGTATTATTACATTACATCCCTTGAGATAAAAAAACCCGTGGGTAGTTAAAATGTACTATTGGCTTTTTACTTAGACTAGTGTTGTATATCTGTTCTTGTTTCAACCAAATTTTAAAAAACGATATTTTGATATTTGAAGAAGAACAGACAGAAAACTTGTCTAAAGTAAATAAATAAACGGTGAGTTTGATTTTTCATAATAGTAAAACTATATAAAAATTAAATTTATTTTTTTGCAATTTCCAATTTATTACTTTTTATGTGTCTACGTACAAAAATTGTTTTTTAATTATTTGTTTCTTTTTGATAGACATCTTATTTTAAATTTGTTGTTATCAAGTTTTTTTGTATTGTTGAATTGTTGGACTCTTTTTGTGTTTATTAGTTGTAAAAATATTATTATAAAAAGTTGAGTAAGCGCTTAAAAAAAGAGTGCAACTTTTTTTTCCAAAAACGACTTTTTTATGCGACTTTTTTTTCCAAAAACGACTGTTTGTGCCACTTTTTTAAAATTCTCAGCGGGCACACTGACTACACCATAACTTACACTAAAATTATAATTTTTTTCATGCTTCAAATATAATTTTTTTTATACAAATAAGTTTTGTTAAATAAATAAATTTACAAAAATTTAACTGATTTAAAAATAAAAAAAGAAAAGCATAAAAATAAATTTCAAAAATTTAAAATTTGCTAAACTTAAAGAGATAAATAAATTATATATATTATAAGTAAGACATTTCTGTAAGTACAAATGATTGTAATTGATAATAAATAATTTAAAATGGAATCAAAACTTTGATTTAAAAGTGTATTTGCGATTGTATCAAGTAAAGAAAAAAATCATTTGTTCCAATTATTCTGGCATACCTGTAGTCTGATATTGTATTCGTGTTTCTCAAAATAGATACGTATATAAATATTTTAGCCAATTTAACAACAAGAAAAAAAAGGTCTTTATCATCTCGCTTTGCTGGTCCCATCAATCAAGTCAGCTTTAAATGAAGCAACAACAAATCTATTTGTGAGTAATTTATATTTTTTTTTTTGTTTTTTTATATAACTTTTTTTTCTTGTGTAAAATAATTTTTTTCTACTACGTATCATTGCGTTGGTCAGACCGTTTGCAAAACATTCCTTCATATTCTCATTCCTATTTTTTTTTGTTGTCAGACAGACTTTGTTTTAGGTAATGATCATTAAATTAACTAATATTAACAATTGTTATTCATATGTAATACTATTTTATTTACCTTTAATAAACTTTATTAATTATTTTTAAAGATGAAATACTAAAAGCTAATTTTTTTTAATGGATAACTGGGGTACATAGTAACAAGACATAATTAAATAGATAAGTATATGGCTAGGGACAGATTTGGAAAGAATTAAGGGCAAGCTATCTGTCAAGGCGTCGACTAATGGTCAACAGGGTGGGAATGAAATTACCCTTCATGGCATAACACCTAGCTATTTAGAGAGGAAAAGGAATGAATGAAATGCGCTTTCGTACAGGGTTAGGGACCAATCTACCATATTTAAGCTGGCCGGAATACCTTTATATGCCACCTTAACAAGGTATTTTTGTTGTCTTAAGAATTTGAAAATAGAAACATGTAGCGCGTAACACAATCTACTCAGATCGTGATGCAATTGGTCGGCACGATGCAGGGAATGAAAAAATTGCAGTCTGCTCTTTTGCAGGCCATGCTTAAAAGGCCATGAGCTGCCTCAGTGTTTGTTTCTGGAACGCAAACGGCATCCGTTAACACAAAAACGAGCTCGAATACTTTTTAATACGCCAAAAAATTTATGTCATGTTGATTTTCGAAACTTATATGACATCTAGAAGCACTTTTTAAATAAGTGGTTATTCTTTTTACGATGCGAAGGATCCTAGGGATAATTCATGTGGTGGCTCTGCTATATTACTCAAATCAAGAATTAAACGCCAATGGTTGAATGGCCCCTCCGAATGTTATCTCCAAGAAACAAACGTCTGCATTGACAAATTTTTCCCTAACCTAGTTATCAGTATAATAGTTTTCACAAATCCTAATATCCTTCATAGCTACTAGAGACTATAACGCTTAACACAGGTACTGGGGCTCCCGCCTAATTAGTCACAGAGGTCGTGTCTTGTATGATTTCGTGCCTGAAATGGGACTTTTATATATTTCATCTGAACAACCTATTGGTCAACTGACCACAGTTAAATTCCAGACTTATCTAGAAGAGTAAATTAGTTGAAATATAAAAAAATAGATCAGCACCCACTGCTCGAAAAACCTTTCGCTAAAAACTCCCGAAAACATATGTAGATGATCGTCTGAGCAGCTTTAATGAGAACATTTTGAATATCGGTTGATCATGCTTCTTCTACCTACCCTCAGCCCAAGTACAACAAAATTTATTTTGCCGATGTGGAAGATCTGTAATCTTTAAAAAAAAAGAGGCCAAAGATAATAGCAAAAGTATAGATCGCCCCAACGCAAAACCAGGCTGAAAGAATCTACAAACCGGTTTGAAGGTACACAGGACGGTATCACTAAAAGAGCCCTTGAAAGGTCTAGACGTGACTCCCCAGGCGAATAATTCACTTTGGCGATTTGGTAGACGTCTTATCGTTATCGCAAAACCACCATTACGTAATCTGAAAGTATCATGGGCAAGAAATGACGAAGAAAAATGCAATCTGCTCGCAAGTCATTAAAGGAACTTGTTTACTCCCAATACATGCACTGACGTGAGGGAAATACTGCCTGTTGCTGCTAGACGTCCTGTTGAAATACGTTTCCGGTTTTTAGATGCCGTAGAGGCTATCGGGTACATAAAATAAGCAACAAAATGCTTTTAAAGCTACCTTTCACAGCTAAAACAATATTTTTTTTATTTTTAATTCCATATTACGGCTTTAACATTTTCCGCCTATATGGAAAGTTGCCGAAGTTAAGATGATTCCTACGTCTAGTAAACATCCTTCGAAGGTGAAGTCTTATAGGTCTAAAAGTCTGCTACCAACTATGTCAAAATTGTTAGAAAAGCTACTTAAAAACGAGCTGAAAACAACTGCATTTTAAATCACCAATTTAGCTTTAGAAGTCAACATAGTAGTCAACATCAAAAAAACCCAAAGGTTTGTACATGTAATAAGAAAAGCTTTTGAGAAAAAGATGTACTGCTCCGCGCTTTTCATCGATGCCTCCCTAGCTTTCGATAAGGTATGGTATGTACGTCTCCGCCGCACAGTGGCTGAAACCCGTTTTTCATTGGCCAAAGGTCGATTTTTTTTGTCACCGATTTCTAAAATTTGTACGCCTTTTTGGAGCTAATATATCCATATTAAGGTAGCCAAAAAGATTAGGTTTAACTATTGATAATTGTGGGCGTGGCATGCTGTCAAACTCAACTGTTTTTTAATTTCAGACAAAAGGTGTTTTTTTTATTTGTTTTTTGTCAAAAATAAATGGTTACTACTCGCAAGCTATCACAGATAAGTGCCTGCGGTCTTCTTTATAATGTTGGAAAGATAATAGTCTTTAGTTGTTTTAAGTTGCTCCTGCTCTAGCGTTATGAAATATGTATGAAACTACTATTTTGTTCTGAAATTTAAACTTTAGTGCAATAGAACTTCTTAGGAACCAAAAGAAAGAAACGTATACCACCCGAAGAAAGGTGAAAGTGTCTTCTTTAACCCTATATATACTTTTGCACCCGCCACGACCCGCGGGTAGAACACTTTTTTAATTTTAATGAAATTAGTCTAAAACATTCAAATTACGATTTTTTTAAACAGCCCTATAATTACTCGTATACAATGGTGTATTGAATTTTCACCTTTTTTCCTAAAGGTTTATGTTTTTAGCTATGTTTTTTTATTTTCGGCTTAAGGTCATAAAGTCTATTCAAATAAATATGTAAACAATTAAGTTTCAATTTTAATTGCTCTCATCTTCTTATATATAAAAGAACAATTTTTTTTTTGTTAGTGACACCGCTTATAACTCAAGAACCGCTGGACCGATTTGAATGAAACTTGAAAAAAAGATATACCCGATATCTCGGAATGCGTTTTAGGCTAATTTTTGTTTGGAAATTCCGACTAGGCGTGGCACCTCCCATACAAATTGAACAGTTTTTTTCACATAGCTCAATACCTATTATAGCTGAAGTCTCCAAATTGAGTACAGCTAAATTATTTATTGATGTGCACAATTGAGCTGTGTATGGGCGGGAAAAAATAAATAGGCGTGGCACCTCCCATACAACGAAAATAGTTTTTGTATATATCTCAATAACTGTATAAGCTGAAGTCTCCAAACTTCGTACGGATGTTTACAGTGTTAATATGCAGAATTGAGCTTTGTATGGGCGGGAAAAAAATAAATAGGCGTGGAACCTCCCATACAACGAAAATTGTTTTTTGTATATATCTCAATAACTGTAATAGCTGAAGTCTCCAAACTTGGTACGGAAGTTTATGGTGCTAATATGCATAATTGAGCTTTGTATGGGCGGGAACAAATAAAAAGGCGTGGCACTTCCCATACAACGAAAATAGTTTTTTGTATATATCTCAGTAACTGTAACAGTTGAACTCTCAAAACTTTGTAAAGATGGTAAAATGCATAATTCAGCTGTGTATGGGTTAAAGTTTCCAAATTTTGTGTAGGTGTTTACATTGTTGATGTTAAGCTGAGTTTGCGCGAGAAGAAAATAATAAGCGTGGCACCACAAGAAAAAATCTTTTACATATATATGTCAATAAATGTAACAGCTGAAATCTCCAAATTTAATATGGGTATTTATTATGCTAATATGCATAACTAAGATGATTATAGGCAGGAAGTGAATTTTTTCTAATATCATGGAAATATTTATATGTGTATCTCATTAACTGTGACAGCTAAGGTCTCCAAACTTTTTGTTGTGGCACCTCCCGTACAATTGGATTTTTTTTTACATGTACTTCAATAATTCTTATAGCAAGAGTCTTAAAATTGTCTATGAATGTTTGTGTTTGCTAATATAAATAATTGAGGTGAGTATACTTAGGAAAAAAGGGAATAATGGGCATGGCATCTCCCATACAACAAAAATACTTTCTTATATAAGTTTCAATAACTGTAAAAAACTACAAAATACGTGTTCATATTTTTCTTAAACCAGTTGATAGCAATTTAAATTATTAGTTTAAAAGTAAAAAAAATAACCTAAAAATTACCAATTAAATTTCTATCCCTTTTTACCTCTTAGGATCAAAATTATCAAAATTTTATATTCATATTTTTTCGAGACCTGTCGAATGCAATAAAATATAGTTTGAGTCTCTTTTTATCTTTTTCGGTTCTGAAGGTACAAAATAGATATAAGCAGTTTCAAAATATGGTTTTTACCCTGTCTCGCCTGATGGTCTAATATTTCAAAAAAGTACGAAAAATGCATTTATAACTTTGAAACCTGTCGAGCGTAAATTTAATTACAATTCTATCTTTTTTTTTAGTTTAGAAGCTACAAAATTAACCAATACATAGTTCAAGTCTTGCCCTAAGCATTTAGGCTATGCAATGATGAATCTGTCTGTCAGATAGCGAGTCATTAGCGCAATTTTTTTCTATACATTGTTTTGTAAGCACAACAAACATTTAAAAAAATTAAAAAAAATATTTACAAGTGGCGGATAGGGCTACAAAATAATGAAGACATTATAAACTGAGCTGTTTGTGAAGTTTTTCTTGGTAATAGCTTCCCATCATAAAAGATGCGATAGGCTCAGCTATTCTATTCACGCTTTATCAGCAATTTTCAGTAATTATTAAAGAAACAAACAAAACACGTTTATAACGTTATTGATATGCTAATAAGGATAATATTTTGTGAATTGTGTGTGTTTAGGCAAAAAATTCGTTTGCTGATTATATATATTGTGAGGCAATACGTGTTCGGAGATACTCAATGCTGGATATATTCAATAGAGCGGCAAAAACGAGGCTTGCCGCATGCACACATTCTTATTCGGTTAGTCGAAAAGAAAGAAAGTGCCGAGATCCCTGATCCCGAAACAGATCTAGAACTACATGATGTTGTAATTACATATATGACTCATGAACCGTGTGGCACCATCAACCCCCCATCTCCGTGCATGGTCGACGGCAAGTGTTCCAAACATTATCCACGAAAATTGACGGCGGAAACTATCACTGGCAATGACGGTATTGGCGTTAATCGCCCAATGACAACGATATAACTTTTACAAAGAAAGTAAAAGGAAACGATTTTGTGATTGACAACAGTTGGACTGTGCTAGGTTAGGTTAGGTTACGAAGGGTAGTAGCGAGTTCGCCACCTCCACTCGGAGGCCCATTGTGAATCCCTTCAGAAGAGTTGAGAAAAAAGAAGAACAGTAAGTCAAAAGATTCATAGATAAGAGAAAAAGGATAAAGAAGCCAGAGTACCGTCAACAAGATGTCTAAGAAAGTCAGTAGTCCTAGGCTCTGAATCACCTAGCTGCCCAGCCACCCAACCTCCTTAATAAAGCCTATGATGCTCCCCAGCCCATTGCCAGGAACCTCACCAAGTCCATCTAAGAAGCGTCCTCCAAACCACCTCTGTCGGCGAATCTGCAGCCCAGGGCAGTGGCAGAGAAGATGTTCCACCGTCTCTAACTCCTCCTCGTCCCCGCATACCCTGCAGAAATCTGGAGAGTTCCTGTCCCATTTATTCGTCCTGTATCTTACATCGCAGTGCCCTGTGAGAGTCTCAATAATGCGCCTCAGAAACCCTCTGCTCTCCTTGAGCAGCAGGTCAGTGCCCATCCTGTCCAGTCTGGGCCATAAAAGCCTGGAGATCCTGCAATCGGCCCTGTCCCTCCAGGTTTGGCCCACCCTGTCCGTTATCCACGTCCCTATCAGTCCATAACAGAAACTCAGTGGTGGCCTCACCGGCTCACAACCAAGTTCAATATTCCGGGCCGATCCCCTCCTCGCCAACCCATCGGCAATCTCGTTCCCGGAAATGTCAAAATGATCCGGAACCCAGCACAGCCTGGACTGTGCTATATTTGCCACTTCTTTCCAAATCATTTAAGACATATTGCAATGTTTAATGTTCTAATTCAGTAAAGTCGATCAAGTACATCTGCAAATATGTCACGAAAGGCAGCGATATGGCTGTTTTTAGTATCCAAACCGCCAATGGCAACGATGAAATTACGCGTTATCAAGTTTACGAATGTCATCCCGCTGTTGCACATTTAGCAGTGCATGGGAGAATGGCCAACGAGTATATTTTACTGCGGCAAATGTTGTTCAACGTGCTGAAATATCTCCAGCGACAACATTGACAAGTTTCTTTGTTGTTTGTCAAAGCGATCCATTTGCACAAACTTTACTTTACTCGGAGATGCCACGGTATTACACTTGGAACGCTTCTTCAAAAAATTTTTAACGTTGAAAGAAAGGCACTGTGGTTTCTGGGCATCTAGATGTGCGTTCAAGTGATGCTCTTGGTCGCACTTATACAGTTCATCCGAAGAATGATGAATGCTTTTATTTGCGGTTGTTGCTGGTGAATGTTCATGGTCCAACATCATTTGCAGCATTACGTACTGTAAATGGTGTAGGCCGTCCAACATTTCGTGCTGCATGTCAAGAACTCAATTTGCTTGAAAACGATACTCATTGGGATACAACAATCGCTGAGGCATATACGAACATTATTTGCTATTGTCATTATTTGCTATTGACATGCTTTCCGTCAAGTCCAAATCACCTGTGGAACAAATACAAGGACAATGTGTCATTTTACCTCAACATCGTGTCAGCTCGAGAAATCCAAATCTTGAAGTCAATGCGAAGATGCATAACCTTATTTACCTTATTATGAGAACCTAAATTTTGGTCTGGTACTGACTGGACTAATATCAATAACATAATTTAAGATTTGAATACATATTGTTACTTCGCATTAGCGAAGCTTCAATAATAATAATATGGAGAAAAAAAAAGATGCATAACCCGGCCTTGCTCTTGATTGAAGACATGTGTTACCGTATTGCGGCAGTTTGTTAGTCAGGTTAGGACTGTCAGCACCAGAACATGAAATAAATGAGCTACTAAATCGAGAATTGAAGCGTGAACGTGAATACGATCGACATGAGTTGAACCAATAAGTTCAAACCAATGTTTCCCTCTTAAACCTCCAACAGAAGGAAGTCTTTGATATAATATTGAAGGCAATCGATGCCCCCGGTGGAACTGGAAAGGCATTCGTCATGTCATTGACTTGGACCACTGTTTGTGCGAGATCCAACATTGCAGTAGCGGTAGCTTCACCTGGAATAGCGGCCATATTGTAAGAAGGATGCCGCACAGCTCACTCAGCGTTAAAATTGCCATTAAACTTTCAAAATATAAAGCAACCGACATTGAGAAAAACTCCACCATATCCAAAGTTTTAGTAGCGTGTTATATCATTATCTTGGATGAACGCACAATGGCACACAAACGCGCAATAGAAGCTCTTAAAAGAACACTAAGAGATCTGCGCAGTGACTCAAGATATTTTGGAGGTGCAATGATTATACTGTCTGGTGATTTCCGCCAAACACTGCCAGTCATTCTAAGATCGACGGCTGCTGATCGAATAAGTGCTTGCGTTAAATCCTCAATTCTGTGGCGTTTTGCAAAGATACTGCAGTTGACAGAAAACGTGAGAGTTATATTGCTTAACGATTTATCAGCTCAAGATTTCTCCAACCAATGTTGATTATCGGTAATGGTCGTATTCCTGTCGACAAATTAAACGGATTGATTTCGTTTCCTCAAAATGTTTGTAATTTTGTATCATCAAAAGAACAGCTCATCCACAAAGTATTCCCCAACATATTTGCTAAAGGGAATAATTATGACTGGTTGAGTGAACGGACAATTTTATCAGGAAATTATCCTAAGCATAAACCATGCACGAAAATACATAGCTTCCTTAACAGCTTTTACCTGAAACGCCATATTTTTGTAATCTTTTTGAATTTTTGTTTTCCTTATAAATATATTCCAATAAACTATTTAACTAAATAAGCTTTGTACTCTTTTTAAAAAATCCATATATTCAATAATTGTTAGGTGGTACGAAGTTCACCGGGTCAGCTAGCTTATTAAATTTTCCCAATACTTCGATCAATTTCGTTGATCATCTAAATACATACAATTAAAAATAACACATAAATTACAAAAACGTATACATTATTTTTTTTTGTAAAACAAATATCAATATTTACAATCTTGAAAAAAAGAAAACAGATTTAAAATTTGTTCTTTTAAGTTAAGTTTTTAATTGTTAAATGTTTTCAAACGACCAAAAAGCTTTTTGTTGTGATCTGTGTTTATTTATTGTGTGTCTGTATATGTGTGCGCAGCTTTCTGTATCACTCTTATAGTTCAGTCTCTTATCGTTCGGTACATCAATGATATGTAACATTTCCAGTAAATATCTCTTCTTGTAATTATTTTCTCTTGTAAAAAGTTTAACATTTTCAAAGTTTGGCTTATGCCCAGTTATAGCACAGTGGGCCGCAAGTGCTGTTTTTTGGGTCAAAGGTTTTTGGGTTGACTTTAAATCACATTTATGTGATGCCATTTTTGTTTTAATTTAGGTCTTTGTGTTACCAACATATATCTTTTGGCATATATTTGACCCGTCTCCATCGCAGTTTATTCTATAAACAACATTGTGATTTTCGTCGTTCCTTAGCTTGGATTTTGTCTTGCTAAATAACATGTTGTTGTATTGTCAGTTTTAAATGCTAATTCGGTTTTCTTTCTGTCATATATATTAGCACGTTTTAGCCTTTCAGAGAAGTCAGGAATATAGGTTGTGGATTTAAATACTTTAGAAATTTTTTCTGCTGGTTCATTTCTTGTCAAAAGTTTATGTTTAGCTCGTACTAATAAACTATCGATAACTTTGATAGGAAAGTCAGTTTTTCTTAGAATTTCTTTAACTCTTTCAATGTTTTGGGAGTGGAAAACTTCGTCACTAATCGATAAAACCCGATTTATAAAATTCATTGCTGTGTTATCGATTACTCGTCTGGGATGTTTAGAGTAAAAATTGATCAACCTCCCTGGTCACATAGATTTTTGATACCAATCTAATTCTAATTGAGTCCAAATTATAATTGAGTCCAAATATGATAACATGTAGTTATTTTTCTGTTCCATGGTAAATTGAATCTGTTTGTTAAACGAGTTGAGAGTTTTTAAAGTTTCGTCCACGTTGTCAATCTTAACTATCGCGAATATATTATCTACATATTTATTCAAAATATAAGTGGTTTAGTTGTCATGCTGCCTAGTGATACGTCAAGTAATTCTTCAATTTCGATATCCGCAATTATCGGCGAAGCTGGTGAACTCATTGGCATGCCATTTTTTTCATAGTAATTATCACGATAAATAAAATATCTACTTTATTTTACGCAGCTGATACAAGTTCCATAAATGTATCTTTTGGTATGGATGTTAATTGTTGTAATATATCCCATTTCCTTTCAATGGGTCTTAGTGGCAGTTTAATAAATTGAAACAACATTAAAGCTTGTTGGTTAAATCATGCCTGTCCTCTTGATTATTCTTTATTTTATTAATATATGAATTTAAATAAAACGAAACATATTCAAATTACATATTGATATTGTATGACATTCAATTAAAAAAAGAATAATTAGCAAAATACTCCAGACATAAATTGATACCTAAAGAATGTGTGACATACTTGAGGTTCAATGAAATCTGTATGAGTAATTCCACTATTTCCATATTGATATTAGGTCTGTCTGCGTACACATATTTTGCATCATTTTGTGCAAAATGTTACAAAATTTTGCAAAATGTTGTCTGCGTACTCCAAATCTCTTGCAGCGAGAGAGCCAAAAAGAGTATTTTTTGACAGTTGGAAGTTAGAGAACTTGCAAAATGTTACTGGAGAAATTTCTTCTTGTAAAATTTTGCAACTAGTTTGAACAGCTGTTTTTATTTACTAATTGAATGAAATAATTTTTGTGAAACGAAAATAAACATTGAAATTTAACAGAAGTTAGAATTGTGTTGATTTTTAACGTTTATAACAAATTACAATAATACATAACATTTTACTAATGCCAGAAATGTCCAAATATACAAATAATTTACCGCGTACACATATGCTAAAATTCTTTTGCTTTGTTATTTGAATTGTTTACACACCGTTCAGCTGTTTTCTTGCAAGATTTTACTGGATACTGTCTGCGTACTTTTTGATATATTTTTAGCCGACAGAGTAAAATTGGTCTTACTCTCCCAAAAAAATTTACTGAGTATTTGCTACTGGAAAAGTACGCAGACAGACCTATTGTATGACGTTCAATTAGAAAAAGAATAATTAGCAAAATACTCCAGACATAAATTGATACCTAAAGAATGTGTGACATACTTAAGGTTCAATAAAATCTGTATGAGTAATTCCACTATTTATCACACCTCCCCTTTTCAGAAGAATGATCTTGTAGTATACCAAGATCATTCTATACAAAGAAAAACTTAAGTTAATTATATTGACACATTTTTTTTCTTAACACTTGTATGTATGTATAAGTTAATTATGTTTACACTTTTTTTTTCTTAATACTTGTATATATTAATATAGGTTAGTTACTAAAATAAACTTATATCATTATTTATTTTAGTTTCGAGGTATAATAAACGTGTTACATATTTTATTTATACTCTTATATTTATTTATTATGAAATAATTTTACTTTATTTTTGTGAACCGTACTGGTTTTATTGTTATTTATTCTTATTGATATGTTCTTATCTTCTACCGTGATGGCCTTATAAGGCCCTGTGTATAATTGGTCTAATTTTCGTCCAGATGCGTTCTCTACTAAAACCATGTCATTAGTTTGAATGTCTTGTGGACTCGACATTTTGTCATAAATTTCCTTTTGCTTAAGCTTTGACCTTTCAATTAACAATTTGGCTCTTTGGTGTGCTAATTGTAGCCTATATTTAACTTCTTTAGCATAGGCTTCAATATAATATATTGGGTCTACCTCCCCTTTCAGAAGAAGGTTGAGTGGTGTGGGCGGTTTCCCGAACACCAGCTCAAATGGGCAATAACCCATGAAGGGGGAAATGGGCAATGTACTGATGAAGGGGTTGTGTTGTAACAAAATTCAAAGTATGTAACCCATTCGTCCCAATCTGTTTTGTTAGGTGATAAATAAGTTCTCAGGTACTCATTGAGTGTTCTATGAGAACGTTCAACGGCACCCAAGGTTTCATGGTGGTATGCTGTGGAATGTAATTGCTTTATACTAAGCAATTTACAAAGTTCTGAAAGTACTTGATTTTTGTATTCCGCGCCCATGTCTGTGAGTAGTGTTTTCATAGGTCCGAATTTTAATATGCAATTCATAAAAATCGCTTTTGCCACATTTTTAGCTGATTTGTCGGGTATTGGGACGACAATAAGATATTTAGATAGGTCACATAACATTGTAACTGCGTATTCATTTCCCCCGTTTGATTTTACAAATGGCCCTATTGTGTCTATAATGACGATGTCAAAGGGATTGGCAGGGGTTGGTGTAATTGCTAACCTCTCTTTATGTTTTGAGCGCACCTTGTTCAACTGACATTGTACACAGTTTTTTACATATTTGGTAACTTGGTTAGTCATGTTTTTCCAAAAGTAGTTTTTTCTAAGTTTATTTAATAATCGTGTGATGCCTGGGTGGCCTCCAAGCAGGGGATCATCATGCTTTTTCTTTATTATTTCAAGTTTTTCTCTTTCGTTTGTTATTGTTTTTATTTTCGGTGTCAGCGCTATTTCCAGATTGTTCAATTTATTGTTCGCAATTTCCTTAAAATCATTAACTCGAGTTTTTTCAAATATTATATCATTGAGCGATAGTTGCAACTTTTGAATGCCTATACTATTAGCCATATTTTCTAGCTTTGGTAAGAATTGATCTAAATCAATTTTCCCATTAATAATAAATTCATCCATCGCAGTTTTAATAAATATACGTTTCCCTTTTATTAGCATACATCTAAATGTATCTGCTATTTGGGTAAATTTTAAACGAACAAATTTTTTAACCTGATTTTTATTAGTAATTTCGTATGCGCCAGGTTTCTTGCCTATTTGATCCGTATAATAATCCGTTATAGTATTATTGATTTTTATGTTTTTGTTTTGTAGTCGTGTAGTGACTTTAAGTATATTGATGTGTTCACCCATTTCTTTAATGTCACTAAAATTAATGCGAGATAGAGCGTCAGCCCCGCAGTTTTGTTTTCCCTGTATATATTCTATTGAAAAGTCATATTCTTCAAGATCTAGTCTCATTGAAAACAGGTAAACTAATGGTCTATGGTCGCTTCTAACTAGATATTTCGTTCTATAAACATACGAGCGGAAAAAGTTGATAGCCCAGTGTATCGCCGTTAATTCTTGTTCGATAACTGCCTTATTTGACTCACCTTTAGTAAAGGCTCTTGACGCATAAGCCACTGGTAGATGAATACCATCATATTCTTGACTAAGGATAGCTCCGCAAGCCTCTTTGCTTGCATCAGTTGTGATGCAAAATTGTTTCTCAAAATTCGGATATTGTAATATTTCAGGTGATAAGAGGGAATTTTTAAGGTATTGAAATGCATCTTCGCATTCCTTTGACCAAACAAATTTCGTATTTTTTCTCGTTAACTTTGTAAGATGTATTGCATACTTAGCAAAGTTTTTTATAAACCTACGATAATAATTGCAAAAAGCAACAAATCTTCTTGCATCTTCAGGATTTCTGGGTATTGGGTAGTTTCTTATAATTTCAAATTTTCCCTCATCTGGGTAAATACCTTCGTTCGTACATTTATGTCCCAAAAATGTTACTTGATGTTTAAAAAATATGCATTTGTCAGGGTGCAATTTTAAATTGAATTTTCTACAAATTTCAAAGATATCCTTAAGATTTTTGAGCATATGATTTTCTGAGTATCCCAGGACAACAAGATCGTCCATATACAAGAATGCTTGTGACGGCTTGAGACCTGCAAACGCCATGGTCATCATCCGCTAAAAGGAATTCGGGGCTATTTTAAGCCCGTAGGGAAGTCTTTTGAACCTGTATGATCCAGTATTAGTGGAGAAGGAAGTAATGTCTCTTGAGCAATCTTCCAGCTCTATTTGATGGAATCCCGACATCAAGTCAAGGCACGAGAAATACTTGGCTCTCCCCAGTTGGTCTAAGATATCATCAATTCTGGGAAGAGGAAATTTGTCCGCTATGAGCTTTTTGTTGACCTGTCTATAGTCGATAACTAGCCTCTATCTTTTTTCGTTGCTATTTGGTAACGATTTTTTGGGCACAAGCAATATTGGGCTATTAAATTCGGATACTGAAGGTTCTAAAAGGTCATCACTAATGAGTTTTTCCACCTGACTATTGATTTCAGATTTTTGTGATTCAGGGGTCCTATAGTTTTTATATAAACTGGTGTAGTATCCTTCAATCTTAATTTTTGCTTGTAAAAATTATTACAAGAAATTTTTTCATCTTCTAAACCAAAAATATCTGTGTATTGTGAACATAGTGTTGTTAAACTTTGATATGCAAATTTTGGGAAGTTACGTTGAAGTTTTTCTAAAATATTCTTTGATCTTGATTTACTGTTTTTATGTTGGTTTTCTGAAAATTGGACTAGGTTGTAATTATCCAAATTTTCGGTAATAACATTTGTATTTGAGATGAAAGCATTTTCATCCGTCGTGTTAACAATACGGACGCAGGGATATTTATTTGAGGTGATAGAATTGGCTATGTATATACCAGGAGCAACTTCCTGTGTAGGTACAAATATAAATCTGTTCTTTGTTTCAATATTTATTCTTCTAATGACTTTGCTTCGTGAGGGTATTGATAAGATATTTTGCGATGTAGGTTGACTTTTTAGTTTGAAAGTGATTTGATTTGGGAAATCATCCGGTATAAGTATTAAAAGTTGATTATTTTTGCCAAAATCAAGGATGCAATTGTATTTTGTAATGAAATCAAGGCCTAAAATGCCATCAGTCGGAAAATTGTCATTGACAACAAGAAAGTCATGTTAAATAAGAGTTTTTTTGTTAAATAAATCGCCTGTGATTTTTCCTATTGTGTAGACTGGGCTATTACCTATACCAGTAAGTTTACATCTGCGTGAAAGATTGAGATTTTCCTTAGTATTTATACAAAAGTTTTTTAAAACAGATACACTACCACCAGTGTCTATTAGAAACGTACTGAAATTGTCGCTTATTGTGTTTTTGATAGAGCTGTAGCTCGATAAATTCAGATTAAAGTGATAAATGTTTTTATGAAAATTTGCGGAGTTGACGCTATCATCGTTTTTGTTTAGTTTTCCCCCAGATGGGTGTTCAGGGGGTTGTCGCCGTTTCCGTGTTCATCGCTATTAATAACACGGACATTGCTATTAAAGTTGGGTCGTCTATTATTATTATTATTATTATTATTGCTGCGATCATGATCGTTGCGGTTATTACGATTATAATCGTTGCGGTAATTTCTACCTCTATTATTATTTTGGTAATGATTATTATGGGCATTATTACGATTATTATAATTTCTATAGTTATTGTGATTATAATTTTGTCTGTTTCTACCTCTGTTTCGGTATCCTACAAACATGACTAAATTATTTGGCTGATCTTCTATTTTTTAAAAATTTGGACGTAACCTCCTCGATTGAGTTGAATGTACCAGCTTGCATAATTAATTTGACTCGTTCAGAGTTCGCATTTTGTGTGACTGACTTTACTGCGGCTCTTGTAGCAGTTTTGTTTGCTGCCCCCTCAGTCATACCATATTCTATGACGTTCAATTAGAAAAAGAATAATTATGTATACTGTAACGGCTTAAAAAATTTTTTTTCATATGTTTAATCTATAAAATTTTTGCAAAAAATTCCATTAGAATATTTTATCACTAGGGCAAAACCAGCTTCACACTGTTTGTGTCTTTATTCTTTTTTTTCATAGATTGTCACTTTTTCTGTTTGATTTGAAATAAATATTTTTATCTTTAAGTTTCTTCAAAATAAAATATAGTTAGTTGAGATCACTTGTCACGGTCGCCATTTAATAAATTGAAACAACATTAAAGCTTGTTGGTTAAATCATGACTGTCCTCTTGATTATTCTTTATTTTATTAATATATGAATTTAAATTAAATGAAACATATTCAAATAACATATTGATATTATATGACATTCAATTAAAAAAAGAATAATTAGCACAATACTCCAGACATAAATTGATATCTAAAGAATGTGTGACATACTTGAGGTTCAATGAAATCTGTATGACTAATTCCACTATTTCCATATTGATATTGTATGACGTTCAATTAGAAAAAGAATAATTAGCAAAATACTCCAGACATAAATTGATACCTAAAGAATGTGTGACATACTTGAGGTTCAATGAAATCTGTATGAGTAATTCCACTTTTTATCACAGCAGGTTTATTGGGATGCTGGGGAAAAGAAACACTATGTCAAAAGTGACAAGAACTTTTTCTTCGCTTATTTGCACGTCAGTTTTTTTGTCTTTAAATTCTTTTGCGTCTTTAACGTTATACAAATGGACTTTTGTCAAATTCTTCAGTATTTTAACAAGATACTTGCTCAATCCGTATGATGGAGAGTTGACAGATGAGCTGATAGGCCGTAAGGGGGTATCACTCGGTGATGTGGCAGTTCAAATAGTCAGTTTATTTTTACTTCAAAGGTCGATTATATGCATGCTTAAAAGTTTTTCAACGAAGCTATTGGTTATGTTTTGAAGAATTGATGTAGGATGTTTCCTCAGTCGTCTTAACATGCATAAGTTGCCAATAATGTTATCCATTTTTGGTGTCGTATTCGCTCCTCGATATTGCCACTGTAATATTACCTTTGCCCGAATTTGAAATTACTACGTCCCCATTTTGTTTCAAAAACTTTTGTGTTTTTCCCACTGTGTTAGGTATAAATTTGTCTCTCTTGTTATGGTTGTTTTTTTGTAAGTGGTCGTCAATTAGTGACACAAGTTTGGTTCGCGCTATTTATTGCTGTTAGTGAAGAGTGCATACAGACTATTGAAGAGAAAGAACAGCAAAAAATAGCGCGAACAAAACTTGTATCACTAATTGACGACCACTTACACAAAAACAACCATAACAAGAGAGACAAATTCATACTTGACAAAGTGAGATAAACACAAAAATTTTTTAAACAAAATGGCGACGTAGTAATTTTAAATTCGGAAAAAGGTAATATTACAGTGGCAACATAGAAAAATATTGGATGCGGAAACAGTGCTCCAAAATTGTACACTGTAGCACCAAACTGATTTCAAAATCGACTTGTAGAGTAACAGTTTGCAATCAAGACGAAGCACAGAGTTTCTGCCGATTAGCCAATGGATTTGTGTAGCTTTAAGTTTCGTTTGCATTAACTTTGCATCTGTATGTATCTTCCATGTGAGGCGACGATCCAGGTAAATGCCAAGATATTTCGTTTCAAATCGCTGGGGCACTATATGGTTGTTAATATCGATTGAGGAGCACGCTGCTTTGCGTAAAGTAACGTTACGTGTGTACATTTTTGCTCATTATTTTAATTCCCCATAACTTTGCCAATTTCTCTACTTGGGTTATGTGTTGTTGTAGTTGAATCGAAGCCTCTTTAGGGTCTTTATGAATACTGAGAAAAGCGGTATCATCAGCAAATGTAGACGTGTGCGTAAAGCAGTTGGTTGGCATATCTGCCATGTAAAGCAAGTACAGAATTGGAGCTAGATTAAAAATATTAGCTGGATGGTTTAGCTTTAGTTTGTTTAACAAGCTTTCGTGCCATACTTTATCGAAAGCTTGAGAGACATCTATAAAAACGCGGAGCAGTACTTCTTTTCCTCAAAGGCTTTTCTTATAACTTGCAACAGTCTGCGAGTTTGTTCGATTGTACTATGTTGACTTCTAAAGCATAGGTTCTCAAAAATTCATTTTTAGTGCACAATTGTGCTACAAAAACAATAAAAAAAAACTCACACCGACGCTTGTTCTCTTTTATTTCAGTTTGATTTCAGTCGTTAATTGAGTGTTAACGAGTGCACATGTGCGGATGCTTACTGCTTTTTTTCAGCTTTCTTGTTTTTTCAGCTTTGATTTAATTTCAAAATAAACCAGCAAACAAAATAGTATAATGGAAGATAAAAATTTTTGTTTTGTCATTAAAAATGCTTTTGGTAACATGCAATTCATTTTATGTTACCAAACATTTAAAACAAAGAAAACAAGAAAAACTTAATTTTTAATAACTAAATGCACCTATTTTTTAAGTTTTAACTGTAAATTTAACTCGCCCAATGGAATATGTGTGAAAAAAAGTTACCTAATTCTGTAATAACTGAGGCATATTTTGTATTTAATTTTAATAACTTTTTTTAAGTTCATTTCCATTTTGCTTTAAAAAGTAAAATTCATCACATTTGCAATGCTTAGTTTTTTGTTTGCTGGGCAATTTTCTCTTATCCAATACAGACGCATTTCATTAAATGAGAGTTTTGACAACCTATGTTCTAAAGCCAAATTAGTGATTTGGAATGCAGTTGCTTCAATTCATGATCGGAGTCAGCTTGTTTTTAAAGAGCTTTTCGAACAATTTTGACAAAGTTGGTAACAAACTTATAGGACTATAGGACTCCACCTTCGAAGAGGCTTTACCAGGCTTAGGCATCATCTTTACCAAGGCAACTTTTCATATTGGTGGGAAATTTTCAAGCCGAATTATGGCATTAAAAATAAAAAAAATAGTTCCTTTAGCGGTAAAAGAAAGCTTTAAAAGCATTTTGTTGCTTATTTTATCAACACCAAGAGCCTTTTTATCATTTAGGTTAACGATAGCCTCTACAATATCTGAAAATCGGAAACGTATTTCCATAGGACGTCTAGCAACAACAGATTGTAATTCCCTCACGTCAGTGGACGTGTTGGGAGTAAACACGTTCCTTAGGTGACTTGCAAACAGATCGCTCTTTTCTTTGTCATTAATAGCCCAGGACCCTCTCAGATTACGCAGTGGAGGTTTTGCGATAACGGGTCTTTTTAGACGTCTGGGAGCTCGCCATAGAGAATAATTAGTCTGGGAAGTCGTGTCTAGGTTTTCTAAAAATTTATTCAGTGATGCCATTCTGTGCACCTCCAACAAGTTTTTTAATTGGTTTGTGCATTCTTTCAGTTTATTTTTAAGTTGAGGCGATCTATGCTTTTGCCATTCTTTCCGGGCTCTCCTTTTTTCAGATAGAAGCTTAGTTGAAAAAAATTTTAACATGCATATAATCGACCTGAGAAGTAAAAATAAACTGACTATTAGAACTGCCACATCACCGAGAAATTATGGACTACCCAAGGTACACAAAAGTGATACACCCTTACGGCCTATCAGCTCATCTGTCAATTCTCCATCCTACGGATTGAGCAAGTATCTTGTTAAAATACGGAAGAATTTAACAAAAAACTATTTGTATATTGTTAAAGACGCAAAAGAATTTAAAGACAAAATAACTGACGTGCAAAAAAAGCGAAAAAGAAGTTCTTGTCTCTTTTGACATAGTGTCTCTTTTCCCCAGCATCCCAATAAACCTGGCACAAAGAACCATTGAAAGGAAATGGGATATATAACAACAATATACATTCAAACCAAAAGATACATTATGGAACTTGTATCACTCTGCGTAAAAGAAAGTAGGTATTTTATGTAACGTGACAATTACTATGAAAAAAAAAAATGGCATGCCAATGGGTTCACCGGCTTCGCCGATAGTTGCGAACATCGTAATGGAAGAATTACTTGACGTATCACTAGGCAGCATGGCAACTAAATATGTAGATGATATATTCGCGATAGTTAAGATTGACAACGTGGACGAAACTTTAAAAACACTCAACTCGTTTAAGAAACAGATTCAATTTACCATGGAACAGGAAAAGAACAACATGTTACCATAACTGAACTCAATTATAATTCGATTATAGATGCTGGATAAGCTGGAAACGCATCCAAATCCGCTCGCTCGAAGTATCTTGCAACATAGTAGACACTCCCGTCTGAAAAAGAGGGATACTATTGCGCTTAGATGAAGATAACTATTTTATTATGAGAGTTTAAATTTTAGTCTGGCACTGGCTGGGCTCATATTAATTACTTAGTCTTAAGATTTGAATACTTATTGTTAGTTCGCTTAAGCGAAGATCCAATAATAAAATATATGAAAAAAAAAAAAAATAAAATAAATTATAATTCGAAATGGGCAAAAAATTGAATTAGATTGGTATCAAAAATCTATGTGCACAGGGAGGTTGATCAATTTTTACTCTAAACATCCCAGGCGAGTAATCGATAACACAGCAATCAATTTTATAAATTCTAAAAAAATGACTTTCCTATCAAAGTTATCGATAGTTTATTAGTTCGAGCTAAACAGAAACTTTTGACAAGAAATGAATCAGCAGAAAAAACTTCTGAAGTATTTAAATCCACAGCCTATATTCCTTATTTCTCTGAAAGGCTAAGACGTGCTAATTTATATGACAGAAAGAAACCCGAATTAGCATTTAAAACTGACAATACAAACAACATGTTATTTAGCAAGACGAAATCCAAGCTAAGGAACGACGAAAATCACAATACTGACTTTGTCGGATAGTCAACTCAACTGGCTCCCAGTGGATCTTCTAGCGAGAAAGCTGGCGCTGAACACCGCGATAAGGCTGCATGCTGTGGGATGATGGAAGCACAGGACAAGCGGCCACGCGAGTACTATCAGGACGGTCGATATTGTTCCTGATCTGATTGACTACTGCACACCGGAATTTTTAACCGCAGGAAATTCCCCTTTGTTGTTTCAGAGGGAGGGGCGGATGAATTGATTTCCTCGGGACCCGTTGATCTGGAAGTATACACGGATGGGTCTAAGGGGAGAACTGGTGTTGGTGGAGGCATATACATTATTCCGGCAGGAGTCCGGATTTCATTCAGACTTCCGAACGAATGCAGTGTTCTGCAGGCTGAATTGTCGGCGATATGCAAGGCGGCTAACTGGCTACGGTATTACAAGATATTCGGCAGGAATATCATGATTTTCACTGACAGCCGTGCTGCCATCAGGTCCATTACTGATGTATATTCAACATCACAACTAGTCCGTGAATGCCGGGCATCCTTGAACTGGATGGCGATGCATTCTGACATGACCTTGGCGTAGGTGAGGGGACACGGGACCAATGCCGGTAACTCTGCTGCTGATGCACTTGCCGGAAATGGTGCCGGATGGAATGATCGGGCAATTGACCACTTTTGTGGCATCCCCCTCTCTTCTTGCAAACTCTGCGTGGATGAATGTTCTCGAAAAATAGCAGGGGCTCCTTGATCTGACGAACCCTGGTGTGGAACTACTCGGATAACCTGGTCGAGGATAGATCCGGGCCATTCAAGGTCTCTCCTTGATCTTAATAGGAGAAGGATAAGGGACACCATGGCCGCAATCACCGGTCACTGCCGATTTGGCACCCATGCCGAAAGATTGGGATTGCCTTGGAACGACTTCTGTAGAAGCTGTCAAGACGAAGAAGGGACTGAGAGCGTACAGCACCTCTTGTGCTTTTGTCTCGCGCCGGAGGACATTCGGGTCAGGCACTTTGGTATCGGTAGACTCAATGACCGGTCGGACGTGGCCAACATTGGCCTAACCAGCCTGGCGTCCTTCATCAAGGATAGCGGTTGGTTCGGGAACAGCGGCCAATATTAAACGACTATCGCTGACCATACACGATAACTTTATTTCTATCTCTTTATCTTTATTTCTATCTGATCTAATCTAATTTATCTTTTTCTTTTTCTTCCCCAGGTATCTCAAAGGGACCGAGGAAACGGACTCAAGTGGGCTGCACAACTATCACTTCCGCAGCCGCCTGTTCTACCTAACCTAACCTATCCTACCTAATTGTAAATAAAAGCGAAACGCGTCCATCGATTTTCATGATCTACATATGTCTCATTTTGTTTAGAAGTTATGTGACTTTACGTGAAAGTAATAGGACTTGACACTTTTTTAACCGTTTTGGATTTTTTATGAATTAAAAATAAAAAAATTCAATTTTTTAGACAAAAAAATAGTTTTCTTCTGCATACATATATTTATAACTGCCAAACTGTTGCTTATGTAGCGAAACGTTGTATGAACAGATTAAAGAAATTGTAATTCCTAATTTTTATTTTTAAATTTGTTTCAGAAAAATCGGACTGGTGGTTCTCGAGTAATGTCAAAAAAAAGACCACCAAAGGTCACAATTTCCCCTATATGATAGTTACTAACTTCAAATCGATATATCTAAAATTCTAGATCCAGCGAAACGCCGGAACACGTATAGCATTTTCCGTTGGTTTCATCCCATCCCGATTTTGACTGTCGCATAGTGTAATTAAATATAATACCTGCGAAAGGGTTTTATGGCTTTGTTTTGATCAGCAAAAAAATAAGTCATTAAAATATCAAAATAGGTTCTACAGTAAACATATGATCTCTTTCTAATATACCTGTTATCAACTGTTAGGGTCAACCAAAGTCGTAAACAATTTTATGATAATAATCGCGACATTAAACCACTAAATATAAAAACAAACCCCATATTGGCGAGATACTAATTAGTTTTACCTGATGTAAATGTTTGGACAACAAGTGCAGTTTTGTTTTATTTGAGTACCACCTGCAATGAAATTGAAGATCAATGTAAGAATAACATGCATCTTAAAATTTGTAAAATTTTTAAAACTACGGATTCGATAATAATTTAATCCTTTACGTGTACGGACTTATATTTGCAAGTGATAAACATAGCAGATACAAATAAAAATATTCAGAAAAATATGGAAAACTGCAGTAATAAAGAACTGGCCAAAGAGTATTTTAGAAATAAAAACTAGGAAGATGTTCTTAGTTACGTTAAAATCAAATTTAACTTAAACTCGTATAGCACCTAACTATAAAAACAATTATCTAGTTTTGTAAAAGTACTAAAAAACGCTACAAATAAGTTAGCTACAGTAAACAATGTAGCAAGTGGCAACTGCGGATGTCATGTTTGTTGAAGGCGAATGAATGTGTACCACGGGATAATGGCACGTGGAAACACGCTAATGGCACGTGGGAACACGATTATGGCAAGTGAGAACACGATAATGGCACGGGGAAAACGAAATGCGCTAACTTGACGCTGAATTATTGACGGAACTACTGAAAATATCAATTGTGCACTGAAATGAAGTTGGTGGCAGTTGCTAAAATTGCAAGAACGAACGCTATGTTCGCCTTGAACTTGGAGTTTTCGGCCTTTTTCGTTTGGAGTTTAGCAGAAATGGATGGAGAAGCGGAGAAATCCCGGTATTCGGGTAAAGAAAATACCCAACGGAGCTGGAAGAGCTTTTAAGTTTTTCATTGACCGTAAAATGGTCATGTTGCTGCTGGCTTTCGTGAAAGAGACCATCTAAGGCGTTAGTCAAAGGGCAAAATCTTTAATTGTCAGAAACAAAGCGATTATTTGTTGGGGCCTAAACGTTTACTGGCTAGCCTATTATAATTGTGATCCTCACCCTCCAAACAACAACTGTACCATTGCAAACTGCGGCAACAACACAGCAAAAACCACCAAAAGCGAGTCGTAGCAACCAGCCATCATCTGCAACACCAAGCTTGGCAGCAAGTTTAAAACCCGGCCAGGAGTCGCCGGCAACAAAACCACATGACAGATAAGTACCAGTAGTTTTGTGTGTGCATTTAGTTAACTAACAAAGATAAAAGATGGGTTACAATTTTGAGTTGTAAATTGTATTTATTGAAAGGAAGAAGACAGCTAATTTTTGTCTGCTACCGAATGGTTGCTTCAGGGAAAGCTGACACATAATAATGGCACTTTCAAAAAGAAATTCTTCTATTTATACGTTTACTTGCATTAGACTAGTGTTTCTCGCAATAACCAAAAACCCTCTGTAAATTGTTTTCTAAATGATACGTATGCTGAGAAAACTGTTGGTTGTTTAAGATCCTCACGAAAAAGCAATAAATGCTGAAACGTCATTAAGCCATTTTAGCAGAATCCATAGTTTTATAAAAAAAAAAACAAAGAAAGAAAAGAAAACCCTTTTTATTAAACTGAAATAAACCAAAACCAAATATTAAATTAAATTATGTAAAGAAAAACGTTTAATTTGAGATATTGTAAAAAAAAAATGCAAACGTGACCCTTTATTTAAGAAAAACCAAAAGTCAAAATTATAATTGAAACCACATGTTAGAATACACATCTATCTTTTGTAAATGAATATAAAACAAATATAGAGAAAAAAAATAATAATAGTAATAAAAAAAACTAATAAGAAAATAAAAAGAATTATAAGCGTATAAGAAATATACCAAAATTAATATCTTATGTATATGAAAGTATTAAAACGGATAAGAAATATATGGAATTTATATATATGTACATTACATAAGAGAAAGATGATATATGTATATAAAACAAAAACGAAACTGTAATAGATTTGAAAAACTTTTGGCTAAACCGATTACATATACTTTTTGACAAAATTTTAAGCGTGTACGAGATTCGTTAAAACAATTTTGTACCTTGGCATCTAAGTTGAATTCGGTGACAAAACCATTGAACGTACACCCATATATATATAGTTCGAAAAATAACTATGCATATGAAGTAAAATTACTGTATATTTAACTGGTTACCATAGTTACCTTTTCCCTGATTTTGTTGATCCTCTTCTTTTCTTTCCAATCCAACTTTTGCGAGGCAGTTAAAAGAGAAAATCAGGGGATTTTTCCCTTTTTAAATGTAAGATCATATATTTAAGGAAAAGAACCAAATAAATGTATATTATTTTTTGCTGAAGCAGAAACATGAATTGGTGGTAAAGATGTTATAAGGTCTGGCGGTAAGTATTTCGAGGTGAAAGTTTGCTAAGGTAGTTTAGGGGTAACTACGCAATACTTGGGCATCGTGGTTACCATTGGTAGTATCTCCCAAAGATACTGAGGGAGGGCCGCCCGGATGTACACAACCTTTATCCCTGAAAACCAGCGATTCGTAGGCTGAGTGGAGAACCTCTTTGACGTTGACTGGCCCTTTAGTATATTTTTCGGGTATGTATGTACACTGGTACGTAAAGTGACTGGACTAACACGACTGGCTGCAACGAACACCCGCCCAAGCCCGACGAGCCATAGCCGCGCAAAAAAGAGTTAGATACCAGCGTGACAGTCGGTATGTGTGAGCGCATACATCGAAGTCTTTGGCCTTATGGGGCGCAAGATTTCGATGGGATCGTGACAACAAAAGTTTTATATAAAAAGTAAAAAGTGGTTAGAAGGCCAACTTACTATCGCTGCAGAAACATTAAAGCAAGATAAGGTTGGAAGACCACACAAATCATTGGACAACTGCAGCGAAAGATCTTAAAGTCGGAAACTTAAAGATGTTAACGATGCAATTTAAAAGAATCTTTCCTACATCAATTACAATCACAGAACCAATTAACAAAAGTGGATATCATTGAAAAAGTTATTAAGGCTAGTTCAGTGAGAAACGAATTCTTAAAAGTATACCAACTCCGGGCGATGCAAAACAGTACACAAATGAGGAGGCATTAGCCTTATTTCTGGATTTGAAATTAACAAAACAGCAATACATTAAGCTCAGATTGCGTGCGATTGAAAAGAACTCAAATATCTATCCAGCATATCATCACATTACCGCTGCTAAAATGGACTGTTTGCCATCCAAGGACACTATTACAATCACACCAATTTCGGCAGAGGTACAGCTACAGTCTCTACTTGATCACACAGCCAAACGCTTGCTTAAATCAATACCGGGAAACGCGTTAAAGAAATATGGAAACACAAAGCTAATTCTTTTTTGCAAATGGGGATGTGATGGTTCTTCGGGACAAAAACAATACAAACAAGTTTTATGTGAAAATATTTCGGACTCAGATATGTTCATTTGTACCATTGCGATTGAAAAAGATTTTGGAAGATTCAGAGCCTTCGACTAGTACAACGCAAAAAATGGAAAAATGAGACACCATCTTTCACGAATTAGTGCAGGCCAATCAAATTTGAATTCAAAAAAGAAACTCGTAATGCTATTAACAAAGAAATTAATGATATTAAGGCCCAAATTGCAACACTACAACCATTACAATTACAGTTAGATGGGCAGCAAATTGAAGTAAGCTACCAATTAGTCCTTACAATGATAGATGGAAAAGTAGGTCAGGCTTTGACTAACACGAAGGCTGCATCCAGCTGCATTATATGACGGAACTAAGTTCCGACAAAATCATTAGATAATACCGATGCATATGAATTTGGATTATCACCACTACATGCAAAAATACAACTTATGGAACATATACTAAAAATCAGTTATGATTAGGATTTCGAGTCTTCAGGATCCATGAGAAACAATGAAACCAACAAAGAGTTAAGAAGTTCAAAAAAGAAACATGTTCAAGAGGAATATCGCAAAATTGGATTGATTATAGATCAGCCAAAACAAGGATCAGGCAAAACAAATGATGGCAATACCGCATGAAGATTCTTTTTAAATCCAGAAACAACATCTGAAATGACAGAACTGGATTTAAACTTTATTTTCAGATTTAAAATAATAATAAAGAACTTGCGTGCAATGAAGAAATTGACTGTAAACAATTTGGAGATTATGTTAAGGAAACTGCAAAAATATATACAACCCATGGAGAAATATGTCTGCAACAGTTCACAAAATCCTTTTTCATGAAGAAGATATCATCAAATATCCTTTGGTGCCACTTGGAGTTCTATCAGAGAAGGCTCAGAAAAAAAAGGATCAAGGATTACAGATTTTATAGAGAGCACAATACTAGAAGAATTTTACGAAATTCCACAAATGAAGATCTATTTAATATATTATTGGCAACGTCAGATCCGTTTATCTCCAATATTTGAAATCAATGGAAACTGGAACATCGGGATTTACATAAGGAAGCCAAAAAAATACTAAAGAACATAAATAGCACAGAACAAACTATAGAATATTTGCAATCAATATTTGTGTCAAATGAATATTATTATTAATTAATATATTATAATTGCCTGTCATTGTTATTTAAGTACGAAAAACATAGTATTAATAACTAAAAATGCCTTTTACTATTATTTAAAAACGAAAAACAAATGCTATTAAAATCTATTGCAGTTTTTATTTTTAAAATGTTTTTTAAAATGATCAAATTTGACAGCAAAAAATTATAAATTTTTCTGTAGTAACAGCAAAATCTCCAGTTTATTTTACTATTTTTTTTAGTGTAAAAATTTGTTTGAGTGTAAAAAATTTTTTGAATGTAACGTTAAAAAATTCCATCATCACAAAAAATAATTATAATTATTATTAAGTCCCAAATATTAAATGTTTTAATATGTAAATAAAAAAAAATAAACCCATAATTCACTCCAAAAGTTAAAAAAATCAAAAGTTCAACTCTGACCTAGAAGTCCTTAAAAAGTCCTCAATCAACTTTAATGTAATTAAAACTTACTTAAAAATTACTTTAATATTTTGATCGGTTTAAAAGTAAGAGAATTTTAGTCAATGAGAAACGATTTTCAGCCACTTTGCGCCGTCAATGTTCAACTTTTCTAAGCCTTCGCCAACCAATACCTTCGACGTATTCTTGAAGTGTTCTGCCCAAACACTATCTTTAACACTGACCTGTGGTTTAAGCTGGAGGTCCATACCTCACATTCTATGCGTGGCTGCGTTCTATGCGTATCATATTTCTGTACGTTTTATACGTTTGTTTTTGCCAAGTTACATGCAACACGTTTTGTGCGAAAAGTTATTTGCTTTGATCAGCTGTTTTGTAAAAAAAAATGTGTAAAATAAAAACAAACTAAAGCAAAATGAAAAGTGAAATTGTGTTTTTTTAAGAACTTATGGAATTTATTGGGTTAATACATATAATATTTCGTGCTACAAGGTTTTTGGTCCATCCCTTACATCTAGAGCGGGAAGTCAGCGGTATTTTTGCGGCAACTTTCAAAAAATTAAAAGCCGTGACCAAGACCAATCAGGTTTTCTTCATTACACTTACATAAATAAAAACATAACAGAGATGACACTTTAAATATTCAAGTAGTCGATAAAAACAATATTAACACTGGGTACAAAATAGTTGTGTTGAAAATTAATTTTAAGCTAAGTTATTCTTAAAATTATTTGCAAAATTTATAATAAAAGCATTTTATTTCATAACATAGTGTTTTTAACACAAAATATTACAAAAATAGAATCTACCACATACACATGTTTTTTGATAGCATTGAAAATTTGTCATCACTGGATAACAAAACCATCTGTGATTTTTTCATTGCGCATATGACGTATGAAAAAGTAGAAAGTAAACCTACTTTATGCGTTACTTGCGCAGATGCGTTCTATGCAATTTGTTATGTTTCTTGCCACACACAACTACACTGACTCTACTTTTTTGAGAGGCGGAGAGAACGCACAGCGCATAGAACGTATGGTATGGACCTCCAGCTTTAGAACCAACCAACCCCCAATTACTAAAGAGATTCTTTGCCGCCGAAAATATAGATGACACAATTTTCAAAAAACGTTTTTTTTCTATAAATTTGTTCATTGAAATCACTTGCATCATCTCTTAAAATTGCGTTGTCATACAATGTACCGTTACGAATTTACAGCAAAAACAATTTTAGCTTAAGCGCATATTGATAGTTTGTTTATATTTTGTGTGACAGCGGTTTGTCTCTTAAGCTAAAATTGTACGTAATAATAAAAAGGAACAAAAAACTATTTGTCTTTAGTAACATGACAGAGGTTTTGGTAAATAGTTATTATAATAAAAAACATATTATGTTCGTTGAAATAATAAAAATTTTGTATTGGTTTAACAAACGATTTCCTTATAGAAGTGTGTTTCATATAGCGATTCAGACACATGTTCTGAAAAAGAGGTTGTAATGAAATTGCAACTCTTGTCTATAAATATTTAAGACTTTTCTATGAAAGAAAAACTTGTTCATCTATCAGTTTTTACTGCGACAGCTGTGCGGGACAAACTCGCAACAGAGCTATACTTGCGACATTAATGTATTTTGTTAGCAATTCACTTTACATTAAAGCTACAAAAATAACTTATTTATTACCCGGCCATACAATGATGCCACCATCGAATCTTTTATACGCAATAGAACAATTTGGGCACCAAGTGAATGAAATACATTAATATCTAATGCACGGACTAATCCAAAAGAATACAATTGCGTTGAAATAAATTACTCCAAATTCAAAGATTGGAAAAAATTTGCATGGGTAATGCTTCCTTACGCCATGAAAATTTCCTTTAAAAATTTACGTTCTGCTTTGTTTGAAAAAAATAACCCTATTATAGGCCTTAAATATGGCTATTTCGAAGATAATAAAATAAAAAATTGTAATGTAAATTCGATTTCGCGGTCCAGACGAAACGCTGGATTGCTCGTAAAGGGATCAGCAAAATTATATGCAAGCCCATTAAAAATATCTTCAGCAAAATACAGGGACCTCAAAACACTATGTGACAATAAAACCATACCTGAAAGATTCCATAACTAATTTTTAAATCTACACCATGATCAATAAAAGATATTTTGCCTGAAACCGATCAAGAAGACGATTCGTCCTAAAAGCAAAATATCAATTCGTATATTTTTAATTAAAAATACCTATACTTTTACTAAGAAATTTTTTTGTTTTTTTTTTTTTAAGCTTTTGATATTAACTGAATCTGAATATTTTTAAGTTTGTTTTTCTAATTTTTTGCTAATAAAAGTTCAAATTTAGCTAAGAATGTATGTATAAGCATATTTTTATTTTATATACCAAAAACAATGTTCTTAAAATATAGAACCATATAAACAAATCACGAAAATGCAAAAAAATGTAAAATTACAATATACAAAAGAATTTCTCGTCATTAAAGTATTTTATCTCAACCGACATATTCGTTATCAGTAGGTCATCAGAGAAACAGCAATATCAGCTTAAGCGCCAAAAACCCGTTATTCTCGCTGGTTTTTGAAAAAAAATTGATTAATTTCATGCATTGGATAAAAAGAAATGTTTATTCAAAATTTGGTTTCTTTAACTTGATTTACACAAGATATAATATAAAAAAACTTTCTCCGGTAAAATTTCATTTCTGTCGCTCAAGCTATTTCCTCGGTTAAGGCACGATATATATATGTATATGGTGCCTCTACGATTTGGGACGAAATACTTTGGCATTCACCTGGATCATCGCCTTACATGGAAGGCACATATAGATACGAAGTTGACCCAAATGAAACTTAAGACTACACAAATTCGTTGGCTTATTGGCAGGAACTCTGTGCTTCGTCTTGATTGTAAACCTTTGAAACAGGCAGTATATAATTATGGGGCCCTGCTTCCGCCTCTAAGATAGAAAAAATTCAACGCCGTCAGAATAAAATCCTAAGAATGATAAGTGGTGCTCCTTGGTATGTTAAAAACAGTAACATCCACAAGGATCTACAAGTTCCGCTAGCTTAATGCGAAATCCTAAATTATGTGTACAAGTATTTAAATAAACTGGAAACACATCCAAATCCACTCGCTCGAAACATCTTGCAGCATAGAGGACATACTTGTCTGAAAAGAAAAGATAGTACTGCGCCTAGATAAAACCATTAAAATGAATTAATTTTATTATTTGAACTTTAATTTAAGTCTGCCACTGGCTGGACTAATATTAGTTACCTAGTTTTAAGATTAGAGTACTTATTGTTAGTTCCCTTAGCGAAGATTCAATGATAAAAATATGCAAAAAAAAAAAACATATAGGATTATATTAATATTAATTTCTAATACATCTGATGTCATAAAACGTCAAAAAATTTAAGAATGTCATTTTGTAACACTTCTTCTACTGCTATAAAAATATTAAACTATTTCGCTTTACTATAAATTTACATTTCATTTCAAAAACACAAAAAGGCGTTTACATTATAAGCTGATTCTTTATTAAAACTGTTTTCGTTATTATTATTTCATTAAGTTAAAAATGTAAAAATTTTTTTATATTTTTGATTTTTAGTTTGGCTTTAGTTCATATAATTTCTTTTTTATTAGAAGAAATTATTATATTCCGTTAATGTTGAAAGAAACTTTCAATTTGAAAAAAGCTGATTTTTCTACCGCTACTAGCCGAGTAGAATGCATTTTCGAAAGCAGCTACGCAATTTCATCATCAGTACTCTTTGAACGGTAGTAGTGTATATGGTTGTAAACATCACCTATTTAACTTACATGTAACAGAGAAAAGTATACGGTATCAGTGTTTTCCTTCTGTTTTTATTTTGTAAGTTAGGACGAAGTTTATTTTTCATATAAACTATGCTTTTTTCCATTAAAAGTCTCCTTGGCAACACTTGACTAACGGACAAGCATTTGTCCATCTCTCAGATGGAACGAAACGCTTTTTATTATTGTATATCATACAATAGGGGTAATCACTTTTTAATTTCTTTTTTCAAACAGCTTTTTTCAAATTGAAAGTTTCTTTCAACATTAACGGAATATAATAATTTCTTCTAATAAAAAAGAAATTATATGAACTAAAGCCAAACTAAAAATCAAAAATTTGTATTAAAAACAATTAGTTCAACAATAAATAAAAATTAACATTTTTTAATATTTTTAAAAGTTTTTTTAATTTTTATTTTTGTTTAAGGCATTGTCAGGCTTTTTTTTAACAAAATCATTTTCATTCAATGTTTAAAAAAACAAATATGGTGTGGAAGAAGAAAGTTTTAGCCTCTGTTACTTTTATGTATGAAGTTTGACACACTTCCGTTTCAAATGTTTTCTTTTATGGCTCCATACATAGAAAAGTTAAAATGAGGCAAAAATTCTCTTTGAAATGCCACCACTTGGTAATTTAGCAAGAATTTATTGCCACAGAAATAAAGAAAAAAAATATTTTAATAAAATAGTTTATGTAAATTAAATTTGCCAAGCGCATACAAATGTATGTATAAATACACAATCTGTTTTTTGAGCTTAAGGCCAATAATAATTATTCTTTATTTGTTTCAATTAGTCTGCCAATATTTCGCTAATCCTTTGTGTAGCTTCGTCAGGGCAAATTTTGTTTTTATTTATTATAAAAAATTACGGTTTTTTTAACAATCAAAAATTAATTCACAAAAAACAAACAAATGTCAATATTGAAAAAATTCTTAAACAGTACATACAATATTATTTAAAACATTTTTAATATCCGTTTCCGGTTTTGTTAACTAAATGCCTATAACTATGAGCAACATTCTCTGCATCCGCCTTAAAATTAATTCTACGTTCTGTTGGTATATTTATTATTTGCAAAACTTCTAACACATAACGACGACTATAATTATTCTCTGCATTTAAAACCGTTACATTACAAAAATTTCGATAATGATTTAAACATGCACAATGAGATGCTAAAACTGTTTTTTGTGAATTTATATTCCTATGTTTTTGATCAGATTTATGGCCTGCTAATCTAGTCTGTAACTTATTTTTCGCGGTGTGATGCTAAAGCTGTTTTTTTGTGAATTTATATTCCTATGTTTTTGATCAGATTTATGGCCCGCTAATCTAGTCTGTAACTTATTTCTCGTGGTACCTACATAAACATTATTACAATTTTCTTTATCATTTCCCTTACAAGGTATTTTATAAACTAAATTTGACTTTTTTAATTTATCAACTTTATAAAGGTCGAAGAAATCCAGGATACTTGGAAGATTTTTCATATGTATGTATTTTAAAGGTAATTTTGAAAAATGTTATTTTCTTAATAGAATTTATTTGAAATCCACTTGATTAGTTAGAATGCTCTTAAACTGGTATCTAAATTTATTTGTCAAAACCCTAGTTATTAAAAGCAGCTGCCGTAGACTTGCCCAGAAACGGCATGTAGAAAAGTATGCTGCTAGTTTTTATAAAATACAGTCAAATCCCGATAATTCGTAATCGCAAGGGACCGGCCATTTCTTACGAATTATAGGGATTTTCGATTTAGCGGGATTTCGATTAAACGGGATTAAAATAAAATAAATACGAATTAACGGGGTTTTTTCAATTTATTTAATAAAACGATAAAAAAAACATAAAAAACACTGATGTAACAAACGCAAAAAATAGCGGTAAACAAAAAATCATTCTTTTCATGTTTCTGTTGTTTTTATTACGAATTATAAGTGGTAGTTAGCAAACAATTACGATTAATAAGAGGTAAAGAAGATTTAATTTTCAAAAAAAATACGAATTAGCGAGGGGACCAAAATGTATGGAAATTTTGCGAATTAACGAGATTTTTTCAAGGGACCGACAGTTTATTACGAATTATCGGGAATTACGATTTATCGGGGTACGAATTAACGGGATTTGACTGTACATACATACATACGTTCTTGGTGTAGTTTCACCATGAATACGTCCATACACACGGTTGTTTTTTTTTTGTCAAACTTATCAAATATATTCTTTGAAAAGCGACAATTCTGTGGCATATTTAAAATGAAACTAGTCTCAAACTTTTTTTTTTTTTTTTTTTTTTAAATTTCAATGTACAAAATAGCTTATATATACAATATTTAGATTTACAGCCCTAGCGCCATACGGGCATTATTGAGGCAAATTCTTAATATCTAAATTCAAAATGTACAAATTTTCATTTTAGATTTGTAAGGACAATAAAAAAAAATTTTTTTTAAAAAAATATATATATGCAATATAATATATATATAAAATTATTAAAGAAGCATTTCAATATTGGTATGCAGGTATTTTTTGCAGGAAGATTTGTAAACTGAAATTCTATTAATCGATTTTAGATTAGGAGGTAAATCATTGTATTTCTTACTACCACTATATCCAAATTTAAGTTGTGCATACTTGTAAATAATATTATAACTTTAGTGTTTTTTTTAATATTTTATTAAAATATTTCTTAATATTGAGTATTAAAATTACTCAAATACACATAGTTTGTCAAATTTGAAGTTCATTTTGTGAGCAGATTAGATGAATTATTAGGTTAATAATTTGAAAGTCCACAATAAAAATTAAATTTGACACATTTTTAATTTTAACATACCCTTTGTGAATACCTCTATTGTTTTAATTATAAATGCAGTATTTTAAAATAAAAACAATAATTAAAAACTTTAACGATATAAGAGTATTACAACGAGAGAGCAATTATAAAGAGAGATTAATGAAGGAGATGTTACACATACCTAATATCCCGCCAAGTATAAGACTCAATTACAAAACAGACACAGAAAAATGCGCCCAATTATATATACATACATTAGACAAGTACAGTAAAATGAAAACAAACACTAATCGACAGAAATATAACTCAAAGAAACAGACGTGATATATTACATAAATAAAAAATATATTTAGAAATATTTAAAAAGTAAATGTTTATTAACATTATTTAAAATATATACAATTTGTAAAAAGGATTAAGTGTTTTATGTTAATTATGTTTTGTATTATTGTATTTTAATAAATCCCTGATGATGGTCGACAAAGTTGACCGAAATATCGGAAAAACAAAATCTTATCAAAATAAAAGTAGAAAAACACAGACATATGTATGTACAGAAACATGTAATATCAGCTTTTGGTACTTTTGCTAAAGATTTACATTCGTATATACCTTCAATTTACTATCTTTGTTTTACGTTTACTTTATTTTATTTCACTATTTTCTATAGTTAGTTATGTATTTATATTAAAAGTATTTAAATAACAATTATTTGTTAGACACAAGTCTACAATAGGTATTGCACATCTTCGGCATGTTAACTAACATTTAACCTTATATTAATTACGGCCCTTTTCACAAAGTCCGATTATAAATTAACAGGAAGTTTAACCGTAAGATAGGCAAAATTGCATTTTACAAAGTACGGTTAGAATTCAACCGTCAGAAATTAATCAAAAAGTCCCTGTTAAATTTAACTGAACAAAATCTTCCGGTTAATTGTTTTACTAAAACAAAAAAAAAGAAAATGGAAAGAAGAAACAAACATTTACATTTTTGTAATGTTTTCAATATTCCAAGCTTTAAACCCAAAAAGAAAAAAGTTTTTCCACGACAGGAGCATTTCTCTTTACATGTATAAAATGTTTTTTTTTATTTTCCACAATGAATACCTTTAAAAGCATGCACATTTAAGAATTTATACCTACCAAGTAACTGTGTATAAACTATTTTAAGTAAAAAATTTATTTTATATATACATATATATTTCTCTTGCATCAAAAAATTGCTAATAATTTTTGTATAACCATGGTACAATTATCTTAAGGTAATTGTACCATGGGTATAACTTTTTTTGATTCTTTTCTTTCATTGCACGATTTTTCGTAAATAATAAAAACTAGTATTACCATACTTTTTCTATAATGTAAGTGTTGACTAACCGAAAGATGGTGAAACGCAAAACACTAACCGTATGTTAAATAGTTCCGGTTAAAGATATCGACGGTTTGTTAATGTTCCTGTTAAATTAAAATAATCGGAGTTTGTGAAAATGGCCGTTACAATCTATCTGCTAGTGCACTTTGGTAACAATTTGTTTTGAAAATAACAGTCGATTGCCAATTTAGTACAACTGTTGGAACTCTAACTAGGGGCTTTTGTCTACACTATACTTAAGGAGAACTAGCACATAAAATTGTTATCCATTATGTTGTTTTGGACCTAAATGTTGAAAGAGGAAGAAAAGCACTTCTATTTTACTCAGTTTTAAATTTTATTCCTGAATTTCAAGCTAGTTTTGTTAATTTAAATTTTAAAAAACTTAATGTTTTTAACGGCTTCCTGAAACTTCATTGCTACTTATTTGTTGCCAAACAAAACAAAGAGCGTTGTACATAGGCTACCTGTTAATGTACAAAATATGTAACCAGTCAAAGTAAAAAGAAAAAAAAACCCACAATCAGACAAACATCAGCCAGCAGAAGAAAAAGAAGAAACCAAGAATTAATTCAATTAAAACATCACATGAACGGCTAACCATTTCGATTTCTAGTCGGTGCCGAAACTTATGCAATTTTAAGTGTTTGTGGGGCATAAGACCCTTCATCAATAAAAAGTACAGGGAAAAAGTTACTACTACAACGTGTAAGCGGAAAGTGCTCTAACGTGGTCCCAAGAAACAAAATCCATTTTCATCCATTCGCAGTAGCCCCATAACAACCTCATATTGTGTCCAAAGTCTGTTCCAGGTCAAAAAGTGTCCAAAAAAAGTTCTAATGGTCAGAATTCCCAGAATATTAATTTGTCGCAGTAACTATTAAAAAAACTAAATATACATATGTATGTATGTATACGTGTATTAAATATGAGGTTAGCCTAAATTCCATAAAAAAATATAAATTTTACAATTTTTAAGATGTTAACCTAAATTTTTGACGCAAGGTGCACAATTTCATTAAAGAAAAAAATTTTGCACAAAGTGAAAAAACCTAAAATTTAAACAAAATAGTAGAAAAAAAACCACATAAATCTCCCTTTAAGATAACCACAACACTTAAAAAAGAAAACAAAGCAATAAAAAAAAAGTTTTTTTATGGAGTTTAGTTTAGTATTCATTTAAGTTATTGTATATTTAATTGTATCTTTATACATATTTATGTATTTACGCTAGCATTACATATAAGTAATTTTACATGCGAACACCCATATCCATCATTTGTTTCACCTTCATACATATATATACCTATCTACACAGCCTATGTACATATCTACATATTTTATCATCGTGTTAAACACCAGCGTTGGAGAGGCCTCAACAACAGCTGCTGCTACAATTTTGTATTTAATCTGGTGAGTGAAACATTTTTTTTTGTAATATGTATAAATATTATCATTGCAACATAGATTGGACACATAAAACAATTGTCCCCAACTTAAGTTAAATTTTAAATTATGTTTCTAAACTAATGTTTAGCAACATTTGAAAATTATGATTCTCTCTTTTCATATTTTTTTTTCTTCAACAATTTTATTCACATGCAGGGTTGTCAGTTTTTTTTCAGGGTCTATCGCCAAAACGGGTATCAAAAATCGCCAAAAATCGCCAATAAATATTTTTTTGAGTTTAAAAACAAAAAAAGTCGCCAAAAAATTCGCCATAATAAAAATCTATTGTTTTTGATGCAAAAAACTCAAAAATTATTTTACTTAAATAAACATATGAAATATTAATGTTTTTTTTTATTAAATTAATTAAATAAAAAGAAATAACTATTTAATTAAAGTAAAAATTAAATTTTTTTTTGTACACCAAGAAATTAAAAGGAAGAATTGAAAATATGTATAACTAAGAGAATACGTAGAATGACAGTTACTTTGTTAAGTGAAATGTTGTTAAATATTAAAAACTTTGCTTAGATTAAAACACCATTTTAATGCAGCATTGGTATTGCAGTAATTTGAAATGTAAAATCTGTGGCAAACAAGGTTATTTTATACAAAAAGGAGTACCATTTTGGGTCAAAATATTGTACGTAATTCACCAATAAAGGCTTTAAAGTAATCTTAAAGTCACGTTTTTTAAACCTATTTATTATTTAAAGGGGTTTCAGACGATATTTATTTTACACATGACTTGTCAAATTTTGCAGTGAGAAATTGATATCTGCCGTCTGAACGCGTTTAAACATTGCATGTGTGAAGCACATATGTAAATGTCATGTGACACATTTGTAATGAGAGCGTGCTCTATTTTCATCTGACAAAGCATGTGTCATCAGCTGCTTTTAGAATAACAACAAGGAAATGCAAGTTGTTTATTTTGGTTTGAAGGTTATGTCAGATGTAATAACATATGTACGTGTGAAAGCAAAAATTATAAACTGTCTGTAAAATGACAATTTTGACAGACATATGCAAATACATGTGGATTGCAAAAGTGACTCATCATGTGTAAAATACATATCGTCTGAAAACACTTTTACTATTCAAAACCTTTGATTGTAAAATAATATTACAAAAAATATTTTTCACAGGCTAGTTTTCAAGAAAATTACATGGAACGAAAAAAATAGTTGGCAAGAAGCAAAACTAAACCATTTAAAATATTAACTACAAAAAGCAACATAGCCAAAGGAGTAACACGATATTTTCCACCATCCAATAGCATCAAAAAAAGTGCGATCGTAACAACTTTTGCAACACTGATTTGTATTAAATTTGTTCATCATTAGTTAGTTGAAAAACTTTTCCGTTTGTTAAAATAATCGCCAACAATATCGCCATGGCGTCAAAACTAAATTTTAATAGCCAAGAGCACTAAAAAATCGCCACATTTGGCGTAAAATCGCCATAACTGACAGCCCTGTTCACATGAGGTTTTAATACCTAGTTGGGCATTTTGCTTTGCCGCGCAAATTTCCTCTTTTATCTTAACTACACGTATACAAAGCATTAGAAATTTTTAGTCAGTCTCAGATGAGTTTTCAAACAAAGCGGATGGTTAGCGCTTGTTTGTTCAATTACACTAACAACAATATGGAATTAATATTATCTGAAACTGCACATATACAAGAACAAATGCGATAGTATTAGTGTGCCTATCACTGTTTTAATACCTAGTTGGGCATTTTGCTTTGCCGCGCAAATTTCCTCTTTTATCTTAACTACACGTATACAAAGCATTAGAAATTTTTAGTCAGTCTCAGATGAGTTTTCAAACAAAGTGGATGGTTAGCGCTTGTTTGTTCAATTACACTAACAACAATATGGAATTAATATTATCTGAAACTGCACATATACAAGAACAAATGCGATAGTATTAGTGTGCCTATCACTGTTTCAATAATAAGTACGCCATTGTTCTATTTATTAGTGACAAACATTTGTAAAATTTTAATTTTATTATTATAACTTCTGTAAATTCCTAATCGTGTTGCCTCTATAATACAAGTAACTTAATTTTTATTGTTATATACGGATATAACACAAACATTTCGTTTTATCCTAGTAAATTTTTTAGTAATTAAAAGTGTTTGAAATTTATTTGTTTGCTATAAGTCCTTTTCAGTTGCTTAAAGAGCATAATAAACTATTGTATATATTCTTGAAATAAATTGAATTTGTATCTAAAATGGAAAAATAATTTAAATTAAGGGCCTAATTACGAAAAACGCAACGCATTATAATACAAACGCTGGAATATGGAAAAATTAAAATTTAAAAAACTTTTCCCTACATTTTGTTTTAGTTCTAGGGCGTTGCGTTTTAGGATGTGATAACAGAAAAAAAGGGTAGTTCACTTGATGGGATTTCAGTACTAGAATTTAGCGTTACTGAAATCAATGGTAGGGAGGGTTAAGAAGCGCAGATTTATCCAATAACACCTCGGATAAATCCAAACAGCTTTTTGTTGGTTGATCTTTTTTTTCACCGTTTATGGTTAATCTAAACAGGGGTTTTGTTTTTGTGTGCTAGATTAACCCTTGGCCCTTTTTTCCTTTTTATCCATTTTACCGGGAGTCTATAATAGTATTTATGTAAACGACAATTTATTGACAAGCTAGAGTTCAGAGGACAAGCACCCCCCAACCGACTGACCGCTAGTTGTTTTCAATGGCTCCCATTCGTTCTCGTACTTTCGGTATAGAGCACAATCGTCAATAGAAATCATATGCTAAAAATCTTATTAAACTTTTCATCGTTACCACCAACTCTTCTATAGCAATGATCACACGACATTGACCGCGGAAATCCTGGTCATCAATTTTGTTGCCGTAAACATTACAAACATACACACAAATATCTCCGTGTTTTATTTTTATTTTAATAAATAACCTTAAGTCGTAACAAACCACCCCTACATAAAAACATTAATTTTAAACAATATTGTAAGTACAAACATTGCAGTGTTAAATAAACGAAAAAAACACTAGTTTTAAAAACTGCGTACTTTATTTCATGTAAGTTTAAATTTAATAATTTCATTTGGGCTTACAAAAAAAGTTAAAATGAACATTGTTAGCCAAATATTTTTGTTTCAGACTCTGTAAATCAAATTTTAGAAATTTACTTTTTTGAAAATCCTTAATACAAAATTAAATGTTCGGTTGTCCATGCCTGATTTTCTTTATGTGCTGCTGTATGTATGTAACTCTGTTTAAATGCAATGTATAATGGTTTAGAAAAATTTGTTAATGTATTTTTTGGCATTCACAACATATTGCCTTCACACTATTATACTTTCAGATTTTCTTTTAAATTTTGACATGTGCTAATAATCAGTATTATAGTCTGAAGGTACCTTAAGAGTGGCATCTCTGCGTACATGTGTCGATCACAGCGTTGCCGTAACTTTTTTATTAAAACTGCAGGCTTTGGGAAAAAACTGATTTTCAAGTGAAAAAACTCCACATCGAAGGCAAAAAAATATATAATTTGTTTGTATATTTTTTTATTCATAAAAACATATCACAAAAAATTATATATAAATAAAAAAAAAACAAAATAATTTTTATAAAAAAACTCACATATGTTCATTCTACACATGCTATGTTATATAAGTTACTTAGTTCATTTTTCAAAAAAATAAATATGACGCAACATAGCACAATTAAAATATATATGTATAACTTTTGGTTTTATATACAAAATTGTTTACCACTCGCGTAAAAAATTTTTAATTATAATTTATTTAAATACTTAATTAGATTTGCACATTTCTTTTGTAAACTTAATTGCCATTTCCTTAGATTGCACGAAATTGCTGAAATAACTGTTATTTTTTTTTTTAAATCTTTAGTTCTTAAAACGCCACAGTGTTGGTACTTCTAGTCTGTTTCTAGTTTTATTTTTATTAGTGTTAATTTGTGAAATAACTTGTTCCAAATTAGCAGTTGCCACAGGTACCGGTAAAATAGCATACAGTAGTTTTTTAAAAGTAGGAAAAGCTTCAGTCCCATCGCCACGTTTTGTTTTAAAAATTACTTCCCAAAACGTTTTGATATTTTCTTCTTTCAATATTTGATATTATGGCACTAAGCTTGACTGCATCGCTTAGTGACAACTTTGAATTTTTTTGAATTTGTACAGCTGTTGATCTTTCAATATGTTTAGCTGTCAAGGAATGAGCCCTTAAATCTGTGATTCCAGGTAAGGCTTTAAGCTCACAGCAACAAACTCTACAGTAGGCCAAATTGTTATTGCTTCTCTGGACCCAAGACTTAAACATTGATTGATCCTTCCACGATATGTTCTAACCATTAAATTTTCGCTTTCGACTTTTACTTGGACGAGGTGGGGATTCTGCAACGTATATCAAATCTGACGGCAAAGTTTCCATTTCTTTATGTGTATGTTTTGTTATTTAATGTAAAATAGAGTGCACATATAAAAATAACACTGTTTATCTTTTTATATATTTCTTATTATATATTTATCCATTTTACTGGAGAGCTAAATTTTGAGAATTTTTTATATGCAAAAAAAAATATAAACTAGTTATACTTTGTAAAGAAAATAAACTAAGCTTGACTGCATCGCTTGGTGACAACTTTGAATTTTTTTGAATTTGTACAGCTGTCAAGGAATGAGCCCTTAAATCTGTAATTCTAGGTAAGGCTTTAAGCTCACAGCAACAAACTCTACAGTAGGCCAAATTGTTATTGCTTCTCTGGACCCAAGACTTAAACATTGATTGATCCTTCCACGATATGTTCTAACCACTAAATTTTCGCTTTCGACTTTTACTTGGACGAGGTGGGGATTCTGCGACGTGTATTAAATCTGACGGCGAAGTTTCCATTTATTTATGTGTATGTTTTGTTATTTAATGTAAAATAGAGTGCACATATAAAAATAACACTGTTTATCTTTTTATATATTTCTTATTATATATTTATCCATTTTACTGGAGAGCTAAACTTTGAGAATTTTTTATATGCAAAAAAAAATATAAACTAGTTATACTTTGTAAAGAAAATAAACTAAGCTTGACTGCATCGCTTAGTGACAACTTTGAATTTTTTTGAATTTGTACAGCTGTCAAGGAATGAGCCCTTAAATCTGTGATTCTAGGTAAGGCTTTAAGCTCACAGCAACAAACTCTACAGTAGGCCGAATTGTTATTGCTTCTCTGGACCCAAGACTTAAACATTGATTGATCCTTCCACGATATGTTCTAACCACTAAATTTTCGCTTTCGACTTTTACTTGGACGAGGGGGGGATTCTGCGACGTGTATTAAATCTGACGGCGAAGTTTCCATTTCTTTATGTGTATGTTTTGTTATTTAATGTTAAATAGAGTGCACATATAAAAATATCACTGTTTATATTTTATATACAGTGGTTCAAACGTATAATTGGACACTAGGTGTACGATTATTCAAATGCAATTTTTTTTACTTACATGACAATAATTCTAAAAAACTTTGATACAGAGTTATATTTTATTGAAAGACCTTTAAAACAATGTATAATACTTAACACATTTTATCCAAAAACATTTTTAAAAATAAAAAAGAAAACAAAACCATTAGATTTTATGTCAAACGTATAATTGGACAGTCTGTAGTTTTTGGTCTTGGAAGCAAAACCTTTTGCTTTTATTACTGTTTTCAACCGCCTGGGTATCGACTGCACGAGTTTGATGAAAAAATCCGAAGATATGTTGTTCCACTCACGCCTTATTCCCTGCTTCAACTGCTCCACTGTGTTGAAAGTGGACTTATAGAGTTTACGGGCAAGTTCTTCCCAAACATGCTCAATAATGTTAGATCTGGGGACTGTGCTGGTGTTTGCAGTAATTTTGGACAATTATGTATGAGCCACATTTTCGCAACGTGTGAAGTGTGCTTCGGATCCTTGTCCTGATAGAAAGCAAATGTGTCCAATATGTTCAATTTATCGGCACTTTGCTTCACATTTTGTTTTAAAATGTCCAACAATTGGAATCGATTCATTTTTCCCTCTATAAAATGAATATTCCCTATTCCTGCACTGGAAACACATCCCCACACCATCACCTACCCTACCCCATGCTTGACCATAGCCCAAATGGTAGTAGGCAAAAACTCAGTATTTAGCTTACGCCAAACGTATTGTTTTACATCTAAGCCATGCAGGTTAAATTTACTCTTATCAGTAAAGAGTACCTATAAGATAATTAACAAGGTTTAAAATAATTAAATTAAACAAGGTTTTGTACAATTACCGTTCTCCAAAAGTCAGAATCTTTAAAAAAGTACTCCTTACAAAATTTCACCCGTGCAATTTTATTTTTTTGACTTATATCGGGCTTTTTTCTGACTATTCGCCCATGAAAATCATTCTTCTTTAACACGTTTCGAATGGTCTCCGCGCAATCGTCTTTTTTCAAAGCCGTTTGCACCATATTGTTTAATTTATTCGCCGTCGTGAATGGTTTTGTTTTTATTTTCATCAAAATCCGCCGCTCATCATGATCATTTAATTTTTTTCCTTGATCAACACAACTTTAATTTTCGACTAGAAATTTTTTTATGCCATTTAATGATAGCGTAAGCTGTAGACGGGCATCGATTAACAATTTTACTGATTTCACGCATGTTTGGGAAGAACTAGCCCGTAAACTCTATAAGTCCACTTTCAACACAGTGGAGCAGTTGAAGCAGGGAATAAGGCGTGAGTGGAACAACATATCTTCGGATTTTTTCATCAAACTCGTGCAGTCGATAACCAGGCGGTTGAAAACAGTAATAAAAGCAAAAGGTTTTGCTTCCAAGACCAAAAACTACAGACTGTCCAATTATACGTTTGACATAAAATCTAATGGTTTTGTTTTCTTTTTTATTTTCAAAAATGTTTTTGGATAAAATGTGTTAAGTATTATACATTGTTTTAAAGGTCTTTCAATAACCTATATCTCGGTACAAAAGTTTTTTTAAAATAATTATTGTCGTAGAAGTGAAAAAATTGGCATTTGAATAATCGCACACCTAGTGTCCAATTATACGTTTGAACCACTGTATTTATCGATTTTACTGGAGAGCTAAATTTTGAGAATTTTTCATATGCAGAAGAAAATTATTAACGAGTTGTACTTTGTAAAGAAAATAAACTTATGTATGTTTTAAAAGTATACTTTTCTTTAATTTTTTTGTAAAAATTAAACTGGCAAATACAATACACACAATGTTTACATATTTCTTAGACCTTAATGTATGTGAATTCCTTCTTTCTTTGTGACCAGGGGTGCAAAAAAAAAGTATTTTAGAAAACATTGTCGCATCTAAAAGTTATGAGTAAGCCTTGCCACTGTCATAATAAAAAAATGGGGCAAGTTATGACTCCAGAAATGGAATCAAAATAAAAAAATTTTGAGTAAATAATTAAAATGTAAACACTGCAAAATCTGCACAATTTACAGAAAAACTTATTTTTTAGACAAAAACTTAAAAACTGATCAATGCTTTAAAAAACTGCACAATTTTGTAGCCTTACTGGCGTACATACACAAAACTCTACATAATTGTTGTTGCTATTTGCAAACAAAGTATGTATATATTTGCATACACACACACAGCATAATTTTGTTTAATTTCGGTATGTTACACGTACACGTAATTCATCTGTAGTGAAAACAAATTTAAACGATTATAGCTACTTAGATACGTTCGTACCAAACTGATTAACTTAAGATATTTGTAGGATCTGTATAATATAGTATATTATTTGTCTGAATCGGGCACATATTGTGATCACAAAATGAGGGCGAAAAATTCGTTTTAAGTATTCTATATAGATATGCATAGATTATGTCAAAAGTGGTTTAATTAACTTAGCGGGCAGACGTTCAATTTTTGCCTTTCAAGTTGCAATAAGCTCACACATTTTTACTAACACACTCAAACTTTTTGAACTTGAAAGCAACTTGATGATAAATTTTTCCATTCAAGTCGGCTTTCAACTTGATCTTCTAGTTAACAGCTGATTATAATTATTTTTATATTTTATATATATTAACATTTATAAAAAAATTAATGCAAATAGTTTGTGTTGTTTTACCAAAATTTAGTCACAAATAAATAAAAAATGTAATAAAATAACAAATATAATATATGTATAAAACAATTTTTGCGTTTCGTTAAACAAATATTTTACCGCAAAGTGAGCATTTTTAATTTATTCCTTGACGACGCACAGTGTGCTACCCCATACAAGTTAGCCGGGAAAAATAATTTTTTAATTTAAAATAGATGGATTTGGTGTAAAATGGGTCCATGAATTGTGATGTTACAGATGATTCGCCGAATGGAGGTGATAGTACAGTGCTAGAGCACAAAATACTAAGAGGGAGGGGGAGGTCAAGAACGCAAAAAAAGCAACAAAATAAATTATCAGAAATTGAAAATTTAATTAACTTTTGTAACACAATAGAAAAAACGGAATTGAAAAAACTTGTTTTAATTCTTATTATTCAATTTCAACAAAAAATAAGGACTTAAAATTAAAATATGACTGTTCATTCAATTTCATAATAAATGAGTCATACATTTATGAGTTAAACCAAACTTCTACTCTACTATTTATCAGAATCAGATTCGCTTTACTTTTCTTTTTCTTCAGTTTCACTTGCTCCTGCAAGTTCTAAACGTAAATCCTTATGGGCATCAAAACTAGGCTCAACTAAAAACCTTATGACTTCCGGTGGGAGCGATGAAAAGTTTTTGAAGGGTTTTCTGTCGAGAAGAATTGATCAGATGATCTGATGTTATCAACAACATGTTAAGCAAATCTCTGCTTGTATTGATTCTTGAAGATTTGCGTGTGTGCGCCAACCTGTATCGCCTACAATCCTTGTTGCGAGCTTCCTGAGCTTCTTCAGATAACTGACCGATGGGTACAATGAAATTTTTTATAACATCGATCGCATGGCATAATGTCTTGTGCACGCTAACAGGCATAGGGTACAAGTCGTAAAATTTTAAATATTTGTCTCTAGTTTCATGGATGAATCCTTGAAACTCATGCAGATTAATTTCAAATCCTGATGACTAGACACATAAAATAATATAAAAACTTTTAATGACTTCTTCGTCTAGTCCAGTTATTTCAGCACCCTTTGAATAATTTATAAAAAACCTTCTGACAGTATTTCCATCATTTGTCGTGCCATACCCGGTTTTACACCATCAATAATCAGGCCCATCTCATTTTTGAAACGCATTTGAATAAATAATTGTAAGAAAACAACCTAGGTTGAGTTTTCTCTATCGATATTTAATTAGATTCTGGGGAGTAAAAGAGAGGAAAAGGTAATTTGCTTTGTCTTACACTTGACTTGAAATATTGCCTGTGACTTGAAATATTACATTGATGCGAAGTCGTGCGAAGTATAAATCATTCAAAATCTAAGAGAATATAAAGTAGAGAGTGTTTGAGCGAAGTTTCAAGTTTATGTCTCTTCATGTCACCAATGAGATGGTCCAACTTAAATCAAATATTATGCTAATTTTCATCGACGAAACCCCTAATTTGAGACAACTTTATACGCACTTCTCCTAAGATATGATAATTGTTCTTATTTTTATTAAAACGAGCATATCTTTTTAAGCAAAATAGGTTCCACCCAAAATTCTAGAGCAGCATTTGTACTTAAAATTTGAAAAATTTTAATAAGATGTCTTTAATGCGCATGGAATTGAAAAAAATAGTTTTTGAAACTTTATATTTGACTTACAAAATTATGGCTATTAGACAGTTCAAAACACCCATGGCTACTTTTTTTATCTAATTGGACAATTCTTATTATGTCTGAATCATTAAAACACAAAAACTTGATTTTAATTTTTACTGGCTAGACCCTGCAAATAGCTCACTGTGCGACGCCATCTTAAAAAATGAAATTGATGATAAAGTTGATTATCAAGTTGCGTGCAGCCTACGTCACGATCATCAATTCGAATGAATTTGACAAACAATATGTGTGATCAACTTGAAAGCGAAAACTTGAACTTGTGACCGCAGCGTAAGGGTTCGCTTATATCTCGTTCCATAGTAAGCCGACCTTGCTGATTTTAAATAATGATTGTCCTAGGAATATTTCTGATATTTTGATACTAAAACGTTTTCCGTGTGACTTTGCGTGACTCCAGAAACAGGCACACAGGCGTGCATGGCTATTTTGACTTCCCTATCTGTAAAGATTAGGAAGATGCATACATACATATGTAAATACTCTATGGGGTTGCAATTAAATATTGTAGAAATTACATACAGAATTACAAACTGATATATACTCTCATTACTATATGAAGGGTATAATAAAAAACATATTTGTAAAAAATAAAATTTTTTAATTTATTTATATTTATTATTTTTAAAAAATTAACAATTGAACAACATTTTAAACATTTTCCATATTTATTACTTGTTATCAGTGGTTTTTTAAGAACTGCTTGGGAATAATAAATATAATAAAATATCTGGTTATTTTGCATAAAGCTAGCTTCTGACAGAAATCTTCATCAAGATTTCGTTTAACTGTTCTTCTGCTAAAATTATGTTTTGAAAACTATTACTGCACACGCATGCTTCATAGTTCATGCTAAAAGCTTAATGAAAATATGTATTACCGAGTGTTGCCACACTATGTGTAATTACACATTCGATGTATAATTTTTCGTTTCATGTGTAGCCCATGTATAACTAGTTGCATGTGTAACTCATGTGTAATTTAAAACTATCGATTTTGAGCGCGATTTTTTTAATCTCAATATAAACGTGATATATTTCACCAAGGTAGGAGTAACTGATCAGCTGACTTTTATTTCCGACATATATTGTCCAACTTAGCTTGCCAAATTTTTTATGTTCTATAATGGTTGTGTATACAGCGTGTATGTGTGATCGCAACATTTTTAGCAACAAAGCTGGAATCGGAATCAACAACAAAATAAATGCTTAAATTTTACCGGAAGGTGTTGTTTTAGGGACGAGGTCACCTTCTTATTCCGCCATGTAGTTTACTTTGTTTTTTACGTTTAAATTTCTAAAAAAAACAGTATGAATTTTTTGTTTTGTTTTTAACCGTAATTTTATGAAATACAAAAACGAATCATTAATTTAAAAAAAATTATTCTTTATTTTTTTTAAACAAAAAAACTTATTATTATTCATGTCTAATTCGTAATTTCATGTATAATTTTGGCATGATCAATGTGTAATTTAACATTTTGTGGGTGGCAACACTGTAATTACCCCAATCCTGTTTTTACACTGTACATGCGTTCCAGGAAACACCGTGTAAAAACAATCGCTAAAAATAAAAGCAATACAAATTCATAAGGTTATATTTAGTTAATTTAACCTTAAAGGTGGTCTAAAAGATTAATATTGTTATGAAACACAAAAACTTAATTTCTTTTAATTACTTTTATTTGATTTTATGACAAAAAAATAATTCACACGTTTTCCTAAAATATTTTTTTAATAAATAATAAAAGAATCATATTAACAACTATTTCCAAAGGGTTTTCAGGATTTGATCCCAGTTTTTTTTTATTTATTTATATATTTATTTGTTTCTTTGTTTATTATATATTTATTTATTTATGCATATAGACAAACTTAACCTACAACAAACCGTTTAAATTAACAGAATCATTTTTTTAAGGAACTAAATAAATAACTCTGTGTTAACAATATTAAAAAAAAGACGTGTAAAAACAGGAAAGGATTATTTTTGTTAAGTGTTATTTCAAAATCGTGTAAAAACAGGATCGGGTGTACTCGATTGTCAATCATGCTATTTGGCACTTAACCAAATAGGGTTTTTACGCCCTATTAGAATTAGCGTCGCTTCAAATGTTTTCTGTTTCTAGAATATTTTTTAAATTTGTTTGTTCAGCCGCAAATAAATAAAAAATGTAGTTAGTTTAACAAATATTTTGCAGTAAAGCGAACACTTTAAGTTTGTTCCCTGACGACGGCTTTTAAAAAAAGTGAAATAGATTATCAAGTTTCGTGTAGCTTACGTCACAACCGTCAATTTGAATGAGTTTTACAAACAATACGTGTAACCAACTTGAAAGCGAAAACTTGAGCGTGTGGCCGCAGCTTTAAACGTTATACATAATTTGAAATGTGATAATGATAAAAATTATTTTTCTTTAGCATTTGTGATTTTTTTTATTTCATTTAAACAAAAATCAGCCTGATCAACGGCAAAGTAACTGCTGCAAGCTTTTGCGATTTTCCATGCTTTCGAACAAGAACTTTTTGCATCGTTAACTGAACCTTCTCTTAGATAAATAAGGCCCAAATTTGCCCACAGAATGCTTTTAAGCGATTCACTATTGTTTACATTTTTAAGATAATCCAAAGCTTTTAAAACATAGTTTTTAGCTTCATCAAAATCTTCCATCTGAAAAGAAAAAAAAACTTTTTTAAATTCGAAATCAGTTATTCAGGAAAATTATAATTAATTAAATCGACGAAGAAGAGCAGTCTCTTGAAAACTCCCTTTTGCTATTTGGATGATATAATTTTGCAAGGTGCTCAATTTAGGGTAAATTTTTTTGCAAGTTCATAAAAATTAAAGAAGGTTCAATAAGGGTTGCAGAGATCTGATGTGCTGGCGATTTTAAACACTCAATTAGGGCAGACTGTATGGTATCTAGGAAACAACAGTTCTCTCATAAAATTTTTAATTCCTGTTTCCGTTTAGAAACTATAAGAGTGCTGGTGTTCAAAATAAAGATAATTTTAAGTAGCAAAAGCAATTTTATTCTTTGAAAATTAAGAGTTTATTAGATGCAAGTATAGGCGTTTAGGTTTAAACCTACAACTTGATTGATCCTTATAATTATATGTATAAAATAAAGCTACTTTTTTCAGTACATTTTGTTAATATAGTTCCGGAGTTGAATTTTGATTGGTTATTCATCATGATAATTTAATAAGATGTGGTGGTTTCATATGCGGTTGTTATCTGTACTCAGAAGTTCTTTCGATATGGAGGTTAACTAGTAGGTTGAATATCTTAACGACTTAATTTAAATGCAAGGTTGGCAACCGAAACGAATAACGGTATCGGTATCGGTAACGGTATTAAAAAATTTGTCATTTCGGTATCGGTAACGGTGTTAATTATTTAGTTTCGGTATCGGATCGGTATTTTGATTATTTCAGTATCGGTATAGATACTTACTTAATGGTGTTAATAAAATATAAAAAAAATCTATATTAAATTTTAAAACATAGTTAAGTTTTTATTTTTATGTTCTCTTTTTTATTAGGCTAAAAAAAATTGCTGACTTGTAGAAGTAGGTACATTGTTTTAAAACATTTTTAAAAACTAATAGGAACATAAAATAGAATTTCAAACATTTGTATAATAAAAATATATTTTTAAAATAAATAAAAAATCAGTATTCATTAAAATATGTAAATACCAGGGTACACTTATACACGTTAAATCAAGAGCCTAGCTGACTATAAATATTTTAGAAAGTAAATAACAAATTAATAAATTTTGTATTAAGTTTTAAATTTTTTTTACATTTACTTTTTCAAACACAAAAAGGAAATTCAGAGGACGAATTTTTGAATTCACCTTGATACTACCTGTACTAATGTACCCTGTTAAATACTTTGTACTTTTTTAAGGTAAAATTTAAAAAGAAATATATCAAAAACATTTTTTTCAGCTTCAAAATCAAAGTCAACTTTTTGAAAAAAAAAATATAAATTAAAATTTAATTAATAATTTATAGCCTTGAAAAATATATTTAAGTTTACTGTTTGGGATATTTAAAAAGCATTTACTATTTTAGATGCATATGTAAATAATAAGGAACACATTATATGGTTGATTAAAACAGCTCCGCAATCGAATCACAATGACTGCATTTAAGCTATCCTCATCTAACTTATTGCGGCTAGGGTTCAATATATATTTCAGCCCCGAAAATTATCTTTCTACAATAACTTGTGTACAGCTAACACAACTTTTGCTATAGAATATAGTTCTGGCTTAGTGTTACTTTGTTCTTTCTACCAATTAAGAACATTTATGTGCCTTTGTACACGATTTTCATTTCTAAAAGCATTTAACAACTCCCGTAATTTCCCATTGTTCGGGGTTAAAGAGGAATTTTTATCCATACTTTTAAGAACTGCTTCTACACAGTCGGATGATGCACTCGAGCTGCAACTTGCATCATCATCAGAAGCTATGTTGAAGTTTTAATATACGGTGTTCATTCTGACACTTACTTTTACAATATGATCAATTGCCCGTTCAACTAAGGTACACTTAAAAACAATATTCCAACGTGGATCCAAGAACAGCGCACCTAGAAAGGCTTCATTCTCAAAAAGAATTTTCTCCTTTTTTATTTTCTCAAGTAAATTGTATAAAAATTGTTTTTAACTTTCTAAAGTTCAATTGTGCATGTAAACCAAGCGTTTTTGGATTTTTATTGCCAAAGCATATAATCGTAATACCGGTATCAAAGGAAACGGTATTTTGATACCGGTATTTTTTATTTCGGCATCGGTACAACACAGGCAACCAAATTTAAACGGTATTTAAACGGTATCGGTAACGGTTGCTAACTTTGTTTAAATGTAACTGCCATCTAGTATTTTTTAGAATGTTCTAGTGTGTGGGTACTCAAACTTTATAGAACATTGCAGACTACCACCAACTACTATAAATAGGCGAACACGACTGCCAAACCCAGTATCAGTTTAACCGTTGAGTTGGATAAGTGCAAATTGCTTGAAAATAATAGCGAATAACATTATTATAAATAAGTCTGTAAATAAATAAAAGATAGTGTGTTTAAACAAATAAGGTGCTCTTAATTTTGGAATAAATTTCAAGTGTTTATTGTTGGCAATAAAAAGAACCCCCGGTTTATTTAAAGGAAATACACCAACGTTTATAAAAGGTATAAACGTAACAACTGGTGTCAGAAGAGGAATTGCATTATAATAAGCAGACATGAAATTCGAAGAGCTAAAAGTTGAGCAACTCAAGAGACATTACCGACAACCAGTGTGACCAGATTTTCAAGTAAAGTTAAAACTAAATTACCTTTAAAAAACAGCTAAAAAGAGCTAAAACAGAAAAATAAAGCAAAAATTTTTAATGCGTTTTTAAAAAATTTCTTTGTTATTATAAAATTTTTAAATAATGGACGAAACGTTTGTGTGTTAAAAATATTTGAAAATAAAATTTGTTATTAAAATTTTGATTACATTTACAAAAACTTGGTAGACCCATACTCTAAGTAAGAAGAAAAATAATATTCATATACATATGAATAAACAAGAACTTTTTAAAAAAAAATTTAGAAACAGGTGTTAATATTCTGCATGTTTTGGTAAAAAATAAACAAATTTGTAAGTGAGATTTATATAAAAAAGCAAATAAAGAAAATTTGTTTTTTGTTTTAAATATAAATACTCACACAAGTTGGTTAATTTTTTAACAAACTTTTTTCATAAATACTACAAACATGTGAAAACAAAAAAAAAATCTAAACTATAAGATTCCATTTACACTATGCAATTTTTTTAATATTCCTTCAATGGATTTTTGTTTATTTTTAGCGTATTTTTGAACAATTTTTATTTTCTAAAATTTCCTTATTGTTTATTAGGCTAATTGGTTCAATTTTATTGTGATAAGATTTAATTGAAGAATTATTTTTGAAAAAGTTTAGTTCCCCGATACTAGCCGAGTGGAATGCATTTTCAGAGCCCGCTACAACTCCTCATCAGCACTCTTTGTTCGGTACTGAGCATTGGTAGTAAATATCTTCTATTTAACCCAAGTTTTATTGAAATTTGAATACGGAAATACTAATTTGTATTTTACACATACTCTTATTTATAATCGTCAATTCTTGGGTTAGAACGAAATTTACGGCCTGCCATTCATTTTTTCCATATCATGGCAACACCTTTTCTTTTATATATTCTTCATCTCACCACTTTATTTTTGCCTTATTCATCTCTATTTAGATGAGTATGAAGGCAGCATGCTTTTGCATGCTTTAGTTTTGTCTCGCTTTTTAGTTATGTTTTTAAATTTAAATTTGCTGATCATTAGTCGTCAGCGAGTTGTTAACATGTTTTAATATTGCGGACGTATTTTCTTACACCATGCCTAGTGTCATTTAATACAAATTTATTTTAAGCGTATTTTTGAACAATTTTTATTTTCTAAAATTTCCTTATTGTTTATTAGGCTAATTGGTTCAATTTTATTGTGATAAGATTTAATTGAAGAATTATTTTTGAAAAAGTTTAGTTTCCCGATACTAGCCGAGTGGAATGCATTTTCAGAGCCCGCTACAACTCCTCATCAGCACTCTTTGTTCGGTACTGAGCATTGGTAGTAAATATCTTCTATTTAACCCAAGTTTTATTGAAATTTGAATACGGAAATACTAATTTGTATTTTACACATACTCTTATTTATAATCGTCAATTCTTGGGTTAGAACGAAATTTACGGCCTGCCATTCATTTTTTCCATATCATGGCAACACCTTTTCTTTTATATATTCTTCATCTCACCACTTTATTTTTGCCTTATTCATCTCTATTTAGATGAGTATGAAGGCAGCATGCTTTTGCATGCTTTAGTTTTGTCTCGCTTTTTAGTTATGTTTTTAAATTTAAATTTGCTGATCATTAGTCGTCAGCGAGTTGTTAACATGTTTTAATATTGCGGACGTATTTTCTTACACCATGCCTAGTGTCATTTAATACAAATTTATTTTTAGCGTATTTTTGAACAATTTTTATTTTCTAAAATTTTCTAATTGTTTATTAGGCTAATTGGTTCAATTTTATTGTGATAAGATTTAATTGAAGAATTATTTTTGAAAAAGTTTAGTTTCCCGATACTAGCCGAGTGGAATGCATTTTCAGAGCCCGCTACAACTCCTCATCAGCACTCTTTGTTCGGTACTGAGCATTGGTAGTAAATATCTTCTATTTAACCCAAGTTTTATTGAAATTTGAATACGGAAATACTAATTTGTATTTTACACATACTCTTATTTATAATCGTCAATTCTTGGGTTAGAACGAAATTTACGGCCTGCCATTCATTTTTTCCATATCATGGCAACACCTTTTCTTTTATATATTCTTCATCTCACCACCTTATTTTTGCCTTATTCATCTCTATTTAGATGAGTATGAAGGCAGCATGCTTTTGCATGCTTTAGTTTTGTCTCGCTTTTTAGTTATGTTTTTAAATTTAAATTTGCTGATCATTAGTCGTCAGCGAGTTGTTAACATGTTTTAATATTGCGGACGTATTTTCTTACACCATGCCTAGTGTCATTTAATACAAATTTATTCTTCAATTAAATCTTATCACAATAAAATTGAACCAATTAGCCTAATAAACAATAAGGAAATTTTAGAAAATAAAAATTGTTCAAAAATACGCTAAAAATAAATTTGTATTAAATGACACTAGGCATGGTGTAAGAAAATACGTCCGCAATATTAAAACATGTTAACAACTCGCTGACGACTAATGATCAGCAAATTTAAATTTAAAAACATAACTAAAGCATGCAAAAGCATGCTGCCTTCATACTCATCTAAATAGAGATGAATAAGGCAAAAATAAAGTGGTGAGATGAAGAATATATAAAAGAAAAGGTGTTGCCATGATATGGAAAAAATGAATGGCAGGCCGTAAATTTCGTTCTAACCCAAGAATTGACGATTATAAATAAGAGTATGTGTAAAATACAAATTAGTATTTCCGTATTCAAATTTCAATAAAACTTGGGTTAAATAGAAGATATTTACTACCAATGCTCAGTACCGAACAAAGAGTGCTGATGAGGAGTTGTAGCGGGCTCTGAAAATGCATTCCACTCAGCTAGTATCGGGAAACTAAACTTTTTCAAAAATAATTCTTCAATTAAATCTTATCACAATAAAATTGAACCAATTAGCCTAATAAACAATAAGGAAATTTTAGAAATTTTTGTTTGTTGATAAAAAGATTATGAAAAGACTACTTTTCTACACAGTTCGTTTAAAATCAAAAAATTTCATTCAAGTAACATATATAATGACAAATGTCTTCTTGCAAATTTTGTCGAAGAAACCCAAAAAAAAAATATATTCCTTAATGTAAAAAGTTACATTACAAGAAAAACATTTTTAAAAGTATTTTTATTTGTATATACATATGTATATATGTGCCTCAATAAGTATTTAAAACCAATGACTGTGCAAAAAAAAATTAACATCAAAAATTAAAAAATATTTGTACTTTTTAATATCTATAAACATCAATTAAAAATATGACCGTTCTGCTAAAAAAAATTACAAAGAGTCTGATTTTCAACAAATATAGTTTAATACTGTCAAATAGTGAGCTTTACTTGACCCTACGATTTTTCATTGTGCCTGCTTTTTTCTTAAAAAATTAATTTGGTCCTGTTAGGTTTGATTTTTTGACAAAATACACCTTAAAATTATTATTAAATATCAACATAGAAATTTGTTTCAACTAAAGACATAAGTTTTTATACACTTATAAGCAAAACATTAAAAGATTTTCAAATTTAACCAAAAAACGGCAAAAACTGTTTGTGCCGCATTTTGATTTTTTTTCTTTAAATTGCCGCATTTAAAAGTACTTGTTTGGGAAAACAAATTTTTACGTTTTTTTTTTTTGTAATACCTTTCTTATATCTTTGTTTTATTGAATTTTTGTGTTGATTTGCGTTCTCTAAATGTCGCTAAAAGTAAATTATAAAACAAAACAGTGGTTCGGAAACTGTGATGTTGTAAATTCGAAGAAAATTTGGAGCTTGATACCTTCCAGCATAATTGAGATATATACCGAAAAATAGAATACTACAAATTTTTATCATTTTATCTAGCTTTAAATTTAATTTATCGAAACTTAATAAAATCACCAAAAAAAGCCAAGTGCCATAAAAAAAAGCCTATAGCTTAATGTAAATATTTCAAACTAAATGAAGAAAAATAAAGCTAAATTTAGCTTCAAAAAAGCTAATATGGTCACACTGCCGACAACAGGTAATAAAGCAGAATCTAAGCGGCGTTATATCGACATTGATGGTTATCAGTCTGACGAAAAGGAAGAACTGGAGATTGTTACCTGTACAACAAAAAACAATATCGATTTAGGCACAATGCTATGATGGAAAAAATGGACATGAAATTCAAGGATGTTCAGGAAACTTCTAGATTGAACTTCCAAGAAGTTTAGGAAACGCCTAGAGCTATGGAGTTAAAACTTCAAGAAATTTCTGAAGCTGTGAACAACAGAGTAGGGTGCCCCGGTAGCTCAGTGGTAAGTGCATGAGTCTACCAGTCTGGGGGTTGTGGGTTCGATTCCCACCAGAGACCCTGGTAAGTTTGCTTCATTTTCTTTTCTTTCTTTCTTTCTTTCTTATCCTTCTCTAAATTTCTTCTTTCCTCTCATTTCAACCTATCCTATCTGTCTCTCCAGGTAACACAAAGGGACCGAATTAAGCGGACCCAAGTGAGCTGTATCCTTTCATTCAACGGCTGCCTGTTCTACCTAACAACAGAGTAGAGGGCACAGTAAAAGAATTAAATAAAATTTATAAAAAAAAACTATCTTACCTTGAAGATGGCTTGATTGCACATTTAAGCGAGTTCAATAGCAAATTGAAGCTACAAGTCAAAGGTGTTGACGAAAAATTTAAAAATCTGGAAACAAAAATTTATAGTCTTCAATGTCATCAGGTACCAGTGCGAGTAATTCCAGATATGTCAAACAAAATAAAGGCCCCTACTTTTGACGGTAGTGCACCATTTAATGTTTTCAAATTCCAGTTCGAGACAGTTTCCAGTAGAAATATGTGGAATAATGAAGCAAAAGCCTTAGAGTTGATTTTGGCCTTTAAAGGTAACGCAGCACATGTTCTATAAAGCATACCTATTGGCTGCAGAGAAAACTACGAGAAAATAATGGTTGCACTACAAAGTAAGTATGGCAGCGAACACAAACGAGATATATGCCGAATGGAATTGCGAAGCAGAATACAGAAAGCCAACGAATCGTTACAAGATTTTGCAACGGAAATCGAGCGATTGGTGCAGTTGAAATATCCAGGCGAGAACCAACATTTTTGGGTCAATTTAAAATAGAAACGTTTGTGAGTGGAATACGTTATCCTGAAATTAAGCACGAGGTGCTTGGCACACATAAGTCAACTTTTGCGGAAACCATATCATACGCGCTGACACAGGAGGCCGCGAAATTACTCTCTAAGCCGCAAATACATAAGGTAAGAAATATCGAAATTAACGCAGAAAAAGACGAAAATATAGCCGATGAAATAAAAAATGCTGGTATACAGGAGTTAAAAGAAGAAAAGCGAGGTACAGCCAAATGGTGTAAAGCACCAAGAAGGCGGGCTAGATCTGTTTCGTCACCTGGAAACAGCAGACGCGTAAACATAAAATCAACCATTAAACTAACACGAGCTAGCATTACGGAGCAAGAGCTAGCTCCCATAACCAAGGGCCCCACAATCTCCATATCGGTTATGCAAAAGAAAAATAGCAACCTTACTGATTGTTGGTATATTAATGGTCAACATTTTTTTACTCTAGACACAGGAGCATCACAGTCTATTATAAGACCTGATTTAGTCAAGAAAACAGGTGAACCGATATACGGGGTAAGTCTACGACTGGAGAGCCTGCTACTCTCTATGGCGAAGTAATTATTTCATGATCAATCATGGAATTAATCTGCATATGGGGCAAAAGACAATGATCTGGCGGAATATTGAAATACACTTAGATGTTGGTTACGAATACAAGTCGCCTGTAAGGAAGCTGTTTGCTATAGAACAAGAAAAAATACCGCCACAGTCAGAAAGTGTATTACGATCTTATCAAGAAGTCACGAACGTTTCTGTGGGCTGACGACCAAGAACAGCCATTTCTGAACCTCAAGGAGTTATTATGCGTAGCACCAGTCTTGGCCTATCCAATTGATGGAGAGGAATTTCTGCTGGATAGTAATGAGTGTGGCTACGGGATAGGTGGTGTTCTTTCACAAGTTGTTAACGGTACAGAAAAGGTCATAGGCTACTACAGTCGTACTCTCTCAAAGCCAGAAATAAATTAGTGTGTTACACGGCGAGAGCTTCTGGCAGTGGTAGAGTGTGTAAAACATTACCACAAATACCTGTATGGACAACACTTCGAACTAAGAACCGATCACTTAACAATCAGGTGGTTGCTGCAATTTAAACAACCAGAGGGGCAGCTAGCCCGTTGGATTGAACGCCTTCAGAGCTACGATTTCAGCACTGAGCACAGAAAAGGAACTTGGCTTGGAAATGCGGATGCACTCTCCCGAAGACCTTGCAGATCGGAATGCAAATATTGTCTAAAAGCTGAAAAAAGGCGTCGTTTATGTTTTACTAACAGCGGCACAAAAGGACGATCCCGTACTGGCGAAAATTATTTCGACAAAGGAGGAAGACAAAAGGCCAACCTGTTACCAAATATTAGCGGAAAGTCCACTGATGAAATCCTATTGGGCGCTGCAGTCTGCAGTTAATTGACGGATGCCTTTATCGCCAATGAGAAAGTGCTGATGGTAAATCGAAAACGAATTTAATTGTGGTGCCATTCTCTAAAATCTCATAATAAAATTAATAAATTTTATAATTTTATTATGAGAATTTGAATTTTAGTCTGACACTGGCTGGTCTAATAAAAATAAAATAGTTTTAAGATTTGAGTACTTATTGTTAGTTCGCCAAAGTGAAGATTCAATAATAAAAATATGAAAAAAAAATCCTCTAAAATCGAAAAGGTAGTGAAGGAGTTTCATGATAGTCCTAGCGGTGGTCACCTTGGTGTAACGAAAACCGTAGAGAAAATTAAACACCGTTTCTATAGGGTTGGATGCCAATAATTTGTTGCTAATTGGATAGCAAACTATGGACGATGTATCACAGCCAAATGCCCAGTAAGAAGTAGGGGACCGCTGCAGCAGTATAATTCAGGTGTTCCCTTTGAGCGAAAAGCGATGGATATAGCGGCCCCTTTTCCAATTAGTAAGGCTGGCGACCGTTACGTCTTAGTAGTAATCGATTACTTAAGCAAATGGCCAGAGTTATACGCTATACCAAACCAAGAGGCTAAAACTGTCGCAAACACGTTTGTAAACAACTGGATGTGCCGCTACGGTGTTCCGCTAGAATTACAATCTAATCAGCGGAGAAATTTTGAATCGTCGATATTCCAGGAAATGTGCGAGCTATACGGTATCCGAAAAACAAGGACTACGTCACCACATCCACAGTCTGACGGCATGGTCGAAAGATTTAAACGCACGTTACAAGAACGAGTTGCATTCTTAATCTCGTAGTGTACGGACGTGTCTACGCGAGTGTAATATTGGTAATAGCTGATATTAATAATAAGTGGCAAACGAATTTATTAATATACATACATACATACACATATAAGTGAGAAATAAAAAAAAAACAAACTAAATAATAAAAAACTGAACGGTTAATGAGTAACAGTAATCGCCGTGATAGTGGGCCTAATAGCCGAAATGCTTACATAGTGTAAATCTCAAGCGTTAGCAATGAAAACATCAGAGACCCTGAATATAATAAAAACCATTGAACGCAAAACCGAAAATAATTAAAGATTATTTAGGTGCAAGTGCGCCTAATTTGAATAAGTGTACTGAACAAGGGACAACTTTAGCCCAATCCCTTTTCAAAAATTATAAAAAAATACTTATCATTTGCTAAAGGCGGTCCCAGCCCACTTTCTTCAGAAGCTCCAAAGGTTCAGGTAGGGATGGACCGCTATATTACAGTTCTTAAAAGGGGTAGAAGCCCGAAATCTGCAGAGGTTACCCAACCAGCAAAAATTTCAAAAGATGAAGAAAAGTCTACCTCATCGCAGAATTGTTTCGCCATGTTGCAAGAGGAGAACGATACCCCTGTTATTGAGAAGAATACATCTAAGCCTCCTCCAATATATTTGAGAGAAAAAAACTCCAACGATCTTATTAGGCTTTTAGTTGGATTAATAGGTGGTAGCATTTATGAAACTAAAATTCAGGTAAATCACGAAAACGTTTACCGCACTACGGTTTCGGAAATCGAAAAAATTAAGAAACACTTCTATACTTACCAACTTAAAAACGCAAAAGGCTCTAACGTTGACCCGGAAGAGATTAAGGCCAGTTTGTGCAGCAAAGGCTTCAAATTTAAGTCCGTTTCAAACATTAGAAACAGAGAAAGGCATCCACAACTATTATTCCGAGTGAAGCTTAAGCCTGGTGATTTAAAATTGAAGAAAGGTAAAACCCACCCTGATTATGATTTAAAATAAACTTTGAATCGTAGAGTTATTGCTGAAGCGCCACATAAGAGATCTGGACCCGTACAGTGTTTGAACTTCCAAGAATATGGCCACATCAAAACTTATTGTAAGTTGCCTTCTGTTTGCGTTGTGTGTGGGGACCTGCATGCTACGACCAAATGCGACAAACCAAAAGATGATCCTAGGGTGAAGAAGTGCAGCAATTGCGGTGGAAACCACACTGCCAACTATAGAGCTTGCCCGGTTTTTGATCTAGTTAGGCGCTCATCTAAGCCTAAAATAGTTTCTGCCCCTACCCAGCAGTCAAATGTACCAAGTATAACTATGCCCTCTTTAGCACAGCCAACAACAAGTCATATTTCTTATGCTAATGCATTAAAGTCTAAGCCCAACACAAGTAAGCCTAATCAGACCAACACAAGTAAGTCTAACCAGACCAACACAAGTAAGCCTAATCAGCCAACAGCTTCACAAGAATTGCCAACAAATGAACTAACCGGTCCCAATTTTAGCCGCCTGGAAGCCGTAATTGACAATATGGTCAAACAGTTTACGCAGATCATGGCGCAAATGTCTGGCATGATGCAAGAAATGCAAAAAATGCAATCTGCTCTTATGCAGGCTATGCTTAAAATGCCATGAACTGCCTCAGGGTTTGTTTCTGGAACGCAACCGACATCCGCCAACACAAAAACGAGCTCGATTATTTTTTAATAAACCAAACAATCGATGTTATGTTGATTTCTGAGACTCATATGACATCTAGAAGCACTTTTAAAATCAGAGGCTATTCTTTTTACGATTCGAAGGATCCCAGAGATAGATCATGTGGTGGCTCGGCTATAATAATCAAATCGAGAATCAAACACCAATGGATTGGTGGCCTATCTGAATGTTATATGCAAGCAACAAACGTCTGCATTGATGAATTTTTCCATAATATCGTTATTTCGTTAGTTTATTGTCCACCGAGATTCTCCTTAATGAAGAATCAGTACAACGGTTTTTACAAATCTTTAGGTCCCCGCTTCATAGCTGTTGCAGACTATTACGCCAAGCACACGTACTGGGGCTCCCGCCAAATAAGTCCCAGAGATCGTGTGTTGTATGATGCCATGTCTGAAATGGGACTTTATGTCATTTCAACTGGACAGCCAACCTACTGGCCAACGGACCACAATAAAATTCCAGACGTAATCGACTTTGGCGTAGCAAAAGGTTTTTTCTCGGAGCTTATTGAGGCTCAAGCCTCCTTGGATTTATCTTCTGATCACTAACCCACAATAATCACCATTTGCAGTCCTCACCAAATAGCAGCTAGTGATTTTTTTATCTAGAAGAACAAATTGGCTGAAATATAAAAAATACATTAGCGCCCACTGCTCGGAGAACCAACCGCTAAAAACTCCCGGAGACATCGATGATTGTCTGAACAGCTTTAATGAAAACTTCTTAAAAGCCGTTGAACATGCTTCGTCTACTTATCGTCATGCCAAGTACAACAAAATTTTTTCTGCAGATGTTGAAAAGCTTTTATCTGAAAAAAGGAGAACCCGGAGAGAATGGCAAAAGCATAGATCGCCTCAACTTAAAAATAAACTGAAAGAATGCACAAACCAATTAAAAAACTTGTTAGAGGTGCACAGAATGACATCACTGAATAAATATTTTGAAAGCCTAGACGCGACTTTCCAGACAAATTACAGACGTCTAAAAAGACCCGTTATCGAAAACCTCCACTGCGTAATCTGAGAGGATCCTGGGCTATAAATGACAAAGAAAAATGCGATCTGTTCGCAAGTCACCTAAGGAATGTTTTCACTTTCAACACGTGTACTGACGTGAGGGAATTGCCGCCTATTGTTGCTAGACTTCCTATGGAAATACCTTTCCGATTTTCAGATGTTGTAAAGGCTATCGTTAACCTAAATGATAAAGGCTCCTGGTGTTGATAAAATAAGCAACAAAATGCTTTTAGAGCTACCTTTTATCGCTAAAAGAATTATTCTTTTTATTTTTAATGCCATAATTCGGCTTGAACATTTCCCGCCAATATGGAAAGTTGCCTTCCTTCCTTCGAAGGTGGAGTCGTATAGGCCTATAAGTTTGTTACCAACTTTGTCAAAATTGTTCGAAAAGCTCTTTAAAAACAAGCTGACTCCGATCATGAATGGAAAAAATTGTATTCCAGATCACCAATTTGGCTTTAGAAGTCAACATAGCACAATCGCACAAACTCACAGACTGGTGCTGGTTATAAGAAAAACATTTGAGGAAAAGAAGTACTGCTCCGCGCTTTTTATTGATGTCTTTCAAGCTTTCGATAAAGTATGGCACGAAGGCCTGTTAAATAAACTAAAGCTAAACCTTCCAGCTAATATTTTCAACCTTTTAGAAAAGTACATAACCGGTCGACAATTTATGATCAAAGAGGGAAATCAAATAAGTTTTTCTCAACCAATTGGGGCTGGTGTACCTGAAGGGAGAATACTAGGTCCATTTCTGTACTTGCTTTACACGCAGATATGCCAACCAACTGTTTTACGTACATACGTCTACATTTGCTGATGTTACCGCTTTTCTCAGTATTCATAAAGGCCCTAAAGCGGCTTCGTAACCCAAGTAGAGAAATGGGCAAAATTATGGGGAATAAAAATTAATGAGCAAAAATGTACTCACGTAACTTTTACTTTACGCAAGGAAACGTGCTCTCCAATTCTTATTAACAACCATATGGTTTCTCAATGAACCGAGAAAAAAAAATACCTTGGCATTCACCTAGATCACCGCCACACATGGGAGCCTCATTTAGATGCGAAGCTGACTTAAATGAAAATTAAAGCTGCTCAAATCCACTTGCTAATTGGTAGAAACTCTGGGCTACGTCTGGATTGTAAACTTCTACTCTACAACTTTTCAATAACTTTAAACCAAAATAACAAACAGAAAAAAAAGCGATTGCGGAAAAGAATGTGGAGTCGGAATGGTGATGTGGAATGGCTTTTTCGACGGTATACTTGAAAAGATCTCACCCATATTGCAATAAAGAAATTGAAGTTGGAAAATCCTAAAGCTTTTCAGAACTTCTGCAGGCTGTCCAAGGAAACTTTTGAAGAGCTTTTGTGTGTTGTTGGTCCGCGAATCCAAAAGCAGATTACAAATATGAGGGAGCGTGTTTCGCCTTCTACACGGTAAGTTAATAAATGCCTAAATCCTATTTGCAGAAACAAAATGTATCTTTTTTGAAGCTTGTTGATTACTCTCCGGTTTTTGGCAACTGGAAATTCTTACGCAGACATTTCGTATGGATTTCGTGAATCTGTGCCAGCCATTTCTTTCATTGTCACAGAAACTGTCAAAGAAATTTACAGTGCACTATGCAGTAAATACTTACATAAGTGTGAGTTTAAAATAGTATTAAATTAACAATTATTCATAACTTCTAACAAAATAATATACATATGTATGTATATTTTAGGGATGCCGAGCAACCTTGCAATGGAAGAATATTGCCGAAGCTTTTTACCAAAAGTGGAACTTTCCTATGTGCCTTGAAGCCATTGGTAAGATTCAATGAAAGTATTCTTTAATCATTACTAATAATGTATATAATTTTAATACAGACGGAAAGCACATTGCATTTAGGGCGCGATTTAAAGATGTCTCGGTTTATTATAATAACAAAGGTTTCAACAGTGTTAATTTGATTGGCCGTAGTTGACGCTAATTATAGGTTTATAATGATTAGAGTTGGGCATAATCTTTCTTTTCAGGGAATCGTTCACAATTGGTCAGAAAGGTTAAAGGAAATAGTTCGTTCTTTTCGTTCATCTTTCTTTTATGAAAGATGTTTTGTGTGAAAGATGTTCTGTGGGAAATATGAATGACCGACTGAAACAAGACATGCTGACAGCTGTTTTTTCTTATTTAACAATAATGGTAATATTGTGTGTTAATTGATAAACAAAAAAAAAAGAAAATTTGTTAGTGATAAATAAGTTAAAAATATGTAATTAATACAAAAAAATAAATGTGTGGGGCATTAAATACAAGAGATGTGTGTAATTAAAATAGTTATTTCATAAAACTATTAATCTAATAAAGAAAATAACTATATAACAAATGTGTGTGCCAAATGAAAAACTGTTTTTATTTTCGGCCACAGTGACAGACTATCGTTCAATTGAAATAGTTCTTTCATAACCGACGCAATTCTGTGTGAAACATGAAAGATGAACGAAGAAAGGTTTAAAGGAAAGAGTACGAACTATTTCTCATCTTTCCTTTTACAGAATCGTTCAATTGAACTAGTTCGTGCATGACCGACACAACTCTAATAATGATAGACGATGAAACAAATTGAAGGGCCAATGACGCCGCTGCTTTCAATTTTTCATAAATCAGTAACTGCATTAAGAATAACCTTTTAAGTTTACCAGAAGATCAAGAACTTCCTGGCACAAATATAAAGGTATTTTGAATTAACTTTTCAAAGAAAAAAATAAAAGATGTACCGATATTTGTATATTTTCAACAGGTACCTTACGTATTCGTCTTCGATGACGCATTTCGTTTGTCTTCAAGAACTTTAAAACCATATGGACAAAGAAATTTTGTACAAAACAAAATTTTTAACTATCGGCTTTCACGAGCACGCCGAGTAGTTGAAAATGCCTTTGAAATATTGGGAAATATATTCCAAGTTCTACAGCGCAAAATAAAGTTGTCAGTTGAAAAGGTTGAAAATATTGCTCTAGCTTGTTGTGCTCTTCACAATTTTTTGGCAACGGAAGATGACTTGTTCTGTGAAGCTGCAAATCTTACCAATATGGAGACATAGACATGAGAAAGCCACAAAGGAAGTAATGATGGCTGTGAAGTTAGAGACAAGTTTAAAGATTTTTTCAACAATATTGACGTTCTTCCCTGGCAACATGAAGCTGTAACTAAGTTTAGTTTTTGACTAAATAAACAAAATTAATTTTTCAAAACAATCATTATTATTTTATTAAAAAAGTTTTTTATAAATTAATTTTTAACATATATAAAATAAAGAAAGTTTTTCGTAAGTTTTAATTAAAAAATTAATTTCAGGTAACGATATGTACATGTTATTTTAACACATTTAAAATTAAAAAAAAAACCAAAAATTAAATCCTACAATGGTGTTTTAAAAACACGTACGTAAGTTTTATTCAGCTAAATTTCTATTTTTTTTTTATATTCAAATATAAGCAACATTATTTTATAAATTACTTCATCTTTTAAATCCTTGTTGGTTATTTCCTGTAGGTGATACCAAATAAAATCTGCTGTTCCACCATCTTCTGACTGTTCTGGTTCAGAAAGCTTTTTTAAAAAAATCAGTACACTTTTTTAAGGCATCGTTTGTAGTGTTTACGTCATTGCTTGAGGTGTCCGTTTCACCATCAACCTAAAGCGACATAAATTTATTTATTATTTATTTAACTTTATACAATTATATCTCGGCCCATAGTCATAGTCAGGCTTGTTAAATTTAAATAGCGATTAAATCGGAGATATTTCTAATAGTTTGACTTCAAACTCCTTTCCGCAGGGATTGACTTGATCCGGAGACTTGTTGATAGACGACGGACATAGCTAAATCAACTACATATAAGGATCTAGAATGTACATATGTGCTTTATGTGGTCGTAAATCGATATTATGTATTACATAATATATTTACATAATATGTAAATTATACCCTTATGACTACGTAAAGGGTATAAAAGTGACATGGCAAAAACCTTGCAGCTAAAATCTGCATTTTACATGACCCGATACTTTCCTAAAACCTACTAAACCGATATTCGTATTTATTCGAGAACGCAGTTTAAAATATATTTCTATCTATATTGTTTAAAAGTTACAAAAAGTACCTTTATACATATATGTAGATAAATTCATGCGTGAATATATCGTATATACTTTTGTATATGTTTTAACACTACTTACTTTTTTATGTTTTGGAAACGATGGAGGGCTTTCTTACTCGGATGAAATGTCTTCTAAAGACTAAAGTAAAGAAAAGAGTGAAGACACTAATATTTAACTACATACGCATACATACTATTACTCTAATAAATGGACATATTATTTTGAAACATACCAGCAAATTAAAGCGATTTTAAAAACTAATTAAAAGTTCGTCATTTAGTTTGCTAAAATATACATAATTGTTACTTTAGTATATGGTATAAATAGTGTTAGAGTATATTTTAAAATAAAATGAACGTATAAAGAAAAATATATTTATAAACATATATACATACATAGGAAACGTTGCTTTTCCCTTTTCTTATTGACACAAAATCCTTTAAAAAACTTAAGGGTTCAAACCAGTACGACGACGGCTAGTATGAATCGTCACTACCTGCACCACTTTTCGTTGCGTTTTGCAATTTTAAAAGTTCTCGTCCATACTGGGATCGCAGATAATTGATTAAGTCTAACATAAAAACTTGTCAGAAAAGGCACATAAATAATTATGTAGGTTTGTGGTAAATAAATACCTTAATATCCGTTTGAGTAATCCCAGGTATCATATCTTGCATTTTTTCAGCTATCATGTTTGTTTCGGTACAACAAAGCACTCTTTTTGCTGCCAATATTCAATTAATTTAAGAACAAATGTTTGGCACCATTCAACCTGTTATAAAAGCCAAGCAAATTTTTATAAATAAATGTTTATGTATGATTGCAAAATACATTTTGCTATAAAAAACCTTACCTTCACTGGCGTAATTGATTCCAATTCAATAGTTTCCATTTCTTACTTGTGCAGTCATAAAAAAGTAATGATTTTGAAAACTTTTTCCTTTTATTTGTGTTTATTAATATCAATTTAAAATTTTCAAACAATTTAAATGCTGGTTTGTTTATTGATTGTTGTTGTGGTGCTACGAATTACTAGTTCATGGTACCATTTCTACAAAAACAACATAACATTTTGCAGCGTTTATTTTGGTTGTGTCTGTAATTATTATAAAAATGGGTAACACCTTATATATTATCTGTAAGCGCTGCCAGTTTTTACTTTAAAATACATCCCTGGTATAATGAGGATACAAAAGTTTCTAAAATGGTTTAGAAAATAAACATTTACCGAACACTTGTCAAATTTTGAATCCGTATTCTCTCCTACCCAATACATTATGCTTTTACATGATGAGAATTTGTATTATCCCACAACATTTTTTGACATATCGTAACATATGTATTACCGTGCAAAGGTACCTTTAACACATCAAAAAAAAAGTAGCCTATTATTCCTTCCAGACTTGAAATAACTCCCTGTAAAAATTTCAAAAAAATCGGTCCACTGGTGTGGCCAGCTATTAAATACAAACATACTTACATACATACACCCCTTCTTCATATAATAGATTTTAAAAGCATTATGGTATGGAATGTTCTGTCGATATCCTTTTTTTTTGGGAGACTCGTTACACATTCAAAAAAAATTTTTTTTTTAATGGCTAAGTATATTTATGTATATTAGGCAAAACGAGGCAAGGTTTCTATATTTATTTTTGCAAAAGACAGGATCTTTATTTTTTCAGGATCGCCATGTTATGTATTTATCTTATAAAAATTAGGTTGCCAATTAGATTATAATGCTGCACGTGGCTTGCAGCAGTTTTAATTCATCTAAGCACTGGTTAGAGTGCTCAGCCAGAATATTGAGAACAAATTTCTTACGATTCAAAATTAGTTCTGGTTTATTTGGATTTTTGTTGTCTTATTTATACCAAAATTACACTGTACGACAAATGGTAGGGCTCAGTGACCGGGAAGGGATCAAACTACCGGGGAAAGTTATATCGGTAAAAAAAAAGAAGTTATTCGTGTCCCGGCGTTTCGCTGAGTCACGTCAAGGAATCGAGATATATCAATTTGAAGTTAATAACTATCATATAGGGAAAATTGTGACCTTTGGTGGTCTTTTTTTTACATAACTCGAGAATCACCGGTCCGATTTTGCTAAAATAAAGTAAAAAAATTAGGAATTAAAATTCCTTTAATTTGTTCATACAATGTTTCGCCACATAAGCAACAGTTTCGCAGTTATAAATAAATGTATGAAGAAAAAAAATTTAATTTTTTTTATTTTAAATTCATAAAAAAACCAAAACGGTAAAAAAAGTGTCAATTCCTGTTACTTTTACGTAAAGTCATATTACCTTTAAACAAAAGGAGACATAAATCATGAAAATCGATGGACGCGTTTCGCTTTTATTCACAATTAAGTGAAGGTAGGAATTTGAGCACATCTCAAGCAAAGTTTTGAAATTGTGCGTTGTATGAACAGATTAAAGGAATTGTAATTCCTAATTTTTTGAAATTTGTTTCAGCAAAATCGGACTGGTGGTTCTCGAGTTATGTCAAAAAAAAGACCACCAAAGGTCGCATTTTCCTCTATATGATATTAGTTACTAACATAAAATCGATATATCTCGATTCCAAGACGTGACCCAGCGAAACGCCGCACATAGGGGTATTTTGCCATTCTAGCCGGATATTACTTTTTATTTTTTACAATAAAGCTTCTTAAAAATTACTGAGTGCTCCTAGATTGATGAAACTTGACAGAAACATGTATTGTAGCCATAGGCATTTAAGAATTAAAGATAATAAAATCGGATCAAGAGGGAAAAAGTTCCCCTTAAAAAAACTAATACCACCTCTGAAAAATAAATTTTTTTTTTAAGTTTTCAATACTATTGTTAGGCAAACGCAACTTTAAACATAAGCAAAAGCTAAAAAAAATCTACACTTGGACAGTGTCGTCCTCTTCCCCTTTGTGGGCGGCGGCATAAAGTAAGATTTGCAAATATAATGTATATAATAAAAATAGTGGATAACTACGCCCAAATACTATGAAAGTAAAATTGTTAAGCTTTTATGGGTATGGGCAGAAATTCCCCCAAACCTCACCCCCCGAACCGGCCCTGTACAAAAAAAATTTTTTTTTTATATTTTGCTTATTTTTTACAAAAAAAATATTTTTAAGCTTGTTTGTCTCTTTTTTTGTAATTAAATGTATTTAATTTATCTGAAAATAAGTAATTTATATATAACAATAACTTATTTACAAAAGTAACAAGTAACTTTAAGTATGAAAACAAAAACTAATTTAATAAAAAAATTCTTTTTGCACTAAGAACAGGAGTGCTACCGTTCTTGTTCGTCTGTTTCTTCAAAGACCTCTTCTGAATCCTCTTCAAAATCAAGTACAGGGGGAAGCGTTAAATAAACTGCTTCTTTCATAAAGGGCAATGACTCCTTTTTTGGAGTTGGTCTTATGCTAGTCATCAGTGGGTCAGAACTGAGCAAAAGTCTTTTAATATTATCTACGTTACACTGAACTCTTGAAAACTTGCAAATTCTGCCTGTAAATCCGAAAATGTTTTCTGATAACAGCCCGATAGGCAATTGATCCATGTATTAAAATCTTGTGCATTGTATATTAAAAAATTTTTTGAAACTGTTTAAACACTGTTTCACCGCTGACATGTCGCCATCTCCTTGACATTCTGAAAGTTCACACAATTTTCTACCTAAAAATCGCAATTTCTCCTCAACAGATTTATCTTTACATTCATGTACTATTTGTAATAACTCTAATCCTGTATAAACTATTTCCATTTTACTCTCGTAGTTTCAAAAGGGTTCTGAAAACAATATCGTGCAATAATACAATATATATACACAAAAAAAATTAGCACCCGAGGCACAGATATGTTTCTTTTTAAAGAATAATTTTGTTTTAACAATTTTCAAATATTTTTAGACAGGAACATTTATTATGTTGCATAAAATAGCGTCATTATGAAAGCTGTCGTGGTATACATTACCAGTTTAGGGGTGGATAAAAACTACTGCCTCGCACATTCCTTTTTATACATGCAATGTCAGTATAAAACCCAATTTAACCTATTAAAAATCAATTTCAATTAACCTGTTATAATTTAAATAAAAAACATAAAAAAAAATTAATTATCAAAAAGTTTTATGACCCACAAAAAAATTTCTTACTCATATGTAAACACACAAGATGAGAAAAAATCAGAAAAAAGTGAAATTTTCAAAAATTCGCCAAAAAATGGCGCAAAAACGCGCAACGTTTTTTTTTTCCTCCTCTGAGAGTAGAAATTACAGGTTTTATTGTGATGATAAAGATTTTTAGGATAATTACTGCCATCACTTTCAAAAACCTTCTGATTTTATTTTTTTTACTCAAAAAGTGAAAAAAAAACCTCCTATTTTTAATTTCGAAAGAATTTTTTTATAGTAAAACTTAAAACAAAAAATAAAAAAAAATAAAGTAAGGCATCTGCTTATATAGTTTTTTTTTTATTTATTTATTTATTGTAAAATACAGCACAACAAGAATTAATCTTATTTAATAGTACTGGGGAGGTATAGGCAAACATAATATAGTACAATGTTTTGAAAAATATTTTAAACGTTAAGCCAAAATACAAAAAATACAAGTAACATGAACAAAAGTTATTAAAATATACAACATAAAACAATAAAATGTATTGATATGATCATTATTTATGTCAACCTAGGTGTGTAAATATTGCGCTTCTAAAGTGCTTTGCATTGCTTAATATCTGTATACTACGAGAAGTTCGTTCCAGAGACGGATGGCATTTACATAGAAATGTTTCTCAGATATTAACTTCCGATAACGAATGCAGTTTATTCTAAAACCTCTATTTGATCTCGAAAATTTTAACCTTTTGTATAGATAAGCTGGTTGTTTGGTATAGATGATTTTATGTAAGAATAGCAGTGTACGACATTTCATCAGATTTTGGAAGGAAACATTATAAATTTGATGTGAAAACTGAGATATTCTACTATATCTCGAACGTCCAAAAATATATCTTGCAACATTGTTGTAGGCAATTTTTAATTTATTCTTGCTTATTGCATCACAACTTGAAAATAATTCACATCCATAAATTAAAGTTGATATTATATATGTCTTGGCCAGTAACATCCGAATGTGAGATGGTGTGCAATACTGTGTAAGCCATAAGTTTCTTAACATTGTGTAAGTTTTACCACACACAACGTTAATGTGATTTGACCAAGAAAGGCTATTATTAAAAATAATTCCTAGGTTTTTGGCACTCTCAACAAGTTCAATTTTGGAACCACCAATAAGTATAGGTGGTAGACTTGATTGAGAATACTTTATTTTGCTTATCAAAATTGCTTTCGATTTTTTCGCATTTAGACACAGACCATTAGTTGATGCCCACTTAAATATATTTTCAAGATCACAATTTAACTTATCTATACACTCTGTGATACAAGATGGTGAACAGGTAGTAAAAAGTTGTACATCATCTGCATACATCTGCACACCACAGTAGCGTAGTCTGGATGGCAAGTCATTGGAGTAGATAGTATATAATAGCAGATCCAATATGGAGCCTTGTGGTACACCTCTTGCTATAGAATAGCTGTTTGATACACTTAAACCAGAATATACAACTTGACTTCTATCACATAGGTACGAAAAAAAGTAGTTTAACGGCAGTGTTCGAAAAATGGCACATGTACGTAAGCTTCTGACAGAGTATGGTATGATCGACAGTGTCAAATGCCTTGGAGTGATCATGTAAAACTAATATTGATACTAAATTTTCATCCATATTTGATCTTAGTTCCTTACAGACATCAACGAGTGTAGATATACAACTGTGTTTTGGTCTAAATCTAGATTGTCTGTCAGATAGTATTGCATTGCTGTACAGGTAATGCGTCATCTGTGTGTGGATTACTCTTTCGACAACCTTTGACAGAAATGGAAGCACTTTCGTAGAAGAAAAGAATCAATGTAAAAGCTACAAAAAAATATATTGTAAACCTCTCAAAACCATCAAAAGTTAATAAATTGCAGGCAAATCTACTTAACTTTCCTGACTTTGACAGTGCCTCAAAGCGATAAATTGCAAGCAAAAGATTTGAAAATTCACTATCCGATACAGAATTTTGTTATCTCTCGAGCTGCGCACTTTAATTTTTACATTTCTTAAATTTCCATTTTGGCTTAATGTCCGGCTAGATTGGCAAAATACCCCCATGTGCGCCGGGACACGTATAACTTCTATTTTACCGATATAACATTTCCCGTTGGTTTCATCAGATCCCGATTTTGACTGTCGCATAGTGTTATTTATAGATCTTTACAATTAATTTTAGCTATAATTAACTGACATTACAAAATATTATATTATAATCGAATTGAGGGCAAAATATTATGTTTACATTTATTTAAATTTAGTATACCGGAGTGCTTGCATTTGCTTTTTATAAAATTCTATTTCTTAAATTTCATTATTTAAATTTGTTATGTGTGCCAAGTGTCAATTTTACATGCAAAAACAAGGACTTCCGAAGGGATGCCCAGCTTCTCCGATTGTGGCTGATACTGTCATGGAGAAGTTGTTAGATGACTGTGTTAAGAACGCTATAAATCGTAAGTTTTTGGTAAAATATGTGTATGATCTGTTTTGTATCATACTGGAAAGTGAAATCAATTTATTTCTGAGGAAATTGAATTCTTTTTATCCTAACGTAAATTTTACTGTTGAGAAGGAAAATGATTCTATATTACCATATTTAGATACATTGGTAATAAAAGAAGATAATGATTTGTTATCGGGTTGGTAAAGGAAACCTACTTCTTAAAAAGAATAATAAACTATTTTTCTAAACATCCAAAACGAATTACAATTAATAAGGCTAAGAATCTTATAGATAAGGTTTTGACAGTTAGTGATTAACAGTTCCACAGGAAGAACAAGTAAGAACGCTATATTCGGCTGTGCCGAATCTTATATACCCTTTATACCCTTATATACCCAGCCATCTTTTCTAGCCGAGTTATTTTGTACTGTAAATAATATAATAAAAAATCTTGTCCCAGTTTTAAAGTCCATAAAAAAACACACTTTTTTTAAAATTATTTGAGATTTTATCCCAATTTTCTTTGTATATCTTCAGGGTTTGTTGTATAATGTCGATGGAAAACTTTACAAAATTTTAACGTTCGAATTAATAATAGATATAGAATGTTTTGAGGTCGAGAGTTTTAAAAGTTTTTGACATTATTCGTATTGAAAGTTTAATAAAAGTTATTAATTTGTATGGGATATTCTAGTCCCCCTGCTCCTCTGCAACTATTTTTTTCCAAAATGTATGAATTGTTTGATCATTATTTTTTGTAGAACATTTGAAGTCGATAGCTGTTATAGTTTTTCTAAAATTTAGAGCATGAAATATTTCACAAAATTTGTGCAATAGTAGGGGGAATGCCACTTTCTCTGATCCTATCTGAAAAATTGTTTCTCTTTATTTAGATCCTTATTTTCAGACTATCCGTGCTAAGTTTTGTGGCAAGAATGACTATATTTACTGAGGACATATGCACGGATTTTGTCCTAAAAAAATTTGGTTATTTTGGGTTTTCGCTTATATCTCGGTCAATAGTGAACCAATTTTGCTGATTTTAAATAGCGATTGTCTCCAGGATATTTCTGATAGTTTGACACCAATAACTAGCCCGTATCACTTTATTTGACTCGGGAAACTTGATTTCAACAGACGCACATAGGGACATTTTGCCAATCTAGCCGGACACTAAGCCTAAATGGAAATTTAAGAAATGTAAAAATTCAAGTGCTCAGCTCGACAGATAACAAAATTCTGTATCGGATAGTGAATTTTCAAGTCTTTTGCTTGCAAATTGTAGTTTTGAGGCACTGTCAAAGTCAGGAAAGTGAAGTAAATTTGCCTGCAATTTATTAACTTTTGATGGTTTTGAGAAGGTTAACAATATATTTTTTTTATATGTTAATTTCTTTAGGTAGTAGGGCCTAATTTCTTGTGTGTAAATAAAATCTTGTTTTATTACAATTTTGCCAACGTTTCGTCGATTTTTTATCGACTTCTTCAGGGCTTTGTCTATTTGATTGAAAACAATTAATTAAAATTAAAAACATATTACATATGCACATATATACAACTTACAAAACAGTAATTACTATATCACATTACTTTAACACTTAAGTTAACCTTATTAAACATTAAAAAACAAAATATTTGAACAAATTACTAAACTTTTACTACATATAAGCACAAACAAAAACAAACTATTGTATGGCAGCTCTGTAACAATTATTAGTGTTGTCAGTGTCCTCTTTCAAGTTCATCGTCTGTTTTATTTTAAGTTGTATGTGTAAGCTCTCTTTGATGTATCTTTTTCTCTCTGTATTCTCCTTGTCGATTATTTTAACTTCTTCAAAATCAGCTGTGTGACCTGTCTTTAATATATGTTGTGCCAGTGCTGTTAATTCTTTACCTTTCGATATGTCTGCCTTGTGTTCATTTATTCTTGTGTTTAATGTTCTTTTTGTTGTTCCTATATAAATAAGATCACAGTTTTCTTTTTCATTCCCGCTACATTTGATTTCATACACAATGTTGTTTTGTTGTTGTTTGTGTATTTGATCTTTGATTTTTGAGAATACTGGGTTTGTTGTTGCGTTCGTCTTATAGGCAAAATGTATGTTTTCTTGTGTTGTAATTTTTTTGATTTGTGTTTTGTCAGTTAGGCCAGGGATGTACGGCACACTGTAAAATTTTTCGTTGCAGTTTTCGATGTTGGTCTTATATTTTTCTGTGTTTAATATAAGCTCGTCAATTATTTTTTCGGGAAAACTATTTTCTCGCAATACGGTGTAAATTTTCTTCTCATTTTGATTATAGAATTGTGTATCGCTTATTTGAAAGACTCTTTCAATAAAGTTTTTGGCTGTGTTTATTATTTGACTTTTTGGTTGAGTCGTAAAAAAATGCATTATTCTTCCCGAAGCCATTGGTTTTGAATACCAGTCAAATGTAATTTTATCCCCCTGTCTTCTCAGTTTTGTATCGAGGTATGTGATTTCCTTATCGTGCTCAATCTCTATTGTGAATTTTATCTTTGGGTGGTATTGGTTGAGGGTTTTTAGGATTTCATCCTGGTCGTCAAGTTTTATTATAGCTATAATGTCATCTACATATTTGGCTATGTATTTTATTTGTATGTCCTTTACCTTTAATTCTCTGATTGCATCGTCAAGTAGATCGTCCAGTACTATGTCTGCTATAGTAGGAGACAACGGGTTTCCCATTGGCATTCCAAACACTTGTTGATAAATGTTTTGGTCATAAATTAAATAGTTATTGTCGGTAAGGCAGAATTTTAAAATTTCGAGGAATTTAGACTTCGGTATTTTTGTGGTTTCCTTTATCATGTCCCATTTTCTCATGATGTTGCGAGTCGCTGTGTAAACAGGAATGTTCGTAAACAATGAAATGACGTCAAAAGATACAATTATTTCGTTCGCATGTAGTTTTATATTTCCCAGTTGGTTTTTAAAGTCTATAGAATTTTTTATATTATATTCTGTTGATATTATCCTCTTTAGAATTTGTATAATATGTTTTGACAGATTGTAGCAAGGTACTATAATGAACGATATAAATGGTCTGAGAGGTGTTCCAGCCTTGTGGATCTTCGGTAAGCCGTATATTCTTGGTGCTGTTGGAGCTGGACAACTGAGCTGTTGTTTTTTCCACAAATCTATATATCCACATTTGTACAAGTCTGCAACGATGTTGTTTACCTCGTAGGGATTTGTGGGATGCTGGTTACCAGGGATTGCTTTGCACCTTTCACTGGCGCTGGTTGCGGCAAGATTGTAAACGGCTGCCGGGTGAACAAACAACACAAAAAAAAAAGAACCACACTTGGGTTTAACTTGTGGAACACGTTTTAGTAAAGCACTGAATGTTCTGAGAACTATGATGTAAATTAGCTAAACTTTTGATTTTACTTATTTATTTATTTTAACTATTTTTTTTGAACTGGCGTCTGTGTCTGCACAATCACGAAAAAGTAAAGTAAGTGTCTCAGGCTGGCAATTAACCTGACGCCGGTACGCTTGGCGGCGACTAACGCCATTCGGCAGGTGCTCGCACGGCCTGGTACACTTACACCTGGTGCAAATAGGACATGGTGTCCCCACATGACAGACGCCAACATACCGCCGCCCTTGCGACGACAGTGCAATGAATAACAATTTTCCTTTTATGACTAACAAAGTAATAAAATAAATTATAAAATAATTCAACAGAAGAAATATAAGTTCATTTAAGATCAAAACTAAACTGATTACAGTAGTAAATTCATTTATAATACAAATTAAATAATTTCCAATTAAAGTTGCGTGTCAACAGGCACGGCGTCCCGAGCAAGCACCCAGTAAGAGCCACGATTAAAATGCTTCTACTCTTCCTTGTCAGCCTCTCCGAATAGGACAAATCCAAAAATAGTGTCCTGCACGAAGAGGTTGCCAGGTCGCCCTGCGGTTGGACCGAGCAGGATCTGTGGCATCACGTCAGCGCTAAGCTTCACATGATACTCACGGCTGCGGTGCCAAGTTCTGTTGGCATACGACGGATTGTTCCTGTCTACCGGCTCCGCATTGTGATGAGGGTAGCATCCGTAGCGTTCATCCTCCACGGCAAGCTCGATCTCCAGGCGACGACCGCAACCCTTACGGTTTCGCACACTTACGGTGGTGCGTCCACGACGGACCTGGCACCGCAGTCTCGTCGCCTCAATGGTGGTGATGACCGAGCGGGCGACGTTCGGGTCCAGTACCACGCTGACCAGACAGGCCTCGCTCCTGGGATGTGGGCTAACTAAAACAGTGGCCGTCATCTGCACCCAGACCCGATGGGAAGGAGTTGGGTGGAGCCAGGTATTGTGGTCCTGGGAGCAGCGTCGGCAGCGGTCGATTGAACTGCACCCCGCTCGCGTGTGCGAGACCGCTAGGCAACTGTAACAGAGCTCCTTCTGAGCCACGACCCGAAGCTTTTGCGCAACTTCCATGACAGTAAAGCGCGTGCACTGGCGAATGGCGTGGAGGCGGTTGCAGAGGGGGCAGGCAAAATCAACGTTAAAACGCCCCGCTTGCATGTTGACGTTTGTACTAGAAAAAGAGAAACAAAGAGCAACGTAAGAGGCTAAAGGTGTAAGAAAGAAAAAGGTGATGTGCAGTTAATTAGTGGAGCAAGGCAGTAGCACTAATTTGTGTATTGGCCGGGTTACAAGACCGTTTTGTGTTCTGAGGTCTGCGACTCGGATCTTGCCATCGGCGCCAGGGTAGACTTTTATTACGCGACCTAAGCGCCAGTCAGTGGGCCCCAAATTATCATTTTTTAGAACCACCATGTCATTTTCTTTTACGTCCACTTGAGGAAACTTCCATTTATTACGCTTATGCAGCTCTTTCAAGTATTCGTTTTTCCAGCGCCTACAGAATTCTTGATGAACAGCCCTAACTTTCCGCCACTGATTAAGAATGCTAATAGGCGATTTGAGCTCTTCAGGTTGGGCAGGGGTAAGTGTGGCCGAACCTATTAGAAAATGCCCTGGGGTAAGGGCCGACAATTCTTGGACATTAGCGGACATTGAGCATAGGGGGCGCGAATTAAGACACGCTTCTATTTGCGCCAGCAGAGTAGAAAATTCTTCAAAAGTGTATTTTGACTGCCCGGCAGTCTTTTTGAAATGCATTTTGAGGCTCTTAACGCCCGCCTCCCATAAACCACCCATGTGGGGAGCTGCAGCGGGAATGAAGTGCCATTCTAAATGCTGATGCCCATACTTTTCGATCGCCACGTCCCGTAGCTCTTGTACATGCCGTTTGAAGTTTGTCTCAAGTTCTTTTGCGGCGCCGACAAAGTTTCTACCATTGTCGGAGAAAATGCGATTAGGACAACCACGCCGAGCGATAAAACGTGCTAGTGCCGCAAGAAATGCAGGGGTCGACAAATCGCTGACAGCTTCGAGATGGATAGCTTTGGTATAAAAGCAGACAAAGAGACACACGTAGCCTTTAGTTATCCGACAGTAGCGACCAGTAAAACTCTTGAGCTCAAAGGGGCCTGCAAAATCAACGCCGGTGTTGGTGAACGGGCGGTCTAGCGTGGTTCGTTCTTCAGGTAAAGCTGCCATAATTTGGGTTTGGAGCTTTTTACGGTGCAAAACACAAATCTTGCAATTGTGAATGACAGTCTTAACCAAGTTTTGCGCTCGTAATATCCAGCACTCCTTACGGACGATATTTAGAACGAGACGATGGCCACCATGATATACCAACCGATGGACGAATTCCACGTAAAAGCGGGCCAATCGACTGCCATACGCCAGTATAATAGGATGTCGTTCGTTATAAGATAGACACGTTGTAGAACCAAGACGACCGTTAGCTCGAATGATGTTATCTTTGTCTAGGAAAGGTGTGAGCGTTAGTAAGGGGCTACGAGAATCGAGCTTTCTCTTCGAGCCCAGGCGGTGATACTCATCTTCGAAATGCAACTGTTGCGACAGTGAGAACAAGCGATTTCGAACAAAGGTCAGTTCTCGAGCGGATACCCGAATACTTTCGTGAGCGGACCCCCAACGTCTACTTTTATAGGTGCGATAAAAAAATCGGAACATATAAGCAATAACATGGTAGGCTCTCGGCAAAGTCAAAAAACGGTCAAGAATGTCCTCTCTTTCTGACGATATAGTAACATTTACTTGAGACTTTCTAGATTCAGCTGCAGTGTCGTATTCTGATGGGAGGTTGGGCCATGATGCCTTTTCTAGTTTGAGCTATTCAGGACCATGCCACCAAAGTTGACTATTTCTCAATTCCGAAGGAGTCAGCCCCCGGGTTGCTAGATCGGCAGGGTTGTGGTTAGAGGCTACATGAAACCAGTTCCTATTTCCCACCTTTTCTAATATCGAGGCTACCCTATTTGCTACAAACGTTTTCCAGCTAGTTAGTGGTTTTCTAAGCCAGGCTAGGACTATTGTCGAATCGGACCACAAATACATGTCTGGTGAATTACAGTTGAGATTAGGAACCACGCTTTCGATCAAGTTAGCCAAAAGAACAGCGCCGCATAATTCTAAACGAGGTAGGGACGGGGTTTTTACAGGCGCAACTTTAGTCTTGCATGAAAGCAAATGTGTGTAAACATTATCCTCAACGCTGATTCTAATATATAATGTAGCGGCGTACGCTAACTCCGACGCGTCACAAAACCCATGAATTTCTATATCACAGGTCGGGGTATATTGAACCCAACGGGGCAGTTTGATTTTATCAATCTCGTTATAGTTGGACACAAAGGATCGCCAGTTATGTAGGGCCATAGGTTTTATCGGATCATCCCAATCTATTTTATCAAGCCACATTTGCTGCATCAAAATCTTTGCTGTGACTATTATTGGGGCCAACCAACCTGCTGGGTCGAATAAACGCGCAATAATTGATAAGACTTCCCTCTATGAGGGCGATAAGGTTTGAATATAAAAATTTTTTTTAGGAAAAGTAACAAAATTAATAATAGTAAAAAAAAAAGAGAAGGCGTAGGGTTGAGTTTTCAGAAAAATTTGGGAAAAAATTGATTAGTTTAAAAAAAAATAAGGAGAAAGAAGAAAGGAACAGCTTTAAATAGAGTTGTTCAAGGAAAATTTGGAAAAAAGAAACATATATATAAGATCCAACTTTAAATCTATAAAAACCCATAAAATATTACCTATTAAAATTTTTGGTAAAGAATTAACATTATAAATCTGGTGGAAACTTAAATTTTCTGAAAGGAGAACGGTTTTTTTTTCATCGATTGGAAAATACAGTCGGTCCTGCCCACATAATGATAAATGCAGAAATTATTCGGCCAATAACTTAATTATAAAGTGAGAGAGAGCGGGGGAAGAAGAGAGATCCAGGGGTAAAAGTCGCGTTAGAAAGGGGAAAAAACGGAACGAACGGGAAAACCAACACTAAAATCAGTTCTAAATCTAAAATTGTGGTGTTTAAACTCTGGCATCCATACTTAAAGGGAAGTTCAACGGTTGTAAAAAGTAACGTACATATATTCTTTTTTATTGGTCAAACGAAATCTTCAAATTTTATTATTATTTTCTTTATGTTTTCTTTTGTTGTTGTGATTTTTGGTTTTGTCATTTTTATGTATTGTCTGGTTTGTTGAGTGCATAATATTATTTTAATGTTAATTAGCAACCTTGTTTTCTATTAATGTTTAATTTAGATTGTATTGTTGTTAGAAAACTATTCAGCAAAATTTTATCTCACGTAACATCAGCAAATCCTGTCTTCGAGCGCTTGACGACGGTCGCTGCAATTCATGTGAGTAGAATAATTTTTCTTTTACTTCAACATAAATTCACCATAAGTGTAATTTAAACCACAAAACACAGTTGTGAGATTAACTTATCTACTGTCTAGAACATATTATAAAATTACTTTGATGTTAACCGTTAATTTATTGATGTAAGAAAAGAGGGGAAAGAAATACAATATATTAATACCTAATTGTATACCTTAAACTATTTGCATTGGAAAATAATATATAAAAAACAAAAAAATTAAATTTTAAAGATTGATAATTTATTACATGAAAGGAAAAGAAGAATGGTAGACCAGGTTATAAAAGTAATAAGGGCCTATATATAAAAACTTTGTTTACCTGTCATCCAAGCCAACGGGTAAAAGCAGAGGAAGGCTTGTTTTTTTTATATCGCCACCAACTTTACTTTGTGATTCCAAGCCCCATATTTTATTTTGTTTCTTTATGATTATAGTTTGTGTTTGAGCAAGCTATCCTTATTTTATTTTACTTTTATGTAATGAACCTTTATCCATTTCTCTGGGAAAAAGAAAGAACCCGACCCCGGACTGAGCACGGCTGGCAATTTGGATAGCTACACTTTTCTAAGAGAACAGGCCCAATAGGTGGAATTCGTTACATAAAATAAATGGCGCCCAACGTGGGGCCTCAGCAGAGACCACTGTGTACTGGTTGCACAGTTAAAATCTTAATGTCTTGAATCATATAGTATTGCTGAGGTCTCTTTTTTGTTTTTTTTGTTTTAATTATCATATATTTTTTTTTTTTGTTTTTGTTTAAGGGTATTAAATATAATCTTATTTGATTATCTGATTTGTGGTAAAATGGTATATTTGTTTTCCATACAATAGATTATATTTGATATACTTAAAGGAAGAAGTCATTGGGATTTTTGGTAAATGGATGATTTCGTAACCCTACCTGGAAATTATCTTCCTTTATATATTTGCAGGGTTGAATTTTTGTACATAGTCTTTCTGAGATTGTTGTTTTTTGCGAAAACGGAGATCAAACTTAAAAGACGTCACAAATTATTTAACTTTGTATTTTATATATGTATATATACAAATGTATATATATATATATATATATACATATTTTATTTATTTTTTTTTTTTTTTTGTTTTACGTGGGATCAGAAAGTATTTCAGGCAGTGCTGGGAATTTTGAATAAGACTTTGTTTCATAGAGTTAATTCTGAGAAACTACACTCAAACATTACCAGTGGACTGGAAAATTTGGGGATTTAAACTGTGTATAACTGGTCTACCTATGACTCTTTTCTGAGTAGTGAAATTTGTATAGCTCTATATTAAATATTTTCTTAAAACAAAGAAAAGAAAAAGAATAGTAATAATAAATAATAATAAATAATTAAATATACGAAATTTAACCTTAAGGGACATATTGTTAACAACTAAGTTATTGTCGCACTCCTTAAATTTAATTTAAGATTTCGCGCAAATTTTACCACTGTTTTTTCCCCCCTGTTTTCTTTAAGCCTTATAACAGTTATATTGTTAATTTTAATTTAATATTGTAAATTTTTTTTTTGTATGTTTTGTTTTGTTAAACCATAACTTCTGGATTTACCATGCCTCTTACGCGATCTTTTTAACGTCGGGCAGGGTCATCCTTTTAATGCATTTTTTGTTGATGTAGAAGATAGTTCGAATCCTTCAAATACCGGACCAATTACAAGATCAAGGACTAAATCTGTCGTTGACTTAAATACCGGTACTAGACCAAATATTACATCTCAGAAAGATGCTACTCTTGCTTCAGAAAACAAAACTCCTACAACTTCAACTAGCGAAAATCAAGTTCATCAAATTATTTCAGAGTCTTTAACCAAATTTCGTAGTGATTTATCTACCGAACTAGGGTTATTGTTTGAAAATATGGATTTTTCTTCTCATGTAAGAACGGAACATCTTCCGTCTAGATCCAATAGGTTTGAAGAAAGGGGTCAGGGGCCAGGAGGGAGTCAGCACCATTATAGACTTCGAGATGCGCCAAATGTTAATGAGAATTCAGAAAAAGTTTTAAACATTATACGTAATTGGCGTATAAAATTTAATGGATGTTTAGATGTGGACGAATTTATCTACAGAATCAATATTTCAACGACTACAACCCTGAATGGGAATTTTGAGTTACTGTGTAATCATGCGTATAGTATTTTCGAAGGAAAGGCATTACACTGGTTTTGGAAATACCACCAACGAAATGATAATGTAGAATGGACTTCATTAACAAATGCTCTTAAAAGACAATATAAATCTGTTTACTCTGATTTTTATATAAAAGAAGATATAAGACGTCGTAAACAGGAACGAAATGAGACCTTCGATGCATATTTTGATTCTGTTATGATTATAGCAGACAAACTAAGAACGCCCATGTCCGAAATAGAACTGGGTGAAATAGTTTTCAAAAAACTTAAACCGGAAGTAAGGCATGAATTACTGCACGTAGACATTACCCAACTTTCGCAGCTACGATACGAAGTGCATAAGCATGAAAAATTTATGAATGAATTAAGATTGACGAATTCATATAGAAATGCTAATATCAGGCGTCATTTCGCTGAAATAGATTATGAATCACAAGAAACTGAGAGTGTGATAGATGAGAATATTGACATTTGTACCATTACAAAAAATCTTGTCTGCTGGAATTGTGAAGAGTCTGGTCATTCATATAAAAGAAAAGGAAAATCTTTTGTTCTGGTTGTGGGCTAAGAGATACGTATAAACCGAATTGTGTAAAGTGTAGGCAGCAGGGAAACTTAAAAGGGGATGTCCTTCAACTAAAGAAAGGGCATCCGCATGTTCATCGGAAGAATTAATTTTACATACCAATAACCCGTTTAGTAAGTTTTTAGAAGGTGACGGAACTAATGATATCCGCCCGACAAAAACCGGTACAAATTCACGAAGTGTTACTAGGATTCAAAATTATTGGCGTAGATTAAAATTGTTTAGAAAGTATAGAGTTGCAGCATTAATAAATAAGGAGGTTGATTCAAGGCCGTTTATTAATCTTACAATTAGTGATAAATTTTATTTTGCTTTACTGGATAGTGGAGCAAACAAAAGTGTTTTTGGGGGAGAACTGGCTAAGAGAGTGCAGTCTCATGATTCGTTTAAAAGGTGTTATGGTAATGTGAAAACAGCTGACGGCCAAAACCAGAAAATAGTTGGCACCATAGCTTTAGACATTGATTTTCAAAATCGTAGTGAAAAATTTGAATTTTTGGTGATACCTTCCATTTCTCGGGCATTATCTGTGGAATAGATTTTTGGAAGAAATTCGGTATAAATATTTCATTTGATACGCTAATAAAGGAAATAAGTGAAATAGACACAAATTAAATACCTCTCACGGAAGTTCAGAAAACTAAGTTAAAGATGATTATTGATTCGTTTCCAAATTCAGATCGTGATGGGCTGGGTTGTACAGCTTTAACCGAACATCATATTGATACAGGTAATGCTACTCCAATTAAACAGCGATATTACCCGATATCTCCGGCTCGTGAAAAAATCTTGTGTTTAAAAATTGATAGAATGAAAGACTTAGGAGTTATTGAGGAATGTCACAACTCCCCGTGGTCTTCACCAGGCGTTTTAGTTGTTAAACCTGATAAAGAACGTTTTTGTGTAGACAGTCGAAAGTTGAATTCCGTGACTATTAAGGACGCTTACCCAATACCTAATATTGACGGAATTATATCTAGGCTTCCTCCAGTTTACTTTATTTCCAAAGTGGATTTAAAAGATGCATTTTGGCAGATTAAGCTGGACGAATCTTCACGACCAAAGACAGCTTTCACAATCCTAAATCGGCCATTGTATCAGTTCACAAGAATGCCGTTTGGATTGTGCAACGCACCGCAAACTATGTGCAGACTAATGAACAAGGTCATTCCGTATGATTTAAAAGCTAATGTTTATGTTTATTTGGACGATTTGCTTATAGTTTCAAAGGACTTTGGCGAACATATAGAGCACTTAAACAAAGAAGCTATACAATTGAGGAAAGCAGGTTTAACAATCAATGTAAAGAAAAGTTGTTTTGCGATCAAAGAAGTTCAGTATCTGGGTTATGTTATTGGAGGCGGAGCGATGAAAGTTGATGGTAATAAGGTTAAAGCCATAAATAAATTTCCAGTACCAAAGTCAGTTCGCCAATTAAGACAATTTTTAGGAATGTGTGGGTGGTACCGAAGATTTATTGATGACTATGCCACGGTAACATTTCATTTTACGGAACTGCTTACAAATAAGAAAACTTTCAAATGGACGGAAGGTGCACAGGAGGCATTTGAAACTCTTAAGGAGAAACTTACATCTGCACCAGTGTTGGTTCATGCCGAGTTTGATAAATCTTTTATTTTACAATGTGACGCTAGTACAGTTGGGGTGGGAGCAGTTTTGGCCTAACTGGATAAGGAAGGTAACAAAAAACCTATAGCATTTATGTCCCAAAAACTCAATAAGGCGCAGAGAAACTATTCGATAACAGAACTCGAGTGTTTTGCAGTAGTGCTGGCTATAAAAAAATTCAGACCTTACATTGAAGGGCATGAGTTTAAGGTGATTACAGATCATGCTAGCCTTAAATGGCTAATGCGTCAGAAAGATTTAACTGGGCTATTGGCAAGATGGTCACTTAAGCTACAAGGTTTAAATTTCACCATTGAACACAGGAAAGGAAGCGATAATATTGTGCCGGATGCGTTGTCAAGAGCTTTTGAGAGTGTCGCAGAAAATGTTGACGGAATAGAGTTGGAAGTTTTACCGTCGGTGAATCTTGATTCGGAAGCTTTTGAAGGTGAATAGTATAATAAATGGAGAGATGAATATAAAAGGGAACAGTTTCCAGATTTTAGAGTAGAAGGAAAATATATTTACAAAAGAACTTCATTTGAGACAGAAGATGGTGAAGGAGGAGAGCCATGGAAGCTAGTAGTTCCAATCGAATTAAGGAAAGACATTTTGTACGATGCACATAATGTTCCTACTTCCGCACATTTTGGGATAGCTAAAACATTAGAACGTATACGGAGATATTTCTTTTGGCCAGGTCTGGTAACAGATGTGAATAACTATATAGCAAATTGTGATAACTGCAAAACTTCTAAAACTCCGACCATGACACTTAAACCTCCGATGGGAAAAATAAAAGAAACGCAAAGGCCTTTTCAGAAGTTATATGTCACGCACGCGAAAGGGAAATATGGGGATTTTCATAATGTTAGATCATTATTCAAAATTTACATTTTTAAAACCATTAAGGAAATTTTCAACGAAAAATATTTTGAAGTACCTTAAAACTGACATTTTTGATTGCTTTGGTGTACCGGAAACTATCGTTTCAGATAATGGTTCACAGTTTCAAAGTATGGATTTTGGAAAGTTTCTGGAAAAGCATGGTGTTAATCATATTAAAACTGCCTTGTATAGTCCTCAATCCAATGCCAGTGAACGTGTTAACAGGTCAATTAATGAAGCATTGCATTCGTATGTTCAGGATAGTCATGATAGTTGCAATATTTTTATAAGCAGTGTTAACTGTGCTCTAAGAAATTCTGTTCATCAGACTATCGAAAGGACGCCTTACCAAATTGTTTTTGGTCAAACCATGATAACGCATGGTACGGATTATTGCTTGTTAAAAAACCTAAATTTACTTAATGAATCTGAAAATATTTTACAACGACAGGACCAGCTTTTTATCTTGAGAGATTCTATTCAAAATAGAATTAAAAAAGCATGGGAGAAAAATCAAAGAACTTACAACTTAAGAACAAGGAAAAGAGAATTTGAAATAGGCGCAGAAGTAATAAGGAGAAATTTTATACAAAGTTCACTACCAAAAAAGGTAAGCGCTAAGCTGGCTGCAAAGGGCGTGAGAGCAAAGGTAATTAGGAAAATAGGTCAAGTTTATTATGAGTTAGAGAATTGTAAAAGAAAAAACGTAGCAGTGTACCACCTGAAAGATATTTGGAAATAAAAGATTGAACACGTATGAATCGCCTTTTTTCAGATTTAGTTATTTCGGAGCACCTGTAACTTAATCTGCTTTATGAGGGCGATAAGGTTTGAATATAACATTTTTTTTTTGGAAAAGTAACAAAATTAATAATAGGAAAAAAAATAAGAGAAGACGTAGGTTTGAGTTTTCAGAAAAATTTGGGAAAAAATTGATTAGTTTGAAAAAAATAAGGAGAAAGAAGGAAGGAACAGCTTTAAATAGAGTTGTTCAAGGAAAATTTGGAAAAAAGAAACATACTTATATACATATATATGTCCAACTTTAAATCTATAAAAACCCATAAAATATTACCTATCAAAATTTTTGGTAAAGAATTAACATTATAAATCTGGTGGAGACTTAAATTTTCTGAAAGGAGAACGGTTTTTTTTCATCCATTGGAAAATACAGTTGGTCCTGCCCACATAATGATAAATGCAGAAATTATTCGGCCAATAACTCAATTATAAAGTGAGAGAGAGCAGGGGAAGAAGAGAGATCCAGGGGTAAAAGTCGCGTTAGAAAGGGGAAAAAACGGAACGAACGGGAAAATCAACACTAAAATCAGTTCTAAATCTAAAATTGTGGTGTTTAAACTCTGGCATCCATACTTAAAGGGAAGTTCAACGGTTGTAAAAAGTAACGTACATATATTCTCTTTTATTGGTCAAACGAAATCTTCAAATTTTATTATTATTTTCTTTATGTTTTCTTTTGTTGTTGTGATTTTTGGTTTTGTCATTTTTATGTATTATCTGGATTCTTGAGTGCATAATATTATTTTAATGTTAATTAGTAACCTTGTTTTCTATTAATGTTTAATTCAGATTGTATTGTTGTTAGAAAACTATTCAGCTAAATTTTATCTCACGTTACATCAGCAAATCCTGTCTTCCAGCGCTTGACGACGGTCGCTGCAATTCATGTGAGTAGAATAATTCTTCTTTTACTTCAACATTAATTCACCATAAGTGTAATTTAAACCACAAAACACAGTTGTGAGATTAACTTATCTACTGTCTAGAACATATTATAAAATTACTTTGATGTTAACCGTTAATTTATTGATGTAAGAAAAGGGAAAAAATAAAATATATTAATACCTAATTGTATATCTTAAACTATTTGCATTGGAAAATAATATATAAAAAACAAAAAAACAAAAAAATGAAATTTTAAAGATTGATAATTTATTACATGAAAGGAAAAGAAGAATGGTAGACCAGGTTATAAAAGTAATAAGGGCCTATACATAAAAACTTTGTTTACCTGTCATCCAAGCCAACGGGTAAAAGCAGATGAAGGCTTGTTTTTTTTTATATCGCCACCATCTTTACTTTGTGATTCCAAGCCCCATATTTTATTTTGTTTCTTTATGATTATAGTTTTTGTTTGAGCAAGCTATCCCTATTTTATTTTACTTTTATGTAATGAACCTTTCTCTGGGAAAAAGAAAGAACCCGACCCCGGACTGAGCACGGCTGGCAATTTGGATAGCTACACTTTTCTAATAGAACAGGCCCAATAGGTGGAATTCGTTACACCTCTTGGTATAATGTTGTTTGGACCTCATTTTCTCAGTAGAAAAGTAAAAATTATCTTCAACTGCGTTCCACCGAACGCCAAGCGTTTTCGTTGTGCTTTTATCATCGAGCAACAAAAACTCTGCATTCATTAAATGCTCCTGGGGCAAATTTTTCAAAATTTGCTTTGAGTTTGAGGTCCATTTCCGTAACTCAAAGCCTGCAGTCCCCAGTATACCAATTAATTGGTCTCGTGCTACCAAAGCATCATCAATAGAATGAGCCCCGACAAGAGCATCATCCACATACATAGATCCACGTAGAATCTCAGCACCCAGTGGAAACCTGCCCTCTTCATCGTCCGCTAGTTGTTGAATAGTCCTAAGGGCCAAATATGGGGCACAATTTACCCCAAAGGTTACCGTTTTTAGCTGGTTATCTCCAACCTTGCTACTCTCTGAGCTACGGAACAGAATTTTCTGATATGGTCTATGCTCAGGGTTTACAAAAATTTGGCAAAACATCTTCGAAATATCCGCATTGAATACAAACTTATAAAACCGCCATTTCAAAATTAACGTTACAAGTCAGCTTGTAAGATGGGCCCTACATACAACAAATCATTGAGACTTTTCCCATTGGCCGATGCACTCGAAGCATTGAAAACAGCCCTCAGCTTAGTAGTTGTACTTTCGCGTTTAAAAACGCCATGATGAGGTAAATAATACCCAGGGCTACTTTCAGAAGGATCACCTTTCTCCATGTGCCCTAGCGTCAAATATTCCTTTAGGACCTCATCATACTTGGCCTTCAACACTGGCTTGCGTAACAGAGCCCTCTCATTCCTTGCATATTGAGCGAGCGCAATGTGTCTATTTGGACCAAGTAAAGCAACATTACCCCTAAAGGGCAGATTCACAATATATCTCCCTTCAGCACTTCTCGTGGTAGTAGAACGATAGATCTCTTCAAATGTCTTATCCTCTTCTGATAAAACCTTTTTATGAGAAATTTCTTCTAACTCCCAAAACTTTGCCAAATGGGCATCGATAGAAACTCTTGTCATATGAGACATTGTAACAGTTCCTGGGGATACATTATTTGGAGTTGGGCCGGTCACGATCCAACCAAAGATTGTTTCTTGAGCCACTAGTGATTCAAAAATACCTTGTTTGACTCCCTCACGAAGAATAAGAGGATACAGATCACCTCCTAACAGTAAATCAACTTCACTACTTTCGTAAAACTTTGGGTCAGCGTACTCTAGCTCTGGGAGTTTGTAGTTAGTTAGTGGTCTAAAAGAGTGGGTGGGAACCCTACCAGTTACACGAGGCACGACTAACGCTTGAACGTTAAGGGACACATCCTGATTGAAAAGTGATACAATAACAAATGTCGCTATTTTTGAGGATCTGCTTATAGTTTCTCCTCCTAGACCTGACACTTCAGCCGCTACCGGATCAGTAGGCAACTTTAAAAGCTTTTGTATTCTTTCGGATATAAAACTCTCATCAAAACCTGGATCTATTAGAGCTCGCACCTTGTAGTAAGAGCCACAACTAACAATATTTAACCAAGCCGTAGCTAACATAACCTTTTTCGAGACAGACGTGTGATGCGATTGAACAACTCCTGATGGGCCAGGAGATTCCGTGGACTGTATTCGTGGAGCAGAACTACTTTGCCTCTCTCCCTGAGAATTATTAGAATATGTTTGATTTGTAGGGTTTGACTGGGCTACATCTTTATGTAGTAACGTATGATGCTTTTTGTCGCATTTAGCACAACTATTTGCGCTTCTACAATCACCAAACATATGACCACCCGAGACAGTTAAAGCAGAATTTAAATCTTCTTAGAGTTGAAATGCGATTTTTGTACTCTATGTTTAAAAATTTACTACAAGAAGTTATTTTATGATTTTCCTTGCAAAGTCTACATTGCTGTGTGTTAACCTTAGTATGGTGAGCCTTTAACGATTTGGGCTTATCCCCCTGACTGTTGTTCGGAAAAGATTGGGAACCACATGTACTGTTCGATGCAATGATGTCAGAAACACTTTCTAGGGCATGAAATCTGTCCGTGAGAAAACTATTTAACTCCTCCAGTTTGGGAACCTCTGTTTTGTTTTTCACCGATTGCTCCCATAAACCTAAAGTACATTCTGAAAGACGCGACGAACACTGAAACACGAAAATTGGATCCCAAGACGCAATATCTACGTTGTAAAGTTTCAAAACTAAAATACAATTATTTACTTCGCGTTGTAACCTCTTTATCTCTGCAGCAGTTTCCTGCGTGCAAGGGGCCAAATTAAACAGGGTCTTTAGCTGACTATTGATTAAAACTCGCTTATTGTCATACTGGGACCGCAAGTTGTTCCAGGCAATATCGAAATTTTCAGCTGTTAAGGCTATATTTCTATTTATGTCCCTAGCTTCACCATCTGTTTTTCTAAACAAATAAAATAATTTCTCTACAGGGCTAAGTCTTGTATTGTTAATGTAAATCGCAGTAAATATATCCCTAAATGTGGGCCACGACACGTAATCTCCATGAAACACACCAGTATCACAAGGAGGGACGGCTATGAAACCACAATGGTTGGGAACTGCTGCATTAATATTGACTTGGTTAACCTTATTTATGTTTTGTTCAGCATTAGACAAAATATTCAAGCACCGAATATACGTTTTGCGCACCTGTGGATGTTTTGTTTGGACGACCATCATCTCTTTTTTTCTTTCTAAAGTCTCTCCTGAACACTCATCAAAAAGTTTTTGATACTTTTCCCATACTCGGCTAAGTTCTGCCTTTTCAAAATTGAAAGCCACTTTTGTATATACCGAGGTCTTGGTCATTCAAATTAGCCTCAAAACCTATAACCTCATCTGCTGCACGTACATATCTTTCAAAAGTTGACATTTTTCACTCTTTTAATCCAACGATTCAAGGTATCAGCAGAAAAAAGTTTGGGACACACTTTCGCAGAAAAATAAATCAGAAAAATCAGATAAGAAAATGGCGCCACAAAAAAAGCAACAAAAATTTTTTTATCAGAAAAAAGATGGACGACAAGTTCGGGCGCAGTTATTACGAACAACAAATATGGAGTCTCACTTCTGTTTTATAACCTCACTTTTGACCGAGCCACACTTTAGCAACCGCACCATGAGACACTTTATAAATTTCAATATATTATACAAAGAACGCACCTTTTAATTTTCACGGGCGAATGACCAAATGTTGACCTCGTAGGGATTTGTGGAATGCTGGTTACTAGGGATTGCTTTGCACCTTTCACTGGCGCTGGTTGCTGCAAGATTGTAAACGGCTGCCGGGTGAACAAACAACACAAAAAAAAAGAACCACACTTGTTGGGTTTAACTTGTGGAACACGTTTTAGTAAAGCACTGAATGTTCTGAGAACTATGATGTAAATTAGCCAAACTTTTGATTTTACTTATTTATTTATTTTATTTATTTTAACTATTTTTTTTGAACTGGCGTCTGTGTCTGCACAATCACGAAAAAGTAAAGTAAGTGTCCCAGGCTGGCAATTAACCTGACGCCGGTACGCTTGGCGGCGACTAACGCCATTCGGCAGGTGCTCGCACGGCCTGGTACACTTACACCTGGTGCACATAGGACATGGTGTCCCCACATGACAGACGCCAACAGATGTTGTTGTTGGTTCTTTGTAATTTTGTCGTTGGGTCTGTTCTTAAAACTTTGTACGTATTTTTGTCATCCAGTAGTGTTTTCACTTTCCTTTCGTAAGTATGCCTGTACAAGGCTACTGTCTTATTACCTTTATTAGCTTGAATAATACCTATTTCACTGTGTCTATTTAGAAATTGTTTTGTTTTCTCAAAGGCCGTCAATATGTATTTTTCCCTCGGTGTATTTCTGATTTTCCTTTTAAATGTCACAATTCTGTTGGCTAGCTTTGACCGAGCTATATCCTTTTCTTCGTCTGTATTTTCATTTATGTCTCTAATGCAGTGCTCAATATCCGTGATTATATTTATTGGAAAATTGCGTGCGTTTACGGGTAATGCTTTTCTTTCAGTGTAGTTATTTTAATGTTATGGGTTTCTTAAATTTTTTTTATGTGTTTAATTCTGTTCATTTGTTTGTCAACAAAGCTATCGTACTCTATTGTTGTCAGCATGTTTTTCATCCCAGTTTTAAGTTGAAAAATTTTCCTTTTTATAATTTTAATATTTGTGTTAGTCTGTGAAATTTCCAAATTCAATACCTTCGTGTGAAAGTTTTGTAATATTTTGTTAATATTTTTACGACTCAACCAAAAAGTCAAACAATAAATACAGCCAAAAACTTTATTGAAAGAGTCTTTCAAATAAGCCATGCACAATTCTATAATCAAAATGAGAAGAAAATTTACACCGTACTGCGAGAAAACAGTTTTCCCGAAAAAATAATTGACGAGCTTATATTAAACAAAAAAAACCGCTTAAATGAAAAATATAAGACCAACATCGAAAACTGCAACGAAAAATTAAACAAAAAATTTTACAGTGTACCGTACATCCCTGGCCAAACTGACAAAACAAAAATCAAAAAAATTACAACACAAGAAAACATACATTTTGCCTATAAGACGAACGCAACAACAAACCCAGTATTCTCAAAAATTAAAGATCCAATACACAAACAACAACAAAACAACATTGTGTATGAAATCAAATGTAGCGGGAATGAAAAAGAAAACTGTGATCTTATTTATATAGGAACAACAAAAAGAACATTAAACACAAGAATAAATGAACACAAGGCAGACATATCGAAAGGTAAAGAATTAACAGCACTGGCATAACATATATTAAAGACAGGTCACACAGCTGTTTTTGAAGAAGTTAAAATAATTGACAAGGAGAATACAGATAAAAAAAGATACATCAAAGAGAGCTTACACATACAACGTAAAATAAAACAGACGATAAACTTGAAAGAGGACACTGACAACACTAATAATTGTTACAGAGCTGCCATACAATAGTTTGTTTTTGTTTGTGTTTATATGTAGTAAAAGTTTAAAATTTTGTTTAAATATTTTGTTTTTTAATGTTTAATAAGGTTAATTTAAGTGTTAAAGTAATGTGATATAATAATTACTGTTTTGTAAGTTGTATATATGTGCATATGTTATATGTTTTTAATTTTAATTAATTGTTTTCAATAAAATAGACAAAGCCCTGAAGAAGTCGACAAAAAATCGACGAAACGTTGGCAAAATTGTAATAAAACAAGTTTTTAATTACACACAAGAAATTAGGCCCTACTAGCTAAAGAAATTAACATATAAAAATCATAAAATATTGGCCAAACACATTCTAAATAATATATTTTTTTGTAGCTAAAAAAATAAAGATTTTACATTGATTTTTTTTTCTGCAGAAGACCATATAAGCAATTGCCTTATTTAATTTTTTTTTATTTTTTATTTTAAGTTTTATCATAAAAAAATTCCTTCGAAATTAAAAAGAGGTTTTTTTGTTCACTTTTTGATTAAAAAAAATAAAATCCAAAGGTTTTTTAAACTATAAATAATTATTTAAAATAACTATTAAAAAGAAATATAGTTTCAAAACTTTCAATAGGTATGTAGTTGAAACAATACCAAACATTTATATTACTTTAAACAAAATTTTGATACAAAATTTAAATTTATATCTTTTGATAAGTTTAAAGCTCCCTTGGAGCATCGAGGTAAAGCTTTTATTAAGAAAGGCAGCTTACAACTTATGTTAAACAGATTCCAAACATAAAAAAACACAAAAATAATTAAAGTTAGTAGTAAGTAAACAAAAACAAAAACCTAAAAAAACAAATAATACAAATTAAACTGTATACATAACACTACTAAGCAGGGTTGCCAAAAGCTTTGAAAAGAAAATCATCATTTGGTAAAAATAAAATCATATTTTGGGGGATAAAATCATCAGGGGGCAAATTACGGCATTCGATTCGACTCGAAATTCTACTCGATCGATCGAGTTGTCAATGCTTTTAATATAGGAGTTCTAATAAGAATTTTAAAATTTTAATTTGCCGCCAGGTTTTTTCCAAAAATTTTATTTAATAGACAACAAGTGTAAACACAATATTTATAGTCTGACAGTTGTTTGATTGTGACGTGTTTTTGGCCGCTATAATTTATATTGAGTTTTTGTCTGTAAAAAGACTGTTTACCGTATTGTAAAGTTAATAAACTAGATACATTGCTATTGCATATTTAGGGTCAATTGAAGTTGTTTATGTTTGTAGCCAGTTTTTGTCTTAATTTCAACTCAAACTAAAATATTTTTGCGCGAATAAGTGAAAAAATATAAACAAAACAAAACAAACAATAAACATCAGATAAATAAGATAAAAACAACAACAACAGGAACAATTATACACTTATACTGAACAAAAGAGACAAATATTCACAACAAAAATAAATTTAATAACAAACTGCAGCTGTTCTGCTTTATTGGTTTAATATAAAGTGCTGCCCAACTTGCATCTATCTTGTGGCATAAATAAGTGTATAGTATTGCCATATCAAATAAGTCCGTTATTTTTGAACGTTGGCTAACCCATCAAGCATTTTTAAGCTGAGTTGTAAATCTGATTTAATAAACATTTTTTTTTTTAATACTTTTTTTTGAAAATTATTTTAATTTAAATATGGCATGTTCTAATAAAAACTGTTCTATTACTAATGATGAAGAAAGAATGATATCCTGCTGGCTGTGTCATGGCCTCTGTCACTTTAAGTGTAGTGGCTTATCCGTTTTTGTTGCTGAGTCACTATCGAGAAAAAATGGACTTCATTGGTGCTGTACTATTTGTAGAAAAGTGAATGTCAGCTTTTACCGTTTCTTTCAAGGAACTCAGACACGTTTTCTTGAAATTCAAAACGAAGTGAGCAAACTTTCTGACTGCATTTCTGCATACGGGAAACTGTTTGAGGATTATAAATCCCTTGGTAACTTACAATCACCTGCACAATCTTCACCGAAGCGGCGAAAATCATCTCGAAAGAATAACAGAGAAAAAGATGTTCCTCCCGTCACAGCTAAAGTTAATGCTGTACCCGTACCGGAAAGATCCGTAACTGCTGATTCCGAACCAAATACTGTTTCAGTTAATTCTAATGAGATCTCACCATATCGTGATCAAAATATCATACCTCAATCTATCGTGGCTCATAAAAATCAACATTCATCTAACTTTGCTGAAATGCCAACGACTAGTGGTAACACGGTTACAAGAGATCTCCGAGTAATTCCTCCCAGAAAGCATATTTTTATTTCCCGTCTGGCATCGGATACAACCGTGGAAGAAATTGATTTTTATATTAAAACGAAACTTAACACGAATGCTGATATCGTTGCAAAGAAATTCTCCTATTCTCAAGCAAGAAGCATAACATCTTTCAAGGTTTCTGTTCCTTTTGACAATTTTAATCAAATATGTGATCAATCTTTCTGGCCGCATCATGTTTTAGTTCGTGAATATGTGTATAATCAACACACATACAACATTGCCCGGATTCCTCCCCGTGAGCCTACAATTTCAAAAAACTAGTTAGTTCTTTGGATAATCAACTTTTTATTATATATCAAAATGTACGTGGTATTAAAACTAAACTTCCTAACTTATTTTTGCAAAGTTTTAATTTTAATCATCATGTTATTGTCCTGACTAAAACCAGGTTGAATAGTACCTATTTTAATGCTGAAATACTTTGCGATAACTTTAGAATTTTTCGTCGTGATAGAATTACAAATACAACTGGTGGTGGAGTATTAATAGCCATCTCTAAGCTTTATTCTATGGAAGAAATCAAAACAGACTTGCCACCTAATATTGAATTCATTGCAGTTGTTTTGAAAGTCAATCACAAAAACATCTATATCACCTGTTCCTACATTCCACCAAATTCTGATCTAATCATATATAATTATCATACTGAGGCAATTAAATTCGTCATTTCTCAAGCTAATCCTGTTGATGCAATTTTCGTTTTTGGCGATTTTAACTTACCACACATCACTTGGGAATTTTTAACCGATTCTTATTATTATTTACCTACTTCAACGGACACCAATGCCGATGAAATTTTTAAAAATATTTCTGATTTAAATCTTAACCAAATAAATGGAACTCCGAATACTTTTGGAAAAATACTGGATTTAGTTTTTTCTAACGAGCCAAATGAATGTACTGTTTGCCGTGTTGAACCTGTTACTCTACCTGAGGACCGTTACCATCCTACTATCCAAATAAGCTTTAACTTAAACGTAGATAATCACGGTAAAAACAAAATAAGTTACAATAAAGTTTATTGCTTCAACAGAGCAAATTACTCTGATCTAATTAATCTTCTTTGTAATACCAACTGGCTGGAACTGCTATCAACACCAAATGGTTCATCGCACTCTATTGATGACATGATCGATGTTTTTTACAAAATACTGTTTGAATATATGGATGAATGCATCCCTAAATATATTCCGCGTATAAGGTCTGGCCCACCTTGGAACTGCAAGCAACTTTCCAGGTTAAAGAATTTAAAAAACAAACAGTTTAGGAAATACAAAAGCTCTGGATCATCTTTTTATTACAGTAAATATTTAGTTCTTCGTGCAGAATATAATTTATTAAATTTACAAAAGTACAATAACTATATTCGAAACATGAAACGGAATTTAATTCAAGACCCAAAGTGTTTCTTTAAGTTTGTAAACTCTAAACGCAAGTCGTCTGGGTTTCCAAAGGTCATGAAATATTTTGCAAATGAGTCAAGTCATGAGAACATAATTAGTGACATGTTTGCCGACTTCTTTGCTTCTACATACTCGAATGCAGTATATAGCACTAGCACTGTCTATCCATACAGTATTATCAGTTATCAAAATATTTCTACTTCTACAATTTCCACCACTCAGATCCTTGATTGCTTAAAAAATTTCAAATCATCTTTTTTAAGTGGACCTGATGGCATTCAAAGTTGTGTTTTGTTGAATTGTGCTGCAGCTTTAGCTGTACCTTTATCTTTAATCTTTAATATTTCTTTAAAATATGGATATTTTCCCAAAATCTGGAAGGAATCATATATTATCCCGCTGTTTAAATCCGGAAACAAATCAGTTATATCTAACTACAGAGGTATAGCAAAACTTAGTGATATACCAAAACTGTTTGAAAAATGCTTAATCGATGGTCTTTTTCACCAAATTTCCTGTCTGCTGACACCACTTCAACATGGATTTCGAAAGGGATTATCTGCTATGACTAATGTTCTACATTTAACAACATTCGTGAATAATGCTTTTAATAATGGCCACCCCACTGACGCTGTTTACACGGATTTTAGTAAGGCATTTGATAAAGTAAATCATACTCTTTTATTGAAAAATTGAACCTAATGGGATTCAATAGGAATTTCTTAGGCTGGCTGAAATCTTATCTTTTATGTAGAACGCAATCTGTCAAATTTAATTCTTGCTTTTCAAGGAAATTTCTTGTAAACTCTGGTGTACCACAAGGTAGTCACCTCGGCCCGTTATTGTTCTTACTATTTATTAATGATATGCCAAAGGCAATTAAACATTGCAATATATTGATGTATGCTGATGATGTCAAAATATTTCTGGATATTAAAGAACCGTCTGATCACATTCTTCTGCAGAAGGACTTAAATAATTTTAGTAATTGGTGTGAATTTAACCACATGGAATTAAACCTTGGAAAATGTGAGCATATGCAATTCTCAAGAGTACGCATTACTCCTTATACCTACATACTTGATAATAATAACTTAAAGTCTGTTGATGTGATTATGGATTTGGGAATACTTCTAGACAGTAAACTGAGCTTTGTCAGACATATAACGTTAAGCGTTAATAAATCCCGGAGCACATTAGCTTTTATTAAGAGGTGGGCGAAAGAATTCGATGATCCCTGTAATACTCTGCGCTTATATACATCCCTGGTGAGACCCATTTTGGAGTTTGGCTCAATTATTTGGGACCCTCAATATAATATACACAGCGATCGTATTGAATCCGTTCAAAAACAGTTTCTTATTTTTTGTTTAAGAAATAATTATCGTAATTATACTGAGCTCCCTTCATACGTCATAAGATTAGCAGAGATCAATTTACCAACTTTAAAAAGCCGGAGAATCATGCTGAATATATCGTTCATGTTTAATCTTATTAATGGTAAAATCTGTTCGGAATTTCTGCTGAGTAACGTTACTTTCAATATTCCTCAACGCACATTACGATCTTTTAACCCGCTGTATGTAAAAACATATCGTACTAACTTTTCCATGTCAGATCCGTTTCGAAGACTGTGTTGTTGCTTTAACGAAATGTACAACCTAATTGATTTCTCTTTAAACATTGATGCCATTAAAAGAAACATTATTGTGTATTTAAATAATTTAAATAATTAATTTTCTTTACTAATTTGATCGTTATTGTATATTACTTTTTTTTTACTATAATTAAAAAATTATTCAGTCTGTAAGGAAATTATCCATAGACTCAAATAAATAAATAAATAAATAAATAAAAACAAATCTCGTTTTGATGCACAGCGCTAAAGGGTCTGACATTTTTAACAAAGTTCTTTATAACTAAGATAATCAAGCGCTGCTAAATGATCCTTACAGTTGATAAACGGAGATAAAGTTTTCTTAGCTCGTCATCCAAATTTTGAATATTATTTTCAATAAACCTATCAAAGAAGAAACTTTCCTATCTATAAATTTAAATGAGCCAAGTTATAAAAAGAGTTCTTTTAGAGAATGATCTTTTAAACCAAATCGTTTTAGTATTTGAATAGATTACTTAATATAAAATTTTTACAAAATTTATTTATTTTATTTTTTTTTTGTTAACAGTAAGTTTTAAGTTGGAGTTTTTTTTAGCAAACATTCAAGTATAGGCTTCTTCGTTTTGTAAAAAAAATAATTTTGCAAATCAATGTTATCATTAAAGTTTATATTACCGTATGTTAGTTTTATAAAAATTTTCTAAAACGTTAGGATTTAAAGTGCTTTTACATGGTATGTAAATTACATACAAAGTTCTTAAAGTTTTTGACATGATTACATCAGAGTCCTGCCAGCCGGATGGACGAACAAAGATTGTTCTATCGACTTATAAAGTGACTTTCATTTGATTGGTGTTAAAAAAGGTGGATTTTTGACTCTGGTTTAAAATATAAGATCAAACCCATTATATCCATACCACCAAGGTCACGTGGATACATAACGCTCAAACGTTCTCATGCACGCTTTGTGACTAGCAACCAGTGTTGCCACTTTATGTGTAATTACACATTTCATGTGTAATTTTTCGTTCCATGTGTAATTTGTTGCATGTGTAACTCATGTGCAATTTAAATTTGTATCGTTTTTGAGCATTATTTCTTTTTATATTTATTAACAGTTTTCCTTACTTGTATCTAAAAACAAGTAAGAGCGCTATATTGATCTTTTTATAGCCATCTGATCTGACCGAGTTATTTCGTAATGCAAATATTATAATAAAAATACGTTGTACCGGGTTTGAAGTCGACAGCTATTCTAGTTTCCGAAATAGAAATTTAAGAAAATAATAACGTTTGTATGTATATTAGAAATACCATGTAGAAGGTTTAAGGCCAAAAGTTTCAATAGTATTCAACATATTTCGTATTAAAAGTTAAATAAAAGTTTTTCATTCGTATTGGTGCTGCCCCTCCACCTGCTTCTATACAACTATTTTTTTTTCCAATATGTATGCATTATTGTCCAATTAGTTATTGTGGAACATTTAAAGTCGATAAATGTTATAGTTTCCGAGATAAAGCGTATCGTAAATTTTATAAAAACTTTTAGTTTAAATGGGGGTTGCTCCTCTCCCTGCTCTAATCCAAAAAATTTGTTTTCCAAAATGTAGGTATTATTGTAGAATTTCTTGTTGTAAAACATTTGACTTCTGTAGCTTTTATTAGATAAAATATTTCCTATATGAAAAATTTTTTCCCCTAAATTAGATTCCTATTTTCAAAGTATCTGTGCTAAGCTTTGTGACTAGAGTGGCTGTATTTACTGAGATATAAAGGGATATGTATTTGGACCTAAAAAAATGGGTTATTTTGGAATTTCGATTGTATTTCGGTCAATAGTAACCCGTTTTTGCCGATTATACCAGGTATATTCCTGATTTCTTTTTGAGCGCCTTTTTTAAGGTCTAGAAGCTTGATTCCAAAAGACACACAGACGGACAGACATGGCTTTATCGACTTACCTCTCTATAAGAATCCGAAATATATATACTTAATGGGGTTTAAAAAAATGTTAATCGTTTTTTTAAAACAAAAAATTTTATGTTCCCAGCAAAAATGTTGGAGTAATAAGTAATTGCAAGTTTCTTACTTTTCAGTTACTATTACATACCGTCTGTATTACCTAGCAGTTGTTAAATAATGAGTTCGTTCTTATCTTAAATTAAGGCAGTTAGTTTTAGTTTGACAATTTTTTAACTTATTCTAGCATAATATTTTAAGCCAGCTTTAACCAAAACATTAAAGAAAAAAACTTTAAATGCAACAATCAGTAACTGGGGGCAACAGGGAAAGGTTTTTTAATGCCAATAAAGTAATAGGCCCCTCTTTGTAAGCGGAATTATTGAACTCCCTTTTTGTAAGCGATCATGGTAGGTACTTGCCTCCAATGTCATCGCCATGTTAAAATAATGGGTTTAATGGTAATGAGTAGGAGTTTTTCTGATTTTAACTAATTTCAAAGCAATGTACGTTTTTGCTGGGTTATTAAATTTAGAACAAGAAACGCTCAAAAAAAAGCCTGTGGAATTCGTGATTTCATGTGTAATTTGGGCATGATCCATGTGTAATTTAACATTTCGTTAGTGGTAACACTGCTTACAACTAAATGACCTTGTTTCTTGTGGGGCTAGGGTCGATCAACACTTAAAGTTGAGTATTTTCATAAATAACCCTGACATTTCATTTACTCTAAACCTGAAAAAAACTGCACACAGCCTTGTAATATTGACCAAACGATATGTTTAGTGTACAAAAGCTGTTGTAAAAAAAATGTGTACACAAATTATGTATTTACACGTACTTTTAAATAACTCAATACAAAAAATCATCATTTCTAAATATAAAAAATAATCATCAAATTATATTTTTGACAAAAAAATCATCAAAAATATGATAAAATCATCATTCTGACAATGCTGCTACTTAGTATAATAATAACGTAAAGTTTTTAACGGCACTTTCACAAACACACATCTAAATATTACTTTTTCTAAAAAACCAAAGAAAAAGCAACATGATTTGTTAGCTATGACTAAATGTAAACATGAAGAAGAAATAAAATCAAATTTTTAAAGCACAAAAATGTTACTTTCCATTTTACAAGTTTACCATAATCAAAGTAACATCGCAGGTAAGAGTTACTGCACAATAACTCAAAATGTTACTTTGAGTAACATAATAAATAAGTAGTAACACTATCGTAGAAACAGTTACTTCACGGTTTATGTCACTGTCGTTACATGTCAAAATGTTATTTGAGTAACACAATAAATTTTAAAGTAACAATAACAGTTACTTCACAGTTTATGTCACTGTCGTTACCAGTGATTTTCAAGTCACAGTTATAAAAAATCACAGGTACAGAAAAATCGCTCATCTTCAGTTCCCTCCTTTTAAAATTCAAATAGTTCAACATCTAAAAGAAAGTGACTTCGATTTACGCAAAAATTGTTGTTAAAAATTTTTTGCAATTTTTTTTAAAAAGCGAAAAAAGTAAAATTTTGCATTTAACGAGTCCGTAATTTCCAAATTTAATGTTAACAAAGTGTTATTTTAAAAATGGAACCTTCAACTTCAGATGTTTAAGTGTATAAAAATGATGTAGTGTTTTTTAAAATATGTGTGAAAATATTTTTGACGATTTTTTTAAAAAAAAGGTCTAAAATTGGCCTATTTTTGATGTTTCGTGAACCATAACTTCTAACTTAGTTAAAGTTGGGTTTTGAATCATATATTTTCTAAAAGTATGGAATCTTAGCTTGATAATACAAAAAAAAAATTTGCGGTTTTGTTGCTCCATTTTTTGCTATTAACATTTATCTGTTTGAAGTCGTGTTTTTTCAAAGTCATGTATGTATTTAACAAAACTAACGTGTATTTTGCTTTACTGTAGTCATTCGTTTAATGTTTACTGTTGTTGTCGGAGGATTTTAATTTCAATAGAGATAGGTGCGTGAACAAGTTTCAGTCATCTTCATTCACGAGAGTGTTAAAATGGTTTTGTATGACTCCTACAATACATAAATTTTAATTCATGGTCCCAAAATCATAAAATATGCCCTTTAACCGATTGGAGAACTTTCAGAAGAAGCTCAGGAAGCCAGATATAAGGATTTTAAAAATTATAGGGAACACTTTGCTCGCAAATGCAGCCGAGAAAAGTTGAATGAATATATTTTAAATAGATTTTTTCTTAGTTCAGATCCATTCATTATTAGTATTAATAAACAAAATGATCGGAAAGAAAAGCAACAATTGTCAAATTACGAACTACAGCTTTTGCTTTCGCCTATTATTTCTCAAGAAATACATGATAGCGAAGATTATGATGACGAAGGTGAGGATGAACATAATATGGTTTCTTTTTAAGTGTATGACAATTATTGATAAACAAAAAAAATTATAAAAATTAATTTCGTTACTTTTTTAAAAAAGTTGTAAAATTTTCGAAATCCTTCAAAACCCAAATTCAGACTTTAAATTAAACTTATGCAAAATATATATTTATTTTTTTATTTTTTAGAAAGCTTTTGTTGGCTTCTCATTTTTTAAAAAAATCACTATCTTATTAAAAATTACGGCGAGAATTCTGAAACAAACTATAATTTTCCGAAAAATAAAAATCTATAAAATCGTAAAAAAAATTTTTTTTCCGTGTATCTTTTTTTCAGAATATGCCTTTTTATGCATATTTAACGATTTGAAGAAAAAAAAATTAAATTACGGCTTCCATGACTTAATCGCCACTTTCGGTGTCATCGAACCCACTTTGCCTCGATTGAAACATCAAAAACCATTGCATGCTCCAGGGTAACTGTTTGGTGTGCCTATCCACGCATGAGATAATCGGACCGTTTTTTTTTTATTTCTTTAAGCCAGGCGACCAATGCCACCGGTAAAAATTATCGGCGCATGATTACAGAATTCTTTTTGCCAAACCTGCGAGCTCATCCTTTATAATCTTCACACACGTGTTTTCAAAAGAATGTTGCGACTGTACACACAGCCCACTTGTGTTTTTACTTTCGAGCTGATCGGTTGTGTGTTACAATTGTACGGGTTCGGTTAAAAGACAGTTGAAAGTGTGTAGTACAAAAACAAATATTTTTTAAATATTTTGTTGGTAGATACAGTGTTTTATAGTGAGACTCCGCTGATTCGGGCTCCGCTGGCTAAGTGCATTACAAAAACAAATATTTTAAATATTGTGTTAGTGTAAAGGTGCTTGTGAGACTCCACTAACTGGCGCTCCGCTGGCCATAAAGTGTGGTTAAGTTGAAATTGTGTAGATAGTGACTATACGTCAACTTGACTAAGTGTCAAAGTGTCAAAGTGACACAGACATTGACGCAGGTGTTGAATTGTCAAAGTGTCAAAGTGACTTTGGTGTTGGTATCGTCATCTTGCCTGTTTGCTGCTTCCGGTTCCTGTTTGGCGCCATCTGGTTCTAGTTGCAGTCTTAAAGGTCAGTTATTTTGATTTCGAATTTGATTGTTTTATACTTGTGGTATTTGTGTTGGTTGCAATGCCGCCATTTGGCAAAAAGAAGCCGAAGGTAAACGGTGACGCGTCGGACGTCACCACTGACGACGTAAGGAGGGCCCCGACACTGACGGCTCGCAAGGTGCGACATACCGAGTCGGAGCTCTCGTCGACTGAAGCGGACGAAGTTGATTCGTCGAAGCGGGTGAAGATCGGTTCGCCCCTCGCGATGCGGGCCGCTACGTCGTCAATTGCTGCTGTACGTGCTGCTGCGTCTGCCGCTGCAAGGATGTCCGCTGCGCCGTGCACGGAATGCTTGGCTGCCGTGTGTTCTGCCCCTGCTGTGGCTGCTGTGCCCGCTCGACCGGGTATTGCTGCACCCGCTGTGTTGTCGGATGTGTTGGTCGAGGACGAGGTCGAGGCTGTGGGTATGTTAACGTCGGATGCCGTGTCGACATCCGCTGCTGGGCGTAAGAGGGTCCGTGAAAGCCGGCCGAAGAAGAGGCCTCAGGGGGTCGAAACGAAGGATGCTGTGGCCGAGTTAAAGGCGATCACAACCAGCCTGACAAATGTCGTGGTTGCGGAAGGGGTCAGCCCCGTACTGGCGAAGAGGGTGCTTGGGTGCTCCAGCCGGTACGAGGAGCTGCTGGTCGGGCTGCTTGCCGATAACGAGCGGTTACGCGGTCGTCTCGAGCTGTTCGAGGAAGGTGCCGTAGGTGCTGTGCGCTCGGGTCCTGGTGGGACCGTGAAGAAGACCCCTGTTGTAAGGGCTGCGGCCATGCCGGTCGTTGTGCCCAAGCCGGTTGAGACCTGGTCCGTGGTGGTCAAGGGGAAGAAGGGCGTCTCGTCGGAAGAGGTCGTGAGGAAGGTGGTAAACGAGGTCGGCCCCACCCTGGGCGTTCGGGTCCATGGGGTACGACCGATGAAGGAAGGTGGGGCGGTCATACGTACGCCCTCGGTTGCTGAGCGGGAGAAAGTTGCGGCCAATACGAAGTTTGGCGAAGTGGGGCTTGAAGTTTCCGTGCGGGACAAGCTTGGTCCGCCCATAGTGGTCCAACGGGTGCATCCGGAGATATCGCTTTTTTGTGCGCTCGCACGACGCTATACCTTGCTGTTACCGGTGTCTGAGTTTTGACCACTTGGTGCGTGAATGCCGTATGCCTGAGGGAGTGTGCCGCCGCTGTGGCCAGGCTGGCCATAATGCTGTTAGCTGCCGTGAAGAATTAAGGTGCCCGAATTGTGCCTTTAAAGGACTGCCCGCGGATCATTTAATGATATCGCCGGCATGTCCCGTGTATGTCTCGTTGGTTGCCAGGAAGAATGCACGCCACTAAAATGGATCCTGAACAACTTAAAATCTTACAGTTAAACTGTCAGCGGTCATATGCCGTGATCTGTGAGCTGGGGCAGGCGATGCGTAGTTCTGGTGCAGCCTTTGCACTTTTGCAGGAGCCGTATACTTTAGGGGGTCTCATTCGTGGACTGCCGGGGGGTATGCGAGTCTTTACTGACAGTGGGGGTGACTCTGCAGTTATAGTAAATGACAGTGACGCGGATTGTACAGTTGTAAGTAGAGCCCAGTGGGGAATTTGCGTTGCCGTGGAAACTAGGCGAGGGCGGATGCTCTTGGCTAGCATGTATTGTAGGTTTGGGCGGGCCCTGGAGCCGTACTTAAGGTACCTGGATTCGGTGCTACTTCTCGCGAGTAGCTCTCCGCTAATCCTAGGCTTGGACGCAAATGCATGCTCTCCTATGTGGTTCAGCAAGATGCGCAGGAATCCTTCTGCGCATCAGAACCATGTACGAGGGGTCATGCTCAGCGAATGGTTGGTCACGAAAAGCTTGGTTGTTGTTAACGCGCCCAGTGATCAGTATACTTTTGACGGCCCTGTGGGAGTTAGTAACATTGACGTGACAGTTGCAAACGGTGCAGCAATGACTGAATTTGACTTTAGGTGGTTGGTGCGCGACGATTTTAGTGTTAGTGACCATAGTCTCATTGAGATTACTGTCGGCGGACGGGTACGGACGCCTAGGGAAGAGCGATCTCGTTCCTGGAGGGATCGTGACGTGAACTGGGACCATTACTTGGACAGTTTTAGGGCGGTGGCCGCTGAGGTACCGATAGCTGACTTCAGGATTAGAACGCTTGATGACCAGGTCAGTCTGATAGATCAGTGGATATGTTCTGTCAATGACTCCGTGCTAGGCCGACGCCGTAGGGCTAGGCATAGCAAGGTGAAGTGGTGGACCCGTGAGCTGGATCAGATGCGTAAGTACGTCAGAACTCTGCGGGGGTTATTCCAAAGAGCGAGGCGTGCTGACGCTATGGATCTGGAGCAGAGAAAAACTGACTATCAGTCTGCCCTTAGGACGTACAAGGACATGCTGGTTAGAGTTAAAGAGGACGAATGGAGGAGCTTTGTACGTGACAATAGGGATGACCCTTGGGGTACGGTTTATCGTATCTGCAGGGGTAAGAATAGAACAGCTGACGTTGACTGCCTTCAGGTTGGTGACAATGTGTTGACAACATGGAGGGAATGTACGGACGGACTCTTAGCCTCGTTCTTTCCGGGGTCGGATGGGGAAGACCCTCCCCGTTATGTGGGTGGATAGGAACCTCCTTCCCTTGAAATTTCGGAGCTTATTGACAGCATCTTACGAGTCAGAAGCAGAAAGTCGCCGGGTATTGATGGTATGACTGGAGAGATGTGTAAGATCATCTTCAAGGCCATACCGGATTATCTGGAGTCGATCTTTGGGAAGTGCATTAGTCTAGGCCGGTTTCCGAGGGCTTGGAAGATAGCCCGCGTTGTTGTCCTGCTTAAGTCTCCTGATAGAGTAAGGAGTAATCCTCGCTTTTATCGGGGCATCAGTCTCTTTCCAGTGCTTGGAAAAGTACTTGAAAGGATAATGGTGTACCGGCTGCGGGAGGCCAACAATGTAAGTCCGTTTGAATTTCAGTTTGGTTTCAGAGAGGGACGCGGTATTGAAGACGCGTGGCAGCACGTGCGCGGTAGTGTAGCTAGCTCGACAGCCAAATATGTCCTTGGCATATTTGTAGACTTTAAGGGTGCGTTTGACTATCTCTCCTGGGATGTGGTGGTGGAGAGACTGCGTAGTACGGGATGTCGTGAGCTGGCTCTATGGAGCAGTTATTTTGACGATAGGAGAGCTTGTGTGGTTGGCGCCAGCGACACGATTTGGAGGGACGTTTCTCGTGGCTGTCCTCAGGGTTCCGTCTGTGGTCCAGTTATTTGGAACCTTATGATGGATCCCCTGTTGCGGTCACTGGAGCGTTTCTTCAAGGTGTGTTCGTATGCGGATGATCTGCTCATCATGGTTGAGGGTCAGTCTCGTGCTGAGCTTGAACTTCGTGGTGGGGGGGTCATGCGTGACGTCAGTGCCTGGAGATCTGGAGTGGAGTCGAGGTCGCCTTGAACAAAACCGTGATGATGCTGCTTAAGGGCAGATTATCGCGGGGGCGTCCTCCAGGCATTCGATCTGGCGACGTTAGTCTTAGATATGCGACTACGGTCAAATATCTGGGGATAACGATGGCGGAGAGGATGAACATTTTGGTTCATCTCTCTTATGTTAGGGACAAGCTGTCGGTCGTGGTGGCGAACGGTCTCAACTGACGCTTTGCAGGTCTTGCTAGGTGTAGCACCCCTTGACTTGGAAGTGATTCGCCGTGCGATCATTTTCAAGGTCAAGAAGGGCCTACGGCTTCTTGCGCATGATTGGATTTCTGCTTCTGACTTGGTAGGAAGGGACGTTAGGCAAGTCAAGTTGCTTCTCGCGGTGGAAGTTGATGCTAGGTGGAGGACACGCTGGACGAACAGTGACTGCGGGAGGTTGACGTATGCTTTTATACGTGACGCGACGTTCGTACGTGAACGTCCAGACTTTGGCTTTGGCATGAGTCTGGGCCTTTTACTGACGGGTCATGGCTCGCTCAATGCATTTTTGCATCAGAGGGGTCTGGCCGACACCCCGGACTGCAGGCGTGGGGAGGGGACCGAAGACGTATGGCACATACTGACGGAATGTGTTTACTATGATGACATTAGGGATTTGCTGGGTATGGCCCTGGTTGAATTAAATGGCGCTTGGGATGTAAGTATAGTTTTAGAGGACGAGTTGACTTTGGCTAATTTGGGCACTTTCGCCCGTGTGGTGTTTAATAGGAGAAGGGACGGACTTTGTGGAGGCTAACCACGGCGGGTCCCACTGTGGTAGTGCTCAACTGCTCCGTGCGCTGGCCAACTACGCTCGTCTGGCCTGGATTGCGGGTATGCATATGGCAGTTGGTGTCTTGCTGTCATTGCTGTCCCGCCTCCTGCCGCTTCGTTTCAACATTGCTGTTGCTGCTGTTTTTTATTTGCCGCTGTTTGTTGCTGGTGTTTTTCTGCTGCTCATGCTGCCGATATTCACCGCTGGTAGTTCCGGTGCTTCCGCGTTGGTCGATGCATCCTTGGGCCACCCGTGAGGGTTCCCATTGTACTGCTTGTCCTCGTTTCATGTTGTGCGTGATGTCCTTGCTGGTGCCTTTGATGGCCAAAGTGTCGGGGCGGCTGTTTAATGTATTGTGTTTTTGTCCTTGTTGTTTTGTTTGTTGTTCCTGGGGTGACCAGTCCCGGAATTTTGAGTCAAAACTGGAAGTAGTTTCGGCTACGAGGGGTTACCAGTCCCTGAACTGTTTGGAGTTCAACTGGAAGTAGCCTTGGCTTGACCTTGGCTACGAGGCCTGACCAGAAGCTTGTCATTCTAAATCTGGTACCACGGGTGTCAGGAGCCCCTAGAACCTCGGTTCTAGCCTGACAATGGATGAGGCCCCTTCGGGAGCAACGTGGTGGTTGTGGTTTAAACCCAAATCGCGGGGAGAGCTTCTGCTCGATGTGGAGTTGCATTGCAACCGGGTGCCGTGACCCATAGAACGGTAGGAGTTTTAGATGGGCTCCGCTTCTCACCAAGGGGGAAGGCATACCCAAATGTATGTCTTCGAATTGGTACCCATGGGCGATAATTTGCCATGTTGACAAAATATCATCCATGGGGGCGGTGGTGGACGCATTGACTTCACCTGGTGTTGAAAGCACCGTGGGATTGGGCCGTTGCGGCAGGTGCCCACGTTAGTCTTCGTTCGTCGTTGTACACACAGCCAGAGCTTCAACCCCTTTCAAATATATGAAGGGCAAATATCTTCTCCCTGTAATGTATATTCTACTCGGTTTATAGAAATGGGGATTTGACAACCTGAAGTGTTTGAGCTTATCAATGTGAGTTATGTTAATGCGACGTGACGGCAGAAGATTCGTTAGTTTAAAGACTACAAATGTATTTATGTTGATACGAAAGTTTGATGTTATTGATTTTATCGGAACCGAACATCGTCCGTTTGCTGTGTTAATAATAAGCACCTTCCAGCCCAGAAATTTTGAATTGACACCTTTTCACTGGTAGTGACAATTGTCGCCGAATTCTTGTTAAAACAAAAGATTTTTCCGAACCTAAATCGAGAAGAACCCTTATGGTAAAAAACTCTTTTCCCTTTTCAATATAAACCAGTGCTATAGGCAAAATGGTTGCTGCTTTATTGTTTTGTATGAAAAACGTATTGATACTTTCCCTATTTGTCTCACCCGAAGTATGTACGTTGCGGCTTGCTGCTTGATTAGATTGGATACTCGATGAGGAAGGGGTCTCAAAGTCTGTTGTTGATTGGCTAGGGGGCTTTCCTGTCTTAGGGGGCTGTTTGCCTTTTTCCTTGTCTTCTAGATGTAACATCGTACGATGCTTTTGATTACATCGTGTGCATAGATGGGTGCTTTAACATTTAGCTTTAAAATGGTTAGTTGACAAACAATTGACACAAAACTGGTAATTCTTTTAAATATTTACAATGTTGAAGTGTGTGACTCTGCTTACATCGTTTGCACAAAATTTTAGATCTTTCCGACGAAGCCTGAACATGATTAGATTATTTTTTGAGCGACTGTGCTTCCTTTCCAGGACGTTTTCTTAAATCTGCAACCGTTTCTAACATTTCTATCCGATTTAAGAGAAACTCGGATAATTGTTGCCAGGTAGGCCATTGCTTGTGGCTTTTTAATTGTTCCTCCCAGGCACGTGTGGTTTCTTCTGGCAGTTTTGTTGTGTAAAGGTGAATTAAAATTACATCCCACGATTGGGTTAGTTCTAAAGACTGGAACACTTGAAGGCTCTCGCTAAGAGCACTCTAAGTTTGTCGTATAGATTTTGCTGTCTCCTGCCGTGAGTCATTAAGACCGAACATTGTGCAAAAATTCGTGAATTTTGAAATCTTTTCTTAAGTTCAAAGTTACCGTCTACTTGCTACGCAAGTGATACATTTTCTGTGCAGCGGACAAATTCTTATGATTAATAATCACTGCTTAAACCACTAGAATCGCTTCAGAAAGATCTTCTGGACTTATTTTGTCAAACGTCTTACAAAAACCTGTTACCTGGTTTATATAAAATTTACATTTATTTTTTGCTATTATCTTCTTTTATAAAGCTCACTTCTTTGACCCTATTAACCCTTTCGATAAAACAGAAACAACTTCTTAACCTTTTTTTACTTGGTATTTATCAATTTTAGTATATATTTCCTTTTATTTTATGACCAATTTTTATTTATTTTTAAGATTTTATTCAGGGGTTTCCTTAGACTGATTTAGGTCATAAATATGTTTTAGATCTTAATAAAACCGTTTTTTAATTTTTAGGTTTTTGCTCGACGTTTCGTTGGCTTTTTTCCAACTTCTTCAGGAGCGGGATCTTTTTTGAAGTTATCTATTAAATAAATTATAATTTTTGTTATTTTCAAACTTAATAAATTAAAATGTATGTCTGTGTATCTTTTACATATTAAAAATCTGATGTATTATCAGATTTGTATAAATTTTTTTTTTTATTAATTTTATTCATATTAAATTTATTTGCATTAACGCTTAAATATTCGCTTCAAACTATCTGATTTCCATTAAAATATTCTCATCTACTTAGTAGCTAGATAACTTAATTTTACCCACCAAGAACAAAATTTCCCTGCAGTTTTTATTTCTTGAGGAACTCTACTTTTTCAAAAAAAATCAGTTATTTTTTTGCCTTTGAGGTTATTGTTGTTTTAAGTTACTAATAGCCACTGCATATATTTGTTGTTGTATGTCAGCCTCTAGCGCATAGGTCGGCAAAACCCCCATTTAATGAAATGCGTCTGTATTGGATAAGAGAAAAAACTAAGCATTGCAAATGTGATGAATTTTACTTTTAAAAGCAAAATGAATACGAAATTTAAAAAAAGTTAAGTTATATTTATACTACCTGAGTTGTCATCTGAGTTTTACAACTGAGACTTATTTTTATAGTGTAATAACATGTCTATTTTTATATGTTAATATTTTTGTATAACCTCAGTTGAAAATATAACCTTTTCTATTTTCAAATTATTTAACGTCTGAGTTTTAAATTTAAATGCTTAAAAGTTACCGGATTAAATGCTTGTTTTTTTATTGCCATACACTTTGTACCAGTTTAACAACTTTTAGAATTAGCGGACTTATTATAATTTCTCAGATGTAATGTAATACTAAAAATATAAATTTTAAATTGTTTTTTGACACTCATAAAAATGTAAACTTATTTTTTTGACACTCAACTCAGATGAGAACTTAGGTAGTGTAAATATAGCTTTAATAAAATTAAATACAAAATATGCCTCAGTTATTACAGAATTAGGCAAGGTCATAATGCCTTTTAATTGAAAATGTTTTCTTTGTTTTAAATGTTTGGTAACATAAAATGCATTGTATGTTACCAAAAGCATTTTTAATGACAAAACAAAATTTCTTTCTTTCATTATACAATTTTTTTTGCTGGTTTATTTTGAAATTCAATCAAAGCTGAAAAAAAAAGCATTAAGCATCCGCCCATGTGCACTCGTTAGCACTCAATTAACGACTGAAATCAAACTGAAATAGAAGAAAACAAGCGTCAGTGTGAGTTTTTTTTATTGTTTTTGTAGCACAATTGTGCACTGAAAATGAAGTTTTGCCGACCTATGCTCAAGCGTAAGAATATATGCCACTTATTTGTTGTTGTTGATTAAAAAAATTCTTTTACACAATTTTACATTTCTCAATGTTCATTTGTTTTTGTTGCTTATGTGTATAAAGATGGTGGCACATAGAATCCGTCGTACGTTGTTGTTGATTAAAAAAATTCTTTTACACAATTTTACATTTCTCAATGTTCATTTGTTTTTGTTGCTTATGTGTATAAAGGTGGTGGCACATAGAATCCGTCGTACGTCATACTTCGCCTTTTTTAACTGACATTAACGTAACAACGCAAGAGGTTAGCACATAAAATCCTTTATAAACGGATGTTAAATCAGCGGATTTTTTATATTTTATATGGCCGCGTGCAAAAACAACTAATCAAAATTAATTAACCAGCTGGTAGTTGTCAAGGTACTTGACGTACGTTAAAAGTTTAAAGTTGCCCAACTTTAGCACATTGCGTTGAAGGAGACATACTGAATGTGACATTGTTCATAATAAAACATGTTTTTCAACTTAGCTGTCAGTTAAAAAAGGCGAAGTATGACGTACGACGGATTCTATGTGCCACCGCCTTAAGTTTTGTTGACGGCGGCAGAGGCAGCAAACTTAATGGTTCCGTCAATTCTTTCGTTTTATATTATTTCTCAAGCTTTTATTTTTTTTTCATGTATTTTATTATTGAATCTTCGCTTAAGCGAACTAACAATAAGTATTCAAATCTTAAAACCAAGTAGTTAATACTAGTACAGTCAGTACCAGACTAAAATTGAAGTTCTCACAATAAAATTAACTAATTTCAAAGGTTTCATCTAAGAGCAATAGTATCCCTTCTTTTTAGGCGGGTGTGCCCGCTATGTTGCAGGATGCTTCGAGCGAGCGGATTTGGATGTGATTGCAGCTTATTTAAATACTTGTCCACATATTTTAGGATTTCGCATTTTTCAAGTGGAACTTCTAGATCCTTGTGGATGTTGCTATTTTTGATATACCAAGGAGCACCAGTTATCATTCTTAGAATTTTGTTTTGACGGCGTTGAATCTTTTCTATGTTGGAGGCGGAAGCAGTGCCCCATAGTTATATCCCGTAGCACCAAATTGGTTTTAAAATCGAGTTGTAGATTAGAAGCTTACAATCAAGACGTAGCACAGAGTATCTACCAATTAGCCAGTGGATTTGAGCAGCTTTTAGTTTCATTTGCGTCAGCTTCGCATCTATATGAGGTTTCCATGTAAGGCGGCGATCTAGGTGAATACCAAGATATTTTGTCTCAGATCGTTGAGGCACATCATGGTTGTTGATAGTGATTGGAGGGCTACCTTCTTTGCAAAAGGTAAAAGTTACGAAAGTGCATTTTTGTTCATTTATCTTTATTCCCCATAACTTTTCCCATTTCTCAACTTGGGTTACGTGTTGTTGCAATTACTGAGAAAAGCGGTATCGTCAGCAAATGTAGACGTGTGCGTAAAACTTTTTGTTGGCATATCTGCCGTGTAAAGCAAGTACAAAATTGGACCTGGTATACTCCCTTGAGGTACACCAGCCCCTATTGGTTGAGAAGAACTTATTTGGCTTCCCTCTTTGATCATAAATTGTCGACCGGTTATGTATTTTTCTAAAAGGTTGAAAATATTAGCTGGAAGGTTGAGCTTTAGTTTGTTTAAAAGGCCTTCATGCCATACTTTGTCGAAAGCTTGTGAGACATCGATAAAAAGCCCGGAGCAGTACTTCTTTTCCTCAAAGGCTTTTCTTATAACCTGTACCAACCTGTGAGTTTGTTCGATGGTACTATTTTGACTTCTAAAACCGAATTGGTGATTTGGAATGCAGTTGTTGTCATTCAGGATCGGATTTAGCTTGTTTTTTGAACAGTTTTTCGAACAATTTTGACATTTCTTAAGTTAGTGCTAAAAATTTGTTTCTCACTTTTATTTTTTACTTTGTTTAATTTAATTATCACCAACACTTTAGTTTGTTCGTATATAACTTTGCGTATTTCTTTTAAAATTTTATTTTAACCTTTTGCTGTTTTTCTTGACTTGTTAAGCTTTGACACACGACTGATCTTATGTGTGAGGTTGCCACTGAAACTTAATATGCGGGGGGGGGGGGGAATGCATTATTTGTATTTTTGATTTCACTATTGCGAAAACTTTGCTTTAATTTGAATTCGCTGACTCCACGATGATAGTGTTTCCACTCAAGATTCTACTTTGTTTTTTTAATGCCACAAAAAAATACTGAATTCATTGTACATACCAATATTTTCCTCCAGCAATACTTATCCACAAAGTGTAAGTTAACACGCGCTACATTTATTTTCACTTTTTTGCTTTGCTACTTTTTGTGTAATTCAATAACACAAACAAATTGCAGACATTAGGTAAGCAATTTTATTTTTACAAATAACAGAAGAATAAACCGTAGATACTAAATTAAATTAAGCAATTCTTTCCAAAGAATAAAAAAATTGCAACGCTTGCATTAAAGTTGTTACAAAATTATTAAAAGTAATAAAAATTGTAAAACTAAATTTTAGTCTTAATCTTAAATCCAAATAAAGCAGAGCATTAGCTCTTACCTTTTTTTAAAAACCAAATAAAATATCTAAATTTGAAACTGGCGCCCGAGCAGGGACAGTCGCGAAAAAGTAAAAGTGAAAATACAAAAATCCCCAAAATAGTGGCAGTGTTTCGCGTTATCATAAAACAGTGTCTGTGAAAGGAAGAAACTAAAATTGACTTCCCGACGGCATCAATCCTATTTTTTCCGACTGGTCATACAGGCTCCAAGAAGACTCGGGCTCTCTAGTGTCCGTCCGGAGACCGCCTCGCATTGAAGTGTTGTAGCAGGAGCCGTAGTAGGTTTAGCCGACCAAAAAGGAACTGATCCGTGCAGCCAGCGAGGGACGAGTAGTTCAATGCTACTCTTACTGTAAGTCATGGTAATTAACTAAGTATATTAAGAGAAATTAAACCCTTTTTAAGTAAATTAAAATAATAGAAATAATATTTGGAAGAAATTAAATAAAAAGTGAGATGTGCATCTAAAATACTTTAATTAATCTTTGAAGCACGGAAATTCGCAAATGTACGGAAAACGTGTAAATAAGTCACACTAAGGAAAAACTTTAGTTTTAATTTTTAAATTAGATGAGATTCAAACCGAAAATAATTAAAGGAAAATATTTAATCAACAAAAAAATTAAGTGTATTAAAAATAATTTAAAAATAGAAAGAAAATGGGTCTCATGCATAAAAGTGAGCTTGAGCTCGGACTCGATTTTTTTAATAAAAGGTGCTTGTCGTATGCATAATAAAATTTGATGTTTTTGCTTTTACTCACTGCTCACGTTTGATCTCGTCTTGCTTAGTTTGAAGTAAGTTAGATGAGCTTGTGCTCATTTTCATATGCATAAAAACAAGCTTTTGCTTTATTTTGTGAGCTCTTGCTCAAATTTTGTTGAGCATGCCTTTTAGTTGACTCGCGTACACTAAAAAGGAATCATGGCCAAATATTTTGTGCCACAAAGAAATACAAAATACTACCAACAGTGTAACACAAATTTAGCAGGTGAGGATAAAAAATTATACAGGTTTGTATTTTTAATTATTAACTTTTTATATAATTAATAATTAAATGATAAATACATAGGTTTGATGATAGTAGCATCTGCTGGTTGGCTAATTACTTTTTTGAGGAGTCAGAAGAAACACGTGGTGGTGCCCTCAGCAACATTGATAAAATTCGACTGTATTTAAGATTTTGTGCAGATGTTGAAGTCCATCAATCAACTGTGTCGCGAACTATTGCGGAAGTTGCGAAACTTATATCTGCCAAAGCAAGCGAGTGAATAAAATTTCCGAAAGATGCAGATAAAATAAAAGATGCTCAAATTAAATTTTTTATGCGACATTTCATGTTAGCTTTTTTTTATTATATTTTTCTCCGTTAATTCAATGGCAAATTTTTCCTTAATTTCTGTTACACATGTTTCTATTGTTTTTTTTTTTATTTTTAATGCTTGGTAATTGACCCTTTTCTAGTAAATATTTGTTTTGTTTTAGCTTTTCTACTAACAATTTAGAAATGTCAGTTTCTATTTTATTATTATTATATGATTCTACTTCACTTTCACTTGACGACATGTTTGCACTTCAATAACAATTATACGTTTGATTTCCATTTGCTCAAGTAATTGCAATTGGTTTGAACTCATTTTTATGCATACGAAATTTAGCAAAAGCTGTTGCTGTTTGATTGAACTCGACTTACGAGCAATTGCTCACATGCCTCAACTCAGCGGTTTTACTCGTTTTTATGCATGAGACCCAATAACTTAAATAATTTTCGATATCAAGAGAAAATTTAAACTTAAGTTTAAAACCGAAAATAATCGGAAATAATTTGAGGAAAAATAACTTAAACAATTTGAAGAAAATAATTTTGACATTTCCGTTATCTTACTTCTCCCGAATTATAAAGCGTAATTAATCATAGTTTGCTATAGTTAATAATCCAACTGCGAAAATGAGTAAACCAAATAATCTAGTAAGACCACCGGTTTTAGTTGAAAACCCTCAGAATCTAAATCCCCAACATGCTCAAAATGAAGAAAATAGGGACATATTTAGGCAAATAACAGATGTGGTCAATAGAATTTTGGATGACAGGCTAACAACCAGGAACGTTGTCGAGATAGACGAACCTGTTAACGTAGGACCCCAAGGTATTGGTGAACTCGAAAAAATTCCTGACGTTGTGCGTTCTTTGCGAGATTTTGCAGGGGATTCAGGTGAATTCGGATCCTGGAAAAAAGTGTAGATAGAATTCTAAAAGTGTATGAACCAATACAAGGCTCACATAAATACTTTGGTATCTTAAACATTATACGAAACAAAATTACAGGCCAAGCAGACATTGTGTTGGAACCCTACAGCACACCCTTAAATTGGACCGCGATTTCACGTTGTCTCACAACGCATTACGGCGACAAAAGAGACCTAGGTACTTTAGAGTATCAAATAGCCTCACTGACTCAGGGCAATCTAAACATACATGAATATTATCAGAAGGTTTATTCAAATCTCTCTCTGATCCTAAACAAAATTTCTTGTTTATAAGCCGGATCGAAATCCCGAAAACTTCTGATAGACACGTATAGGAACAAAGCGTTGGATACCTTCGTTAGGGGTCTCAATGGTGACCTTCCAAAACTCCTAGGGATAAGACACCCAGCAGACCTTCCAGAGGCTCTACAATTATGCCTCAAGCTGGAAAATCAAACCTATCGAGCAAATATTGCCAGCAGACATAACTATAGGAAACCTCCTTTAAATCTGCAAAAGAATTTCTCCCCACAGCACCACGCCGCACCGAAACCATTTTACCTACACCCTACTCATTGCAATGCAGAGACAAACGCCCTTACCCTTTTATAACCCACCTCAACAACAATGTTATTGGAAAAGACCCCAGAATTTTTTCCCACAACAACAAAACTTCAATTCTCAACCTCGACTACAACTACCACCTAGACCTTTTGCACCAAAGCCCATGCCAAGACCTGAACCAATGGACCTAGACCAGAGCATGCAGTCAAGAAGAGTCAATTACATGAATAGGCTACCACAAAACCTGGCATTTGAAGGAAAAAGGCCCCCACCTCCCAGCAAAATATAGGAAAAAGACAACGAAACTTTAACAAAGAAGCTGAACAATGCGACAATACTGTATACCAACAAGACTTGGAATATGTAAACCAACACGACGAAATTGGACAGGATAATTACGACGTACAAGAAACTCTCGAACAGTACGGTACAGACGACAATTCTACAGAGGATTTTTCAGACATCCATTTTTTAGGCTAGCAAACTCCTCACTCCCATATTTTGAATGTAAAACGAAGGAAGGAGGAACTTTAAAAATATTGATCGACACGGGTTCAAACTGCAATTATATGCAACCCTCAATTGTGCCCAATTCTCTCCCAAACGACCAACCCTTTTTCGCTAACACAATAGCCGGAAAAATAAAAATTACGCACCACACCAATGTTAATTTATTCGGAATACTCGATCTCAAAATTAAATTGTTTTTGTTACCTTCCCTAAAACCATTCCACGGCATCCTAGGCAATGACAGCCTTAAGCAACTTTCGGCAGTAATCCACACAAAATACAACTATATGACGATACAAGGTAGAGTCAGGATTAAAATAAAACAGCATACCATACAATCAATTAACACAATAGACATACGGACTGACCACCTAAATGACAGACAGAAGGCCACACTTAATGCAATTGCGAAAAATTTTCTCAAACTTTTTGCCGAACCTGAAGAAAGACTGACCTATACTTCGAAAGTACAAGGAAGCATAAGGACGTCTACAGATACACCCATATACACCAAATTTTATCCGTACCCAATGTCATTAAAAGTGGAAGTAGAGAAACAAATCAAAGACTTGCTACAGAATGGTATAATAAGACCTTCAAGGTCTCCATACAATTCACCTGTATGGATAGTACCAAAAAAACCAGACGCGGCTGGGGAAAAGAAATATCGTATGGTAATTGATTACAGGAAATTGAACTTGGTGTAACTATATCGGACAGATATCCTATACCCGAAATAAATGGAGTACTTGCACACCTAGGAAGAAATAAATACTTCTCAGGACTCGATTTAAAAAGTGGCTTCCACCAGATTCCCCTAAGGGAATCGGATATAGAGAAGACAGCTTTTTCGGTAAATCACGCTAAATACGAATTTACCCGGCTACCTTTTGGTCTCAAGAACGCTCCTTCAATTTTTCAAAGAGCTCTTGACGACATTTTAAGGAGCCACATAGGAAAGAGATGTTACGTCTACATCGACGACATCGTGATATTTAGTATGGATCAGGAAACCCACTTTAATGACATCCGACAAATCTTCGACACGTAAGAAAAGGCAAATCTAAAAATACAACTTGACAAATGTCAATTCCTAAAAACAAAAGTGGAATTTTTAGGTTTTATAATATCCGAAAATGGCCTCAAAACAAATCCACAGAAAATAGACGCAATAGCAAATTTTCCAGTACATCAAACCTTAAAGGAACTTCGATCTTTTTAAGGACTTTCAGGGTATTACCGCCGCTTCATCAAGGACTATGCGAAGCTCGCGAAACCCCTTACAGTCCTTTTAAGGGGGGAAGGCGGACGAGTGTCCAAAAATCAATCAAGAAAAGTCACGATAACCTTGAATAAAGACGCCATAGATTCCTTCGAGAAACTTAAACGATTGCTCATTGGAAAAGACATAATGCTTGCATACCCCGACTATTCCAAAGAATTTGTGCCAAAAACAGATGCCTCCAACTACGCAATTGGAGCTGTATTATCGCAAAACGACAAGCCAATAACTTTCATCTCGAGAACTCTTTCTAAAGCCGAAGAGCATTACGCTGCAAATGAAAAGGAAATGATAGCGATAGTATGGTCGCTAAATTCCTTCAGAAACTACCTTTACGGTTCTGTGAAGGTTAAAATTATTACAGACCATCAACCATCACTTTCGCTCTAAGCAACAAAAACCACAATAGCAAAATGAAAAGGTGGAAGGCTAGATTAGAGGAGTATCACTACGAGCTAATCTATAATAATAATCTTATCCCAGCGGTAGAAGGACCTATTAATGCATTTAAGAACCAAATTTGGCTCCTAAATGGCAACGAATATAGTTACCAATTCAAAATACCCTTCCCTACATATCATAGACACATTTTTTATCAACAAGATTACGATGAACAAAATCTAATTTCAATTTTTAAACGTTATTTAAATCCCTCAGTAATAAACGGACTTTTTACCTCAGAGACAATCGTGGGGAGAATTCAACAAATATACCCCCTTCATTTTTCTAAATTCAAAATACGTTTTACCCAAACCAAAGTCGAAGACCTTACAGACAAAGACAGACAGGAAACAGAAATTCTGGAAGAACACAGACGCGCCCATAGAAATGCCCAGGAAAATAAAATCCAATTATTACAAAAATTTTACTTTCCACAAATGAGTGCTAAAATAGCAAATGTAGTCAGGCAATATAAAATTTGCAAAGAAAATAAATACGACCGTCACTCAAATAAGCCAAAGTTACTTGAAATTCCCATTCCGAAATATCCCGGTGAAATAGTGCATATTGACATTTATAACACAGAGAAAAATTTAAATCTCACTGCAGTCGACAAATTCTCTAAATATGCCCAAGTTAGAGTAATACAAAGCAGAGCTTCAGAAGATATTAGGGAATCTCTGAGACAGATAGCTTTTGCATTTGGCATACCCAAAATGATAGTAGTAGACAACGAAAAAGCACTAAACTCAGCCTCCATATGTTTTATGTTGGAAGATCAACTTGGAATAGAAATCTACAAGACACCTCCTTACGCAAGTACAGTAAAGGGGCAAGTAAAACGTTTCCATTCAACCCTCTCAGAAATTATGCGCTGCCTAAAGGCGGAACGAATCCATAGATCATTCCTAGAAATTTTGGACAGATCGGTATACGAATACAATTGCACAGTCCACTCAACAACAGGGAAGAAACCGATAGAAATATTTTTTGGACGCAGAGTCTCTACAAATCCTGACCAGTACGAAAAGGCTCGGCAGGAAAACATCGAAGCACAGAAGCGAAGTACTTAGAAGTGCACAATCGGAAGAGGACTCCAATGAAAACATATTTGCCAGGTGATATTATTTACGTGCGAATAAATAAAAGACTAGGCTCAAAACTTACTACCAGGTACAAAAAAGACAAATCTAGTGTAGTTATAACGGAAAAAGGCCGAACCATACACAAAAGTTATATTAGAACTTAACTCATTTGTTACTTTCAGACTAATAATACCACTCGCCAGTGGCGAATTCCGTATCCTTGATTATTCAAATTCACAACTGGCAACCTTCAATACAGGATGGACCAAAATTCAAACTGGGACCTAAAAAATTATACATACAATAGACATAGACGAATACCAAAGGATTTTGGACAAACTTAACTCCACGGTAAGATACAAAATAGCTTCTAGCAATCCCTTGCTCCCCTTCCTGTACCATGAAATAACCAAACTACAAAGTTTCTTAAGTAGACTAAGGCCAAAGGTAAATAAAAGATCCATAAGCAAAATTGGTACTGCATGGAAATGGCTCACAGGGAGCTTAGATCACGAAGATCTCGTTATGTTGGAAAACCATATAAATAACTTACTTGAAAATAACAATAACCAATTAATAATAAATAGAGCAATGAGCGAAAGAATAAATAATATAACGGAAGTGTCAAATAAAATACTGAAAATGTTAAAAGATAGGGAAGATGTTCAGCATGACATTGCTGTAAACATTAAATTTAAGCTGCAATTAATAAGAGATGAAATCATAAATATCAATTATGCAATACATTGGGCCAAAGTTGGCATTGTAAACTCATATATATTTTCTAATGTTGAAATGAACCTAATAAAAGAAATTATCGAGAAAAATAATATTCCATTTACTAATATAGAAGAGGCATTTGAATTCAGTAATGTTAAGATAGCTTCTAGTAATTCTAAGATTTTGTACTTAATTGAAATTCCAATAACTGATAACAATTTATGTGAATCACTGTTGATAAAAGCAATAAAGAAAAGAAATATATTATATAAAATACCATTTGAAAAAATTATACGATGTAAAAACAAAATCTTTGAAAAGAAAAGCAAATGTAAAGAATATAATCAAATTAAAATTTGTACAAAGGGAAATATTGTAGACATCAGCAACTCCACATGCATTCCTCACCTACTGAAAAGCCGACCACCTAACTCCATCACGAATAACAACCAACACATTCCCACTGTCCAAGAAGTCCTTCCAGGAATAATACTTTTAAATCAATTTAACGACACCGTTTGCATCGACAGAGAAAAAATTAACTTAACTGGATTATTAGCAATCCAGTACCATAACTCCACAATTAAAAAAAACGACCAAACATTTTTGTCTAATAAAATCTCTAGCGGTAAGCCCCTTCCTGCAGTTCTACAACCAAATGCAACACTTACGGCCGAAGAAGAATTGCTAAGCCTGGAAATGATGAAAGAACTTCACCTAAAAAACATAAACTATATCGAAACTTTAAAAGGTAAAGGGTTAACAGCATCAATAGTTAATTTTGGGATATCTGGTATAACTTTAATCCTAATGGCAATCGGGATAGTAAGACTAACTTCAACAAAAGGCCCAAAGCTAATGGTCAAACACGTCACTAAAGATTTCGAAAAGGCCTCATTACAAGAGGTAACAATTTCAACAACCCCAACCATCTCCTCGAGTGGACCAAACAATCTCTCATCATCTTGCTCAGACGAACGAGGACGTTCGTTTTTAAATGTGGAGGTGTTAACACGCGCTACATTTATTTTCTCTTTTTTGCTTTTGCTACTTTTTGTGTAATTCAATAACACAAACAAATTGCAGACATTAGGTAAGCAATTTTATTTTTACAAATAACAGAACAATAAACCGTAGATACTAAATTAAGCAATTCTTTCCAAAGAATAAAAAATTGCAACGCTTGCATTAAAGTTGTTACAAAATTATTATAAGTAATAAAATTGTAAAACTAAATTTTAGTCTTAATCTTGAATCCAAATAAAGCAGAGCATTAGCTCTTACCTTTTTTTAAAAACCAAAAAAAAATATCTGAATTTGAAACTTGTATAAGATGTTACTTTCTCTTAGGGGAATACTTTTGATGACCCAAACTGTCTTGTTACGGGATACTTACTAAAGGCGGTGGCACATAGTATCCGTCGTACGTCATACTTCGCCTTTTTTAACTGACAGCTAAGTTGAAAAACATGTTTTATTATGAACAATGTCACATTCAGTACGTCTCCTTCAACACAATGTACTAAAGTTGGGCAACTTTTAACGTACGTCAAGTACAGCTGGTTCATAACCTTAATTTTGATTAGTTGTTTTTGCACGCAGCCATAAACAATATAAAAAATCAGCTGATTTAACATCAGTTATAAAGGATTCTATGTGCTAACCTCTTGCATTGTTACGTTAATGTCAGTTAAAAAAGGCAACGCTGGAAGTACGACGGATTCTATGTGCCACCGCCTTAAGTATTGGCCACAATGTCTTCCTTCAACTGTGTTGACAGATGGAGCCTTTAACAAATTAATTTAGACCTTTTGTCTGATGTGTGCTGAGGGTGCAGCCAATACGTATTATGTGTCATCCCATTGGTGTGTTTTTATCAATAGACCACTTGTCTATGATTTTATCCAGTCCTGACTACTTCCAGGACTCCTCGAAGGACCAAATGTTGCTTGAAGCACTTTTATTAGCAATAGAATTGGGTTGAAAATAAAACTAAAACTTTCCTTTGTGTTACAGAAAATTTATCTGCCTTTATTGGCGGTTCATTAACAACTTGATTTAAAGAAACTTAAAATGTAAGTAACCAGCTATATAAGGTATTCATTTCTAGCGGTATATATAAAGATATATGTATGTATATGTTCATATATATATATATATATATATATATATATATATATATATATATATATGCATATATAAAGGTGTATTTAACAAAAAAAATATAAAAAACGAAAGTTAACGGGGTTAGTTTAACTAACAGAGGTTTCTTTTTGTACATAAAATATTATTTAAATAAGTAAGAGGAAAGTACATTAAGATACATACATACATATTCGAAAATAAAAAATAGGAATTTTTATTAGGGCGTTGAACTCGGTTCAACACACGGGTAGTATCAGCGTTTTGTAGAGAGTGATTTTTTTTTGTCGGGAGGTGGCCTTACTTTTAAACTGCTGTTGTAGTCATAGGTCTGTGGGATGCGATGAATGCTGGCAGATGACGCGGTGGAATAATCCCTTTGCTACTCGTCGGCCTGGGGGCTGGGTAGTGCCAAAACCATATCCACTAACTACAGCATAATTTCTCTTGTCCGTCATTCAGTCCATCAGTCAGTCTGCCATTTACTCCATCATACAATCTGTCATTCAGTTAGCCATTCATGTCATTTAAGCCACCATTCAGTCCGTCATTCAACTCATCATTCAGTCCATCATTTAGTAAATCACTCAGTCCGTTTTCTTAGACCGTCCTTGGTCTGACCTTTACCCTCGCCTCCTGCGATATATGTACACACCCGCAGCCATGAACCATCTCAAAGGCCAACTCAACGAGACCGGTTCCCAATTACCAAGATATTGTCCAAATCAGTCTTAAGTCCTATTGTCCATCACAACATTTGTTTTTGTATTTCGTATTACATACCTCAGCATCACCTAAATTTACTAACTTAGACCTTCATAGTGTCTTACAAACTCTCAAAAAAAAATCAAAAGTCTTACGCAAATTTCTGACCAATTTCAAATGTAACTTTATAAAAGGTATACATAATCATTACCTCCATGTGAACAATAATATATAAAGTAAACAAACTAAAAGAAATTTCATTTGCTTGTGGGTTTATTACAAGTAAATAGATACAAAATAGTTAAATGACTTTTAAACATAATCAATTTAATTATTTTTCAATTCAATTGTTATTATTTTTAATATTAAATTTAATGTTTAGTTATAAAAACAAATAGAAATTGTAAGTTTTAAACTAAAGAAAACAAAAGAAGAGAAAGAAATAATGTTTATAAAAAAAGAAAAATAGAAATTATGAGAACTAATCAAAACTTATTTTTAAAACTTACCACTATTTACGAGGAAATTTAATGTTGGCGCCAGCATTAATCCGTAATAAGCTTGAAAAATAAAAAATTCAAAAAAACATATGGTATCTTAATGGGTCAATTCTCGCATCAAAAAATTGCTAATAATTTTTGTATAACTTTTTTGATTCTTTTCTTTCATTGCACGATTTTTCGTAAACAATAAAAACCAGTATTACCATACTTTTTCTATAATGTTAGTGTTAACGAATCAAAAGATGGTGAAACGCAAAACACTAAACGTATGTTAAATAGTTCCGGTTAACGATATCGGCGGTTTGTTAATGATCCTGTTAAACTAAAATAACCACAGATTGTAAAAAGGGCCTTTAGTATTTTGTTTTAACCGCGTTGAATTTTTGCTCTGTTGGGGGCGAAAGCATTGCCCCATGATTGTTTCCCGTAGCACAAAATTGGTTTCAAAATTGAGTTGTAGAGTGGAAGTTTACAACCAAGACGTCACACAGAGTTTCTACCACTTAGCCAGTGGATTTTGGCCGTTTTAAGTTTCATTTGGGTCAACTTCGCATCTATATGTGACTTTAAAGTGAGACGGTGATCCAGGCGAATGCCAGATATCTCGTCTCAATTCGTTGAGGCACCGTATGGTTGTTAATAAGAACTGGGGGCACGTTTTCTTGCGTAAAGTAAAAGTAACGTGGGTGCATTTTTGTTCATTTATTTCAATACCCCATAACATTTCCCATTTCTCTACTTGGGTTACGTGATGTTGCAGTTGTTTAGAGGCCTTTATGATTACTGAAAAAGGCGGTATAACAGCAAATGTCGATCTGCTGGTTAGACTGTTTGTGGGCATGTCTGATATATAAAGCAAATACAGAATTGGACCTAATATAGTCCCTTAAGGTACCCCCGCCACTTTTGCTTGAGGACAACTTAAGCAGTTTTCTTCTTTTATCATAAACTGTTGGCCAATTATATACACGCAAAGAAAAAATATGGTTGAGGCAACCATAATCTAAGAGCATCATACTATGATTAGGATATATGATTGTAGCCAAACAAAATAATAAATTGTTTTATTACACTTTTTAACAATTGATTTATAATTTTTTATATTTTGACAGCTCCGTGTAAAATTCTTTAGTAACACATAATACACAACAAGAAGAAGAATGCTGCAAAACAAAAAATGATCAAAGCTTAAACATTATTTGATTTCTTTACGACCATATTGTTGTTGCGTCCGTCATAACTTGTTTATTTGAAGGCTTTAATGCTAAAAATATCATACTATTTTTGCCAACAAATCATTATTTGTTTGCCAAAGCGAGTTTCTTATTCTTTTTCTTTCTTTTTTCTTATTTGCCGGCAATCATATTAGAGATTTCATTTGAGGTAGTCATATAATGATTATAAGTTATCATATACTTGGTTGTCGTGATAAATAGACGTTCAATTGGCTTACGCCAATCAAACTTGATTGCAGTGGAAAACATTATGACTGTCGTGATCATGCTCAACCATGTTTTTTCTCTGCGTGTACTTTTTCAAAAGGTTAAAGATATTTAGTGGTAAGCTCAGCTTTAGCTTGCTTAACAGGCCTTCATGCCAAACTTTGTCAAAGGCTTAAAGACATCAATAAAAAGCGCGGAGCAGTACCTCTTTTCCTCAAAGGCTTTTCTTATTACCTGTGCAAATCTGTGGGCTTGTTCGATGGTATTATGTTGACTCTAAAATCCAAATTAGTGATTTGGAATACAGTAACTGTCATTCAATATCGGGGTTCGAAAATTTTTTTCCAGACTTAGGAATCACCTTTCTAAGGCAACTTTATATAATTGCGAAAAATGTTCAAACCATAATATGGCGTTAAAAAAAGAGTAATTCTTTAGCTTTTCAAAGCAGCTCTTAACAAATTTTGTATCTTATTCCATCAAAGCCATTAGCTTTCTCTTAGAATTTAAATAATCGAAAGCCTCTACGCCCGCGCACTGTGGAGCATTCTACGAGAAGGTGGCCAAAAATCCCTTTTTTTATGGTCACCGATTGAAAAATTTTAAAGTTCATTTGAATGTAGACACTAGTGTATCTCGTGAGCCAAAAAATTTAAACTTTATTTCTTATATATTTTAAAGAGAACAGGGTGATTCAAAATGGACATTCTCAGCATTTTGCTAAAATAGGAAATTTTCTAGTAAGATTTTGATTTTTAAACTTCTATAACTTTTTGCTTTTAAAAGATTTTCATACGAAATAAATTGTCTTTAATTTTATAATTTGTTAGCTATGAGTACAAGAAAAATAAATTGTTTATGCTGTTTAGAAAAAATTTTGTTCTTTTTTTTAAGGTCCAAATTTAACTAAATTCCCATTTATAATAGAGCATAACTTCTAGAGAACATAAGAGAACAAAAAGAAATTAGCACTATGTAGTAGATAAAACTCTCCTCTATACCTCTTTACCCCATTGTATACACGGGACGATCCGACCGTGAGCACCAGACCAATTTTTGTGATACAAGGTCAATTTTTTTTGCAAAATCTGAGTAAAAGAGCTAAACAAATTTTTTTTTGTAATGTGTTTTTTTTAAGTATTTTAATCTGTTTATCAAATTGCTTTAATGAGAGACGGTTTTTAGATGGATATATAGGTGTATATTTACAACTGCACACAATAACAAACATGTCTCAACTAATTATGGTAAACACCATTGATATGTAACAAGCGTTCTTGCAGGAAGAAGCACACAATCAGAAAGGATACCGCAATTAGCCAAAAATTATAGACTTCTTAGCAAGTAAACTACTTTTGTGAGTATGTAATTTTTAAGTTATTAAAACAATAAACATATAGGGTATGAATTATCTTGTGCGTGAAATGTTTTGTAAACCATTAAAAATTGATATGGAAATTCCTGGAAAAAATACTGTGTGAATGTCTATTGTTTGTGTTGTGGTTTTCCCACCCTTCGTATGAGCGCATGGGATAGTGATGCTTCCTGTCTGCAGCGTTACCGTTTTTGCGACTAAAGTGACATTTTGACCCTTTTTTTAGAAATCTCCTTTTGCCACTTTTTTTTTTTTAATGATTTTTTTGTGTCCCTTTTTAAAAATTTTCAAGGGTAACGCTGCCTGTCTACAGTATTTTTTTGTCAAGTAAGAGTATTCAAAGTAATGTCAAAGTAATCATAATAATTTGAACAATGGCTAAGTACACTTATAGAGATCTCGCTGATATTTTCTTTCAACAAAATGAAGTGCGCAATGTGGAATTGCATATACTAAGCAATCAATTTTTTAAAATATGCAATACAGATAAAATTTAACTATACACACAAAAAATTCAATATTTTGCAAAGGTATTGAAAAAAATGTACGTTGTATGTACGAACGTCACCATGAATAATTGTAATTGTGAAATTTTTCTAGTATTGTACTCTCTAAAAAATATGTTATCCTAGTTCCCTTTTTTCCTGAGCCTCCTCTGATAGATCTCAAAGTGGCATCATATGATATTTAATGATATCTTCTCCATGATAAAGGATTTTGTGAACTGTTGCAGACATATTTCTCCATGGGTAGTTGGCTGTATATATATTTTTGCAGTTTCCTTAGCATAATCTCCAAATTGTTTAGAGTCGATTTCTTTATTACACGCAAGTACTTCTAGGATTATTTTAAATCTGAAAATAAGGTTTAAATCCACTCCAGTTATTTCAAATGCTGTTTCTAGTTCTTAAAAGAATCTTCGTGCGATATTGCCATCATTTGTATTGCCTGACCCTTGTTTTGGTTGATCTAAAATCAATCCAATTTTGCGATATTCATCTTGAACATGTTTCTTCTTTGAACTTCTTAACTCTTTGACTCTCCTGAAGACCCGAAAACCAAATCATAACTGATTTTTAGTATATGTTCCATAAGTCGTATTCTTGCATGTAGTGGTGATAATCCAAATTTATATGCATCGGTATTATCTGATGATTTTGTCGAAACTTGGTTTAATTGGGTTGATGTTGCTTGGCATATAATGCAGCTGAATGCAGCCTTCGTGTTAGTCATATTCTGACCTACTTTTCCATCTATCATTGTAAGGACTGATTGGTAGCTTACTTCAATTTGCTGCCCATTTAACTGTAATTGTAATTGCTGTAGTGTTGCAATTTGGCCCTTGATATCACCAATTTCTTTGTTAATGGCATCACGAGTTTCTTTTTCGAATTCAAATTTGATTGGCCTGCAGTATTTCGTAGAAGATGGTGTCTCATTTTTTCAAATATCCATTGTTTGCTTTGTACTAGTCGAAGGCTCTGAATCTTCCAAAATCTTTTTCAATCGCAACGGTCCAAATGATACCATGAACATCTGAGTCCGAAATATTTTTACATACAAGTTGTTTGCATTGTTTTCGTCCCGAAGAACCATCACAACCCCATTTGCAAAAGAATTTATTTAACGCATTTCCTGGTATTGATTATAGCCAGGGCTGTCAGTTATGGCGATTTTACGCCAAATGTGGCGATTTTTTAGTGCTCTTGGCTATTAAAATTTATGCTTGACGCCATGCCGATATTGTTGGCGATTATTTTAACAAACGGCAAAGTTTTTGAACTAGCTAAAGAAATGATAAACATATTTAATACTAATAATATGTATGTAACCCGAAATGGCACAGATAAAACTGAAGTTTATTACTTACTAAATGCATCTTTTAAATTTCTTAAAATAAAACAAAAAAACGTTTTTTTAACTTTCTATACATACATTGAAAAACTATACTCAAGGTAATATTAATATAACTCGTAAATTACTCCTTTTTGAATAAAAATAACCTTGTTTGCCACAGATTTGCTTTAAACGATGTTACATACAAAATTACTAAAAAAACCAATGCTGCATTTAGTTCGCGTTTTATCCTAATCAAAGTTTTTAATATTTAACAACATGTTACATAACAAAGTAACATTTATTAATTCTTCTTTGAACTTCTTGGTGTACAAAAAAATTTAATTTTTAATGTTATTTAATAGTTATTTCTTTTTATTTAATAAAAAAAAAACATTAATATTTCATATGTTTATTTAAGTAAAATAATTTTTGAGTTTTTTTTTCGTAAAAACCAGTAGATTTTTATTATGGCGAATTTTTTTGTTTTTAAACTCAAAAAAATATTTTTTGGCGATTTATGGCGATTTTTGATAACCGGTCTGGCGATGGACCCTGAATAAAAACTGACAGCCCTGATTATAGCAAGCGTTCGGCTGTGTGATCGAGAAGAGACTGCAGTTGTGCCTCTGCCGAAATTGGTGTGATTGTAATAGTGTCCTTTGATGGCAAACAGTCCATTTTAGCAGCGGTTATGTAATGATATGCTGGATAGATGTTTGAGTCCTTTGCAATCGAACGCAATTTGAGCTTAATATATTGCTATTTCGTTAATTTCAAATCCAGAAATAAGGCCAATGCCTCCTCATTTGTGTACTGTTTTGCATTGCTTGGAGTTGGTATACTTTTAGGAATTCGTTTCATTTTCACTGGGACAGCTTTAATTACTTTTTCAATGATATCCACTTTTGTTAATTTGTAGAGTGACACCGGCAAAAACTAATAGGATCTAAGACCTCCTTTTTCTCCTCCCCGTAAACACTTACTTCCACGAACTACCCTCGAACCTTTACAAATTGGTTCTGTGATCGTAATTGATGTAGGAAAGATTCTTTTATATTTATACAACCAATTGCATCGTTAACATCTTTAAGTTTCCGCCTCTTAGATCTATCGCTGCCGTTGTCCAATGATTTGTGTGGTCTTCCAATCTTATCTTGCTTTGCTGTTTCTGCAGCGACAGTAAGTTGGCCTTCTAACCACTTTTCACTTTTTATATAAAACTTATGTTTACTGTAGCTAAATTCTTTGTAGCGTTTTTTTAGTACTTAAACAAAATTAGATGTTTGCTTTTGTATTTCGGAGCTACACGAATTTAAGTTTAATTTTATTTTAACGTAACTGAGAACATTTGTTGTTATTTCTAAAATACTCTTCGGCCAGTTCTTTATAACTAAAGCTCTTCATATTTTTCTGAATATTTTTATTTGTGTCTGTTATGTTTTATCACTTGCAAATATACGTCCGTAAGCGTAAAGGATTAACTTATTATTGAGTAATCCCTTACCCAATCCGTAGTTTTATACATTTTTAGAAGCATGCTATTCACACATTGATCTTCAATTTCATAGCAGGTGGTACTTAAATAAAACAAAAATCACTTGTTTTGCAGACCTTAACATCAGGTAAAACTAATTAGTATCTCGCCAATATGGGGTTTAATGCCGCGATTATTATTATAAAATTGTTTATGACTTTGGTTGACCCTAACAGTTAATAACAGGTATATTAGAAAGAGATCATATGTTTACTGTAGAACCTATTGTGATATTTTTATGACTTATTTTTTTGCTGATCAAAACAAAGCCAAAAAACCCTTTCGCAGGTATTACATTTAATTTTTTTAGTTTTACGTGGTCCAAAGTAAAAAAAAAAACCTAAACCTTTAGGCGAAAAGGTGAAAATTTAATAGACCATTGTATACGAGTAATTTTAGGGCTGTTTTAATTATCGTAATATGAATTTTTTAAGAGTAATTTCTTTAAAATTAAAAAAGGGTTCTACCCGCGGGTCGTGGCGGGTGCAAAAGTATATATGTATAGGGTTAAAGAAGACACTGTCACCTTTCTTCGGGTGGTATGCGTTTCTTATTCCCTTTTGTACCCTAGATGTTCTATTCCACTAAAGCTTATATTTAAGAAAAATTCGACTTTTGGCCAATGAAAAATGATTTTCAGCCACTGTGCAGGTGTGTTCATTTACAGAAAATTATCACTTATTTTCGATAATTATCACAAGTAAGTGTTCACGTACACAAAAAATTAGCAGCTAGAGAGCCAAAAAAGAGCGTAATATGTTTAGAAACAAAAATGTTTCTGATAATTTCTGCTAGTAAAAATTTTACTATCAGAAATTATTCAAACTGTCTTTCTGTCATTATGCTTTGAAAAAAAATTTAAGTTTTAAATTTTTATAAGTTTACAATAACAAAATACATTTGCTTGCAAGTTTTGACTGTAAAAGTGTTCATTTACTTTTAAATTTTTTTAAGAGCAATTTTGATAATATTTCTTTTTACTCTCTCGTTGCTAGTAATTACTGGAAAGTTATTGAACACAACTATTGTAGATAAAACTATATAGGTCGACAGATAACAATAATTTTTAAATAAATTTTAAAGAATTTTTTAGATTTAAAATGGCGTAACAAATATCTGAGTCTTACATGCTTCAGGAAAACAGTTGTAAAAAAATCATTTTTTGGAGTATGAGATTGAAATTTTTTTCTGTAGTAACTAACTATATTTGCAACTAACTGTGGAAAATTTTTTTAGTAATTTCTATTTTATTAGTATTTCTTCTTGGTTTGAAAAATGCTTATTATTCACTTAAGCTTTAAAATTTTTTAACTTTGATGGAAAATTAAAAAAAAAAGAAAAATATGGTCTATGGGTTTTTTTCTGTTTTCAAAAATCGATACTGTTTTCTAATAACTACAAGAAAAAAAATTTTAAAAATTTAACCACAACTTTAAAAAAAAATATATTTTTAAAAATGGCTATTTTCGTGATTTTTTCTCAAATTTCGACAGTTTTCTAAGGTTTAAAAGAAAAAAACTACAAATACTGTAAAATATAAATTCAAATAAATAGTGTTTAATAAAAAAACAGCAAAATTAGTTAAGTTTTTGCGTTTGTATGTATTTTACGCTATAAAATGACACTAAAATCCCAAATTACCTTGGTTTTTTATTGTTTTAAAAAAATAATTGTAAAAATTTAATTTTTTGAACTAGGAGATTCAAATTTTTTCTTGTAATAGCTAACTATATTCAAAACCAACTGTTAAAAAAATTTTAGTATATTATTATCCCATACATACATAGTTTTTGTTGGTTTAAAAAATGCTTATTGTTCCTTAAGCTCTAAAATTTTTTTAACTTTGATGAAAAATTAAAAAAAAAAGAAAAATATGGTCTATGGGTTTTTTCTGTTTTCAAAAATCGATACTGTTTTCTAATAACTACAAGAAAAAATTAAAAAAAAATTAACCACAACTTTAAAGAAAAATTATTTTTAAAAATGGCTATTTTGGTGATTTTTCTAAAATTTCGACAGTTTTCTGGAGTTAAAAATAAAAAAAACTTACAATATAATAACATATTAAACCAAATTGATACAATTAGATTAGATTAATTAACGAGGTAAATTAAAAAATTAGGTATAAAATTTGGTTTGTCTATTTTTAACAAGATGCCGCTAAATTAACAGATTGACGTTGGTGTTTCATTGTTTACCTCCCACCACTGTTGCTAACTTTTTTCCCAAAAATATATATAAGTTGGTATTAAAAATCGCTAGAAGTTAGCTAAATTTTTAAATTGTTTAAAATGTGAGCTATGAATTGCCAAAAAATTTGTTTTTTTCAGTTCTGCTGTGACTACTTATAACGAAAACTAGATCAAAATATGACAAAAATTTAATGTCTTTCATAAATCTTATAAAACTTTGCATCACAACAAACTAATACAGCAATTGAAAATCGCTAGATTTGACTCCGACCTACAAATATTATTTGCCGTTATCTTTTATTTAAATTGGAGATGAGTACGTGACAGAAGTTTTTTTTTGCAACATCCTTTGTTTGCATTTAGCAAAATTGTTTGGTGGAGTGTTCGCAAATATTGCACACAGACATTTCAGTTAAAGAAAGCATTAAAATTTTCTAATAAAATGTTCAAATAATTTATATGCTTGATAATTACTTACTTTTACAAACGAGTGAAAGTGAGGTCGCGTGGTTCAATAAATTAACGTTCACATCTCTAATCATAGTGTAAACAAATATTTTAATAAAACATCAAGTAATTGGTCAAAACAAATAATTTAAAGTGAAGGCTTTTATTTTATATAATTCAGATATAGTTGACTGCTGGATAAAAGCAACTTTTGAAGATAAAGAGCCAGAGGTATATAAATATCTTGAAAGAAAAATAGGCGAGTCATATTTTGACAAAAATAAATTATTATAAAGTGTTTATTTCTTCCACATAAAAATTAAAAATTTTTGGAAAGAAAGCAGAGGCAACTTAATGCATTTAAAAAAGAAACATTCTTCGTGGGTAAACAATATTTTTTTGATGCTGATGATGCAAGTTTTATAATTTTTAATTGCTATTCTAAAATAAAGATATTATTAAATATATTTAATTTAAATTCTTGGCAACCGAGCACGAGGAAAGCTACTTATGAAAATTTGCTGTTTCCAACCCCAGAATGTAATACGACAGTGGCTTTAAATGCAACAGAAACTTCATGCAGAAAACGTGGTAGACCGGCGAAAGATATCGGTAGCACTACTGTCAAAACTAGACACCGAAGAGTGGCAGAGTTAGTATTAAAATGTTCCGTTGAGGAAGTAGAATTTGCAGTGGAAAATTCAAAACGGGAATCTTATTCTGTTTTGCAAAATCCCAATGTCGAATTCAAAATGCTTACCAGCAACAAAAGCTTTGGCGTGCTACGTAACACAATAAATGAAATACACCCAAATTGTTTTCCGTCTCTGTATGCGTTACAAACTGAGAAAAAAAATTATTCCGTCTATTGGGGTATCTGAAAAATGAATTTCAGGGTGCTTGTCTGAAAAAAGCATTGGAAGCCAACCACAAAATCGTGAGAAAAGCAATACTGTCCCATACGAGGAAAACGTTACGAAAAGACACTCATAAAGATTTAACGACTTATTTAATACTATCTTCAGATCCGTTTTTGACTTCAAAAAGGAATCCAAAGACCGAAAAAATTCATTATTTGCAGAAATTGATAAATATATACTTAAGAAAAAATGCTAATGAGCCAGTTGAAGACGACGAGACAAATGCTTGATTAAACGGCAATATTTTTTGGGAAGAGTCCAATTCTGAAGATGATTTATTGCAAATTAAAATATATATAAATTATTAAAAAAATAAAAATTATTATTAAAAACGCACTTATACGTATTTTAAATTTAATTTTAGTTTAGAAAGATTGCAGTTTTGTACTTTCACGTTGTCGTCAAAATCATAATATAAAAATTTTTTAGCCAATTTGTTTTTTATTTTCTATTTTTATAAATAAATTTTAATGTAATTTGGCACCAACATTTGTTTAACACATAATAATACCCATAGCACCCCATTTAGAGAGAAACGAATAACTTTTGTAACAGTTTTAGCATTTTTACGAAAAAGGATATATGACAGGACCTAGAGTCCTTGCGTCAATCCCAATAAAAATTATCACATAAGTTACTAGCACGGGATGTAAATAATCTACGGACTATTGTAACTTTCTGTGCAGTTATGTAGTCAAAATTGAAAATTTCGTCCTTTCTATATATGGGCAGTAGGCGTGTCCTTTGCCCGATTTTTTCAAAAACTTAATTTTTCTTAATTTAAGTATTTTATACTAGTGTACCAAATTTCAAAACTCTGGGACCACTCCTATTTTTGTCCCATCACTATATGGGATCAAAGCACTGTGCGGCGGTAGCCTACTCATGTCATGTACTTGAAATGAACACATTCCTTAAATGACTTGCGAGCAGGTCACATTTTTCTTCATCATTTCTTGCCCAGATTCCTCTTAGATTACGTAGTGGTAAATTTGCGTAAACGCGTCGTTTAAGATATTTAGCTGATCGCCATAGTAAATAATTCGTCTGAGGAGTCTAGCCTAGACCTTTGAGGTGTTTCCTACAGCAAAATTTTCAATTGGTTTGTACATTCTTTCAGCTTGGTTTTAAGTTGGGTTGTTCAGGTTTTTTTTTCGATTATTTTCGGGCCCCATTTTGCAGAGAAATTTAAATAATATTAAATAATTTCAAGGATGCCACATTGTTGCGATGGATTGTTACTTCTGCATAGCTTGGCGTTTCGTAGATTTTGTTTATTTTTTTATTCTTTGGTAAAATATTTTTATTTCTATTTGTAAAACAAAAAGTTTAAATTGTTTTAACTAATTATTTTAAACTAAAACTAAAAAGTTAAGAAAAATGGTAGCTTTTGATAGTTTTAAGTAAGCTTTTAAAAAAAATTTACTGGGAAAATAATTTTTGGTGTGGCAGCCCTGGTCGAGTTATGCTTATACACTGGGTTTTGTTTACTGTATAGTTTTTTTCAGTTTCTTCAAAACATTATACCCAGTGTTAAAACTGTTATTCCCAAAAATTTACGTGTTTTTTTTATTATTTACAAATATACAACTCTGTTACAATATATTGTGCTTGTCAACGTAGGCAATTTTCTAAGATCTCAAAACATTTTATTCTTTTAAATAAACTTATATACATATATTAATACTTCATAATATTTCCCACTTTCTTCTCAACCTCATATCCAGATTTAAAACTGGCATTCCCAAAAATTCACATAATACTAAAATACAACTGTAAGTTGTTTTAATAATATTGTATTGCTTGTACAAAAAAAAGAATATATATTTTTTTTAATTTATTAATCAGTTAATTAATAATTTTATTTATGTATATAGATCACCTTTATCAATTTAATTTATACTAATGTATTCAAAAAACTAAAAAAATAAATCTATTACAAATCAAAGAAATTTCAAAATTATCGAAAAATTTTTTTTTAAAAAACGAAAAAAATTAATTTTGACAATTATAGTATTTTAATATTTCCCCAGGTCATCAGTAGAAAATTTCTAATCCAAATTACATTAAAATCATTCTTGATCTTAATCTCGTAGTGTGCGGACGTGTTACGCGAGTGTTAATAAGAGCGAATATTTGTAATAAGTGGCAAACAATTTTTATTAATAAACATACATATGTACATATATGGTGAATTCACAAGGTCTTGTGAAATCATATATTGTAAAATAATACAACCAAAAAATATGACCGTTGTGAACAACTCTTCGTATATTTGTAGGTGTCGTATTTAAAATCTAAATCAGCTGATACGACCAAACGATAGAAAAACAAACACATATTTATGTACATAAATCTGGTGCTGCTCTTGGCTTAACTTAATAATTTGTAGAAATTAGACCCATGAAAACACAAAATAGTCTATATCTAACCTGGCTAGAATCTCTAAAATCCATTAAAGTAAGCAAAGTTTTAGTAAAAAATCACAAGAATTTTGTTATTTTTTACGTAAACAAAAAACAGCTGATGTGTCAGAGAGCAGTGCCGGCTATTTTTGCCGGCGGAGGCGGCTTAAGGAATATTCTTTGGCGGTTTTGCCTAAGTTTTTAGTATAGACGTTTTTAACGGATGCGAGTGCTAGCGGCTCTAAAAATAAATTAAAAAACTCGCCGTTTCGTTTTAGGCGCTTGGCGCATGACTTTGTATATAATATGACATCACAAAAAACATATCAAACAAAGTTGTATTGTTTCACAACAAGTTTCGTATGAAAAGCAACAACAAAATTTTTATGCTATTGTGAAATTATATGACAATAACACAATATGCTATCGTATCGTACCTTGTGAATTCGCCAATAGTATACATAAGTAAAAAAAAACAAAAACAAACTTAATAAAAAAAAAGCAAACGGTAAATGAGTTACAGTAATCGTCGTGACAGTGGGCCTAAAAGCAGAAATGCTTGCATTGTGTTAAGCTCCACAAGCGTGAACAATGAAAACATTAAAGCCCTAAATACAATAACAACTATTTGAGTGAGAAACCAAAAATATATACAAACAATTTAATTGTAAGTGGACCAAATTGAAATAAGTGTTTTGAACAAGGCACAAATTTAGCCCAATCTCTCTTTAAAATTTACAAAAAAAATATCGAGGCACCATCCTCATCGCGGTCTTCCTTATCGAATTAAGAAATTGAACCTACAGTGCTACAGACGCTCACAGTCATTATATAACCATTATATAACAATTTTTAAGAGGGGAAGAAGCCCCAAATGGGCAGAGGTTACCAACCCAACAAAAATTTTGAAAGATGAGAAAAAGGCAACCTCATCGCAAAACCGTTTTTACATTTTGAAGGAGGAAAATGATACCCCGTTACCCGAAAAGAAGACTTTTAAGCCTCCCCCAATTTATTTGAGAGAGAAAAATTCTAATGATCTTATTAAGTTTTTAGTTGGATTGATCGGCGAAAACAACTTTTTTGTGTCGAACATAAACGTGGCAACATCTATGAAACTAAAATTCAAGTTCATCACAAAAACGCTTACCGTACCACAGTTTCGGAATTTGAAAAAAAAAGAAAAACTTATACACCTACCAACTTGAGAACGCAAAAAGCCTCCAAGTTGTTATTAAGAGTATTGACTCAAATGTGGACCCGGAAGAGATTAAGGCCAGTTTGTGCAGCAAAGGCTTCAAAGCCAAATCTGTGTCACACATTAGAAACAGAGAAAGGTATTCCCAATAATTATTCCGAGTGTAGCTTGAGCCTGGTGATGAAAAACTGAACAAGAAAGAGACTAACCCTATATATGACCTAGTGGTTGAAGCGCCACATAAGCGATCTGGGCCCGTACAGTGCTTAAATTGTAAAGAATATGATCACAACAAGGCTTATTGCAAATTGCCTCCTGTTTATGTGGTGTGTGGAGCCCTGCATGTTACGTCAAAGTGCGACAAACCAAAGGACGGTCCTCGAGTGAAAAAAATTCAGAAATTGCGGTAAAATCAAACTGCCAACTATAGAGGCTGCCCGATTTTTGATTTAGTTAGGCGCTCATCAAAGCCAAAAGTAGTTCCTGCCCCTCCCCAGCAGTTAAGTATAGCCACTACAGCCAACGAGTCAAGTTTCTTATGCCAACGCATTAAAGTCTAGCCAGCCCAACGCAAGTAAACCTAACCCACCAAAAACACAACAAAAGAAGCCAAAAAATTAACCTACGGGCCTCAACTTTAGCCGCCTGGAAGCTGTAATAGAAAATGGCTGATATTATGCAAAAAATGCAGTCTGCTCTTTTGCAGGCCATGCTTAAAAGGCCATGAACTGCCTCAGGGTTTGTTTTTGGAACGCAAACGGCATCCGCCAACACAAAAACGAGCTCGAGTATTTTTTAATAAACCAAAAAATCTATGTAGTGTTAAAATATGAGACTCATATGACATCTAGAAGCACTTTTAAAATAAGTGGCTCTTCTTTTTACGATTCAAAGGATGATAGGTCATATAGTGGCTCAGCCATACTAACTAAAACAAGATTCAAACATCAATGGATGGGTGGTGTCTCTTAATGTTATATACAAGCAACAAACGTCTGCGTTGATGAATTTTTCCATAACCTTGTTATTTCGTCTGATTATTCACCACCCAGATTCTCCATAACTAAGGATCAGTACAACAGTTTCTACAAACCTTTAGGCCCCCGTTTTATAGCTGTTGGAGGCTATAACGCTAAGCACGCGTACTGGGGCTCCCGCCTAATTAGTCCCAGAGGTGTCTTGTATGATTCCGTGTCTGAAATGGGACTTTTCGTTATTTCTACTGGACAACCAACCTATTGGCCAACAGACCACAGTAAAATTCCAGACGTAATAAATTTTGGGGTAGCAAAAGGTATGTATATCCCCGGAGCTTGTTGAGGCCCAAGCCTCCTTAGATTTATTTTCTGACCATTCACCCACAATAATCACTATTTGCAGTCCTCACCAAATAGCAACTAGTGATTTTTTTCTTAACTAAGAAAGTAGATTGGTTGAAATATATATCAGCACCCACTGCTCAGAAAACCAACGCCTAAAAACACCCGAAGATGTCGATGATTGTCTAAAGAGCCTTAATGAAAACATTATAAAAGCCGTTGAACATGCATCTACAACGTACCATCAGGACAAACACAACCAAATTTTTTCTGCCGATGTTGAAGAGCTTTTATCTAAAAAAAGAAGAGCGCGAGGAGAATGGCAACAGCATAGATCGCCCCTTACTTAAAACTAAGCTAAAAGAGTGTACAAATCGATTAAAAAACTTGCTGCGAAATACACAGAATTGCATCAGTTAAGGACTATTTGGAAGGTCTAGACGCGACTCGTCAAACAAATTATTCTGTATGGGGATCAGCCAGACGTCTTAAAAGACCCGTAATCGCAAAACCACAACTGCGAAATCTGAGAGGACCCTGCGCTTAAAATGACGAAGAAAAATGCGATCTGCTAGCAAGCCACTTAAGAAACGTGCTCACTGCCAATACATGCACTGACGTAAGGGAATTATCGCCTATTGCTGCTAGACGTCCTATAGAGATACGTTTCTGATTTTTAGATGTTGCAGAGGCTATCGCTAACCTAATTGATAAAAAAAGCTTCTGGCGTTGATAATATAAGCAGCAAAATGATTTTAGATCTACCTTTTACAGCCAAAAGAATTATCCTTTTTATTTTTAATGCCATAATTTGGCCCGCCAATATGAAAATTTGCCTTAGTAAAGATGATTCCTAAGCCTGGTAAAGATCCTTCGAGGGTGGAGTCTTATAGGCCTATAAGTCTGATACCAAATTTGTCAAAACTGTTCGAAAGGCTGCTTAAAAACAAGCTGACTCCAATACTGAATGATACAACTGCATTCTAAATTCGGTCAATTCGGCTTAAGAAGTCATAGAACAAACCCTCAGGATAGTACAGGTTATAAGAAAAGCCTTTGAGGAAAAGAAGTACTACTCCGCGCTTTTTATTTATGTCCCTCAAGCTTTCGATAAAGTATGACACGAAGGCCTGCTAAACAAACTAAAGCTAAACCTTCCAGCTAATATTTTCAACCTTTTAGAAAAGTACATAACCAGTCGACAAGTTATGGTCAAAGAGGGAAATCAAATAAGTTTTTCTCAACCAAAAGGGGCTGGTGTACCTCAAGGGAGTATACTAGGTCCATTTTTGTACTTGCTTTACACGGCAGATATGCCAACCAACTGTTTTACGCATACGTCTACATTTGCTGATGATACCGCTTTTCTCAGTATTCATAAAGACCCTAAAGAGGCTTTGTGCCAATTGCAACAACACGTTACCCAAGTAGAGAAATGGGCAAAATTATGGGGAATAAAAATTAATGAGCAAAAATGTACTCACGTAACTTTAACTTTACGCACAGAAACGTGCTCTCCAATTCTTATTAACAACCATATGGTGCCTCAACGATTTGAGACGAAATATCTTGGCATTCACCTGGACCGTCGCATTACATGGAAGTCCCCCATAGATGCGAAGTTGACACAAATGAAACTTAAAGCTACACAAATTCATTGGTTAATCGGCAGAAACTCTGTGCTTCGTGTTGATTGTAAACTTCTACTCCACAAATCGATTTTAAAAACCAATTTGGTGCTACGGTATACAATTATGGGGCACTGCTTCTGCATCCAACATAGAAAAAATTCAACGCCGTCAAAACAAAATCCTAAGAATGATAACTGGTGCTCCTTGGTATGTTAAAAACAGCAACATACACAAGGATCTACAAGTTCCACAAGTTAAATTCGGAATCATGAACTATGTGGACAAGTATTTAAATAAGCTGGAAACACATCCAAAGCCGCTCGCTCGAAACATCTTGCAACATAGTGGACACTCGTCTGAAAAGAAGGGATACTATTGCATTTAGATGAAACTATTTAAATTAATTTACATTATTATAAGAACTTAAATTTTCGTCTGGTACTGACTGGACTAATATAACACTGTGTGTAATTTTTTAAGTCATGGAAAAATAACCATATTCGGACATCACTACGTGAAAGAAGACCAAAAAAGAAAAGACCCGTGTCTCCCAGTTTTGCCCAAAGTCATGCACTTTTTTTGTTATGGGCCCCCAAAGATTTGGGGCCTTTTCGCCATTTTTGCAAAAAGTGATAATTTTCTCAGGCTCATATCTTGCAAACTGTTCGGAATTTTAATTTACTCTTTGAGGCAAAGTTGTAGCCCTTTTTAAAAGGAACAAAAGTAATGAACATAAAAAATTAAAAAATTAATAATTTTAAACCAAAATCGCAAAAAACTTTAAAAAATTCAAATTTTTTTTACCTTTTTCCCCCTGTTCAGGTCCATAGGTAGCAAACCGTTCAAAATTCAAGGAAACAGTCAACTACAAAAATTTACCTAACATCCCAATAAACAACTTTTAAGAACATATAAACTTCCTAGGAATGATTCTTAACACCGTTTAGGTAGCGCTTAGGTAGCCGCAAAAGTTAAAAATTTCCCCCAAAATGTGTGTATGTACATACATGTAGTTATGAAGTTATCTCTTCCTTACGTTTAATCAAATTGCCTTAATTACATATATTGTATCTGGCTTTAGTGTAATAGAGAACTCTTGTGCATATAAATATGTGTATATGCATGTGAGATAGCCGGGAAAAGCCTTGCAACCAAAACAGGCAAACTTTAAAATTGCAGGAAACCCTAAACAACAAAATACATCCATCATACACAAATCGCAATAATGATCGTTAACGGCCTTTAATTAAATTACGTACATACTTTTTTTACGTACATACAATTTCAATATGCAGTGTAAAAATATTTATTTCTTTTGTTACATTTGCGGTCATCAAATCAGAAAAAATAATTCTACAAGATTTCAAAAGGAAAAGAATCTTTTAACAGGTGAATTTAAAAGAGCATATAAGTTATTTTTGGACGAAATAGATTTGACCGGTGAAAATTACACACCTAACGCAGTGTGTCGCCAATGTTATAATAATCTCATAGCATGGTTGAATGGAGGCAAACATAGTATGAAATATTGTAGGCCGGTAAACTGTATTAATCGCCCAGGTGATCATGGTGGAACCAGTTCTTATGCATGCGTTAATTACACATCTTGATTAAATAGACATGATGAGAAGAACAAAATTCATAAAGCAACTGTAACAGCCACACTTCCAGTACTTGCACCTGAAAATTTTGTATTCCCAAGGCCGCAAACTCCAGATCGTAGGACAGAATTTACAGAAATGACTACAGCAAGTGGTGTTACTAATCAAGATCGATTTGATACCGAATATGAGCCCCAACAGGACAGGGATGGACCAAAACTAATAACTAATAAAAAATCAAATTCTACGAAAATAAATGGAAGATTTGCTGTGATTTGAAGGTCATCAATATTTTGCAAGGAATCATCGATGAGGGCGGCTTTCCAAAATTCTTTTGTTTTCTTTGTAATTGGGATTTGCGCTCACCTGTAAATCAATTCCAATGTAATTCATGGAGCCAAAGAGGAAGTGTGCAGGAACAAATGAAACAACATAGACTTAAGAATGCACCTTTAATTGACAATACTCAAGACATTTTGCTGCATTTGCTCCATATAAAATTAGGAATTGTTAAAAAATTCATTGAAGTGGCCGTTGTAAATTGTTCAAGCGATGACAAAATTAAAAAAGCTATTGCAGTAAACTTAGAACGATTTTTTGTTCACCTCGTTGTACTATAGCTATTTACACGATGTTAATGTTTTCTTTTCTGCCCTTATAATTGTCTTCATTTAATAGGCGTACTTAATGGCCCTGACATTAGAAGCTATTCAAGAGCAAATTTGATTCATCGCTTGATGAAAATCATTCAATGGCATGGATTAATCTTCAGCGTGGTGGGGATCGAGACGCGGAACCGCAAGCAAGAGAATGGGTGATAGAAATGCTGTATTATTTTGAGAAAATCGGCATACCGATGACGTTAAAGCTGCATTTTCTTTATTTTTATTCTGACGACTTTATTAAAGGACTCCCTACCGAATCCGATGAGCGAGGAGAACGGTTCCACCAAACCACATTGCCCATGGAAAAACGGTACAAAGGCAAAAAATTCGACGCATTGCTTGCAGAGGTAATATCAATTTTATTGTTGCATGGTCTTGTATTATTTTTGATTTCTTTTCTAATTCATTTAAGGTATGTTGGTGGAGTCACAAGATAACCCTTTATGATGTTAATTAGGTATGTGAAAAAGAAAAAGCTAATGATGGAAAGCAGTCTGGAAGCAACGTGCCTGTGGACACCATAAGTTCTGAATCAGCGTCAGATTCGGACGACGATTTGGATCCTCAACTTAAGATAGCGCAACTTGCAAGTACAGGGACATCAACGAATATTTTTTTTTATTATTTTTTTGTAATAGACAGCACAGTATCTCAATGTTGAAAAAAATTAAAAACAAATGAAATTCAAAAATTTTCGTAAAATTTTTAACTTTTGCGGCTACCTAAGCGCTACCTAAACGGTGTTAAGAATCATTCCTAGGAAGTTTATATGTTCTCAAAAGTTGTTTATTGGGATGTTAGGTAAATTTTTGCAGTTGACTGTTTCCTTGAATTTTGAACGGTTTGCTACCTATGGACCTGAACAGGGGAAAAAAGGTAAAAAAAATTTGAATTTTTTAAAGTTTTTTGCGATTTTGGCTTAAAATTATTAATTTTTTAATTTTTTATAATCATTACTTTTGTTCCTTTTAAAAAGGGCTACAACTTTGCCTCAAAGAGTAAATTAAAATTCCGAACAGTTTGCAAGATATGAGCCTGAGAAAATTATCACTTTTTGCAAAATGGCAAAAAGGCCCCAAATCTTTGGGGGCCCATAACAAAAAAAGTGCATGATTTTGGGCAAAACTGGGAGACACGGGTCTTTTCTTTTTTGGTCTTCTTTCACGTAGTGATGTCCGAATATGGTTATTTTTTTTCGTGTTGCACTGTGTAATATTACTTAGTTTAAAGATTTGAATACTTATTGTAAGTTCGCATTAGCGAAGATTTAATTATAAATATATTACAAAAAAATTATTTGCGGTCCATTTCCTGAGTTCAAAGCCTGCCGACAGCAATGCAGCGTTTATTTGATCCCGGGCCGCAATAGCACTAGAAACATTGTGCGCTCTGGTCAACACATCGTCCACGTACATTCCTCTTTTCAAAATATTCGACGCAAGGGGGAACTCTTCCTCACAATCATCCGCTAGCTGCAAGAGAGTTCGAATGGCCAAATAGAAAGCACAATTTAAACCGAAGGTTACCGTTTGCAGTTCATACTCGGATATCTGCTCCTTAGACAAACTTCGATATATGTATAATCCGCTGAAAAAGGGTGTTCAAGTGAACACGAATTTGCAAAAAAATCTTCGAAATATCACAATTAAAAACAAATTCGTATAAGTGCCAACGCACAGTTAGCAAAACTAAATCACTCTGCAACGTACGACCTAAAAAACAGCCGTTCAAACTGTTCCCATCTGAAGTTCTATTTGACGCAATAAAAACGACTTTCAGTTTCCTCTCTGGTTTAATTACCGGATGATGGGACAAATAACATGACAAGGTAACGGGTCAGTCAGTAGCCTCCACCGGACGCTAAATAATGCAATAAAACCTAGTCGTACATACTTTTAACCTCAGACCTACGCGAGAGAGAAGACTCCACCCTGCAGAACTGTTTAATAGCCCCCGCTTTCGACTATTGCAAATTCAACTCGCTGAGAAAATAGCTTTACGTGAGCACCTGCCGCGTTGGCCTAATCTCACCGTGACTTAACACCATCACGATATTGCCCGCGATTTGGCACCCCAGAATGGTTTACCAGACTACCCAGGTAGCAATTCTCCGATATGATTCTGTGCAAGCCATGACAGACCACTTGCTGAGGAGTTGGGCTATCTAACCTCGAATTGCGTCTCCAGTTTTGATCTCGTCATTGCCAATCAAAAGAGATCCGAGCCGACAAGACACATCTTCACAACGCTTTTGAAACAGTTCCCAACCATAAGCGAAAACGATTATGATTTATCATGTCGCACCTCCAACCAATGCGACACCCAGCTTATTTTATAGAACTTTCCCTATTCACCTTATTCCAAGCACACTTACACCTTTTTAGCTATTAACCTACTTCATCAGTTGCTCATGTGCCTGGGTAGACCCGCCAAAACTTGTGAACCTAAAGATTATATAAGACCGCTTACGCGATTGCTTTGGGGCCCGCACAAGACGGACCCCAGCATATCAACTTTTGTTCTCAGTTGCCCCGCTTGGGTATGGACACAACCACCACGTGTACTATCGAAGGAGACCTCACCAATAATCAAACCATACACTAGTACCAGTACTAGCACTGGTCAGCCTCAAAAATCGACTTCCGTCAAATTCCTACCAATTTCTATTCAGCACAGTTAAGGTATTGACACCAATGTTTGGCAAGGTAACATGTCATAGCGTCAACAAGGACAACCTACCTCAAGCCAGATCAGTAGTAACCCACTGATCATATTGAGCCCAAGACAAATTGTTTTAACCTAGCCATGCCTGTTGGCCTTCCAGTTAACTGAAAGTTGCCCGGTTGATGCCACGAGGAGGTAGACATTGGCATTTGCGCACCTTTTCCATCAGTAACTTATCAACCAGGGCAATGAGACAACGACGAATGAAGACCAACGTGGGCACCTGCCGCAACGGTCCAATCCCACGGTGCTTTTAGCACCAGGTGAAGTCAATGCGCCCCATGGATGATATTTTGCCAACATGGCAAATTATCGCCCATGGGTACCAATTCGAAGACTTCCCCCTTGGTGAATAGCGGAGCCCATCTAAAACTCCTACCGTTCTATGGGTCACGGCACCCGGTTGCAATGCAACTCTACATCGAGCAGAAGCTCTCCCCGCGATTTGGGTTTAAACCACAACCACCACGTTGCTCCCGAAGGGCCCTCATCCATTGTCAGGCTAGAACCGAGGTTCTAGGGGCTCCTGACTTCCGTGGTACCAGATTTAGAACGACAAGCTTCTGGTCAGGCCTCGTAGCCAAGGTCAAGCCAAGGCTACTTCCAGTTGAACTCCAAATAGTTCAGGGACTGGTAACCCCTCGTAGCTGAAACTACTTCCAGTTTTGACTCAAAAGTCCGGGACTGGTCACCCCTGAACAACAAACAAAACAACAAAAACAAAACATAATACAATCAACAGCCGCCCTCACGAGCGACACTTTGGCCATCAAAGGCACCAGCAAGGATATCACGCACAAACATGAAACAAGGACAAGCAATACAATGGGAACCCTCACGGGTGTCCCAAGCCACCAACTGCCATATGCATACCCGCAATCCAGGCCAGACGAGCGTAGTTGGCCAGCGCACGGAGCAGTTGAGCACTACCTCAGTGGGACCCACCATGGTTAGCCTCCACCAAGCCCGTCCCTTCTCCTATTAAACACTACACGGGCAAAAGTGCCCAAATTAGCTAAAGTCAGCTCGTCCTCTAAAGTCTACTTACATTCCAAACGCCATTTAACTCAACCACGCCCATACCCAGCAAATCCCTAATGTCATCATGGTAAGCACATTCAGTCAGTATGTGCCAAACGTCCTCAGCCCCCTCCCCACACCTGCAGTCCGGGGTTTCGGCCAGGCCCCTCTGATGCAAAAATGCATTGAGCGAGCCATGACCCGTCAGTAAAAGGCCCAGACTTATGCCAAAGCCAAAGTCTGGACGTTCACGTACGAACGTCGCGTCACGTATAAAAGCATACGTCACCCTCCCGCAGTCACTGTTCGTCCAGCGTGTCCTCCACCTAGCATCAACTTCCACCGCGAGAAGCAACTTGACTTGCCTAACGTCCCTTCCTACCAAGTCGGAAGCAGAAATCCAATCATGCGCAAGAAGCGGTAGGCCCTTCTTGACCTTGAAAATGATCGCACGGCGAATCACTTCCAAGTCAAGGGGTGCTACACCTAGCAAGACCTGCAAAGCGTCAGTTGAGACCGTTCGCCACCACGACCGACAGCATGTCCCTAACATAAGAGAGATGAACCAAAATGTTCATCCTCTCCGCCATCGTTATCCCCAGATATTTGACCGTAGTCGCATATCTAAGACTAACGTCGCCAGATCGAATGCCTGGAGGACGCCCCCGCGATAATCTGCCCTTAAGCAGCATCATCACGGTTTTGTTCAAGGCGACCTCGACTCCACTCCAGATCTCCAGGCACTGACTTCACGCATGACCCCCCCACCACGAAGTTCAAGCTCAGCACGAGACTGACCCTCAACCATGATGAGCAGATCATCCGCATACGAACACACCTTAAAGAAACGCTCCAGTGACCGCAACAGGGGATCCATCATAAGGTTCCAAATAACTGGACCACAGACGGAACCCTGAGGACAGCCACGAGAAACGTCCCTCCAAATCGTGTCGCTGGCGCCAACCACACAAGCTCTCCTATCGTCAAAATAACTGCTCCATAGAGCCAGCTCACGACATCCTGTACCACGCAATCTCTCTACCACCACATCCCAGGAGAGATAGTCAAACGCACCCTTAAAATCCACAAATATGCCAAGGACATATTTGGCTGTCGAACTAGCTACACTATCACGCACGTGTTGCCACGCGTCTTCAATACCGCGTCCCTCTGAAACCAAACTGAAATTCAGACGGACTTTCATTGTTGGCCTCCCGCAGTCGGCACACCATTATCCTTTCAAGTACTTTTCCAAGCAGTGGAAGGAGACTGATGCCCCGATAAGAGCGAGGATTACTCTATCAGGAGACTTAAGCAGGACAACAACGCGGGCTATATTCCAAGCCCTAGGAAACCGGCCTAGACTAATACACTTCCCAAAGATCGATTCCAGATAATCTGGTATGGCCTTGAAGATGATCTTACACATCTCTCCAGTCATACCATCAATACCCGGCGACTTTCTGCTTCTGACTCGTAGGATACTGTCAATAAGCTCCGAGCTTTCAAGGGCAGGTTCCAATCCACCCACATAACGGGGAGGGTCTTCCCCATCCGACCCTGGAAAGAACGAGGCTAAGAGTCCGTCCGTGCATTCTCTCCATGTTGTCAACACATTGTCACCAACCTGAAGGCAGTCAACGTCAGCTGTTCTATTCCTACCCCTGCAGATACGATAAACCGTACCCCAAGGGTCATCGCTATTGTCACGTACAAAACTCCTCCATTCGTTTTCTTTAACTCTAACCAGCATGTCCTGGTACGTCCTAAGGGCAGACCGATAGTCAGCTTTTCTCTGCTCCAGATCCATAGCGTCAGCACGCCTGGCTCTTTGGAATAACCCCCGCAGAGTTCTGACGTACTTACGCATCTGATCCAGCTCACGGGTCCACCACTTCACCCTGCTATGCCTAGTCCTACGGCGTCGGCCTAGCACGGAGTCGTTGACAGAACACATCCACTGATCTATCAGACTGACCTGGTCATCAAGCGTTCTAATCTTGAAGTCATCTATCGGCACCTCAGCGGCGACCGCCCTAAAACTGTCCACGTAATGGTCCCAGTTCACGTCACGATCCCTCCAGGAACGAGATCGCTCATCCCTAGGCGTCCGTACCCGTCGGCTGACAGTAATCTCAATGAGACTATGGTCACTAACACCAAAATCGTCGCGCACCAACCACCTAAAGTCAAATTCAGTCATTGCTGCACCATTTGCAACTGTCACGTCAATGTCACTAACTCCCATTGGGCCGTCAAAAGTATACTGATCACTGGGCTCGTTGACAACAACCAAGCTTTTCTTGACCAACCATTCGGTGAGCATGACCCCTCGTACATGGTTCTGATGCGCAGGAGGATTCCTAGGCATATTGCTGAGCCACATAGGAGAGCATGCATTTGCGTCTAAGCCTAGAATTAGCGGAGAGCTACTCGCAAGAAGTAGCACCGAATCCAGGTACCTCAAGTACAGCTCCAGGGCCCACCCAAACCTACAACACATGCTAGCCAAGAGCAGCCGCCCTCGCCTAGTTTCCACGGCAACGCAAAGTCCCCACTGGGCTTTACTAACAACTGTACAATCCGCGTCACTGTCATTTACTATAATTGCAGAGTCACCCCCACTGTCCGTAAAGACTCGCATACCCCCCGGCAGTTCACGAATGAGACCCCCTGAAGTATACGGCTCTTTCAAAAGTGCAAAGGCTGCACCGGAACTATGCATCGCCTGCCCCAGCTCGCAGATCACGGCATATGACCGCTGACAGTTTAGCTGTAAAATTTTCAGTGCGCGAAATTCATCGCATAAAGCATAAATACGTCCGGCGATATTTCTGGATGCACCCATTGAACCACTATGGATGGACCGAGCTTGTCCCGTACGGAAACCTCAAGCCCCACTTCGCCAAACTTCGTATTGGCCGCAACTTTCTCCCGCTCAGCAACCGAAGGCGTATGTATAACCGCCCCACCTTCCTTCATCGGTCGTACCCCATTGACCCGAACGCCCAGGGTGGGGCCGACCTCGTTCACCACCTTCCGCACAACCTCTTCCGACGAGACGCCCTTCTTCCCCTTGACCGCAACAGACCAGGTCTCAACCGGCTTGGGCACAGCGACTGGCATGGCCGCAGCCCTTACAGCAGGGGACTTCTTCACGGTCCCACCGGGACCCGAGCGCAGAGCACCCACGGCACCTTTCTCGAACAGTTCGAGACGACCGCGCAAACGCTCGTTATCGGCAAGCAGCCCGACCAGCAGCTCTTCGTAGCGGCTGGAGCACCCAAGCACCCTCTTCGCCAGTACAGGGCTAACCCCTTCCGCAACCACGACATTAGTCAGGCTGGTTGTGATCGCCCTCAACTCGGCCGCAGCATCCTTCGTATCGGCCCCCTGAGGACTTTTCATCGGCCGGCTTTCCCGAATCCTCTTACGCCCAGCAGCGGATGTTGACACGGCGTCCGACATCAACATGCTTACAACCTCGAACTCGTCATTGACCAACACATCCCGCAAGACAACGGGGGCAGCATTACCTGGTCGAGCGGACACAGCACCAGCAGCAAGCGGAGCAGCTACAGCGCAGCGGACATCTTGGCAGCGGTAGACGCAGCAGCACGAACAGCAGCGATCGACGACGCAGTAGCGGCGCGCGGCGCGAGTGGCAAACCAATCTTCACCCGCTTAGACGAATTAACCTCGTCCGTTTCAGTCGAGGAGAGCTCCGACTCGGTATGTCGCACCTTGCGAGTTGACAGAGTCGGGGCCCTCCTTACGTCGTCAGTGGTAACGTCCGACGCGTCACCCTTCGCCTTCTTCTTACCAAGTGGCGGCGTAACCACCACAAGTACAAATAATCAATATCAAAATCAAAATAACTGACCTTAATAACCGCAACAAGAACCAGATGGCGCCACACAGGAACCGGAAGCAGCAAACAGGTGAAATGGCGATACCAACACCACAGTCACTTTGACACTCTGACTATTCGACACTTAAGTCAATGTTTGTGTCACTTTGACACTTAGACACTTAGTCAAGTCGATGTAATAGTCACTGTCTATACAGATTCGACTTAACCACACTTTATGGCCAGCGGAGCGCCAGTTACTAGAGACTCACAATTAAGCACTTTAACACTAACAAAATATTTAAAAATATTTGTTTTTGTAATGCACTTGGCCAGCGGAGCCCGAGTCAGCGGAGTCTCACGATTACGCACTGTTTTTACAAACAAAATATTTTTAAAAAATATTTGTTTTTGCACACACACTTTTAACTGTCTTTAAAACGAACCCGTACAATTGTAACACACAACCGATCAGCTCGATAGTAAAAACACAAGTCCTGACAATGAGACAATATATCTACCTGACGCACAACTTTTGGTAGTCCTTTAATAAATTTCTTCACAAATCTTATCCGAAGGAGAAACAGTCCTACCCCGCGGAGCTTCTTCCATTTCCAAAAATTTCAAACGATTCATATTCAAGCTATCTTCCTCGAAAAAGGAAGCAGATGTCCTCACTCAAAGAACTGGTTGGGCCTGTCAGAATCCATCCAAAACCCGGTCTTCTGAGCCATTAACGACCCAAATACGTTTCGATGAACTTCCCCAAGAATTATCTGGGGGACAAGTCCGCACCCAGTAAAAGATCCATGGGTCTGCTTATGTGCAAATTGTAATCTGCTAATTGTATGTTCGGCAATTAACCTTTTATATCCGATGGAAAAATAAAGGACGGCAAATTTTCCATAATCGAAGATAAAATTATAGCCGATGTCGCTCAACTAGTCTGACTGTCAACTAGAAACCCAATTCTAAGTGCACAAATTTTCGTAGAAGTGGCAGAAGCTCCTAATTCAACGTCGAAAAAATTAACATTCGTAGAATGTGATAAAAGTCGCAGTTGGTTTCGCAAACGGTCCTATATAAACGAAGCTACAGACGCTGGATCTATCAAGGCCCTTGCCGGATACGTAGTACCATGACAAAGAATTGATACCATCGTAGTCCCTAACAACACAGACGAACTCCGCGCTATATGAAAAACTTGACGATTAGCATTAGCGCGGGCAGCGGCAAATGTCGAAGGCAACTGTGGATCGATTCCATGCTGCTGAACACTTGACCCCATGCTAGAAGTGTTGGCAATATTCGCCGTTGACGATGGTGAACTAGCCACTTCCCGATGAAGCAAGGTATGGTGCCGTTTAGCACATTCATTTCTTAACCCCATGTGACCTCGAAAGGCAATTAACGCAACAATGGTACTTATTAAAGTTCGAAAAGAGTTCAGAAACAGACAAACCCTTGAGGCGACGACACAATCGCAACACATGTTACTGTTTGGGGCACAAAACACAATTATCAGACAAACCGGTACAAGCCAAGTGCGACTTAACTTTCTGTTCCTAAGCTTTCCTGTCCGACTCTTAATTCGTTAAGTCTCGTATACAATATAACGACTGAATTCTTTTCGTTAAAAATATATCCAAATCCTTACACACGGATAAGGAAGTATTGTCCCTAATAGTCTGTTCCCATAGAGTCACTGTACAAATATTTATAGTAAATATCAACCCAAACACTTGAATTTGGACTGTACTATATTTTATTTTTCCTGAAAATCTTCAAGCACTTGGAACTTGAAGACAAAATGATTAAAACAATTGAAAAACCAACTTTCTGCTAGTTACTAACTAATTTTTATTTTTATTCAATTATTTATACTAAATTTAAATACACATTATGCTGACTTGACAATATAACAAAAATGTAATTTGATCTATTAAACCAAAAATAACTTAATATTAACCAATTACAATTGAAGAAAATAAACCAAAAATAACTTGAAATTGACCAATTATAATTAAATGAAATTTGATATACTTAATATTAGGGGTATTCATTATGAGCAAAATTATGAGTATACCCTGATAGGGGTATTCACGATATGCAAAATTATGAGCTTTAACATCCTCCCCCCCGTTGAACGGATGTTTAACAAAGTTTACAACAGCAGCTGCTATACCTGGGAGATATGGTTGAACTAGACGTCTAGGATAAATCTATTACCTTCTTGGCGGGGTATTGGTATCGGCGTCATCTTAGTATCTCGTAACTCAATGTTTTCGTGAGTGGTCACAGTGCTCGTTGAATTTTTTACCTTACATCCTTTCTTACATTTACTTAGCAGTATGGCGAGTGTGGCTAAACTTATTGAAAGTGCTAGGTACCCAACCGCATGACTGTGTTGTTGGTGGGACTTAAGTTCATTCGGTAAGTCCAAAATTTTTTGCTCTTTTAACGACTTCTGTAAGGTTAGTAGCTCCTTTATATTTTTGTCATCCACGTTATCCAGGCTAATATAGGTTGATTGATTCACGGATTGAGTATCGTAACCTGTTGCCGACAAGTCGGAAATCCTGCCAAGGCTGGTGTATGACGACCTTATTATAGTCGATATAGTTTTTTGTCCACTCATGGTAACAAACTCATTTTTAAGAACACATTCTGGCTGAAGCGCAAGTAAGCCGGATCCTTTGAACGAAAGATTAATGATGTCTCTGTTACAAACAGCTGTTGCACGTGATGGCGATGAGGTGGCATATATCCATTGATTTCTCTTGTTAAGTGGGATCGATTTGGAGTTAGATTTTTCTATTTTGCAAGTAGGTGTAGTTTTGTTATTATACAAATTTATTTCACATTCACACATCTCTGAACCATAGCTGTAATTCACCTTCTAATTGCTTGAAGTGATCAATAATGTGCAGACATGATTCGTTTTGCCTTATCAGTTTACAAAGTTCCTGTAAGGATTTTGTGCCATTGGTCAGAATGGATGTTTCCGACCAGTAGGTGGTTAAATCGTAATAAACAAATATATTCCATTCGGTAGTTGCCATTAAGGTTGTACCGATTTGCTCAAAGTGGATTCCCAATTTGGATCCAAATTTCCTATTTTCGACTGGATTCCCAAGTACTTATGGTAGTAGAAGCATCACTATGACTAATGTTAAATTAATAGGATTTGTGCATGTTCTCTTTCTTTTGGCCTTGGGTTCTTTGTTGCAGTCAGAGGAGAGGTCAAAACCAGTTTGCTCGTTATCATTTGTACCATCAACAGCTATCTTAGAATCTTGATCAATGGGTAAGAGGGCAAGTCGGTGTATTGGCCGTTTGAATATTCCATTAGTAGTTTTTATTTCTACGACTCTAACGACACCATCATCACCAGGGTGAGCTTGTACAATTCTCGCCAAGGGCCATCTCATCACTGGTAGGTTGTCTTCCTTGACTACTACCATGTCTCCAATCTTGATGTTAGGACACTGTTTAGTCCACTTATAACGTTGCTGGAGCTGGTTTAGATACTCAGTAGACCATCGTTTCCAAAATTCTTGCTTGAGATGAGAGACAAGTTTCCAATGGGACAAGCCTGATACCCTTGCTGGAGCTGCACTGCTGTCTATTTGCGATGTGAGCGCCTCACCAATAAGAAAGTAACTAGCAGAAAGTTGGTTTTTTAATTATTTTAATCATTTTGTCTTCAAGTTCCAAGTGCTTGAAGATTTTACAGGAAAAATAAAATATAGTACAGTCCAAATTCAAGTGTTTGGGTTGATATTTACTATAAATATTTGTACATTTGTACAAATTTCCTATTTTCGACTGGATTCCCAAGTACTAATGGTAGTAGAAGCATCACTATCACTAATGTTAAATTAATAGGATTTGTGCATGTTCTCTTTCTTTTGGCCTTGGGTTCTTTGTTGCAGTCAGAGGAGAGGTCAAAACCAGTTTGCTCGTTATCATTTGTACCATCAACAGCTGTCTTAGAATCTTGATCAATGGGTAAGAGGGCAAGTCGGTGTATTGGCCGTTTGAATATTCCATTGGTAGTTTTTATTTCTACGACTCTAACGACACCATCATCACCAGGGTGAGCTTGTACAATTCTCGCCAAGGGCCATCTCATAACTGGTAGGTTGTCTTCCTTGACTACTACCATGTCTCCAATCTTGATGTTAGGACACTGTTTAGTCCACTTATAACGTTGCTGGAGCTGGTTTAGATACTCAGTAGACCATCGTTTCCAAAATTCTTGCTTGAGATGAGAGACAAGTTTCCAATGGGACAAGCCTGATACCCTTGCTGGAGCTGCACTGCTGTCTATTTGCGATGTGAGCGCCTCACCAATAAGAAAGTGACCAGGAGTAAGTGCCTCAAGATCGTTTGGATCATTCGACATTGGCGTCAATGGGCGGGAGTTAAGAATTGCCTCAATTTCTACTATTATTGTTTCCAGTTCTTCCTGTGTTAGAGATGCTGATGCAACGCTGCGTAATAGAAGATGCTTCGCTGACTTCACTGCAGCTTCCCATAACCCGCCGAAGTGTGGTGCTCGCGGTGGAATGAAATGAAATTGAATACCTTTTGAACTGAAAGTGGAAGTGATTGCTTCTTGTCCCTTGTTGGAATGGATGCTTTCGGCCAATTCTGATAGTTGATTTTTAGCACCAATGAAATTCGTAGCGTTATCAGAATATATGTTCTGACAACGGCCTCGACGGCTGATGAAACGTTTCAGTGCACCAATGAATGCTTCAGTTGACAGATCGGTTACCAATTCAAGATGTGTGGCCTTGGTTGCAAAACAACAAAACACAGCTATATATGCCTTGGTTGGCCTTTTACCTCTGGTCTTGTGGTGAATCCAAAATGGACCACAATAGTCAACTCCTGCATTTATAAAGGGACGAGAAGGAGTGACACGAGGTTGGGGTAAATTTCCCATGAATTGATGGATTAGTTGTGGCCGCGCTCGGGTACATTTAACGCATTTTTGGACTGTTGATCGAGCCATTATTTTGCCCTTTATTGGCCAAAATCGTTGTCGTATGATGTATAATAGTACTTGCGGTCCGCAATGTTTGTTTTCTTCGTGAGCCATTGTAAAAAGAAGTTTTACGAGGGGATCATTGTAGGGAATCAGCATTTGATGTTTTGCATCGTATGATATGGATGATGCCTCTAATCGGCCCCCTACTCTGAGTATCTCTCTGTCATCGATGAATGGAGACAGACTACTAATTGAACTCTTTTTATCAACCTCGTTGCGTTTCTGAAGTTGATCGATTTCTTGTGCGAAGTCAGCAATCTGAATTTTGTGGATAATGAAGAAGAGTGAGTTTTCTAATTCCTTTGAAGTCAAGAATAAATCTTTCGGACGAAGCATCTTGGGTGTTCTTGAGTTGTTTATAAATCGCATAACATATGCTAGAATCCTCTGCAGCGTCTTAAAGGAATTCTTGTGATTGATTCTGTATACCAGATCGTTAGAAGTTGATACCTCAATTGCTGCGACCGGAGTCACTTTCTTTCTTTCATTATCATTATGTGTTGCTAGAGATGGCAAAAATTCCGAGGGCCATGACTCGTCCCTTCCGTGAAGGAAAAGAGGTCCGTAAAACCATAAATTACATGTTGGCAATTCCGCTGCTTGAAGTCCTCTAGACAATACGTCAGCTGGGTTATCCCTTGATCTCACATGTCGCCATTGATCAGGTAGCGTTAATGACTGAATGGTTGATATCCTATTAGCCACAAAGGTGTTAAAGAAGGAGGATTGTGCGTTTATCCAGGACAGCACAATCTCGGAGTCAGTCCATAGATGTATTGGTGTATTCTGTAACTTGAAGTCGCCTTTTATTCTATCTGCAAGTTGGGCCGCTATGACTGCTGCACATAGTTCTAATCTGGGTAGTGTCTGCTGTTTCAACGGAGCCACTCGTGGTTTTGCACAGTAGGACCAGTGTACAGTAGATCGTTCAATGAATAGCCTGAAGAAGTTTTAGCTGACGCATCAAAGACCACTCGAAGTTTTGTCGTAGAGCTATCTGGTTTCAGTACGCTGTGGTGAGGAATAAAATATTTTGGACCACACAAGGTATCGATATCGACTCTTTGCATGTGGCCTAATTGTTTATACTGTCTCATGAATTCTACATATTGTGTCCGGATAGCTTCATCTTTCAAGAGTTTGCGCTCTAAGCTCGTGAACCTGTTAAAAGCGATGGCATGCGATTCTCCCAAGGCCTCTGGGTTTTCTCGAAAGGGAAGTCTGACTATAAATCGACCTTCTTGGTTAGTATGCACATGCTGATTAAAGTCCATTTCACATAACTTGTCGGAGGGTGAGAGTGGTCGTTCGATGGTCTTAAGCTCGTCTAATTTCCAGAGCTGTTCTATGGTTTCTTCTAACGATGTGGGGGTATCAAATATCGCGCAAGTAAATGCGCATTGAGAATTTTGTGACGCATACCCCGTGACTGAACCACCTACAATCCAGCCGAGAGCAGTGTTCTGTATCACTGGTAAGTCGTCATTAAGGCGAATTGTTCCACTCTGGGTGAGTTTATAGTAAAATTCTGCTCCAAGCAGAATATCTATTTTTTCAGGAACATTGAATTGGGGATCTGCCAATGGAATATTGCTTGGAATGTTCCAGGTTGAAATGTCAATATGTCGACTTGGTTGTGGTGGTATGATACTTGGTAGCACATACGCATCTAGATTTGCAGAGAAGTTGAGATCCCTTGACTTCATCTCGACCTTTACACGATAATTTGACCTTTTCTGAGTCTCACCAACACCATCGATACAGAGCGAGGTCTCTGTTGGAGACATAAACAATTTTTGTGTTACACGTCTTGATACGAGATTAACTTGTGATCCAGAATCAAGTACTGCCCTGAACTGGCTTGAAATACCGTTAGGAGCAGAGATAATCACCTTTGCTGTTGCTAATAAAACATACCCCTGGCACCTCCCTGCAGCATTTGTAGCTGCTGAAGTTGTTACGACAGTGTTTTCTGACGACGTGACTGGTTGAGCACCTGATTGAGGGGATGTGGTTCTTGAGGCTAAATTTGAGTTGGAGGAGGATTGTTGAGGTATTTGTTGCAAATGCAGCAAAGTGTTGTGCTTTTTCATACACTTCTTGCAGCTGCTTGAACTGCAAGTTTTTGATGTATGACCTGTTTTGAAGCAGTTTACACAGAGTCCTTGTTTCTGAACCCATTGAAGCCGGCTTGATACTGGCTGGTGCAAAAACTGGTTGCACTTATAGATATTGTGGACTCCATTGTGGCAGAAGTTGCAGGAACTGTTTGTTATGCTTGATGATGCAATCGATGAAGTAGCCTTGTTTGTGGTCTTCTCCTTTTGACCGATAGCTTCCATTGACTGAAACTGGATTTCCAAAAATGATAGCAAATCGACTATTGTAGGTACTTCTCTGGGTTCCTTCAGTGATTGAACGAACCTGATGTGTGTGGTTTTATCCAGCTTTTTTATTAAAATCTGCAGCAATATTGCATCCCATGAAGTTGTCTCAATACCAAGGTTGTTTAGTGCTAACAAACATTCTTTAGTAGTGTCATGAAGACCCTTAATGGCCGTTACATTTGATGTACCTGCTGATTGATTCATTATTTTATCAACCAAGTTTGCTACCAGAATTCGTTTGTTGTTGTACCGATCTTGTAGTGTTTTCCACGCAGTGACGTAGTTAGCGTCTGATAGGGAAAAATGGCTTATTAGGTGCGCTGCTTCCCCAGATACATTGCTCTTCAGGTACCACATTTTTTGGATTGCAGGTATCGGTTGCTTATCTGCCATTTCAGAAAACAACTCATAAAACTGGCGCCATTTTAGGTAGTCACCATCGAACTGCGGTATAGTGATCTTGGGCAGCTGTAATGAGCTTCGGGTTGATGCACATGGGATATCGACAGTTGCTTGTGCTGCATTAACGCCGTGGATCTTATCAGCCATAATGGACCAGTTGGTTACCTTTTCCTGAACCAAATCGTTAAGGATGTAGAAGTCTTCCGTATTGAAATTAAAGGCAGATGGATCTTCAATGTTTTCAAGAATCTCATCATATAGATCCTGGATTTGGTTCCAGAGCTTATTGATAGTGTCCAGCTTTACGCTATAATATGCACGGGGATAACTATCATCGTTGTTCGTGGAGTCACTTAGCATTCTTCTTAAGGCTGTCATCCTGGCTGCTGCCCTGCGGATGAGTCCTTGATGATTGGTACGAATCAGGGTAGTAACTCCATGAGCCACATTACCATGCTTCTGCATAACAACGGCATGATTCGTACTTAGAGTCTTTTGTTGATCTTCAGCTGCGGGCTTAAGACGCCTAGCTTCATTTTTAAATATTTCTAAGTATGTTTTAGACAATTCATTAATTTTCGAGTAATAGTCTCCAGTGAAGTACTCGTGACTTGTGGCCAAGTCTGAGGCAACATCCAGCGATCGTAGCCTAGTATCTTGATCCTCGAACTGATCCCAAAGTTCAGTGAGGCGTCGGGCACGTTCGTCGAAATAAGTTGCTGCTGTTTTTCGAATGGCTGAATCCTTTTTGAAGTTACGAATGAGCGCCTGAATGGCTTCACCTGTATTCAGCAGTAAATCTAGCAGTTGATTTGGCTTATCCATCTCAGAAGATCACGTCGGGGTCACCAATAATGTACAAATATTTATAGTAAATATCAACCCAAACACTTGAATTTGGACTGTACTATATTTTATTTTTCCTGAAAATCTTCAAGCACTTGGAACTTGAAGACAAAATGATTAAAACAATTGAAAAACCAACTTTCTGCTAGTTACTAACTAATTTTTATTTTTATTCAATTATTTATACTAAATTTAAATACACATTATGCTGACTTGACAATATAACAAAAATGTAATTTGATCTATTAAACCAAAAATAACTTAATATTAACCAATTACAATTGAAGAAAATAAACCAAAAATAACTTGAAATTGACCAATTATAATTAAATGAAATTTGATATACTTAATATTAGGGGTATTCATTATGAGCAAAATTATGAGTATACCCTGATAGGGGTATTCACGATATGCAAAATTATGAGCTTTAACAGTCACTGTCGGAGATGGAAACCGCTGGATACACAGAAATACGGAAAGCGGATCCCAATTTTCTGTGGACAGGTTGCAAATCGACATGGGCGTCAAAAACCCATTAATACCACGTTGTAACGTTTTCAAAGCCAAACTTATCTTGTTACCGATCTTTCCAGGCTGAACAAACACTTAAGCTGGTTATTTACCAACTACCAACATGCGAGGATTCTTTCAAGTTGTTCCATGCTACATCAAACCCCGAACTTGTCAAGGGACACTTTGACACAATTTCTATGGCATCCTTATCAGTTCTCTTAATCAAATAGCACAAGCTTTCAATATTACTGAGAAGGGTGTTATTAAAGCCATAAAGAGATCCATAAATGTCAGCCATTAAAGACAATCACCTTAAAATATATCAGTATATCATATGGCAAAAACGGTAAATTAGGTTACCGTTCTGATCACTTGGCGCAACATTTCCCATCGTCGGCTCTTCCGCTGCCTTAAATTTTGCCCTTAACTCACCAATTTTAAAACGTTTAGCCGATAAACAACTGGCAAAAGTATTAAACGTGCTTTGATATTTTCTAGCAACCACTTCAGAAACCTCTGGTACTGTCTTCAAAGACGCATCAATATCAGACAAGCACTTTTTATATTTATCTTTCACCTTTTCGCATAACTTTTTTAACTCATCACTCAATACCTCTAAAAAATATACTTGATGGTCTTCTTCACGAATCTTATTAAAATTCACCTCAAATTGAAACACAACATGCTGGTTTCAGTTGCATTCTTAATCTCGTAGTGTCTACGCGAGTGTAATATTGGTAATAGGTGATATTAGTAATAAGTGGCAAATGAATTTATTAATATACTTACATACACAAATTAATGAGAAAAGAAAAAAAAAACAACTAACTAAATAATAAAAAAATCGAACGGTTAATGAATAACAGTAATCGTCGTGACAGTGGGCCTAATAGCCGAAATGCTTACATTGTGTTAAGCTCAAGCGTTAGCAATGAAAACATCAGAGCCCCTGAATATAATAAAAACTATTTAAATGCAAAACCGATAATAATTAAAGACAATTTGAGTGCAAGTGCTCCTAATTTAAATAAGTGTACTGAACAAGGGACAAACTTAGCCCAATCTATTTTTAAAAATTATAAAATAAAAACCGAGGTGCCATCCTCATCGCGCTCATCCTTATCAAGTTCTGGTGTTGTACCAGCAGCTGCTAAGGACGGTCACGGTCATTTTTCTTCACAAACTCCAAAGGTCCAGGTAGGAATGGACCGTTATATAACAGTTCTTAAGAACAAAAATTTGAAAGTTGACGAAAAGCCAACGTCTTCGCAAAACCGTTTTGCCATCTTGCAGGAGGAAAACGATGCTGCGTTACCCGAGAGGAAGACTTTTAAGGCTTCCCCAATTTATTTGAGGGAGATAAACACCAACGAACTTATTAAGCTTTAAGTAGGATTGATCGGTGAAAACAACTTTTTTGTGTCGAACATAAAACGTGGTAACATCTATGAAACCAAAATTCAAGTTCATCACGAAAACGATTACCGTACCACTGTTTCGGAATTTGAAAAACAGAAGAAAAACTTTTACACCTACCAACTAAAGACCGCAAAAGGCCTCTAGATTATGATTAAGGGTATTGATTCAAATGTGGACCCGGAAGAAATTAAGGCCAGCTTGTGCAGCAAAGGCTTCAATGCCAAATCTGTGTCAAACATTAGAAACAGGGAAAGGCATGCCCAACCATTATTTCGAGTGAAGCTTGAGCCTGGTGACGTAAGATTGAACAAAAATTAAACTCACCCAATCTATGACCTAAAATATATTTTGCATCGTAGAGTTGTGGTTGCAGCGCCACATAAGCGCTCTGGGCCCCTGCAGTGATTAAATTGCCAAGAATATGGTCACACCAAGGCTTACTACAAATTGTCCTCTGTTTGTGTGGTGTGTTAAGACCTGCATGCTACCAAAAAGTGCGACAAACCGAAAGATGATCCTCGTGTGAAGAAATGCAGCAATTGCGGTGAAAATCATACTGCCAACTATAGAGACTGCCCTGTTTTTGATTTAGTAAGGCGCTCATCAAAGCCAAAAGTAGTTCCTGCTCCTTCCCAGCAGTTAAATATAGCCACTACTTCTATGCCCCCACTAGCACAGCCAACTACGAGTCAACTTTCTTATGCCAACGCGTTAAAGTCTAACCAACCCAACGCAAGTAAACCTAACCCACCAACAATACAAAGAGAGGTGCCAATAAATGAACCCACGGGCCCCAATTTTAGCCACCTGGAAGCCGTAGTAGACAATATGGTAAAACAATTTACGCAGATCATGGCGCAAGTGGCTGGTATGATGCGAGAAATGCAAAAAATGCAGTCTGCTTTTTTGCAGGCCAACACAAAAACGAACTCGAATATTTTCTAACACACCAAAAAATTGATGTCATGTTGATTTCCGAAGCTCACATGACATCTAGAAGCACTTGTAAAATATGTGGCTATACTTTTTAAGACTCAAAAGAACCCAGAGATAGGTCATGTGGTGGCTCAGCTATATTAATTAAAACAAGAATCAAACACCAATGGATGGGTGGTCTCTCCGTATATACAAGCAACAAACGTCTGCATTGAGGAAATTTACCATAATCTCGTTATTTCGTCAGTTTATTGTCCACCCAGATTCTCCATAACGAAGGATCAGTACAACAGTTTTTACAAATCTTTCGGACCCCGCTTTATAGCTGCTGGAGACTATAACGCTAAGCACACGTACTTGGGCTTCCGCCTAATTAGTCCGAGAGGTCGTGTCTTGTATAATTCCCTGTCTGAAATGGGACTTTTCGTTATTTTAACTGGACAACCAACCTATTGGCCAACAGACCACAGTAAAATTCCAGACGTAGTAGATTTTGGCGTAGCAAAAGGTATGTATATCCCCAGAGCTTGTTGAGGCCCAAGATTTAGATTTATCTTCTGACCACTCACCAACAATAATCACTATTTGCAGTCCTCATCAAATAGCAACTAGTGAATTTTTCTTAACTAAGAAAGTAGATTGGTTGAAATATAAAAAATATATCAGCACCCACTGCTCGGAAAACCAACCACTAAAAACATCGACGATTGTCTGAACAGCCTTAATGAAAACATTATAAAAGCCGTTGAACATGCTTTGTCTACTTATCGTCATGCCAAGTACAACAAAATTTTTTCTGCAGATGTTGAAAAGCTTTTATCTGAAAAAAGGAGAACCCGGAGAGAATGGCAAAGGCATAGATCGCCTCAACTTAAAATAAACTAAAAGAATGCACAAACCAATTAAAAAACTTGTTAGAGGTGCACAGAATGGCATCACTGGATAAATATTTAGAAAGCCTATACGCGACTTTCCAGACAAATTATTCTCTATAGCGAGCTGCCAGACGTCTAAAAAGACCCATTATCGCAAAACCTCCACTGCGTAATCTGAGAGGATCCTGGGCTATAAGTGACAAAGAAAAATGCGATCTGTTCGCAAGTCACTTAGGGAATGTGTTCACTCCCAACACGTGTACTGGCGTGAGGGAATTACCGCCTGTAGTTGCTAGACGTCCTATGGAAATACGTTTCCGATTTTCAGATGTTGTAAAGGCTATCGTTAACCTAAACGATAAAAGGGCTCCTGGTGTTGATAAAATAAGCAACAAAATGCTTTTAGAGCTACCTTTTATCGCTAAAAGAATTATTCTTTTTATTTTTAATGCCATAATTCGGCTTGAACATTTCCCGCCAATATGGAAAGTTGCCTTAGTTAAGATGACTCCTAAGCCTGGTAAGGATCCTTCAAAAGTGGAGTCGTATTAGGGCAATAAGTTTGTTACCAATTTTGTCAAAATTGTTCGAAAAGCTCTTTAAAAACAAGCTGACTCCGATAATGAATGGAAACAATTGAATTCCAGATCACCAATTTGGCTTTAGAAATCAACAAAGCACTGGTGCAGGTTATAAGAAAAACATTTGAGGAAAAGAAAAAATGCTCCGCGCTTTTTGTTGTTGTCTCTCAAGCTTTCGAAAAAGTATGGCACGAAGGCCTGTTAAACAAACTAAAGCTCAACCTTCCAGCTAATATTTTCAACCTTTTAGAAAAATACATAACCGGTCGACAATTTATGATCAAAGAGGGAAGCCAAATAAGTTCTTCTCAACCAATAGGGGCTGGTGTATCTCAAGGGAGTATACTAGGTCCAATTTTGTACTTGCTTTACACGGCAGATATGCCAACAAACAGTTTTGCGCACACGTCTACATTTGCTGACGATACCGCTTTTCTCAGTATTCATAAGGACCCTAAAGAGGCTTCGTGCCAATTGCAACAACACGTTACCCAAGTAGAGAAATGGGCAAAATTATGGGGAATAAAAATTAATGAGCAAAAATGTACTCACGTAACTTTTACTTTACGCAAAGAAACGTGCTGTTCAATTCTTATTAACAACCATATGGTGCCTCAACGATTTGAGACGAAATACCTTGGCATTCACCTGGAACTTCGCCTTACATGGAAGTCCCACATAGATACGAAGTTGACGCAAATGAAACTTAAAGCTACACAAATTCATTGGTTAATCGGCAAAAACTCTGTGCTTCGTCTTGATTGCAAACTTCTACTCTATCGATTTAAAACCAATTTGGTGCTACGGTATACAATTATGGGGCACTGCTTCCGCATCCAACATAGAAAAAATTCAACGCCGTCAAAACAAAATCCTAAGAATGATAACTGGTGCTCCTTAGTATGTTAAAAACAGCAACATACACAAGGATCTACAAGTTCCACAAGTTAAATGCGAAATCCTGAACTATGTGGACAAGTATTTAAATAAGCTGGAAACTCACCCAAATCCGCTCGCCCGAAACATTCTGCAACATAGTGGACACACCCGTGTGGAAAGGAGGGATACTATTGCGCTTATATGAAGCTTATTAATTAATATGAGAACTTAGATTTTAGTCTGGCACTGGCTGGACTAATATTAACTACCTAGTTTTAAGATTTGAATACTTATTGTTAGTTCGCCACAGGCGAAGATACAATCATAAAAATATGAAAAAAAAAATTTAAACACAGCATCTGACGAGTGAGTAAAACCTTCGAGCAATCAGAGCGACATAATCAAAGTCCTCGTTTACAATTTCGACAAAATCTATTTAAAATTTGGGGAAACGCAAAAAGAAAGTTGTGGAAAACACTAACTTATTCTATGTAGTGAAATCGACTGGACGTAGGGTAACCACTATTGTTCCAATAAAAGGCAAGAAGAGCAGAACTTTTATTATTTTTGTGCACAATGTTTGTGATAAATTCCACAAAAGAATTAAAAATAATCAAATCAAAGCACAATATTTCTATATTCTGAATATTTTTTACTGCTTGTAGATATGTTTATTAAATGTATGTATGTATATATTAGAGAACGGAATGAATGATTTGGTTTTTATTGTCTAGTCAAATGTTCATTGATATTGCACTGCTTTTATTAAACAACAATCACTAGTGCTACTGCAGTGCAACCATTCATATTTTTTGATGATTGCCTTTTATACACTCGCTATGAGAAATGCCATTACACGTCAAGCAACGAGTTATAAAGATGAAACATTGAATATATAACAACCGTTAAAAGCTCGTTGCATTACAAAAAATTAAATGTGAAAAAACTTTAAGCAAATTTAAAAGTTGAATTTTTTATTAAGTTTTATAAAAAATTTACATATGGCATTACTTTCTCATTATTTAGGTTAGGGTTAGGTAGAACAGGCAGCCCTTTAAGGTTTACTTAATCAGCAATTAAACCATTCACATATTCATCGCTTTAGCTTGATATTCATTGCCTTTTGAGGTATAAGCAGAAGGCAAGCAATAGCACTGCATCGCTTTCGTTGCTTTAAAATTTTATGATTGTGTCATGTCTTGCTTTTTTGAAATGATGTGAACTGACAACAACGCACTCATTTTTTTGTGAATGCATTCACTAGCCAAAAATATGGCATTCAAACCGTTCTCTGGCATGTATACTAGAGATGAGCGATATTTCCGTACCTGTGATTTTATACCTGTGACTTGCAAATCACTGGTAACGACAGTGACATAAACTGTGAAGTAACTGCTACTGTTACTTTTAATTTAATGTGTTACTCAAATAACATTTTGACATGTAACGACAGTGACATAAACAGTCAAGTAACTGTTTCTACTATAGTGTTAATTTTAATTTACTATGTTACTCAAAGTAACATTTTGAAATATTGTGTAGTAACTCTTACCTGCGATGTTACTCTTATTATGTTAAACTTTGCAAAATGTAAAGTAACATTTTTGTGCTTCATGTTTACATTTTGTTCTATAAAAGAAGTAAAGCGCTTATGTTTTTATATGTGTGTTTGTGAAAGTGGTGTTAAAAACTTTACCAGAAAGATGTCGTCAGAGATCTGCGCCGAGCACTGTTTGTCCGCGACGGCGGATTAAATTCGGCTATGAGCCGGCTAAAGCATTAATACTCAAAAACAGATTTATACACACATTTATTTTAAATACATATCGTTAGCTAAAATGAAAAAAAGCACATTTAACAAAAATATAACCTTACACGAGAAGCGAAAATCTTTGTAAGGGTACAACAATAAACAATTCGCTCATTTGCGCAAACAACGCCGTAATAAAAAAAATATTTCGAAAAAAATGCGTATGAAATTTTTAGTTTGCTTGCGTTATATAGAAAAGAATAATTAAATTTTTTAACACGTTATAAGTAGAAACATTTTCAATATGAAACTTATACACGACATAAAGCATAGCATAACTAACAATTCTGAACGCCAAAAATGCATTTCTAGAATTACGACATTTGAGTAAATAAGCGATATATGTATATAAATCGATAGCTGAAATGATATTTTAGTTATTACGATCAGGCTTTTTGAACTTCGCTTTCAATTATCAAGAAATAAAAATATTTTTGATTGGTGAAGTACAAATAAATATATGTAAATATCCAAATCTTTCTTAAATAGCTCAAGAAAATTATTGTGCATTAGGATCATCAGTTCCATGCGAAAGAATATTTTCAAAAGCTGGACAAGTCCTAAATGACCGACGAACGCGTTTAAACGAGAAAAAGCACAAATGTTATATGTTATATGTTGTGTTATGTACATATACAGCTTAATTTGTGTTATTTATTTTTTTTAGGTTTTTATTTTTGTTACAATGGATTTCAACTATTTTTATGTTTGGAGTCTATTTAACAAGAATTGTAAGCTGCTTTTCTAAATTAAAGCTTTAACTCAATGCTCCAAGGGAGTTTAAAAACTTATCTCAAAAAGTATAAATTTAAATTTTTTATCAAAATTTTGTTTAAAGTAAATTAAAAATATTAATATAAATATGGGATATTGTTGTAACTACATACCTGTTGAAAATTGATATTTCTTATTCATAAATATTTTGAATTCTTATTTATCAATTATACTATTATTCCAATGCGTTGTTCAGGAGTTCGTTAAAAAGAACTAAAATCGCATAATCACTGCTTAAAATAACATAATGTATAATAATTTAACAGAGATTAAAATAACTCTTTTACAAGAAGTGAAAAATGCTAAACAGTAATCACCGTCACTGTTTAAATAACCGGTGATTTTAAAATCGCATTCACTATTAACGATATTCCCTAAAAATCACGGGATCGCTCACCTCTAATGTATACCCGTATCTCTGATATACGTTTTTTTTTATTTTGTTGCAAACTCGCGTCGTTTTTACGCACACACTTTAACCGCAAACTAAACTTTCCTTTTTTTCTCTAATTGTTTTAACAAACTGACAACGTTTGTTAGTTGAAAAAAAAGTACTGCTGTTGATTTAATATCCAATGATCATTAACAACGACCAAAAACCACTTGTTCTAATTGTCCCCTACAAAAGCACACACACGCATAAAAACGCGTAACAATACACTTATGCACTTATTTGTTTTTACGAAATTTATTTATAGCACAACTCACTTTACTAAACTGCGTTCCTTTGAATATTCGTTAAATTTTTTCACTTTATTTATCCTCGAAAAGGGTGATGATTTTTTCTAAAATGGTTGTTATATTCGGTTTGAAGGAACAATGCTTCGGCGTAAATCCGATATATTTCGTATAGAAAAAATAGAAATAAAGCAACACAAGTATCAAAACATATGTAATATTTCCTTATTAATAAATGCCTTCAAGTGATTTTTTTATTGCACAATTATGACACGAAGTGCATAAGATGAGGTTTTAACGAAAAGTGATAGTTCTGTCTGTATCTATATGGTTCATTTGCCAAAAGTGACAAACCATAAAAAAGATCAATGTTAACCCATTGTGGAATACCAAATTGTTAGGTTTCACCTGTTACTTACGTAGCGGCAAGACGTTCAATTTTTGCCTTTCAAGTTGCATTCAAGCCGCCTTTCAACTTGACCCAGATAGCATTTGAAAAGATCGTTTTTTAAAAAATCACCTTGGTGAGTCTTCTTAGAGTACCTTTGTTGATCAAAAACTGATTAATCACTTAAACGATCAAAAAAGGTCTAGAAAATGATTCGCGCGAGCAATTTTTATATTTCAAGCAATTTACTATTTTAGATAAGGAAAAACACTAGTTGCTATTTGGCGAGGACTTTAATTTGTGATTATTGTGGGTGAGTGGTCAGAAGATAAATCCAGGGAGGCTTGGGCCTCAATAAGCTCCGGGGATATACCTTTTGCTACCCTAAAATCTATAACGTCTGGAATTTTATTGTGAACAGTTGGCCAATAGGTTGGTTGTCCAATTGAAATAACGCAAAGTCCCATTTCAGACACGGAGTCATACAAGACACGACATCTGGGACTAATAAGGCGGGAGCTCCAGTACGTGTGCTTAGCGTTATAGTCTCCAGACGCTATAAAACGGAGACCTAAAGATTTGTAAAAACTGTTGTACTGATTCTTCGTTATGGAGAATCTGGGTGGAGAATTAACCAACGAAATAGCAAGGTAATGGAAAAATTCATCAATGCAGACGTTTGATGCTTGGATATAACATTCGAAGAGGCCACCCATCCATTGGTGTTTGATTATTAATTTAATTAAAGTAGCTGAGGCACCACATGACCTTTCTCTGGGATTCTTTAAATCGTAAAAAGTATAGCTACTTATTTTAAAAGTGCTTCATATGAGTCTCGGAAATTAACATAACATCAATTTTTTGGTGTGTTAAAAAATATTCGAGTTCGTTTTTGTGTTGCCGGATGCTGTTTGCATTCCAGAAGTAAACCCTGAGGCAGTTCATGGCCTCTTAAGTATGGCCTGCAGAAGAGCGGACTGCATTTTTTGCATCATGCCAGCCATTTGCGCCATGATCTGCGTAAACTGTTTAACCATGTAGTCAATTACGGCTTACAGGCGGCTTATATTGGGGCCCGTAGGTTCATTTGTTGGCATCTCTTGTTGTGTTATTAGCGGGCTCGTTGTTGGCTGTGCCAGTGGGAGCATAGTGGTAGTGTCTATATTTAACTGCTGGGGAGGGTCAGGAACTACATTTGGCTTTGATAAGCGCCTAAATAAATCAAACACTGGGCAGCCCCTATAGTTGGCAGTGTGATTTTCACCGCAATTTCTTTACGCTATGATCATCTTTCGGTTTGTCGCACTTGGTCGTGGCATGCAGGTCCACACACACAACACAAACAGAAGGCATTTTACAATTAACTCTGGTGTGGCTATATTCTTGGCAGTTAAAGCACTGTACGGACCCATATCGCTTATGTGGCGCTTCAGCAACAACTGCAGAATATATTTTAAATCATAAATAGGACGGGTTTCACCTTTACTTAATTTTAGATCACCAGGCTCAAGCTCCACTCGGAATAACGGTTGGGATGCCTTTCTTTGTTTGTAATGTTTGATACAGGTTTCACTTTAAAGCTTTTGCTGCACAAGCTGGCCTTTATCTCTTCAGGGTCAATGTTAGAACAGGCCTTTTGCGTTCTTAAGATGGTAAGTGTAGAAGTTTTTCTTAAGTTTTTCGAATTCCGAAACCGTGATGCGGTAAGCGTTTTTGTGATTTACCTGAATTAATGTCTCATAAATGCTACCACGTTTTTTGTTAGACACTCAAAAACTATTTTCATCGATTAATCCCATCAAAAACCTAATAAGGTCACTCCAGTTTCTCTCTCAAATAAATTGGAGACTAAATGTATTCTCGGTGATAGGTGTATGGCAAAACGATTCTGCGATGAGGTTGGATTTTCTTCATCTTTTGAAATTTTTGCTGGTTTGGTAACCTCTGCGAATTTCGGGATTCTACCCTTTTCAAGAACTGCAATGTAACGATCCATCCTTACCTGGACCTTTGGAGCTTCTGAAGAAAGTGGGCTGCGATTGCTTCTAGCAAATGAAGGTTCAACTCCACAATTTGATGAAGAAGACCGTGATGAGGATGGTACCTCGGTATTTTTTGTATAATTTTTAAAAGGAGATTGTGCTATATTTGACCGCTGTTCAAAACACTTGCACCTAAATTGTTTGTATTTATTTTTGGTTTTTCACTTAAATAAATTCTATTATATTCAGAGTCAAGCTAACGCTTGAGCTTAACACAATGAACGCATTTTGGCTATTAGGCCCACTTTCACGACGATTACTGTTCTTCATTAACCGTTCGTTTTTTTAGTTTGTTTTTTTTTTTTTTGCACTTATGCATACTTTTATGTATGTATATAAAAAAATGTTTGCCACTTATTACTAATATATTCGGTCTTATTAACACTTATAACACGTCCGCACACTACGAGTTTTTTTTAAGTCTACCTAAATTTGAAACCTTTTAATAACAAATGCTCCTTACTTATACCAACTTTTAGAATAAAAGGGCATATAACAAACAAATTCTAAAAAAAGATTCGCCGTTTTCTTGAGATACAATTTGTTGGAAATATTTGCTAAACTACGCATTTAACATTTTCGCAATATTATAAATATTTTTTAATATCTTGCAACTAACCAAAAAAGTTCTTACTTTTATTTTTTCAGTTTTGGCCGCAAAAATTACATGTTATAACTAAGTATGTATACAATTATTTTTAAGTTACTTACATTTGTGCACGCTACACTTAAATTATTCAAAATCGTAACAGCTTCTTCATTTTCTGGTCCATGAATTTCTATGAAACAATTGTATGAATCTTTAAAACATCGCTTTGCTTGTTTAAAATCATTGTCTTCCATTAGCAGTTGACCAAACCTTAAAATAGATCAAACAATTTATTTGCACCCATTTTTTTACACATAATTGTTAATGTTGTGTGTTTGTTATACATACATATATAGCAATTGCAACGGATTTTAAATTTGAATGTCAAACGGCAACCAAAACTGCACGGTTTACAGTTGCTATCTGTTATATATTTACAGAAAACGACAATGCAAATACGGTTAAATTATCGGCACATTTAAGAACCATCTACTATTTGCACGTTTTGGCTTATGCCAGCATGAAATATCTAGGAACGATTAAATAAACAAGTATTTTTTAAAAATGTATGTAAATTGATGTACCTATATATGTAAGGTGGCCATTCGCACTGATTTCATGTACTGATGCATTGCATCGTGTTGAAATTAGGAAAATAGGTTATGGGAAGGAGGATATAGGTAGTAGTATTTGTTAATGTTTGATTTCAGTTTCTTGATATTAACTGTGATAGGAAAGACATATTTGGGTAGTTTGTTCCACATACGGACTGTGTGACTAAAGAATAAGTTTTCTATGTAATGCGTCGTACGATTCACTGGCCAATCGACCACAGATGGGTTTGCTCTTCTTGAAAGACGTGTATCACGCAAAACAGCACGCGTTTCAGGAACAAGTTCCCTGATTTCTTCGGAGCACATTCCATTCTGGTATCGGTAGAAAAGTAAAACACATCATTTCAAGAAACCCAGACACTAAGATGCTTCCTTCGACAGAAAAAGACGTGTTCCGGACATCACACTGGATTTTTATGCACAGAAAATCAAGAGTTGCCGTCTCACCAATATTTATATCATCTATTAATACACACAATGCAGTGTAGTCCAATGTGCGGTGTAGTCCAATGTGTGTGTAAAAAGACATTATTGGGTCTTACAGGCATTAAAGTCCACCCTATTCGAACAGCCCCAATCGGAGATTAGCATCATATCACGGTTAAGGGTGTCATTTATACTTTGTCTCATAGCCCCAATCTCCAAGGAGCTAGGCCTGTATCCAAATGAGAATGAATGGTATATGTTGTTGTCATCTGCAAAAAAATAGGTAGGATTTGAAGTTCGACACAGGAGGTAATTAAGAAAGATAAGAAATAGAGTAGGAGAAAGGACGGAGCCTCGCGGTACCCATGAATTGATCCTAAGTTTATAAAAAGAGATCCCACCTATTGCAATAAGAATAGTGCGATCTCTGAGAAAACTTGATATATGTAAATCGAAAAAGTTTGCCACCGATACCAAAAGCGGCAAGTTTTGATAGAAGCGCACCATGCCAGACTCTATCAAACGCTGTTATCATATCTATACTTGATAAAGATTAACAGCCAAATCCATACATTAGGTGCAGTGGGGACAAAACCAAAGATTGCAATATGGTATATGTATATAGGTACAACAGGAACACACCCAAAGACGTCTTGCTGCACACAAATAAGACCTGAGCAAAAAATCGTAAAAAACGAATTTGTTTGCAAAATCATTTCATAATTTGGGAGGGAAGATAAAAAAAGAGGTAAAGAAAAGAGACGCCAATTAAAAAAAATTCCTCTTACCAACATACATATGCATGCATGTATGCATGTATGTATGTATGTATGTATGTATGTATGTATGTATGTATGGATGTATGTATGTATGTATGTATGTATGTATGTATGTATGTATGTATGTATGTATGTATGTATGTATGTATGTATGTATGTATGTATGTATGTATGTATGTATGTATGTATGTATGTATGTATGTATGTATGTATGTATGTATGTATGTATGTATGTATGTATGTATGTATGTATGTATGTATGTATGTATGTATGTACGTATGTACATACACATTGTTTTACAGAAAAATAATAATCGCACAAGCATATACTAACATACATATGCATATATGTACATTAGAGATAAGCGATCCCATGATTTTAAGGGAATATCGCTAACAGTGAATGCGACTTTAAAATCACCGTTTTTTTAAACAGTGACGGTGAGCACCATTTAGCATTTTTCAGTTCTTGTAAAAGAGTTATTTTAATCTCTGTTAAATTAATAATAACATTATATTTTAAGCGATTTTAGTTTTTTTTTTTTTCATTTGTATGTTTATTAGTATTATATTTACATCATAATTCAGTTGCCTCAGCGTCCTGTGACATTTTTGAGGCTAGTTGGCAAAAAATAATACATATTATATAGTTAATAAATAAATATAATTTCAAGTTAAAATAAATATATTAGGAAAAAATAAAAGGAAAAGAAAACAAAACTCAATAAAAGTGCATCCTCTTTAAAGGTATTAAAATGAAAAAAAAAAAAGAAAACACTTTACGCGAAGAGCATTTCTAAATTGTTGTACAAAAATGTCTTTAAATTTGATTTAAAAATTGATAAAATATAATTGGTGAATTCACAAGGTCTTGTGAAATCATATATTGTAAAATAATACAACCAAAAAATATGACCGTTGTGAACAACTCTTCGTATATTTGTAGGTGTCGTATTTAAAATCTAAATCAGCTGATACGACCAAACGATAGAAAAACAAACACATATTTATGTACATAAATCTGGTGCTGCTCTTGGCTTAACTTAATAATTTGTAGAGATAAGACCCATGAAAACACAAAATAGTCTATATCTAACCTGGTTAGAATCTCTAAAATCCATTAAAATAAGCAAAGTTTTAGTAAAAAATCACAAGAATTTTGTTAATTTTTACGTAAACAAAAAACAGCTGATGTGTCAGAGAGCAGTGCCGGCTATTTTTGCCGGCGGAGGCGGCTTAAGGAATCTTCTTTGGCGGTTTTGCCTAAGTTTTTAGTATAGACGTTTTTAACGGATGCGAGTGCTAGCGGCTCTAAAAATAAATTAAAAAACTCGCCGTTTCGTTTTAGGCGCTTGGCGCATGACTTTGTATATAATATGACATCACAAAAAACATATCAAACAAAGTTGTATTGTTTCACAACAAGTTTCGTATGAAAAGCAACAACAAAATTTTTATGCTATTGTGAAATTATATGACAATAATACAATACGCTATCGTATCGTACCTTGTGAATTCGCCAAATGTCTTTTAAACTCTGTGGTAAGTTATTGTACTCCCAACAGCCAATGAATTGAATCCTTTGTTTTGTTGCTTCCAATCTACATCTTGCAATTCCTAAATTCGAATTATTTCTAGTAGTAAAAGCTGTTTGGTTACGTGGAAAAGTTATTGTGTTGTGGCCAATATTATGTAGCGATTTAAAAACAAAAAGAAGAACTTGCATTTTTTAGATTCCTTTTATAGGTAAAATATGTTTGGCTACTTCTCTATACAATTAATAGGTAGAATGCGTAGCGAGTAGATTATAAACTATTTTTAATGCCTTATTTTGTACTCGTTGGAGAGTTTTAGCTCTGTGCTGTTTTTGTATGCATATGCTGATGCTAGATAGTTCAAATGGCTTTGTATAAGAGCTTCATATATAATTAACTTAGCTTTTTGGTTAAATTTATTCTTGAACTTGTATAAAATACCAATTACTGGAGATACAGTGAACTCGCGAAAACGTGAACTAATTTTTAACAAGGGTGTTCATATTTTCGATTTTGTTCACGTTTCCGATTGGATATGTTTTAATATTTTCTAACGAATTTACTTTCTTTTTATCAATTTATTGTTACTAGTTCAAAAACATCAAAATCTAGTCAAAACTTGGCAACGCTTTAACCCGAAAAGTCCAATTTAAACATTTAACAAAAATCAACCTTTTGCAAATAAAACTATGTATATCGCTTTAATTGCAATAAACACAGAAAAACTTTAAACAAAATAGTGTGTTTACAAAAAAAAAACATAATTCGGGGACTCTCAAAATTCATAAAATTAAAATTAATGTAAACAAAAAAAGTTAAAAAAAAATTGTTCACGTTTTCAAACTTTCAATGTTTGTTCACGTTTTAGAGTAGTTAATGTTAAACAAAAAGTATTCACGTTCCTGGGTTGTTCACGATTCTGGATATTCACGTTTCCGCGAGTTCACTGTATTTTGGATTTAAGCTCCTTAATGTGAATACTCCATGACAAATTGTTCTGCAAGGTTACACCCAAGTATTTAATTGAGTAGCTCTCAAAAATTTCTTCTCCATTTACAAAAACACTAAAACTGTCACCACTCCTATTGAAATGTGGTTTAAATCTTAAAACTTTAGTCTTTGATGAGTTAAGAACTAATTTATTTAATCTAATATATTCGAAAATTAGCGCCGCATCTCTCTGCATATACGCTTTTAAGACAGTCTCATGTTTGTGTGGGTAAAATAACGATATATCATCAGCATACATAAAAATTTTTCCAGTTAATCCTAGGTTCTTGATGTCATTTATGTACAAAGTAAATAAAAGTGGTCCCAACACACTGCCTTGCGGTACACCATGTTCAACACCTCCTAGTGAACTTTTGCAGTTACTTTACTCAACATATTGTTTTCGGTTCTTCAGATAACTTTTAAACAGACTTAGCTCTGTGTCTTTAATGCCATAGTATTGAAGCTTATCAAACATAATTTCATGATCCACAAGCTCAAATGCTTTTGAAAGGTCGAGAAAATACCAGCAACACCATTATTACCTTCATCCAAACCCCGTGATATGTAATTTATGACATTTATTATGGCGTTTTCAGTTCCACTACCTTTTCTGAAACCATATTGACAATCATACAGTAGAGAGTTTTCTTCCAGGTAGGTTAAAAGTTGTTGATGAATAATTCTCTCAAAAATTTTATTAATTACAGGTAATACTGTACAAATCTTCTGTGAAAGCGTTTTTGGTATTAGTACAATTTTTAAATTTTTTATATATTTGGATATTCAGGTATTGAAATGATGCTATGAAAAATGTTAAGTAAATATGGCACGACTTAATGATTACATTCAATAAATAGCTTCGATGTTAAGTCATCGTGATCAGGCGATTTATTATTGGGGAGGTTTCGTACGATTTGCGAGACTTCATTAAGGGTTGTATTACAAAACTTAAAAATATTATTACATAGTCTTAGAGTAAGAAGTCCATTACAAGAATCTGCAGAAGAGTAAGTGATTTGACTCTTCATAATTTCAGGTATTTTTAAAAAAATATTGATTTAGGCGCTCACATTTAATTGTATCATCTTTAATTAGCTCATCATTTGCGTCCTTTAAACTTATTTTGCCCTTTATGTTTCTTCCTAGATTTTCATTTAAAAATCTCCAACACTTTTTAGGATCTTGTTGAATATTGTTTAAGTTTTCGTGAAAATAATTATTTATAGATTCACGATAAGCAATTTTAATAACTCTACTTATCCTTCTTAGTTTGTCTTGGACACCGGTATTTCTAGGATTTTTTCTTCTTTGTTTTAGAAGCCTACTTTTAAGTGCAATTATTTTTTGTAAGTTTTCATTCATCCAAGGTGCCATTTTATCCTTTATCATTTGTTTGTTTGTTGATACAACCGTTGATTTTGTTTTTCCATTTGACAAACATCTTACTAAATTGGACGTGTCGGTTGACGGGTTTCCCGTCAGCTGCATAGAGTTGTCATTTAAAAAATATTCTTTAAGCATATTATAGTCAATTTTTTTTCTTAATTAATTTAGTATAGTTAAAATTTTCCGTCTTCTTTTGAAACTTACAGGAGATCATGTGGTGGTCAGATAACTCACAGTCAATAATATCAATAAGGAGGGAATTAAAAATATTTGCAAAAACGTTGTCAATTGATGTCGCAGACAATGGCCGTGTAATTAACGTATGACAATCAAGTTTAGCAATTCAAAATTTTTGAGAACGATAAAACGATATTAACCTTATTGGTCGTCCGTTTATTTTAATATTTTCTAGCGACAAAGCAATCATTTCACAAAAATCTTTGCTTTCGCACATTTGAACGCTATATTGCAAGTTATTTTGGACGAAAAGCGATGTTCCTCCAACCCCATCCTTTCTGCAACAATGAACACAGTTATAACCAGGAAAATTGTATATTTGTGTTAACTCCGAGCGAAACCATGTCTCCTGAATTGCAATAACATTGGGAAGTTGTGGAAAAAGTACAATAAGAGATTTAAATTTATTGAATTTTTCAATCGAAGAAATGCTTCTTGCGTTTACAGATATTATATTAAAGTATGAACAGTGTAATACTTTTAAATATGTAAAATAATTTCCGAGTTCGGAAAAGTATTGATTATTTATCATAAAAAGAAAAATTAAGCAATTATATTAATAAAGCAAATAATAATAAAAATTCTAAACTGGAGACAAAAATGCCGCACCATCGTAGTCATCCTTATTAAAAGCATCTGCCATAACATTTGGTCGGTTTACAGATCTACGTTTTGTTTTGTAAGTAGCAGCTTCTGCCAATATTTTATCCACATCATCACTATTTCGAATTATTTTTGGATTTGAAAAATTAGTTTTCCTTGCAAAAATTCCAGCACCACTTGTATAAATTGAGCTATAACCAATTGATTTTAAAGATTTTGCATAATTGAATAGACTTAAGGTTTCTCTACTTAAGTACTCGTTAATAAAAACCATTTTCGTATCTTGATTCTCCCTGAGCTTTGCTTTGGACATCATGACTTTATCTTTTGAATTTTTGCTATCAAACTTTACAATTATTGTTTTTTTTTCCATCCGCTCTCTCATTTTTTATTTTTTAGGTAATATGCATCTTCAACGTTGTTTTCTTCTAACTCTATACCAGCTTTTTTCAAAAACTCTAAGAGTGTTTGTACAGCAGTTGAGTTTTTTTCGGCAAAAATACCTCTTATAATACAGTTCTTTTGAACTCGCTGATCGTTTAAAATTCTAACAGATGTTTTAAGTAATGTAATTTCGTTTTTTAAAATACGGTTTTCTTTTTGTATTACTACTAGTTTTTTGTTGTTCTCGGCTACACCTTTCAATAACTAATCGTATTGCTTAGACATAAACTCAATTGTTTCTGTTATTAAAGTTAGCTGGTCTAATTCTTTTAGGTTTATTTTAATTTCTTTTAGTTCATTTGTTATTGCTACACTACTGTCATCAGCACACAGATGACACACATACTCTTTTGCTTCATTATTTAGTAGATATTCATACTGACGTTTGTCCAGTTTGGTTCATAAAGAGTGAAATACATTGTTGAATTTATCACATTGTATGCTTTCTTCTTTATTTTCAATTACTTGCATTTTACATTGTCCACAAAATATTTTCACTGTATTTATATTACGGCGATTTTTTCCTGCCATATTTTACCACGTTAATATTGTTTATTTTTATTTTAAGCAGTATAAGTATTGTTATTATGAAAATAACAGATAATATATTTTTAAATTGGAAATTAAAATATCACTTTAAAGAGCTTATATATTTTGACGTTTTATAACACTAGGGTTGCCAACTTTTTCTTTTTACCAAACTTCTGAGTAGCGCATTGGAAAAATAATTCAAACGATAAATAGAAATTCAAAATATTTAGTAAAAACATAATTTCAAAACCTACTGATATTAAGTAAAAACAATATTCCATATTAATATTTTATTTTAAATTTAATTTAAACAAAATTTTTATAAAAAAATTTAAATTATATATTTTGATAAGTTTTAAAGCTTCTTGGAGAATTTAGGTAAAGCTTTAATTTAAAAAAGCAGGTTACAATTCATGTTAAATAGATTCTAA